>AP027113.1:41730682-43070682 GCA_028142955.1 Pinctada fucata | reverse complement strand
CAACGATAAATTTTGTCAAAAGAGTCAAGGAATTAGACTTGGAGAAAACACTGAAATAACAAATGAAGATCATTTAGTTTAACCATACTTTATTTCAATCAATTCAGTGAAAAAGGATTGGGCAAAAGTTTTCATATCATTATATGATGCCCTCTCCTCAGATCCTTACTGCTTGACTTGAATGACTTCAATTCATCAACATACTGAATTGAGCAGGACTCTGTAAGGAGACACTGAGGCAACAGTAGCTTCAATATTTCGCCCATCTCACACGTTATTTCTATTCGGTTATACCGAATAGAAATAACGTGTGAGATGGGCGAAATATTGAAGCTACGGCAACAGGTATGGCGGCAGATGTAGAAAACTTGATTTGTCCATGGTGGTCCAGTCGTCAGTTGTGTATTTCCAGCTTATCAATTTGATTTTTAGCAAAACCCAGGGGGGGTCCTCTGTGGCTGTGAAAAGATCAGAATCTTTGGTACTATAGAGGCTTGGTTTGAGTGAGTAGGAATGAGATATGCATGGCCAACACTGTTATGATGTGTTGATGTCATTTTGGGGAAATTTTTGAAAAGTAGTACATCGATCATAATTATATAATATATATACATACTTTACAAAATCATGTAAATTGTAAATGTACTAACTTATCTAAGCTCTTCTCTAATCATAATTTACAAATCTGCCACTTACTAGGGGCAGTTTACATGTACATCATGTTGTAGTCTCTTATATGTACCTTTTTGTGCTGTTTATGTATATATTTTTTCTTAAGTTTTTGTTTCAAGTTAGTGACGTGCATTGAATTTGATCAAAGGCGAATGTATGTCACTTGAAAAAAGACAAAAAATGGTGAACGTGGTTGTTTTTACCTTTTCACGGTGCTATTTATAACTGGAATTATGTATATATTTTTCTTATAATAATATTTTTTATAACTTTTTGTGCTGTTTATGTATATATTTTTTCTGAAGTTTTTTTTTTTCAAGTGAAGTGCATTGAATTTGATCATTTAAAGGTGAATGTATGTCACTTGAAAAAAGAAAAAAAATGGTGAACGTAGTTGTTTTTACCCTTTCACGTTGCTATGTTATATATATACTTTTCTTATCATATTCTTTAACTATACAGTCAATTATTTACTTATCAGTATTCATAAATCTAGAATTTATTATTTAACAAGCTGGCGCGCGTTGATGGCTTTGCCATGTTTCATATTAATGATATATGAATATAATAGACGATAATAATAGAGGTATGTCGGGTGTCCAAGCGGAAAAAATAATGGAGCGAGTTATTGCTTTGTCGAGTTGTCTGCTAGAAAGGACTGCGATCGAATCGACTTTTACTCAGGTTGACTCATAAGATATTTCGGAACAGAAGCTATTTCCCAACGATTAGCGCAAGTTTGGTTACTTGGAGGTACTTTTTCACAATTTTGGTGATACAGGCGTTTAGATCACAGGTTTCAGACACAATCCCCCCTTCCCCCCTTTTTAAAGATTTTAAGGTTTGGAACTTCGACGTTCACAGACCTACTGTCCTGTTCACTAATTCCAGAGCACCCTGTTTTCCCGGTTTTCTCTAAAATATGATAATGTCATCTGCCAAAAAGATATCAATTTTATAGTACTCCTTTAGTCGTAACAGAAAATACCATTCTTTTGGCTGTGCGTCAGCTAAGTTAGAAATAGGACGGAAAATAAAAAGTCTACGGGGATTTTCTATAGTAAAATCGCTGAAAATGCATGACGTCGGGAGCTTTGACGTCACTGTTTACCATTGTTGACACGGAGAACAATATGGCGGCGGCTTGAAATTAACATGAGAATTTCCTGTAGACATTTTATTTTTTCATTTTGCGGGTTGAAGGTAGCTGATAGGGTAAGTTGAAGTTAATTTCCAGTTACGACTAAAGGAGGTCAATTCTCAGAAACAATAACTTATAGAAAAATTCTTCAGGCGACAGAATAAATCGCCCAAACAGGGTGCTCTGGAATTAGTGAACAGGACAGTAGATGTCAGAGAAAATTGATTTTTCTCACATTATTTAATTGTTCTTGGTTTCAAGACGCATATTCCGTAAAACTGAAATAATTTATCTATGCAAACAACATAGCATGGTCACTATAAAGTGTGTAGGTCGTTCATGAAAAGCCAATTATTTTTATTTTTTTCTAGGTCGACCTTTTACTGGTAACATTCTGATTTGGCATTGTCACAATTTTCTGCTAACATTTGATCTCCTAAAGGACGGCATAAACTACGTGGACATTATTTTTATACTGTTGGAATAGGGGTGTTTGTCAGTTTTGAATTACAAACTTAATTCTTAGAAATGCACGTTCATTCTTTTTCGACCATTCTTCGATTGCAATTTACGATAATAAAAAAAATCTTTCAGATGAACATGAATAACAGATTTGCTTGGGGGAAGTAAAATTTAAAGTACCTTTATAAAATCAATAAAATATTGTTAACGGAGGCAGACTGCAGATGCATGTACGTACCCTTATATAACAATGTCTACCCCTTGCGCAACGCTTTAATCTCTTTATCTATTAAGGGATGAATGCAATTATTTTCAATGTACAATGAATGGCTTCATACACGTATACACTTCAGAATGTCTGTGATTTGAAAGTACATGTAAGACTTTCATCAAGTACAATTTTCTTTCTGCATTTTAAAACTTCTTTTGCTAATGGTGAAAGATAGCTTGCGCGAATCCTGCAGATGCAGGGATAAAACTGATTGATAATGTCAAAGTGTTTTGCAGTGAGGCTTTCCCTGTATAGACTTTAAAAAGTTTGTTATTTATGAGAAAATGCAGATTTTTGTTTCATACACAAATAGCGACCAAAAATTTGCTTATTGCGACCAAATTTTGGAAATGGCGACCAACATTTAAGCAAGGTCACTTTTTGGCAACCAAATCTTGAATGCTACTTGGAGCACTGTTTATAGCCACGCTATCGGGATTAGCAACACGCTATATTTTACGGCCGCCATGCTATATTTTTTTCCCTAAAAATTTGTGTATTAACTATTTTGTGTACCCCTTTGCATTAATTGATTGATTTAACCGCCCCATTCCCGGTTAATTAGCCCCGGCTGTATACAACCAGAGGTGTTATAGGTCTTGTAACCCCCCACAAGCTTTATTTACCTGAGCTGAGAACGTGTCTGGCTTCTATGGTGCACGTCAATCTGTCGGACATTTAAAATAACTGCGTTGTCAATGTCTATCGAGTGACCAACAAAAGACGACCATTCTGTAACGTAGTTCATGAAAATGTTTTCATCTACATGTATAATTGCTAAATGCTGTTGATCAGCACGTGTCATATAGTTACAGCGTAACGGTAAACTGGAAATAGAAATACACAATATCAGATGTCATTAAAATAAGTTTTTAATCTGTCTTCTTGCTCGACATATTACCTGACCTCGCCGTCTTTGTCATACAAAATAGAATAGGGAAAGGGCTTACATGTATATAATGTTGTGTAAACTTATGCCCAATCCCATTATATGGAAATAAAATATGTTTAAACTAAACTGACGCTTTTACAAGATAAGAAAGAGGTTATCTCGCTCATGCAAAATCATTTTATTTGAATAAATAACGAGTTGGTATGTCCATATATATATTTTTTTTTGAAATGCGCTTGAATCTAGTTATTAAGAATTTTTGACGGATGGATGAAATTAATCATCAAAACACATGGTGCACGGAGCATGGTTTTATTGATGAGTCTGAGCACGATATAGCAGGCTTTGTATACAACTGACATATAAAATAGATCTTGATTTCTTGGGGGAGGGGTGGGGGAAGGTTTACTCCATACTGTGGGCAAAGTAGAATAATTGTCAGCTTTCTTTACTAGAGATTACCACAAACATTATTGCAATGGCTAATAAGGAGGGGGGGGTTAAATGTTTTCATATTTGGACCCAATTTTTCAAGTAGGAATTTGTATGAAGATAATTTTCAACCTTTTTTTGAAAGGTGAAACCTCCCTTTCCCTGAACCAAAAATTCAGAACTCAAGGTTAGACACCCTTTCCTATTCTTATATTCACTAATATCAGTGATTAGGAAGGACAGAGGACATGCACCATAGTCCCATTAATTTGCAAAATGCCCATTGAAAACTTAGTAATTTTTTTTTAAGAAATGGCCCACTGATATTTTAGAAAATCATGGAAAATGGCCCATTCACAGAATTTCCTTCCAAATCAGTGTAATATGCCAAATTCTTACACTAAGCTACCTGGAGTTATGGTCATGAGACAGTCTCAAGATAATTTTCTCAAAGGCCCACAACAAACTGAGTTTTAAAACTTTCATGAATCTCTCTTTACAAATAGAACAACAATGATCTCACTGTCTAAAATTTAATGAGAATTGGCATGTAGATAAGAATGTAGTATTATTAACACATTTATTTCATTATCAAAATTATTTTGAACAGTTTAGTAATAAAGCAATAACACATGAAACAGTATGCAATGATGCAACGCACAATGACGCATCCAAACGCAAGGTGCACCGCGAAGACTTAGCACCATGCTATCTGAAATTTCTGGGGAGAACACTGGAGTGCACTGAATATCATATAACTTATATCAAAAAGATCTATTGAATGGTATCAATTTCATAAAGATTGTTGCATGATAACGTAGTCAAAATCGTGTTTATTCAGTTTATCCAATTTCTGTAAATTTTATTTCGGTATCATTTTTGCGTTTCCCCTCTACACATATGAAAATAGCACGGTAAATCATCTTTTCTATGCACTAGTCATTAAAACCTACACTGGTCAAGTTTGATTAATGTTATAGCCATAATCATAGTTGTATACATGTACATACTAGATTTATGCCTGAATGATCAGTGAATTTCTACCTGTATGAATAGGCACTGCCATTTTATTTAATATACTCGACCCTTGTTTAGAAAAATTACTTGGACAATTTCTGAGCATGATATTGCTATTTTCCTATGAGTACACCAAAAATGATGTCAAAAAAGCTAGTTTTTGTGTCACTTGTAAAGCACAGTGACACTTAGGGATCACTTTGTCTGTCTGTCTGTGAGTCAGTAAGTCAGTCAGTCAGTCAGTCCGTTCATCCTTCTGTCTGCCACACTATGGTGTCACACCCCATAACTTTTCATTGATAAGTGATAGGGCTTTGATATTTCACTTGTTTATTTCCTTGTGATGAGACCTTTTTACACATACCATAATTTTTGACATAGTGACCTTGACCTAGATATTTGACCTACTTTAAAAAAAAATTAAGATTGGCTAAATCTTTTGATTGGTAAGTGATAGGGCTTTGATATTTCACATGTGTATTCCTCACTGTGGCATATCACGTGATGCACAAATGATATGATCCAAGGGAATCCCCTTTGTTTAAACCAAGTAAATACTCTCTAAATCTACTTTATAGGAATTTATTTTAGGCCTATCATATGGTCATTATTATTAATTTTATGATGGTAATTTATTCTGGTCAAGAATCGACGTATATTTGGAGAACACTTAAACAGAAAACTTTGTATCTGTCTGTGCACCATATCATAACATGTGGTGAGCATTGAAAAAATTTCTGTCCAAGTGTTCTCCAAATACACGTCTATTCTTGACCAGAATAGATAACCATCATATTATTGATGATAGTGACCATATGATAGACCTAGAGTAAAATAATATAAAGAAGATTTAAACAGTATTTACTTGGTTTAATCAAAGGGGATTCCCGTGGAACATATCATTTGCGTATCACATGTTAAAGCATTGATGTGACGTCATTCCTTTGTTCGAAAAGTCTGAAATCTACCTTTGATTGTCCAGTATCAAATCTAGGTTGCGTTTATTAGAAAAAAATATACGTGACCTAGATTAAATATTGGACAGTCAAAGGAGTTGACAAAGGAGTTGACAAAATCCAGCACAATCTGTCGGAAATGATAATGTAAGAGGCACTATAAAGTTCAGTCCGTTTTTTTTTTTTTTCGGTCTTAATTTTTTCCATCTTTTTAACTTTATTTCTAATTAAGATTTTTGCTCGACTCCTTCTAGTCCGAAAAACCTTACCTAAATCCAGCCTTTGACGGTTATTTTGACACAGTCCCCAAGAAAAAAAGTCTGGAAAACTAAAGTGTGATGGACAGACAAACAGATGGATGGACAGACAGACGGACAGACAAACAGGGTGGAAATTATAAGTCCCCTCCAGGGAGCCGGTAGGGGACTAATAAATCTGGGCTATATCTCATGAACTATAGACTAATAGAGGCTATGGCTTTGAAATTTCACATGCAGAATCTTTATGACCAGACCTTTCATTTGATATCATGAATTTTGACCTAGTGACCTTGACATTGACCTTTGACCTACTTTTGAACCATAAGAGGTAGGGCTTTGATATTTCACATATAGATTCCTCATGCCCAGAACTTTCATTTGATATCATGACGTTTGACCTAGTGACCTTGACCTTGGAGTTTGACCTACTTTTGAAAAACTTTAACCTTGGCCATAACTTTTGAATGGTAAATGATAGGGCTTTTATATTTCACATATGTATTCCTTGTCACAACACCTCACCATGGATACCAAAAGTTTTGACCTTGTGACCTTGACCTTGGAGATTGACCTACTTTCAAAAATAATACATCTGGGCTATATCTCATGAACTATAGAGGCTTTGGCTTTGAAATTTCACATGCAGAATCTTTATGACCAGACCTTTCATTTGATATCATGAATTTTGATCTAGTGACCCTGACATTGACCTTTGACCTATTTTTGAACTATAAGAGGTAGGGCTTTGATATTTCACATGTAGATTCCTCATGCCCAGAACTTTCATTTGATATCATGATTTTTGACCTACATGTAGTGATCTTGACATTGACTTTTGACCTACCTTTAAACTGTAAGAGGTAGGGCTTTGATATTTCAGTTATAGAATCCTCATGACCAGAACTTTCATTTGATATCATGACTTTTGACCAAATGACCTTGACATTGATTGACCTTTGACCTACTTTTGAACTATAAGGGGTAGGGCTTTGATATTTAACATTTAGATTCCTTATGACCATAGCTTTTTTTCCATTGGGCAATAGTATTAATGACCTTTGACCTTTCTGTCTGCACAAAAATGTACACGTCATCTAATGCAAACACTTCGCAATCCGGCCTTACCGCCTTCAGCGGTTTATGGTTTATTCATTTTATATATGATAATTTGAAAAATCTAAAACCGTCATGGAACCTGTAATATATTCACAAAAAGCCCCAAGCACCCTAAATTACAGCATTATCGAGCAAAGTCATGCACAGTGTAGCTGGTCAAACAGTGTTTTGTCTTCGACAACACATATTCCCATTAATATCGATAGTACAATGATATACTCTATTGCAAATGATGTGTATTTATAGTATAAGGTAATTCCTTATCAAAATAAGTCCAGTTTAAATGCTCAATTCTAATATGACTTGATTATTTTTCCCTATTAAGACAACAGACGCGAGCTGGGCTCTATTCTCCAATATAGGCCCTATAGCAATAAGCCACGCCTACCCATTTTCTGAAAGCAAATAAATCGACAGGAACTGGTTTTTACCAAGAATCGAAAGGTCTAAGTTTGGTCATCATTAGAATAGAAATAAAAAATGACAAGCCGGGCTCTATTGTCTCATAATGCCCTCGCGTCCTCAGCCAATCACATTTATCACCTCGCCGCTGACGCGGCTCTGTAATAAATGTGATTGGCTGTGGACGCTCGGGCATTATGAGACAATAGAGCCCGGCTTGTCATTTTTTATTTCTTAAACAAGCATACATGACATGAAACACGTCATTTCATTTTCTTACATTGGGACATTAGGAGGTTAATGTTCAATATTATGAGAGGAGGTAAAACTAATATATGGTGAAAAACTATGAAATCCAATCTGCAGTTAAGATAAGAATAAAAAACATAGATGGGTAACTGTTTTCTTCATTGTAGGTAGAAATTCAATGGGGATAACAAGCCATGAACTATGCTAGTGAAGCCTTTTCAGCAATTATACGACCTTTGACCCAAAGATCAAACTCAAGACCTAGTAACGAGCCATCGAGGAATCCACCAAGAAGAGCAAACAGTTATAGCGGATATACACAATCATCAGAGCCAAGACCGTCAGATTTAGAGGAAGACGGTTTCCTGGTTGTTGGAGAGACACAAAGTGAGAGAACAACGATAAGGGCACAAGACTTTCAGGGAAATATTGATCAACCCCCAGAGTACAATCAGGCTCAAGTAAGCAGCTGTGCTAGTTATGCTTTTAATTTAAGTTATTTATATTGTGAAATTTTGTTTTTAAATCAACAGAGTGAAGCTTTTATGTGCAGTGTCTTGTTGTCCCTCTTTGTCATTTCCCACATTCACAAAAAAGAGGGAATATTTAAACCGGTTTGCCAGTCTGCCAATCAGTCACAAATACTTTAACCTTAGAAACGCATTATGCTAAAAAAAAATATTTTTTTTACTCGTATTTATCTAACTATGCTAGCAACTTGTACAACTTGCTCATATTGAACAACGCAATTTTGAAGACACTTCTTTAGTGCCGTAATTTTATGACGTTACAATATGCATTGTGACAGAATCATAATAAAATCGGCTGAGGAAGGCCATTGACCAAAACAAAAAAAAAATGTAGTGTTTTTATTGTACACTTTGAAATAACTTTTGAAAGGTAATCAATTGTGAATGATAGGACTTTCTTATCCCGCATGTACATGTATATTCCCTGTGAAAAGACCCTACTTTTGTAACCGAAATTGTGTGGTCACCTTGACTTTAAAGTTTGACATATCATTTGACATGAATTTCTTGTGGCAAGTCATTTTATTTGGTAACAAGGCCTTTTACCTGTTGACCTAAAACCTTGGAGTTAAACATAAATTTTAAGAAAATACATCTTTTATCTAAAAAATGTAGAGTACCGGTATTCTTAATGATCCATCTGCAATGGTTCTAAAGTTATGATCAAATTTTAAGTTTCGAGTTTTAACTAGTATAAGGCCATTGTTTTCACTCAAATATTGGTCTAATTATGAATAATTAATCCAACTTGACAGTTATTAGTCAGACATGAGCTGAGTTATTTGTTATTTAATTATATTTCTCAAAGTTTTACCTTTTCAAGTCTGAGCACTCTAACGGCTCCTTTAACAGGCAATTTTGCTGATGTTACTCTAATGAAAAATAAGTTAAGTTGAAAGTTTTGAATCCAAAGAATGAAGTTTTCATGCAAACATATATAAATGAGTGTTTTTTTGGCAGCAGGATAACCTACCGTCTTACATGGATTACAAGCAGTCACAAGGAATATACCAGCCTTGGAGCCAGGCCCCTACAATACCTACAGTACCACACCCACATGTGGGCGGGGCTACTCACATGGAAGACGATCAGTATAACACCATTGCCCTCTCTCAGGGAGCTTTGAAGGGCGTGACCTTCACACTCGCTCCCTACCTTCAGAACATTGTTACCATGACAACTGATGTCAATAGAAACTCCAGCATTAAATATTCGACATTCGATCCTTCAAAATACGAATATGAGTTTGACCTGGAGATGCGAGTGCTCAATGAACATGGAGCTTTTAACTGAAAAGTTTGATTATTACTTGTGATATGTGATTCAATATCAACAGCAGATTTAAAGAAATGATTGTAGGGCCCAGAGAGATGTGGCTTAATGACTTAATTCTTGTGACTTCAATAACCTTGATTTTCTCTGGAGGTTGTTATCAGTGTCAAGTGTGTTTGACATTTAAAAAGTCAATTTTCTCCTCCCAAGCAAGCTAATAATTAGATATTAACCAGAACAAAATAGCTTTGGTAGTTTATTATGTAAAAAAGGGGGGGAAATGTTAAATACAAATTCTTTTTTATATTTGAAAAAAAAAATCAAAAACTCTGCAGTTAGTGTCAAATTTTATATGAAAGTTCTTAAGAAAATGGCATTTAACATGTTTAAGATGAAAAGTATGTAACTTGCTGACAAATGTCATACAGAATTATGCCTTTTACGTAGCTCAGCTGCTATTACTCGTAGGTATCATAAATTTTTATCTGAAAGTGCTGTCAAGTGGACTTAATTAATTTAACAAATATGTTGTTGATATTGATCATTTAAACAAATATACATAATTTGTATGCCAAACCTCTTTAATGGGGACAACATTCCTGTGATAATTTGCTGCAATAAGTGTAAGATTCGTGAGATTATCAGTTGAAAATAACATATCTATGCTTTTTTGACCTCAAGTATTTTTTTACAAGTCGAATCATAACTTGTATGACTATTTCAAAGCACTAAAATGTCTTGTTCATTCTAGAATCTGGCAGAGTTGGTACATCAAAATTTTTGCTGAACATTAACTTTTTGAGGCACATGTGGAAAAAATCAATTATATGTAATTCTAAAAGTATGGATGGCGAAGCAATGTATTTCCCTCCTATAAGGCTATTTATGGGGAAAATGGATTAAAAATATTAATGTATGCATACATGTAACTAAAAATAGCTTGGCTTTTACCCAATGAAGTTTCTTCAGCATTGAGGTATCAAAGATTTTGGAAAATATCAGAACAATTTAAAAAGAAAAAAAAGATCTTATTTGAAAATTATTGAGGTTTTTCACTTTCCTTATGTTAATGACAGCTAGGTTTCATCTTTGTTTTTTATTTTCGATTTAATATATTACATTTTTATGAAATCTGGTCATTTTAAGATTGCAATTTTTGATTGACTCTGATTGTTTTGACTGCATATTTATCATGTAAATTAAATATTAAAAGTATACATGTATATAGCATTATTTTCTCAATTTGTATAATTATGGACATACACTCTATAATTTTGTACATATTTAAACTTATTTATTGTCACAGTAGAAGAACTAATGATTGTTGGTGAAAAAATTTCAAATACCACATGTATTGATTGAAATAGCTTACATGAAAATTCAAATTGCAGATAATTAACAAAGTTAACATTTATTGCTCCTTATGGTACATATACATGTAAAGCAATGGTTTGTTGAATCACTCATAGCTTGCCTTGCAGAGCTTGTGATTATGTATATTACATGTATATAACTCTTCCATATATGGCAATATACATGTAGCATATGAAATACTATACTTGACATACATATAGACATTTTTCAAGTTGATGGACTTCCGACTTCACACTCCAGACTTCGTACTTAAGGGGTCATATAAAAGAAATCGGGTGTATTTAGAAAAATAAAACCTGACCACTATATGGACAAAATGATAACGGAGAGCTTTAGATTTGTAATTTCAGACATTAAAACAAATAAATTCTTCACAGAAAGTATTCTAAGTTCATTGGAATAAAGTCAACATTTTGCTTCAGTGACACAGTCCCTTCCAAGTGCGAAGTCCAAAGTGCGAAGTCAGCGAATATAAAAAATGTCCAATAGGATCTCAAATGATTTTCTATTTCATACGGTATTTATGAAATGAGTTGTGAGAATTTTTCATCCACGAGCCCTGGCGAGGGCTTAAAACTCACACTGCGAGTTTCATAAATACCGTATGAAATAGAAACATCATTTGAGATTCGTTTTATCACATGAAATATGACGTAATTGATCAAAATAACATGAAAATAATATAATTCTGACTTCATTTCTTGCAAACAACCCGCCAACGTCGCCATTGCTATTGTGACATCACAAAGGATCTGGAGCGCTTCATCCAATGATCATGCTCCCAAAGTGATATGTAACGTGTGATCATAAAATTTATTTATAAATGGTTTTATGTAACCGAAGAAAGGGTGTATCATGATTGTGATAAATGTACTTGTACATCTTCTCTGCCATCCATAAATTGGTACACAACATTACCGTTCATGTTGCTGTAAGAAAAAGAACATTTTCAAATCCATTGAAATTGTGTAGGTGAACTTTATAGAATTCATTCATAACATACATTTTTACTTGACCCAAATATTTATGTTTTAAAAATCTTTATTCTTTTTGATATAATTATACCAATTTTTTACAAAAAAAATTTTTTTGATGAAAAAAAGTTTCTGTTTAAGATTTTTGTTATCTCATTTATAGTTTTGAATTATGTTCAGCCAATTTTTACAAATCTTTCAAGTTCAGATTAAATATGAGAGCCCTCCTTTAAGAGGCGGAAGATGACATGTTATGAAATACCGGTAAAAGTAAAATAAACATGATAAACTTGTAAAAAATTTAGAATGATTTCCTTGTTTGTATAGTTATTTGTGGATGGCAGTGTATATATAGGTTTTTGCCCCTACAGATTAATCTTATTCATAAATCAAATACATGTCAATTGACAATTATTTTCAGAAATTATATTAATTAAGTACAATCAAGATTTATACATTGTTTTTTTTTTCAAATTTGTTATTTCATTTATGCATTAAAGAACTACATGTATACGTATCAGGTAGAAGAAATTGACAAAAATAAAGAAAGTTCAACTCAAGATTTTGTTTTCTTTTTAAAGAATCCTCAACTGAAAAAAAATTGTAGAATTCTGCATTATTTGTTTGATATCGTGAAAATTTCCAGATTTCTCGTATTCAGACACTTGTACATCTGCACTGGTACTAGGATGACAATGGCATTTGGTTGTCAATTTGACTTCTTATTGAGTTGGACTTTTATCTTTCAATTTATTGCCTTTAGAACGATTTTCATTTCCATCATGGTTTATGTATGTATAGTTTTATTTGTAAGTACAAAATGTATTTGATACCTTGATGTTTGACCTAGAAGTTGACCTACTTCAAAAACTTTAACCATGACTATAGCCTTTAAGTTGTAATTGGTACTTCATCTGTATTTTATTCCTATTCTGATACATCAAGACCTTTCATAGTACTTTCATTGTTGACCTTGAAGTTCGACATTCTACTGTAAACTTGACCATGTATCTCTTGAACTGAAAGCGATGTAATTTTCAAATTTACTTGAAGATTCTTTATAAGACTATGGCCTTGATTTTGACTTACATTTTAAAAAAAATATTGCTTGAACTGTAAGGGGAAGGATTTTGATCTTACATTTGATGCCATAGTCTTTTTTTTTCTCTGCCTTGGAACATGGACCTTTATTGTGTCGCCTGCGAAGCATAGCGACACTTGGGGATCACTTTGTCCGCTGTCCGTCAGTCCATCCGTCTGTCACACTTTGGGTGTTGCAGCACACAACTTTTGATTGGTAAGTGATAGGGCTTTGATATTTCACATGTGTATTCCTTGTCCAAGGTCAAAGGTAAAAATCAAGGTCACAGTTCATGCAAGTTAGAATATAGTCTGGACCATAATCTTTCACAGCCTTAATAAATCAATCCATTTCACAGAATTGTTGCATAGGACCAAAGGAAGTTTTATGACGTACATGATCCAAGGTTAAAGGTCAAGGGCACAGTACGTTAGGCTTGAAAATCTTATCTGTACATAATTTTTTTTACTGCCTGAATGGATCTGAATACCAGGTAATATTAAACAGAACTTATTGGTCAGGACCCGAGAGTGTGTAATGACCCGAGAGTGTGTAATTCCACTAGGATATGTCATTATCTTTATCAAAGGTCAAGGTTATAGTTCATGTGGGCTGAAAATAATCTTGTCCTGATCTTTATTTTTCACTGCATAGTTTCATAGATTTGAATTTGTTTGACAGAATTGTTTCACAGGACCAAAGGATGTCATTGCTGTAACCTAAGCTTAAGGTCTCGGATGTACTTGCAATTTGTCCTGGCAATAACTGCTTACTACTTTGATGGATTTGAATATTTTGGAGAGTTCTTGCCATTAAGGACTCGAGGGGATCTCATGATTTTGAACTAAGGTCAATGTGCACTTGATTAGAAACATTTTGCTATGTTATAAAGGTCAAGTTTGAGTTCAGTTTTGATTGAGACATTCTAGTTAGTATTGCAAGATTCAGATTAATGCTGGACATATTATATCTTCCTAATTAGCAATATTGAAAAAGCTTGTTATTACTTTGGTTTCACATCGAGATACACCGTTGCTTCATTGAGTGCAGTAACTATAATAATTTGTTCCATGCAGCAAGAATGTATTTTTGAAGAACTGTTGTTCTATTATCCTATTAATTTGATACAATGACCATGTACTATGTCAGTACAATTTTTGCTTACTAGTATTTGAAACATTGTACAGAACCGCATTAATTCATTTCATTGGAACCACCTATAATGAATGGAATATTTACACTTTGACTTGGGTTATTATTCACATACAATAGATACAGTGCTGTTTAGGCAGCACACTTAAATGAATGTTCAGTCTATGGTCCATAGCCCTGGACTATTATCAAATAGTCCTTTTACCCTGGTCTTTTGAGATGAAACTCCATAGGGCACATTCTTGATTCATGGGAATTAACATTTCTAGAATGTTTCATGATGACCATTTTCCATCAGCAAAGTCTTTTGACCTTGACTTCCTGATCAGTTTCTTAGTAAAAACTGCAATAGACACTCCATTATTTTCAGTAATCAAAGTCTTGACCTTTTGACCCAGAAATAGGGGTACGTATGTATCTTTGTCTTGGGGATGTTTCAGGCTAATATTATCAATAGGTGTAACAACATGTATGCACTTCCTTAATTATGATTCAGAACAATGCTTAATCATCATAGTTCAACTATTGACTATTTCAAAGAGATGAGTGTTGCAATTACCCGTACAGAAAATTCTCTTCTCCTCACATTTGACTCACATTTGATCCACATTTGAATCAAGTTTGAGTTTACAGAAAACAGGGTTTTCTCACATGTGATTAGATTAGCTCAAGTTTGAGTGTCTTCTTTGCCTTAAATCTCTCATGTTTGAACTTTCTCAAAGATGAGAGTCAAACCTGAGAGTTCGTGATTTTCGAGTAGAAAAGACTAAGTTAACTTTCCACATGTGACTCAAACTTTGAGTTAGGACTTTGTTATTATGGAATACCTGCTCTTCTTCTGAAATCAGACTAAGTCAAAAGTCACATGTGACTCAAACTTTGAATTTACGACTTTGTTATTTTGAACACATATTCGTTTTCTCGTATAAAACTAAGTCTAGATGTCACATGCGAGTCAACGTTTGAGTTTTGTCTTAGAACATTTCAGTCTGTAGTTCAATGTCGGTAATGTATAATTACATACGAAATATTTTTACAGGGGAGGGGGGGGGGGGGTGGGGTTCCAGCCTATGATTTCGAGAAATTTAAAGTACACACTTTTTCCAGAATCCCCTATCCCCGCCCCCTCTAGATCCACGCATACAGAAAATTTAGGAACTTTTAAAAATGAATTCATTGCAAGAAAATGGATAATCATGTAAGTTGTACTCTTTTCCACACGATTTGGAGGACAACATACAACAGCCAGGAATATATACTCATCTTTAAAAGTTATCTTTAAAAATAACTCGTGTTTTTAGTTCTTATTTGCTTTTAAGACAGACTGAGTAAATAGCTGCTCTTTTTGTCGGTCAATTCAAACTAAGAGCTATAGACGTTATCGTTTTAATTTGTAACGTATTTATAGTTTAAACATAGGCAACATGTCATGTAACTTACAAACATATAATAAATCGCTATTGCCGTAACTCTGCGGCCTGTTTTTTCAATCTTATTCTCCCCCGTCTGTATTTTTACCCCCTGACCTTTGGATCCCTTCAGACTTCCCCGGTCCTCTCCTAAGAGTTGAAGTCAGCTGACTACAAACCCCTCCCTTGAATATGAAAAAAATGCTGAGTCAGCGTATGTTCCCCTGTGATTTATTGCATTATTTTCCAGATTATAGACTGAAACCCCCTGTGTGGCGGATTTAAAGGGGAGGGGGCTTTAGAGGCTTGAGCGCCCCCCCCCCCCCGGCAGCGGACACCTTTTTTTCCATATTTAAATAATATTTCTACGGCATAAAAGTCGATCTGTTAAAGATCATTTTTCAGAAAGATCATTTTTCAGAAAGATCATTTTTCAGAAAGATCATTCCAAAGACACAACAGAAATTTTTAACCGCCGATCGATTTGAATAGATTTCTCAAAATTTTCACGGTGGTCACGTAGAAATATGTCTGTTTCGAATTTACATGATTTATGCACACGACGATCGCAAACAAAATGCGGGCGGCCGTCTGCATGTTCTGGAAAAAAGTACCATGCAAAATAAAACTCCAAGCTTTTAAAAACGTCTACTAGTATTATTTCACAAATAGACATATCGGAGGCCAGTTTTTTTTTCCCAGTAATTTGGGAATGGGTTTTTTTGGTTTTCCGGTTTTCAAGAGAAAAGTTGAATCCCCCAAGAATTTCTCAAAAATTCATGTTTTCTTTATATTTTCCCCCCGAGAGAAATTTGAAGTTAACTGTTATATCAACATTAACACGCCGAAAAAAGGGATTTAGGAATCGAAAACTTCCAAAATTGATCTGCTAAAAGGGCTCCTATTTCAGTACACAATTCATCGTTTCCTCACACTGAATCACTTATTATAGATCCCTTCTAAATTCAGTTTAGATATGCCCCCAAAAGCCACCAATTTGCTTCCATTTTTCAAAATTTTCTCGAGGATGCCCCCTGAACCAACCCCCTCTGCCCTTCGGGCATCGCAAGTCATCCCAAAATGAGTTTTGAGCCCCCCCCCCCCCAAGCGGTTGAGGTTCTGGATCCGCCACTGCACCCCGTCCCCCTGCTGTCATCCCAGCCCCCTTTCTAACTTAGCACAAAACCGTCCAGTTTTCACATGATAATTTTCACACTCGTACGGAATTTCGCACGGACCGTGTTTTCATAAAATTTTCATAAAAATGTAATGTGCGTATACCAACTTTTTGGTAAAATTAATATAAAATGATTGAATTGAAAGTGAAAAGAGGAGAGGGTGTACATGATCGGATGCCCGGTCGTTTAAAGGGAGGGGGTTTATACGGTATGTAATCTCAATGCATATATACTTTTTTTATTATCATTTATTTATTCCATCATTAATGTATTTTGATCGGAAATTGCTTGCTTGTTGTCGTTTTTAGGGGAAGCCGGGGGGAGGGGTTATAAAAAATAATTAAGTCAATGGGTCTACTCTCTTCAAACTCTTCTGAATATCGGAGATGATGACACAATTTTTGTATTGAATATATTGTAACACAGTTGTGCGAAAACGTTTTAGAGTGAACGAGAATCTAATATGAATCGGTAGCTTTAATATGAAGCGGTACTGTATAGTTATTATCTTAATTTTAAAACAAAGAGGGATGGATAAAAAAAAATCAAATTAAACATACAGAAGAGATCTGAAAGTAAACTTAACGCACTGGAATTAGCGTCTTTTTGATTGAAATGTTTGTGAACGAAACGACTGTGAGTGTAAGACAGCCAATCAAAACAACGATTTTTGAAAAGTCGAATGCCACGATGATTTCGAAATTTGGAGATTACAGTAGATTATTGCAGCATCGACAAGGATTAAGGTAGGCTGTGATTTGATACATGTTTTCCTGTTTACGATAATAACACGTGTTCTCTTTGAAATAATTTCTAAAGTGCGAGTCGCTGTTGCCGACAGAGGAAATCTGAGCCAAACGATCGAAAAGGAGCGAGATCTAATACTTCTATGAATTTTCTCAATCATCAGTGCTTCATGTCATTAAAATGCCTTCAAATCTATTTTATTTTGCAGTCGATAAGTCACATTGCACAAAAGTTGAAGATGTTTATCCGAAAAGATGATGACTTTGACTGTCAACGATGAGACTGAGGGGATCATGAAATATGCATGCTGGGAAGGAAATGGTGGTGGCGGAAAATTTCTGAGGAGGAGGAATCTGGCATTTTATTGGTTTTAGTCCGGCTTAGTGTATATACCAGTAGAACTCCTTGTTTTATAGAAACTGTTCATGATACATTTTACCAAAAAATCCAGTATTTTACCATTTTAACGAACTTTTATTGACCACAAAGCCATTTGATTTCCCGCCCTTGTGGTCATTCCCCTCAACCCTACCCAAGGGTTCCCACAGAGAAACGTGCCGCAGCCCTTTCCTGCTTTCTCTTGCGTCCGTCAATGTAAAGTTTTCCTAAGAAATGAACATTTGATTTAAATGAGCTCGTTCCGAATTTCCTCAAATAGATTGAACCGGAAATCTGTGAATGTACATCGACGGAATTCAAACGGCAGCGACGTTGTATTTTTTCCGATTCTATTCTTGAAAAAGGAAGTTTTATCGAACTTTTTTAAGAACTTCTACTTTTAATCTGGAAAGATTTTAGATAGTTTATCTTTTATACTACGTACATTTTATCCAGTACATTCATTCCGCAACTGACAAGTATACTTGCGATGGCTGAGAATAACAATAACGATACTAACTCCGAGCTCGTAATGCTCAAGCCTATGCGTAGTAGAAGAATGCGTCAGCCTAAAATCTGCTACACACCGAGTAAATGCAATCATACTAGCAGTAGCATCGTTGCACGCAATATCAACACTGTTGCATATACATTAAATGAGGAGAAAGCAATTTATAAGAAGATTGACGCTGCACACAGGCAACATATGGTGGACGTTGAGCTTAAATCTGGAACGTACGTATTGTCATTCAATGCTGCTGCATATGAAATATTTCGCAAGAACTTATCTACGCTTTTAGATCAGCAGACTGATCGTACCGTACATGTATATAGCAAACAAGGTAAAGGACCGTCTGCTCCTATTGTGGAGGACTCAATGTCGGTCTGTGATAGAAAATCTGGAAAACAGCTGTTTCGCATAAATATGTTTCACACAACTTGCAAAGCGGATATCAATGGAAAGCATCTTGATGATTTCATTAACAATGACCTACCAAAATTGATTGATTCTCTTGATATACCTGATATTGCGAAGCTGAACAAGCATTTAGTGGACAAGTGTGAAGAATATCTCAAATTAAGGGAAAGCAAATGTAAAAACTGTAAAAAGAGATGTATCAGCAGTGCTACACAATGCCATCTGTGTGGCTCATGGACCCACTACAAATGTGCCAAACTTGCAAAGGATACGATAAATGCTCTGGAAAATACTGATTTAGAGTTTGCGTGTCAAGAATGCGATATAGCAAGATTTCACATCCAGGATACCACCACAAGCTTATCCAAACTAAATGCGATGATGGCATGCCAGAATAATCAAAATGTATCTATTGCACAGGATATATTGGAAGATGAGACTAAGGCAAAATGTGACATCTGTATGAATGCGAATACAAAACCAACGCTAGTGTGTGACCGCTGCTCAAACGTATGTCATGATCAATGTGCAATTGAAATCAACGACGAACTTATCTGTCACGCATGCGCCGGTACTCAACTTATGAGCGAAGTTAATAACACATCCACTTGTAAAACCGACGCACACATTGTTGTTGGGAGAACCGAAGTGCTAGTATCCGATAGAAATAGCCAGCATGTAACTCCCCAGACTATGGCTAAAGAAATTTGTAGTTCGGTTACTGTAAGTGATGCCTCGTCTGTAAATGACATTAATACGCTACTAGTGCGACCAGAGTTGTCCGATGATAAATCCCATACATCGGCGCTTGGTAAAAAAGATGCAAATCCGACTCGCCCTGAGGTAGCAAGCATCAAAACAGGAACAACAAATGATAAACAGAAGCAATTGACATTAAGATCTCAAGACCTTAGAAATAAGGAAGAGAAACTTAAAAAAAAAGAAGAAGAGCTTAAAAAACGACAATATATTATTGATACTGCTGAGAAGAAACAAAAGCAGTTAGAAACCTATGTTGAAAGTGTTGAAGCTAGAAACGTCGAGCTTGAAAAAACAATTAGGATCTTTTAAAAGACGACGAGTATCTATACTGGAAAGTGAAAAGGATGTGACTGATGAGCACGATAACGCGACACAAAGTCAGCAATCGAAAACAGAGGATCAGCATTATACAGGCACTGACCAACTTATTCTTGGTGTCCGTGACAAAGTAACCACGTACATTCTTAGGAAAATTGACCGTGAAATAGATGATCTGTTAAGCTCGCAAACATCAGCTTTCAACCAGCCAGATCATGATCGTCAATCATATAATCAGCACAAAACACAGACTCCAGATAGTAATGGTGGTGTACATACTATCCCAGCTACGCCACACGCGGACCAGTTGCCTTCTGTGGAACCATTCACGCAACCCCCGCAACATCTAGTGTGTACTGAACAACCAGTTCTCAATCACTCTCAATCAGCTCATCGTATATCAAACCATTCTGGGAATAATGAATCTACCCGCTCACAAGTGCGCATATCAGACGCTAAATTAATTTCTCGACCTGATGTATCAGATAGTGATTACACTGTTCGCCGTGCTAGGCCAGCACAAATAATGCCTGGATCTGAAATAGGCCAAGTAATTGGAAGGCCTCTCTTCTATACCAACCAAGCAGCGACACAGTCTTTTTTGTGGGCAACGACGCCTCATCGACCGAGGATGTGACAAAAGTAGATAAGTCTGACACATCTGTCAACAAAGAGAATTCAGAACTACACATTGCAACTTTCAACTGTAAAAATATCAATACGAGTACTATTGCTGTGAAAGAAATCTTGAACATGGCGGAATTTTTATTGATACAAGAGCACTGGCTATTTAATTTTGAGATTCACAAGCTGAATGCCATTGACGACAACATTCGGGGCTGTGGGAAAGCTGTAGATGACCGTAATCCGATTCCTCCAGTGCAAAAGCCTAGAGGATATGGGGGAGTAGGCATCTTATGGAGAAAAGATTTAGACCATTTGGTGACAGCGATATCTGAAGGCAATGAACGTATGCAATGTGTGATTATCTCGATGGAAAATACTTCGATTTTACTTATGTCAGTTTACCTGCCGACAAAAGGACAAAGCGATAACTACGTCGAATTTGCAGAGTGTATATCGTTACTTGGAGCAATTATAGAGAAATACACCGACCACATTATCATTATAGCAGGTGACTTCAATGAAGACCTTACTACTGATAAATCTAGTCGCCGTAAGGAATGCCTATTATCCTTTGTGGATGAATTTCTCCTGGAAACGAAATACACCAAATCAACGTTCATACATCCTAACGGCAGAGATAACTCAGTTATCGATTATATCTTCATGAGAAAATCTGTGAATTGTAAAATGGAAAAAGTATATCGCTTGGACACCTTGGGAACGAACACTTCAGATCACATTCCTGTTGTATGCACAATTCAGGAGAAGTGCATGGCCATATGCTCTAAGAATAAAGAATCCTCACAATTCGCTAGAGTGAAGTGGAAATCAGTTGACATAGACCTTTACCAGGCACTTGTTAAGGATAGAACTTGCGATCTTGATCCTAATCTTACCACAATGCTTAAGGTAGATCTATATATTTCAAATATTCATGAAATTTTAACCTCTTCAGCCATGCAGTGTGCAGATTCTCATAATCTGAGACCAAAACGACGTCAAAAGCTGCGTTGCTGGACACCGGAGATAAAGCAAGCCATAAAGCTTAATAAAGAAGCTCATTATATGTACAAGATGAAGGAGGATTCCGGAACTCTAACGCAGCAAGATGTTGTCAAGCGCAAACAATCGAAATCTCATTTACGGTCCCTCTGTCGAAAGGAAAACGCTAAGGCGCAGATGCAACAGCGCCTAGAAATTCTAGAGGCTAAATCAGAGGATTCGGCTCTATTTCATCGCTTAGTCCGACGACAACGCAATGGTCCGAAAAGTAACTTATGTGAACTTACTGTTAATGGTCAGAAGCTACAGGGAACAGAAAACATCAGGGATGGGTGGAAGGATCATTTTAACAAGCTAGCTATACCAACTGATTGTGAGAAGTGTGATAAAGTCTATATTGAGCATACAAAACATGACACCGACATCATTAAGGATATCTGCATTAGTGACTCCACTCCGATACAGCCAGCAGAGACTGAGGAGATTTCACATGCTCTTGGTATGCTCAACACGGGTAAAGCTCCAGACCTATACGGTGTAACCGTTGAGCACCTATTATACGCAGGAGACCCGATGGTCACAATTCTAACAATGTTACTTAATGCTATCTTTAGTCTGGCTCTTGTACCAAATGTCTTGAAGTATGGAGCCATTACTCCAGTTTTTAAGAAGAAAGGGAGTGTTACTGATGCTAGAAGCTATCGTGGTATCACTGTGCTTCCTGTGATTGGGAAACTATTAGAAATTTTGATAAGAAATAGGATACGGAAGATATTGGAACCAATTCAAAACCCTATGCAGCGTGGATTTACTAGAAATGCATCTCCGCTTTATTGTGCTCTGATAATTGAAGAGTTCATCAGAGAATCCTTAGCAAACAAGGACCCAGTATACTCTGCTTATCTTGATGCAAGGACTGCATTTGACGTTGTGAACCACAACAGCCTACTGCGGAAACTTTTCAACGCTGGGATTGAAGGGAAGCTATGGTCTATTATTCAGGATTTTCACACTAATGCTGTTAGTGTTGTGAAATGGGAGGGTGCTGTTTCTTCACCATTCAATATCCACCAAGGGGTACGTCAAGGAGGAATCCTGAGTGCCGATCTGTATAAGCTTTATGTGAATCAACTACTGAACAGACTATCTGACAGTGCACTAGGAGCTCATATAGGTGATACTGTCTGTAATGCACCAACTTGCGCAGATGATCTGTCGTCAATAAGCAAATGTTCGACACAGCTTCAGTCGCTATGTGATATTGCTGTAGATTACAGTAGAATGGAAAAATATGAGCTGCAACCGCTCAAAAGTGTTATCGTACCTGTTACTGGAAAAGGTAACAAGAAGTCTGTCACTCAGCTTGCGTGGACTTTGGGAGACAAACCCATGCCAATTGTAGATCAAACCTCACATATAGGAATAGTGCGAGTCGATACAAATAAACCCACTGCGCATGTTGATAATAACATTCTTAAAGCACAGAGAGCACTTTACAGTATGATGTCCTCTGGGCTACACGGTGAGAATGGCCTTGACCCAGAAACCTCCGTACATTTGCTGCGTACATATGTTATTCCTATACTTACGTATGGATTAGAAATTTATCTACCAGGGAGGGAGGATATAAAATCGCTCGACACATTTCTTAAAAGGACTCTCAAACATATTTTGTCACTTCCAACAACCACCGCAGATCCTGCTCCCTACATTCTGTCTGGGGTCTTACCTATTGAGGGAATTATACACCTGAAAGCTCTCTCGTTATTTGGAAGTATATCGAGGTTGGACGATTCGGCCATAGAAAAGAGAATTGCCATACGACAGTTATCCGTTAAAAGCCACAAAAGCCCAAGCTGGTTCATCACCATAGAATCGGTGCTCCTAAAATATGATCTGCCTTCCCCATTAAGCATCTTAAATACTCCGCTTGGTAAAAACCGCTGGAAGGCACTTACTGACAAACAGGTCACTCGATTCTGGACACAAGAGCTGCAAAGACAGGCCGCTACATATAGTACTCTTAGGCTCCTTAACATAGATGGACTGTGTTTGGGCAAGATACATCCAATTCTCAGACTTGGCACTCATGCTAGGACCGATATCAACAAGATCTCAACCAAAACGAAACTGATGACAGGAACCTATATTCTTCAGTCAACTAGAGCGGCTTTTAACCATGTGCCTATAGATCCCATGTGCTTATTGTGTAAATCTGAAGAAGAGACACTTCATCATTTTCTCATAAAGTGCCCCGCAATGAGTGATGTCAGGGATCCTCTGATAGTATTGATCAACGAATGTGTGTATAGCTTGTTTGCGTGTGACTTTTCAAGGCTAGAGCCTGAACTCCAGTTGCAAGTGATTATCGATCATAGAAGTGTATTTAGAACTTGTTCGCTAAATGATACAATGGAGTTAGAACACTTGTGTAGAACTTTATGTTATTCGCTGCATTGTAAACGATATAAGGTCATGATGACACTACCATCCCGAAAGCGTCTAGGGCTGTAGCACGTTACTCACAGTTCATATATATTTCAGCAAGTTTTATCACATAGACTTTTATAGACTCTTAAACAAATTTTTAACCCTGGTCTGTGTATATAACCCCTGTGTGAATACCAGAGTGATTCATTTGGTGGAGGATTATTATTGTTTACACTCCCTAAGGAGGTGCTCCGACATCGGAGGGATTTCAACAACAACAACAACATATGCCAGCCAGGACTGTGTCCCATGTTTAGTCGATGAACCAGTACCAGTAGAGTTACAGTTCCATATTGTAAAGATAGATTTAACTGTTCGGTAGGTGAATCATTATTGTATTCCATGCTGGATTCACTGAGCGAAAACAGCCAACGACACATATTGGGTGGGGTGTGTTGGCCGCAGGCATTTATGTTTCATAAATTAGAAACAGACACAAATCGGCAAGTTTTCCAGGGGATTTCTGTCTATGTCTGACTCAAATGATTAAGCAAAACGAAACGATCGATCTGCAATCATAAAAAATTTCATATTTTATCTTGTTATTTAGCTTTACCATTAATGATGCGGAAAGAATTTCACTTGCCTCCGCTTCGTCTTTTCAAATTCAAGCGCCATGTTGTAAGTTTACTCTACCGGTAATGTGTCACCTGGTCAAACATGACATCACTGACAAGGCAAGGTTGTTTCCATAACAACGTCCATTCATACGGATCAATGTCATGCGTTTGACCTTACGCAAATGGCGCAATACAACAATCAGCTTGGTAGCATGATCATTGCTGTAAGGAATTTATTGGTATACCAAAATTACTAACCTGATGATGTGAAAAAAAGGTGCAAATATAGAATGATATTTATAATATTGATTTTTTTTTTTTTTGTAGAATACTTGCAGAAGAACATTAAAATGGAGGACATCAGTGGCATCGTAATCAGAAAATGTTTAGACGTCGCTAAGTTCCTAAATGCCAAAGATCGACGATTAAAATTCAAGAAGAAAATTTGAAATACTTGAATGTTTTTACGAGAAATGTTTGCTATGACATCAAGAAACAATAGGTTATCATGACATCCCTTAATGTTCCATATTTACTGCTGCAGACGGGTAACGTAGTCTTATAATTACGACTATAAAAACCACCAGTGAGATTCCTAGAAATTGATTTGCTGCATTGTGACAATGTGAAATATTGTACTCAACTGAATGAAATATGCATGCTTCTCTTTTATGTGCCGTAAATAATAAAAATTGAAAATTTTCATATTTGAGTTAAATGTGATTTTTTCACATGTGAGATTCTCACATGTGCTTTTTTCAAACCTGGTTTTCAAATGTGACTCAAACCTAATTTGCATATTCTTCACATTTGATTTTTTTCAAACCTGGTTTTCAAATGTGACTCAAACCTAATTTGCATGTTAAATTACTCATGTGAGCTCACCTGAGAGTCAAAGTTTGAATCAAACCTGTGAATCAAATGTGAGTGAGGTTTGTGAAATTTGGTAAGGGTACTCAGCTAAAAAGATCAAGCCTATCGCCTTCTATTCCAAAGATATGATCAACAAAAGAACATATTCATGGTACTTAAACTGTCTTTTGCTCCATCATCATTCAAATGTAATTTGCTTGGATGATGTGACTCCATGAGGGTACTGTCCAAATATTATCAGAAAAGACTGGACCTGACCTTTGTCCAATTTTAAGACTATCAGGTTACAATACAAGTACATGAGCTTATAAAGGCTGGCTTCTCCACGTGCCCCGTGTCATGGGTGGTATCCTTCCTTGTTTGTATGTTGTCCTCCATGTTTCAGTGGTGTTTTGTCTTTATTGTTGGTCGTTTTGGTGTGATTGTTTATGAGTGAGATCTCTGGCTTTTGTTGACACAGATGTTTTGTGTATCGATCCTTTGTTTCACATTCATGTATGTGTATTCCACTACAACATAGTCTTGTTGGGGGTCTTCTTTTGTTACTTGATGCAAAACTCAACAATACATTAATACAACATATTTATTTCAAATTTCATTCAAACTTGCGTGGAATATTTCCTAATATAAATGGATTTTCTGTCAATTCAATGTGGTGTGCATAATTTGCCAGTTCTTTTTTACCTACAAATGCATGGAGACCAAATTTTACACTATGATTAAGCTCTTCGTTACTCAAGTTAACATTCGCTATAAATAAATCATAATGTATTATAAACCAAAGCTGCATGATTGATATTTGATCAAGTCCATCTTTTCCCCACAAAGAAACAGGTTGAGATGTCCGTAAAAATACATCATTCATAGGATGGTATGCATAAGCATCAAATATTTGTTCGTCCAGGGCGATGACCTGAAATAACGGAACTTGTTTCTTAACCGACGAAAAGAATTTCATCCTTTCATTTTCTTGGAAATGTTTTTTATGGCTTGAATAAGTGTACTTTACAGTCTGCTGATAACACCTTTGTTGAAATTTCATATTTCGTAACGGAGAAACATACTGACTGGCTTCTTCTTGCTGTTTAGGCACTAAAGAGGGGCATGTTGTTAAGTTTTCATGATACAATGTTATGTCTATGCCTGAAAGACCTGAAAAGAGGACGAAAAACAAATAAGCCGCAGAAAATTGTAATAGCTTTGAAAAAATTAAAGTGTCTTTGCAAAATTACACCTATACATATATACATTGTATATATTATCACACGTTTGCAGTCTAAATGAGATATTCTTGAAAACTAAAATACTCAAATTAGAGGACTTAACATAGATAGATCATCATCGTTGGCATCTTTGTCAGTATTAACAACATTATTAATTTTCAAACAAAATATTGGTATTGATGGAAAGGTCTTGCCAAAAGGAATACAAATGTGGAATATGAAATCTCTATCCCCTTCCATTCAAAAGTTGTTCCCAATGAAAAAAGTTTATATTTCAAAAGTAGCTCAAAGGTCAAGGTTGAGGTCAAAAGGTAAAAAAAAATTGGCATCAATGGAAAGGTCTTATCACAAGAAATACTCATGTGAAATATGAAAGCTCTATCCCCTTCCTTTCAAAATTTATGCCCAATGTTAAAGTTTTTCAAAAGTAGTTCAAAGGTCAAGGTAAGGGTCAAGAGGTCAAAAAGTTTGGTATCGATTGAAAGCTCTTGTCACAAGAAATAAAGATGTAAAATTTGAAAGCTGTATCACTTTCCATTCAAAAGTTATGCCCAATGTTAAATTTATACAAAAGTACCGTAGGTCAAAGGTCAAGGTTTGGTCACAAGGTCGAAAATTTTGGTATCGATGGAAAGGTCTTGCTACAAGGAGTACAAATGTGAAATATGAAAGCTCTATCATTTTTCATTTAAAAGTTATGACCATTATTAATATCAATATTTTCGGACAAACAGACAGAAAAAAATCTGTGTTTGTGAAACATAATTGCCCCTGTCGGCATCTTTGTCAGTGTTTACACCCTTTTTTCAAGGTGAAAGGTCAAGAACACAAGGTTAATAAACCATAAACTGCTAAAGGCAGTATGGCCGTATTGCGAAGTGTTTGTATTAGATGACATATTTTTTTTTGCGCAGACAAAAAGGTCATTTATACTATTGCAAAATGAAAAAATCTGTGGTAATGAGGATTCTTAATGTGAAATATCAAAGCCCTACCCCTTATAGTTCATAAGTAGGTCAAAGGTCAATATCAAGGTCTTTTATGGCTGGGTTAGCACAGTGGTAGTGCGCTCGCTTCTAACCTCTAAGGTGGCAAGTTCGAATCCCAGATTCAGCTAAGGGTCTTATGAAGGAGGGTAGGTGGTTACCCACCCAGGCCTCGACAGGGGGTTCCTCCTACTCCTTGGACCTCCTCACGCCTCGTTCCGAGTCAACGTGAGACATAAATATAAGTTGTGTAACTTGTATGTTAAAAAACATTGTAACATGAATAAAGTTTCAATTTTTACAGCTCCTTTGATAAAGACAATAAATAGAAATTTCACCTGTATCATCATTAAGCCAGATATAAGAGACTGGGAGTTTACATGTGGAATCACTACAGGGACACGTCTCTAGATTAACCCCTCCATAAGGTATAGAGTACTCTCTGCTCTCCAACAGTTGACTTAGTAAGTGGTTTGCCAATATAGCTCTACGGTGCTCAAATGGTTGCTGTGCACCGGACTTGAGAATCTCACCATGATAATCTGAAAAAGTAAGCAAATTTCTCAGTACTATGGCAGAAATATTTTATGCTGACATAAAATCTATTAAGATAATTTTTAAAAGTAGAAATATGCATTTAAGTTTGTTCTTCATTGATACTACATGGATACACTTTGAGTTATGATTCTTGCTAATGAACAAAGACGCACTAGATATATAGTGTTGACTAAATCATACGCTTAATCTGATGCACTTGGTGATTTATTCCGACATTTAAGGATTTTCCAACGAATGATTATTCCCAAGGACTGGAATCTTTTATTTGTAGAAATAACAAGTTGTACTATAAAAAAACCATCACACTGAATTCAACCACCAATATGGAAAAATTATTTGCATACACTTCAGGAATAGCCCACTTGCCGAAATTCATAATGGCTGACAAAATTACGAAAAATGTCCGAGACAAGAAAGTTTTTCACAATTTTTCATTGTTACCTCACAATGGAATTGCGTCTACGCCAAACGATGTTGACTCCGACATTTTGTGCTTTCTTAAACAAGATCGGAAAATGGTCTACTGTGGGATGTCAAACGTCCAACATCACATCTGCTGGTGGACTACTTAGATTATGATGTCATTATCAATGACCTGTAAAGCTATTTCCTTACAGACATTGAATATGATGTCATAATGTATAAAGTCAGCTTACCTAATTGAAATGTTGGACATCATTTGGCGATTCCTAAAATTTTCATCAACGTTAAAGATAATGAATATTTCTTTCACTAGGAAACTATTGCATTAAACCTGCCATGAAAGTGACCTTTTTGAGACAGAAAAGAGGCTAACGATGTCAGGGCACTATTAAACTCTTCAGTGGCTGTCCCAGATTCCTCAAACTTTATCATCTCTTCAAATCCCCGTGAAAAGACCTCACTCAAAGAAAATTTGGTGTCTTGTTCAATGACATCCCAATCCTTGTAGCCGTTCTGAAATTTAGGGTAAGAAGAATGAACAATTATCATCAGACTGAGTGTGTATTTGAGAAGACTTGAATTTTTATTAGAAACGAGAAAACATAAACGTAAAAAAAAGGTTCATGTATCTTCCCTTCATCATGTTTACATGTATATTATTAATATTAGCAGTGTAGAAAGAATTTTATCCTTTTTCAAAAGTAGGTTGCAAGCAATGGAAGCTAGGTCTTCTTAACTATCCATTCCATAGAAAGCTTTCTTTTACAAGGAATACACACGTGAAATATGAAAAGCTTAGCACTGAACCCTACTTAAGCATGTTAAGAATGCTATGTCTATTTCAACTTTAATGCGGGACAAAAGAAAGGATAAACAGTGGAAACTAGCCAATATGAAAGCCATAAAGGCTATTATTCTCTCCTGATCTGTTATGACCAGGGTAAGGTAGGGGGAATAAACGTTTTTTTAGACTCACCTCTATTTGGCCTGGTAGGAGCTTGAGAGCAGTGAAATTAATTTCATTATCTATATAACGACTTAGTAGATCAGTGACCATTCGTTGTAGTTCCGGAATGGAAAAACTGCCATACTGTCTTGTCCATCTAGAGTTTATATTGTGTCGTCTGCATATGCCAAGAAGAGATTTGAAACGCATCAAAGTCCTACTAATTGAACTCATATCTATAATACTGTTTGTTCAGCCTTTGGCAAAGTCCCTGGTATAGATGAAAAGCATTAGATAACTCCTTAGAAAATTAGTGCTTCAATGTTGATCTCTGACAGTGGTGGCAATGACATAGTTTTATTTCTTGGTTGTTGTAAATTTTCTTTTGATCAATTTGGCATGATCAAATTCATTTCTCTAGTTGTAACATTCCAAATTGATCTGGAAAAAAATAGATGAAATGGAATTAAATTTAAAACAAAATGCACAGTTTTTGCTCTCTCCATATCATTTTGAATGCATATACTCTAAGACTCTCAATATCAATGCTATAATGAAAAAATCAAAGAATCAACTTATACTGGACCAGGTTTACTTTTCTGAATAAGTGATTCACTGAGTCCTTCACTAAGTGCTGAATCTAACTCTTTCGTAAATAATCAAGCCTACTTTGTTGAATTAATTTATAACCAAAACTTGTCTGCAAACTGTGCCTCCACCTACATCAGTCTGTACATTGTCAAAACTATGTCAACGGTGAGCAGTGATCGAGAAGGCAAACTTGCTCAATGGGACTATGGCCCCTTCCACTTGGACTTCAATGGGCCATTCTCAAAAATAATGGGCCATCTTTCCTCACAAAAGGGCCTTTCCAAAAAGGATCAATTTTTGAAAAGCTTTGCATACAATGTATGTATAATACATCAGACGTTAGCACATTTTTTAGTCGTGAAATTCCCAATTTTACAATTTCCAATGAATAATTTACAGTACATTTTTGCATGGATCACAGAACAGCCAAGACCAAACTTTCAGCCACCTATCCTGTATTTTTCGTGTCCACGTATGGGCAGCTTCATTTTCAGCTTTGTTGATATTAGGGAAGGCAATTGACATTTCTGTAAAAACTTTATTACTTCAATTTGTGCCCATTGCCTGACCACTTTTAAAAAATGACATGATAATTTTACGGACAAATGCTTACGTAGATAAGATACGTAAGTTGACGTTGGAGATTTAAATCTTAAGCGCAGAATGAGGATAAAAAAGAATGTCTGAGAAAAATCAATATTGTATCATAATAGCAAAGAACCTTTCAAATGTCAGTGAACAGAAGAATTTTGTGCTTCTGACTGGCCATGTACAGTAAGCTGTGATCCACACATTACTGCTCCTGGTGTAGATCTACGTTACAACATAAATACGAGTACAGAACTTTTAGATTTAAAAACCAAAAAATGGACACCGTAGAATAATGCGCACCAGGGCGCAGCAAGTTGCCGATTTTAAGGGCCATTTTTTATCAAAATGGGACTATGGCGCAGGGCACGTGGCCTTCCCAATCCCTTCGTCTTTCCAGAATTCATTTTCAGTTGACCTTTCTAGGATTTTGATGTATGGACTGGACCATAGTTATCATAACATCTCATTTTTTTCCTTTGATTTTGCCACTTTGAACAGATAATTTAGAATTGTCTCTTTGGTCAGCATTCGTTTTATCCAACTTAATTTTAGTGTTTAATGAAAGAGTAAAATGTAGATCATTTTCAATCCATCCTTCTTATACTGGTACATGTATTTGAACATGTTGAATTGAGCCATCTAGGAATCACCCTTACCAAAATATCAGGCCTCTGGCAAACAATTGTCGCAAACTTGCTGCAGGTTTGCAGCAGTATATATTATCATATACCATTTCCAGTCAAAGAAGTCAATTGATCTTGACCTTTGGAACCAAAAATCAATAGTGTCATCCTTGACTCAAGGTAATTTTAACATTTCTGACATTCATGATGATGATAGATGTAATAATTTCTATTATAATCTGGGAACCATTTAAGGTTCATGGTTACACCCTTTCCAAAACCCCCCCAAAACACTATTAAACATCCCAGGTTAAGTTTTATTGATTTTATTGGTAGAGAACAATGTAATGTAAAGTATTTTAATGAAAAAAGTATATGTCATCGAGCTTCCAATTGATTTATGACCTTCCAATGAAGTACATGTCAAATTTTTCTTTAATTTTCCCCAAATTTGCATCATATCATCAATAGACCCCTGTTATTTTAAACCTGATGCATGAATGTATATGGTCATTCTTTTAATAACGAAAGAAGGTCTAAAACAAATAAAAAATAGAAAATACATCAATGCTGATAAGTCAAATTCTATGAAATAGTAAAATATTATACCATTTTAGGCTCTATTCTTGACGTCATTATTTTTAGAGTCCAACAAGTAAATGACGGGTTTAAGTACTTTGTTAACATGCCAATGAGCGGAAAATTTGCTATCTTAATCTAAGTTAACATATCTCTCAACATTAAAAATAAATGTTGCAATCATGGAACAAAATTTTAAGTTTGATACAAAATTATGACCTTACCCCCCTCCAGATTTTGTCACAAAATGCTGGCAAGATATCCCCTCCGTGCTCTATTTGGATTTATATCTCCTGAACCTTTCATCTAAATTACTCCATTTATCATCCATATATCAATTGGAAATAGAATTGATCAAAATGTGAATTCTGTAACCCATTTTATAATATTTACCCATTATATCAGTAATATTAACGCCAGCAACAGTTTTAAGCAAATGACGTCACGTGATGCATTTGGCCATTTGAACGTCAAATCAAGTTGATAAAGAAATAAAAACGGTCCAGAATGAAATGGGGCGATGAAAACAAGATGTTTATCTTATGAATAGAATTATAAATAAATAGAATGTATTCAGATAAAAGAATACGGAAAGAAAATTACTAATACTTGAATGTAAGTGCAATCACACGTTATATATAATATACAGGCTTAGTACATGTATGTTGCTATCCATTGGTTTTGATGAGGAGAAAAGACGGGAAGGGCTAAAATCGGCCTTGTGACAGAATATCATTTTGAAATAGTTTTTTTTAATTCCTATATTTATGAAAAATCATATTTATTTCCGCATGACATTTGTTTTCTTCTAAGAAAGGATAAACGATAGCACGAACAACGTCGTTTTGAACCAGGATGTCGCCTTATAATTGCTCGGCGATTTGAAACCTATTTGTAAGAATCTGTGTTTCAAAACAGAAAACATTTAAAAGGATTTTTTAAAATATTTTTAACAAAAAAAAAATCCATATAGACAATGTAAAATGCAACTAACTGACTTATAACAGTAAAACAGTGCTGCAACTGAGTTCTATCTTCGATTAATATTATAAACGTTATGGAGATCATATAATGTAGGTAAGTCGGCATTCGCATTTTTCATCTAACCAGCTGGGAATATTCAGCATTATGGCATCCAACGTGGGTCAAGGTCATCCTCAAGGTCAGTGTGACTTGTTCAGGATCAAATATCCTTTGGGTAATCAGTGGCGGATCCAGCGCCCCCTTTGCCGGGGGGATCAAGGGGCGAATTTTGCCGATTTTTACTGAAAATGGGCAAAAATATATCTGTTTTTGGAAAATTTGGGTCATTGCCGGGGGGGGGGGGGGACACCCCCTCCGCACCCCCCCCCCTGACTCCACCACTGGTAATTTTAAAATATATATGTATTTTCCATTCCTATATTTAACGCATACCGGTAATAATAATTCACTGCCTGGGAGAGGGTTAAAGGGGTAGGGCCACGAGACCCCTGAATCGGCCCTTGATTTTTCTCTTAAAATAAATTTCATGAGGAATACTTGATATCTCTCATGAAAATATACGAATCTTTACCGCTTTTCATGAAAAGAATAATATCACCAAACAATGTGCCATTTAACTGTAATGACGTCATGAAGTGACGTCATTTTGACGTTATGGACAAAATATGGCGAAAATTGCTGGGAATTTTGTCTTTTGTCGTAGAATTCAATGTGGCCGCATGCGTTAACTGAGATAAAACGTTTATGACAAAGGGATATAATGATAATCTTTCACATATCAATTTTCCATCATAGTTAATGCATGCGGCCATTGCTAATTTAATAGAAATATTGAGTTTTTGCATCAACTTCGCCGAATATGACCTATTTTGGTGTTTTCAAAGGGCTAAAAGGTGTTGATAAAAGCAACGTTTACAAAAAGTAGATTCGTGATTCAGTTGAGAACGTTTCAAAACGTCAAATAACAGTTAAAAATTCTATGAAGTACAATGTTCAAAATTTATCAAAATTAGGGCCAATATCGGGCTTCGTGGCCCTACCCCTTTAGGCAATAATCTAGACTAAATGATCCAGTTTCTCCGCTGCCACAGCGGAGAGACTGGATCATTTAGTCTAGCAATAATCCTGAAATCATTGATTTATAACAGGTCCATGAATATTCGCATTGTGAGAAAAGGAGAAGAACAAATAATGTAAAAAAGGGAACTTTTTCAAAAGGAGGATTAACTTTGAGAAGATTTGACTTATAGTACAATGTCATTTGTCTTGAAAAGTCTTCTGTTCGATAAATTCAAAATATAATTATTACGGTTCGCTTATAATAAATGGCGAATCTTACACATAGCGGAGAGAAATTGCGACGTAGCAGTAATACTCCCCCTCCTTTGCCCTTATTGTGATGCTTGCTGTTCTAAATATCACTACTCCTAGATATATAGACATAGAAAAGTCCATTCATTTGTTTTACCCAAATCCCACTTGTAAAATAAGGAGTTGTTTCCTAATAAAATGTACAATTTTGTGAGATGTTGCTCATTTAAGCCCTGCGTGCAAAAAAAAAAAAAAAAAGCATCACACACATTTTAATTAGATTCAATTGCTATTTTAACCCCGGGTATAAATCAAACGGTTGTTTACAAATAAAACAAGCATAAAATTATTCTTTCGTGATTTTCCCGTAGAGATGACGTCGAGCGGCAGAATGCACTGTAAGCCTTTTCTCTGAATGAACATACCCATCAAAGAACTGTTTTACATCAATTTTCAATCAAGATTCAAAGGAAAACGATAGAAGTCCCAATCTTATCAAAATACGGCAGTTTTATTTAGCACAATCCCTAAAATACTAGTTCATGTTTCAGGACGTAGGTGAGTCAGCGTCAAATAATAAGAGTGCCGATGCAATTTTGGCGCGTTATTTCGTGACGTCATAGACAACGTGACGTCAATTTTGGCGACGAGAGAGACTCCGAAGTGATTTGTTGTTCGGATGGTGTATCCTTGAACCTTAAACAATCATCAGAGTCCTATGACCTTGACCTTTGGACCCCAAAATCAATAGGGTTCATCCTTGACCCATGGGGAGTAGATGAAATTTCAATGCACTGGCAATTATCATATTTTAGTTTGATCTAGTTGGATTTAGTCCGGAAATTGATTGTGGGCCTTCTGGGCATCTCATATCAAATTAATAAGAACCTTTTGCAAATAGGCTTAAGTTAAAAAACTTTAAGACAGCGACTCCGGATACGAAGATTTTATCTTTAGACCTGTGCCTCCCCATACAAACAAGCTTTTGATTAGTCTGTAATCGTGATGTGACACGAGTCATGTGTTTTTTGTAGAGAAATTAGTTGTTTTTTAAGATCATAACAATCATCAGCTATATGAGTTTCAATTAAATAAAAACACAAACACTCAAATACACAAATTTTCGGCTCCTTGGCCTTTAACAAGTGTAAAAACGGCGATTGATTGTCATTTTTACACTTGATAAAGGCCAAAGGGCCAAAACTTTGTGTATTTGAGTGTTTGTGTTTTTATTTGTATCATCCCTTCCCTCTGGAAGAAATATTTAAATCTATACGAGTTTCTACTGCATACTAAGTAATTACTTGGCTGTTGGCAACTAGTGTTGTAAAATCGGAAAATTTTACTATCGATTATCGGAAACTATCAGAGGAGTACAATCAATATCACTATCAGAATAATCAGACTTTTTTCTTGTTCAAAATTTTTTTTTTTTTTTATTTTTATGCAGACATTTTAACATTTTATGCAACATACATGTTAAAGCATACAAAAGACAAAGGACAACTTTCACTCACAGACTCGTACCTGAAAATATTAATCCAAAGGATGTTTTGTTTCTTGTTCAAAATTGCTGTATGTTTTGTATCTTTTCAGAGGGAGAATACTCAGTGCTTGTGATTAAAGAATCTGATTTTTATTTAAAATAATGGAAATAACATTCTTTGTTCTTTTAAAAAACAAAAATTCGATGCTTGCTTTAGAAGGAGGGCCTTCCTTTTACTTTCTAAAGCCAAAATTGTCCCAGTCACGGTGGACATAGTACATCGGGGATAATGTTCCTACTCGAACATTAACGATCCGCCATCGCAAGCGCGTCTACTTTCGTATATAGAATTATACCGAAGACGTTTCGCACTGAGATCATTCCGTGTCAAATTAACTTCAACAGCGACAATCGATATTCAAAACCATTATCGATAGTCGGTGTCTTTCAAGTTTCAGCGATGATAGCAGCAACATCGGCGACTATCGATACAGCACTATTGGCAACCAGTACTAAAACCCACTGCCCTTCCAAATATGATAGTGATCACTTATCAGTAATAGACACGCAATAATGTCAGCTACTGGTAGTGACACTGACAGCCCAAACCAAGTCTAGTTAGCTGTATCAATCAAATAGTTGACCAGAATAGAATGATAATCTTTATTTTAAGTCGGCATGACATGCACCGGTGTCAAAGCAGTAACCGAAAGGAAGCAGTGACCGAACAATTACAGTGTAGGGGGTATTAGAATTAATGAAAATGGATAAAATTATAAGGAAACTTTGATACAGTTTCACTAGAAATCAACATTATAGTGTTAACATTTTTACAATGAGCCCGTCTATATATGGAGAACGTTGACGACGTCACGCCAAAATTTACATAGAAATCTCCCCATCTAAGAGTATTTTCTTTCACAGTGAGCATTATACTGAGTAATAGTCCTACAGACATATAACATACGCATCTATTTATTTATCTATCTATCTGTCTGTCTGTCTCTATCTCTCTCTCCCTCCCTCCATCTATCTATCTATCTATCATATTTATTTTAATTCCCTATCACCAGTCAGGGGCATTACTGATTTCAGTACTCTTTCAGAAATTACTAACATCAGTAATTTTGATTTTGACTTTACTTGCTGCTTAACCTCCAAATGACTGAATTCCATACTTTTTGCGCTCATTCTTAGGCACGGTCCATTTGATATTCTGGGGGGGGCTTGGGTTTTTTTCGAAAAAAAATAATTTTGCTCTCTATTTTGAAGAAAAAAATTAATTTGCTTATGGTGAGACAGAAAAAAATAATCTTGCTCTTACAAATAATCTGAATTTGAAGATTTACCATAAAATTTCGCTAAAATTCTTGAAAATTTTCCGGCTCGCTTCGCTCGCCGCAGTTTTCAAATTGTATCAACAATTTTTGGCTCGCTTCGCTCGCCATAGTTTTCTATCAAAACATTATTCACTAATAGCATTTTTAAGTTCAGATATTTGAGGATATCAAAAGTTATACGTGTATGTGAATGAAAAAGGGCTTCCTTAAAAGCTTAAATATACATGTATTATCAATATTTATGTATTGCTGTTAATACATGATGTATGTATCCCATAGCTAGAGTCATGTTCTTGTTAGCTTGGAAGGAGAACTTCAGTTATTCACCAATTTACAATTCTTAGTAACATTTAAAAAAATTGTCTAGGAGACTTTTCCCTCAGACCCTCTTATACATGTTATATACATGTACCTTATATAAAATATTGAGAATTGTATTGTACAAATCATTTATCTCTCTGTTTTAAAAGTGAATTGAATACTTGCATAAAAATAAACTAATACATTAATATTTAGAGTTTTGAGTAAAATATAAATAATTTCTATTGATAAAACACAAACATTCTTAATATGCGCATCACTTTGTTTAAAAAAAAATTCCTTGCTCCAACTTTGCCAGAAAAAAATAATTTTGCTCCGGTCCGGGGCAAAAAAAATAATCTTGCTCCGACAAAAAACCCAAGCCCCCCCCCCCCCCCCCTGAATATCAAATGGACCATGCCTTATTTCTAGAAATCCATTCCTGCGCATTTTCATTTTATGAGTTCATCGGGTGCAGAATAGAAAGTACTACAAATCCTTGGAATTAGATTTCCCAAAATAGTGTAGTAAAGGCAATCAAATGAACAAACTTTAGAATATGACGGGAGTCAATAATTTTTATATGACTGATTTCTATCATTTTGCAAAATGAATATCTTTGATGGTATTAAATTACAAAAGAAATCGAAAAATAATTAAATTATAAGTATCAGTCATTTCCAAAGAGGACTGAAATCAGTGATGCCCTTGACTGATCACTGGCTTATTTTCATGCTCATTTTTACATAGACTAAATAATCCAGTCTCTCCGCTGCCGCTAAAAGAGACTGAACCCCACGATGGTTGTTACAGAACGAAGTTGGACAAAACTGTTGCCCGACGATTTTTTCCATTTTGAAGGTCTGAAATATTGATTTTCTTGTTGACGGGACTAAAGAAAACATTTATCTAACTATATCAACCCACCTTGCGTTTTTTTCTCACTTTGTTATTGCATTTTTTGCCAATTTTTAACTCCCTACCAAACTAAACAGGCAAAGCGAAAGTTCGGAGAACCGACCAATCAGAACGAAGGTTAAAGAAAGTTGATCACGTGATATTTGTATCCTTCATTCTGACTGGTCATCAGACTCCGTTATGACAAACGTGGTGGGATTCAGTCTCTTTTAGCGGCAGCGGAGAGAGCTGGATTAATTAGTCTAATTTATACATTTTCATTTTTAGTAATATAGATCTCAGGGATCACCCTAGGCCGCGATTTTGCGATATTTTCGCATTTTTTACTCAAATATCGCATTTTTATTGCATTGTCGCGCTAAAAGATCGCATACCTCCTTTGAATAAATCGCACTTAAGTTAATATAATGTGACAGAACAGGAGATTCATCTTTTAAATCTTCAAATTTTCAGCTGATTACATGTATTTGAATTCCATGTGCAGCATCACGTATCCATTCCGTTAATGAACTCGGCAGGTATTGTGGACTTACACATTAATTGTATGTACCCAATCTATTCCCTGAAATTCCCATGTGTCGTATTGATGTTTGCACGTGAGTATTTTTTTATCCGTCTCTAGCAGTTGTCAGCATTTTACATTTACTATTATACAAAAGTTTACAAGTTGTATTGCGCACGGGAGTAGACCAGCTTTTTACACATGTATTTGTCGTCGAAACGTGGCCAGTACCAAGCTATAACTAGTCTTTTACTAGTCTTTAGAATCGTCAAAAAGGTATACAATTCTTCAAAATATTTACATAATTTGCGTAAATAAAGTCTTGATGTAAACATTCTACCGGTACACGTACTTGTCACGGCACGCTGAAATACTTTCAATGTGTACCAATGGAACCGATGATTTCTTAAAAGACATTCACACGACATTTTAGATGGATTGATACTTCATATTTAACCAGCGAGTGTAATTGAGGCACGTCGGATATTTTTTCTAAAGTTGTGAAAAAACGTCTCGTCGGCGTCTTATAGCGTGCGACAAGAGCCAATTTGACATATTTTAAATTTTATTTGATCTAATCTTTCATTTAAAATGTCATTCAAACAAGGGAAAAAGAAAGGCAGTGGCTCCAGATACGAACGTTCGTATCTTTAGACCTATGTCTCCGTGTACGAACACAAATCGTAGTGAGCTTCTGCATATATATTTCAATTTTGTTCTTTTTTTTTTTTCAAGGCATCTTGTGTTCAAATTGTATCTTTTTTGTGACATATTCTGAAAAGTTAATTAAGTAACAAGAGCCCCAGGGGGCACAACGCTCACCTGATACCCATGCACGCTCTAATTGACATACTGACATTGAATACTGATAGTGCCAGTACCAGGATTTTAGCCCACAACCTTTCTAAAAAGATTTTTGCCGGATGCAGAGAAGTTTTTTTCAGACAACCTTTAAAAGTACAAAAAAGAAAAAATAGTCACATTTCAAAACAATAACTTTTTTACTGATTTGAAAAGACGGATAAAGTGGTCCAATGTCATATGCCCAGCTAGTATAGTTCAATTATGCAACATCAAAAATAAAATCATATTGTAACATTCCACATTAATGTGCAGCAGAAAAAGAATAAAACAATGAAATGATTTCATAAATTAAGTTTATTTAAAATTGAACACAAAACCTTTCATTATTGATAGCTAGCATGCCAGAAATTATAAAGCCTGTGTTTGTGAAACGAGAATGCCCCCAGCGGCATCTTTGTTAGTATAAACGCCATTTTCTGTCAAGTATGTGAGAGATCAGGGTCAGCGTAATATTGGTATCAATGGAAAGATCTTGTCACAAGGAATACACATGTACAATATGAAAGCCCTATCACTAACGTTTCAAAAGTTATGCCCAATGTTAAAGTTTTTGAGAAGTACGTGAAAGGTCAAGGTTATGGTCATGAGGTCAAAAATTTTGGTATCAATGGAAAGGTATTGTCACAAGGAATACACATGTGAAATATGAAACCTCTATCACCAGCTTCCATTCAAAAGTTATGCCCAATGTTAAAGTTTTTCGGAAAACAGACAGACAAACAGACAGACGGACAGGCCAAAAACTATATGCTCCCGAATCTTTTATTCCAGGGGCATAAAAAACAAAGATTTTTCGGTTTTGCCTTTATTCACTGAAATCTATGAATTATGCTTTTGAATAGTATTGATTTTATCTCAAAAACATGAAACGTACTGTTAAAATCATTTTGATCCAATATTTATCAATTCAAGTGAGTTGTGCAGAAATTGGGCCAGTTTGTTTTCCAAAAAAGCAGTGTATGTTGTATCAAATCTCATGACCCAGTGAAGACACTTGAACAAATAATTTTCAATAAAATATGTTGAAATGCGGCGCTTCTTGCCCATGCATATTTCAACAGGCGAGCTTAGGAGCGTTGCATTTCAGCATACGCTGTTCAACAACCCAAGTGGTTTCTCAAGGTTTCGCAGTTTGAAACAAATTAAAAGGCCCATGAAATTGTTAAGCTTGTCCAACTAGCAGACCTACGACATCGTTATTTACTGTTAACTAATTGTTTTACCTCATCATAGGTCTGTTAGCGGAGAGAGTTCATGAAATGTATCGGTTGCATCGGATTTGCCGACAAAAAAAATTTTTGGTCCGATAAAAACTCATCATGTATCTATCATTTGAACAGATAAAAATTCCCAAATGTCTTAACACAGGAACCTGTCGTTTTATGAGAGAAAATGTTTTATTATTCAAAACCTCAGGCCTCTGTGTTCCTCTTAGAAATATTATACATACAAGATGACGAACACAGTGGCTTAAGGTTGTGAATAATAATTTATTTTCTCTAATAAAATAACAGCTTTCTGTGGTCCAACATTTCATTGACATTGGAAGATTTCAGGAACTCTGAACTGAATTATTTATTTTCAAGAATTTCAGATATTAAATGTCCTATGCATTCTCAAAATCCAGAGGAAGAGATTACTCATTAGACGTTTCTACAAGAAATCAGTCCGTAAATTACTTCATCTAAGAGAGTCTAAGACAGAGGAAATTCGAGCAAACTTTATATATGATAACAAGTACATGCAAGTGTTCCAAGTACATGAATGATAACCATTACGAAAGTGTTCCAAGTATAAAAATCTATTCCGTTTGCACTGTATCTCCTGAAATGTATCGCAGTACTAAAGGTATCACATTACTACATGGGGAATCCCCTTCGGGTACAGGATACAGATATGCATATCTAGGTCATTATCTAGATCATTGTCCAGGTCATTATCTAGGTCATTGTCCTGTCAAATAGTTCCGATTATTTTCTTATTATTTTCAACAATTGGTGGAAAATACACACAATGTTTATCTTGAATTGTCTTCCCGTGATTGTTTACTAGATAGATGAAATAAAATTTTGAATATAGTTTAAAGTGTGTGAGACATCTACATGTGTGGAAGAATACGTGTGAAAATGGGTCCTCAGATCCAGATCATAAAATTCGAATAATTCCGGTCCGGAACCAGGTGCATGGCTTTGAAAAAAATATTAAAAAAGTTGTGTACTTTTAATCTTTATGGCATTTTTTTCTATGTAATTCAAATAAAATTTCTAAACATTCAAAAGTAGTGTCAATGTGTTTAAGCCGGTGCGAATTGAGAATTTTTCTCCTATTTTTGGTAAGAAAGTACTTAAAAAATAACTGGGATCTGGATCCTACACGGCAAAAAATGGCTTATGTTCCCGACTTTAAAAATAAAATTCTAAACAAGTATAAAGAATTTAAATAATTGAATCATATCACATAAAAGGTCAATCAATAAGACATTGGAGCATGTGTCACTTGTTGAATTATCAGCTGTAACTATGGATGAAAGGTTGATCTAATAAAGCCTACGCTCACGCAGCAAGATACGCCCGTTGGGATTTTTTTCACAACACCAAAATATCTAAGTCCCGTAACTCCATAAGGACAAATTGGATGAACCTAGCTTAAAATCGAAAGGCGGCTTCCTCTTCAAAGTCTGATCAAAATGTACAAATATGATGAAAATCTGTTGACACATATTCAAGTTATTGCGTTCCATGCACCTATATTTTGCCCTTAGCTTAACATGCATGTGCATATAACCCCCCCCCCCCCCATTACACATAATTTCTGGATTATGTGACAAAAAATTCAAGAACCCCTTACATATGTGAAAGAACATCCTTTCTACTTGAAGTATACAAAATTTCAAAACATTTCAACCAGAAATAGATTTTTAAATAATTTTTAAATATTTTAGTATATTTTCACTGTATTTTAAAATGTCTAAGTCCCATAACTCTGTAACGACATATCGAATTAACCTGAAAATCAAAAGGCAGCTTCCTCTCCACAGTCCAATCAAAATGTATGAATATCATGAAAATCCGTTGACGCATATTCAAGTTATTGCGTTCCATGCGCCTATATTTTGCCCATAGCTTAACATGTATGTGCATATAACCCCCCCCCCCCATTCCTATTACACACAATATCTCGCTTATGCGACCAAAAAATTAAAAACCCGTTACATATGTCAAAGAGCATCCTTTCTACCTTAAGTATACAAAATTTCAAAACATTTTGACCAGAAATAGATTTTTAAATAATTTTTAACTATTTTAGTATATTTTCACTGTATTTTAAAATGTCTAAGTCCCATAACTCTGTAACGACATATCGAATGAACCTGAAAATCGAAAGGCGGCTTCCTCTCCACAGTCCAATCAAAATGTATGAATATCATGAAAATCCGTTGACGCATATTCAAGTTATTGCGTTCCATGCGCCTATATTTTGCCCTTAGCTTAACATGTATGTGCATATAACCCACCCCTCCCCCCTTCCTATTACACACAATATCTCGTTTATGCGACCAAATATTTAAAAACCCGTTACATATGTCAAAGAACATCCTTCCTACATGAAGTATACAAAATTTCAAAACATTTCGACCAGAAATAGATTTTTAAATAATTTTTAAATATTTTAGTATATTTTCACTGTATTTTAAAAATCTAAGTCCCATAACTCTGTAACGACATATCGAATATACCTGAAAATCGAAAGGCGGCTTCCTCTCCACAGTCCAATCATAATGTATGAATATCATGAAAATCCGTTGACGCATATTCAAGTTATCGCGTTCCATGCGCCTATATTTTGCCCTTACATGTAGCTTAAAATGTATTTGCATATAACCCACCCCCCCTTCCCATTACACACAATATCTCGGTTATGCGACAAAAAAATTAAAATCCCGTTACATATGTCAAAGAACATCCTTTCTACTTGAAGTATACCAAATTTCACAACATTTCGACCAGAAATAGATTTTTAAATAATTTTTAAATATTTTAGTATATTTTCACTGTATTTTAAAAATCTAAGTCCCATAACTCTGTAACGACAAATCGGATGAACCTGAAAATCGAAAGGCGGCTTCCTCTCCACAGTCTGATCACTATGTATAAATTTCATAAAAATCCGTTGACGCGTATTCAAGTTATTGCGTTCCATAGGCGGACGGACAGACGGACGGACGGACAGACGGACAGACGGACAGACGGACAGACGGACAGACGGACGGACTTCGCCATACCATAATACGTCCCGTCAAATGACGGGCGTATAAAAATGGAAAACATACATTATACCTATGTACAATCTTAAAAAATATTCCTTAAAAATCCAAAAGTGGATATCTTGACAAAATTCTTTCACTTGTAGGGTACCATGCATGAGTACCTCATACCTACAAATTGTCATGACAATCTGAAGAGTGGTTATAGAAAAGAAGCAGAAAATGTATGAAAATCACCCCCCCCCCCCTTCCTTTTTACATAAGAAAAAAATTCATAAAAAATCAAAAAAATAAAATTTAAGCATAAAATACATATCAAAGCATTAAGTAAGTTAAATATGATAAATATGTAGTCAATGAGTGTGTAAAATCATACACTTATTGAGTTATTGAAAGAAATAGTGCAAAAATGTGCATTTCTGACTAAGTCCGAAAAGACGTCAAAAACGCATCAAAAATTTGACTTCGAAGTGGAACCAAAAATAACAACACTTCTTAAGACATCTCTCTAGATCATCCTGATGCTTTCGGTTTGTCGATACATGCTTCGGTTCTGAAGAAGAAGTTTGTCAAAGGAGGGTACCCCCCGTGACCTACTTTTGGCTGTGGTGGCGCCACCTGTTGACAGATCCGGACGAAAAACAACAACACTTGTAGGGGACCATGAGTACTTCATACCTACCAATTTTTATCAAAATCCCTTCAGCCGTTCTGGAGAAGAAGTCGAAAATGTGAAAAGTTTACGACGGACGGACGGACGCCGGACGGTGCGCTATGACAATAGCTCACTTGAGCTTCGCTCAGGTGAGCTAAAAAGGGGAAAAAGTTTTTGTTGGGGTCCCGCCGGGGTTTGAAGCCACTCCCCATGGGTCCATTGGGCATGGAAAGCATACATTATACCTATGTACAATCTTAAAAAATATTCCTTAAAAATCCAAAAGTGGATATCTTGACAAAATTCTTTCACTTGTAGGGTACCATGCATGAGTACCTCATACCTACAAATTGTCATGACAATCTGAAGAGTGGTTATAGAAAAGAAGCAGAAAATGTATGAAAATCACCCCCCCCCCCCCCTTCCTTTTTACATAAGAAAACAAGAGCCCCAGGGGGCACAACGCTCACATGATACCCATGCACGCTCTAATTGACATACTGACATTGAATACTGATAGTGCCAGTACCAGGATTTTAGCCCACAACCTTTCTAAAAAGATTTTTGCCAGATGCAGAGAAGTTTTTTTTTCAGACAACCTTTGAAAGTACAAAAAAGAAAAAATAGCCACATTTCAAAACAATAACTTTTTTACTGATTTGAAAAGACGGATAAAGTGGTCCAACGTCATATGCCCAGCTAGTATAGTTCAATTATGCAACATCAAAAATAAAATCATATTGTACATTAATGTGCAGCAGAAAAAGAATAAAACAATGAAACGATTTCATAAATTAAGTTTATTTAAAATTGAACACAAAACCTTTCATTATTGATAGCTAGCATGCCAGAAATTATAAAGCCTGTGTTTGTGAAACGAGAATGCCCCCGGCGGCATCTTTGTTAGTATAAAGGCCATTTTCTGTTAAGTATGTGAGAGGTCAGGGTCAGCGCAATATTGGTATCAATGGAAAGATCTTGTCACAAGGAATACACATGTAAAAATTGAAACCTCTATCACTAACCATTCAAAAGTTATGCCCAATGTTAAAGTTTTTGAGAAGTACGTCAAAGGTCAAGGTTATGGTCACGAGGTCAAAAATTTTGGTATCAATGGAAAGGTATTGTCACAAGGAATACACATGTGAAATATGAAACCTCTATCACCAGCTTCCATTTAAAAGTTATGCCCAATGTTAAAGTTTTTCGGAAAACAGACAGACAAACAGACAGACGAATAGGCCAAAAACTATATGCTCCCGAATCTTTTATTCCAGGGGCATAAAAAACAAAGATTTTTCGGTTTTGCCTTTATTCATATTAAAGTATACTGAAATCTATGAATGCTTTTGAATAGTATTGATTTCATCTCAAATACATGAAACGTACAGTTAAAATCGTTTTAATCCAATATTTATCAATATTCAAGTGAGTTGTGCTGCTTGTGCAGAAATTGGGCCAGTTTGTTTTTCAAAAAGCAGTGTATGGTGTATCAAACCTCATGACCCAGTGAAGCCACTTGAACAAATAATTTTCAGTGAATATGCTGAAATGCGGCGCTTCTTGCCTATGCATATTTCAACAGGCGAGAAGGAGCGTTGCATTTCAGCATACGCTGTTCAACAACTCAAGTGATTTCTCTAGGTTTCGTAGTTTGAAACAAATTAAAAGGCCCATGAAATTGTTAAGGTTGTCCAACTAGCAGACCTACAACATCGTTATTTACTGTTAAAAAATTGTTTTACCTCATCAAAGGTCTGTTACACGGACAAGTTGTTAGCGGAGAGAGTTCATGAAATGTATCGGTTGCATAGGATTTGCCGACAAAAAGTTATTTGGTCCGATAAAAACTCCTCATGTATCTATTATTTGAACAGATAAAAATTCCCAAATGTCTTATCACAGGAACCTGTCATTTTATGAGAGAAAATGTTTTATTATTCACAACCTCAGGCCTCTGTGTTCCTCTTAGAAATATTATACATACAAGATGTTGAACACAGTGGCTTATGGTTGTAAATAATAATTTATTTACTCTATTTAAACAACAGCTTTCTGTGGTCCAACATTTCATAGGAAGATTTCAGGAACTCTGAACTGAATTATTTATTTCAAGAATTTCAGATATTAAATGTCCTATGCATTCTCAAAATCCGGAGGAAGAGATTACTCATTAGACGTTTCTTCAAGAAATCAGTCCGTAAATTACTTCATCTAAGAGAGTCTAAGACAGAGGAAATTCGAGCAAACTTTATGCATGATAACAAGTTGCAAGTGTTCCAAGTACATGAATGATAACCATTATGAAAGTGCTCCAAGTATAATGCACATTTCATTAAATAAAAATCTATTCCGTTTGCACTGTATCTCCTGAAATGTATCGCAGTACTAAAGGTATCACATTTCTACATGGGGAATCCCCTTCAGGTGTAATCCAAGGAAATCGTTTTAGCGGGGAATCCTCTCAGTTTTGACTGGTGAACAGGGCAGAATAAAAGGTGTCACACCATTGGTCAAAACTATTGAAAATTTAAAAATAGCACATGAAATCAATGTACCATTCCCTGTAGTCGGGATAAATTGAGTTTTGAACCTGTTTTTGTCTTTTATGCAATCTATTGATCGATTTAAAAATAGATGAAATTTGTAAAATTTTCGAAATGGATAGAGGGGTGATGTAAAAAAGTGGAATTTGTGAGAAAACGGTATGCATGACCCCCCTTTTTTCTATTATTTTTATGTGTGTCAAAGGTGTCCAAATCCAACGAGACCAAATTCATAATTATTGAATGAAGGATTGGAAGTCACTCAAATTGAGCTAAATGATTGATCATACAAAGAAGGTTTTTATTTCTTTGGATGACACCTTCAGGTACACGGCAAAACATGGCCGCTTTTGAAATCTTGTTCCCGACATTAAAAATAAAATTCTAAATAAGTATAAAGAATTTAAATAATTGAATCATATCACATAAAAGGTCAATCAATAAGACATTGAAGCATGTGTCACTTGTTGAATTATCAGCTGTAACTATGGATGAAAGGTCGATCAAAAAATGATTAATCATACAAAGAAGGTTTTTTCCTGTAGTTGCACCTGAAGCATTGGGCATGGAAAACATACATTATACCTATGTACAATCTTAAAAAATATTCCTTAAAAATCCAAAAGTGGATATCTTGACAAAATTCTTTCACTTGTAGGGTACCATGCATGAGTACCTCATACCTACAAATTGTCATGACAATCTGAAGAGTGATTATAGAAAAGAAGCAGAAAATGTATGAAAATCACCCCCCCCCTTCCTTTTTACATAAGAAAAAAATTCATAAAAAATCAAAAAAATAAAATTTAAGCATAAAATACATATCAAAGCATTAAGTAAGTTAAATATGATAAATATGTAGTAAATGAGTGTGTAAAATCATACACTTATTGAGTTATTTAAAGAAATAGTGCAAAAATGTGCATTTCTGACTAAGTCCGAAAAGACGTCAAAAACGCGTCAAAAATTTGACTTCGAAGTGGAACCAAAAATAACAACACTTCTTAAGACATCTCTCTAGATCATCCTGATGCTTTCGGTTTGTCGATACATGCTTGGGTTCTGAAGAAGAAGTTTGTCAAAGGAGGATACCCCCCGTGACCTACTTTTGGCTGTGGTGGCGCCACCTGTTGACAGATCCAGACGAAAAACAACAACACTTGTAGGGGACCATGAGTACTTCAAACCTACCAAGTTTCATCAAAATCCCTTCAGCCGTTCTGAAGAAGAAGTTGAAAATGTGAAAAGTTTACGACGGACGACGACGGACGACGATGACGGACGACGGACGCCACGCTATGACAATAGCTCACTTTGAGCATTATGGCTCAGGTGAGCTAAAAATTCATAAAAAATCAAAAAAATAAAATTTAAGCATAAAATACATATCAAAGCATTAAGTAAGTTAAATATGATAAATATGTAGTAAATGAGTGTGTAAAATCATACACTTATTGAGTTATTTAAAGAAATAGTGCAAAAATGTGCATTTCTGACTAAGTCCGAAAAGACGTCAAAAACGCGTCAAAAATTTGACTTCGAAGTGGAACCAAAAATAACAACACTTCTTAAGACATCTCTCTAGATCATCCTGATGCTTTCGGTTTGTCGATACATGCTTCGGTTCTGAAGAAGAAGTTTGTCAAAGGAGGGTACCCCCCGTGACCTACTTTTGGCTGTGGTGGCGCCACCTGTTGACAGATCCGGACGAAAAACAACAACACTTGTAGGGGACCATGAGTACTTCATACCTACCAAGTTTCATCAAAATCCCTTCAGCCGTTCTGGAGAAGAAGTCGAAAATGTGAAAAGTTTACGACGGACGGACGGACGCCGGACGGTGCGCTATGACAATAGCTCACTTGAGCTTCGCTCAGGTGAGCTAAAAAGGGGAAAAAGTTTTTGTTGGGGTCCCGCCGGGGTTTGAAGCCACTCCCCATGGGTCCATTGGGCATGGAAAACATACATTATACCTATGTACAATCTTAAACAAGAGCCCCAGGGGGCACAACGCTCACCTGATACCCATGCACGCTCTAATTGACATACTGACATTGAATACTGATAGTGCCAGTACCAGGATTTTAGCCCACAACCTTTCTAAAAAGATTTTTGCCGGATGCAGAGAAGTTTTTTTTTCAGACAACCTTTGAAAGTACAAAAAAGAAAAAATAGCCACATTTCAAAACAATAACTTTTTTACTGATTTGAAAAGACGGATAAAGTGGTCCAACGTCATATGACCAGCTAGTATAGTTCAATTATGCAACATCAAAAATAAAATCATATTGTACATTAATGTGCAGCAGAAAAAGAATAAAACAATGAAACGATTTCATAAATTAAGTTTATTTAAAATTGAACACAAAACCTTTCATTATTGATAGCTTGCATGCCAGAAATTATAAAGCCTGTGTTTGTGAAACGAGAATGCCCCCGGCGGCATCTTTGTTAGTATAAAGGCCATTTTCTGTTAAGTATGTGAGAGGTCAGGGTCAGCGCAATATTGGTATCAATGGAAAGATCTTGTCACAAGGAATACACATGTAAAATTAATTGAAACCTCTATCACTAACCATTCAAAAGTTATGCCCAATGTTAAAGTTTTTGAGAAGTACGTCAAAGGTCAAGGTTATGGTCACGAGGTCAAAAATTTTGGTATCAATGGAAAGGTATTGTCACAAGGAATACACATGTGAAATATGAAACCTCTATCACCAGCTTCCATTTAAAAGTTATGCCCAATGTTAAAGTTTTTCGGAAAACAGACAGACAAACAGACAGACAAACAGGCCAAAAACTATATGCTCCCGAATCTTTTATTCCAGGGGCATAAAAAACAAAGATTTTTCAGTTTTGCCTTTATTCATATTAAAGTATACTGAAATCTATGAATGCTTTTGAATAGTATTGATTTCATCTCAAATACATGAAACGTACAGTTAAAATCGTTTTAATCCAATATTTATCAATTCAAGTGAGTTGTGCTGCTTGTGCAGAAATTGGGCCAGTTTGTTTTCCAAAAAGCAGTGTATGGTGTATCAAACCTCATGACCCAGTGAAGCCACTTGAACAAATAATTTTCAGTGAATATGCTGAAATGCGGCGCTTCTTGCCTATGCATATTTCAACAGGCGAGAAGGAGCATCGCATTTCAGCATACGCTGTTCAACAACTCAAGTGATTTCTCTAGGTTTCGTAGCTTGAAACAAATTAAAAGGCCCATGAAATTGTTAAGGTTGTCCAACTAGCAGACCTACAACATCATTATTTACTGTTAAAAAATTGTTTTACCTCATCAAAGGTCTGTTACACGGACAAGTTGTTAGCGGAGAGAGTTCATGAAATGTATCGGTTGCATAGGATTTGCCGACAAAAAGTTATTTGGTCCGATAAAAACTCATCATGTATCTATTATTTGAACAGATAAAAATTCCCAAATGTCTTATCACAGGAACCTGTCATTTTATGAGAGAAAATGTTTTATTATTTACAACCTCAGGCCTCTGTGTTCCTCTTAGAAATATTATACATACAAGATGTCGAACACAGTGGCTTATGGTTGTAAATAATAATTTATTTACTCTATTTAAACAACAGCTTTCTGTGGTCCAACATTTCATAGGAAGATTTCAGGAACTCTGAACTGAATTATTTATTTCAAGAATTTCAGATATTAAATGTCCTATGCATTCTCAAAATCCGGAGGAAGAGATTACTCATTAGACGTTTCTTCAAGAAATCAATCCGTAAATTACTTCATCTAAGAGAGTCTAAGACAGAGGAAATTCGAGCAAACTTTATGCATGATAACAAGTTGCAAGTGTTCCAAGTACATGAATGATAACCATTATGAAAGTGTTCCAAGTATAATGCACATTTCATTAAATAAAAATCTATTCCGTTTGCACTGTATCTCCTGAAATGTATCGCAGTACTAAAGGTATCACATTTCTACATGGGGAATCCCCTTCAGGTGTAATCCAAGGAAATCGTTTTAGCGGGGAATCCCCTCAGTTTTGACTGGTGAACAGGGCAGAATAAAAGGTGTCACACCATTGGTCAAAACTATTGAAAATTTAAAAATAGCACATGAAATCAATGTACCATTCCCTGTAGTCGGGATAAATTGAGTTTTGAACCTGTTTTTGTCTTTTATGCAATCTATTGATCGATTTAAAAATAGATGAAATTTGTAAAATTTTCGAAATGGATAGAGGGGTGATGTAAAAAAAGTGGAATTTGTGAGAAAACGGTATGCATGACCCCCCTTTTTTCTATTATTTTTATGTGTGTCAAAGGTGTCCAAATCCAACAAGACCAAATTCATAATTATTGAATGAAGGATTGGAAGTCACTCAAATTGAGCTAAATGATTGATCATACAAAGAAGGTTTTTATTTCTTTGGATGACACCTTCAGGTACACAGCAAAACATGGCCGCTTTTGAAATCTTGTTCCCGACTTTAAAAATAAAATTCTAAATAAGTATAAAGAATTTAAATAATTGAATCATATCACATAAAAGGTCAATCAATAAGACATTGAAGCATGTGTCACTTGTTGAATTATCAGCTGTAACAATGGATGAAAGGTCGATCAAAAAATGATTAATCATACAAAGAAGGTTTTTTTCCTGTAGTTGCACCTGAAGCATTGGGCATGGAAAACATACATTATACCTATGTACAATCTTAAAAAATTCCTTAAAAATCCAAAAGTGGATATCTGGACAAAATTCTTTCACTTGTAGGGTACCATGCATGAGTACCTCATACCTACAAATTGTCATGACAATCTGAAGAGTGGTTATAGAAAAGAAGCAGAAAATGTATGAAAATCAACCCCCCCCCCCCTTCCTTTTTTACATAAGAAAAAAATTCATAAAAAATCAAAAAAATAAAATTTAAGCATAAAATACATATCAAAGCATTAAGTAAGTTAAATATGATAAATATGTAGTAAATGAGTGTGTAAAATCATACACTTATTGAGTTATTTAAAGAAATAGTGCAAAAATGTGCATTTCTGACTAAGTCCGAAAAGACGTCAAAAACGCGTCAAAAATTAGTTATCGGATTTTAACGAAATGAACAAACTTGAATCATACATCCTTCTAGATCACATAGATACAATTAGTTTTTCAATCCATTTAGTGGAACTGGAGAAGAAGATTTTTGAAGAGGGGTACCCTCTAGGGCCTATTTGACCCCGCCCTGGATCCACCCCTGAAGGGATCGAGCCGAAATGAACAAACTTGGTAGAGGACCTTTAGTACTTCATGCATACCAAGTTTCATCAAAATCCCTTCAGCCGTTCTTGAGAAGAAGTTGAAAATGTTAAAAGTTTACGACGGACGGACGACGGACGACAGACGACGGACGACGGACGCCGGACGCCACACTATGACAATAGCTCACTTGAGCCTTTGGCTCAGGTGAGCTAAAAATATTCCTTAAAAATCCAAAAGTGGATATCTTGACAAAATTCTTTCACTTGTAGGGTACCATGCATGAGTACCTCATACCTACAAATTGTCATGACAATCTGAAGAGTGGTTATAGAAAAGAAGCAGAAAATGTATGAAAATCACCCCCCCACCCTTCCTTTTTACATAAGAAAAAAATTCATAAAAAATCAAAAAAATAAAATTTAAGCATAAAATACATATCAAAGCATTAAGTAAGTTAAATATGATAAATATGTAGTAAATGAGTGTGTAAAATCATACACTTATTGAGTTATTTAAAGAAATAGTGCAAAAATGTGCATTTCTGACTAAGTCCGAAAAGACGTCAAAAACGCGTCAAAAATTTGACTTCGAAATGGAACCAAAAATAACAACACTTCTTAAGACATCTCTCTAGATCATCCTGATGCTTTCGGTTTGTCGATACATGCTTCGGTTCTGAAGAAGAAGTTTGTCAAAGGAGGGTATCCCCCGTGACCTACTTTTGGCTGTGGTGGCGCCACCTGTTGACAGATCCGGACGAAAAACAACAACACTTGTAGGGGACCATGAGTACTTCATACCTACCAAGTTTCATCAAAATCCCTTCAGCCGTTCTGGAGAAGAAGTCGAAAATGTGAAAAGTTTACGACGGACGGACGGACGCCGGACGGTGCGCTATGACAATAGCTCACTTGAGCTTCGCTCAGGTGAGCTAAAAAGGGGAAAAAGTTTTTGTTGGGGTCCCGCCGGGGTTTGAAGCCACTCCCCATGGGTCCATTGGGCATGGAAAACATACATTATACCTATGTACAATCTTAAAAAATATTCCTTAAAAATCCAAAAGTGGATATCTTGACAAAATTCTTTCACTTGTAGGGTACCATGCATGAGTACCTCATACCTACAAATTGTCATGACAATCTGAAGAGTGGTTATAGAAAAGAAGCAGAAAATGTATGAAAATCACCCTCCCCCCCCCCCCCCCCCCCTTCCTTTTTACATAAGAAAAAAATTCATAAAAAATCATAAAAATAAAATTTAAGCATAAAATACATATCAAAGCATTAAGTAAGTTAAATATGATAAATATGTAGTAAATGAGTGTGTAAAATCATACACTTATTGAGTTATTTAAAGAAATAGTGCAAAAATGTGCATTTCTGACTAAGTCCGAAAAGACGTCAAAAACGCGTCAAAAATTTGACTTCGAAGTGGAACCAAAAATAACAACACTTCTTAAGACATCTCTCTAGATCATCCTGATGCTTTCGGTATGTCGATACATGCTTCGGTTCTGAAGAAGAAGTTTGTCAAAGGAGGGTACCCCCCGTGACCTACTTTTGGCTGTGGTGGCGCCACCTGTTGACAGATCCGGACGAAAAACAACAACACTTGTAGGGGACCATGAGTACTTCATACCTACCAAGTTTCATCAAAATCCCTTCAGCCGTTCTGGAGAAGAAGTCGAAAATGTGAAAAGTTTACGACGGACGGACGGACGCCGGACGGTGCGCTATGACAATAGCTCACTTGAGCTTCGCTCAGGTGAGCTAAAAAGGGGGAAAAAGTTTTTGTTGGGGTCCCGCCGGGGTTTGAAGCCACTCCCCATGGGTCCATTGGGCATGGAAAACATACATTATACCTATGTACAATCTTAAAAAATATTCCTTAAAAATCCAAAAGTGGATATCTTGACAAAATTCTTTCACTTGTAGGGTACCATGCATGAGTACCTCATACCTACAAATTGTCATGACAATCTGAAGAGTGGTTATAGAAAAGAAGCAGAAAATGTATGAAAATCACCCCCCCCCCCCCCTTCCTTTTTACATAAGAAAAAAATTCATAAAAAATCAAAAAAATAAAATTTAAGCATAAAATACATATCAAAGCATTAAGTAAGTTAAATATGATAAATATGTAGTAAATGAGTGTGTAAAATCATACACTTATTGAGTTATTTAAAGAAATAGTGCAAAAATGTGCATTTCTGACTAAGTCCGAAAAGACGTCAAAAACGCGTCAAAAATTTGACTTCGAAGTGGAACCAAAAATAACAACACTTCTTAAGACATCTCTCTAGATCATCCTGATGCTTTCTGTTTGTCGATACATGCTTCGGTTCTGAAGAAGAAGTTTGTCAAAGGAGGGTACCCCCCGTGACCTACTTTTGGCTGTGGTGGCGCCACCTGTTGACAGATCCGGACGAAAAACAACAACACTTGTAGGGGACCATGAGTACTTCATACCTACCAAGTTTCATCAAAATCCCTTCAGCCGTTCTGGAGAAGAAGTCGAAAATGTGAAAAGTTTACGACGGACGGACGGACGCTGGACGGTGCGCTATGACAATAGCTCACTTGAGCTTCGCTCAGGTGAGCTAAAAAGGGGAAAAAGTTTTTGTTGGGGTCCCGCCGGGGTTTGAAGCCACTCCCCATGGGTCCATTGGGCATGGAAAACATACATTATACCTATGTACAATCTTAAAAAATATTCCTTAAAAATCCAAAAGTGGATATCTTGACAAAATTCTTTCACTTGTAGGGTACCATGCATGAGTACCTCATACCTACAAATTGTCATGACAATCTGAAGAGTGGTTATAGAAAAGAAGCAGAAAATGTATGAAAATCACCCCCCCCCCCCTTCCTTTTTACATAAGAAAAAAATTCATAAAAAATCAAAAAAATAAAATTTAAGCATAAAATACATATCAAAGCATTAAGTAAGTTAAATATGATAAATATGTAGTCAATGAGTGTGTAAAATCATACACTTATTGAGTTATTTAAAGAAATAGTGCAAAAATGTGCATTTCTGACTAAGTCCGAAAAGACGTCAAAAACGCGTCAAAAATTTGACTTCGAAGTGGAACCAAAAATAACAACACTTCTTAAGACATCTCTCTAGATCATCCTGATGCTTTCGGTTTGTCGATACATGCTTCGGTTCTGAAGAAGAAGTTTGTCAAAGGAGGGTACCCCCCGTGACCTACTTTTGGCTGTGGTGGCGCCACCTGTTGACAGATCCGGACGAAAAACAACAACACTTGTAGGGGACCATGAGTACTTCATACCTACCAAGTTTCATCAAAATCCCTTCAGCCGTTCTGGAGAAGAAGTCAAAAATGTGAAAAGTTTACGACGGACGGACGGACGCCGGACGGTGCGCTATGACAATAGCTCACTTGAGCTTCGCTCAGGTGAGCTAAAAAGGGGAAAAAGTTTTTGTTGGGGTCCCGCCGGGGTTTGAAGCCACTCCCCATGGGTCCATTGGGCATGGAAAACATACATTATACCTATGTACAATCTTAAAAAATATTCCTTAAAAATCCAAAAGTGGATATCTTGACAAAATTCTTTCACTTGTAGGGTACCATGCATGAGTACCTCATACCTACAAATTGTCATGACAATCTGAAGAGTGGTTATAGAAAAGAAGCAGAAAATGTATGAAAATCACCCCCCCCCCCCCTTCCTTTTTACATAAGAAAAAAATTCATAAAAAATCAAAAAAATAAAATTTAAGCATAAAATACATATCAAAGCATTAAGTAAGTTAAATATGATAAATATGTAGTAAATGAGTGTGTAAAATCATACACTTATTGAGTTATTTAAAGAAATAGTGCAAAAATGTGCATTTCTGACTAAGTCCGAAAAGACGTCAAAAACGCGTCAAAAATTTGACTTCGAAGTGGAACCAAAAATAACAACACTTCTTAAGACATCTCTCTAGATCATCCTGATGCTTTCGGTTTGTCGATACATGCTTCGGTTCTGAAGAAGAAGTTTGTCAAAGGAGGGTACCCCCCGTGACCTACTTTTGGCTGTGGTGGCGCCACCTGTTGACAGATCCGGACGAAAAACAACAACACTTGTAGGGGACCATGAGTACTTCATACCTACCAAGTTTCATCAAAATCCCTTCAGCCGTTCTGGAGAAGAAGTCGAAAATGTGAAAAGTTTACGACGGACGGACGGACGCCGGACGGTGCGCTATGACAATAGCTCACTTGAGCTTCGCTCAGGTGAGCTAAAAAGGGGAAAAAGTTTTTGTTGGGGTCCCGCCGGGGTTTGAAGCCACTCCCCATGGGTCCATTGGGCATGGAAAACATACATTATACCTATGTACAATCTTAAAAAATATTCCTTAAAAATCCAAAAGTGGATATCTTGACAAAATTCTTTCACTTGTAGGGTACCATGCATGAGTACCTCATACCTACAAATTGTCATGACAATCTGAAGAGTGGTTATAGAAAAGAAGCAGAAAATGTATGAAAATCACCCCCCCCCCCCCTTCCTTTTTACATAAGAAAAAAATTCATAAAAAATCAAAAAAATAAAATTTAAGCATAAAATACATATCAAAGCATTAAGTAAGTTAAATATGATAAATATGTAGTAAATGAGTGTGTAAAATCATACACTTATTGAGTTATTTAAAGAAATAGTGCAAAAATGTGCATTTCTGACTAAGTCCGAAAAGACGTCAAAAACGCGTCAAAAATTTGACTTCGAAGTGGAACCAAAAATAACAACACTTCTTAAGACATCTCTCTAGATCATCCTGATGCTTTCGGTTTGTCGATACATGCTTCGGTTCTGAAGAAGAAGTTTGTCAAAGGAGGGTACCCCCCGTGACCTACTTTTGGCTGTGGTGGCGCCACCTGTTGACAGATCCGGACGAAAAACAACAACACTTGTAGGGGACCATGAGTACTTCATACCTACCAAGTTTCATCAAAATCCCTTCAGCCGTTCTGGAGAAGAAGTCGAAAATGTGAAAAGTTTACGACGGACGGACGGACGACGGACGGACGGACGGTGCGCTATGACAATAGCTCACTTGAGCTTCGCTCAGGTGAGCTAAAAAGGGGAAAAAGTTTTTGTTGGGGTCCCGCCGGGGTTTGAAGCCACTCCCCATGGGTCCATTGGGCATGGAAAACATACATTATACCTATGTACAATCTTAAAAAATATTCCTTAAAAATCCAAAAGTGGATATCTTGACAAAATTCTTTCACTTGTAGGGTACCATGCATGAGTACCTCATACCTACAAATTGTCATGACAATCTGAAGAGTGGTTATAGAAAAGAAGCAGAAAATGTATGAAAATCACCCCCCCCCCCCTTCCTTTTTACATAAGAAAAAAATTCATAAAAAATCAAAAAAATAAAATTTAAGCATAAAATACATATCAAAGCATTAAGTAAGTTAAATATGATAAATATGTAGTAAATGAGTGTGTAAAATCATACACTTATTGAGTTATTTAAAGAAATAGTGCAAAAATGTGCATTTCTGACTAAGTCCGAAAAGACGTCAAAAACGCGTCAAAAATTTGACTTCGAAGTGGAACCAAAAATAACAACACTTCTTAAGACATCTCTCTAGATCATCCTGATGCTTTCGGTTTGTCGATACATGCTTCGGTTCTGAAGAAGAAGTTTGTCAAAGGAGGGTACCCCCCGTGACCTACTTTTGGCTGTGGTGGCGCCACCTGTTGACAGATCCGGACGAAAAACAACAACACTTGTAGGGGACCATGAGTACTTCATACCTACCAAGTTTCATCAAAATCCCTTCAGCCGTTCTGGAGAAGAAGTCAAAAATGTGAAAAGTTTACGACGGACGGACGGACGCCGGACGGTGCGCTATGACAATAGCTCACTTGAGCTTCGCTCAGGTGAGCTAAAAAGGGGAAAAAGTTTTTGTTGGGGTCCCGCCGGGGTTTGAAGCCACTCCCCATGGGTCCATTGGGCATGGAAAACATACATTATACCTATGTACAATCTTAAAAAATATTCCTTAAAAATCCAAAAGTGGATATCTTGACAAAATTCTTTCACTTGTAGGGTACCATGCATGAGTACCTCATACCTACAAATTGTCATGACAATCTGAAGAGTGGTTATAGAAAAGAAGCAGAAAATGTATGAAAATCACCCCCCCCCCCCCCTTCCTTTTTACATAAGAAAAAAATTCATAAAAAATCAAAAAAATAAAATTTAAGCATAAAATACATATCAAAGCATTAAGTAAGTTAAATATGATAAATATGTAGTAAATGAGTGTGTAAAATCATACACTTATTGAGTTATTTAAAGAAATAGTGCAAAAATGTGCATTTCTGACTAAGTCCGAAAAGACGTCAAAAACGCGTCAAAAATTTGACTTCGAAGTGGAACCAAAAATAACAACACTTCTTAAGACATCTCTCTAGATCATCCTGATGCTTTCGGTTTGTCGATACATGCTTCGGTTCTGAAGAAGAAGTTTGTCAAAGGAGGGTACCCCCCGTGACCTACTTTTGGCTGTGGTGGCGCCACCTGTTGACAGATCCGGACGAAAAACAACAACACTTGTAGGGGACCATGAGTACTTCATACCTACCAAGTTTCATCAAAATCCCTTCAGCCGTTCTGGAGAAGAAGTCGAAAATGTGAAAAGTTTACGACGGACGGACGGACGACGGACGGACGGACGCCGGACGGTGCGCTATGACAATAGCTCACTTGAGCTTCCCTCAGGTGAGCTAAAAAGGGGGAAAAAGTTTTTGTTGGGGTCCCGCCGGGGTTTGAAGCCACTCCCCATGGGTCCATTGGGCATGGAAAACATACATTATACCTATGTACAATCTTAAAAAATATTCCTTAAAAATCCAAAAGTGGATATCTTGACAAAATTCTTTCACTTGTAGGGTACCATGCATGAGTACCTCATACCTACAAATTGTCATGACAATCTGAAGAGTGGTTATAGAAAAGAAGCAGAAAATGTATGAAAATCACCCCCCCCCCCCCCTTCCTTTTTACATAAGAAAAAAATTCATAAAAAATCAAAAAAATAAAATTTAAGCATAAAATACATATCAAAGCATTAAGTAAGTTAAATATGATAAATATGTAGTAAATGAGTGTGTAAAATCATACACTTATTGAGTTATTTAAAGAAATAGTGCAAAAATGTGCATTTCTGACTAAGTCCGAAAAGACGTCAAAAACGCGTCAAAAATTTGACTTCGAAGTGGAACCAAAAATAACAACACTTCTTAAGACATCTCTCTAGATCATCCTGATGCTTTCTGTTTGTCGATACATGCTTCGGTTCTGAAGAAGAAGTTTGTCAAAGGAGGGTACCCCCCGTGACCTACTTTTGGCTGTGGTGGCGCCACCTGTTGACAGATCCGGACGAAAAACAACAACACTTGTAGGGGACCATGAGTACTTCATACCTACCAAGTTTCATCAAAATCCCTTCAGCCGTTCTGGAGAAGAAGTCGAAAATGTGAAAAGTTTACGACGGACGGACGGACGCCGGACGGTGCGCTATGACAATAGCTCACTTGAGCTTCGCTCAGGTGAGCTAAAAAGGGGAAAAAGTTTTTGTTGGGGTCCCGCCGGGGTTTGAAGCCACTCCCCATGGGTCCATTGGGCATGGAAAACATACATTATACCTATGTACAATCTTAAAAAATATTCCTTAAAAATCCAAAAGTGGATATCTTGACAAAATTCTTTCACTTGTAGGGTACCATGCATGAGTACCTCATACCTACAAATTGTCATGACAATCTGAAGAGTGGTTATAGAAAAGAAGCAGAAAATGTATGAAAATCACCCCCCCCCCCTTCCTTTTTACATAAGAAAAAAATTCATAAAAAATCAAAAAAATAAAATTTAAGCATAAAATACATATCAAAGCATTAAGTAAGTTAAATATGATAAATATGTAGTAAATGAGTGTGTAAAATCATACACTTATTGAGTTATTTAAAGAAATAGTGCAAAAATGTGCATTTCTGACTAAGTCCGAAAAGACGTCAAAAACGTGTCAAAAATTTGACTTCGAAGTGGAACCAAAAATAACAACACTTCTTAAGACATCTCTCTAGATCATCCTGATGCTTTCTGTTTGTCGATACATGCTTCGGTTCTGAAGAAGAAGTTTGTCAAAGGAGGGTACCCCCCGTGACCTACTTTTGGCTGTGGTGGCGCCACCTGTTGACAGATCCGGACGAAAAACAACAACACTTGTAGGGGACCATGAGTACTTCATACCTACCAAGTTTCATCAAAATCCCTTCAGCCGTTCTGGAGAAGAAGTCGAAAATGTGAAAAGTTTACGACGGACGGACGGACGCCGGACGGTGCGCTATGACAATAGCTCACTTGAGCTTCGCTCAGGTGAGCTAAAAAGGGGAAAAAGTTTTTGTTGGGGTCCCGCCGGGGTTTGAAGCCACTCCCCATGGGTCCATTGGGCATGGAAAACATACATTATACCTATGTACAATCTTAAAAAATATTCCTTAAAAATCCAAAAGTGGATATCTTGACAAAATTCTTTCACTTGTAGGGTACCATGCATGAGTACCTCATACCTACAAATTGTCATGACAATCTGAAGAGTGGTTATAGAAAAGAAGCAGAAAATGTATGAAAATCACCCCCCCCCCCCTTCCTTTTTACATAAGAAAAAAATTCATAAAAAATCAAAAAAATAAAATTTAAGCATAAAATACATATCAAAGCATTAAGTAAGTTAAATATGATAAATATGTAGTAAATGAGTGTGTAAAATCATACACTTATTGAGTTATTTAAAGAAATAGTGCAAAAATGTGCATTTCTGACTAAGTCCGAAAAGACGTCAAAAACGCGTCAAAAATTTGACTTCGAAGTGGAACCAAAAATAACAACACTTCTTAAGACATCTCTCTAGATCATCCTGATGCTTTCGGTTTGTCGATACATGCTTCGGTTCTGAAGAAGAAGTTTGTCAAAGGAGGGTACCCCCCGTGACCTACTTTTGGCTGTGGTGGCGCCACCTGTTGACAGATCCGGACGAAAAACAACAACACTTGTAGGGGACCATGAGTACTTCATACCTACCAAGTTTCATCAAAATCCCTTCAGCCGTTCTGGAGAAGAAGTCGAAAATGTGAAAAGTTTACGACGGACGGACGGACGCCGGACGGTGCGCTATGACAATAGCTCACTTGAGCTTCGCTCAGGTGAGCTAAAAAGGGGAAAAAGTTTTTGTTGGGGTCCCGCCGGGGTTTGAAGCCACTCCCCATGGGTCCATTGGGCATGGAAAACATACATTATACCTATGTACAATCTTAAAAAATATTCCTTAAAAATCCAAAAGTGGATATCTTGACAAAATTCTTTCACTTGTAGGGTACCATGCATGAGTACCTCATACCTACAAATTGTCATGACAATCTGAAGAGTGGTTATAGAAAAGAAGCAGAAAATGTATGAAAATCACCCCCCCCCCCCCTTCCTTTTTACATAAGAAAAAAATTCATAAAAAATCAAAAAAATAAAATTTAAGCATAAAATACATATCAAAGCATTAAGTAAGTTAAATATGATAAATATGTAGTAAATGAGTGTGTAAAATCATACACTTATTGAGTTATTTAAAGAAATAGTGCAAAAATGTGCATTTCTGACTAAGTCCGAAAAGACGTCAAAAACGCGTCAAAAATTTGACTTCGAAGTGGAACCAAAAATAACAACACTTCTTAAGACATCTCTCTAGATCATCCTGATGCTTTCGGTTTGTCGATACATGCTTCGGTTCTGAAGAAGAAGTTTGTCAAAGGAGGGTACCCCCCGTGACCTACTTTTGGCTGTGGTGGCGCCACCTGTTGACAGATCCGGACGAAAAACAACAACATTTGTAGGGGACCATGAGTACTTCATACCTACCAAGTTTCATCAAAATCCCTTCAGCCGTTCTTGAGAAGAAGTCGAAAATGTGAAAAGTTTACGACGGACACCGGACGACGGACGGACGGACGCCAGACGGTGCGCTATGACAATAGCTCACTTGAGCTTCGCTCAGGTGAGCTAAAAAGGGGAAAAAGTTTTTGTTGGGGTCCCGCCGGGGTTTGAAGCCACTCCCCATGGGTCCATTGGGCATGGAAAACATACATTATACCTATGTACAATCTTAAAAAATATTCCTTAAAAATCCAAAAGTGGATATCTTGACAAAATTCTTTCACTTGTAGGGTACCATGCATGAGTACCTCATACCTACAAATTGTCATGACAATCTGAAGAGTGGTTATAGAAAAGAAGCAGAAAATGTATGAAAATACCCCCCCCCCCTTCCTTTTTACATAAGAAAAAAATTCATAAAAAATCAAAAAAATAAAATTTAAGCATAAAATACATATCAAAGCATTAAGTAAGTTAAATATGATAAATATGTAGTAAATGAGTGTGTAAAATCATACACTTATTGAGTTATTTAAAGAAATAGTGCAAAAATGTGCATTTCTGACTAAGTCCGAAAAGACGTCAAAAACGCGTCAAAAATTTGACTTCGAAGTGGAACCAAAAATAACAACACTTCTTAAGACATCTCTCTAGATCATCCTGATGCTTTCGGTTTGTCGATACATGCTTCGGTTCTGAAGAAGAAGTTTGTCAAAGGAGGGTACCCCCCGTGACCTACTTTTGGCTGTGGTGGCGCCACCTGTTGACAGATCCGGACGAAAAACAACAACACTTGTAGGGGACCATGAGTACTTCATACCTACCAAGTTTCATCAAAATCCCTTCAGCCGTTCTGGAGAAGAAGTCGAAAATGTGAAAAGTTTACGACGGACGGACGGACGCCGGACGGTGCGCTATGACAATAGCTCACTTGAGCTTCGCTCAGGTGAGCTAAAAAGGGGAAAAAGTTTTTGTTGGGGTCCCGCCGGGGTTTGAAGCCACTCCCCATGGGTCCATTGGGCATGGAAAACATACATTATACCTATGTACAATCTTAAAAAAATATTCCTTAAAAATCCAAAAGTGGATATCTTGACAAAATTCTTTCACTTGTAGGGTACCATGCATGAGTACCTCATACCTACAAATTGTCATGACAATCTGAAGAGTGGTTATAGAAAAGAAGCAGAAAATGTATGAAAATCACCCCCCCCCCCTTCCTTTTTACATAAGAAAAAAATTCATAAAAAATCAAAAAAATAAAATTTAAGCATAAAATACATATCAAAGCATTAAGTAAGTTAAATATGATAAATATGTAGTAAATGAGTGTGTAAAATCATACACTTATTGAGTTATTTAAAGAAATAGTGCAAAAATGTGCATTTCTGACTAAGTCCGAAAAGACGTCAAAAACGCGTCAAAAATTTGACTTCGAAGTGGAACCAAAAATAACAACACTTCTTAAGACATCTCTCTAGATCATCCTGATGCTTTCGGTTTGTCGATACATGCTTCGGTTCTGAAGAAGAAGTTTGTCAAAGGAGGGTACCCCCCGTGACCTACTTTTGGCTGTGGTGGCGCCACCTGTTGACAGATCCGGACGAAAAACAACAACACTTGTAGGGGACCATGAGTACTTCATACCTACCAAGTTTCATCAAAATCCCTTCAGCCGTTCTGGAAAAGAAGTCGAAAATGTGAAAAGTTTACGACGGACGACGGACACCGGACGCCGGACGCTGGACGGTGCGCTATGACAATAGCTCACTTGAGCTTCGCTCAGGTGAGCTAAAAAGGGGGAAAAAGTTTTTGTTGGGGTCCCGCCGGGGTTTGAAGCCACTCCCCATGGGTCCATTGGGCATGGAAAACATACATTATACCTATGTACAATCTTAAAAAATATTCCTTAAAAATCCAAAAGTGGATATCTTGACAAAATTCTTTCACTTGTAGGGTACCATGCATGAGTACCTCATACCTACAAATTGTCATGACAATCTGAAGAGTGGTTATAGAAAAGAAGCAGAAAATGTATGAAAATCACCCCCCCCCTTCCTTTTTACATAAGAAAAAAATTCATAAAAAATCAAAAAAATAAAATTTAAGCATAAAATACATATCAAAGCATTAAGTAAGTTAAATATGATAAATATGTAGTAAATGAGTGTGTAAAATCATACACTTATTGAGTTATTTAAAGAAATAGTGCAAAAATGTGCATTTCTGACTAAGTCCGAAAAGACGTCAAAAACGCGTCAAAAATTTGACTTCGAAGTGGAACCAAAAATAACAACACTTCTTAAGACATCTCTCTAGATCATCCTGATGCTTTCGGTTTGTCGATACATGCTTCGGTTCTGAAGAAGAAGTTTGTCAAAGGAGGGTACCCCCCGTGACCTACTTTTGGCTGTGGTGGCGCCACCTGTTGACAGATCCGGACGAAAAACAACAACACTTGTAGGGGACCATGAGTACTTCATACCTACCAAGTTTCATCAAAATCCCTTCAGCCGTTCTGGAGAAGAAGTCAAAAATGTGAAAAGTTTACGACGGACGGACGGACGCCGGACGGTGCGCTATGACAATAGCTCACTTGAGCTTCGCTCAGGTGAGCTAAAAAGGGGAAAAAGTTTTTGTTGGGGTCCCGCCGGGGTTTGAAGCCACTCCCCATGGGTCCATTGGGCATGGAAAACATACATTATACCTATGTACAATCTTAAAAAATATTCCTTAAAAATCCAAAAGTGGATATCTTGACAAAATTCTTTCACTTGTAGGGTACCATGCATGAGTACCTCATACCTACAAATTGTCATGACAATCTGAAGAGTGGTTATAGAAAAGAAGCAGAAAATGTATGAAAATCACCCCCCCCCCTTCCTTTTTACATAAGAAAAAAATTCATAAAAAATCAAAAAAATAAAATTTAAGCATAAAATACATATCAAAGCATTAAGTAAGTTAAATATGATAAATATGTAGTAAATGAGTGTGTAAAATCATACACTTATTGAGTTATTTAAAGAAATAGTGCAAAAATGTGCATTTCTGACTAAGTCCGAAAAGACGTCAAAAACGCGTCAAAAATTTGACTTCGAAGTGGAACCAAAAATAACAACACTTCTTAAGACATCTCTCTAGATCATCCTGATGCTTTCGGTTTGTCGATACATGCTTCGGTTCTGAAGAAGAAGTTTGTCAAAGGAGGGTACCCCCCGTGACCTACTTTTGGCTGTGGTGGCGCCACCTGTTGACAGATCCGGACGAAAAACAACAACACTTGTAGGGGACCATGAGTACTTCATACCTACCAAGTTTCATCAAAATCCCTTCAGCCGTTCTGGAGAAGAAGTCGAAAATGTGAAAAGTTTACGACGGACACCGGACGACGGACGGACGGACGCCAGACGGTGCGCTATGACAATAGCTCACTTGAGCTTCGCTCAGGTGAGCTAAAAAGGGGAAAAAGTTTTTGTTGGGGTCCCGCCGGGGTTTGAAGCCACTCCCCATGGGTCCATTGGGCATGGAAAACATACATTATACCTATGTACAATCTTAAAAAATATTCCTTAAAAATCCAAAAGTGGATATCTTGACAAAATTCTTTCACTTGTAGGGTACCATGCATGAGTACCTCATACCTACAAATTGTCATGACAATCTGAAGAGTGGTTATAGAAAAGAAGCAGAAAATGTATGAAAATCACCCCCCCCCCCCTTCCTTTTTACATAAGAAAAAAATTCATAAAAAATCAAAAAAATAAAATTTAAGCATAAAATACATATCAAAGCATTAAGTAAGTTAAATATGATAAATATGTAGTAAATGAGTGTGTAAAATCATACACTTATTGAGTTATTTAAAGAAATAGTGCAAAAATGTGCATTTCTGACTAAGTCCGAAAAGACGTCAAAAACGCGTCAAAAATTTGACTTCGAAGTGGAACCAAAAATAACAACACTTCTTAAGACATCTCTCTAGATCATCCTGATGCTTTCGGTTTGTCGATACATGCTTCGGTTCTGAAGAAGAAGTTTGTCAAAGGAGGGTACCCCCCATGACCTACTTTTGGCTGTGGTGGCGCCACCTGTTGACAGATCCGGACGAAAAACAACAACACTTGTAGGGGACCATGAGTACTTCATACCTACCAAGTTTCATCAAAATCCCTTCAGCCGTTCTGGAGAAGAAGTCGAAAATGTGAAAAGTTTACGACGGACGGACGGACGCCGGACGGTGCGCTATGACAATAGCTCACTTGAGCTTCGCTCAGGTGAGCTAAAAAGGGGAAAAAGTTTTTGTTGGGGTCCCGCCGGGGTTTGAAGCCACTCCCCATGGGTCCATTGGGCATGGAAAACATACATTATACCTATGTACAATCTTAAATAAAACACCGCTAAAGACGGTATGGCCGGATTGCAAAGTAAGTTTTTGTCACCAACTTGGTCAAGGTCACTAAGTCAAATATTACAGCATACATTGAGAGGTCTTGTCAGAGGCAACCTACATGTATAATATTAAGTTTCTACTGTATACAGTTCCTTAGATTTTGCTTAAACCAGGAACTTTAACCAAAGTCTTTAACTAGGTCAAAGTCCAAGGTCAAGGTCACTAGGTCCAATGTTACAGCATAAATTGAAAGGTCTCGTCATGGGCAACCTTCATGTATAATATAAGATTTCTACTGCATACAGTTCCTTAGATTTTGCTGAAACCAAGAACTTTAACCAAAATCTTTAACTAGGTCAAAGTTCAAGGTCAAGGTCATTGGGTCAAATGTTACGGCATAAATTGAAAGGTCTCATCATGGGCAACCTAAATGTATAATATAAGGTTTCTACTGCATACAGTTCCTTAGATTTTGCTTAAACCAGAAACTTTAACCAAAATCTTTAACTAGGTCAAAGTCCAAGGTCAAGGTCACTAGGTCCAATGTTATGGCATAAATTGAAAGGTCTCATCATGGGCAACCTTCATGTATAATATAAGATTTCTACTGCATACAGTTCCTTAGATTTTGCTTAAACCAAGAACTTTAACCAAAATCTTTAACTAGGTCAAAGTTCAAGGTCAAGGTCATTGGGTCAAATGTTACGGCATAAATTGAAAGGTCTCATCATGGGCAACCTAAATGTATAATATAAGGTTTCTACTGCATACAGTTCCTTAGATTTTGCTTAAACCAGAAACTTTAACCAAAATCTTTAACTAGGTCAAAGTCCAAGGTCAAGGTCACTAGGTCCAATGTTATGGCATAAATTGAAAGGTCTCATCATGGGCAACCTAAATGTATAATATAAGGTTTCTACTGCATACAGTTCCTTTGATTTTGCTTAAACCAGAAACTTTAACCAAAATCTTTAACTAGGTCAAAGTCCAAGGTCAAGGTCACTAGGTCCAATGTTATGGCATAAATTGAAAGGTCTCATCATGGGCAACCTAAATGTATAATATAAGGTTTCTACTGCATACAGTTCCTTTGATTTTGCTTAAACCAGAAACTTTAACCAAAATCTTTAACTAGGTCAAAGTCCAAGGTCAAGGTCACTAGGTCCAATGTTACGGCATAAATTGAAAGATCTTGTCATAGGCAACAAACATGTATAATATAAAGTTTCTACTGCATACAGTTCCATAGATTTTGCTTAAACCAGGAACTTTAACCAAAATCTTTAACTAGGTCAAAGTCCAAGGTCAAGGTCACTAGGTCAAATGTTACGGCATAAATTGAAAGGTCTTGTCATGGGCAACCTTCATGTATAATATAAAGTTTCTACTGCATATAGTTCCTTAGATTTTGCCTCAACCAGAAACTTTAACCAAAATGTTGACGGCAGACGGACAGACGGACAGACGGACAGACGGACATCGTCAATCTATAGACCGGAATTGCTTTGCAATCCGGCCAAAAATATTCCTTAAAAATCCAAAAGTGGATATCTTGACAAAATTCTTTCACTTGTAGGGTACCATGCATGAGTACCTCATACCTACAAATTGTCATGACAATCTGAAGAGTGGTTATAGAAAAGAAGCAGAAAATGTATGAAAATCACCCCCCCCCCTTCCTTTTTACATAAGAAAAAAATTCATAAAAAATCAAAAAAATAAAATTTAAGCATAAAATACATATCAAAGCATTAAGTAAGTTAAATATGATAAATATGTAGTAAATGAGTGTGTAAAATCATACACTTATTGAGTTATTTAAAGAAATAGTGCAAAAATGTGCATTTCTGACTAAGTCCGAAAAGACATCAAAAACGCGTCAAAAATTTGACTTTGAAGTGGAACCAAAAATAACAACACTTCTTAAGACATCTCTCTAGATCATCCTGATGCTTTCGGTTTGTCGATACATGCTTGGGTTCTGAAGAAGAAGTTTGTCAAAGGAGGGTACCCCCCGTGACCTACTTTTGGCTGTGGTGGCGCCACCTGTTGACAGATCCGGACGAAAAACAACAACACTTGTAGGGGACCATGAGTACTTCATACCTACCAAGTTTCATCAAAATCCCTTCAGACGTTCTGGAGAAGAAGTCGAAAATGTGAAAAGTTTACGACGGACGACGGATGCCGGACGGACGGACACCGGACGGTGCGCTATGACAATAGCTCACTTGAGCTTCGCTCAGGTGAGCTAAAAAGCACGGAGTTGCAGCTACATGTACCGGTATGTATTTGTTATCATCTCAAAACTTTCGAAAACTTCAACTTCCACTGGAGCGACGGAACAACAGCCGACAAGTGCGCCTCTATTGCTGATCAGTGATCACTATAATGATTGAGAGCATAGAAAATAGCCTCTTGTCCCAGTTGCTAAATTACAGATTATGCAGAATAAACTTGTATACCTTGATATGGTTACAAAAATCGACTTTTTATTTTGTTATGGACACATGACCCGAGTCATGTGACAGTTAAAGACCAATCAGAAACATGTTCGTACGCCGAGACATAGGTCTAAAGATACGAACGTACGTATCCAGAGCCACTGCCAAAAAGAAAAAAGTCCAGGGAGAATCTCACATTCAAATAATGTGTTCACGGAAATAAAGAGAAACCGAAGTTTGATTTTTTCACTTATTACATTCAAAATCTCATTGAAATCGAGAAAATTACTGTAATTGTACTCAGAGTCAGAGTCGCACAGCCAAGTTTTCCATGTTTTGCAATTTTGTTGCGAGCAGGTGCGCTTTCATTTTTGAACTCGTTACTTGAGCCCGAACAATATTTTGGGACTTTGACCAACCTATCTGTCCTTATGTTATGGGAGATGGGGAACACCATTGGAAAGGCAGCTGTTGTGGATTTTGGAATCCAGTGGGCGCTATGGGCCGTGGCAGCAGCATTTAAAACAGAGAAATTTTATGATCTTGCAGGTGCCAGATATTTTATGTGAAATTGTTACATAATTCAGATTTTTTTCATAATATATTTGTAACATTTAAATGTTGAAAAGAAAAGAAGAATCTTTTATTAATTTTGTTAGTTTCTGATTTCATTGGCTTGCATACAGATGTTGTCATTATTTTATTGATGTGCCCATTTCAAATTTTTAATTTTATCATGCTCATGCATCTAGCTATTATACATATATGTTACTATAGCCTGGTGAGTGTCATATATACATTGCCACAGTCAGACTTTAAATGACATGCAGTCACTGCATATATTTGTCTCTCTCTTTGACGCTATAAGTAGCCAGTAGATCACTCAATTTTTTGGCCAGATCACTGAGGCAAAATCAGTGGTCTATGAAATGTCATGAAGTCTGTCTGTCTGTCGAATCCCACAGCTAGGCCCCGGGATTTATTACGCTTCCCAGATGCTAAATTTTCTATGGATTATCTAAAGGGATCTAACTCTGCATCTAAGGAAAAATCGACAAGTCATCGTTTAAGTCCTCAGAAATAGGCTTATCAATATCAAAACTCATTTTAAATTCTGTGGTGTATCTGGATAGATTAATGCATACTGAATCTTCATACGAAAATTGAAATCAACTAGTACATTGGACCTTACAAGCCGAGATACGCAGTCACCCTACATGTATATACCGCTCTCTTTGAACAAGCGCCGCATTTCTACTAGGTTGGACTAAAAGGTGTCCGGTGATAATCAGGCATCAGCGATCAACTTGGGGCACTGTTTGACCATTAATCAATGCTGCGAACATAGATTTAGATTAAACATATTTTATTGATAATTACATCAAAGGGATTGGAAACAAGTTATCTAACTTAGTTGTATTCCTCTCCCTTTTCAACTAAACAAATGAAATAACAAATATATAAACAAAATAAAGGGAGAAAAGGTAGATATATGTACATTTACATAAATGAAAACATTTATCCTTCAAAATATCAAATTTGTAAATCCTTAAGTTCCATCAATAGCATAACTGAGTCCATAAACTCATATAACATCACATACTCTATCAAAAACTTGCATCGTCACTTACATAAAAAACTGCAAAATTTCGCTAAAAACTCAAGAGCTCAAAATTGTGTGACCATCATGGTCCACACGTGCACTGGTTTGAACATCTCAAATATATGCACATGCAAAGAGGTTACAGCTATATGAGTGGTTTTCATATATATACTTAATCAATGTCTGAGATGGTTCCAAGCATCGATGGGAAGAGGAGATATATCATGCAGACTTGTAATTGTCATTGATGTGTTCGGACCATTGAATAATCAAGCAGTCTCTACTGCCTGATTATCGCCGGATGCCTTTTTGTCCGACCCAGAAATGCGGCGCTCATAAGAGAGTGGTTACATAATGAGGCATATCTCAGCTTGTATTAGGGAGATACTGATTTCAAATTTTGTATTATGTATAGTATGAAATGAAACTATTGACATATCACATAAAATGGGTTTTGACATTGATTTATACTATTTCTGAGGACTTGACGATGACTTGTCGATTTTTCGTTAAACGCCGAGTTAGATCCCTTTAATAATCCATAAAAGACTTAGCAACCGGGGGAAACATGATAAATCCCTGTGGTCTGTCCATCTGTTTGTCTGTTAGTGCGTCAACATTTTGGTTAAGGTGTTACGTTTAAGTCTGATGAGAGAAAACTGCCTGGAGCAGCAACTTGAAACTTGACTGTGATGGTGAAAGACCATGATGAGAGGACTGAAACCCTGCAACAAAATCTGACCTGTGACCTTGACCTTAGAGTTTGACCTACTTTTGAAAAATTTAAACCTTGGCCATAACTTTTGAATGGTAAGTGATAGGGCTTTGATATTTCACATATATGTATATCTTGTGACAAGACCTTTCCGTGGATACCAAAATTTTTAACCTTGTGACCTTGACCTTGGAGTTTGACCTACTTTAAAAAAATTAAACCTGGCTATATCTCATGAACTCTAGAGGATATGGCTTTGATATTTCACATGCTGAATCCTTATGATGATATCACAACTTTTGACCTTGTAACCTTGACCATGGAGTTTGACCTACTTTAAAAAAAAATAGCAATCCAAGGAATGCTTGTGTCGCCTGGGAAGCGGTTTATTATTCTAGAAAGTGGATCAAAATCATTGGTATCAGTAGAAAAGTTTTGTCAAATGAAATTCATCTGAAATATCAGACCTCTTAATTAAAATTAAAAGATATGGTCATTCTCAAATTTTCAGAAAAGAGTGTCAATCATCTAGGTCAAGGTCACTACATAACTACTGGTAACAAAAAGGTCTCATCATAAGAAATATTAAAGACCTATCACCTACCAATTAAAAGATATATACAACCTTAATTTCTGAGAAAAGAAGGTCAAATAGCTTGGTCAAGGTCAAAAGGCAAAAAATGATGGTATGTGTAGAAAGGCATTGTTACAAGGAAAATACATGTTAAATATCAAAGCCCTGTCACCTACCAATCAAAAGAAATAGCCAATTTTACTTTTCTTGAAAAGTAGGTCAAATATCTAGGTCAATGTCACAAGGTCAAATTTCATGGTCTGTGTAGAATGGTTTTGTCACAAGGAAAAGACATGTGAAATACCAAAGCCCTATCACTTACCAATCAAAAGATATATACAATCTTAATTATTTTGAAAAGTAGGTCAAATATGTAGGTCAAGGTCAATAGGTAAAAAGTTATGGTATGTGTAGAAATGTCTTGCCACAAGGAATACACATGTGAAATATCAAAGCCCTATCACTTACAAATCAAAAGATATAGCAAATCTTATCTTTTTATCAAAAGTAGGTCAAATATCTAGGTCAAGGTCACAAGGTCAAAAATTATGGTATGTGTAGAAAGGTCTTGCCACAAGGAATACACATGTGAAATATCAAAGCCCTATCACTAACCAATAAAAAGATAAAGCGAATCTTATCTTTTGTTCAAAAGTAGGTCAAATATCTTGGTCAAGGTCACAAGGTTAAAAAATTATCATATGTGTAGAAAGGTCTTGCCACAAGGAATACATATGTGTAATATCAAAGCCCTATCACTTACCAATCAAAATATATAGCGAATCTTATCTTTTTTTCAAAAGTAGGTCAAATATCTAGGTCAAGGTCACTAGGTCAAAATTTATGGTATTTGTAGAAAGGTCTTGCCATAAGGATTGCATGTGTGAAATATAAAGGTCCTAATATTTACCAATCAAAAGATATATACATTCTTAATTTTTTTGAAAAGTAAGTCAAATCAGTAGGTCAAGGTCACTAGGTCAAAAATTATGGTATGTGTAAGAAGGTCTTGTCACAAGGAATACACATGTGAAATATCAAAGCCCTATCACTTACCAATCAAAAGTTATGGGCTGTGACACCCAAAGTGTGACAGACAGACAGACGGACAACGGACAAAGTGATCCCTAAGTGTCGCTATGCATCGCAGGCGACACAAGAATAACCTGGGCTATATATCATGTACTGTAAGGTGTAGGTGCTTTGACATTTCACATATAGATTCCTCATGCCAGAACTTTCATTTGATATGATGACTTTTGACCAAGTGACCTTGACATTGACCTACTTTTAAACTATAAGAGATTGGGTTTTAATATTTCAGATATAGATTTCTCATGACCAGATCTTTCATTTAATATTATGACTTTTGACCAAGTGACCTTGACCTTCACATTTGACATTCTATTTGAACTATTCGGGGTAGGGCTTTAATGATATTTCACATGTAGAATCTTCATGACCATAGCTTTTGTATTAATGACCTTTGACCTATTTGTCGGCACAAAAAAGTATACGTCATCTAATACAAACACTTCAAAATCTGGCCTTGCAACCTTTATTGGTTTATGGTTTATTTGAAGGCATTAAAAAAAATGCAATTAATTTAATGAAACTTTCCAAAAGGATTCTCGGCATGCAGATAGATTCGTTATGCAGGGTTTAAATTGTTCCTTTCAAGTAGGTGTATACATTGTAGAGGGTCCGGCCTAATAATTGACTTCTGTGAATAAACATGATCAACCAATCACCACCCACAAATTAGATTACATGGGTACCTGTAAAATGCGAAACGAAAAGAAGCGAAATGGAAACGAAATGGAAACGAAATGAAAACGAAACAAAATGAAATGGAAACGAAACGAAATTGAACGAAACGAAATGAAACGAAACGAAATGAAATGAAACAAAATGGGAACAAAATGAAACGAAATACATGTAAGAAGAAACAGAATTTATTTACTCATGGTTAGTTTTATTTGGGGGGGGGGGGGGGGTTATATATATGAGGCGAAAAATTGTTCGTTCAAGCACAAATACCACAGAGAAGAAAGGAAAAAGAATATCTAGCTATATTCAATATTGAACCAGTTTGACACTTTTTACAATTATTATGCATTTTTATTTCATCATTATTTCTGGGGTAAAAATTTGAAAATAAGATATTCACTAATAATCCAATTCATTTTCATATTTAATTACATGTATTTATATTGAAAATGAAGGGGTATCCTGACCATCCAAATACATATGGATCTTTCATTCTCACTTTTAAAACAGATATTTCAACCCTCCCCCCCCCCGAAACACACACCTCTCACCCCTCCCCATATAAAAATTAACCAGTATATAAATTTAGTTTCTTTTTACATGTATATGTATTTCGTTTCATTTTGTTACTATTTCGTTTCATTTCATTTTGTTTTCTTTTCAATTTGTTTCGTTTTCATTTCATTTCGTTTCATTTCGTTTTGTTCAATTTCGTTTCGTTTTCATTTCGTTTCGTTTCGCATTTTACAGGTACCCAGATTACACACCTGACCTTTTAGATATAGAGTATTAACATGATTAAGTATGAGTTAGCAACAAACAAGCCCAGCTACATTTTTATAACCGATATAAATTAACGTAATTTCTGAATATCTTTGAATAATTTCAGAATGGCCAATCGGTATAATTTTGATTTTTTCTAAAATTCCATTGCTTTAATACTCCATTACCCACATATTTCTTTCCAAAGGCTAATAGCAGTACAATTTAATCATTCAAGGGATAAAAGCTTGCTTTAAATAATTCTCGTAATTTACTCAATTATTATCTTTAGACCCATCCAATTCAAGTTTGGATACATGCATGTGACTGTATAAAGTTATACTGTATATATGATATAAATCCAGGAAGAAGTTCTTATGATTAGTTCTTGATGAAAATGTTAAAGATCATTATTAGTAATTAGTGCAGAATCTCATACATACCATTCAACATGTTCAAATTTATATGTATATATTATTACTTCTAAGGTCTGGTACAATGAGTCATAAATTTTCTTCATTAATTTTTTTATGGATTTTGACCAAATTTAGTCATTTGAATTCTGAATTTTTAAATGCATAAAATTGATGATATAATTCTTGTATTGAAAATAATTCTGTGATCTTGTTGCTTTTGTTCATTTTTTGCAAAAGAAATATTTATCTTCTGTCCTCATCTCCTTAGAGGAACAAGCTCAAATTATTTAACATTTGCTGTCAATGTATCCATGTTTTCGTGCTTTTGATATGAATATCTGGAAAATGATTGGGTAAATTAATATAGGGTTCATTTTGAACTTAATATGCACAACCAATGAAATTCCCTGAGATGTTACTATTGAAAGGAACGTGCTGCAATTCGTGTATCAACACTCCTGACGTCACAATACATAAGATCTAAAGAAACATGCCGCGACGGCTGTTCTAACCTGCAAACTGAACCCTCGGTGACCCGAATGTTAATGTCTCCTTTTTACACAGAAAAACACGATTTCAGAAAACAAGAATGAAACCAACAACTGTGGTGCATATATATAGAATAAATGTCATAATTTGTGTTTCATTACGGGTATGCAACACACAGCAAGTGCATTTTATTATCTCATGAAATAAACTTACGCTCATTACATGTACGATAAATGCACTAATGCTGTGTGTTGCATACCCATAACAAAACACAAATTAAGACACTTATTCTCTATATAATGTAATTATATGAAAATCGCCAAATTTTGGTATAATGATGAAAAGTTAGCTGGCCAATTAAGCTGTATAATATGTATATAGCTAATAATTTAGCTAAATGTCTTCAAGTTGCAAAATCACAATTTCAAGTCTGTAAACATTAATAGCGATTCTCTGTAACCATTTAAACAATTTCGGCACGCATGGTCTCCGATTTTCATGAAATTTCACACATAAGTAGGGACCAATGAAAAAAGGAAAATTTGACAAAAAAATTAATTCTAGGTCATCTGGTTACCATGGCAACGGCCTTTAAAGTTGAAAAATTAGCAAAATTGAGCTAATTTGAAGTTCTATAATTTGGTCTATATGTGACATAAATGGAAGATTTCTTATGCATCCTAAAGATTAGGACATAAAATTTAAAATAAGCTCACTAGTAGTGTTTGATATTGTAAAAAAGGCTGGTAACCATGACAACATAATTAGCTAATTTTGATATTTTGATTTCAAAATGCTGTTTGTATTTTCCAATTTTTCTTCTCTCTTGATGGGTATATAATAAGGAAATAGGATTTATTTTATAAAATGAGCAAATTCAAGATAAACCCATTTGTTGCTAGGTACATAAGTTACCTTGGCAACGGTAACTATGGTCTTTAATATTACTTATTTTGCAACTTCAGAGTCATTTTTAAAAATTTTGCATCATGATGAACAGATAAAAATTGTTGGGAAATATCCAACACAAAGAGCTCTATCAAAAACCGTGAAAAAGCTATGGGGAACATGTTACCATGGCAACCATTTTTTATTATTTTCATAAAACAGTAATTATTAATCCTAGGAAGTTCAAATTTAATAACAATAAAGATCAAGTAAGCCTCTATCAAAATATAATAAAAAGGTTTCAAATAATTCATGGTTGCTATAGAAATTTGGCCATACATTATAAAAATAAGCATTTTGTGCTGATTTTCGAAGCCTGTTCCTCAAAAAACGAAACAGGCTTACACATCCTTTTTTACATATACGATAAAGCAAAGTCTAAACTTTATTTTAGATTTTAAAAAATTCAGATTACTTAACTTTTGATGCCTGTATCCAAGGACTCAAAGTGGGCCTATGTGCAATTTTACACAGTCGTTCCCATAGCAACAGGCTATTTCCTGAATATTTTTTTAAAATTTTCTTTCGTGTAATGAAAGATCTACTTGAATGCATTTATTAATTTTCATCACTTTGAATTAAAATTCAATGATCTAGTAAAAGAAGGACTCTAAATATTGTCCAAAATTGCTTTCATTTATGCGATTTGAGGTCATGTTGCCATAGCAACGAACAGAAACTTTGTCCCAATGTAAATGCTTATGTTTTATTTGCATAAAAAACCCCAAAATGTAAGTAATTTATCAATGAATTTTGAAAAAATGCCAAAAATACTATTTTGATAGGGTACCTGTGTTGTTGCTATGGAAACATATAGATAAGACCATAAACCCAACATTATTATTACTTAACTTGAAAGAGCAATGATAGGGTACTGATAATTCATTAGTGTTTGTTTTAGATCATGCTGCATAAATTATGTATGTGACTTCAAAAACGCCCCAAAATGCATTTTTTCAATATTCAAAGTCCGTTTCCATGGCAACCGGATGTGAAATTAAGAAAATCTATAACAATTTTTTACTTTTGGGTCAGACCCAACCTTATGTACAAATTTTATCAAAATCTGAGACATGCCGTGCCATGCGTCCTTCATAAAAGTGCAAATGCTTCCAGAGAATAGCTATTAAAATCCAACGTAATTAATGTAGCACAGCTAGAGTTTCAGAAATTAATTAAGTCAGATAATAGACTGCTTTTCAAATCCAATATATGTGTATGTAACTATATTATGTGTTATCACCTGATCACCAGTTATTATCTTGCAGTTACTGTAGCCAATATATAAAATTTGTGTTGATAATAATGTAAACATGAATCACTAAACACATAAATCTATTACACTATGTATAAACAGTTTATTCCAGTGTGATTCGATACGACGTCCCTTAAGTCCTGATATAAATATATAAATGAATGTATTAATTATGTATGAAAAAGAGTACTGTAACGTTATGAATCATTTGAGAAAATCAATATAATTTTATGTTATTACATTATCTAACACCTTTTTGATTATCATATGATTATCTTTTGAAATCAAACCTGTCATACAGTAGTAAATGCCTACTAGTAGATGAAAATTAATAGTCATTATTAATCTCAATATTCATGAGTATACATAATGATTATAGTGACTGAACCAAGAAAATGTAACTGCTGCGTTTCATATGTTTTACACAATTTTTGTATAATTTTTCATCATAGGTTCAGGAACATTTTTATACTTGGCATTGCAGTCATTGAAATGGGGAGGTACATATCACTACAGACAAAGAGTTCAGACTGGCATGGTGGTGTCATGGGCATTCAGGTAACATATTGGAGGAGAGGTCAGAGTCAGAATGTTCTGATGTATGTTTAAATTGCGGACAAATGATAGGGAGATTTGACAGAGTTAATAAGTAAATTCTATATCAATTAAGTTGATTTCCATTGAAAAATACAAAAACATGAATGCTGAAATATTAAAATGTTGCGGTAACTTTTGTATGACTAAATGTATTAGTGACTGAATTACTGTTGATTTTTTTATCAAATTTTCCCACAGTTATGAAAATTTTAAATTGTGAATTTCCTCTATGTTTATTTCATATATCAAAGCAGGAAGTATACCTAATTTTAAAATAGCTATTCTCTGTTAGCATTTGTACTTTTATTAAGGACACATGGCACGACATGTCTCAGATTTTGATAAAATTTATACATAAGGTTGGGTCTGACCCAAAAATAAAAAATACTTAAAATATCACATCCGGCTGCCATGGAAACAGACTTGAAACATTGAAAAAATGCATTTTGAAGCATTTTTGAAGTCACATATATTATTTATGCAGCATAATGTAAAACAAAAAGTGATGAAATATTTGTACCCTGTTATTGCTCTTTCAAGTTCAGTATTGATAATTTATAGTCTTGTCTATATTTTTCCATAGCAACAACTCAGGTACCCTCTCAAAATTGCGTTTTTGGCATTTTTTCAAAATTCAATGATAAATTATTTACGTATTTCAGTTTTTAATGCAAATAAAACATCAACATTCACATTAGAACAAAGTTTGTGTTCTATGCTATGGCAACATATACTCAAATCACAAAATTAAAGCAATTTTAGACAATATTCAGAGTCCTTTGTTCTACTAGATCATTGAACTTTTATTCAAAATCATGATGATATTTTATATTAAATGTATTCAAATAGAACTTTCATTACACGAAAGAAAATTTTTAAAAAATATTCAGGAAATAGCCCGTTGCTATGGGAACAATTGTGTAAAAATGCACATAAGCCCACATTGAGATCTTGGATACGGGCATCCAAACGTATGTTATCTGATTTTGTTTTAATCTAAGATTAAGTTTAGACTGTGCTTAATAATATATGTAAAAATAGTTGTGTAATGTTAAACGTCTTCAAATTCATTAGCATCATTTAAAGGCAGATTAATAAACAGCATGGACCAGACATGCACGTCAGTGATCCAAACAATGAAATATGACCAAAATGTGTGATAATTATGTCCAAAATATACCAAAAGATGTAGCATGATAGCTGGGATATGATGCTACAGGACCCAGGTTTCAGAAATTTGTGAAAATTTTGTAAACACAAATTTTCGAATGCGCTTTAAGAAATGACCAATTGAAATTGATCAAACTTGGCTACATGTGCCAAGCCTGTTTCGTTTTTTGAGGAAAAGGCTTCGAAAAACAGCAAAAAATGCTTATTTCTAGGTGATATGGTCAAATTACTATAGCAATCATTATCAATTTGAATTTTTTTTTCTTATATTTTGATAGAGGCTTACTTGATCTTTGTTAATATTGAATTCATCTTCCCAGGATTAAAAATAACTGTTTTATAAAAAAAATTTAAGATGGTTGCCATGGTAACATATGTTCCCCATAACCTTTTCACGGTTTTTGAAAGAGCTCTTCGTGTTAGATATTTTCCAACAAATATTAATTGTTCATCATGATGCAAAAAGTTTTAAAATAACTCTGAAGTTGTAAAATAAGTAATATTGTAGACCATAGTTACCATTGCCAAGGTAACTTATGTACATGACAACAAGTGGGCTGATCTTGAATTTGCTCATTTTATCAAATGAATTCCATTTTCTTATCATATACCCATCAAGAGAGGAGAAAAAACTGGAAAATAGAAACAGTATTTTGAAATCAATATATTAGAATGAGCTAATTTTGTTGACATGGTTACCAGCCTTTTTGACAATATCAGACACTATCTGTGAGCTTATTTAAAATTACAGGTCCATATCTTTAAGATGCATAACAAATCTTTCGTTAATGTCTTATATAGACCAAATTATAGAGCTTCAAAAAAGCTGAATTTTGCCAATTTTTCAACTTTATAGGTCGTTGCCATAGTAACCGGATGACCAAGAAACATTTTTTGGTCAAACTATTTTTTTTTTCATTGGTCCATACTTATGTTTGAAATTTCATGAAAATCGGAGACTAAGTGTGTTCTTTAAATGGTTACAGAGAATTGGTATTTAAAATATCATTAAATGTAGCATTTATTGTATTCCTCCTGCTCCTTGGATCCTCTCACGCCAGCATCTGAGCCAATGTGAGACATTGATATAAGTCGTGTAACTTGTTTGTTAAATGTTGTAAAATGAATAAAGTTTTGAAGTTTTTAAATGATTGTATCCTGAATATAGTGACATGCATTTGTTCTGTCACACTGAACATGCTGAAGAGTGAATTATTTCTTTCTTTTTTCAGACTTGGACTATATTTATTTTCGAGAATTCTTAAAGAAGGTCGAGACAATAGGTTCAATAAAGTACGAGATAGACCTGGAGTATTCTTCATATACTGGACAATACAAGGTAATTAGTGTGTGTAAAGGAAGGGGGGAGCTGTGTGTGTGATGCATGCAGCAATGTTGGAAACGCAACTTTGACAATGTACTACATGTTACATCAATAAGACAAGCATTGCTTTAGTATGATTTGAATTATTGTAATCAGAAGGAATTATAGAATTTTTATTATTTCATAGTAATATCTAAAATCTTAACAGATATTTGATTGGTAAGACAATTTCACAGTATGGTCATTTACATATAGCATGTACTTTGTTAAGGAGGGTTTGAACACCAAGATGGCGGCGGCATTATTTGTTTTCTCGCTTCCTAGGAAAAGTACAGTCTTAACTCCCTTAAAACATTTGATACTCTGATTTATATACGCAGTTGGGTATCCTGATGAAGTTTGAATAATATCCGGCGTCATTTGAAGAAATTATGGCGATTTTTGAAATTTAGGACTTTGGGAGTTTTACCCATGAGCTAACCACGACGTCATTTCGCCGTTATTAGGGAAAATGGCGCCACAAACCTTCGCATTCAAAATGCAATTAAAACTTTATTACTAAACGTATTGCATTGAAACTTAGCATGCATAAAATAGGAAATAAAAATCTTCATCACAGTGTATTCGTTGACAAATTTACGTTACAGGAAAGCGGATGTCACTTCATTGAAAATGGACGATTTTGGAAGAGAAAATTGGAAAATATAAAGCCTTGTAATATTTCAATCCTAAATTCAATTTTTCCCATTTAATCCTGAAATCATCTCTGGATATTCTTAATAATTTTGATAGTTTTTGACAAAGATTCATCCACAGGATTCCTAATAATTAACTAGCAACTACAGTAAATTGGCTCGAAACTGCAATTTTTTTTAGCGACAGTGTCATCTTTTATTCAAGTATCCTGCCTGTGTTTAAAACACAATTCATTTTATCTTTTCCATATGTAAGTGCAACATATTTATGGATATTTTGGAAGTTAAATCAAAATTAATTTCCAATAACTTTACGTGAACAGGAATGACACTTTCAATATTATGACGTCATCAAGAAATTCACGAAAACGTCGATTTATGCATAATCCAAAGTCTCGTAGAAAATTTTCCTGTGGATAGAATCAAATGTAAGTTTGTATAGTCAAGGACAGACAAGAAATATATAATTTCAGAAGTTTTAAGAAAAATTGAATTTGGCGTCAAAGTGTTCAATACCTCCTTAAATACAATGTATGACACTGTGATAGTATATATTATTCATTGTTGTAGGACTATGGGTGATGTTAACCATAATGCCCACTTTGTTACTGAATGACAAGAAAGAGGATAAACCACTTGGCACCAGGGATTATGTTGGATGGGGAATGTGGGTTGTTGGTTTCCTCATGGAATCCATAGCTGATTACCAGAAGTCAGCATTCAGGGGAAATCCAGATAATCAGGTAAACATCCATACAGGTGTATTAAAAACTATTGATATCCTTAATGTTAACTTCTTCACGTGACTCAATCAAGCGCTACTACTTCAGGTGATTAAGATACATACAATGACCGATCAGATTTTATAAAACATGTGATTGTCAGCGACTCAGCTTGTAGCGATTTAAATCATATGATAACAATGTTTGTAATGCATCACAATATGCTATATGATCAGCAGATATTTGTAATGTTTCAAAATGTGTTGACCACTTTTGTCAGAGTGTACATGTATGTATACGTAAGCCTGATAGGTATTGCAATGTGTCTTCAAAGTGCGTCACTATATACATGTACATTTACATGTATGTTCATGAAGTACTTAAATTTCATGTTGAGCATTTAATTGCTTTTCAGGGAAAGTTTATACAGCATGGGTTATGGAGTTTAGTCCAATATCCAAACTATCTCGGGGAAATCATGATGTGGACAGGACTATACATTTCAGCCTCCTCTGTCCTGAAGGGCTGGGAGCATCTTAGTGTAATATCACCGATTTTTACCACCTACCTCCTGACACGCCTGAGTGGAATCCCTCTACAGGAGCGTTCAGCCATGCGTAGATACGGAAGTGACCCAGCATATTTAGCACATATCAAGAAAACACCCAAACTCATTCCCTTCATTTGGTAGAAATATTTCGCACTGATTTATATAACATATGAAAATAATGACATACATGTATAAATTATATATAATTACGCAATTTCCCATGCTCTTTGAATTTTTCCTTACTTAAATTTCACTGTGTTTCAAAGATGACATTACAAGTAAGCATGCAGCCATATCAATTCACTACAATTTTATACAATAACCATGATAAATAAATCTTCCATAATGGTTTCCATTTGATTCACCAAAACCGAACAGAGTTTTTCATACTGCAACATTATTTTTCTTCTCAAAAATAAAAGATTCGAAATTGTCTCTTTATACCACTAACAATTTTAGCTTGGTGTAGATTTTAATATATGCAAACCTGTGTTTTGGAGCACTTGGTGGAAAAGTTTATGTGTAGAACATTATCAGGATATTTGCTGTCATGATTATTATTGATTACTCTAGGTACATGTATGATTATTGTATGAAAGCATACTTATAACATGTATAATGAGTGTAAGAATTTTAAAGCCCTTTTCAAAAGAATGAAAATCAAATATGATTTCTGTGCATTGACGATGATTAAAAATCAATATTTATGCTAAAACACAATGAATTTGTTATCCTTAAAGCTTGATTATATTCTATAAACTCAAGGTGCCATAATAATGATGAATACAGTTTTACAATTTTAGCTGCATTTAATGTAATATGTATCGTCTCATTTGCACAGTGTGATATATATTATGCATTTATTCTGTATGATAATCATATAACAAAATAATATTTGGAATAAATTCATATATTTTTACATTCTTTTGTTGTTATATGCTGAGTTTCCATAGAGCAAAAGAAACCTTCACACAAATAATTACAGTAGATACACCTTGGGGTATCACGTGATACACAAGTGATATGTTCCACGGGAATCCCCTTTGATTGAACCAAGTAAATACTGTCTAAATCTACTTTATATGAATTTATTTTAGGCCTATCATATGGTCATTATTATCAATTATATGATGGTAATTTATTCTGGTCAAGAATAGACGTTTTTGGAGAACACTTAAACAGAATTTTTTCAATGCTCACCACATGTTATGATATGGTGCACGGACAGATACAAAATTTTCTGTTTAAGTGTTCTCAAAATATATACGTCTATTCTTGAAACCAGAACGAATTTACAGAGAATCAATTCATTTCTTCGATGCAGACCAGGACACATCTAGCCAAGTCTGATCAACTTTGGCTGATTGTTCCTTCAAACGCATTAAAAATTTCTTTTTTTTTTCGACATTTCTGAAAAGTCGGTGGTGTAGAATCATATCCCACCCGTCCTGCTACGTCTTTCCTAATTTTGTTGGTCATATTTCATTGCTTGGAATGAGGATAACTGATGAGGGTTATAAATACCCGAAACGTGCTTGTCTCGTCCGTGCTGCAAATTTATCTGTTCTCAAATGATGCTATGAATTTAAAAACTATTGATAATGTTTTGATTGAAAATTGATAACATAATAACAAATGTATATGCTGGTGGACCAGGAGTCCTTGATGGCATATATGTAGCCAAGTTTTACATATCCAATTTATACATATCCAAGTATACTTATTAGCTTGAACACCTAGTATACACGAATAAGCCGGATAAGGGTATCATATTGATACCTTGATCAATATTTTGTGTAGTTTTAGTTGGTTTTGCATGTTACCTGGTTTCTTATACCCATTGTAATTTTTGATTTTGATTTTGTGTTGAGAATAAATTGTACCCGAAAAAGATAACATTGATCAGAGGGAAAGCATACTTGGCGCTCTTTGGTTAGAATTTTCAGTTTACTGTTGGAAATTATTACTATTGATAATGTTTTGATTGGAAATTGATAACATGATAACAAATGTATATGCTGGTGGACCAGGAGTCCTTGATGGCATATATGTAGCCAAGTTTTACATAGCCAATTTATGCATATCCAAGTATACTTATTAGCTTGGACACCTAGTATACACGAATAAGCCGGATAAGGGTATCATATTGATACTTTGATCAATATTTTGTGTAGTTTTAGTTGGTTTTGCATGTTACCTGGTTTCTTATACCCATTGTAATTTTTGATTTTGATTTTGTGTTGAGAATAAATTGTACCCGAAAAAGATAACATTGATCAAGAGGGAAAGCGTACTAAGCGCTCATTGGTTAGAATTTTCAGTTTACTGTTCGAAATTAATGTTTTGATTGGAAATTGATTATATGCTGGTGAACCAGGAGTCCTTGCGGTCATATGTAGCCAAGTTCGATTAACTTCGGCTGATCGTTTTTTCAACGCATTCGAAATTTCTGTTATCAAAATGTCTTGAAATTTCTAAAACGTGGGTCCTGTAGCATCATATCCCAGCCATCCTGCTACGTCTTTCGGTACATTTTTGGACTTCTCTTTGGTCATATTGCATTGTTTAGATTGAAGATTACTGACGAAACGTGCATGTCTGGTCCATGCGTTAAATTAATAATGCATTGAATTTGAAGACGTTTATTATATACTAGTATATCTATAGCTGTCTTGTAAATTGAGGTATCTTTGTATTCCTGAATTCATCAAAAGTAATCACTACATGAACTCCTCTACAATTAGTACAAAAGATCTTTCTTTTGACCATTATGATTCTTAACTCGATCCATAAAGGTCTCGATCTTTCCTAATTTCGTCAGAGAGGATACAGGCCTTATCACCCGACCTAGCTGAGAGTTTGTCTAACTTCTCATGCGACTGAAGAGTTACAGCAGATCAAACACATTTTCATATGCCCAATTATTCTTATATCCCAAATACTAGTAGTTCATATAACAAGGCTGATTTATAAAGTGCCCTATGTCTTTTGTGTTCATAACAGGAAGAAGAACCTGTGCTTTAACGAGAAATTTTGTCATGGACATGTTTTTATATAACTTCATATATTTTGCTGTCAAGGTATTGGGCTTTTAGCTCTGCTGTTTACTGTCACAGTCCACAAGTATGCAGTACTTGAAAAGATACTTGTATAAAACTGAAGAAAGTTTAAGTGAAATTCATTTCGATAATTTCAGTAACATGGATTCTACTTTAAACGACGTATAGAAGTTTAATATTATATCAGTTTGTAACAATACCATTATCAATCACAGTAGAATATTTCCATTTTGCGCTCATATTTGATTATTTATGTGCATCTTTTGCCAAACAAACGTCGTCGTGTCGGACAAATACTGTTCAAATCGCGCGCCCATGTATTGGCTGAGAAATCTATCATCAAATCTATAAGTGATCGTCATAGAAATACGCGCGGTTGCGAATATTTCTAAGCTGTATTCTTTGGAATTCGGCTTAATATTGTTAAGGAATTGCTTCATAATGCAAATGAATCAAGAGAATCGACGCTATGCAAATAAAATGCAGTCTTTAGAGTGATGGAATTAACGTCGGGTCGCATAGAGTATTGACAAGCTCCGATATTGATCAAAATAAATTGAAAAGAAACTGTCAAATTCTGACAATATTGAAATAATAGTAAGATTTGTATTACTTCTAATTGCTTAGAAATAATCTTATTATATAAACGCCTGTATATATATAAACAGACCAAGAATCGTTCACTCATATAACGGACAATTATCTGAGAAAAAAAATTCGGGTTTTCCTACCACTCATTCAACAGATACCCCCAGACATATACTAAAGGAATTAAGAAAACAGTGACCGAAATTTTGTCGACGGTCTTCTCCTCGGTGTGTGTACATAATTGATCATCTTGATAAAATAAAAACTATTAAACCAAATTTGTTTTATCATTTTCTAAACGAGCCTGGGATTGTGGGAGAAATATTCATCTAGCTATGACGGACAACAAAACAAGTCGTGTGCTGTATATCAGAGAAAGACAGATGCGCATGCAAGCTGCTTACCACAAACTTAAGCGCAAAGCGGCGAACGTACGCGAGAAAAGGCGCATGACTATTTTAAAGGACGCCTATACTTCACTACGGAATGTACTTCCAACGACAAGCCGAGAAAGACATCTTTCACGAATGCATATCTTGAGATTAGCTGTACTTTACATAAAATTTTTACAGGCTCTAAAAGATGGAGAAAGTGTCTCTGACGTCAAACTGATGCCAATCTACTCCAAGTAGCGTAGGAGATCGAGTTGTGCCAATAACTAAGTTCATACTCATTATTTACCATATACAATGGCTACATGTAAACGATTTCGGTATGATATATATGATGATACTCTTTTCAGCTATACCTATAGAAGAATCAATAATTATGTGATAAATAAAATGGAGTGTCATCCTTACTTCATCATTTAGAAAGTCCATTCAAATGTGTCTTTTTCGAAGGGATCTTTCTAATCATTCTAGACTGTGAAGTATCTTTTTTAACATACTTGTGAGGGTAATAGATTTTTCGAAATGTATTTCGTACTTGCAAATACATTCATTTTATTGGTAAATTTCATTTTGTGCATTCTTAATGATTTCTTATTTTATATCTAACATCATGATTAAAGAAGTGTAAGTTTTTTACTTTTCTTATTCGTCTAATAGACATCAAGATTTTAAATAATCATATTAGATAAGGTAAAAATCTCATTGACTTAAGTAATCCTAACCTTGTTAATATTTTGAATCTTATTTTAAACACCAATCTATTTTCTTTTCGATTCTTTTCAAAAGTTAGTTCATTAGTTTTAATTCTAATTAAGCACGGATTTCCTGATTTTGACTTTCATTTTCATGAAAGTGTAACTGTATTGGGATAAAGAAGTCTTCCAACTCTATCTATTTGAAGAAAATTTCAAACCAATTTTAATGCACCAGACACGTGTTTCGGTTAGTAAATCCTCATCAGTGATGCTGCAGTGATTTTCAGACGCAACCAAACTTCATTTCAGTAGCACCCCCTGGTTTTATATTTTTAGTCACCTACCGGCAACGCCGAAGGGGACTCTCAGTTTCCTCTCGGTCTGTCCGTCTGTCAGTCTGTCCGTCTGTCAGTCTGTCAGTCCGTCTGTCACACTTTCAGTTTTCCGGACTTTTTTTCGCTGTTGTTGCATATATTGAACTCATTTTTGGTATGTGGATATATCTCAATGTGATACAGATCAAGTTTGAGTTTTGTTTTGATTGACCTATTTTTACAAGAGTTATGGCCCTTTGACTTAGCAAATTTTATGAAAATTTCAGTTTTCCAGACTTTTCTTCGGTCCTGTTGCAGATAATGAATTGAAGTTTGGTATATGAATGCATCTTAGTGTGATACAGACCAAGTGTGAGTTTGGTCTCCATTGACCTATTTCTACAAGAGTTATGGCCCTTGGACTTAGCTAATCTTGTTAAAATTTCAGTTTTCCGGACTTTCCTTCGGTTTTGTTGCAGATAATAAATTGATATTTGGTATATGAAAACATCTTAGTGTGATACAGAACAAGTTTGAATTTGGTCTACATTGACGTATTTTTACAAGAGTTATGGCCCTTGGACTTGGCAAATTTTATGAAAATTTCAGTTTTCCGGACTTTCCTTCGGTTCTGTTGCAGATAATGAATTGATGTTTGGTTTATGAATGCATCTTAGTGTGATTCAGACCAAGTTTGGCTTTGGTCTCCATTGACCTATTTTTACAAGAGTAATGAACCTTGGACTTAGCAAATTTAATGAAATATTCTGTTTTCCGGACTTCTCGTGGCTGTTGCAGATGAAAAACTCGCGAAGAGAGATTCAGGACATAAATTTACGCCGCCGGTAGGGGACTTCTATCGCTCAGCGATCATTACATTTTTTAAATAAAATTTGTGAAATAACTTTGCGCGGCTCCAAATTTCATGTAGGGATTTAGTAGCATAGTTAAATAAAAGTCGATAACCCAAAAAAAAAACATTTGAAGGATGAAGGTGCTTTGATTTCGATGATATTTGTGAATAAAATGACAAGTTTCTGAAATAGCAAAATAATATTTATGATGTCAAATTGATAAAGGTCTAAGAATAAAGCTTCTTAAAATAAAGAGGGTGGTGCGCACGTAATCCAGAATAACTACATCATTTGCTACTTGTGTTGCAAATGACCATCCAAAGTCGGCACCGGTTGCCCATTGGTCTCGTTGGTTTATGTGTTATCTTTTTTGTTTGATGTTTATATGTGGTATGTCTCTTTTTCGTATTGTTCCGCATCGGGTGTTATGGTGTTTTGCCGTTGGTGCTACAACAGGGTCTTGTTGGAGATCGCCTCCCTTCTTTCAGGCGACAAAGCTGGAAAGACGTAATTATCATGCTTCAAACATCAAGTCACGGGGACATTCTACGTTTGCGAAACTATTGCGATTTAAATAGTCTAACATATGAGATACAATTTTTAATTTTAATGATTTTCTTCTGATACAATTGTAAACTATTTGTCAAATTTATACAATGAAAGGAAAATTATTATCCTGAAACAGTGTCTAACGTATGAGTCTTTCTCAAACAACAAGTTACAAGAGATCTATTTATCCTACCTACTCTCAAGTAAGAGGTCTAAACCAGGATCACAAGCAACAATTGATAAACTTGTTGAAAATCTAAAATTACATGCCTCTGCACTCTAAAAAACTAATCATTGTATGTGAATTGCCCATAATGAAATGGTTTGCTATGTCATAGAGATCAAATCTTACAATATTAATGATGCAAATTAACATTCAGGAGACTCCAGATTTGAAGCGTTGCAAGTTTGAATGTCAAACACAGAATTTTCATTCAATGGGCATGAAATGTACAAAACAAGAAAGAATACAAAACCGACAGTGTCAATATCTAAAACATTCTTCATAGAAATGGCTTCAGACAGTGCAGTTCATGTTTTTCATATGTTTTCATTTTCGTGCATGATCATCGACGGCGGATGCGGCTAGCCAACAGGGGATGCTTACTCCTCCCGGGCACCTGGTCCCACCTCTAGCTTGCTAGGGGTCCGTTGATGCTCAATTTGGTGCTCTATTGTGAGTGCTGTTGAGATTATCGTCAGGATCTTCTTTAACTCATTTGTGTCACACTTATGCCCTTTGCCGTGTGGAGCTCGTAAAAAAAATTCCCCGCGAGGGGTTTGACAGTAAGTGTTTTGAATACTTTCCCTGACATGGTCGCCATAGTACTTTCTACATAGAAATGGCCTCAGACAGTACGTGCAGTTCATGTTTTTCATATGTTTTCATTTTCGTGCATGATCATCGACGGCGGGTGCGGCTAGCTAACAGGGGATGCTTACTCCTCCCGGGCACTTGGATCCACCTCTAGCTTTCTAGGGGTCCGTTGATGCTCAATTTGGTGCTCTATTGTGAGTGCTGTTGAGATTATCGTCAGGATCTTCTTTAACTCATTTGTGTCACACTTATGCCCTTTGCCGTGTGGAGCTCGTAAAAAAGTTCACCGCGAGGTGTTTGACAGTAAGTGTTTTGAATACTTTCCCTGACATGGTCGCCATAGCACTTTCTACATGGAAATGGCCTCAGACAGTGCAGTTCATGTTTTTCATATGTTTTCATTTTCGTGCATGATCATCGACGGCGGGTGCGGCTAGCTAACAGGGGATGCTTACTCCTCCCGGGCACTTGGATCCACCTCTAGCTTGCTAGGGGTCCGTTGATGCTCAATTTGGTGCTCTATTGTGAGTGCTGCTGAGATTATCGTCAGGATCTTCTTTAACTCATTTGTGTCACACTTATGCCCTTTGCCGTGTGGAGCTCGTAAAAAAGTTCCCCGCGAGGGGTTTGACAGTAAGTGTTTTGAATATTTTCCCTGACATGGTCGCCATAGCACTTTCTACATAGATATGGCCTCAGACAGTGCAGTTCATGTTTTTCATATGTTATCATTTTCGTGCATGATCATCGACGGCGGGTGCGGCTATCTAACAGGGGATGCTTACTCCTCCCGGGCACTTGGATCCACCTCTAGCTTGCTAAGGGTCCGTTGGTGCTCAATTTGGTGCTCTATTGTGAGTGCTGTTGAGATTATCGTCAGGATCTTCTTAAATTTAACTCATTCTAAGAAGAAAAATGGATCCCCAATGGAGCTAAGGCACGGTCCATTTGATATTCGGGGGGGGGGGGGGCCTTGGGTTTTTTTCGAAAAATATAATTTTGCTCTGGATTTTGATGAAAAAAATAAATTTGCTTATGGTGTGACAGAAAAAAATAATCTTGCTCTTACAAGTAATCTGAATTTGAAGAATAACCATAGAATTCGCTTAAAATATCTGAAAAATTTTCGGCTCGCTTCGCTCGCCGCAGTTTTTACTTTCTATAAAAAAAAATTCGCTCTCTTCGCTCACCATAGTTTTAAATTCATATTTGAAAATATCTAAACAATGCAATTTACTGAAACAATTAAAATGCTTAAATACATTATCAATATGCATATGATTTATTACTATTAATAGATACATGTATCACCATAGAGTCTAATTTTATATACAAACTTGGAAGGAGAATTTAAATAGGTTTTTCACTTGTTTTCATTTCTACATGTAAAAACTTACATCAGACCCTCTTACATGATACATGACCTTATATACATTTTGTTTACTAAAAATTATATATCGCATATTGTAAAAATCTTTCATCTCACTCAGTTTAGAAGTGAAAACAAGTTTTACATAAAAATAATGTTCGGAGTAATTTAAGTAAAAATAAAGAATTTCTATTGAAAAAACACAAACATTCTTAATATTCACATCAATTGTTATAAAAAAAATTCCTTGCTCCAACTTTGCAAGAAAAAAATTATTTTGCCCCGGTCCCGGGCGAAAAAAATAATCTTGCTCCAACAAAAAACCCAAGCCCCCCCACTCCAGAATATCAAATGGACAGTGCCTAAATCAGATGCCCTGTGAGAGTAAACACCCTGTACTAGGAACAGCCGTCTTAGTATATACATGAAAAAGTGAGGAAATCCAAGTTGAGAAGAGCGATATTTTTAACATATCTTAAAATCTATGCCAAATCAATAATCAAGTTAAAGACAGATCTATGTCATCAAGAAGATACCCCTTAGTTTCGAATGAATTCTACAATAATTAATCTCTATAAGCTATTTTATAGAATGTGAATGGAAAAATATACCGGGCAAAAAAAGTTAGGGATCATTCTCATTCAAAATAGTTTCGTGTAATTTTCATCAAAATACTGGTTGAAAACTAGGGACATTATAACAAATTTTTTTTTCTTTTCCTCTTTGATCCCTTTTTCAATAACCCTTACTTACTAAACCTTCCAGATTCATTAATAAATTCATCGTATTCAAATTCAATAGTTTCATATAAGAAATGAATGATAAATGATCGTTCGGTTATAAATCCCTCATTCTAAGGTAAAAATGTTCTCTCTGACTTTTTCTTACGTTTTCAAAAATTGTTAGGAATATGTCAGATTTTCGATTAAAGCTTTGATCTCAGTTTGAATCCCGGTTTTTAAAAACAATATTCTTGTGTACTTTGGATCAGACAAAAGCAATTGATGCCGATTAATTATGAATTATTTATTCGTGTAGAATTTGGGTCAACATTCAATTTTTCTGAAATTCGCCTTTTTACAGAAATTGGTAGGAGATAGACACTTGGCTCCTTCATTTTTTGTAGCCCAGAGATGTACAAATACTGACAACTTACTTTTAAAAAATTGATGCTGATCTCAGTTGTGACATTATAGAACTATGCAAATAAAACAAAGTCTTTATCACAATGGTAATCAAATGCAAACTCGAAATTGATATTCTTTGCTCAGTATATTTTCAAATAACCAGTCATTTTAATTTCATTGTCTATTCTAAATCTTAAGGATACTCTAAGTCTTTTACTGCGATTGGTAGTTTTGTCTGATGTCATTAATGTGTCACTTCCTTCTGGGTTTGTTTCGCTGGGTGAGTGTATGGAGGTCATGCTGGAGATCATTCCCTTTTTCGAAGGAAAATATGTTTACTATATAAGTTAATATGACATTTAAAGATTCGATTCAGCACTGTCTGAGTTAGGGTTACTTGAGTATTAAACAGATGAACAAGAGGTCTAGACTTATTATTTAAATTCGTAATTTACAACTTAAAACCACATAATTATAACGACCTTCAATCGACATATTGACCGACAAAGTATCCTTCAGTACGATAATAATAAATACATTCTTTTGCTAGAGAGTGCGTACATGTAAGTCATAAAAATATACGACTTCAATATGGGGCTTGTTTTTGATTCCTTTGTACATGTTGTAGAGTTTCTATCTTAGATTATAAGTTGTATTGCATTGGGAGTTCTTTTTTTTTTATTTTGAAGGGGACTTTATAGGGTTTTTGTTGGGTCTATGTTTTTTTATTTATTTGCAACAGTATTTAGGAAAGACAATAATGGAATCCAGTCATAATAATGAAGAAATAATGTAAATTTATGCTCAATTAACAGAGCACACTTTTTTTGTTTAACCATGTCAATTTCATGTTCATGTTTTTTATAAGTCATAATTTCCTTTTATCAGTCACGGGTATCACTGATTTCAGTACTCTTACAGAAATGACTAACATCAGTCATTTTGATTTTGACTTTACTTGCTAAGGTATAGAGTTGGAACCCTTCGACATTTTTACCTCGAAATGACTGAGTTCCATACTTTTTGCGCGCATTCTTATTTCTAGAAATTCATTCCTGCGCATTTATATTTTATGAGTTCATTTGGTGAAGAATAGAAAGTACTACACATCCATGGAATTAGATGTAAACGTCTTCAAATTGAATAGCATCATTTAAGAATAGATAAATTGGCAACTTGGACCAGACCATTTCTTCCAGCAAATTGTCGGAATTCCAATGGGTACCAATTGTGCCCCACTCCTTGCCGACATTTTCCTTTACTCGTACGAAGCTGAATTCATTCAATCTTTGGTCTCTGAAGGGAAAAGATATTTAGCTTCTGACATCAACTTCACTTACAGATACATAGACGATGTGTTTTCCCTCAATAATCCAAAATTCGCGGATTACCTGAGCAGTATCTATCCTTCGGAGCTTGAAGTCAAAGAAACTACAGAGACAAATAATTCAGCATCCTATTTGGACATAATGTTGTCCTACGACACTGATGGTCACATGAACACCTCACTCTATGACAAATGTGACGACTTCAATTTCAGCATTACGAACTTTCCTTTTCTGAGTAGCAACATCCATTCATCGCATGCTTATGGCGTGTTCATATCTCAGTTGATACGCTATGCCAGAGCAAGTACCAAATATTCGGATTTTGTTCTGAGAGCTAGGCGTCTTTCAGATAAGCTTCTCAATCAGGGATATGTTTGTGACCGACTAACATCGTCACTAAGGAAGTTCTACGGTCGATATGGGGAACTCGTCATACACTATGATGTCCCACTATCCAAAATGGTGGATGATATTCTGTCATAGACCATTTGAACCATCCAACCAAAGATTGTACTCTATGTCTTCCAAAATGGAAGTAACCGGATGTGACAGTTCTACCGAATTGAAGCGACGGGTGTTGCATGCAAGCAGGAGATGCTTACTCTTCCTGGGTACCTGGTCTCACTCTCATATCGGGAGTTCGCTTCTTTTCATATGGTGGAGGTTTTTGTTTTTGTTTGCTTTGGTTCCTGTTTTATCCTGATTTTGTATGCCTTCGGTTTCTGATTTTCTGAATTATCGATTTTGTACTGTAGACAGGGATACGATCATTATCCATATTTGTCATGCAAATAGTATAGTAAAGGCAATTAAATGAATAAAATTTTAGAATATGACGGGATTCAATCATTTTGATGTGACTGACTTCTATCATTTTGCAGAATGAATATCTTTGATCGTATTTAATTACACAGGAAATCGAAAAATAAATTATAAGTATCAGTCATTTCTAAAGAGAACTGAAATCAGTGACTGTTTATATGATACGTACAACATAAAACACATTTAATTGTTTCCGCTGTTGTCTTGAAGTAAACAATAAGAAGCATCATTTTTCTTCTAAAATTTTATTTTTCTATGCCGAGACTGTTTATTCGAATCACAGTAGCTTCTTTGAAGTCATTATATTTATCATTAAGAGCGTTAACATAAGATTGATAAGCCCCATGATAGTCACCACAGATCTGCTGACATATACCCAAGATCTCCCAGGATATAGCTTTGAACAGAAAGAAGATATGGTGACCATCATCAGAATACAGCATTGAATGTAAGGCAGTCAAAGCTGCATTTCTTTGGTCAAGTCTTCGCAACCTCGTGTAACTTAGTATTAGCAGGAAGTTTAGGAATACTAATGGTGGTATAGACAATAAATAACTTGCAGTAATTTGCAATATTGCATAACTTTCCAGAATTAATTCCTCTATGGAAAGCATAGGTTCATATATGTAATAAGTGACAATAAACTTGTTCACAATAGCTTCATATGACAATCCTTGCTGTTTCCATCCCAAGATCATATCACCGTCCAGATTCCACCAGTACATGTATGGTTCCCTCTGTAGTCTTCGTTGTACGTAATGTACTGTTTGTATTGTATCATTATAATTACCATTTTTGTAAGCACATACTGCATGATCAATCATATTCAGACATAAGAAAGTTTTTGTCCGTCTTAGTGTTGATTCTGCTTTTTTGAGAAACCGGTATCCTGATCTATTTGATTTATAACTGAGGTCTGATCGACGATGTATTGTAAGTATTACCACAACTAATCTCTGTAACATGTAGCGTATCCTTAGCTTTATCGCCGATGTCATATTATCTGATGTAGGTTCCAGGGCAGCTGTATTACATAGTGTTCTCATCATAACAGTACGATCATATCCATGTGATAAATCTGAGACGGGTAACACAATTAAAATGTTTAATCTTTGTTTATCGATTTCTGACTTTAAGACAAAATCGTCCTTATTCATAAGATTTATATCATACTCATGTGCTACATCTACGACATTAACTATAATAATATGTAATCTTTCTTTTTCGATTGATGCCTTTAAGACAAAATCTTCTTCATTCAATGATACAAAATTCGTAACAGTTGGATCCTTTATCATTGAGGATAAGGGTTCAATAATTGATATACAGCGAAGAAGACACAAATACCCCTCTTCATGAAATGTGCGCAATCTTGACATCAGCTCTTTCTGTTTTCTGCCATATATTTTGCCATAAAACATATTATCTTCTGGTATGAAATAGTTAGGACAGTACCCAATGGACACCCATTTGATGACACGTCGAAAAACATTCTGAAAAGTTATTATAAATCTCCATGGTGACCATTCATTTTCACCCTTAGATATTTCCCAGAATATCGCCGTCTTAAAGAAATATGAACATAAAAGGTCCCCAATGCCCGGAATCTTCTTTAATACTTCATTCAAAAATATTTTCATCGATCCATAGCAGAGAAACTGAGAGTGATTCATTGAGTGAATCAATTTCTTCTCTGCCATTGAAAATGAAATCCTCCATTCCAGATCTGAACATTCAATAAATGTTTGTTGTTTACTGTTGATAGGAACGAAGAGGCATCCGTCTTGACATATATCCTGCAGCACATTAAATGACGGCCAACCATGACGAATGGACCTGTAAATGAACGACTTTGCTTCTTTCGGCCAAAAAGGACATTTAAATGTGTACACACTGTCAATTTCAGTATATTGTAGAACTCTTCTTTGGCTTGGACCATTGACAAACGACCAACTCCCAGCCCAGTGAGATTCTCTTGCAATTTTACTGCTTACAAAAACATCGCTGCCCTTAAACACTAAAGATTTGTACAGTTTTACGTTTCTTTGATCATATCTTATACATCTGAGTAATGCGAATCCAGGAGGAACATTCTCAGTTTCCATCATGAGCACTGTATCGATGTATGTTTTATTTAACACAAAACAAACATTACTAGTGAGGACTACAATTTTGTTCTCAATTTCCATATAGTCAACATCAGATGATTGAAAATGATATCCTTCGGCCATACTTCCACTAATAATATTTAATGTAGATGTAGTCCATGTTTTACATGATTCAAAGGTATCTTTCCATTTCCATCCCTGTTGTCGTAATTTTACCATATATTCTGGTCCTATGATATCATTCACTATTCTATATAGTGAGCTAGACATAAAAGACAAATTTTCATTCGGGTATGCCTCAGCCATTTTGTAAGGTTTGTTATTTTATCTACTCTCTGTTTGGTGTAAAATCCCCTGGAGATTCATGTGGACTTTTAAACATGTATGATCTCAATTTAAGATATATCTCCCGTGTATACAAATTCAAATTGTTCATTGGCTTAGAACATTTATAGAATTACAAATGGTTATGGTCCAAGTATCACTTAAACAATTAACAAATACATGAACAATGATATAGATTCGTAACAAATTTTAATGAGATATAGGTATATTGTTACGTACGTAGTGATATGAAGCAATCAGACTGATTGATGGGGGCTGTTTACAAATATTTATCTAATGTGATATAAGTGAAAGTGAAATATACAAACTAAAGTGGTATATAGCTTCAAGACTATGATCAAATGTTTCAGAAGTTAAGGGAGCAAGCATTTGTTTTTATGGGGGGGGGGGGGGGGGGGGGAAGACTTTGCAAAAAAAACCCAAAGGGACGGCCAAAAAAAAAATTTCCGGATCATGAAATTGTCCCTCCCCTTCTCTTCCGACCTTTCCACACAGTAAACACTTTTTTGTGTGTTATAAACTAAGTATAAATAAAAATGGAATAAACTGTATGCAATTTGGAGTGGATTAATCAAATTCAAAAGTCATGAGCACCCATATAGCTTGTCTCCTTTGAGTATCATTTACGTGAATAGATTATAGGAATCATATGCCATTCATGAAATTAAAATGAAGTGATCTGCTGGCAAGAGATGAACTCATTCTGTGTTTCATGTTTAATATTGCCGAAAAAAAACGTTGAATTATTTATTTCGAAAATTACAAAAAAAAAATATAATCCGGCAGGCGAAAAAGAATATTCAGGCTCTTAAATGGCCGATGAAAAATTACGGCTGGCAAAAGTTTTCCTGCCCCCCCCCCCCCTCCCCCATGTATACAAAGCAATGTTGGAATGGTTATTGCAAGTTTTATGCATTCAGTCGGAAATGAAGATGTGACTTTCAACACGGATGCCTCATTTAAAGGTAAAAATTAATTACAGTGTTAGTTCATCTTTAAACTGTCAATAGTATTTAAAATGTGTTTCGTAATTCTCGACCACCTTTTCCCGCATTTCAAAGTATTTTGGACAATGCAATAAGAGGCGCACTTCGTCTTCAATTAGTTGAATATCGCATAATTACAGAATCTCTCTTCTCTTGGAATATTTTTTATCGGTCTCATTGACTTGAAATCAAATGGTAACAAAACAAAGGAGGGGATCTCTAACAACACTAGGTTGCAACAGCAAAACACGCAATGCAATAACACAGAGTAGAAACGCACATGAGGAGACGCAAAAGGGACAAGGAACACCAAATTTCAACATAGAAACATCAAACACAAAAGACCACACGTAAACCTTAAACCAATGAGATAAATGGGACAGTGTAGTTATCCGGATTACATGCGCACAACCCTTTCCCGATTACCAGAGGTCTCGAAGACGCACAATTGTAGTGTCAAATAACATCCTAACTGTAAGCTGAACATACAAAACGACAAAATGACGCAGGGGCCTACGAAACACACGTAGATGGATTTGTAAATGCATATAAAAGCAGAAGGCATACGAAAAACAGTCCGTGTTCTGCCGGCTGCAGAGAGCTCATTCATGCGACCACCCGAGGAGTCCGACTGACATTCAGCGAGGACAGGTGATCGAAACCCAGGTGAAGAAGACACACAGGTGATCGAAGAGGGTTAGAAAGGGCCAGTCATGGAGTCCTGTTTTTACAGTCAGTCAGAGTGCAATTCGTAAGAATATGCTGACTAGCCAAGTGATCATATCAACGATATGAAAGGCTTTTGATGATTCTAACACAATGTCGATGGTTATTCTGTCTACCTTTGGTGGACCAAGGTTGGGTGGACCAAGAGTCCCCGAGGGCACATGTAGCCAAGTTCGATCAACTTTGGTTTATCGTCTGTCTCTTCAACGTATTTGAAATTTTCTGTTACAAAATTTCTTGAAATTTCTAACACGTGGGTCCTGTAGCATTATATCCCACCCATTCTGCTACGTCTTTTGGTAATTTTTTGACATAATAATTTTCATACTTCTTGGCCATATTACATTGTTTAGACTGAGAATCACTGACGAGGGTTTAATACCCGAAACTTGCATGTCTGGTCCATGCTGTAAATTTATCAGGTTTTAAATGATGCTATTGAATTTCAAGACGTTTAACATTTGATCCTTCTTATTTTGTTAATTTTCACCATAAAAATGCAGGTTGTGAAATACTCAAAGTAATATTATCTGTTGCTTGTATGAGTCCGAATTTTTAAAGAATAATACGGAAGCGTTCCAACTCTTTACCTTCATGAGGAAAATTTCAAACCATTTTTTCTGCACCAGACACGTGTTTCGAATATTAAATTCTTATCAGTGATGCTTCCAGCGGAGCCACCAAAATTCATTTCAGTAGCGCCCTCTATTAATTTTTGAATTTAGATTTGTACATTTACATTACAGAGAGTGCACGGCTCCAAATTTCCTCTAGGGTCGATTCAGTAGCATATCCAAATGAAATATATGTTCAAAATAGCATTGGACATGTGATCAAAGCCCATGTGAAGAAGACAGACAGATGATCGAAGAGGTTTGGAAAGGGTCAGTCATGGAGTCCTGTTTAAACTGTCAGTCAGAGTGCAATTCTTAAGAATGTGCTAACTAGCCAAGTGTAGAAAAGGCAATTATATAAGAACGCAATTTGTCATGCACTTTGAATTTTTTCCTGAACTTAATTTTACTGGGTTTCAAACATGACATTTGCTGTCATGATTATTATAAATGATTCCATTTATATGAATAATAATGGAAGAAAGCCTATTTATAATAGTTGTAAGAATGAAAGCTATTTTCAAAAAAATGAATATTAAATATGAATTTCCATGCATTTACAATAATTGAAAATCAATATTTCTGCAAATATTGTTGACACACAATTAATATGATATCCTTAAAGCTTGATATTATTCTACAATTTCAAAAGGTGCCATATTAATGTTGAATACACCATGTGATGTTGGCACATGTAGCCAAGTTCGATCAACTTCGGTTGATCGTCTGTATCTTCAACATATTACCAAATTTCTTGAAATTTCTAAAACGTGGGTGCTGTAGCATTATATCCCAGCCATCCTGCTACGTCTTTCGGTACATTTTGGACATCATAATTTTCATACCTTTGGTCATATTATATTGTTTAGATTACGAGGAAACGTGCATGTCTGATCCATGCCGCAAATTCATCTGTTCTTAAATGATGCTATTGAATTTGAAGACGTTTAACATTAAACAAAGATGGACTTGGTCGAGGGCATTATGTCATTATAATGAAATAATGACTCAAGTTTTTATTTGTTATATTATATAACGAATAGCAAGGCTACACATGAATAAAATAATTATTCAAAACAGTATGAATATAAAATTTTAATCAGATATTCAACAATTATTTGCACTTTTCTATGAAATGTGTATCTAATCTTTTAAAATTAAATAAAATAGATATCTTAATTTTTATCGTTAATACTGAAATCCGGACAAATACCACACAGAGTCATTATCTTTCGTCAGCGGTGATTATCGGAAAATAATGACTCGCGCTCCAGCCAATCAGAATCGACGTTATATCTTGGTTATATAATATATACATTTAGCCTGTATGATAATCATATGACAAAATTATATTTGGAATATATTCATATCTGTTTAAAGTCTTTTGTTGTTATCTTATATGTGTTGATCACATTGCTGAGTATCCAGAAAGTTTGCAATAATAATAATTATAATAACTTTTTTTTTATTTTTAATGTATTTATTGCATTTTTACATTTTGTAATTGTAACATTTTGAAATAACATAAACATAAACACATACAAATAACAATATGATCCATTCAATCTTCCACTCGATCCTCACATCCAACAATAAGGAAGTACATATAAAGTCAAACAAACAAACGCATGCATTTCTTGCAAAGTGACAATAAAAAAAAGTAATGATATAGGCAAATTAAACTTAAAACTACATGCGTTAGTGATATATCTTATATAATGTATTCTATTAATTATTTTCTGACAGAAAAAGCCAACGTTTTCGGAACTGATTTGTTTTTCCATTTTTGGTATAAATATATTTTTCAATATCGCGAATATTTTTTATTTTTTCTTTAGCCTCTTGAAATGAGGGCAGTGAAGAATTCAGTTTACAGGTGTATATGTATTTTTTACAGATAAGAATTATGTGATTTTCCAAAATTGTCCCTGATTTACTTCCTAAAATACTTTTTTCTAAGGTTATGCAGTCAGTTATATTACAGTTTAACCACCTATTTACCGTGTCCCAAAAAGGTCTTACAGTTTCTGACAGTGTGGATTCTTGTAGAAATGGTGGAAGTAAAGCGTGAAGGTAACAGACTGCTCTATTGTGAGTGCTGTTGAGATTATCGTCAGGATCTTCTTTAACTCATTTGTGTCACACTTATGCCCTTTGCCGTGTGGAGCTCGTAAAAAAGTTCCCCGCGAGGGGTTTGACAGTAAGTGCTTTGAATATACTTCCCTGACATTGTCGCCATAGCACTTTCTATATAGACATAACGTCAGACAGTGCATGAATTTTATATATTTCATTTCCATGCTTCATTAACATCGATGGCGGGTGCGGCTAGCCAACAGGGGATGCTTACTCCTCCCGGGCACCTGATCCCACCTCTAGCTTGCTAGGGGTCCGTCGATGTTTAATTTTAGACTGCTCTATTGTGAGTGCTGTTGAGATTATCGTCAGGATCTTCTTTAACTCATTTGTGTCACACTTATGCCCTTTGCCGTGTGGAGCTCGTAAAAAAGTTCCCCGCGAGGGGTTTGACAGTAAGTGCTTTGAATATACTTCCCTGACATTGTCGCCATAGCACTTTCTATATAGACATAACGTCAGACAGTGCATGAATTTTATATATTTCATTTCCATGCTTCATTAACATCGATGGCGGGTGCGGCTAGCCAACAGGGGATGCTTACTCCTCCCGGGCACCTGATCCCACCTCTAGCTTGCTAGGGGTCCGTCGATGTTTAATTTTAGACTGCTCTATTGTGAGTGCTGTTGAGATTATCGTCAGGATCTTCTTTAACTCATTTGTGTCACACTTATGCCCTTTGCCGTGTGGAGCTCGTAAAAAAGTTCCCCGCGAGGGGTTTGACAGTAAGTGCTTTGAATATACTTCCCTGACATTGTCGCCATAGCACTTTCTATATAGACATAACGTCAGACAGTGCATGAATTTTATATATTTCATTTCCATGCTTCATTAACATCGATGGCGGGTGCGGCTAGCCAACAGGGGATGCTTACTCCTCCCGGGCACCTGATCCCACCTCTAGCTTGCTAGGGGTCCGTCGATGTTTAATTTTAGACTGCTCTATTGTGAGTGCTGTTGAGATTATCGTCAGGATCTTCTTTAACTCATTTGTGTCACACTTATGCCCTTTGCCGTGTGGAGCTCGTAAAAAAGTTCCCCGCGAGGGGTTTGACAGTAAGTGCTTTGAATATACTTCCCTGACATTGTCGCCATAGCACTTTCTATATAGACATAACGTCAGACAGTGCATGAATTTTATATATTTCATTTCCATGCTTCATTAACATCGATGGCGGGTGCGGCTAGCCAACAGGGGATGCTTACTCCTCCCGGGCACCTGATCCCACCTCTAGCTTGCTAGGGGTCCGTCGATGTTTAATTTTAGACTGCTCTATTGTGAGTGCTGTTGAGATTATCGTCAGGATCTTCTTTAACTCATTTGTGTCACACTTATGCCCTTTGCCGTGTGGAGCTCGTAAAAAAGTTCCCCGCGAGGGGTTTGACAGTAAGTGCTTTGAATATACTTCCCTGACATTGTCGCCATAGCACTTTCTATATAGACATAACGTCAGACAGTGCATGAATTTTATATATTTCATTTCCATGCTTCATTAACATCGATGGCGGGTGCGGCTAGCCAACAGGGGATGCTTACTCCTCCCGGGCACCTGATCCCACCTCTAGCTTGCTAGGGGTCCGTCGATGTTTAATTTTAGACTGCTCTATTGTGAGTGCTGTTGAGATTATCGTCAGGATCTTCTTTAACTCATTTGTGTCACACTTATGCCCTTTGCCGTGTGGAGCTCGTAAAAAAGTTCCCCGCGAGGGGTTTGACAGTAAGTGCTTTGAATATACTTCCCTGACATTGTCGCCATAGCACTTTCTATATAGACATAACGTCAGACAGTGCATGAATTTTATATATTTCATTTCCATGCTTCATTAACATCGATGGCGGGTGCGGCTAGCCAACAGGGGATGCTTACTCCTCCCGGGCACCTGATCCCACCTCTAGCTTGCTAGGGGTCCGTCGATGTTTAATTTTAGACTGCTCTATTGTGAGTGCTGTTGAGATTATCGTCAGGATCTTCTTTAACTCATTTGTGTCACACTTATGCCCTTTGCCGTGTGGAGCTCGTAAAAAAGTTCCCCGCGAGGGGTTTGACAGTAAGTGCTTTGAATATACTTCCCTGACATTGTCGCCATAGCACTTTCTATATAGACATAACGTCAGACAGTGCATGAATTTTATATATTTCATTTCCATGCTTCATTAACATCGATGGCGGGTGCGGCTAGCCAACAGGGGATGCTTACTCCTCCCGGGCACCTGATCCCACCTCTAGCTTGCTAGGGGTCCGTCGATGTTTAATTTTAGACTGCTCTATTGTGAGTGCTGTTGAGATTATCGTCAGGATCTTCTTTAACTCATTTGTGTCACACTTATGCCCTTTGCCGTGTGGAGCTCGTAAAAAAGTTCCCCGCGAGGGGTTTGACAGTAAGTGCTTTGAATATACTTCCCTGACATTGTCGCCATAGCACTTTCTATATAGACATAACGTCAGACAGTGCATGAATTTTATATATTTCATTTCCATGCTTCATTAACATCGATGGCGGGTGCGGCTAGCCAACAGGGGATGCTTACTCCTCCCGGGCACCTGATCCCACCTCTAGCTTGCTAGGGGTCCGTCGATGTTTAATTTTAGACTGCTCTATTGTGAGTGCTGTTGAGATTATCGTCAGGATCTTCTTTAACTCATTTGTGTCACACTTATGCCCTTTGCCGTGTGGAGCTCGTAAAAAAGTTCCCCGCGAGGGGTTTGACAGTAAGTGCTTTGAATATACTTCCCTGACATTGTCGCCATAGCACTTTCTATATAGACATAACGTCAGACAGTGCATGAATTTTATATATTTCATTTCCATGCTTCATTAACATCGATGGCGGGTGCGGCTAGCCAACAGGGGATGCTTACTCCTCCCGGGCACCTGATCCCACCTCTAGCTTGCTAGGGGTCCGTCGATGTTTAATTTTAGACTGCTCTATTGTGAGTGCTGTTGAGATTATCGTCAGGATCTTCTTTAACTCATTTGTGTCACACTTATGCCCTTTGCCGTGTGGAGCTCGTAAAAAAGTTCCCCGCGAGGGGTTTGACAGTAAGTGCTTTGAATATACTTCCCTGACATTGTCGCCATAGCACTTTCTATATAGACATAACGTCAGACAGTGCATGAATTTTATATATTTCATTTCCATGCTTCATTAACATCGATGGCGGGTGCGGCTAGCCAACAGGGGATGCTTACTCCTCCCGGGCACCTGATCCCACCTCTAGCTTGCTAGGGGTCCGTCGATGTTTAATTTTAGACTGCTCTATTGTGAGTGCTGTTGAGATTATCGTCAGGATCTTCTTTAACTCATTTGTGTCACACTTATGCCCTTTGCCGTGTGGAGCTCGTAAAAAAGTTCCCCGCGAGGGGTTTGACAGTAAGTGCTTTGAATATACTTCCCTGACATTGTCGCCATAGCACTTTCTATATAGACATAACGTCAGACAGTGCATGAATTTTATATATTTCATTTCCATGCTTCATTAACATCGATGGCGGGTGCGGCTAGCCAACAGGGGATGCTTACTCCTCCCGGGCACCTGATCCCACCTCTAGCTTGCTAGGGGTCCGTCGATGTTTAATTTTAGACTGCTCTATTGTGAGTGCTGTTGAGATTATCGTCAGGATCTTCTTTAACTCATTTGTGTCACACTTATGCCCTTTGCCGTGTGGAGCTCGTAAAAAAGTTCCCCGCGAGGGGTTTGACAGTAAGTGCTTTGAATATACTTCCCTGACATTGTCGCCATAGCACTTTCTATATAGACATAACGTCAGACAGTGCATGAATTTTATATATTTCATTTCCATGCTTCATTAACATCGATGGCGGGTGCGGCTAGCCAACAGGGGATGCTTACTCCTCCCGGGCACCTGATCCCACCTCTAGCTTGCTAGGGGTCCGTCGATGTTTAATTTTAGACTGCTCTATTGTGAGTGCTGTTGAGATTATCGTCAGGATCTTCTTTAACTCATTTGTGTCACACTTATGCCCTTTGCCGTGTGGAGCTCGTAAAAAAGTTCCCCGCGAGGGGTTTGACAGTAAGTGCTTTGAATATACTTCCCTGACATTGTCGCCATAGCACTTTCTATATAGACATAACGTCAGACAGTGCATGAATTTTATATATTTCATTTCCATGCTTCATTAACATCGATGGCGGGTGCGGCTAGCCAACAGGGGATGCTTACTCCTCCCGGGCACCTGATCCCACCTCTAGCTTGCTAGGGGTCCGTCGATGTTTAATTTTAGACTGCTCTATTGTGAGTGCTGTTGAGATTATCGTCAGGATCTTCTTTAACTCATTTGTGTCACACTTATGCCCTTTGCCGTGTGGAGCTCGTAAAAAAGTTCCCCGCGAGGGGTTTGACAGTAAGTGCTTTGAATATACTTCCCTGACATTGTCGCCATAGCACTTTCTATATAGACATAACGTCAGACAGTGCATGAATTTTATATATTTCATTTCCATGCTTCATTAACATCGATGGCGGGTGCGGCTAGCCAACAGGGGATGCTTACTCCTCCCGGGCACCTGATCCCACCTCTAGCTTGCTAGGGGTCCGTCGATGTTTAATTTTAGACTGCTCTATTGTGAGTGCTGTTGAGATTATCGTCAGGATCTTCTTTAACTCATTTGTGTCACACTTATGCCCTTTGCCGTGTGGAGCTCGTAAAAAAGTTCCCCGCGAGGGGTTTGACAGTAAGTGCTTTGAATATACTTCCCTGACATTGTCGCCATAGCACTTTCTATATAGACATAACGTCAGACAGTGCATGAATTTTATATATTTCATTTCCATGCTTCATTAACATCGATGGCGGGTGCGGCTAGCCAACAGGGGATGCTTACTCCTCCCGGGCACCTGATCCCACCTCTAGCTTGCTAGGGGTCCGTCGATGTTTAATTTTAGACTGCTCTATTGTGAGTGCTGTTGAGATTATCGTCAGGATCTTCTTTAACTCATTTGTGTCACACTTATGCCCTTTGCCGTGTGGAGCTCGTAAAAAAGTTCCCCGCGAGGGGTTTGACAGTAAGTGCTTTGAATATACTTCCCTGACATTGTCGCCATAGCACTTTCTATATAGACATAACGTCAGACAGTGCATGAATTTTATATATTTCATTTCCATGCTTCATTAACATCGATGGCGGGTGCGGCTAGCCAACAGGGGATGCTTACTCCTCCCGGGCACCTGATCCCACCTCTAGCTTGCTAGGGGTCCGTCGATGTTTAATTTTAGACTGCTCTATTGTGAGTGCTGTTGAGATTATCGTCAGGATCTTCTTTAACTCATTTGTGTCACACTTATGCCCTTTGCCGTGTGGAGCTCGTAAAAAAGTTCCCCGCGAGGGGTTTGACAGTAAGTGCTTTGAATATACTTCCCTGACATTGTCGCCATAGCACTTTCTATATAGACATAACGTCAGACAGTGCATGAATTTTATATATTTCATTTCCATGCTTCATTAACATCGATGGCGGGTGCGGCTAGCCAACAGGGGATGCTTACTCCTCCCGGGCACCTGATCCCACCTCTAGCTTGCTAGGGGTCCGTCGATGTTTAATTTTAGACTGCTCTATTGTGAGTGCTGTTGAGATTATCGTCAGGATCTTCTTTAACTCATTTGTGTCACACTTATGCCCTTTGCCGTGTGGAGCTCGTAAAAAAGTTCCCCGCGAGGGGTTTGACAGTAAGTGCTTTGAATATACTTCCCTGACATTGTCGCCATAGCACTTTCTATATAGACATAACGTCAGACAGTGCATGAATTTTATATATTTCATTTCCATGCTTCATTAACATCGATGGCGGGTGCGGCTAGCCAACAGGGGATGCTTACTCCTCCCGGGCACCTGATCCCACCTCTAGCTTGCTAGGGGTCCGTCGATGTTTAATTTTAGACTGCTCTATTGTGAGTGCTGTTGAGATTATCGTCAGGATCTTCTTTAACTCATTTGTGTCACACTTATGCCCTTTGCCGTGTGGAGCTCGTAAAAAAGTTCCCCGCGAGGGGTTTGACAGTAAGTGCTTTGAATATACTTCCCTGACATTGTCGCCATAGCACTTTCTATATAGACATAACGTCAGACAGTGCATGAATTTTATATATTTCATTTCCATGCTTCATTAACATCGATGGCGGGTGCGGCTAGCCAACAGGGGATGCTTACTCCTCCCGGGCACCTGATCCCACCTCTAGCTTGCTAGGGGTCCGTCGATGTTTAATTTTAGACTGCTCTATTGTGAGTGCTGTTGAGATTATCGTCAGGATCTTCTTTAACTCATTTGTGTCACACTTATGCCCTTTGCCGTGTGGAGCTCGTAAAAAAGTTCCCCGCGAGGGGTTTGACAGTAAGTGCTTTGAATATACTTCCCTGACATTGTCGCCATAGCACTTTCTATATAGACATAACGTCAGACAGTGCATGAATTTTATATATTTCATTTCCATGCTTCATTAACATCGATGGCGGGTGCGGCTAGCCAACAGGGGATGCTTACTCCTCCCGGGCACCTGATCCCACCTCTAGCTTGCTAGGGGTCCGTCGATGTTTAATTTTAGACTGCTCTATTGTGAGTGCTGTTGAGATTATCGTCAGGATCTTCTTTAACTCATTTGTGTCACACTTATGCCCTTTGCCGTGTGGAGCTCGTAAAAAAGTTCCCCGCGAGGGGTTTGACAGTAAGTGCTTTGAATATACTTCCCTGACATTGTCGCCATAGCACTTTCTATATAGACATAACGTCAGACAGTGCATGAATTTTATATATTTCATTTCCATGCTTCATTAACATCGATGGCGGGTGCGGCTAGCCAACAGGGGATGCTTACTCCTCCCGGGCACCTGATCCCACCTCTAGCTTGCTAGGGGTCCGTCGATGTTTAATTTTAGACTGCTCTATTGTGAGTGCTGTTGAGATTATCGTCAGGATCTTCTTTAACTCATATGGACAGTCAGAAAAATATGAATTAATGTTTCTGGTTCATGATCGCAGAAAGAGCAGTTTTTTGTTTCACTTAATTTTATTTTAAAAAGAAAATTGTTTGTTGCTAAAATTCTACTTAAGATTCTGTATTGAAAGTAAATGAGCTTTGTGTCTTTGGTGCATACTTTTGGTAAATCAAAATACAACTCATTAAGGATTCCGACTATTCCGTCGGAATCCTTTCTGTTATTGCAATGTCTTTTCTTTATTCTTATTATTAAGGATTCCGACTATTCCGTCGGAATCCTTTCTGTTATTGCAATGTCTTTTCTTTATTCTTATTATTATTCTTCTTATTATTATTTTTATTCTTACCCCCTCATCATTTCCAGACACTTTATTCAAAGGTCTTTTAACACAAAGCAAAAGGGATGGTACCATCGGAAAGAGCATACTAAGATCTTCTTTAACTATTTTTTGTTTGTCGATAAGCTCACCAATGCCCCCGCTGGAGGTCATCAAAAGTCAAATCTTCAAACACTTATAACTCCTAAACTAACCGTGCGATTTGAATGAAATTTGTTTTAAAATGTTCTTTGGGAAAATTGTAAATTTTTATACGCTTACATGATCGATAAAATATTTACGGTTTTCGCGCTATTCAGTGTTGAAGATGGAACTTTAAATTGGCACAGTGCCAATTTCTACAGTTTATGAGATTTTGAGTTGAAACTTTGATAGTAGGTTACTTATAGGTGGTCATTTAATGTTGACCTACTTTCAAGGTCAAATTTTCATTCTCAAGGTCACAACAAACTTTTGCCTATAGAACAAAAAGTATTTGACCTTCAGAGTTCATACTTCATACATATTATCGTTAAACCAAGCTCTTTCACCTTGACCTTGACCCAAGGTCAAATTCTCATTCTCAAGGTCACAACAAACTTTATTCTTTAAAACAAAGACTATTTGACCTTGTGAGTTCAAACATTACACAAATATTCCTTGCATCAAATCCTTTCACCATGACCTTGACTCAAGGTCATTTGTTCGAAATCAAGGTCACAACCGACTCTGGTTGATTAGATATTGAGCTTTGCTCATGTTAAGATCAATCGTGATGAGAATGATCACAATACTTATCTTTCATCTATGACGTTAAGTACCCGAAACGTGCATGTCTGGTCCACGTTGCCAATTTATCTGTTTTTAAATGATGCTATTCAATTTGAAGACGTTTACATTTTTACCACTTGGTGAGTGTCACTGCTGGTGGACCAGGAGTCCCCGAGGGCACATGTAGCCAAGTCCGATCAATTTCGGTTGATCGTTTCTTCAACGCATTCTAAATTTCTGGTATCAAAATTTCTTGAAATTTCTAAAAAGTGGGTCCTGTAGCATCATACCCCACCCTTCCTGCTACGTCTTTCGGTATACTTTTTCGACATAGTAACTTTCATACTTTTTGGCATATTACATTGTTTAGATTTAGGATCACTGATGAGGGTTAAGTACCCGAAACGTGCATGTCTGGTCCACGTTGCCAATTTATCTGTTTTTAAATGATGCTATTCAATTTGAAGACGTTTACATTTTTACCACTTGGTGAGCGTCACTGCTGGTGGACCAGGAGTCCCCGAGGGCACATGTAGCCAAGTCCGATCAATTTCGGTTGATCGTTTCTTCAACGCATTCTAAATTTCTGGTATCAAAATTTCTTGAAATTTCTAAAAAGTGGGTCCTGTAGCATCATACCCCACCCTTCCTGCTACGTCTTTCGGTATACTTTTTCGACATAGTAACTTTCATACTTTTTGGCATATTACATTGTTTAGATTTAGGATCACTGATGAGGGTTAAGTACCCGAAACGTGCATGTCTGGTCCACGTTGCCAATTTATCTGTTTTTAAATGATGCTATTCAATTTGAAGACGTTTACATTTTTACCACTTGGTGAGTGTCACTGCTGGTGGACCAGGAGTCCCCGAGGGCACATGTAGCCAAGTCCGATCAATTTCGGTTGATCGTTTCTTCAACGCATTCTAAATTTCTGGTATCAAAATTTCTTGAAATTTCTAAAAAGTGGGTCCTGTAGCATCATACCCCACCCTTCCTGCTACGTCTTTCGGTATACTTTTTCGACATAGTAACTTTCATACTTTTTGGCATATTACATTGTTTAGATTTAGGATCACTGATGAGGGTTAAGTACCCGAAACGTGCATGTCTGGTCCACGTTGCCAATTTATCTGTTTTTAAATGATGCTATTCAATTTGAAGACGTTTACATTTTTACCACTTGGTGAGTGTCACTGCTGGTGGACCAGGAGTCCCCGAGGGCACATGTAGCCAAGTCCGATCAATTTCGGTTGATCGTTTCTTCAACGCATTCTAAATTTCTGGTATCAAAATTTCTTGAAATTTCTAAAAAGTGGGTCCTGTAGCATCATACCCCACCCTTCCTGCTACGTCTTTCGGTATACTTTTTCGACATAGTAACTTTCATACTTTTTGGCATATTACATTGTTTAGATTTAGGATCACTGATGAGGGTTAAGTACCCGAAACGTGCATGTCTGGTCCACGTTGCCAATTTATCTGTTTTTAAATGATGCTATTCAATTTGAAGACGTTTACATTTTTACCACTTGGTGAGTGTCACTGCTGGTGGACCAGGAGTCCCCGAGGGCACATGTAGCCAAGTCCGATCAATTTCGGTTGATCGTTTCTTCAACGCATTCTAAATTTCTGGTATCAAAATTTCTTGAAATTTCTAAAAAGTGGGTCCTGTAGCATCATACCCCACCCTTCCTGCTACGTCTTTCGGTATACTTTTTCGACATAGTAACTTTCATACTTTTTGGCATATTACATTGTTTAGATTTAGGATCACTGATGAGGGTTAAGTACCCGAAACGTGCATGTCTGGTCCACGTTGCCAATTTATCTGTTTTTAAATGATGCTATTCAATTTGAAGACGTTTACATTTTTACCACTTGGTGAGTGTCACTGCTGGTGGACCAGGAGTCCCCGAGGGCACATGTAGCCAAGTCCGATCAATTTCGGTTGATCGTTTCTTCAACGCATTCTAAATTTCTGGTATCAAAATTTCTTGAAATTTCTAAAAAGTGGGTCCTGTAGCATCATACCCCACCCTTCCTGCTACGTCTTTCGGTATACTTTTTCGACATAGTAACTTTCATACTTTTTGGCATATTACATTGTTTAGATTTAGGATCACTGATGAGGGTTAAGTACCCGAAACGTGCATGTCTGGTCCACGTTGCCAATTTATCTGTTTTTAAATGATGCTATTCAATTTGAAGACGTTTACATTTTTACCACTTGGTGAGTGCCACTGCTGGTGGACCAGGAGTCCCCGAGGGCACATGTAGCCAAGTCCGATCAATTTCGGTTGATCGTTTCTTCAACGCGTTCTAAATTTCTGGTATCAAAATTTCTTGAAATTTCTAAAAAGTGGGTCCTGTAGCATCATACCCCACCCTTCCTGCTACGTCTTTCGGTATACTTTTTCGACATAGTAACTTTCATACTTTTTGGCATATTACATTGTTTAGATTTAGGATCACTGATGAGGGTTAAGTACCCGAAACGTGCATGTCTGGTCCACGTTGCCAATTTATCTGTTTTTAAATGATGCTATTCAATTTGAAGACGTTTACATTTTTACCACTTGGTGAGTGTCACTGCTGGTGGACCAGGAGTCCCCGAGGGCACATGTAGCCAAGTCCGATCAATTTCGGTTGATCGTTTCTTCAACGCATTCTAAATTTCTGGTATCAAAATTTCTTGAAATTTCTAAAAAGTGGGTCCTGTAGCATCATACCCCACCCTTCCTGCTACGTCTTTCGGTATACTTTTTCGACATAGTAACTTTCATACTTTTTGGCATATTACATTGTTTAGATTTAGGATCACTGATGAGGGTTAAGTACCCGAAACGTGCATGTCTGGTCCACGTTGCCAATTTATCTGTTTTTAAATGATGCTATTCAATTTGAAGACGTTTACATTTTTACCACTTGGTGAGTGTCACTGCTGGTGGACCAGGAGTCCCCGAGGGCACATGTAGCCAAGTCCGATCAATTTCGGTTGATCGTTTCTTCAACGCATTCTAAATTTCTGGTATCAAAATTTCTTGAAATTTCTAAAAAGTGGGTCCTGTAGCATCATACCCCACCCTTCCTGCTACGTCTTTCGGTATACTTTTTCGACATAGTAACTTTCATACTTTTTGGCATATTACATTGTCTAGATTTAGGATCACTGATGAGGGTTAAGTACCCGAAACGTGCATGTCTGGTCCACGTTGCCAATTTATCTGTTTTTAAATGATGCTATTCAATTTGAAGACGTTTACATTGGTTCAAGGTCAAATAATCATTCTCAATGTCATAACAATAATTTACTCTTGTAGAATTCACACTTTTTGTCCTATACTATTTATTCTTCACACAATTAGTCCTTCTTGTTTGAACTTAACATAGTATAAGAAAGATAACTCTTTTCTTCTTGTTCTCTGTTTCTTTTTTTTTTTTTCTTAGTAGCATTACATATCTGTATTTTCATGTTGCTGTCATTTTCTATTAATAGAAATTATCTCATTGCAAAATCATTGTGCAATTCTATTTTGAGAAAGTAATTGTAAAGGATTTTGATATTGATAGAGCATGGAGTTTATAGCTTTAGTACACATGAAAGGTATTTATTGATTTTTTTTTTTTTTTGTTGAAAAATGAATAAGAGTCCCAAATTAGACATAAGCTCTTTTGACTCATTTGCTGAAGTGAATAAGGTAATGAAGCAACTATTCATTTTTCCATCTTATTTATTCGGATTTTAACACTTCAGCTCAGAGGAAGGTCTAATAAAGGAGGAATCCGTCTGTTGCTTGCAACAGTAGCCATCTAGTTCTTCTTATTATTATTATTATTATTCTTACCCCCAAGCCAATCCAGAGACTTTACAACAAAGTACCGCATCATATGATAGAATGGAAAGTATCATGTGAAAGAGCAAATAAAGATCTTCATATATATTTTTTTTCTTGTCGAAAAGTTTACATATGCCCCCGCTAGAGGTCATCAAAGTTAAAATCTTTAAAACCTTATAACTCCTAAACTAACCGTGCGATTTGAATGAAATTTGTTTTAAAATGTTCTTTGGGAAATTTGCAAACTTTTATACGCTTACATGCTCGATAAAATATTTACGGTTTTCGCGCTATTTTGAGTTGAAATTGGAACTTTTAATTGGCACAGTGCCAATTTCTACAGTTTTTGAGATTTTGAGTTGAAACTTGGATGGTAGGTTACTTATAGGTAGTCATTGATGATGACCTAGTTTCAAGGTCAAATTTTGATTCTCAAGGTCACAACAAACTTTTGCCTATAGAACAAAGACTATTTGACCTTGACAGTTCAAACTTCATAAATACAATCACTGATCCAAGCCCCATCACCTTGACCTTGACCCAAGGTCAAATTCTCATTCTCAAGGTCACAACAAAAATTTTCACATAGAACAAAGACCATTTGACCTTGAGAGTTCAAACTTTGCGCAAATGTTCCTTACATCAAGTCCTTTCACCTTGACCTTGACCCAAGGTCATTTGTTCGATTTCAAGGTCAAAACAGACTTTTGTTGATAAAATATTGAGCTTTGAATAGATGAAAAGGAATTTTGATGAGAATAAACTAAAATGCTTATCTTTCATCCATGACCTTGGTTCAAGGTCAAATAAACTTTTTCAAGGTCATAACAAACATTTACTCTTGTAGGATTGAGAGAATTTTGTTCTTAAATATTTATTCTTCACACAAGTAGTACTTCTTATTTGAACTTTACATAGTAAGATAGATAACTCTTTTATTCTTGTTCTATGTTTCCTTTTTTTATCTTAGTAGCATTACTTGTCTGTACTTTCATGCTGTTGTCATTCTCTATTTATAGAAATTTTCTCATTGCTAATTCATTGTGCAATTCTTTTTGGGATAGTAATTTCAAAGGAATCAAAATGGATAGAATAGATCTAGGAGTTTAAAGCCTTCCTAAACTTGAAAGGTATTTATCATCTTTTTCTTCTATTTTGTCGATAAATAAATAAGAGTCCCAAATTAGACATAAGCTCCTTTGCCTCATTTGCTGAAGTGAATTAGGTACAAAAGCAACTATTCTTTTTTCCATCTTCTTTATTCGGATTTTAACACTTCAGTTCCGAGGAAGGTCTAATAAAGGCGGAATCCGTCTGTTGCTTGCAACAGTAGCCATCTAGTTATTCTTATTATTATTATTATTTTTTTTATTCTTACCCCCTCATAATTTCCAGACACTTTATTCAAAGGTCTTTTAACACAGAGCAGAAGGGATGGTACCATCCGAAAGACCATACCAATATCTTCTTTAACCATTTTTTGTTTGTCGATAAGCTCACCAATGCCCCCGCTGGAGGTCATCAAAGGTCAAATATTTAAACGCTTATAACACCCAAACTAACCGTACGATTTGAACGAAATTTGTTTTAATATGTTCTTTGTGAAAATTGTAAACTTTTATACGCTTACATGCTCGATAAAATATTTACGGTTTTCGCGCTATTCCGAGTTGAAAATGGATCTTTAAATTGGCACAGTGCCCATTTAAACAGTTTTTGAGATTTTGAGTTGAAACTTTGATAGTAGGTTACTTATAGGTGGTCATTTAATGTTGACCTACTTTCAAGGTCAAATTTTCATTCTCAAGGTCAAAACAAATTTTTGCCTTTAGAACAAAGACGATTTGACCTTCAGAGTTCAAACTCCATACATATTATCATTAAACCAAGCTCTTTCACCTTGACCTTGACCCAAGGTCAAATTTTGATTCTCAAGGTCACAACAAATTTTGCCTTTAGAACAAAGACTATTTGACCTACAGAGTTCAAACTTTGTACATATCATTGTTCAGTCAAGCTCTTTCACCTTGACCTTGACCCTAGGTCAAATTCTCATTCCCAAGGTCACAGCAAACTTTAGTCTATAAAACAAAGATTATTTGACCTTGTGAGTTCAAACCTTAAACAAATATTCCTTGCAAAAAAGCCTTTCACCACGAACTTGGTTTAAGGTCATTTGTTCGATTTCAAGGTCACAACCGACTTTGGTTGGTTAGATATTGAGCTTTGCTCAGATAAAGATCAATCCTAATGAGAATGATCACAATACTTATCTTTCATTTATGACATTGGTTTAAGGTCAAATAATCATTCTCAAAGTCGTAACAATCATTTACTCTTGTAGAATTCTCACTTTTTGTCCTATGATATTTATTCTTCACACAAGTAGTCCTTCTTATTTGAACTTAACATAGTATAAGAAAGATAACTCTTTCCTTCTTGTTCACTGTTCCTTTTTTTTTTCTTAGTAGCATTACATATCTGTACTTTCATGTTGTTGTCATTTTCTATTAATAGAAATTATCTCATTGCAAAATCATTGTGTCATTCTGTTTTGAGAAAGTAATTGTAAAGGATCTGATATTGATAGAGCATGGAGTTTAAAGCTTTCGTAAAAATGAAAGGTATTTATTATTTTTTTCTTTTTTTTTGTTGATAAATAGATAAGAGTCCCACACAAGACATAAGCTCTTTTGATTCATTTGCTGAAGTGAACAAGGTACTAAAGCAACTATTCTTTTTTCAATCTTCTTTTTTCGGATTTTAACACTTCAGTTCCGAGGAAGGTCTAATAAAGGAGGAATCCGTCTGTTGCTTGCAACAGTAGCCATCTAGTTGTTATCTATATCTTCATTAAGTTCGTTTCTCTATTTAACAATTTCGTTTTGAGGACTTAGAAATACCTTGTCCCTTAATGCTTCATACACAAATTTAATACACTTATTGGAAATAATTTTTTAAAAATAGAACATCATCCTCACATACATCCATCAATTCGTTTCGCTCCTTAAATTGCTCTATTTTTGATTACCATTCTTTTGGTATTTTATTGATAATTTGATAGTATTTGATAAAATTATCGCAATCAATTTGACTTTTTAATTCTTCAAAACTTTTAAATTTTCCATCATTCTTTATCAAATTATTCAAACAATTCACATTATTTTGACACCATTTAGTATAATAATCATATTCTGATATATGACAGAAATTACGAATATCTTGTTGTACATACTCGGAAATATTCAATTCATCTTTTTTTTTATTGAAATAATAGAGTCTATTACATCCTTCCAGAACTGATTTGTTATTCTTTTCTTTAGTTCTACAAGAGTATTCTTATTTAATAACCAAGTAGCCTCTAAATCTGTTTTGATAAAAAAACTATGGAAAGAAATTTCTGCCAGGAGCCATCTGGTTTATCATGTAATCTTTTAATCCATTTTATTTTCATATAGTGAATAAACGATGGTATATGAATCATATTAAGTCCTCCTTTTTCGTATGAGCCGATAAGTGTCAATCTTTTGATTTTGTCTGGTTTTCCGCTCCAAATAAATTTATAAAACACTTTCTCTAATTCATTTATAATTGATTTATTTGGATTAGGGAGGGATGAGAATAAATGTATCAATTTTGGTATTGCTAAGGATTTTATAATTGTAATTTTTCCAATTGGAGTTAGGTCTCGTTTTTTCCAGCTTCCGAGTAATAATAATAATAACTAGATGGTACTGTTGCAAGCAACAGACGGATTCCTCCTTTATTAGACCTTCCTCGGAACTGAAGTGTTAAAATCCGAATAAAGAAGATGGAAAAATGAAAAGTTCCTTTAGTACCTTATTCAAAATGGCAAATGAGTCAAAAGAGATTATGTCTTACTTGGGACTATCAACATAAAAGAAGAAATAGATAATAAATACCTTTCATGTTTACAGTAGCTTTACAATGCATGATCTATCAAATCTAAATCCTTTAAAATTACTATCTCAAAACAGAATTGTACAATAATTTGGCATTGAGAACATTTCTATAAATAGAAAATGACGAAAGGTCAAACGCAGTATTTAAAAATTACATTCAATGGGCATGAAATGTACAAAATGAGGAAGTCATGAATACAAAACCGACAATGTCAATATCTAAAACATTGTGCAAAGAAGCAAAATGGTTCCCCGATGGAGCTAAATCAGATGCCTATGAAAGTACACACCCAGTACTAGCAACAGCCGTCTAAATATCTACATGAAAAAGTGAGGAAATTCAAGTTGAAAAGAGAGATATTTTAAACATATTTTAAAATTTATGCCAAATTAATGATCAAGTTAAGGAGATACCCCTTAGATTAAGAATGATTATACCATGAATCCCTATAAGATATTCTATAGAATATGAATAAAAAATACACTGAGTAAAAAAAGTTAGTGATCATTCTCATTCAAAATAGTGTTGTGTAATTTTCATCAAAATACTGGTGGTAAACTAGGGACATTATTACAAAAAGAAAATTAGGTCAAACAGAATGACTGCTCCTTGCTTTCATTTTTTGGTAAAAATTTGGGGTTTTTTTTTTAATTTTCCCATTCCCAATTTTCAATAAAATTCTTATTTTACCTAAAATCATTCTTTCTCTTTTATCCCTTTTTCAATTACCCTTTCTTACTAACCTTCCAGATTCATTAATCTCATGATAATCATTTAACTTTAAATGATCGTTCAGTTTAAAATCCCTCATTTTAATGGAAAATTTTCTTCCGTTTTCAAAAATTTTGTTATGTCAGATTTTCGTTTACAGCGATTAGCTCGGTTTGAATCCCGGATTTTCAAAAAAAAAAAACAACAATAGTATTGTGTACTTTGGACCAGACATGCAATTTATACCGAATAATTATGAATTATTTATTTCGTGTATAATTTGGGTGAAAATTCAATTTTTCGGAAATTAGTAGGAGATAGACACTTGGCTCCTTGACTTTTGTAGCCCAGAGTTGTACAAATACTGACAACTTACTTTAAAAATTGATGCTTATCTCAGTTGTGACAAGAAAATTATGCAAATAAAACAAAGTCCTTTTCACAATGGTAATCAAATTCAAACTCGAAATAAAACAAAGGAGGGAATCCCCAACAACACCAGGTTGTAGCAACCACAGCAAAACCCCAAAACAATCAATGCAAAAACACAAAGCAGACAAGCACGGAAAGAGACGCATAATTAAGGGACACGGAACGTCAACGCACAACACAGAAACATCAAACACAAAGGACTACACATAAACCAACGAGACCAATGGGCAACCGGTGCCGACTTACGACGGTCATCTGTCACGGAAATAGCAAAAGGTGTGCATGGTTATCCTGGATTACGTGCGCACAACCCTCCCACTTTTCCGATGACCCAGAGGTCTCGAAGAACTTACAATTGTGGTGTAAAACAACCTTCTCACTGTCAGATGACCACACACAAACAAGACCGCAAAACACCGCGGCCCAAGCACCACAGATGAATATGTAAATGGATATAAAAAGAGGGCGTACGTAATACAATCCGTGTTCTGCCGCCGCGAGCTCATGAATGTTATCACCCGAGGAGTCCGACTGACATTTAGAGAGGACAGGTGGTCGGGGCCCTGTCTTCTCTAAAGAGATTTGGACAGGGCCCGTCATGGAGTCCCGTCGTCACAGTCAGTCAGAGTGCAAGTTTTAAGAATTTAAACAAGACTGTAGATTAGTCAAGTACCAAGCCTAGTGTCCGTCTGGTGACATTAGGATCATATCCACGGTATAAAAGGCGTTTGATGATTCTGACGCATGTTCGATAGTGATGTTGTCTATCTTTGATCCTTCTTATCTTGTTAATAATGTCACCATAAAATGCAGGTTGTGAAATACCCAAAGTAATATACTCTGTTGCCTGTATAGGTCCGAATTTCAGAAGAAGTTAACAATAATTTTTGTAAAATTTCCAGAAAGTCTTTACTAGTTTGTGAAAGCGAAAACCTTGTCCTGAATTAAAGTTTCTTGGTAATTTGTACTATGAATATCCAAAACATCAGTACATGCTCTAGCATACCGGATGAGCTGTGAAGTATAGATACCATAGGACGGTAATCTAGGAATATAATAAATATACTTTATATAATCTAGGAATATAATCTAGGAATATAATAAATATACTTTATATAATCTAGGAATATAATCTAGGAATATAATAGGTATACTTTGCTCAGTATATTTCGAAGAAACCAGTACTTTTAATTTCATTGTCTATTCTAAATCTTAATGATACTCTAAGTGTCTTTCTGCGATTCGTAGTTTTGTCTGATCTCATTTATGTGTCACTTCCTTCTTGGTTTGTTTCTCTTGGTGAGTGCAGATTGGTCATGCTGGAGTTTTTTCCTTTTTTTTTTGTAAACAAAATATGTTTACTATATAAGTAAATATGACATTTAAAGATTCCATTCAGCGCTGTCTTATTAAGGGTTACTTGAAGATAAAACAGATGAACAAGAGGTCTATATTTATTATTGAAATCTTTAATTTAGAACAAAAAACACATAATTAACGACAAAGTAGCCTTCATTAAGGTAATGATAAATACATTCTTTTGCTAGAGAGTGCGTATACGTAAGTCATAAAATATACAATTATATTATGGGGCAGGTATTTGATTCCTTTGTAGAGTTTAAAGATTATAACTAATATAAATTCTATTGTCTTCGGGTTTCTTTTATATTTTGAAGGGGATTTTATAGGGTCTTTGTTGGGTCTTTGTTTTTTATTCATTCGCAATAATATGTATGAAAGACAATAAAGGAATCTAGTTGTAATAAATGTAGAAATCATGTAAATATATCCTTAATTTACAGAGCATATTTTTGGGGGGTTTAACCATGTCCATTTTATGTTTATGTTTTTTATAAGTCATAATTTCCTTTTATATGATACGTACAACACAAATACACATTTAATTTTTTCCGATGTTTTCTTGAAGTAAACAATAAGAAGCATCATTTTTCTTCTAAAATTTTATTTTTCTATGCCGAGACTGTTTATTCGAAGCACTGTAGCTTGTTTGAAGTCATTATATTTATCATTCAGAGCGTTAACATAAGATTGATAAGCACCATGATAGTCACCACAGAGCTGCTGACATATACCCAGGATCTCCCATGATATAGCCTTGTGTAGATAGTGGATATGATGACCATCGTCATAGTGAAGAATGGAATGTAAGTCAATCAAAGCTGCCATTTCTTCTGTCAAGTCTTTGCAACCTCGTGTAACTTAGTATTAGCAGGAAGTTTAGGAATACTAATGGTGGTATAGACAATAAATTACTTGCAGTAATTTGCAATATTGCATAACTTTCCAGAATTAATTCCTCTATGGAAAGGATAGGTTCATATGTGTAATGAGAAATAATAAACTTGTTTACTATAGATTCGTATGACATTCCTAGTTGTCTCAGTTCCATGATTATATCATCGTCTTGATTCCACAAATACATGTATGGTTCCCTCTGTAGTCTTCGTTGTACGTAAAGTACTGTTTGTATTGTTTCATTATAATTACCATTGATGTATGAACATACTGCATGATGGATCACATTCATACACAAATAAGATTTTGATCGTTTCAATATTGATTCCGCCTTTTTGATTAACCGGTATCCTGATCTATTACGATCTTTAAGAATTACCAAAGCCAATCTCTGTAACATGCAGCGTATCCTTATCTTTATTGCCGATGTCATGTCATCAGATGTAGGTACTAGGGCAGCTGTATTACACAGGTTTCTCATAATTTCAGTCAGAATATTCTCATCAACTGCATGACTCTACAGAGGATATTATTATCAAGTTAAAACTTTCTTTTTCGATTTTAGCCTGTGATACATGTACATAATCTTCTTCATTCAACGATACAAAATTCATAACAGACGGATCCTGTATTATCAAGGATAACGGTTCGTGAATTGAAAGGCAGCGTAGAAGACACAAATATCCTTCATCATGAAATGTGCATAATCTTAAATTAACATCAACTCAATCTGTTGTCGGCCATATATTTTACCACGAAACATATTATGTTCTGGTATGAAAAAATTAGGACAGTATCCGATGGACACCCATCTCATGATTCGTCGAAAAACATTATGAAAATTAGGAATAAAGTTACATGGTGACCATTCATTTTCACCTTCAGATATTTCCCAAAATACAGCCGTCTTTAAGAAATATGAACATAAAATTTCACCAATCCCCGGAATGTTTTTTAATACTTCATTTAAAAATATTTTCATCAATCCATAACAGAGGAATTGAGAATGATTCATTGAGTGAATCAATTTCTTCTCTGCCATTGAAAATGAAATCCTCCATTCCATATCTGTACATTCAATAAATGTTTGTTGTTTACTGTTGATAGGAACGAGGAGGCATCCATCTTGACATATATCCTGTAGTACATCAAAACACGGCCAACCATGACGATGGGACCTGTATATGAACGATTTGGCTTCTTTCGGCCAGAAAGGACATTTCAATGTGTATGAAGTGTCATATTCACGATCTTGTATATAACCCCACTTCGGCATGGACCATGGACAACCGACCTACTGCCCCTCAAGTGAGATTCTCTTGCACTTTCACTGCTGACAAAACATCGTTTCCCCTCATTACTAAAGATCTGCACAGTCGTTCGTGTCTGTGATCACATCTTATACATCTGAGTAATGTGAATCCACGTGGAACATTCTCAGTTTCCATCATGAAAACTGTAGGGATATCTGTCTTATTTAACGCAAAACAAATATCATCAGTGAGGACTAAAACTTTTTTGTCAATTTCCATGAAGTCAAAATCGGATGAATGAAAGTTATATCCCTCGGCCATACTTCCACTGATCATCATTAATAGAGCACTGGACGTGTTACATGATTGAAAGGTATCAATCAATTTCCATCCCTGTTGTCGTAATTTTACTATACAATCTGGTCCTATAATATCACTCACTATTCTATATAGTCCTTTAGAAACAAGACTCTCTTCATTAGGGAATGCGTAAGCCATTTTGTTGTGTGTGAATATAATATCTACTTTCTATTTGATGTGAAATTCCCTAATGATTCATATGAACTTTGAAACTTGCATGATCTAAATTTATCGTTCATATTCCTGATCTGTATATACATATGTAGGTCAATCATTGACGGGAATATGAATGCACACTTCCGTATTATTTTAAAATATAATTTAAAACATTAATTAATTTCCTTTTGCAGTTTGGAGCAGTAGAACTCGTTCTCCGTGACTGGATGTTTGTTAAGCGTATACGTATTATTACTTCGTTTCGGCACTGTCGCCTGAAAGCAGCTTTGTTTTGGCCCTTTATATAAAAATAAACCATAAACCGCTAAAGGCGGTAAGGCCGGATTGCAAAGTGTTTGTATTAGATGATGTATACATTTTTGCACAGACAGAAAGTTAAAAGGTCATTAATATTATTGTGCAATGAAAAAAGCTATGGTCATAAGGAATCGAAATGTAAAATATCAAAGCCCTACCCCTGAAAGTTCAAAAGTAGGTCAATGTCAAGGTCATTTGATCAAGTCATGATATCAAATGAAAGGTGTGGTCATGAGGATTCTACAACTGAAATATCAAAATCCTACCTCTTATAATTTAGAAGTAGGTCAATGTCAAGGTCACTAGGTCAAAAGTCATGATATAAAATTGAAGTTCTGGTCATGAGGAGTCTATATGTGAAATATCAAAACCTTACCTTTTACAATTCAAAAGAAGGTCAAAGGTCAATGTCAAGGTCACTAGGTCAAAACTCATGATATCTCAAATGAAAGGTCTGGTCATGAGGAATCTACATGTGAAATATCAAAACCCTACCTCTTATAGTTTAAAAGTAGGTCAAAGCTCAATGTCAAGGTCACTAGGTCAAAAGTCATGATATCAAATGAAAGTTCTGGTCATGAGGAATCTATATGTGAAATGTAAGAAACCCTACCTCTTATAGTTCAAAAGTAGGTAAAAGGTCAATGTCAAGATCACTAGGTCAAAAGTCATGATATCAAATGAAAGTTCCAGTCATGAGGAATTCACATGTGGAATTTTAGAGTATCCATGGTGAGAAGGAATGCATAAGTGAAATATAAAAGCCCTATCGTTTACCATTCAAAAGTTATGGCCAAGGTTAAAGTTTTTCAAAAGTAAGTCAAACTCCAAGGTCAAGGTCAATAGGTCCATTTTTTTGGTATCCATGGAAAGGCCTTTTTACAAGAAATACATAAGTGAAATATGAAAGCCCTATCACTTACCATTCAAAAGCTATGGCCAAGGTTAAAGTTTTTCAAAAGTAGGTCAAACTCCAAGGTCAGGGTCACTAGGTCAAATGTTTTGGTATCCATGGAAAGGCCTTATCACAAGAAATACACAAGTGAAATATGAAAGCCCTATCACTTACCATTCAAAAGCTATGGCCAAGGTTAAAGTTTTTCAAAAGTAGGTCAAACTCCAAGGTCAAGGTCACTAGATCAAATTTTGTTGCTGTGTTTGATTCGTCTCATCATGGTCTATCACCATGTCAAGTTTCAAGTTACTCCTCCTTACAGTTTTCTCTCAACGGACTTAAACGCAAAACTTTAACCAAAATGTTGACGCACTGACGGACAGACGGACTTCGCCATTTCATAGACCGGATTTTGCTTCGCTATCCGGCCAATTATGTCTCCCCCTAACGGGGAGGAGACATATTATTTAGAATTGCCTTCGCGTCCGTCTGTCATACATCATGTACCGGCTATATCTCTTGAATCGTTTGCCAGATCACTTTCATATTTTAGTATGGTGATGCTTATGAACCGAAGGTTTCACTTCACCTTGACCCAAGGTTATGTGATCAAGGTCAAGTAGTACATTTTTAATGAAATTGTACATGCTATACTGTTGGGGTTATATCTCTTGAACTGTTGATCAGATCACTTTCATATTTTAGTATGTTGTTGCTTATGAACCGAAAGTTTCACAACACGTTGACTCTAGGTCATGTGACCAAGGTCAAGGTCACTTAGTATATTTCTAATGAAATGGTACATGTTATCATATCCAGGCTTTATCTTTTGAACTGTGATCGGATTACTTTCATATTTTAGTATGATAATGCTGATGATCCAAAGGTTTCACACATCCAAGGTCATATAACTAAGGTCAAGGTCAATTATTAAGTTTTTGAATGAAATTGCAAATGCTATTGAGTCTGAACTATATCTCAAGGTCAAGATCATTTAGTTCTTTTGAATGAAATTGTACATGCTAATCTTGTCTGGGCTTTATCTTTTGCACCCTTCTTCAAATTATTTTCCTATTTCAGTATGTTGTTTCTCAGGACTTAATGTTTCATATCTCGTTGTCTCAAGGTCACATCATCAGGGTCCCTTCCGACTTTGATAAAGAAAATGTGTATGCTAAATATGTCCATGTTGAAATTATATATGCTAATCATGTCCAGGCTATATGTATTGAACCGTGTATCCATCACTAATTCAGTTTGCTGTTGCTCATGATCCATAGGTTTCAGTTCACCTATATCCAAGGTCATCTGAGCAAAGTCAATTTCGCTCGATATAATGCTTATAATAAAATTGTATATGCTAATCATGTTCGGTCTTTACCTCTTAATATCAATTCTCTGTAAGGACCAAAATATTTCGGAAACAGCATGTCATGGATTTACATGATTTTCTCTATAAATGGTATGTATAATGCCCTGAATACAAAAATAACATTTTTTTTTAAAATAAATATTCCGGTTGCCATGGAAACGAGGTCTGTCTATTTATAGCACTAAAAAATGGTCAAATAAGTCATCTTTGGTTATTATGTTGCCATGGAAACCATTGTCAGAGTTAATTGGTATTAACAACTTATAATCTTTAAAACCTCTATTTTTAGAAGAAATAATAAATTTTTGACATTTCTTTCAATTAGCCAGATCCTATCAAATCAAAATCAATCAAAAATTGCCGTAAAATAAGGTCAAAATCAAGGCCTATTTTTGTCCAATTTTTACCATTTTTAAGCAAAAATAACACAAAATGTCAGGCTGATGACACCATCACTGTTGTCAGAACAAAATAGATTTCATGTGACCAATATAATCACTGAAAAAAATAAGTGGGACCTTGTTTTGTTTTCCTATATTTTGAGGTCAAAAATGGTTGCCATGGCAACTTTTCATTTGACACATTATGACTATATCTTTTCAAATTGATTTTTAGCATAGTTTAAATAACTTATATTGCTTAAGCTTTATGTAGGGACAACAGAAGAAATTATTCTTTATTTGAGCACTTCCAAAATTTGTCAAGGTCATTGACTCTAAGTTCAAGGTCAATTCAAATTACAGGTTCCAATTTAAAAAAATTTGCATTTTTGTTGTTATTTGTTGTTACTAAATTAGGCTTGACTGTCATATATTTGTATCAAAAATACTTCTTTCTAAAATTAGAACCGATAGATGGAAAAACATAACAATTTTTTGTTCAGAACATTTTTCCTAAAAAAATACGCCCCAGACAAAAATCATGATTATCTCACATTTTTTATATGTATGTATGAAATACTAGATAAAATTTAAGGATGTCATTGATTTTGAGATTTTTGCAACTTTGGTCAATAAATAGGGGATATATCCAAAATCACTATGTATGTGTTTGTTTTACTCAATACCACACAATTTTTGAGTAACTGCCTCTCATATTTTTGAAAAATCACAGAATTTTGCCAAATTTTGTGAATTACATTCAAGATGACCTTGACATTGGGTCCTGCGACCTTGAAAAATTTTAAGGTGATTTTTTTAATCAATAATGCTCTTTTATATGCACTGATAAAAAAATGCTTAAAAATATATAACGGACAGCTGAAAATTTACCAGTAAATTACTCTATGTGTAATAGCACTGAACATAATGTCACCATGGTAACCATTTTTTATACCCTTTTGAATAAAATTGTGAGGAGGTCCCACTCAAATTTTATCATTTTCTTAAAGATCGAGGATTAAACTTTAAAGATAATTGGCAGTAGAAATCAAGTTAGCCTGACATTTCAGATTATTTGCCCTTAAATTTGAGCAAAATCATGTGAAATTAGGAGCTTATTCGGTCTTAAAAAGGGCCTCTTCAAAACAGGTTTTTGCCTACATTTTGAGCATATTGACAAAGAGAATAGCGGGCAGAAACATACTTCTTGTGTAATATTTATACTATTAAAGATATAAAGAGAAACATTAAGGAAATTTCAGTTGACTACAATAGCTGTTACCATGGAAACGAGCCTTGTGAAAATGCCATGTTACAAGTATTCTACTGATGCGTAAAATTTCAAACATGGTTTCCATGGCAACGAAAACTAAATTTGTAAAAAGAAAGTTTATTTTTGTCTCAGTACATCATATACACCTTCCACACCAAAAACCTTCAAAATTTGAGACATGCTGTTTCCACGTGCTATTGAAATTATTTTGGTCCTTACAGAGAACTGCTATTAAACAATTCAAAGAATCACTTTCATCTTTTGGTATGACGTTGTTCATGACTCAAAGGTTTCACATAATCTTGGTCCAAGGTCAAAGTTACTTAGAAGAATTGGGAGACATCTGGGTTTTTCTGATAAACATTCTCTTGCCATTATAACATGTATATATTTTTTGTTCTTTTGGAAACTTGTCATTTCATCTGAAAATATCACCGAAATTAAAGGAGGTTAATTAACATCTTAGCACCATCCCTCCAATGCTATTTTGAACCTACAGGAGATTTGGAGCCTTGTACTCTCTGTAAAGTAAATGCACAAATATAAATTCAAAAAATTAATGATCGTTGCGCAATATAAGTCCCCTACCGGCGGCATAAATTTATGCCCAGCATCTTTGTTCATCAGTTCATTATCTGCAAGATCAGCCAAGAAAAGTCTGGGTAACTGAATTCACGAAATTTGCTAAGTCCAAGGGCCATAACTCTTGTGAAAATTAGTCAATCTAAATTAAACTCTAACTTGATCTACATCACACTATAATGTATTCACATACAAAAAATCAGTTCATTATCTGCAATAGCAGGCATGAAATAGCCTGGAAACTGAACATTTCCTGAAATATGCTAAGTCCAAGGGCAATAACTGTTGTAAAAATAGCAATCCAAGGAATGCTTGTGTCACCTGCAAAGTGGTTTGATTATTATTCTAAAAAAAGGATCAAAATTATCGGTATCAGTAGAAAAGTCTTGTCAAATGAAATTCATATGAAATATCAGACCTCTTAATTACAAATTAAAAGATATGGTCATTCTCAAATTTTCAGAAAAGAGTGTCAATCATCTAGGTCACGGTCACTACGTAAGAATTCGTAACAAAAAGGTCTCATGATAAGAAATATAAAAGACCTATCACTTGCCGCTTAAAAGATATATACAACCTTAATTTCTTAGAAAAGAAGGTCAAATAGCTTGATCAAGGTAAAAAATTATGGTATGTGTAGAAAGGCATTATTACAAGGAAAATACATGTGAAATATCAAAGCCTTATCACCTACCAATCAAAAGATATAGCCAATTTTACTTTTCTTGAACAGTAGGTCAAATATCTAGGTCAAGGTCACAAGGTCAAATATAATGGTGTGTGTAGAAAGGTCTTGTCACAAGAAATACACATGTGAAATACCAAGGCCCTATCACTTACCAATCAAAAGATTTATACACACATTTTTGTTTTTAAATTAGGTCAAATATGTAGGTCAAGGTCAATAGGTAAAAAATCATGGTATGTGTAGAAAGGCCTTGTTACAACGAATACACATTTGAAATATCAAAGTCCTCTCATTTACCAATCAAAAGATATAGCGAATCTTATTATTTTTCAAAATTAGGTCAAATATCTAGGTCAAGGTCACAAGGTAAAAATTTATGGTATCTGAAGAAAGGTCTTGTTACAAGGATTGCACATGTGAAATATCGAAGTCCTAACACTTACCAATCAAAAGATATATCCATTCTTAATTTTTTTGAAAAGTAGGTCAAATATGTAGGTCAAGGTCACTAGGTCAAAAATTATGGTATGTGTAGAAACTTCTTGTCACAAGGAATACATATGTGAAATATCAAAGCCCTATCACTTACCAATCAAAAGTTATGGGCTGTGACACCCAAAGTGTGACAGACAGACAGACGGACTGACTGACGGACGGACAGACAGACAAAGGACAAAGTGATCCCTAAGTGTCCCTATGCTTCGCAGGCGACACAAAAATAGGCCAATAGAAACCAAACTCAAACTTCTGTATCACAATGCAATGTATTCATATACCAAAAATCAGTGCAATATTTGCAATAGAACCAAAGAAAAGTCCGGAAAACTGAAATTTTCATGAAATTTGCTAAGTCTAAGGACCATTACTCTTGTAAAAATAGGTCAATCAAAAGCAAACTAAAACTTGATCTGTATCACATTAAGATATATCCACATACCAAAAATGAGTTCAATATATTGAATATAACAACAGCGATAAAAGCCCGGAAAACTGAAAATGGGACAGACAGACAGATGCACCGACAGACGTAGAGGAAACTAAGAGTCCCCTTCGGTGTTGCCTAAAGGGGACTAAAAAGTAAAACCAGAGGGCGCTATATATAATGAAATGAATTTTGGTTTCGTCTGAAAATCACACGACTGAAAGCATCATGCACCGATGAGGATTTTGTATCCGAAACACGTCTCTGGTGAATGATAAATTTGTTAGAAATTTCTTCAAGAAGGTTCAGAGTTAAAACACTTCGGTACCATTTTGTACAACTAAGCATGGGGATAACCCAATTGAGTTCTAGAAGAGACGCTTAAATTGAAATCATTCAAAGATCTATCCTTAAGGAAAATCTTATATGGATTGTGGGTGTTTAGAATAGCTTAGTTAGTTAGGAAACAGGTTTATTAAACCAAAGGTTCTAGTTTAATGTTCCTGGTGTTAATGTTTAATTGTCACTTGGGGATTATAAGGGCCTGTGTAGAACCTTCAGCAGCTGAAACTGAAGAGCTCCTAGAAAGATGGAACGTCACATACAATTAGAATAAATAGCTCTTCTGCCTTCAGCTGCCTACTCTATAGAGACTTCTAAATGCATGTGTCAGATAATAAATCTTCGTCAGTGGCACTTTACAGCCAAAAAGATTCAAAGGTTGAAAAAATGATAAAGAATGACAGCCCTGATTTAATTTCTAAAATTACGGGGCCATCCAATGTTGTACAAACGAATACTACCAACAGTGCATACATTACATAGTGGAGGGTATCTGTACAGCAGGTTCTTGGGTAAAACCCAGGTGTGTGAGATATACATTTAATAAAGTGTTATTTTTTTAACAAGTGATCCCTATTGAGGAGTGCTCTGTGTAGCAGAGGGACATACTGAGAGAATAGTGAAATGACAAACTGTTGCATCTTTATATACAGATAATCATGGCACTGTGTCTTTTTAGAGAAACCAGATCTGGAGGTATAAAGTGTTAAGTTTTGTAGAGGTCAAATTAAATCACATTTCTTAATCAAAACTTTTACAGATACATGTTTCACGATGTTACACACGTCATAGACAACTTACTTACATGTATATTTAAAACAACTTGTTTCTACATATTATGAAAGAATATTCGTGTCAGATTACTTCTCAATCAACATGTCCTTTTTTATAAAATTTATACATGTACAAATGCAGGTGTAATACATTTATGTTTTTAAGGTATTCCTACATGCTCCTCCTATAGTCTGGTAACTGTTACGTACATGTAGCATAAAGATAATTGATTTCAAGATTGCTTTTGATAATATTTAAGTCTATTATTTTATTACATTCTCCCTCTTATACACAGGTACAGTTTACTTTGTCTCACTAATTTTTCTGCAATGAAAATTTTGTTGAACTTCCAGACTATTTGGAAGCTACATGCAATGTCAAGAATTCAGTCGATCATGTTGAAAATAATAAGAAAATCAGTCCGAGAACAATTTTAATGTCATAAAATGAAAATGATAATAACAAACAATAATTAGCCAAACAAACTATTTGATTTCATCTACTTGCTGAGTTTAGGCTGCGAGTTTTGACTCATCCAACTCGGAATTTGACGTTTCTGTCCCGTATTTTGTGTGTCAAGTTTCTGCGATGACTGATCACTGAAAGATTTTTGCAATGTCGGGCGTGCCTTCATTCCAACATTATGTTCAGATGACTTTGATTTCACAGATGCAATAGTGTTTTTGTTAAGATCTGAGGAAGTTTTCGATGATAAATTAGATGTCAGGGTCCTGTAATAGATATAGCCTTTACATGTATAATTAATCAGCTAGATTCAAGTTTCAGACAGACAGACAGACGGACAGACAGACAGACAGACTGAAGACAGAAAATAAACAAACAGATAGGCATACAAGTATTAGGAATAAAATTCTAAGGGGCACAATAGATCTTTTAAATAGAAGGAAATTACTATAAAATCAATTGGCCCTGCTTCTTTAAGATGGATTCAATAAACATATTCATTGTACTTACATTGTATCAGGGTCATACTAAAGAATATATTTGTATTATCAATTCACTGATGGAGAAATTTTGTCTTTAAGAGAGAAAATCACTGACCATCGAGCATTGCATGGAAACTTCAAAATTTTGATTTTCCTTTTTCCGCCTTTTTTGTAATCAATTTGATGCTCCTTGACCATTTATAGCAATAAAAAGGTTTTTAAACTTTTTAAAAGAATATTTGCCCGTGTTTTAGTTGTTACCATGGAAACCTGCCAGTGAGACAAAAAAGTTCTATAAATTTGTAAGATTTCCAACGTATTTTTTCATGTTTCCCACTGCTCAATTAAATTCATTTAAGTATCAAACAAATGTCTCATGTATAGTGTAAAAGAAAAATTGAATAACATGCATTAAAATGAAGTGACTCCGTTGCTATGGTAACCTGAAGTAGGCCTATTTTTTAAATTTTGAAAAATTGAAATTATGTCTCTAAAACATAATTTAATATTTCAAATCTGCAACAGTCAGGACATATAATACAGATTGCGTATGATTAACCAATCATAGCTTTATTATAATCATTAAAAAAATCGGGAAGCCTTTTTGAGGAAACACGGAAAAAATTGTTTAAAAAAGTCCCTTTTTCAGTAAAATTCAAAATTTATTATTTTCAATATCAAATAATTTTAAATAACTTTTCATATTTACAAATGAATTTTTCCATCTTATTTTGTATAAATAGACCAAGGGAGACATATTTATATGTAATATGGGAAAAATCCTCCATAGCAACCGATTTTATTCCATAGCAACCATTTTCAATAATTAAATTTGATTATTTATGACAAGTTTTAACTTGTTATGTATATGATTTTTGTTTGGCTCATATGAGGATATTTTCTTATGTTGCAAATATTTCATCTTTTTCCAAAATTTTTCAGAAATCGCCCATTTTACCCAGCAACGAGATATACACCTTAGTTACCATACCTTTCAGCTCCGTAGATGCATAATACCGGTTTATCTTATATTACCAAGTATGGATATTTCTTCCATACTAATGTATTGAAAGTCTAACAATGATAAGCAAATTACAACACATGAGAAATTCTATACATAAGATGTGATAAATCCTCCATAGCAACCAATTTTATTCCATAGCAACCATTTTCATTAGTTAAATTTATCATTTTATTACTGGCTTCTATCTAGTTATGTATGCAATTTTTCATTTCGCTCATAAAAGGATATTTTCTTATGATCCTTATAATGTATCTATTATCAAAAAGGTCATTAAAATTGCCCATTTTACCTAGCAACGAGATATACATCTTAGTTACCATACCTTTCAGCTCCGTAGATGCATAATACCGGTTTTCTTCCATACTAATGTATTGAAAGTCTTACAATGATAAGCAAATTACAAAACATGAGAAATTCTATACATCAGATATGATAAATCTTCCATAGCAACCAATTTTATTCCACAGCAACCATTTTCATTAATTAAATTTATCATTTTATTACTGGCTTCTATCTAGTTATGTATGCAATTTTTTTATTTGGCTCATACAAGGATATTTTCTTATGATCCTAATAATGTATCTATTATCGAAAAGGTCATTAAAATTGCCTATTTTACCTAGCAACGATATGTTCACCTTTGTACATCGTAGTTACCATACCTCTCAGTTCAGTAGATGCATGATACCGGTTTATTTATATTCCCTCGCATGGATATCTATTGTATACTCATTTATGGTAAGACTTACAGTGATATGCAGTAACATGAGAAACTATATATATATGATGTGAAAAATCATCAAAAGCAACAAAATGTATTCCATAGCAACCATTTCAAAGAATTGAAATTAACTATTAACGACGGGGCTTTATCTAGTTATGTGTGCGATTTTTAAAGATGGAGCTTATATTTTATTTAAAATGTCATAGAAATTCCCCATTTTACATAGCAACGAGATATACACCTTAGTTACCATACCTTTTAGCTCCATAGATGCATAATACCGATTTATTTCATATTACCAAAAATGGATTTTTATTCCATACTTATATATGGAAACACTTACAATAATTGGCAGATTACAAAATTCTCCATTGCAACTAACTTTTTACCTTAGCAACCATTTTTCGTTTTTCTGCTAAGCACCGTAAGATGGAATTTTCAAATGTAAAGTGTTTCCTTTTTGTAAAATTATGTGTACTATTGTATGATGAATGGAATAAAGAAATATCATTGTATGTTAATAATTCATCTACCTTGATGATTAGTAGGAAATGACAGTTCTGCGCCGCAAGCCCCTCACATGTTAATGGGAAATATAGGCCTCCCTCACCCAAAGGTGAGGGACCGATCGATGTCTTTTATAGAAATAGTGTCAGATATAAGATGGTCCGTGGATCACTGAAGCATATCCTCCTCCTCTTCAGGATATACTTCAGTGAACTCCAGGACGAGCCTTACTGGCTAGTCAGAAGCTTCAATCGAAATTGTGACATCATGGATGTATACAATTATTTTAAACATTTCCAATCTGTGACCTTGACCTTGAAATCAATAGTAATCTTACACACGCAATAAGTGTATGAAGTCTGGTGAAGACCCATTCAAAAATGTACCCTCTACACAGTATACAAAGATTTTAAACATTATCAGTCTGTGACCTTGACCTTTGACCCTGAAAATCAATTGTGTACTTTCTTTGTCCTAAGCAAATATTGTACGAAGTTTGGTGAAGATCCAATCAAAACTGCAACCTTTGATCTGTATACAAGGATTTTAATATGAATTCTCTGCAAAAAACCTACAAAAAAATCTGACATGTTTGGCCACGACATGTCTCAGATTTGGGATATTTTTTGTATAAGGTGTATATGATGTCCTCAGAACGAAATGACCTTCCATTTTTTTCCTCTGACGTTCCGTTGTCATGTTAACCAAGGTTTTGTATAAAAAAAACTTTTCCATGGAAACAAATGTTGAATGTTTATGCAATTTTCTTAACAGATTATTCAAACCCTCTTAAAGTTAATATAATTTGATTAGTCAATGCTTCTTCTTAATATACTCCATATAAACTTCAATTTCAAGAAAATTGCTTATTCAAAATGTGCCATTTGAGGCCTTCAAAATGTGTCATTTTAGGCCAATTTAGACCTGATTTTACCTGTATTTCACTTAATTTTGACACGAGTAATAATGCAGTTGCACAAGATTAGAATTACAGTTGCCTATTTCCTTAATAGCACTATCCTAGGACTACAAGGGAATCGAAGGAAATTTATGTAGAAATGAGATTTTTCTGGGGTTTCTTTTTTTGCCTTTGAAATAGGTTACTATGGTAACATTTGGAAAATACATGTCATTAGTAAAAAGCTAATTGCTAAAGATGTATCCCTGCTATCGTTACAAAACTTGGTATGTAGATGTATTAAAGATAATTTGATGCTAACAGGACCTTGAGAAAATGTCAAGGTCATTTGAACAATTTTCAATGTTATTGAAACATATTTGCTAATTTCAGGCCAAATGTTGTGATTTTTCACTAAAAATGGACATGATTAACAGTAAACGGTATGGAACAATCAATAAGGGGTCAAAGTGTGATAACTGATGATTTGTTAGGATGAGTATAATTATTATCGAATACCGTTGAAGACTCAAATAAATGTAACATATTTTATGACAAAATTCTAGAAAATCTCAATTTTATGCTCTTATTGAAAGTATGTCATACATAGAAGTGAAATATAATTTAACAAAACTGTGATGAATTCTACTTCTTTTGATAGATTGTTCAACTGTCAATATTCAAAATCAAAATACCTAATGAAACAAGTTAGAGAAATTAATTCAAAATAATTTGAAATCATGTTTTGTGAAAATTTTAGTCTAAAGTTAGAAATGACCTTGAGCTTTGGACAGATGACCTTGAAATGATTAGAATGTCAAGTGATAATGGTAAACGAAATTTGTATACAGGTTTCCTATTTCATGATCATAGGACTCAAAAATGGGGAAGAACAATATTCTTAAATATGCGGTACTCCGAAATATTGATTCAAAGTTGCTATAGCAACGGTTTTTGATTAAAATTCATGACAAAATGGTGAATTTCACCCTAAATTTTATTTCTTTCATTTTTCAGCAATGGACATTAATTTTGTCAAGGTGACATCGAATATCCATAACATGTGCCAATTATGGTTTTCAACCTTCAAAATAGTCAAAAACAGGCAAAAAATGACCTAAAATAGACCTTATTTTTGACATGGTTTCCATGACAACAGAATGCCACAATATGTCTTATTTCTCATATATCTGATGGTGTCATATAGATAGACCCCATTGCGATGGTAACCATGGTTCAAATGCAATAATATAGTTTGTTTTCATTGTTTTTAGATCAATTTTGATAATTGCAGAAAATTTAATCAAAATCCATGACATGCTGTGGCCAGCTGTTTTAAGTTTTTACAGGGAATCCATATTAGATATTTACAACCTGTGACCTTGACTTAAAACCTTGAAAATCAATAGGGTATTTACTCTTGCCATAAGTCATAATTGTATGAAGTTGAATACAGATCCAATTAAAAGTGCAATCTTTAGGCTGTATACTATGATTTTGATTATGTCCGATCTGTGACCTTGACCTTGACCTTTGACCTTGAAAATCTTAAACTTCAACAGTGTTTTCAATGTTTATTATCTGCAGCAATTTAATTATCTTAAAAAGGTTATCGATTTTCGTACGTAATATCAGTTATTCTTGATCTTTATTCCCAGACATATCAGCTTTTGGTTTATAAATAGAGTCATTATAGCCTTTTGTTTTACACTCTTATCCGTTGCTAAGGACATATAAAATACTGATTATGAGGGCATGGGGGTTAATTTACATCTTTTATGAAGTCTTTTAAAACGTGTATGGTACAATTTGGCTAATAGAGATTTAAGATTGTTAGAAATATGGTTACATCGCATATGATTAAAGAAACATCAACGGTTGCTATGGGATATTCATGGTTGCTATGGATGCCATGAATGGTTGCTATGTAGTGCGTAGGTTGCATATCACTGTTTCACTCTAAAAGGCAAAAAACAAAAACACAATCTATATTTTTGGTCTCTAAATCTCTGTTAAACTCTTATTTTGAGGAGTTGCTATGGAGTAAATGGTTGCTATGGAAACAAAAAATATATAAAAGGATTCAGTTATTTCATTCAACACCAATGCAACATTTATCAATTGATTTTACGGCAAAATGACGAATGAATCCAGTCAATACACATGAAAAAGAGTAAGATATCAGTTTTTGTCATTTTGTTTTTTCACAAAATTAAGAAAGTTTAAGCTTCGTTTCCATAGCAACCGTTAAGAGGCTTCCCAATTTTATTTTTCAAATAACTTAATCAACTTTAGCACTATACTGAATAAGTTTATTTTTGTTTGTACCTGGTTGCAGATTTGAACCAGCTGACCCTAAAAAATGATGAAATTTTGTTGAGGCCTTTTATGAAAACTAGGTCAACTTCCGGTTACCATAGCAACATATTCAATATATGCAGAGAATTTTTCTATAATCATATTTAAAGACCAAACCTTAAATAATGATATCACATTTCAGAAATAATGACACCTTTTATTTAAACTAAAGAAAACATAGTGTACATTTTGCTGTTTTAGACATTTTGATATATACAAAAAAGCGGTATCCATGGTAACAACTTTAAATGCCATAAAAACTATGAAAAATTGACTAAATATCAATATCATGCACCGTTTTGTTTAAGAATCCTACATTTTCTTTCAATGAAATAAGAAAATTTCAAATGTAAATTTTTGCACTTTCCATGATTTTCATAGGGAATGCTCGATGGTATGTGATTTTCTCTCTTAAAAACTAATTCAAATTTTGCAAAGCAGAATTTAAATTGTGAAAAGCTATGATTTCTATCTATATTTTATTCTTATCTGAATAATGCAACTTACATGTATATATACATGACTTAGATTTAAAAACCTTAATATTGATATATGAAAATCAAATTCAAAGAATTATGGTCCCCCGCTATTGGGTGTTTGTCTTTAAAGAAATGCTTACAGACACCCCCCCCCCCCCTTTCTTAAGTTTTCATACTATATTCTCATATATAATTAAAATTCTAAATATGAAAGATTGTCTCCAAGAAAAAATCAAAGGGTTAACACTTTTGTTTTGTTACATAGGGGAAGGGCTTATAAAAAGGTATGAACATGAAATATTAAAGTCCTATCAATTGAATTACCATCAAAAACTTATGGTCGAGGTTGAAGTTTTTAACTATGGGTCAACCTCCAAGGACGAGGTCACAAGGTCAGAATGTTGTTACCAACAGAAAGGTCTTGACACAAGGAATACACATGTGAAATTTAAAAGCCAAATCACTCTCCGTTCAAAAGTTTTGGTCAAGGTTAAAGTTTTTTGAACAGTAGGTCGAACCCAAAGGTCAAGGTCACAATGTAAAAAAAATGTATCCATGGAAAGGTCTTGTCACAAGGAATACACATGTGAAATATGAAGGCCCTATCACTTACAAATCAAAAGTTATGCCCAAGATCAAAGTTTTTCAAAAGTAGGTCAAACTCCAAGGTCAAAGTCACAAGGTCAAACATTTTGGTATCCATGGAAAGGTCTTGTCACAAGAAATACACATGTAAAATATGAAAGCCCTATCACTTACCAATCAAAAGTTATGGCCAAGGTTAAAGTTTTTCAAAGTAGGTCAAACTCCAAGGTCAAACATTTTGGTATCCAAGGAAAGGTCTTGTCGCAAGGTATACACATGTGAAATTTGAAAACCCTATCAGTTGCCATTGAAAAGTTATGGACAAGGTTAAAGTTTTTGAAAAGTAAGTCAAACTCCAAGGTCAAGGTCACAAGGTCAAACATTTTGGTATCCATGGAAAGGCCTTGTCGCAAGGTATACACATGTGAAATTTGAAAACCCTATCACTTGCCATTGAAAAATTATGGACATGGCTAAAGTTTTTCTGACTGACGGACAGACAGACGTACAGACAGACGGACAGACAAGACGGTTTTAATGTCCCCGCGCTTTCGCGAAAGCGGGGTACAAAAAAATAATTTGTATAAATCTAAATTCAAATGAACAGTTTTTCTTCTTTGTCACCATATGCAAATGTACATACAAAAATCATAAAACTTTTCATTTTATATGTTTATGTACATTAACTGCAAGGTTTCTGATACAAAGCTTGACTAGTATGCTGATCACTATAACTTTCAATATACATGTACCTAATGATACATCGTATCAGGACTGTACCAGAAGTACCTGTGAGGAGGGTTGGTCCAGTACGAGTTCCCCTGACTCTCCAGTGAATTGTCCATATACTAATGACTACCTTGATTTGTTGTACTCTATGTATGCAGGAAGAAGATCCTTAATACGGATTAAAGACCCTATCTCTGTAATTAGCTTTTTCTATATCTGGTTCTATGGAAAAAAAGTAAGGTCACTTTTGGAATTTCGCTCCTCATAAATTCGATCAAGATTTGAGTTTTCTCTAATTCAGCCCCGACCGTCATCTAAATGACATTATTTGTTATTTAAAGTGAACATTTATGTTGCACCTATTTATTAGGATAGAAATTTAATAGTATTTCAATATTGATCACTAGAACCATCTTTAAAAGTCGTCCACTCTGAACAAATATGTGTACTATATAAGTAATTAAATAAGATATTTAAATATCAAATTCAGAGCTGTCGGGTTTCGGGATACTTATATGAAAAACACGAGAACAAGTCGTCTAGTTTTTTATTTAAGGTATCCGTTGTACAAATAAATATCAAGTGTATTACATAGTTAGATTCATGGCATATTTTACTTAAATATACATCATACAACATAAATAATGGTTTCTATCATCAAAGGTCAACATGCCGACCGTCGCTCAAGCCACGGAAACTATCGAGACACTGCCGAGGATTACCGAGATAATTTAACACTGTTTAAATGGACGAGGCGTCCGCGAGATCTTCATTTGTACATTGGATACGTTAAATCTTTAATTTGTAATTTGAAAGTGTGCAATTCACCATGCAACAAAAGTGCATCGAGAAAAAAAATATATATCGACGTTCAGTCGACATATTGAATGACAAACAACGATCCTTCAATACGATCATAAAAATACCTTCTACGTTAGTCATAGAAATATGCGATTCCAGTATTGGACGGGTATTTGTTTCACTTATAGACTTTTGTATCTTAAGTCATTGTTGCATTATCTTGGGATATTTTTTTTTTTTGAGGAGGCTTTATTCATTCTTTTTTGGTCTTTTGTTTTGGTTTTGTTACCAAAATAATAAAAGGCCTTATAATTATAATCAATATAGAAATGATATAATACTATGATTAAATAATTCTATAAAACACGAATTTATCTTATTATTCATCACTTAATGAAAATCAAACACAAAACCCGTGTTCGTTTTATGTTCAGGTTATTTATAAGTCTACCAGTAATTTCCTTTTAATATATGATAGAGTAATACATCACAGTTAACCTGTTCTTCCAATGCAGTTAACAATATACCACTTTATCTTACTTCCACAATTACATTAATTTCTATATGACAAGACTGCTTCTTCAGAACGTAGTAGCTTCTTTGAATTCATTATTTTTCTCCTTTAGAGCGTTAACATAAGATTGATAAGCACCATGGTAGTCACCACAGATCTGCTGACATATACCCAGAATCTCCCATGATATAGCTTTGTGTAGACGATAAATATGTCACTGATTCAGCAGATTGTAGACCAGGATTGTGATGCGAACAATTGTAGCTTGTTTGAAGGTGATATATTTATCATTCATAGCGTTGACATAAGATTGATAAGCACCATGGTAGTCACCACAGATCTGCTGACATATACCCAGAATCTCCCATGATATAGCTTTAAATTTGTGTAGATAGTGAATATGACGACCATAGTCATAGTGAAGAATGGAATGTAAGTCAAACAACGTGTCGTTTCTTCTATCAATTTTACACAACCTCGTCTAACTTAGGATAAGAAGGAAGTTAAGGAAAACTAGTGGCGGTATGAACAGTAGAAAACTTCCATGTGTTTGCATCTGAACATAACTTTCCAGAAATAACTCTACTATAGAAAGTAATGGTTCATATGTGTAATAAGTAACAATGAACCTGTTCACTATAGATTCGTATGACATTCCTAGTTGTCTCAGTTCCATGATCAAATCATCGTCTAGATCCCACGTGTACATGTATGGTTCCCTCTGTAGTATTCGTTTTACGTAATGTACTGTTTGTATTGTTTCATTATAATTACCATTGATGTATGAACATACTGCACGATGGATCATATTCATACACAAATAAGTTTTGGATCGTTTCAATATTGATTCCGCCTTTTTGATTAACCGGTATCCTGATCTATTTGATGTATGACTGATGTCTGGTCGACGATGTATAAGTATTACCACAGCCAATTGCTGTAACATGTAGTTCATCCTTAGCTTTATTGTCGATGTCATGTCATCAGATGTAGGTACCAGGGCAGCTGTATTACACAGGTTTCTCATCATGTCAGTCAGAATATACTCATCATGTGACCCTATAGAGGGTATTATCATCACGTTCAATCTTTGTTTCTCGATTTCAGCTTTTGATACATAATCTTCTTCATTCAACGAAATAAAATTCATAACAGACGGATCCTTTATTATTAAGGATAACGGTTCGTGAATTGAAAGGCAGTGTAGAAGACACAAATAGCCTTCATCATGAAATGTGCATAATCTTAACATCAACTCAATCTGTTTTCTGCCATATATTTTACCACGAAACATATTATGTTCTGGTATGAAATAGTTAGGACAGTATCCGATGGACACCCATCTCATGATTCGTCGAAAAATATTGTGAAAATTAGGAATGAAGTTACATGGTGACCAGTCATTTTCACCTTCAGATATTTCCCAAAATACAGCCGTCTTTAAGAAATATGAACATAAAAGTTCACCAATCTCCGGAATCTTCTTTAAAACTTCATTCAAAAATATTTTCATCAATCCATAACAGAGGAATTGAGAATGATTCATTGAGTGAATCAGTTTCTTCTCTGCCATTGAAAATGAAATCCTCCATTCCAGGTCTTCACATTCAATTAATGTTTGTTGTTTACTGTTGATAGGAACGAGTAGGCATCCATCTTGACATATATCCTGTAGTACATTAAAAGACGGCCATCCATGACGAAGGGATCTGTAAATGAACGACTTGGCCTCTTTCGGCCAAAAAGGACTTTTCAATGTGTATGCAATGTCATATTCACGACCTTGTAGAACCCCACTTCGGCATGGACCATGAACAACCGACCAACTCCTAGTCAAGTGAGATTCTCTTGCAATTTCACTGCTGACAAAAACATCGTTTCCCCTCATTATTAAAGATCTGCACAGTCGTTCGTGTCTGTAATCACATCTTATACATCTGAGTAACGAGAATCCAGGTGGAACATTCTCAGTTTCCATCATGAGAACTGTAGCGATATCTGTCTTATTTAAAGCAAAACAAATATTATCAGTGAGGACTAAAACTTTTCTGTCAATTACCATGATGTCATAATCAGATGACTCAAAGTTATATCCCTCGGCCGTACTTCCACTGATCATCCTTAACAGAGATCTGGACGTTTTACATGGTTCAAAGGTATCATGCAATTTATATCTCTGTTGTCGTAATTTTACTATACGTTCTGGTCCTATAATATCACTAACTATTCTATATAGTCCTTTAGAAAGAAGACTCTCTTCATTAGGGAATGCGTAAGCCATTTTGTTGTGTGTGAATATTATATCTACTTCCTTTTTGATGTGAAATCCCCTGACGATTCATATGAACTTTGAAATTTGCATGATCTATATTTATCTTTCATATATATTCCTGATCTGTATATACATATGTAGGTCAATCATTGACGGGAATATGAATGCATACTTAATAAAAGTCGTCACCTTATAGAGAGTTCTATTAATCTTGCCAAGGACATAGCTTTTAGATTTCCTTTTACGTAGGTACTTCCCAAATGCATTGCCGAAGACCAACGTGTGTTTTACATAAATGTAAAGCTCATGTAATGTTCTCCTTACCTACGATATTTCTGAATAAACTCTGCACTTTATTGAAAGGAACATATCACCTTCAAAAGCGACAAAATCTTCAAAAGCAACAAGCAAGAAAACATGATGGTGCACAATAAATTGATTTGATTTTTTTTTTTCAAGAGAGTAAAGATTTGGAACACTTCCGTATTATTAATATAAACATTAATTTCCTTTTGCAGTTTGGAGCAGTAGAACTCGTTCTCCGTGACTGGATGTTTGTTTAGCGTATTCATTACTTCGTATCGGCACTGTCGCCTAAAAGCAGCTTTGTTTTGGCCCTTTATATAAAAATTATGTCTCCCCCTAACGGGGAGGAGACAAATTATTTAGAATTGCCTTCGCGTCCGTCTGTCATACATCATGTACCGGCTATATCTCTTGAATCGTTTGCCAGATCACTTTCATATTTTAATTAGTATGTTGATGCTTATGAACCGAAGGTTTCACTTCACCTTGACCCAAGGTTATGTGATCAAGGTCAAGGTCAATTAGTACATTTTTAATGAAATTGTACATGCTATACTGTTGGGGTTATATCTCTTGAACTGTTTATCAAATCACTTTCATATTTTAGTATGTTGTTGCTTATGAACCGAAGGTTTCACACGTTGACCCTAGGTCGTGTGACCAAGGTCAAGGTCACTTAGTATATTTCTAATGAAATTGTACATGTTATCATGTCCAGGCTTTATCTTTTGAACTGTGATCGGATCCCTTTCATATTTCAGTATGATAACGCTGATGATCCAAAGGTTTCACACATCCAAGGTCATATAACTAATGTCAAGGTCAATTATTAAGTTTTTGAATGAAATTGCAAATGCTATTGAGTCTGAACTATATCTCAAGGTTGTTGTGGGTCATGTATTATTTTAGTTTTACTTTATGTGTAGGTACACATGTACTTAGTCATATTATATTATGATTTCATAATAATTCTTTCTAGATTTTACTATGTCATGTTTATTTCATTAGAGAATATTCCAGTATATTCTTTGTTACATCATTATCATCACATGACTGTGATTTCTAGAATTTACTCTATTGTTAATCATGTGTAATGAGTCATTGTTCTAGAAGCTTCTGGTTAATTCATTGTTCTTAAGTATAAATACCTCTGAGGAACTGTGTTGAAGGGGACATTCGTACACATTCGTACACACGATTCATTCATCTATTCTGATATACTGGGACACTTTATTTGTTGAGACTTTAATCCACTTAACAACGTTTGGACACTGATCTTTCGAGAACGTTTGTGATTACCGGAAACCATACATTCGATAGACTTTGTGGACCGTGACGGACACTTTGATCCGGACATTGTATTGTAAGTTGTAATCATTTCAAATATATATATTTTGTACATAATTAAACTTGTAAATTTATATTCTGTCTTTGTCTGATTTTTGCTGGCGTTTTGGGGTATTCTGACCCATAACAGAATTGGGGGCTCGTCCGGGATCGTAATCTCTGCATATTTGCATTTTTACGTAAAAGTTCGTTTTTTGAAAAAAGGAAAATTCTCCAAACTTTTGCCAGCAGAAATCAATCATGGTATTTTCGGTCACTGAATTTTTGAAATCGCCGACTGTACAAGAGTTCGAATCATTGAAGAAAGATGATTTGATTGGTTTAGGTCTTCACTTGAAGTTAGATGTAAAATCTTCTATGAGAAAACAAGAAATTAGAAATATTGTGGCTAAAAAGCTTTTAGCTGAGGAAATCTTTTCGTCATACGATTTTCCTGTTGAACCTGTTTCAAGCGAAACCAAAATGTCAAAATTTGAGTTTGAATTAGAGAAAATGAAAATACAATTACAATTTGAAAAAGAAGAAAAAGAAAGACATTTACAATTTGAAAGAGAAAAAGAAGAAAGAGAGAAACAGGAACGTATGCACGAGAAAGAACTCCAGTTTGAGTTAGAAAAGTTAAAGTTAGAGAAAAGCGCTAAGGAAAATCCTGTTCCTTCGCCTGTAAAGTCTGAATTCGACGCCGCCAAAAACATCAGATTAGTACCAAAATTTCAAGAAAAGTCCGTGGACAAATATTTTCCACATTTTGAGAAAATCGCGGCCAATCTGAAGTGGCCACGTGATTTTTGGCCAACTTTGTTACAAAGCGTACTTATTGGCAAAGCGGCTGAAGTGTACTCGGCGCTCAGTATTGCTGAGAGTTCAGACTATGACAAGGTCAAGGACACGATTTTGAGAGCATATCAGTTAGTACCTGAGGCGTACAGACAAAAGTTTAGAAAGTACAAAAAGTTTGAAAATCAAACATACGTTGAATTTGCTCGAGAAAAAGAAGATTTATTTGATCAGTGGTTTCGATCTAAGAAAATTGCCAATTCATTTGACAATTTACGTCAAATAATTCTGATAGAAGAGTTCAAAGAATGTGTACATCAAGATTTAAGAACTCATTTGGAAGACAAAAATGTTAAAACTCTTGAAGAGGCCGCTGTTTTGTCTGATACGTATGCTCTCACTCATAAGAAAAATTTTGTGTCAAAAACTCAATCTCGCGATAGTGCCAAAACGTCAGATTTTCCAAAGAAAAATTTACAAGAGTCTCAGTCGTCCATTAGTTCCCAGTCACCATCTCAAGGTGGTTCTACGTCCGGACCTAGGTCCGAGCGTTCTGAGGCATCCCCAGGGGTGGGGTCGCTTCCTACATGCAATTATTGTAAGAAAAAAGGTCATGTTATTGGTGAGTGTTTGAAGCTTAAGAAGAAAAAAGAACTTAAGTCACAGGCCTGTGCGTCTGTTAGAAATGATAGGAAAGCCTTAGATTCGATTTGTTCTGACACTCCTGAGATTCAGGGTTCTAAGTCCAGTTCTTATGATTTTGTGGAGGATCATTATAAGCCCTTTTTGTCACAGGGATTTGTTTCACTCAGTGATTCTAGCGAAGCGTTGCCTGTTCAGATTTTGAGAGATACTGGTGCTGCCCAGACTTTATTGTTAGAGGGTTCATTGCCTTTGTCTGAGCACACTTTTACTGGTAGGTCAGTTTTATTACAGGGTGTGGAGCTAGGCGTCATTGATGTTCCCCTTCATAAAATTTATTTGAAGTCAGACTTAATTACTGGACCTGTTATTGTAGGTGTTCGACCTACTCTTCCCGTTCAAGGCGTTTCCTTGTTGCTTGGCAACGATTTAGCTGGCGGCAAAGTTGTAGCCGATCCGATTGTTTGTGAGAAAATCACGTCCGATGTCGTGTCCGATGATGAAGACGACGACTTGTATCCAGCCTGCGCAGTTACCAGGGCGATGGCCAGGAACAGACTAAAAGAGGCTGAGAGTACTTCTGCACTTAACGAGGACCATCCCTCCAAAAATATAGACCTTTCTGACACATTCATGTCTACTATTGATGACAGCGTACCTGAGACGTCAGTACCACTTCATGTTGACAAGTCTCCCACAGTACCTGGTGATGATTCCCATCCGCCATTAGACAGAGATACAGATGCCTTAAGCCGTGAGCAGCTCCTCTCCGAGCAAACTAAAGATCCGGAGATCATCCAACTAAGTAAGAGGGCCCTTCCCCGAGAAGAAGCGGACAAAGTCGGAGAGTGCTTCTACATACAAGATGGCATCCTTATGCGGAAATGGAGACCACCCGATGCACCCCCTAATGAAGTGTGGCAGGTCGTTCACCAGATAGTGGTTCCAGTAGCGTATCGCGGGGACATCATGAGTTTAGCTCACGACACACCCATGGCAGGTCATTTAGGTGTCAATAAGACTTATAATAGGATTTTAAGTCACTTTTACTGGCCTAAGTTGAGAAAAGATGTGTCTGAGTTTTGTAAGTCTTGTCATAGTTGTCAGATGGTAGGTAAACCCAATCAAGTTATACCACCTGCTCCCCTCCAACCCATTCCAGCCTTTGAGGAACCTTTTAGTAGGGTGTTAGTTGATTGTGTAGGTCCTTTGCCTAGGACTAGGTCAGGGAATCAGTACTTACTGACAATTATGTGTACTTCGACTAGGTTTCCTGAAGCCATACCTCTTAGGAATATTAAGGCAAAGACCATAGTTAAGGCCCTTACAAAGTTTTTCAGTTTCGTAGGTGCTCCTAAGGCTATTCAGTCAGATCAGGGTTCGAATTTTATGTCAGGATTGTTTCAGCAGGTTATGCATGAGCTAGGTATCAGGCAGTATAAGTCTTCTGCGTACCATCCTGAGTCCCAGGGGGCACTTGAACGCTTTCATCAAACCCTTAAAACTATGATGAAAACATATTGTCACCAGTATGGAAAAGACTCGGATGAAGGGGTTCACCTCGTGTTGTTTGCGGCACGAGAAGCGGTTCAGGAGTCCCTGGGGTTCAGTCCCTTTGAGCTAGTTTTTGGGCATACGGTCAGGGGGCCATTGAAGTTATTGAAGGAAAAATGGTTGACTGAGACTAGCGATTTGAATCTCTTAGACTACGTGTCTAATTTCAAAGAGAAATTATATAATGCTTGCAAATTGGCTCAAGAAAATCTCAAAACATCACAAATGAAAATGAAAACATGGTATGACAAAGATGCTAGAAACAGAGTTTTTAAACCAGGCGATAAAGTTCTTGTATTTTTGCCTATCCCTGGTCATCCTTTGCAAGCTAGATATTTCGGTCCTTATGAGATTGAGAGTAAAATTAGTGATGTTAACTATGTGGTTAAGACACCAGGTCGGCGAAAAGAAAAAAGAGTGTGTCATGTTAACATGTTGAAAGAGTATTTTGATAGAAGTGACCGAAATTTTGTAAAATCAGTTTCCACTTTGGCCAATGTAAATACATTAGAAAATTGTGTTGAACCTGAATGTAATGAAGAGACTGTCGAAAAAGACTTTTGCTCAAAGTGTCCGTTTGAAGAATTCTGAAATTCTGACAAGTCCGGAAGTGAAACTCGGACATCTGACCGTGCATCAAAAAGAGGAAGTGCATCAATTAATGCGGGAATATACGACCATCTTTCCGGACGTTCCAAAAAAGACGAATGCATCTCATCATGACGTCATTGTGGGTGATGCGTCACCTATCAAACAGCATCCCTATCGGTTAAACCCGATAAAACTTCAATACATGCGGAAAGAAATTCAATACGTGCTTGAAAATGACATTATTGAACCCAGCAATAGTGATTGGAGTTCCCCATGTATTCTTGTTCCGAAGCCAGACGGAACTTACCGATTGTGTACGGACTTTAGAAAAGTCAATTCAGTCACCAAAACTGACTCTTATCCGATCCCACGAATCGATGACTGTATCGATAAAATTGGCAGTGCAAAATTTGTCAGTAAATTTGACTTGCTCAAAGGCTATTGGCAGGTCCCGCTTACCGAGAGAGCCAGAGAAATATCGGCATTTGCTACTCCAGATGGGCTATACCAATATAAAGTAATGCCCTTTGGTATGAAAAACGCACCAGCCACATTCCAGAGGATGATTCATTCGCTCCTAAATCATCTCGAAGGATGCGAGGCGTACATCGATGACGTCATCATCTACAGCGACACCTGGGATGATCATCTCCGCATCATGCGTACCTTCTTCGACATTCTGGCGAAAGCAAACCTCACAGTGAACCTTGCGAAAAGTGAATTTTGTCGTGCGACTGTAGAATATTTGGGTCACAAAGTAGGTCAAGGTTTTGTTACTCCTATCATGGCCAAGGTGGAAGCTATTTCAAAGTTCCCGATTCCTACCAATAAGAAAGAGATAATGAGATTTTTGGGAATGGCAGGATTTTACAGAAAATTTTGTCCAAATTTCTCGTCAGTTGTTAGTCCACTTACCAATCTGTTACAAAAGAAAGTGAATTTTGCATGGACCAATGACTGTGACGAATCTTTTAAGAAAATCAAATGTGTTCTTATGAATAGTCCTGTCCTGTCAGCTCCAAATTTTGATAAGCAATTTAAGCTTACTGTTGATGCCAGTGACGTAGGAATCGGGGCTGCTTTGTTTCAAGAAAATGATGATGGTGTAGATAGAGTTGTTTGTTATTTTTCAAAGAAATTGACAAAATGTCAAAAGAATTACTCTACTATTGAAAAAGAGTGTCTTGCATTATTGTTAGCTTTACAACATTTTGATGTTTATTTGAATGTTACTTTACATCCCATTCTTGTGTATACTGACCACAACCCTCTCACATTTTTGCACAAAATGTCAAACAAGAATCAAAGACTTACAAGGTGGAGTTTATTGTTGCAAGAGTACAATATCATTATTAACCATATCAAGGGCAAAGACAATGTGATTGCAGATGCACTATCGAGAGTTTCATGAGTGATTTTTGCAGACTTTACCACCTAAGTTTTCATTGACATTCAAACTTTTTTTAAGGGGGGAGGTGTTGTGGGTCATGTATTATTTTAGTTTTACTTTATGTGTAGGTACACATGTACTTAGTCATATTATATTATGATTTCATAATAATTCTTTCTAGATTTTACTATGTCATGTTTATTTCATTAGAGAATATTCCAGTATATTCTTTGTTACATCATTATCATCACATGACTGTGATTTCTAGAATTTACTCTATTGTTAATCATGTGTAATGAGTCATTGTTCTAGAAGCTTCTGGTTAATTCATTGTTCTTAAGTATAAATACCTCTGAGGAACTGTGTTGAAGGGGACATTCGTACACATTCGTACACACGATTCATTCATCTATTCTGATATACTGGGACACTTTATTTGTTGAGACTTTAATCCACTTAACAACGTTTGGACACTGATCTTTCGAGAACGTTTGTGATTACCGGAAACCATACATTCGATAGACTTTGTGGACCGTGACGGACACTTTGATCCGGACATTGTATTGTAAGTTGTAATCATTTCAAATATATATATTTTGTACATAATTAAACTTGTAAATTTATATTCTGTCTTTGTCTGATTTTTGCTGGCGTTTTGGGGTATTCTGACCCATAACAAGGTCAAGATCAATTAGTTCTTTTGAATGAAATTGTACATGCTTATCTTGTCCGGGCTTTATCTTTTGCACCCTTCTTCCAATTATTTTCCTATTTCTGTATGTTGTTTCTCAGGACTTAATGTTTCTTATCTCGTTGTCTCAAGGTCACATCATCAGGGTCCCTTCCGACTTTGATAAAGAAAATGTGTATGCTAAATATGTCCATGTTGAAATTATATATGCTAATCATGTCCAGGCTATATGTATTGAACCGTGTATCCATCACTAATTCAGTTTGCTGTTGCTCATGATCCATAGGTTTCAGTTCACCTATATCCAAGGTCATCTGAGCAAAGTCAATTTCGCTCGATATAATGCTTATAGTGAAATTGTATATGCTAATCATGTTCGGGCTTTACCTCTTAATTCTAGTATGATGTTGTTCATGACTCAAAGGTTTCACATAATCTTGGCCCAAAGTCATGTGACCAAGGTCAAAGTTACTTAGAAGGATGGGGAGACATCTGGGTTTTTCTGATAAACATTCTCTTGCCATTATAACATGTATATATTTTTTGTTCTTTTGGAAACTTGTCATTTCATCTGAAAATATCATCGAAATTAAAGGAGGTTAACATCTTAGCACCATCCCTCCAATGCTATTTTGAACCTACAGGAGATTTGGAGCCTTGTAATCTCTGTAAAGTAAATGCACAAATTTGAATTCAAAAAATTAATGATCGTTGCGCAATATAAGTCCCCTACCGGCAGCATAAATTTATGCCCAGCATTTTTGTTCATCATGCAGTTCATTATCTGCAAGATCAGCCAAGAAAAGTCTGGGTAACTGAATTCACGAAATTTGCTAAGTCCAAGGGCCATAACTCTTGTGAAAATTAGTCAATCTAAATTAAACTCTAACTTGATCTGCATCACACTATAATGTATTCACATACAAAAAATCAGTTCATTATCTGCAATAGCAGGCATGAAATAGCCTGGAAACTGAAAATTTCCTGAAATATGCTAAGTCCAAGGGCAATAACTGTTGTAAAAATAGCAATCCAAGGAATGCTTGTGTCGCCTGCAAAGTGGTTTGATTATTATTCTAAAAAAGGATCAAAATTATCGGTATCAATAGAAAAGTCTTGTCAAATGAAATTCATATGAAATATCAGACCTCTTAATTACAAATTAAAAGATATGGTCATTCTCAAATTTTCAGAAAAGAGTGTCAATCATCTAGGTCAAGGTCACTACGTAAGAATTCGTAACAAAAAGGTCTCATGATAAGAAATATAAAAGACCTATCACTTGCCAATTAAAAGATATATACAACCTTAATTTCTTAGAAAAGAAGGTCAAATAGCTTTATCAAGGTAAAAAATTATGTTATGTGTAGAAAGGTAAAAATTTATGATATCTGAAGAAAGGTCTTGTTACAAGGATTGCACATGTGAAATATCGAAGTCTTAACACTTACCAATCAAAAGATATATCCATTCTTAATTTTTTTGAAAAGTAGGTCAAATATGTAGGTCAAGATCACTAGGTCAAAAATTATGGTATGTGTAGAAACTTCTTGTCACTAGGAATACATATGTGAAATATCAAAGCCCTATCACTTACCAATCAAACGTTATGGGCTGTGACACCCAAAGTGTTACAGACAGACGGACTGACTGACGGACGGACAGACAGACAAAGGACAAAGTGATCCCTAAGTGTCCCTATGCTTCGCAGGCGACACAACAATAGGCCAATAGAAACCAAACTCAAACTTCTGTATCACAATGCAATGTATTCATATACCAAAAATCAGTGCAATATTTGCAATAGAACCAAAGAAAAGTCCGGAAAACTGAAATTTTCATGAAATTTGCTAAGTCCAAGGGCCATAACTCTTGTAAAAATAGGTCAATCTAAAGCAAACTCAAACTCGTTCTGTACCACATTGAAATAAATCCACATACCAAAAATAGCAATCCAAGGAATGCTTGTGTCGCCTGCGAAGCGGTTTATTATTCTAGAAAGTGGATCAAAATCATTAGTATCAGTAGAAAAGTTTTGTCAAATGAAATTCATCTGAAATATCAGACCTCTTAATTACAAATTAAAAGATATGGTGATTCTCAAATTTTCAGAAAAGAGTGTCAATCATCTAGGTCAAGGTCACTACATAACTACTGGTTACAAAAAGGTCTCGTCATAAGAAATATTAAAGACCTATCACTTACCAATTAAAAGATATATACAACCTTAATTTCTGAGAAAAGAAGGTCAAATAGCTAGGTCTAGGTCAAAAGGCAAAAAAGAAAAAGATGGTATGTGTAGAAAGGCATTGTTACAAGGAAAATACATGTTAAATATCAAAGCCCTATAACCTACCAATCAAAAGATATAGCCAATTTTCCTTTTCTTGAAAAGTAGGTCAAATATCTAGGTCAATGTCACAAGGTCAAATTTCATGGTCTGTGTAGAAAGGTCTTGTCACAAGGAATACACATGTGAAATACCGAAGCCCTATCACTTACCAATCAAAAGATATATACAATCTTAATTATTTTGAAAAGTAGGTCAAATATGTAGGTCAAGGTCAATAGGTAAAAAAAGTATGGTATGTGTAGAAAGGTCTTGCCACAAGGAATACACATGTGAAATATCAAAGCCATATCACTTACCAATCAAAAGATATAGCGAATCTTATCTTTTTTTCAAAAGTAGGTCAAATATCTAGGTCAAGGTCACAAGGTCAAACATTATTGTATTTGTAGAAAGGTCTTGCCACAAGGAATACACATGTGAAATATCAAAGCCCTATCACTTACCAATAAAAAGATCAAGCGAATCTTATCTTTTGTTCAAAAGTAGGTCAAATATCTAGGTCAAGGTCACAAGGTTAAAAAATTATCGTATGTGTAGAAAGGTCTTGCCACAAGGAATACACATGTGAAATATCAAAGCCCTATCACTTACCAATCAAAAGATATAGCAAATCTTATCTTTTTTTCAAAAGTAGGTCAAATATCTAGGTCAAGGTCACAAGGTCAAAATTTATGGTATTTGTAGAAAGGTCTTGCCATAAGAATTGCATGTGTGAAATATAAAGGTCCTAATATTTACCAATCAAAAGATATATTCATTCTTAATTTTTTTGAAAAGTAGGTCAAATAAGTAGGTCAAGGTCACTAGGTCAAAAATTATGGTATGTGTAAGAAGGTCTTGTCACAAGGAATACACATGTGAAATATCAAAGCCCTATCACTTACCAATCAAAAGTTATGGGCTGTGACACCCAAAGTGTGACAGACAGACAGACGGACGGACAGACGGACAGACGGACAGACGGACAACAGACAAAGTGATCCCTAAGTGTCGCTATGCTTCGCAGGCGACACAAAAATGAGTTCAATATATGCAACAACAGCAATAAAAAAGTCCAGAAAATTGAAGTTTTCATAAAATTTGCTAAGTCTAAGGACCATTACTCTTGTAAAAATAGGTCAATCAAAAGCAAACTAAAACTTGATCTGTATCACATTAAGATATATCCACATACCAAAAATGAGTTCAATATATTGAATATAACAACAGCGAAAAAAGTCCGGAAAACTGAAAATGGGACAGACAGACAGATGTGTGACAAAATGATTTAGCATTACATAACGAGACATTAAAAGTCGGTATGATATTGTAGAATCCAAATCCGGATATTTACGTACAGTACGTTTCTTTCCTTATTATTTTATATGTGTCAGAGTAAATTCGAGCTATCACTTAGATCAATAAGTAGGATTGAAACTGTTAGAATTATTGACCAATCAGATGCCTGTATTTTGTCCAATCACATCACAGCATTTTAACCAATCAAAATAGACCACAGGATATAAAAGGCAGACAGCCTTTGATGCAGGTTCCCATTCCGTTGAAAGTAATCCAACCGTATACATCGTATAAGCGAAGGTAATAGGTTCAAGACGTGACTGAATAAGTCTTTCCTTAGCCATAGTCATTTAATACATATTGATAGTGCTAGGTAAAGGTACACTCGGTAATCTTAGCCTCATCCCCTTCATGTAATATAATGAGCTAGAGCTAAAGTGAGCTAGTAGATCTATAGTGAGCTTGAGTCAAGGTGAGCTCGAGCAGTGATAAGACTGAGCCGAAGTGAGCCCGAGTCAAATTGAGCCACAGCTCATTTTTACATAAGATAAATACGGAGAGGAGCCTTTGTATAAATTAGTTTTTATTGTTAGATTAAAGATTCAAAGGTTGAAAAAATGATTTAAAATGACAGCTCCGATTTAATTTCTAAAATTATGGGCCCATCCAATGTTGTACAAATGAATACTACCAACAGTGCATACATTACAAAGTGGAGGGTATATACATAGCAAGTTCTTGGGTAAAACCCAGGTGTGTGAGAGATACATTAAATAAAGTGTTATTTGTTGAACAAGTGATCCCTATTGAGGGGTTCTCTGTGTAGCAGAGGGACATATCATACTTAGAGAATAGTGAAATGTCAGACTGTTGCATTTTATTGTTGCACTGTGTCTTTTATAGAGAAACCAGATCTGGAGGTGAAAAGTGTTAAGTTTTGTAGAGGTCAAATTAAATCACATTTTCTTAATAAAAACTTTTACAGATACATGTTTTACGATGTTGCACATGTCATAGACAAAATCACTTACATGTATCTTTAAAACAATTACTTGTTTCTACATATTATGAAAGAATATTCGTGTCAGATTACTTCTCTATCAAATTATCCTTTTTTTATAACATTTATACATGTACAAATGCAGGTGTAATACATTTGAATTTTTAAGGTACTCCTACATTCTCATCCTAGTCTGGTAACTGTTACGTAAATGTAGTCCTCGATTTCAAGATGGTCTTTGATAATGTTTTTAAAAGTCTATTATTTTATTACATTCTCCCTCTTATACACATGTACAGTGTAACTTGTCTCACTCATATTTCTGCAATGAAAATCTTGTTGAACTTCTAGTCTATTTGGAAGCTACAATGTCAAGAATTCAGTTGATCATGTTGAAAAAAATAAGAAAAATCAGTTCAAGAACAATTTTAATGTCATAAAATGAAAATTATAATAACAAACAATAATTAGCCAAACAAACTATTAGATTTCATCTTCTTGCTGAGTTTAGGCTGTGAGCTTTGACTCATCCAACTCGGGATTTTACGTTTTTGTCCTGTATTTTGTGTGTCAAGTTTCTGCGATGACTGATCACTGAAAGATTTTTGCAATGTTGGGCGTGCCTTCATTCCAACATTATGTTCGGATGACTTTGATTTCACTGATGCAATAGTGTTTTTGTTAAGATCTGGAGAAGTTTTTGATGATAAATTAGATGTTGATGAAGATGACGATGGTGGCACAGCTTGTGTTTTGTTGGGTGTGTCAGCTACTATGTCTAAAGCAGAACTGTCCAATTCATCATCTGTAGAAATATCATCAGGGTCCTGTAATAGATATAGCCTTTACATGTATAAATGATCAGCTAGATTCAAGTTTCAGACAGACAAACAGATAGGCATATAAGAATAAGGCATACAAAACTTAGGGGGCATAAGAAAATGTCTTAATAGAAGGAAATTACTTTAAAATCTAACGACCCTGCTTCTTTTTTTTTTGTATTATCAATTTACGATGGAGATATTTTTTCTTTAAAATTAATTCAAATTTCGAAAAGCAGAATTTAAATTGTGAAAAACTATGATTTCTTTTTATGTTTTATTCTTATTTGAATCATGCAACTTGTATGTACATGTACATGACATAGATTTAAAAACCTTAACATTCATATATAAAAAAAGATAATTTATTCAAATGAACAGTTGGTTTTCCTTCTTTGTCACCATGTACAAATGTACATGTATATACAAAAATCATAAAACTTTTCATTCTGTACGTATATGTACATTAACCGCAAGGTTTCTAATACAAAGCTAGACTAGTAGGCTGAGCATCATAATTTTCAATATACTAAATGATATACATGTAATGTATCGTGAATGTACCAGAAGTACCTGTGAGGAGGGTTGGTCTAGTACAAGTTCCCCCGACTCTCGAGTGAATTGTCCATACCTCTGTACCAACATACTAATGACTACTTTAATGTGGTTGTACTCTATGTACGCAGGTAGAAGGTCCTTAATACGGGTTAAAGAACCAATCTCTGTAAATGGACAGATACATGTAGTATAACAAGACAATCGATAAATGAATAAGCAGATATGATAATGAGACACAAGGGTACATCTAAATTATACATGTACATGTATCTATCAAAAACTCTAAATCTGATCTATCATAAAGACCTTTTGTCATATAAAAATAAAATTCAATATAGAATATTCATGTAAGTACATGTAGACACTTTAAATTCTAAATTTCTTTAAAGTAGATAAAGTTTACCGTACCTGATTTTATATTTGGACCCCTGATGATGTCAGTTGTCTGCTGTTGTATAGAACTTGTAATACCGAGTCTCTTAACGTCAACTTCTAACCCGGCTTTAATGGCATCACAGAGATGTGATACTATAGTGGACGTCTTTAACCCTCTCTGTGAAGCTATTTCTTCCTATATAATATAACAGCATGATGTAATTATTATAGCTTCTCATAACTATATTACATACTGCCTATAGGAAAACATTTATCTTCACCAAGCTGCATGCAGGATGATTCATAAAGATGGATACACTGATGATCTCAAACTCTGATGATATCAAGGACAGGAGATACAGGTGAAAAATGTGAACGATACAATCAAGGGTAAAATTTTATTGCAAACAAGTGATTTAATTTTCATAAACTTTTACTATATGATCTGATTGAAACCCATTTATCTTAAATATTTGCCGTATTGAGGGATTTACATGTATGTTGTCATAAAAAGAATGCTTTTTATGGCAAATTAAGACTTGATTCCCACATCTTCTGATTTCTGTGAGAAATAAATTATTGTATATTAATATTGTAAAGAAGTTATTGTATTGATTTCATTCAATTAATTTTCCTGCAAGCCACAGCTTTAACAAACTTGAAAGAAGGTCCAAAGAAAAATTATAAAAATAAAGGGAATATCTATCCTGTACATGTAGATGTAGCTTACCAGACTTCTTTTCTCCATTTGGAACATAATGTATGAATTCCTCTTTGTCTCAGTTAGCCTTGATATCTCGAGTTGGTACTGGCTGTTATCCTAAATATGACATAAAGACATCTTTTTTTACATGTACACATCACAGTCCCTTCATCAATTACAAAGATGCTTTAAATAGATTAAATCATTTTTTATTTATAAGCAGAGTTTGCATTCCGAGAGGTTTTTTTTTCATGACCACACATACCCTTTTTCTTCATTGGGCTCACTAGGATATTTTTCATCATTTCATATGACTGCGATATTGTGGCATCCCTTGTGCTTACCCTGTTTTTACTAATGTAATCCCTGATACTTTCCCAAGATGGCACTACACCTACTTACCCTTTGTACAGAGATAACAGGGAAGTTATCAGATTTGATGCTGTTTTCCTCACAGAACTTTAATATGATGGTCAGGAACGTAGGTCCAAATTTCTCCACCTTGGCAAGCGGGAAATCCTCTAGCTTCAGTAGACTCTCCTTATTACCAGGTCTGTACAAAACAAGAGGCAAAAGTGGGTCTTTATAGCTCATAAAGTGTGTAGACATAGAATGCCAACAGATTCTCTACACAGGGATATGCATGTAAAAAATAGTGATTTAAAAAGAAGTGAAATCAAGTAACTTTATGCATATGAAAAATTCATGTACATGAATTTCAGTCACTATTGTGTACCTGATCTTGGCCATATCGAACAGTATTTCATTTATAGCATGTGGAGTGTAACCGGTGTCATGGATTACCTGATTTCTGTGTCTCACTAGTTTGTCATATAAATCTACGTGTAAAAATAGAACGTACCTGATCTTGGCCATACATGTATCTAACAGTACTTTATTACTGGCTATAGCATGTGGAGTGTAGCCAGTGTCACGGGCCATCTCATTTCTCTGTCTCACTAGCTTGTCATATAAATCTACGTGTTAAAATAGAATGTACCTGATCTTGGCCATATCTAACAGTATTTACACATGTATTACTGGCTATAGCATGTGGAGTGTAGCCAGTGTCACGGGCCATCTCATTTCTCTGTCTCACTAGCTTGTCATATAAATCTACGTGTACAAATAGAACGTACCTGATCTTGGCCATATCTAACAGTACTTTATTACTGGCTATAGCATGTGGAGTGTAGCCAGTGTCACGGGCCATCTCATTTCTCTGTCTCACTAGTTTGTCATATAAATCTACGTGTACAAATAGAACGTACCTGATCTTGGCCATATCTAACAGTACTTTGTTACTGGCTACAGCATGTGGAGTGTAGCCAGTGTCGCGGGCCGTCTCATTTCTCTGTCTCACTAGTTTGTCATATAAATCTACGTGTACAAATATAACGTACCTGATCTTGGCCATATCTAACAGTACTTTATTACTGGCTATAGCATGTGGAGTGTAGCCAGTGTCACAGGCTGTCTTATTTCTCTGTCTCACTAGTTTGGCATATAAATCTACGTGTAAAAATAGAACGTACCTGATCTTGGCCATATCTAACAGTACTTTATTACTGGCTATAGCATGTGCAGTGTAGCCAGTGTCACAGGCTGTCTTATTTCTCTGTCTCACTAGTTTGGCATATAAATCTACGTGTACAAATAGAACGTACCTGATCTTGGCCATATCTAACAGTACTTTATTACTGGCTATAGCATGTGGAGTGTAGCCAGTGTCACAGGCTGTCTTATTTCTCTGTCTCACTAGTTTGGCATATAAATCTACGTGTAAAAATAGAACGTACCTGATCTTGGCCATATCTAACAGTACTTTATTACTGGCTATAGCATGTGGAGTGTAGCCAGTGTCACAGGCTGTCTTATTTCTCTGTCTCACTAGCTTGTCATATAAATCTACGTGTAAAAATAGAACGTACCTGATCTTGGCCATATCTAACAGTACTTTATTACTGGCTATAGCATGTGGAGTATAGCCAGTGTCACGGGCTGTCTCATTTCTCTGTCTCACTAGTTTGGCATATAAATCTGACTGTAAAAACAAAATTGAGATAATTGACAGTTATCTTATGAATAATGTATACGTAAAAAAAGTCTTATTTATTGCTAATATGCTTTTCTTATCTAGCACTTCACTTTTAACATTTGATTAGCTTTATATTTCACAGATGTATTTTTGATCCACCTTTCCTTATTTTTTTTATTTATTTATTTTATCTTTTTTTTTTCTTTCTTCACTCTACCAACATCCCCCCCCAAAAAAATGTGTGATTTTTAAGATACCTCTTACATGCAGGTAAATTATTTCCTGTATGACCTTGTCATTGACTTGATGATGTGACATGATCAGTTTTATCTTGTACATTTACCATATTTACCTGTAATTTCATCTCTTTTTCATCAACAACTGGTACTGGTGGGGCAGGAGGCATGGTTGCCTTGGTAACAGTTGCTAGGTTACTTCTTTGCTGTGGAGTTACAGATAAGCTTGGAATTGGCTTTGATGGTTTGGGGGTCTGAGGTCTGAAATGAACAACATAAAATGTGTAAGCAAAACTCATAAAAGAACATGTTTGTCATATGTACATGTATGTACGTGTACATGTAAATGTATTCAAAGTTCCACTCAGAACATTAGGAAAACAAGAAATTATGCAGAAACTATTTTCTTGATTTTCAAGGCGAAATGCAATATATAAGAATGTGGAAGAGAAACTTGTAGGCAAAATACTGATCATGTCAATAAAGGAATATGGACACTTTGTTGTAATTTCATATTTGAGTATTTGATGTAAACGTCCCAAATTTTGAAGACTTTTTGCTAGCAGAGATTAGAAAGAGAATATACTATGCAGAATGTTTCGTTGTAGCAAACTACTGAAAAAAAATTTTTCATTAAATTTCCTTAATTTAATTTTGCAATTTTTCATCATTTGACTCCTAAAGTACTCCATACTATAAATAGCCAGAATAAAAATATATTACTGCCTTACTTAATTGAGACAACAGTTTTGGGTGGATCCTCTTTCACCATTTCACTTGTGGGTATCATCTTGATCGTTGATGCATGACTAGTCAACCAAGCATGACCTTTATTGGACAACTCCACTGTGGATCCATACCCACTTAAAACAGGCACCTCTTTTACATATCCCTCATATATCAGAGCTTTACCTGAGAGACAAATTTATTACATGTAACACAAATCATGTCAAGGACACTTCATAAGAATCTTTAGACAAAATCTAATTAGCTTTTCGGAAGTTTGTAAATCATAGCTCTACTAAAGCATATTGAATCTTGTATTAATACATGTAATAAGTTAATCTAAAGAATTGAGCAGGTGACCTTGAAGTCTTGAACCCAAACAATGCATGTACATGCATTTCTCTCTTTCAAATAAGTACCCATACACTGTAAATGTTGTAATTTTCTTGTGGGGGAAATTTTTTGCGTATTTAATAAATTAAGGGACTGCGTGAAAATTTCATCCACGCAAACTAACCCTGCTTTATTCATAAGAAGGCAGAGAATTTATATCATGAATATTTCCCCAAAGCATAACATCGCGAATCGTTATACCCTTGTCAGTATCTCTATATAAAATCCTCATAGGAAAAATGCCTATAAATTCGAATATTTGACCAAGCGGTCAATATTAACATCAATATTGGCCCTAGGGCAATATTTAAAAAAATATTGACTGATAAACAGTACATCGTTTGTGACGTCACATCATTGATGACGCTATAAGCTCTACCTATTTTTACGCGCTCTTTCTCTTATGGAAGAAAATGAATGTAAACATGCCGGGCTAATCGGTTTGTTGCTGCAGAATTGATGTAAGGTATAACAAAACAATTATTGACTGGGAATTCCGGCAATATATGATTTGTTGGACCTACAGACAAAATATAGCCCTCGGCCGTCGGCCTCGGCAATATTTTATCTTCAGGTCCAACAAATCATATATTGCCCTCATTCCCAGTCAATAATTGTATAATATTCCCCGAACTAAGATAACCATGTTTACAGTACCCAAAAGTGTAATACATGCACTTCTTTAGTTTTCTTCAAGAAACCAAAGTTTAAAGTGTAATTATCCTAATTGGCTTTCACCTATTGCTCCCTACATCATTTGGTTTCTTCCCCTCATCAGTATGCATATATCCAAATTTGATTTAAAACATGTAGATAGAAAGGTTCTTGAGTTATCATCTGGAAACTTAAAGAGTGTTGGAACGATATAAAGCAAAGTATGTGTCACACAATACATCTGATACATGGCACAGTCATACAAATATTTTTCTGATAACACATGTACATGTAGTATTATGAAATATACAATCTGTCTGTTGAAAGTCTTTTACAATTTATTTTCCTGGTTCTAGTCTTTTTTAAAAGCTTTAATAACAAATTAAAAAAAAATTCAAATTCAATAATTTTAAAGGGTCTTATATGGGAGGGTAGGTGGTCCCCCACCCAGGCCTCTGCAGGGGTTTTTCTCCAGGTACTGTATCCCGGTTTCCTCCTGCTCCATTGACCCCCTCACGCCAACATCAGAGCCAACGTGAGACATTAAAATACATTTGTATAAGTTGTGTAACTTGTTTGTTAAACGTTATAGAATAAATAAAGTTTAATTTTAAATTCAATAATTTTGGACTATGCACACTATTTTAACAAAATTTACAGTTCAATGAACAATATTTAGGTTTATTGATTATATCTTAAATTAATTCTTACCAAATGCTTTCCACCAGTTGCTCTTTTTATATCTAAAATAGCAGAATTGTATTTTCAAATGTACATGTATAACATGATCAATTTCATATTTGTTATAATACATTTAATATGTATACAAAAAAATTCATGTAAATGTATACAACTATTCATAAATCAAATAAACAAAGGAGCTGTTAGCAAAAGGTGTAAAATAATGAAAAATCTGAGAAAAGTTTTCTGTAGAAATTTCAACTGACTTGGTCCACATCTCAGTCTACTGTCAAGTATGATAAAGTATACATGACACATGTATTTGGTATAGAACAAAAAGTTTTCCTTTAAAAAATAATGAGAAACAGAGAAGTATTTTTTATAACAATGCCCCAAACCCCTTCCAATTTTTACCCACAGAAATCAATGGAAAAAAAGAAAAATTTTACAACATTGTTCCCATTCATTAAGCCCTTATTCTAACCACTCCTTCGATTTATTTTTTCTATCTTGAGACTTGCATCTATTATCAAGATGTCTTAAGGCTACATTTAAGTAAAAAATTCAATCTAATGCATGGAGCTTATGTGCTTGCAAAATTAATTTTTTTTAACTCATGACAAACTTGTTTTCTTTCCATCTAAATATCTTTGAAAGAGTGTAAATCTAAGTGAAAGTCACCATCAAAATGTCTACACCATATACATGTACTTTTGACAGAATTCTATTTACATGTATGAGTGACTACATGTATATTAATGAATGAAAATGTGAAAAAAATCCATACAATAAGATTATAATGTTTCATTCAAGAACAAACATTCTGAATTCTGAGAAATACACGTGTAAAGTAAAACAAGATGCTTTGTTAATCACTATGCCCCCCCCCCCCCCCCCTCTTACAGCTTCAATGTACATTTACATGTGCATAACATATATTTTTTTTAACATACAAGTCAAATTTTCAGCAAGGTCAGGGTCAAAATTACAAGATCAATCTTTTTTATCAAATGTAAGTTTTGCCACAAAGAGTTCCTTTCAAATATGAAAGTCTTTGCAATAGACCGTCTACATATTACCGTTAGACTTGCATTTTAGACACGCCAAGACCCGACAACGCTACTTTAAATTTGATTTTATTTCTAACTGTGACATCATAAATCTGCTATGACATCACAGTTAAAACTTATGTCAAATCTTGTGATGTCGCGTCTTATGATGTCAACTGTGGTAATGTGAAAATCGTCTAATTGAATTCCAAAGGTTTTAGAAAGGTTTTAAAAGTTCCAGACACAAATTACAAACAATCAAACAACAAACAATCAAACAGACAGACAGATACAGTATCTTAGATACAGGGGCATAAGGAGGTCTCGTTTCTAATACTTATACATGTATAAACAACATACATGTAAATGAACAGCTAGATGTACAATGACATTCCTATAAATAAACTCTAAGCATTAAAGCCAAATTTCTTACTTTCCAGCACCAAAATTTCTGTGTTTTCTGTAATCTTGTATTTTCTTCTCAGATGAACCATAAACAAATTTGACAGCAGCCATCAATCCAAATCTACCTCCTAGAGTCTGAAATAAGTTAACACGTAAATGTACATTTACACATCCATGTACACTCTAAGTTCTGTCAATACATTGCTGATCTCAGTGAAAACTTGTAGTGTGAATTGTACATTGTACATATCAAGGCTTAAACCCATAATAAAATCATTCCAAGGAATGCACATGTCGCCTGCAAAACATAGCGACACTTAGGAATCACTTTTACATAAGGTGTGACATCTAAGTGTGACAGACAGATGGACAACAGACAAAGTGATCCCTAAGTGTTGCTATGCTTCGCAGGCGATGCGAAAAGTACATATTTACATGTACATGTACGAGTGGGTAGGTTATGGCGCCAGAATTGAAACACCCTTTAAAAGGAAATATTCATCACTATATACATGTACCCTCATTTTTTGGCGGTTGCATAAAAACTTACATGTTGAAATGTAGATCAACATCATAAAGTAATGGAATCTAATGAAAGCTCTGATAACTTACATTTAGCAGTAAACATTTACACAATGAAAAAAAGAAAATGTACATGTACATGTAAAGAACTTCAATTATTTCTTTGATTTACTGAAGTTTATTAAATGAAGTTAAACAATGAAGTTTAAATTGAGCTTGAATAAAACAAGAGCCCCAGGGGGCACAACGCTCACCTGATACCCATGCACGCTCTATTTGACATACTGACATTGAATACTGATAGTGCCAGTACCAGGATTTTAGCCCACAACCTTTCTAACAAGATTTTTGCCGGATGCAGACAAGTTTTTTTTTTTAGACAACCTTTAAAAGTACAAACAAGAGAAAATAGTCACATTTCAAAACAACAACTTTTTTACTGATTTGAAAAGATGGATTATGCGATCCAAAGTCATATGCCCAACTAGTATAGTTCGATTATGCAACATCAAAAATAAAATCATTTTGTAAAATTCCACATTAATGTGCAACAGAAACAGAATAAAACAATGAAATGATTTCATAAATTAAGTTTATTTAAAATTGAACACCAAACCTTTCATTACTAATAGCTAGTATGCCAGAAAATAATAAAGCCTGTGTTTGTGAAACACGAATGCCCCGCGGTGGCATCTTTGTTGGTATGAACACCATTTTCTGTTAAGTATGTGAGAGGTCAGGGTCAGAGTAATGTTGGTATCAATGGAAAGATCTTGTCACAAAGAATACACATGTACAATATGAAAGCCCTATCACTAACCATTCAAAAGTTAGGCCCAATGTTAAAGTTTTTGAAAAGTAGGTCAAAGGTCAAGGTCACGAGGTCAAAAATTTTGGTATCAATGGAAAGGTATTGTCACAAGGAATACACATGTGAAATATGAAAGCTCTATCACCTTCCATTCAAAAGTTATGCCCAATGTAAAGTTTTTCAGACAAACAGACAGACGGACAGGCCAAAAACTATATGCCCCCATATCTTTGATTCCGGAAGCATAAAAAACAAAGACTTTTCGGTTTTGCCTTTATTCATATTAAATTATACAGAAATCTATGAATGAGAGCTTTTGAATAGTATTGATTTCATCTTAATACATGTAACGTACAGTCAAAATCGTGTTAATCCAATTAACACAGACAAGTTGTTAGTGGACAATATTAATTCAAGTGAGTTGTGCAGAAATTGAGCCAATTTATTTTCCAAACAGCAGTGTACGGTGTATCAAACCTCATGACCCAGTGAAGCCACTTGGACAAATTATTTTCGGTAAATATGCTGAAATGCGGCGCTTGGAAATGTATTTTTAGCATATTGAATCAATAGTCGTGATAAATTTAACTTCGAACTTGATCTTGTCTTTTATGCAATCTACAGATAGGTTTGAAAATATGCAAAATTCGGAACATTTTCGATGAGGACGCAGAGTTCCTGTAAAAAAAGTGAAATTTGCGAAAAAAGGACATGCATGACCCCCCCCTTTTTCTTTACATTTTTATGCGTGCCAAAGATTCGCAATCAAAAAAGACCAATTTTACAGACTTCCGGGCATTTCAAGTCAGTCAAAATTTTTAGTGTGCACCTTTTTATTTCCTGTAGTTACCCCTACTAAAGGGGCAAGGAGGTATTGAACCAATCAAATCTGTAACAGAAGATATATGGCGACTATGTTTACCATAGATACAGAAATAAGACAGAGAAAATAAGCATTAAGGAGGGTTTGAACACCAAGATGGCGGCGGCATTATTTGTTTTCTCGCTTCCTGGGAAAAGTACAGTCTTAACTCCCTTAAAACATTTGATACTCTGATTGATACACACATTTGAGTATCCTGACGAAATTTGAAAAATTTACGGCGTCATTTGAAGAAATTATGGCGATTTTCGAAATTTAGGACTTTGGGAGTTTTATCCATGAGCAAACCACGACGTCATTTCGACGTAATCGGGAAAAAAATGGCGTCACAAACCTTCGCATTCAAAATGCAATAAAAACATTATTACGGAACGTATTGCATTGAAACTTAGCATGTATGAAATAGAAATTAAATCTTCATCACAGTGTATTCGTTGACAAATTTACGTTACAGGAAAGCGGATGTCACTTCATTGAAAATGGACGATTTTGGAAGAAAAAAATTGAAAATATAAATAATATTTTAATCCTAAATTCAATTTTTCCCATTTAATCATGAAATCATCCCTGGACATTCTTGATAATTTTGATAGTTTTTGACAAAGATTCATCCACAGGATTCCTAATAATTAACTAGCAACTACAGTAAATTGGCTCGAAATTGCAATTTTTTTAGCGACAGTGTCATCTTTTATTCGAGTATCCAGCCTGTGTTTAAAACACAATTCGTTTTATCTTTTCCATATGTAAGTGCAATATATTTATGGACATTTTGGAAGTCAAATCAAAATTAATTTCTAACAGCTTTACGAGAACTAGAATGGCACTTTCAATATTATGACGTCATCAAGAAATTCATGAAAACGTCGATTAATGCTTGTGTCGCCTGCGTAGCAGATTTTTTTTTTATTGAAATTAGGTCAAATATCAAGGGCAAGGTCACTAGATTAAAAATTATGGAATGTTTAGAAAGGTCTTTTCATAAGGAATACAAATGTGAAATATCAAAGCCCTATCACTTACCACTCAAAAGATATAGCAAATCATAGATTTGTTGAAAAGTAGGTCAAATATATAGGGCAAGTGCATGAGGTAAAAAATGATGGTATGTGAAGAAAGGTCTTGTCCATGGAATGCACATGTGATATATCAAAGCCTATCACTCAGCAATCAAAAGAAATAGCCAATCTAAGATTTTTTGAAAAGTAGGTCAAATATCTAGGTCAAGGTCATGAGGTCAAAAGTTATGATATGTGTAGAAAGGCCTTGTCACAAGAAGGAATACACATATTAAATATCAAAGCTCTATCACTTACCAATCAAAAGATATAGCAAATCTTAATTTTTTTGAAAAGTAGGTCAAATATCTAGGTCAAGGTCATGAGGTCAAAATTATGGTATGTGTAGAAAGGTATTGTCAAAAGGAATACACAAGAGAAATATCAAAGCCCTATCACTTGCCAATCAATAGATATAGCCAATCTTGGGTTTTTTTTAAAAGTAGGTCAAATATCTAGGTCAAGGTCATAAGGTTAAAAAATATAGTATGTGAAAAAAGGACTTGTCACAAGAAATACACATGTGAAATATCAAAGCCCTACACTTATCAATCAAAAGATATAGCCAATCTTAGATTTTTTGAAAAGTAGGTCAAATATCTAGGTCAAGGTCACGAGGTCAAAAAATATGGTTTGCGTAGAAAGGTCTTGTCACAAAGATTACACATGTGAAATATCAAAGCCCTATCACTTGCCAATCAAGAGATATAGCCAATATTAGATTTTTAGAAAAGTAGGTCAAATATCTAGATCAAGGTCACAAGGTCAAACATTATATGTGTAGAAAGGTCTAATCACAAGGAATACACATGTGAACTATCAAAGCCCTTTCACTTACCAATCAAAAGTTATGGGGTGTGACACCCAAGTTTGACAGACAGACGGAGGGACGGATGGACGGACAGACGAACAACGGACAAAGTGATCCCTAAGTGTTGCTGTGCTTCGCAGGCGACACAAAAAGTCAACATCTTAAAAATAAATTCAAAGTATATTTGATAGCGTATGTGGCCAAGTTAATTCGAAGTATGAAAATAAGTACACAAAGCCAAACTAGCTATAGCTTGTCTTATTTAAAAAATCATTAAAAATCTAAAAGTTGATATTTTGACAAAATTCTTTCACAGTTTCATTTCTAGCGATAAATATAAAAATAAAAAGAGAAAAAAAACTGAAAAAGGGAAAAAAAAATTGTTGGGGTCCCGCCGGGGTTTGAAGCTACTCCCCATGGGTCCATTTGGCATGGAAAACATACATTATACCTATGTACAATCTTAAAAAATATTCCTTAAAAATCCAAAAGTGGATATCTTGACAAAATTCTTTCACTTGTAGGGTACCATGCATGAGTACCTCATACCTACAAATTGTCATGACAATCTGAAGAGTGGTTATAGAAAAGAAGCAGAAAATGTATGAAAATCAACCCCCCCTCCATTCCTTTTTACATAAGAAAAAAATTCATAAAAAATCAAAAAAATAAATTTTAAGCATAAAATACATATCAAAGCATAAAGTAAGTTAAATATGATAAATATGTAGTAAATGAGTGTGTAAAATCATACACTTATTGAGTTATTTAAAGAAATAGTGCAAAAATGTGCATTTCTGACAAAGTCCGAAAAGACGTCAAAAACGCGTCAAAAATTTGACTTCGAAGTGGAACCAAAAATAACAACACTTCTTAAGACATCTCTCTAGATCATCCTGATGCTTTCGGTTTGCCGATACATGCTTCGGTTCTGAAGAAGAAGTTTGTCAAAGGAGGGTACCCCCCGTGACCTACTTTTGGCTGTGGTGGCGCCACCTGTTGACAGATCCGGACGAAAAACAACAACACTTGTAGGGGACCATGAGTACTTCAAACCTACCAAGTTTCATCAAAATCCCTTCAGCCGTTCTGGAGAAGAAGTTTAAAATGTGAAAAGTTTACGACGACGACGACGGACGACGGACGACAGACGCAACACTATGACAATAGCTCACTTGAGCCTATGGCTCAGGTGAGCTAAAAAGGAAATTATATATTACATTTGACTCTAGAAATTACCGACAAACCAAATGGTCTGATCATCATAATTCATCTAGCAAGTGTATCACAAATAATGGCAACACAAGAGAAGCATCCTCTCTCAACTGCATGCTCTATGCCATCAATAAAATAATTTTGAAATATAGTCCAAAGTAACCTTGACCTTTGATCCTTGACATTGAAAATAAATAGGGTTCACCCAAGGGGGAACATTTCTGGAAGGTTTGGTGATCCTAATTTAATGATTGCTACATGTATGTTTTCTATGCTATTCAAAAGAATTTTAAGCCTAAGTCTACTGTGGGCTTGACCTTTGACCCCTGACCTTGAAAATATCTCCCAAGGGGGAACATTTGTGGAAGGTTTGGTGATGCTATGATGATTACTACGTCTTCCATGCTATCACAAGGATTTTAAGACCAAGTCCTTTTTAACCTTGACCTTTTACCATTGACCTTGAAAATCAATAAGGTTCATCCTCTCCTCATGGAATTTGTGGAAGGTCTGATGTTTCTATGGTGATTGTTTTGGCTTCTATGCTGTTCACAAGAAAATCTGGACAGATGCACTAACACAAAACACACTAACAAATGCAAGGCATGACAGCGAAACTATATCTCCTGCACAATAGAGAGGGGATAATGAAGAATATAACATTACCTGTAAGCTTCCTAATAGCAACCTTGCCTCCTTTGTGAAGTCTTTCTGTTCCTCATCATCATGCACAGTAGCAATCTGACCACTATGATGACTCAACTGACGAGATTTTTCTATCCTTTGGAGTGTAAATATAAAAATAGTTGCCAGAGTCACCTAATGCTCGACTGCATAGCATAATATCTCTCATGACAGCAAATTTATTTAAACTCCCTTTCTCAGGCAACAACATATATCAAGTCACATTTATAAATCAAAATTAGTTTATGGTGAAACAATGACAGAGGATACACTATGACAAAAGGTCACTTACACTTTGCTCATATGAGCTGAAAAAAGCCCACACTCTTTGAGATGCAGAACAGATCAGGTCAGATTTCAATAGTCTAACCCAAGATGCATCCAATATGCAAGTCTGGTGCATGTACCACTAATAGTTTGCTCAATATTGGCAATTTAAAACCCAAGATGCATCCAATATGCAAGTCTGGTGCATGTTGCACTTATAGTTAGCTCAATATTGCCAATTTAAAGCAAAATCACTGAAGCGGAAAAAGTAGGTCAAGGTCATATTTCAATAGTCTAACCCAAGATGCATCCAATATGCAAGTCTGGTGCATGTAGCACTTATACTTTTCTCAATATTGGCTTTTAAAGGTAAAATAATTCAAGCGGAAAAAGTAGGTCAAGGTCATTTTATGAAAGTTTGATCAAAGATACATCCAATATGCAAGTTTGGTACATGTAGCACTTATACTTTGCTCAATATTGGCTTTTAAAGGTAAAATCATTCAAGCGGAAAAAAGTAGGTCAAGGTCATTTTATGAAAGTTTGATCAAAGGTACATCCAATATGCAAGTTTGGTACATGTAGCACTTATACTTTGCTCAATATTGGCTTTTAAAGGCAAAATCATTCAAGCGGAAAAAAGTAGGTCAAGGTCATTTTTTGAAAGTTTGATCAAAGATACATCAAATATGTAAGTTTGGTACATGTAGCACTTATACTTTGCTCAACATTGGCTTTTAAAGGCAAAATCATTCAAGCGGAAAAAAGTAGGTCAATGTCATTTTTTGAAAGTTTGATCAAAGATACATCAAATATGTAAGTTTGGTACATGTAGCACTTATACTTTGCTCAATATTGGCTTTTAAAGACTTTATTGCTATCTTAACATTTACCTTATCATCTCAACATTTGCCTTATCATTTGAAATAATTTTAAAAATCCGAACCCCAGGGGCTATATCCTCATCTGGATATATTAAATGATGTATAATTAAACATTTGCAACAAAAAAAACCCAACAGAATATGAATGTAGGAAAGGTAAATGTGTAATCTTAACATTTACCTTATCATCTAGTTCGGACAACGCGGAAGCCGACGCGGACGCCGACGCGGACGCCGGGGGTATTGCAATAGCTCTTTTGCACTAAAGTGCAGTCGAGCTAAAAAGACTGTGTTTGTGAAACATGAATGCCCCTGGTGGCATCTTTGTTAGTACTTTTTTCTGTTTAGTACATGTATGTGAAAGGTCAAGGTCAGGGTCACTTGGTTACAAATTTTTAGTATCGATGGAAAAATCTTGTCACATGGAATACATATGTGAAATATCAAAGCCCTATCACTTACCATTCAAAAGTTATTCCCAATGTTAAAGTTTTTGAAAAGAAGGTCAAAGGTCAAGTCAAAGTCATAAGGTCAAAAATTTTGGTATCATTGGAAAGGTCTTGTCACAAGGAATACAATGTGAAATATGAAAGCCCTATCACTTACCATTCAAAAGTTAAATTTAAAAGAAATTGTACATAAATGTACAGTACATGTATGTATACTTTTTTATCTAAGTAAAGTAAGTACATGTATATTGTAATCAATTATTTCCCCTGACGATTCTGAATAGATCTTGATTTATTTATGCAATTCAGTATTTAATCAAACAAATCTCTTTTAAATTTACCAATCATCATGATCATCGAAAGCAAAATTATAAAACAAGTAATTGAAATATTTGATGAAAATAGACCTTCTATGGTACACATGGACAAAAAATTGAATCACTTACTTCTGTTTGCAGTTATCACAGCAGTTCTCCGTACCACCTATTTCATCAAGATTTTTGGGCTCAAAATGTGATAATAATTTTCTGTAAAATACAAAACATAGGTAATCACAGATTACGAAGCTCACCTCGTGGCAGCAAAATTCTATTCGAACATATTTCTAAATACATGTATATTGGCTTTTAAAGGCAAAATCATTCAAGCGGAAAAAGTAGGTCAATTTCATTTTATGAAAGTTTGATCAAAGATACATCCAATATGTAAGTTTGGTACATGTAGCACTTATACTTTGCTCAATATTGGCTTTTAAAGGCAAAAACACTCAAGCAGAAAAAGTAGGTCAAGGCCATTTTATGAAAGTTTGATAAAAATAAATTATATATGCAAGTTTGGTACATGTAGCACTTATACTTTGCTCAATATTGGCTTTTAAAGGCAAAATCACTCAAGCAGAAAAAGTAGGTCAAGGTCATTACATGAAAGTTTGATCAATGATACATCCAATAAGCAAGTTTGGTACATGTAGCACTTATACTTTGCTCAATATTGGCTTTTAAAAGCAAAATCACTCAAGTGGAAAAAGTAGGTCAGATGCTGCATCCGATGCATGGATCCATTTCGGCATCCAAAGATGAATCACTTGTGCAAGTTTGGTTACTGTAGCATTACTACTTGGTCAGATACTGAGCTACCCCAAACTTCTTAACCAAGTCACTCAAGCGGAAAATGTAGGTCAGATGCAGCATCCGATGCATGGGTTCACCTCAGCATCCAAAGATGAATCACTTGTGCAAGTTTGGTTAATGTAGCATCAGTACTTTGTCAGATACTGAGCTACCCCAAAATTCTTAACCAAGTCACTCAAGCGGAAAATGTAGGTCAGATGCAGCATCCGATGCATGAATTCACCTCAGCATCCAAAGATGAATCACTTGTGCATGTTTGGTTACTGTAGCATCAGCACTTTGTCAGATACTGAGCTACCCTAAACTTCTTAACCAAGTCACTCAAGCAGAAAATGTAGGTCAGATGCAGCATCCGATGCATGGGTTCACCTCAGCATCCAAAGATGAATCACTTGTGCAAGTTTGGTTACTGTAGCATCAGTACTTTGCCAAATACTGAGCTACCCCAAACTTCTTAACCGGACGCGGACGTGGACACGGACGCGGACACAGACGCGGAAGCGGGGGTATAGCATAAGCTGACGCAACTTCGTCGAGGTGAGCTAAAAAGCATAATAATCAAACTGTACAATGTAAAGCAATTGTTGCTAGGAATGAGGAGTGCAATCAAAATTCTGTTGCAAAAAAGATGAAAAAATAACAAAAATATTAATAAAATACATAAAAACATAGGTAATCACAGATTACGAAGCTCACCTCGTGGCAAAAAAATTCAATTCAAACATATTTCTAGATACATGTATATTGGCTTTTAAAGGCAAAATCATTCAAGCGGAAAAAGTAGGTCAATTTCATTTTATGAAAGTTTGATCAAAGATACATCCAATATGCAAGTTTGGTACATGAAGCACTTATACTTTGCTCAATATTGGCTATTAAAGGCAAAATTACTGAAGCGGAAAAAGAAGGTCAAGGTCATTTTATGAAAGAATGATCAAAGATACATCCAATATGTAAGTTTGGTACATGTAGCACTTATACTTTGCTCGATATTGGCTTTTAAAGGCAAAATCACTCAAGCAGAAAAAGTAGGTCAAGGCCATTTTATGAAAGTTTGATAAAAAATAAATCATATATGCAAGTTTGGTACATGTAGCACTTATACTTTGCTCAATATTGGCTTTTAAAGGCAAAATCACTAAAGCGGAAAAAGTGGGTCAAGGTCATTTTATGAAAGTTTGATCAAAGATACATCCAATATGCAAGTTTGGTACATGTAGCACTTATACTTTGCTCAATATTGGCTTTTAAAAGCAAAATCACTCAAGTGGAAAAAGTAGGTCAGATGCTGCATCCGATGCATGGATCCATCTCGGCATCCAAACATGAATCACTTGTGCAAGTTTGGTTACTGTAGCATTACTACTTGGTCAGATACTGAGCTACCCCAAACTTCTTAACCAAGTCACTCAAGCGGAAAATGTAGGTCAGATGCTGCATCTGATGCATGGGTTCACCTCAGCATCCAAAGATGAATCATTTGTGCAAGTTTGGTTACTGTAGCATCAGTACTTTGTCAGATACTGAGCTACCCCAAACTTCTTAACCAAGTCACTCAAGCGGAAAATGTAGGTCAGATGCAGCATCCGATGCATGGGTTCACCTCAGCATCCAAAGATGAATCACTTGTGCAAGTTTGGTTACTGTAGCATCAGTACTTTGTCAGATACTGAGCTACCCCAAACTTCTTAACCAAGTCACTCAAGCGGAAAATGTAGGTCAGATGCAGCATCAGATGCATGGGTTCACCTCAGCATCCAAAGATGAATCACTTGTGCAAGTTTGGTTACTGTAGCATCAGTACTTTGTCAGATACTGAGCTACCCCAAACTTCTTAACCAAGTCACTCAAGCGGAAAATGTAGGTCAGATGCAGCATCCGATGCATGGGTTCACCTCAGCATCCAAAGATGAATCACTTGTGCAAGTTTGGTTACTGTAGCATCAGTACTTTGTCAGATACTGAGCTACCCCAAACTTCTTAACCGGACGCGGACGCGGACACGGACGCGGACGCAGACGCGGACGCGCGGGGGTATAGCATAAGCTCACTCAACTTCGTTGAGGTGAGCTTAAAATTAGGCTCTTTTATTAAGCTCATCTCCACTAGTTGAGGTGATCAGGGAAGAAAAGCGGAATGATCACCACAACTAGTGAAGATGATCTAAGCTACAATTACATGTAACGTATAAATTATCTATTCACATGCATATTAAACATGAATAATGAAGATCATCATACCTCCTACGACAGGCACCTGTAGATAAGTAATGCTGTAACTTCTGTAACATCTTCAGTTTGTGTTGTCGGAATGTCTCACTTTTTATCTCATTGAGGAAATGTCTGTAATGATAAATATTGATTAACTAGAATATTTAAGGTCAAGGAACATGCTTTACTTGTTACTACTATAACTGTGACCTCGACTTTCAGCATGGCACTAGGGAAAACCTAGGGTAATCAAAGATTACATAGCTCGCCTATACAGGTTTTTGTCAGAAACCAGGTTAAAGTCAAAGGTCAAGGTCACTAGGTCAAAGAGGATGGTCTCAAATGAAAGGTCTCGTCACAAGGTATCTACATGTGAAATATCAAAGCCCTAACCCTTACAGTTCAAGAGATATAGCCAAGGTTAAAGTTTTGTCTACGGACAACGACAACGACGACGACAATGCTGAGGGTATGGCATTAGCTCTCCAGACTTTTTCGTCCCGACGAGCTAAAAATAACACTTAAAATGTTCCCTCTTTAATCATATTCATATAATAAATACATGTATTAATACTAAGTTCATGCATAAATCATATACATGTAGTTTGAACTTAATTGAAAATACAAGTTTAACTTTTCTTATACGGATAAAGAATATCTATAACGTATACATTAAAAGAAAACAATTGTCTAAAATAAACAGTAAATTTAGTTAAAAATACATGTACCTTGATGTGTTAAAATCAGATTCTGAGTAGAAAACATGGCATTTACTGGGCATGCCGTCCCTTCCAGCCCGTCCAACCTCCTGGTAATACGACTCAATGTCCTTAGGAGCTATAAATAGAAATAAAGTGCTATATAACTACATGTATCATGGATATTTACTGGGCATAGGGTCCCTACCAGCCCATCCCACCTCTTGGTAAAATGACTTGATGTCTATGGGCGCTATGAATTTAAATAAAGTGCTTAAATAACTATCATAGACATTTACTGGCCATAGCGTCCCTACCAGCCCATCCCACCTCTTGGTAATATGACTTGATGTCTTTGGGAGCTATAAATAAAAATGAAGTGCTTACATGTACATAACTAATGCAGAAAAAGTTAAAATCGAGGAGTTTTCTCTTAAAATAAAAACTTTAAAAATCTTTCATATTTGATACATAACTTATTTATCGGTTTTAAACATACAAATGTTTTATGAGTACTCAGGAATAGATGGTAATCATTTTTAAAAACACATACATGTACATGTACAATGATGGAGGGAAAAAAATTTTAATTGAGGGTGTAACTTACTTTGGTTTTAGGGTAACGTTCATTACATTATACATTTTAAATTGTTAAACATATAGAATTCTGATCCAATAGAATTGCATGTGATCTTCCCTTAGAATCCTGTATTGGACACCAGAAGTGCCATATTGGACAGTTCAGCTGTCCCTATATTTTCCGTATGGGACGTTAGGTTCAATCCAAGTGCAATGACGTCAAATCGTCAATGACGCCATAAAGGCCTTCGCGTCTGCAGTTTGAAGATGATACATGTACATGTTCATGTACATGTATGTATAATAAAAAGATTATTGAACAATGTTGTTTACAGTATGGAAAATATTGTACTCATCTATGATGTATGAAAATCCTGTATTGAATTAGGCTTCTTGTCCAATACGGGATTTCCTTACGTCATAGACTCGTACAAGATTTTTCCATACTGTACACAACACTGTTCAATAACCTAAGAGTACTACATGTACTTCGTGACTTTGTTTCAAGCTGAGTCAGGCTTGATCTTAAAACATATCCATAATCTCTCTGTGGGCATCTAACCTTCATGGCTTTATCCTTTACATAAATCCTCTCTTACACTTGACCCATCTCAAGATTAGATAGACATTTGAACAATGTATAAAAATATTTAATAGTTCAAATGACCTAACATATCATGTATCATGTATAACTTACCTCCGTAATGTATGACTTTACGTACATCTGGTTTGTCTATACCCATTCCAAAAGCTACTGTAGCTATCACAACCTGTAAAAAAGAAAATGTTAAATATGAACAAATCCAAAATTGGATCTGAATAATTAATGTATTCACTAAAGGCAATAAAATGAAAGATGAACAATACAAGAATCTATAACTCTCAATAAAAGTTAATGCTAGGTGTAGTATTATAAGTACCTGAATCTGATCATTAACAAACTTGTGATGAGCATCCTTCCTTTGATTTGGACTAAGTCCTGCATGGTAAGCTGCACATGGTACATTCATACCTGAAGATAAAAGAAATAAAAGATATTTTTGTAAATTATCTAAGCATATTATACAATTGATATTTAATAAAAAAAAGTGAGATTCATGAACAAGCTATATTTTGCATCAGTTAGGCCTCATGTTTTATTACTTTAACTTATCAGTTCAAAAGTTAAATAAAATACACTGTGTGACCACTGCAACCAGATTGTAATAATTATACAATGTTATATTGTCTACCTGATAAACAGTTGGTGACATCCATGGTTGTTTTCTTTGTCGGACAGTACACAATGGTCGGACCATCAAACTCATACTTGTAGCCTTTTCTGGTCATCAATGACTGGAGATCACGCGATGGACAACCAGACTTCGGACATACTGATAGAAACAAGTTAGGCCTGAAACATACATGCTGTTGCGTAAGAACTACATGTAAAAAATTTTGCTTTAGAATGTGCAATTCAAAATTCGATCAATATGCAACACATTCAATTAATTTTGAGACGTAGTGTATAAAATTGAAACAAAAACTAGCCCTTAATATGAAGCACTGATGATTGGTGTTTACAAACTTACCAAAACTTATGTAATGATATTGAGATGTACATACAGTATATAAATACAAAATTAAAGTATCATCAAAACGATATAAAAATAAAAGGAAAGCTAAAAAAAACGTAAAATATAACTTAAGATTTCAAGATAAAGATGGCCAGTAAGGTAAGACATTACCTATCAAATCCAGTACACGTAATGATAGGATTAGTAAGTTTCAGACTGCGGCAGATGTCGTAACGTACTTCCTGTGTGGCCGTAGCTGTCAGAGCCATTACTGGTATCTGTAAAAAAACAAGCACAAGGAAAACATGTACTATATAAGTACTATATACACTGCAGATGTCGTAACGTACTTCCTGTGTGACCGTAGCTGTCAGAGCCATTACTGGTATCTGTAAAAATAGACACAAGGAATACATGTATTGCATGTGTACTGCGCACATGGTATAATTGATCAAACTTGCATTGGTTTCTTCAAACTAAATGAGGACTACAGTGATATCAACAATTATGATACAAATGGAGAAATCAAGACAAAAGCAATGCACTGTTTGTAAGCTTACACACTGGGAGAGAAGGTCGAAACTCCTGCACATCCAAACACCTACTTTGGGTAGGAAGATAAGATAACAGTATTCACCATCATGTCAAAAACCTTTTCTACATGTATAAATTCTTTTAGAATTCAGGCATCATTATTAGACTACATGTAAGTGTCCTATGACACATATATTTAATATTAAAGCTGTATCACTTACCAATTGAAAGATTAAGCTAGTCTTCATTTCTTTGAAAAGCTGGTCCAATATCTAGGTCAAGGTCACTTAGTAAAAAATTATGGTTTGTTTAAAAAGGTCTTGTTACAAGGAATAAACATCTTAAATATCAAAGCTCTATCACTTACCAATCAAAAGATATATACACGTATGTAGCAAATCTTAACTTTCATGAAAAGTAGGTCACTTAGGTCAAGGTCACTAGGTCAAAAAGTATAGTATGTGAAGAAAGGTTTAGTCACAAGGAATACACATGTTTCAAAGCTCTATTTCTTATCGATCAAAAGATATAGCCATTCTTAACTTTTTTGATAAGTAGGTCAAATACATGTATCTAGGTCAAGTTCAAAAGGTTAAAAATTATGGTATGCTTAGAAAGGTCTAGTCACAAGGGATACACGTGTGAAATTTCAAAGCCCTATCACCAACCAATCAAAAGATATAGCCAATCTATCTTTTTTTTAATAGTAGGTCAAATATCTAGGTCAAGGTCACTAGGTCAAAAATTATGGTGTAGTCAAAAGGAATACACATGTGAAATATCAAAGCCCTATCACTTATCAATCAGAAGTTATGGGCTATGACACCCAAAGTGTGACAGACAGACAGACAGACAGACAACAGACAGACAGACGGACAACAGACAAAGTGATCTCAAAGTGTCGCGATGCTTCGCAGTTGACACAAAAAGGGGGAAATAGAGAAAGAATAGCTCCAGAGTACTGAAGTCAAATACAGGGTTTCTGCTCTATATCAAGGGTCTTTTAAAACACAATAATTGGATAAACTACCAAAACTATGTAAACTTTAACATGTACATGACATTACATGTATATACTGTAAATAAAGACAGACTGTGACTTACCTTTAGGAATTTCTGTTTAAGACTTCCTAGTTGTCTGTCAGCTGCCCTGAAGTCATGCCCCCACTGTGATACACAATGTGCCTTGTCTATAGCTATAAGGTCTAAACCCACTCGAGAATTAAGCTCCTCTAACATTGAGTATAATACAGTCTGTGACTTACCTTTGGGAATTTTTGTTTCAGACTTCCAAGTTGTCTGTAAGCTGCCCTGAAGTCATGCCCCCACTGTGATACACAATGAGCCTCGTCTATAGCTATAAGGTCTATACCCACTCGAGAATTAAGCTCCTCTAACATTGTTGTAGATACTGACGCTAACTCAGGGGTCAAGTACACCACTCTGTATTTGCCACTGGAAATAAAGAGTTATATGTAGTAAAAGTAGGAAAAGGTAACTATGGATTTATAAAGGAGCTGTTAAGATAAGGCGTAAAATCAGCCCTGAAAAGTGAAATTTTGAAAATTGAAATTTATAGAACCTTTTTTGGTAAAATGTATACCTATACGGCATCCCATCAGAATATGAAGTTATTTTTTATCTGTTTCACATAATATTGCTAATTTTGGGGTCAAAACTTATCTTTTTCTCATAGAAATCAATAGAAAACGGAAAAGTTTTATTGAACATTGTTCCCCCCCCCCCCCCCCGGATATACAGAAAGCCACTTTTACTGGAGATGTGTATCCAGGATACAAATTTTTTGGCAAAGTGGGGTTCTGTATCTCCGGGGGGAACACTACCCCAGAGACGAAAAACTACAAATGGAAAGGGGGTGCATTTTTTAAGAATCAATCTTTTTGACCATTAAATATATCACATTTGACTATTTTTCCTCTTTAATCCATCAAACATTGTGTACTCAATATGATTGAATGAAAGATACAAGAATTAGGAACGAAATAAGCAAGAGTGATGTTCATTTCTCCGTCAATGTGTATTTCGCGCTAAAAGGCTTACATTGTAGCCATTGAATGAAGAATAAGACCGTATTTTAAGTTCCGGATTTCATTATTTACCGATTAAAGGAGGTAGAATGTTCGGAATCTATTTCTGATACACAATGTAGACATATTTGATGTCTTTTAGTTTATATTTATCCATTTTAGATAAAATATTCAAAAATGTATAGTTACGTATTTTGTCGATTTTATTGGATTTTCTATCTTTCGACCTTAAATTTACAACCTTAAGAGTTCCTCAACATAATGTAAAACATGTAAAAGGTCTGCAAATACATTATATTTCAATAATGATTCATGTTTTTCTGTATACGATTCGCCATGCGCAAGAAATACATGTAAGTCACGAGATTCAGGGCTAAATACGGCCCTTATCTTAACAGCTCCATTCCAAACTTTGCCATATGATAATAAAGTAGTTTGTGGCATTCAAAGTATATGATTGTACATGTAAGTTAACTTTTCTGAAGAAAAAATATAATATTTCTTCAAGTTATCTTCATCATCAAAGATGTAAATGTAACTGGGGAATTTCAACGCAGGATACAATGTAGCTTCAAAAACTATACCTCATCATTTCCCGTTTTATTGCTGCCGAGTTTTCTTGGGCTGATCCTAGGAAACATGCATCAATATTTGCTGCCCTGTAAAAATACACAAAATACATGAAACTGATACCAGAACTCTTTCAAAATACATGTATAATGAGGTGTGTTTTCTGTGCATAAACTACAAAAAAAAAGTTATTTTTATCATCATATGATCATCCACATACAAAATAATAAATGGTACTATGTTACAATTTAATGTATACACTAAATGTAAGGTCTAAGAACTACATGTAAAACACATTAAAGTCAGAAAATCCTTCTGAATGCAAATCTGCAAAAGCTACAAATCTATTCTACCATGTTTGTTGAAGCTTAAGTAAACTACGTTTTTAAGGAAAAATGCAGGAACAATGTTATTGAGATAAACTGACATGCAGTATTGAAAGTCTCTAAAGTGAGCATATTCCCATCCTGTCTGACAAAGTAGGGGCTGAAAATTTTATAGCCAATACATGTATAATAATTTTGCTTACTTGAGAGAGAGGACTTGATCCTGCATGAGTGAGATGAGAGGTGATATGACCAATGTTGTGCGACCAGTGCACAGAGATGGATACTGGTAACACAAGCTCTTTCCATGACCTGAAAACCGAATGATTGAACCACATTTACACGTACACTTACATCATACATGATCATAAACATTATATTCACATTACTAGTAGATTCCCCATGTTGAACACACATTAGGCAACTAGAATTATATTCCAATAACTTGGGTTGCTATTGTGACGCCACATTCAAATTTTGCACATAGGAAGAATTTAGCAAAGTTGAGATACATTTGACGCTGTTACAGGCAAAATGAGCGATGCTCATGCAAATCATTATGACAGATAATTAGTAAAAATGTAAAAAGTAAAACAGTCATTTCTTAATTAAGTTTAGTTCTACTTCCCTTAAAAGCATACAGCTATAGGAAAATTTTGAAGTTGTAGTAATCTTGAGGTAAGAGCCCAAACCAATATACAGTTCTACAATTACACGAATAAGTATGAGGATAACATATACACATATACCTGTGGCCATTATAACACAGTTGTCCCTCTTCTCATTCAGTACAGAGTTGATGATTTTCCACTGCATTCTGTAAAAGGGAATTTCAATTAGGAATTTAGACATTCAGCTGTATAGGTAGACAGATTTTATGCGGATTTTCCAGTACTGTGCACAATCTCTATTTCAGGTTTTTTATAAAGTAATAAACTACACATACTGGCTGACTTATGCTTTATGATATCACAATCAAATTACTGCAACGGCAGTGTTTGACAATAATTGATAATGATCACCAGCAGGTGCAATGTGGGAAATTTGGTGATCCAGCAATTTATCATACCTCTACATGTACATGTACATGTACATCTAACGTATTTCAAGCAACTTACGGTCTGAATTTGGAGTAGCCGTAATATTTCTTTAAGATTTCCAGGAATTTCTTGTCTTGGGGCTGATTAGAATCATCTTCTTCTACTTCATCTTCCTCTATGACAGTAGCCTCAGAAAAACTCTTCTCTACTTCATCTAATTCCTAGAAATGAAATAAAGACCTTCACTATAATTTTACAGTAGGGTAAACTTTTTAATCATAGATGTAAAAAAGAGATCAAATAAATTTATTTACCACATGATTCACCCTTTATTCAGTTACATAAAGCCATTTCATGAAAAAATGTTATGACATCATGTTACATATCGCCCTGCTTCAATGGAATAGGTCAAGTTTGGAACCTTATTACATAAACTTTGACAAGTGTGACCTTTCAAATATCGGCCAATTGTTAAATTCAGACGTGGATTCAATACCAATGATTAAAATTGTTGTTGTTGAATTAATTATTGCATTAAAATACTAAACAAATTAAAAGCATCTTTTCTATTACACACAGAATATCTATACGATGGGGAACTACTTCTCATAGCATAGCAGACGACTTCTAGATCACAGCATGGTTCGCCTCTAGTTCTCAGAAATGTTGATTTCAAGTTAGAAATACACATTTTTAGGCAAAATCATGTGATAAAAAGAATCTCAAATGAATTTTCATTTCATACGATGTATTATGAAACGAGTTGTGCATTTTAAATCCCCCAGCCTGGGCCAGGGGATATAAAATGATCAACGAGTTTCTTAATACATCGTATGAAATGAAAATTCATATGAGATCCTATATATATTTACATGTACATGTACGTCTGTAAAAAGAAAGAGAAATCTGTCTCTATGAGAACTGGAGTCTGTTTTACAAATATAGGGTAATGAAAGATTACATAGCTCGCCTATACAAGTTTTTGTCAGAAACCAGACTACAGTTTTTGAAAAGTAGGTCAAAGTCCAAGGTCAAGGTCACTAGGCCAAAGGTCATGGTCTCAAATGAAAGGTCGCGTCACAAGGTATCTACATGTGAAATATCAAAGCCCTTCCCTTTATAGTTCAAGAGATATAGCCCATGTTAAAGTTTTGTCTACGGACGACAACAACGACAACAACGACAACAATGACGTCAAGGGTATGGCATACGCTCTCCAGACTTTTTCGTCCCGGCGAGCTAAAAATACTCATGAAAAATTATAGGAATTTGCGTAACTTTCATCATCAAATAAAAGCTTAAAATCTTTTTCACTTTAGATTATGTTTGTCCTTTCTAATAGCATTTCTACATACTAAATACAAATTCAGAAACAAAACATCGCAATTTGATATTCTAAGAAGTACTAGTCAATCAAGAGTTACTAAAGTTCATTGAACAGGCACCTACTCTCCAACTAAACAATCATTCCTACAGCCTAATAAGTGTGCCAAAAATGTATACACTGCTCCCCCGATTTATCGCCCCTCGTTAAACCGCCAACCCCAGCTACCGCCACTTTTTCCCAATTTACAGATTTCCTTACATTATAAAACCCCGTTGTAACGCCAACCCCCGCATACCGCCATCCGCCACTGAATTCGGCGTACAAACTGTCGTATTTGGTATATAAAACCCCCGATTACAATGCCATTTAATTGAGTTGTTATCACTAAACAAACAACTTAGATTCATAGGTGCACTGTCCTGTTAATTATCGAGCTTGGATTTATTTTCGTTTTAATATACATGAATGTTTTGAAAACCAATCAATATGTACATTTACATGTACTTAGATAGTGTAATTTGAACTTTAATTAATACTTATGGAGAGTCCAGTGAGGATGCAGATATTTTAAAAAAGAAAACGGCATTTAGCCCAGCATAAAATTCAAGCGTCATTGAACCGACAATAGACGAAAAAGTAAAAGATGCGTTGTGCACGTATCTCGGCGCTACTAATGCCAATGCAAGGAATGTGCTCATCAGTGCCTACATGTTCTAAAATACGAATAAACCTGTATCATGTATTTCATGTTACTGTTTAACACTGAACTCTATAAGGGGCGGCACCCGGCGAAATTTCGCCGACTAAGATCATAAAAGTCGCTGGTTTGAATTTTCTCTGATCGTTTATTTGCTCTAAAATTTCTCAATCACCACCTCAAATAAATGGTTTTGAACACTCTTCATGTACATGCATTTTTCTTTGACCCAGCACATTCTTGAAATGCGAAAATAAGAATTTTTTAAAGCGTATAGCTGTCTATCATCCTTTTATTTACTCCCTCGATGTAACGCCACCCTCACTTTAACGCCAATTTTTTCTCTGGACGGATGTTGGCGTTATATCGGGGGAGCACTGTATTTAGATAATATTTGCAATGTTAATTACTACATGTAAAATACTGTGGATGTTCAAGCAGACAATTTCCTCTTACATGTATCTTTACAATACATGTACATATAAAAATTAAGAAAAGAAATTTTGCATTGTGAAGTTTCACCATACTCCTGTCAATTGCTATCTAGCTAGGAGATTAAATTTCTGGTCCATTCGGAAATTCTTACCTGTAGAATATCATCATCAAAATCTCCATCTACAAAATCCTCTTCCATTTCATCATTTTCGATTACACAAACATCGCCGTCTGGAGTGTCCTCGTCCACTATAATACAGTTGTCTTCAACAGATTTTGTCTACAATATAAAAACATAGGTAATCACAGATTACGAAGCTCACCTCGTGGCAGCAAAATTCAATTCAATCATATTTCTTAGTACATGTATATTGGCTTTTAAAGGCAAAATCATTCAAGTGGAAAAAGTCATTTTATGAAAGTTTGATCAAAGATACATCCAATATGCAAGTTTGGTACATGTAGCACTTAGACTTTGCTAAATATTTGCTTTTAAAGGCAAAATAACTCAAGCGGAAAAAGTAGGTCAAGGTCATTTTATGAAAGTCTGATCAAAGATACATCCAATATGCAAGTTTGGTACATGAGGCACTTATACTTTGCTCAATATTGGCCTTTAAAGGCATAATCATTTAAGCAGAAAAAGTAGGTCAAGGTCAATTTATGAAAGTTTGATCAAATATACATCTAATATGCAAGTATGGAACATGTAGCACTTATACTTTGCTCAAAATTGGCTTTTAAAGGCAAAATCATTCAAGCAGAAAAAGTAGGTCAAGGTCATTTTATGAAAGTTTTATCAAAGATACAGCCAATATGCAAGTTTGGTACATGTAGCACTTCTACTTTGCTCAATATTGGTTTTAAAAGCAAAATCACTAAAGTGGAAAAAGTAGGTCAGATGCTGCATCCGATGCATGGGTCCATCTCGGCATCCAAAGATGAATCACTTGTGCAAGTTTGGTTTCTGTAGCATTAGTACTTTGTCAGATACTTTCACACTTTTCGGCCATATTACATTGTTTAGACTGAGGATCACTGACGAGGGTTTAGTACCCGAAACGTGCATGTCTGGTCCATGCTGTTAATTTATCTGGTCTTAAATGATGCTATTGAATTTGAAGACGTTTAACATTTGAACTACTTGGTGAGTGTCACTGCTGGTGGACCAAGAGTCCCCGAGGGCAGATGTAGCCAAGTTCGGTCAACTTCGGTTGATCATCTGTCTCTTCAACGCATTTGGAATTTTCTCAAAATTTCTTGAAATTTCTAAAACGTGGGTCCTGTAGCATCATATCCCACCCATTCTGCTATGTCTTTTGGTACATCTTTGGACATAATGATTTTCACACTTTTTGGCCATATTACATTGTTTAGACTGAGGATCACTGACGAGGGTTTAGTACCCGAAACATGCATGTCTGGTCCATGCTGTTAATTTATCTGGTCTTAAATGATGCTATTGAATTTGAAGACGTTTAACATTTGAACTACTTGGTGAGTGTCACTGCTGGTGGACCAAGAGTCCACGAGGGCAGATGTAGCCAAGTTCGGTCAACTTCGGTTGATCGTCTGTCTCTTCAACACATTTGGAATTTTCTGTTACATAATTTCTTGAAATTTCTAAAACGTGGGTCCTGTAGCATCATATTCCACCCATTCTGCTACGTCTTTTGGTACATCTTTGGACATAATGATTTTCACACTTTTTGGCCATATTACATTCTTTAGACTGAGGATCACTGACGAGGGTTTTGTACCCGAAACGTGCATGTCTGGTCCATGCTGTTAATTTATCTGGTCTTAAATGATGCTATTGAATTTGAAGACGTTTAACATTTGAACTACTTGGTGAGTGTCACTGCTGGTGGACCAAGAGTCCACGAGGGCAGATGTAGCCAAGTTCGGTCAACTTCAGTTGATCGTCTGTCTCTTCAACGCATTTGGAATTTTCTGTTACAAAATTTCTTGAAATTTCTAAAACGTGGGTCCTGTAGCATCATATCCCACCCATTCTGCTACGTCTTTTGGTACATCTTTGGACAAAATGATTTTCACACTTTTTGGCCATATTACATTGTTTAGACTGAGGATCACAGATGAGGGTTTAGTACCCGAAACGTGCACGTCTGGTCCATGCTGTTAATTTATCTGGTCTTAAATGATGCTATTGAATTTGAAGACGTTTAACATTTGAACTACTTAATGAGTGTCACTGCTGGTGGACCAAGAGTCCCCGAGGGCAGATGTAGCCAAGTTCGGTCAACTTCGGTTGATCGTCTGTCTCTTCAACGCATTTGGAATTTTCTGTTACAAAATTTCTTGAAATTTCTAAAACGTGGGTCCTGTAGCATCATATCCCACCCATTCTGCTACGTCTTTTGGTACATCTTTAGACATAATGATTTTCACACTTTTGGCCATATTACATTCTTTAGACTGAGGATCACTGACGAGGGTTTAGTACCCAAAACGTGCATGTCTGGTCCATGCTGTTAATTTATCTGGTCTTAAATGATGCTATTGAATTTGAAGACGTTTAACATTTGAACTACTTTGTGAGTGTCACTGCTGGTGGACTTAGAGTCCCCGAGGGCAGATGTAGCCAAGTTCGGTCAACTTTGGTTGATTGTCTGTCTCTTCAACGCATTTGGAATTTTCTGTTACAAAATTTCTTGAAATTTCTAAAACGTGGGTCCTGTAGCATCATATCCCACCCATTCTGCTACGTCTTTTGGTACATCTTTGGACAAAATGATTTTCACACTTTTTGGCCATATTACATTGTTTAGACTGAGGATCACAGATGAGGGTTTAGTACCCGAAACGTGCACGTCTGGTCCATGCTGTTAATTTATCTGGTCTTAAATGATGCTATTGAATTTGAAGACGTTTAACAACTGAGCTACCCCAAACTTCTTAACCAATTCACTCAAGCAGAAAATGTATGTCAGATGCATGGGTTCACCTCAGCATCCAAAGATGAATCACTTGTGCAAGTTTGTTTAATGTAGCATCAGTACTTTGTCAGATACTGAGCTACCCCAAACTTCTTAACCAAGCCACTCTGAGCTACCCCAAACTTCTTAACCAAGTCACTCAAGCGGAAAATGTAGGTCAGATGCAGCATCCGATACATGGGTTCACCTCAGCATCCAAAGATGAATCACTTGTGCAAGTTTGGTTACTGTAGCATCAGTATTTTGCCAAACACTGTGCTACCCCAAACTTCTTAAATGGACGCGGACGCAGACGCGGACACGGACGCGGACACGGATGCCGACGCAGACAAGGACGCAGACGCGTGGGGGTATAGCATAAGCTCACTCCACTTCGTTGAGGTGAGCTAAAAAGGAATTCAATATGTTGCTTGTAAAAATTTATAAACTCAAGAATTTGAGCAAAGAATTTAGATCAATATTTTTCTGCCACCAAGAAAAGGAATCACAACAATCAAATTAAAGCTTAACCTGCAACTGTATTGCAAAAGATTAGTCTAAGGAAAACTTACTTGTTCATAGCAGTAGTATGGTAAAACAATAAGTGAGAAAACTCAGAACAAATAAAAACATTTCAAATTGCAAAAAATTGCAAATACATGGAATATACATTGTATGTGACTGTGAGGAAAGATTCACACAATCATGATAATATACATGTATGTACAATGATATACCTGTACATATCTGTCTTAAAGTTTCCATGTTCTTTCTGTTTTAGTATAAAGTCAATTTCATTATGTTCAAGGTCACAATGATCTCAAAATTTCATCCACACGTTTGAATAGGGCTTTAAAAATGGAGTCTGCATGCCAAACACATGTCATTGACAATCTTTTACAATTTGAAATACCTTTTTGAAGGTCCTGAAGTTTGAACAGAAAAAATGGGTAAAACAAATAAAACCAAATGAAACAAACCATTCTTTATAACGCAAAAATGATATTTTTAAAACACTATTTCCCGTTAGAATTTAAGATAAATGTCACCTTTTCTTTCTTTTTCTGGTTTTCTTCTGTTTTATCTTCCAGAGTAAATTCCTCAAAATTTTCTAAGTCATCAGTGGCATCCGAGTCATAATCACCTTTGTCTTGATCATGTTGATTTCCTGAAGGATTAATAAGAAAACAAAACAAATCTAGGAAAATGTTCATAAAACACATATTACACTACTGCAGAAGTTTGTCTTATTGTAAGGAAATTTTGGTTGTTGTATTTAAAAATCAGAATATCATGTTTTTTAACCATATCAATGTGACTGACAGACAGACAGACAAAAGGGGTGGAAACTATAAGTCCCCTTGTAGCTAGGGGACTAAAATTCCAATGTGGTCCTATTTCTTTTACCGATAATAAGCATCCCTCAGCTGGTTTGAAACAGTGCTGTGATTAAAACATGAGGATGATCCAAAATGATTAAGTAGATGAAGCCAAAGCCATTTACATAATTGCTAAAAATTTATGATATTCAGACCCATACTTCATACATGTATCAAAAGACAAGCCGGTCATGAACAGTTTTAAGCATTGACAATTGTTTAACTATACTTACATGTACCTACAGTGTAATTGGTAATAACATAGAAACTCACTATGGTCTCCTTTGGCAGTACTAGTACTTGGGGTAGGCTCTCTGACATGGGTATCAATTTTATGTGGCGAGATTCTGGTATTAACTTCTTTTAAAGACACTGGTTTGTCTGTGCTGTCTGTGGTATTCTGCATTTAAATCAATGTGACATGTAACCCTGAGTGAGAATATTGTTAAATCATGAAAAAAAAACTATGCAAGATAGGAGAAATCTTACTTCAAATATGAGAGGGTCCCCTATATAATCTATCCAAATATGCATTTAGTTTTTGTCTAGGACCCCCTATAAGAGTTCATCAGTCCCTCCATTATGCAAAATGGCCCCTTGTTCTTTCAAAAAGCCCCTCATTTTTGTTAATTTTATGTACATGTAATTATGAAAGGAGCCATTGGCCCATTTTAATGGTCCCTGCCATTACAAATCCAGAGTATTACCTGGTCATGAGATGTAAGTATTACAAGACATTGTGTATACATGAATACATGTACCATATAATCATGATAATGGCACAATCCTACTTACATTCACTTGAACATGTTCCTTGCTTTCATTACTGCTTTTCCCCAAAAGAATAGAAGATGCCTGATTTAGGTTACTGACTGACCGCTCTATTAAACTTCCAGCATCTTTCACTGCTGATTGGTTGCCAGAAAAGTCAGCTGATACAATCTGACCAATCAGAGCTGTCACAGACTTTCTCAGAGATTGTAATTGGCTGATTAGAGTATCTTGATCCATAGTAAGCCTCAACTATCAAACTGAATCATGGCTTGTTCTGGAAGACAAAAAAATAAAATTGCTCATGTATTTATCTATTAATTTTATTAAACAGAATATCCCACTAGGTTTTTCTGTAGACTATATTCTCTGTGTACCTGTTCAAACAAATTAGAAGTCATGTTCATAAAAGATTAATGCCGCCCTACTCCATCTTTGATTAAGGAAGCAATAGTTTTATGTATTTGGATTTATGAATCTGTCAATTCAATCTGTCATGGTGTATACATATACATGTACAAATTTGACCTTGATTTTCATATGATATATCTGTATACCAAATTTCATTTCATTCAGGCAATACGTGAATCAATTGCAGAAATAATGAATAGAAATTTTAATTTTGGGGAATGTTTAAGTCCAAGTGTCATAACTCTGTTAGTTTTATCTACCATCGGACCAGCATATGAACTTGATCTGGATTTTCACGTGATGTATCTTTAAACCATATCTAATTTCAATACGTGAATCCACTGCACAGATAAAATGAATGGAAACCCATAAGTTTTGACATTTTTCTAAGTTCAAGGGGAATTATTCATTCAATAATCTAAACTTAATCTAGATTCTTATTGATGTATCTGTTTACCAAATTTTATTTCAATAAGTGAATCCATTCCAGAGATAATGAATGGAAACCCTTAGTGCATGCTAGCGAAGCTACCTGATATGGAAAGCCTGGAAACATACAGCATGTACAGTGATGTTTTTGAAATTTGTAAGAAGATCGATAACCAAAAAAAAAGGTACTGTTCTTTATTTGATGCACTTACATATACTTTTCAGAATATGTCAAATTTAGGGGGGAAAAGAATGAAGAATCTAAGATACAATTTGAACATGTTGAACGCAAATTGGTTTGAAAAACTGTTTAATTGTTCATACGTGAGGATATGAATGTTCATATCCATGCAGACCCAATGCCTTATTTCTTTGATCATCAAAATTTTCAGTTCTGTATACGTACATGTATATCTCCAAACATGTATATGTACATACACACTTTTGAATTTTTGTCTAATGAGAATTTTTTAATAAATGATATTCTTGCAAACAAGGGCTGAACGGTTTTATTGTGGTACTGGTAAATCATGATACAGGACTTACCAATACGTATTATACCACCTTTGTACATCTTATTAGATATTGGAAAATCTTGAAAATGCTCAATGCAAAGTTCTTGCGTATGGATTATCTCGCTCTTTGCTAATACAGCCGACAATACAAGAATGGAGGCTGGTAGTTGAACGGCGCCGGCATTTGTTTTCATACATTTCAGCCCAAGTCATTTGATATATTTTAAATGATGAGTATAAAATGACTCTGGATGGGATGGCAAAGCATCTGACAATCAGGTACATGTTTGATAGAGGTAGCTTTGGATTTAAATGCAATCTTTCAACGGCGTGACCTATCATTGCACCAACGCGGTATGTTTACCTACAAATCTCGTGATGAGTACTTCATTTAATTGTTTACCTGTTGCTAGAATCGATTATTTTTGTATATCTAAAGATGAAAATAGTATAAATGATGTGTATCTTGTATTTAGTCTTCGTTCTCGAGGTAAAATTCAGTGTATCAAGTTTACTGGATCTGCAATTTTGCTGAATTTGGGAAGTAGTTCCAGAAAAGGGGGTGTGTCCTAATATTTTTTAGGTTATGGAAAATAACCAACTTTTAAGCCAATGAAAATCCTTGTTACTTGCAAAATTAAATTATTCAGAGAGGCTCAAGAAACTGAAACTACCAACATTAAAATATAGAAGATTACGTGGAGATATGATTGATACATATAAAATTACATCAGGGATTTATGATACGTAGAGACGTGACAGAGGGATTTCTTAAAAAGAACCAAGGGACAAGGACAAGAGGCCACTCAGAAAAACTGCAAAAAGGTCACTGCAGACTAAACTTGTGGAAATACTCATTCACCAACAGAAATATGGACAATTTGAATAGCCTACCACAATATGTCATTTCATCAAAGTCAGTGAAGAGCTTTGAAGCAAACTTGGTCAAATACTGGGAGAATATATATTATAGATGTGAAATATGACTACAATGCTGGTACAACATCAACCAACAGAAGTCAAGTTAAGTCACGAAACAGCACTTTGAAATCAGAGGCTGACAAAGTGGCCAACTTCTGTCCTGTTCACTAAATCCAGAGAACCCTGTTTTGGCGATTTATTCTGTCATCTGAAGAATTTTCCTATAAATTTAAGTTTCCGAGAATTGACCTCCTTTAGTCGTAACTGGAAATTAACTTCAATTTACCCTATTAGCTGCCTTTAAACCGCAATATGAAAAATAAAATGTCTACAGGAAATTTCCATGTTAATTTCAAGCCGCCTCCATACCGGTATTGTTCTCCGTGTCAACAATAGTAAACAGTGACGTTAAAGCTCCGGACATCACACATTTTCAGCAATTTTTACAACAGAAAATCCCCGTAGACTTTTTATTTTCCGTCCTATTTTTAAATGAATTGACGTACAACCAAAACAATGGTATTTTCTATTATGACTAAAGGACTACCATAAAACTGATATCTTTTTGGAAGATGACAATATCATATTTTAGAGAAAACCGGGAAAACAGGGTGCTCTGGATTTAGTGAACAGGACAGCAGGCTAGCATCCACAGAAGATCCTAAGGTATTAAAACAACCATAGTGTACTATCCGACTTAATTTAAATGAATTTTAGGCTGCTTAAACTTAGATAACATATTGTATATGGAGGGAAATTTCTCTGACAGGAGAGGAAAAGTATGTTTACTCCAGGGAAGGGGGATTGAGCCAAATATCGCCCAGTTGTTAGTAAAAAATAAAACTGTCATGGGGAGCAGCTATCGGATATCAATGGGATCAGGCAGATTTTTTTTAAGTCAGCGATGCAGAGGTAGATTAATCTCTGTTACACACAAAGGTCGTTTGACAGGCAAATTCTTTCAAACGACCCATTACTGTGTATTTTTGTGAACGAGACGAGTTTCAAATTTGGCAACAGAATGAACCACATAACTTCATTATCAAACGTACAAAAATGAAATATTCATTTGTCCTAAGAAAAAATAAATATCTCTGAATTATTTATTCAGGGAATTTATCAAGTTTTACCGTGGAAAAGGTAACTTTAGAAGAGGAGCGCGCCCAAGTTGTCAAAAAGCGCTACTTCGGAAACGTCTTTGTTCAGCATAGATTTGCAAACCTATAGCGGAGACCGCTAAATCCGGAATACGTTTAAGGGGTATATATCTCGTCTATCCGTTCGTTTTAAGGGTATATGTTCTCGTCTATCCATAATTATTGTCCAGGCAATACTTTCAATATAGTTTATATTACAGGGATCCTCTTACCCTCCTCATAGTTAAGAAAGAAACTGTTAGATTATCACATTAAGCTAGGTGGAATATGCTTTTTTTCTTCGCTTTTTCAAACAGAACACCATTGATCTTACTTTGACCTCCATATATTGCAGGTAACTTATCGACCAACTGCCCATTGAAGAGTGTCATCACTTCTGCCACATAGCTGCACAACCACTTCAATTTTTTTTTTTTGCCCAGGTTATGTCATCATGCACTGATAGGATGGTGACCTTATTACTGTTGTTTTTTTTTTTGAAAACCCAGCATTTTTCAGATTCCTGACTCCATTACTCCCTCTAGGTCCATGCACAGGGATGTGTAATATCTCTCTTGGTGTGAAAGAGACTAGGACCAACTATCAGCTTCTGACCTTGTAAAACAAAAGGCATCTACATGTACATGACCTGTACTGACTGTAGGTCCTCTACAGTAATATGCCACCATTAAGGATCAATAACTACAAGGATATTCTACATGGAAAAAGTACATGTATTTTTTCTTGAATTACTATTCTGTCATTTTGATGTACAGAGTAACTTCCTATTTTGGCAGAACCTGATGGAAATGCATAATGGCATACTGAAATTCCTATAGAAATGTCATATTTGAAGAATGTTATTCCTGAATTTTACGCTGGTTTCAACAGAATTTGATGAAGTCACTATAATGTTAAGTCACATACTGTCCCAAAAGGGCAGTAACTCTGAATATAGAAAAGATCCAATATTTCAAATCAAAGAAGGAAGCAAGTAATGAAGTAAAAAAAAATTTAATAAATTGGCACTCTAGTGCTTGTACATTATTTATCTTTTAATACAACCACTAAGGGATTTGAATCTCATAAACATGTACATGTAATTCTGAAATCTGATATCAAATCTTCAATGGAAATACCCATACTTTGGTTGAAGCACACCCTATACATCAGGGATTAAAGGAATGACATACTAATACATGTGAATACTGCGATGAACAAAATTTGCTAATTGATCAACAGCTATCTTATAGCATTAGTACGAAAAACTACATCTTATATTTGGCAAATTGCATTTTTCAAAAATGACACATTTCTCAGATATGAAAAAAAACCAACAGTTTATCATACATTTTATCATATACATGTACATGTATGTATTCTATTAGAATCGTCAGATTTTGGTAGCTATTTACTATGCAAACCCAATAGATAAGGATGTTAATTTAATGATGGAAAAGCCTAGACAAGAAACTTGAAGTTTTTACCACAGAATGCCCTATTTCTTTTTACATCCAACTTTGAATATTCAGAGAAATACTTCAATTACATATTTGTAGCAATTATGTTTATCCTCAATTTTAAATTTGGCACTCAGAGCACATGTTTGTTCTTTTACTAATTTTTGGAAAACATTACTTATTTGAAAATAACAGTTTTCTTATAAATAGCAAAAAATATACCAAGACATTTCCCTCATGGTACTAAGCAGTATTTATCATGTCTATATTAAACTTGATTATCATGATTACTGAACTAAAGCTATTTTGTATCCACAATTTTTTCATCAGATGCCACTTGACTGTATTAATTTGAAAATTTACAATGTACATCTAGGAACATGATATTTAGTAACGTCTTTTAACAAACAAACAAACATGTACATGAACAGTATTTTCAGATTAAACGTGTTGAAAACAAGGTGATAACTACTAACTAGTGCTTCATGTAAAATGCATTCAATTAGTATACAGTAGTTTGCTTGTACATATACATGTACCTTATGGACAAAATCTGATTCATTTCTCTGCAGAAAGTACATGTACATGTGCATCAGTAACAGGCCATAAATTGTTCAAATACAGAGTAAGTGTATTTTCAACTAACAAAACATTCATTTCAAGTAATTTCATTAACTTTCTGTTATCCAATGTAAGAACTACTTGTAATAACTCTCAGACTCTGTATCAATTCATGAAAACTATCCTCCTACATTTCGTATGTACATGTATATACATGTACATACTGTATAAAGTAGATGGCACTATCTATTTCTCTAGCTTGTCCAATACCAGCCAATGTACCGTATACGATATTACTATCAATGACATGGGGATTCTATAGGACTTGTGGGCCTTCCGCATCTATTTCTCTCTGCTCAAAAACATACTTGGATCGCTTCACTTAAGTAGAGATTCCGAGGCCATCTGTAGCATTTTGAGTGAGCGTGTAGTTTTGTCGTTGGGATGTGAGGGTATGTATGCCTTTAACTTCTGTATAAGTCCAAATAGCACACTCTTCATATGCTCTCTGGTGACCGGGTTCCCTGTATCTAGATTCATCACTGCTTCCTCCAAATATCTGTGATAATAACATGAATAAACAATTATACTTTAGTGTGAACAAAGTGGGCACATCTCCACATCTTCCAGGTGTGACTAGCAAAATCACACAAAACACTATGGTTAAACTCTGCTTTACAAACATGAAAGAGGTAATGTACATGAATATGCCAATGTTATCTAAAAGCAGTTTAATATCTCCTGCAATAACAGTTAAAAAAGGTTTGTTTGATTTCTCATAAAAATGTTATAAAATATTGTACATGTAATTTCTTCCTTGTTTTTTTTTGTAATTACATGTATCTTACTTGGTTTGAGTTGTGTTAGCCTTACTTGTGGTTGAGTTGTGTCTTACAGACTTGTGTTTGAGTTGTGTATTACCTACTTGAGAGATATTTCTATGTTTGGCTTACTTGTGTTTGAGTTCTGTGGTTTTTTTTACTTATTTGTGCTTGAGTTCTGTGTTTTTTACTTATTTGTGTTTGAGTTGTGTGTTTTACTTACTTGTGTTTGAGTTCTGTGTTGTTGCCTATATCTGCAGACAGTTGCTGTATAAGAGAGAGCAGCACCGGTTGCTGTAGCGGACAGGGAGACTGGTTGAAAACTTGTGAAGGATTTACTGTCTCACATACAAATACCACCAGGTCTAGGTTGGCAGCTGATAAAGCCTGAAAAAATTCCAAAATTGTGATATAATAATTTTATTGTTTCAATGAGACATTTTACGATACATACCAAACAAATCTTTAGAAAACAAGATAATTATCAAATGTATTTCTTACAATCTGGATAGTGCCCTTGTTACAATTTAGGGAAAGCAGTCTATGAAATTCTAAGGATCTACTTGCTTACTATCCCCAATCTGTTTTGTAAGCATCTTTTTCTTTTTCCTTGAAAAATATATTTCTTATTTCTTTTTTTAAAGGGAAGGTCCAAATGCCTATAAATCCTACTTTGCTTTCTGTCACCACTTCCACTTTCAAACATTACCTGTTGGAAGGCAGCATTAAGTTGGCCTTGGCGTAGTAGCTGTAGAACTTGAGACTGTGCATGTTGTGGGTCTGGTGACATTTGGACAGGAGTCATGGCCCCTGATCTCATGGCATTAAGGACACTGTCACTGATGGTGGCGCCCTGCTCCCTTACAGCCACGCCCACTTCCTCCTTCACAACTTGACGTACACACTGCATCACAATGTCCTCTAGACTACAAGTATCAGAACAGAATATCAAAAGAATTAGGCTTTACAATAGAATACTAAATTAAATTAGTTGGCTATTTATGTGTAGGAAGTTACTGGAGGTACATGTACATTGAACAAGTGCATTGAGATGCAGAGTGGAAAAGGCATTCAACTCTCACGCAGACGACCGGGGTTCGAATCCCGATGTGGTCATATGAGAGTTGAAAGTCATATCCATTCGTTCGTCCCTACCGAGTCTCCTGACCGGGGGGACTATAAAGGGCCCGGTTGGGTACCCACGTTCATGCTGCGGCAAGGGTATCCAGGTATGGTGGCACCTTATAAAAGCTGTTGGAAATACGGAACATCCAAGCAGTACATAATTATACAACCCTCCTGCATACATGCATACACCACATACACAAGTGGAGGGTGGGCATCAAAATGGGGTAGTACTCCGCCCCTTAAATAATAGAAGGGGCTATGAGGCACCCCAGAGGGGAACGGCCTGGCTAGAGTACTCTGTAGCGGGCAGTTGGCAAATGAGTTCCCCGCAATATAACATCAATACAGCCAACTGACCCAATAGAGGGTTGCCAGGTGCCCAAACAGAAAGAAAGAAAGAAAGAAAGATGCTTTATATATTTTTTTTCCTTTTTCGATCTATGTAGAGTACATGTAGATGAGATTTTTTTCCGTTTGGGCACCAGCAGACCTCTATTGGGTCAGTTGGCTATATTGATCTTACATTATATGGCGGGGAACTCATACACCAACTTCCCGTTACAGAGTATTTATGCTAGGCCATTCCCCTTTGGGGTGCCTCATAGCCTCGTCTATTATTTAATGGGCGGAGCACTATCACCATTTCATGCCCACCCTCCGCTTGTGTATGTGGTGTATGCATGTATGCGGGAGGGTTGTATAATTATGTACTATTTGGATGGTCCGTATTTCCAATGGCTTTTATAACGTGCCATCACACCTGGATACCCTTGCCGCCCTTTATAGTCCACCTGGTCAGGAGATTAGGTAGGGAAAAACAAATGAATATGACTTTCAATACTCATATGACCGGACCAGGATTCAAAACCAGGTCATCTGCATAAGAGTCAAACGCCTTATCCACTTGGCCATCTCTACCCTTCTATCCACTCGGCCATCTCTATCCTTCTCACTGGCAATGCATGAGAGGAAAGGGTAATTACCAACTCACAACAAATTTCTAGTTCTGATACCATTAGAAATTTCTGCACAAAGAATGCTAAAACTCAAAGATCTCAAAGCAGCTCATATGTGTAAATGCTTTCCAACTTACATGTAGCTAACTACTTTTACATGTAATTTGAAGTACACATTCGACAAGTGAAGTATAGAAATTTAAATCAGTGACGAGAACACCTACTTATTGGTACTCTGCTGCATTTCATTCTTTATCTGTCCGTGTATCGTGGAGATGACCTGCTTCTGGATGTTCTCTGCTGAAGCCTGGAATGTGTCTGTCAGTTTCCGCAACTGTCCAATTATTGGGTCACGTGCATCAACATGCTTTTGACGAATATCTTCTAGATGGGCATCCAAATGCTTAATTGCTGAAGACAATTCAACATATGATACATTATACATATATACTAGCCTACAAGATTATCTCTTTTAAAAATACATACATGTATGTACATGTACATGTACAAAATGTATGTACATTCATGAATAATGCATGTAAGTAGTGTACATGCTGTATTCTATGATCATACATGTACATGTAATATGTTAATCTCTTTTTAAGTAATTTCAAATACATGTATCTTTGTTCATTGAGAAAACCATCACTTATACACGACTTGTATGGGACTCTTTACTATAATTATTGATCATATCTCCTTCTTCATTTTTCTGTGTTCATCAAATCAGAAAGATTCACATCTAACTCACTTTCTTTGGCTCCCTTGACAAAGGTATCATTGACTTGGGCAAAGAGGTTATGTGTAGCTCTCTCAAAGCTTGGTATCACAATGTTATGGAAGGCCTCTCTATAGGCAGCTTGTATAGGCGTCTGTAGTACACTGCACACTGACTGAGCTAATGTGTCAATGGTTTGCTGGAAAAAAGTAGAAAGATTATAAGGCAGCTTGCACAAGTAAAAGAATCTGTTGGACACTGCAAAACAAGAGTACACATGTACTAAGATAAATGTTTGCAATAATCTCCATACCATTAAAACTAGCAATCTCCCCCTTTTCTGACAATGAATCAGTACTGTATATTCTTTTTATCTCAATACTTGTATGTGTAACAGTTCTTATCTAAACCAGCTATGGTGTATAATAATTTTTCCTATGCCTTTCAATGCATTACAAGCTCCCTCTTACCTTTGAGCGGACCATTTTACCAATGTTGTCTTTGAGTAGAGAATCAGTGGCCGTTAGTTTCTGGGCAAGCTCATGATGTAGCTGATCTTTGAGAGGCTCCAATATCCTTGTCACATCTGAAAATCAAAATCCAATAACTCTGGAGATGGAAAGCAATTTTTTATCACTGTAAACCGAACTTGCAAGTCTTGTTTCTCCTCTGATGACAGATTAAATACAGACAGACAGACATACACATACCATGTTTATCAATTCTTTACCATGTTTACTTACTAGGAAGTACGACATTCCTCATTTCCTGTCTGACCTGCCTTTCCACGTTACTGGCTACAGCACTGTTTATTGTCTGTATCACAGTCTGTTTGAGTTTCTCTTGCTGATCTCTCTCACGTCCCTCTGTGTGCTTCAGTAACTGCTGTGTTCTCTGACCTTCTCTGGTTAAGGAGTTCAATGTTTCATGTTTTGGCATTTATTGAACCTAGATCATAGTACATTTAGTAGATGAGCATTACATTGGTGCCAACAAAATGCTTTGGAAATCCCAAGAACATTAATGCCATCATATTGTTATGCAATGCACAAACATCTTATTACATAGCGTTAAACTACAGCTGGCAAAACAAATTAATTTTCCTTATACTTGTACATGTATCAACAATATTGAAAATTGTGCAAAGCACAAAGGATACTCTCTTTCTGTGCATGTTGAGCGAACATTCTCTCGACACGGGATGTGACGATACTCTCTAACTTATCCAGCTGCTCCTCTATGTTTGGCTGTGCCTCGTGCGCCATCTTGTGTAGTTCCTCTCTCTCCAGCTTCTGTTGGTGCATCTCCACCTGCCGTTCCTGATATTCAGAGAGCTGATACTGGAGCTGTTCTATACGGCTATTCTGAGCTTCCATGGCTGTCATCAGGGTTTGAACACTCTCTGTCAGCTACAAAATAATCGTCATATGTTTTCTTTAGCGGCACAATGAAATATCATGGCTAAAGAATGAATGTTCTTTGTCAAGAGTACATCAAGAATTGGCGTTATAGCAAAAATTTGGTACTGACATTCTTATATGTATCATGATGATTTTAGAAATATACAATTTTGCATTCTTTTAAGATGATTCAGACCCTCTCCATTAACTCCCCCCCTCCCCCTTCTTCCATCAGTTATGTAAATGATTTGAGTCTACTTTTTCTTAATAGAACAAAAAAAAAACAGTGAGACAGCATACATTAGGGTTAAACTTTTCCTTGCTTTAAATATTTGTTAACAAAATGCAGTACCAATGATAAGATGTCTTTGGATTTAGATGTAACTTCCCTACCTTACGAAGAGCCTCTTTATCCACTGTCTCCACCACTTCCTTATAGTGTATCTCCTTAATAGGAGCCATTTCTTTGATAGGAGCAGCCACAGGAGCTGCTTGACTCCTGAAAATAAAAAATCTGATAAAAACAGAACTTTTTCATGCTTCCGATTTTGTTATGTGCACAGCATCTAGTAAAGACCTGTAGATGCTCATGATCTTTTTCACAAAAATACTCCATTCACACATGGCCTTGATACACATGCAGATTACTGAAAAAATGTACATGTACTTGTAATACTTTTGCTACATACACTGCACACGTATACATGTACCTCTCACTATTCTTCTTATGACCTTGACCTTTTAAGACCTTTGTGACCTACATGTACATGTACCTGCCAGGTTTTTCTTCCTCTTCACTACTTTGATCTTTAAAGGCTTGTGAACCACTTTCACCTTCCTTACGTTCACTCTCTCACCTGACCCACTAAGATTTGTGCTATCATCATGACCTTGACCTATTATGCCCCAGGGACCTACCTGCCAGGTTTTTCTTCCTCTTCACTACTTTGATCTTTAGAGGCTTGTGGACCACTGTCACCTTCCTCTAATTCACTCTCCCTCTCCTGACTTCCTTGGTTATCTACGTCTTCCTCTGCTTCTACTCTCACATCATCGTCGTCATCATCCACATCTTCATCCATAAAATCCCTATCGTAAAAAATAGGGTGGGGTTTTATGATATGGAATATAAAATAGAGCTGTTAAATCTCATCATGCTTTACAATTTCTAGACAATCCGTCCACAATAAAATGTCCCTAGTCGATCCATAGACAAAGTGATCTGTCTGTAGTGATGGAGACGATATGACCACCATTAAGTTTCAATTGACATTTACAAAGTACAAGAGAGTGACGGAGACAATCGCCCCACCCTTCAGTTTCAATAGATATTATCTAGAGCGAGTTCGAAGGAAGTACAGTATATTTTGTGAAAACCGGATCTTCTGTATTCCGGAATCTTGTCTACATCGGTTCTTTCTTACGGTCCCGAGCGATTCTCCGTGACGTTTAATAGTAAAATCTTTTGTGTATTCCGTATCTTGTCTATTCCGTACTCCGGCCATCAATTAGGGTACCGATCACACTAATTAGGGTTAATTGATCACCTGTATACCGGCCTTGTATAAACATCTACTCAGGTGTGATTTGGACAACGGTAATTATACCTTCGGCAACGTAATTTTTATAACAAAGAATTTAAATCTATTCAGTGTACATGTTTATCATGGCGATTACGCCGAGAAAAAGAAATAATGTTGATAATGCATATCCATCTCATAAAAGGCCAAAAAAAATAAACTTGGAAGAAAAAAAAATCTTTGATTGGCGATTCGTAAAAAGTACAAAAAGTCACAGAAGTATGGCATCGGAGCAACTACTGTTAGTGACATAATAAAAACTCGCAGTGATTGGCAAGGCCAAGCGCCATTTGCCATAGTCCCATTCTGATAAAAAAAAAAGGCCCATGAAATTGACAACTCACTACGTCCTGATGCGCATTATTCTTCGTGTCCCATTTTGGCTTTGAAATCTACGTTGTAACGTAGATCTTCATCAGTAGAAGTAATGTGTGATTACAGCCTACTGTACATAGCCAGTCAGAAGCACAACATTCTTCTGTTGACCGACAATTAATGCAATCATTATGATTTTTCTCTGACATTCTTTTTTTCCCTCGTTCTGCGCCTGAGATTTAAATCTCCAACGTCCACTTACGTATCTTATCTACGTAAAGGTACTTGTGGATGCGTTCGTCCGTAAAATAATCATGTCATTTTTTAAAAGTGGTCAGTCAATGGGTACAACTTGAAGTAATAACGGTACTTGTGTATGCGTTCGTCCGTAAAAAGGACCGACTGTTACCTTATTTTCAGACTTTACGCATTTTAAAAGAGAATGAAATTGTTAAATGCAAATCATTAAAAACTCATTCTTGACAGATTTTTCCGCAAAATGTAGACAATGATATGAAATCTGTTTAATCTCTGTTTATATATGATTAAATCTGTTTGTATTTTGTATTGATATGATGATCAATTATTCTATTCATCAGTAAAGGTCAAGCAGTGAGCATTCCTGTGTATATTATTTCAATTTATTCGGGTCAAATATATCGATTTTCTGTACACCGGATCTTGCCGAAACCGGCCGATTCAACCGGAACCAATGAAAGCCGGTTTACACAGATTATACTGTATAATGCAAATTAAAATAAAGTATTAACCACTTATACGAGAGAGACAGACAGACATACAGATAGACAGATTGATGGATATAGTGATCCCAATGTCACTTCTACATTGCAGGTGAGCGACTTATCAAAGTACTCGTACTCTTAGCTACTTACATCCTTTGGCTGACCTCTCCCTGGATACGTTTTGTTTCTGGTGCCACCTGTGGGGGACTTGGCCAAGATCGTCCCTCGGTGACCCTCTCCTCCTCCTCCTCAGGCTGGGAGAAATCAGGTTGGGAGAATTCCATCCCCTCAGGAGACTTAGTGTCTATAACCTCCTTAATGTAGAACAAATGAGCGACTGTTCAAGTTTGGTGGAAAATTACATCATCTATACAATCATATGCATGTAAAAGTATTCCCAAAATACATGACTTTTTTTGTATTAAGAGGCAATTTATGAATATTTCAAGACTGACATTGTGTTTACTGATGATTGGATAAATTGTAAAATATTTGTGTGCATGAATCTGTGGCTTTTTACTCGTAAATTCTTATTTTACATGTATCTTTTTATACACGTATGTATTAAAATTACCTATTTCATTCATAGAGATAGAAATTCCTCTGCTTTTTTTTCCCAAAATTTATATCTGATAATCTATGATAGGCAAAGTACATGCACAATGTATACATGTACATGTACATTGTATATACATGACTTGCAATGAATCTACTAGCTTTGAAAATGTTTGATATACATGTACATGTATTTGAGTAAGCTGGAAGTAAATTTTAGGTTAAGGCTAAGGTTGAATAAATTTTTTTCTCAAATTCAAAAGAAGAAGTAAAAGAAGAGTAAATGCATTATCCTGGAACGGTTACAGTCACAAGCTAACATACCGGTATTTCTTCCTGCTCGTATTTCTCTCCCAGCACCTCCGCTACTTCTTCATCATTCTCATCATAACTATCCTTATGTGTCGTGGACTGCAGGTTCTGTGACGTGCTTAGTGGATCTACCTCAAAACCAGTCGTTCTGTATGTACTGTCTTTTGACCTTTCACCGGAACCAGTTGCCATGGTAACAGACGCAGCACTATCAATAGTTTTTGTGAAGCTTTCATCTGCATTTTCGAATGTTTCTAAGGACACATTGTTAAGTCTCTCCTGCCCTCGTGGCGGAGAATCACTCTTCTTCGACTGACTAGATACATTGAGAACGTCCTGCTGGGTGTCGTCTACCTCCACCAACGGAGTAATTGACTCGCCTTCATCGTGGAAAGTAGAGGCTAGCACCTTGTCTTTCGGTGTATGAGTGATGGTGCTGGTGTCTGAGAGGGCTGATTGGTTACCGGAGCTGTGCGGTGATAGGAGCTCGTCATTAAGACCGGTGACTTGGGTGAAGCTGCTGGTACTTGAACCACTGGCACGTACTGGCTGATCAACACTGGTAGCTCCCTGCTGCTTTCTGAAAAGAAAATCGAACTATGTCATTACAATTCGGGCTTTTATCATTCTCCTCTTATCAAGTGCATTTTGTCTACTAGATGTTTAGATAAACATGCATCTGAGTGAAATAATGTTACCAAGAGGTCCTGTACATATGCAATTTGAAGCAATCACAATTTAGTAGTTTGAGCAAATTGTCTCAAAAGTGTATTAAAATTAGTGAACTGCATATGTACAAGAACATGCCATGTTTGCTATGTGATTCATTGAAAATGCAACTGTTATCATGTCTAGCTGAAATATGGATCCTGCCAAAATATATGTACATGCATATCTTGGCCCACATACATGTACATGTATAATAATTAAACATTATTAGTACGAGTTTTTACAAATAAACTACTTGTATGATGTACATAAATGGTTCATGTACGTTTCCATTAAACTCTCCTTACCTTGGACTAGTGAATGCATCAGGTGTAAGGAGAACAGGTTGAGGGGGATCCTGATGTCGCGAGACGTCTTCACTGTCAGCCACGCTGACGTCCATACTCAAACTCATGTCAGATAACGCATCTCGTAAACCTACAGTGTAAATGATTGAATGTAACTTTCCATTAGCATTTTTACAAGTGCATTTTTAACATTTTCTAAATGTATATGTAATAAGCAGCCTTACATATAAGTTATGCGTTTAGTTTGATACTGACATGTACATGTAGGTTTGTGATTCCACATTTAATATATTTGTGAATCTTTGCTAAAGTATCAGTTGCCTTATCAATCTTTCTACTCCACTATGAGGTCAAAGATGTCATTAATAGATTTATATAATAACAACTAGTTAGCCGTGGTTTATTGTCCAGTAATTCCCCGAGTCACCTTTTTATGCACTTTTAAATCATCTGAATACCTTTAATTTCATTTTTGACCAAAATTTTTTTTCTTCCATTTTCATTTTTTTTTCGGTTTTGCACACTCTTTCACTGTGTATTTGACATATTTTTAAAAGTCTCTTATTGATGTGATATATATTTCATGCCTAAATTTTATATTTTTGAATTTTGAATCATGGTTTATGTATATATAGTCCCAGGGTTGTGTGTTCAAATTCTAGCACTGACATTATCATAATGCAATATCAGTAGGTTAAAAGTGTGCATGGGTATCAAGTGAGCGTTGTGCTCCCTGGGGCTCTTGTTTTCTCAAGGGGATTACTGGACAATGGAACATGGCTAGCTAATTGTTATTTCTATTCTAATATTCTTCTGCAGACGACCATGAGCAGAGCTTAGTGGCCTGGAACTTTATAACAGGCGCTTGAATTGGCGGAGCTTAGCAGACTGGAAGTTTGTTGGAGATTTTGCACCAGGCGTGTTCTATGGTACATATAGCATGAATACAGGAAAAAGAATTGGTGTTAAACATCAATGTAAGAGTAACAATGCCCCATTTACAGCAAACTATGGAAATTCTAGTAAATACATGTATACATGTACAGTGGTCCCTCCCACCAAAGACTTCTCCCCTTATGTGACCATAATTTTTTAGCATTAGCATTTCTCAATTTAAATAGATTTAAACAAATTGTACTCATCAGATAGACTGCTCAAACTCAAAATCTCCCCAAGAAAGACCACCTCCACTGCATTTGGGGTGGTCTTATAAAGGAGGTACCACTGTATCTACATCCTCAATCCAAAAGTTGTGAGGAAACAAGATGTACACTATCAGTAGCAATTAGTTACATGTATACAGTAGATGCAAGTCATACCTGTTTCATCATGTGAGATGGTGCTGATTGATGGGGTCGGGGCGGAAGGTGCCGACGATTCAGGACGGAATCTGATCAACAATTCCTGTAAAGCCCTTTGAAAGAAAAAGACTGTTCATGTAGTTCAGGTGCTCATTGAGAAATAAATTTAACAGTAAACAGTCAGAATATACATTTATAAACATTTAATGAATTTATTGGCCAATGCGAGAAAATGAAAATCAAAAATAACATTTACATACGTGTACATGTACATGTAAAAAACATACATGTACTTTGTATGTATTTGTAATACAATGTACATGTACATGTAATGCATTTTATCTGTAATACATATACTGTACTTGTATATGCAATACACAAACTTTGTTTATTTATACATGTAATACACATTTTGTTTTTATCTTAGCTTTATAAAGAAGACAATTTCAAAGGTACATGTAAATCCATTTTAAGAAATTGAGACTAACAAGTGTTTTAAACAACCAAAACATTTTTCATCAAAGGCTTCACATCAATCTCATATTTTGAGATACTGATAAAAAGTCGAATACGTATAAAATTTTCATGTACGTATTAAAAGTCATACCATGTGAAGCAAGCATGACTAACTAAAATAAGACACAGAGACAGACAAATTATGGTTGATTAGGAAGGACAGGAAAACTTACTTAGGATGTACTGTATAAAGCCTAAGTTGGATCCCAGAAGCTTCTTGGTTCTCTGACTTCTCCTGACTTTCCTCTGTTTCTTCTCTGTCTAACTCTCCTAGGAAAAGTACATATACATTTACAGAAGACTTTCAAAAAACTGATAAATTTACAATATTTTTTTAAAAGATCTACTTTAACTGACTCATATTCCTGTTTTGAAATAAGCCTCTTATTCATATCTTTTTGTGTTCTTAAATAATCATAGCAAAATTACTGATAGATACTAGTTATTGTAGAATCACTAGTCTACGAAATTCAAATTTGGGTTAGAAATAGTTGAGTATGTACCTGTTGTGATTTCATCAAGGTGCGAGTCTTCTAGCGACTTCTTAAACTTCTTTTTGCTTGCATCCAGAATAGAGAAACTAAGGCAAGGGGAGGCTAGCATGAACTCCGACACTGAACTGACGTGAGCTGCATTGGAAGCTCCGTCTTGGTGGATTTGTAAAACATATAGCACCTGTAAAACAAAACTTATCTTGACTCTTACAAAGGACAGTAGAATTCTTAATGAATTTGTACTAACTGCTGCTAAAACAATATTCTTTAACTGATTATGAATGACACATTATATCTTTTTTTACATCAATTTTTAAGAACGAGAGGGGTTTTGAATTTAGAATCTTGAGGTTCATACATGTACATTGTACTTTACGTTCATATGCAATTTATTCAACAACTTTTAGAGTTTACAGTCACCTTGTGTAGACACAATACATTTCCTTCTAATCGAGTCGACTGTAATTCTAATACATATAGACTGTACTTGTAAATGCTAATATACTTTCATTGTTGATGCTATAGATAAGTTACTCTTTTTGAGTAGGAATTGCTGAGTACTTATACCTGTCTTTTGATATCAGATAAAATGAGGTAGGAAGCACTTAAATCCATGGCAGCTTTCATACATGGGTCACTGGTAAAATTCATTGGCAGATTGGAAGGACATTGAAACCTTGAATAATAAAATTTAGAAATTAATACTACAGTAGAATTTCCTAAAATGTATATACAATGTATTGTTCTTGAAAGCATAAATTTTCAGGCTACAGCCAAAGATGTTTATCCTGGAAAACAATCATTAATATGAAATTCCGGAGAAATCAGAACAAATCATCAGAAATAGGGTGCCCTTGATTATGAAAACAGGAAAGTAAATACCTGTCTAAGAGATTATGAGCCACATATCCAGTGTACAACAAGATGTGTTTGTTAGATAACAACCCCCTTCCCCTTCAATCTAAACCCTACAATAATCATGATAATTCCTTAATGTTAAATGTTATTTTCAGCTTTACAAATATCAATAGAAACCTGAGAGTTTGTAGACATGTCCAAGATTCACAACTCCATACTCTGAGCTCCTGATTGTTACAGGCACCGGTAACAGCAAACTTCCAAAACTGGGACCTGAATAGTGAGAAAGAAGAATAAGATTATTCAGAAATGATGTCATGTAGATTTCAGAAAAATGCATAGCTAAAACTAATTTTCACATGTAAATCAATTTAATGTTTACATGTAAATGATCATTTGAACTACATACCATGTATATTTTTCCATGGAACAGTGACTTACAAATTTTAATAAATGATGTACAGTATCAACCTACTTTGAAATCTAATTCAGAGATGTTGTACATGCAATATAAGAAATATGATCTCCACATTTGTCAAAGTTCTGCTCTCATAATAATATTTACATGCCCAAGATTTACAGTACTACATGTATGTCATAAAAATGAAAACTTACTCCGAGTTTGAGTTTCTATGATCATCTAAGAAGAACAGACAAGATAACTGTTTCCCATCATGAGGCTTCCATTGGTGTAAACATCTATAAAGAGATATATAAATACACATTAATAATGTTATGATATACATGTACATGAATGCATACATGTGAACCTCCCGGCGGGAGGACGAAATCTCCCGACGAAACGAGGACCCTCCCGATGAAAAATAGTCCTCCCGATTCCTCCCGACGAAACAGTATCCTCCCGACGAAAACGAATTTCTCCAGATGAAATGCATAATCCCCATTTGTGTATTACGTTACGCATTACGCCGTCTGTAGTTACCAGACAATAAATTTAATGAGTGCTAATTATACAGGTGACAGGTATATTGCTGGAAAAACAAAACAACTAGCGTCGCGTTCTCTTCGCCGTCACGGGTACTCGACTTCCCCGGGGGACGTTATACCCAGTACATCTGAACACGGGTCGTCAAATTCACGTACCAAATTGATGTACAAGGTTAATTGGGGAATCTTCTTGATGCCGTAAAATGCCGTAAAATCATATTATATTTATATATAACACGAAAAAAAAAATGAGGAAATGCAGTAAAAGTTTGCTGATAAATAAACAAATAAATGCGTAGGAAAAACGACGTCATGTAATTCATGTACTCTGTATAAGCGTGTATAACCTGAGGCAGATAATGGCCGTCTCGTTTATCATTCTCCTAACAATGGGATTTAAATCTGATGAGTGATCAGTTTAAACCCCATGAAGAGCAGTTATTGATTTTCTGTACAGGTGTACTCAAGTAGCAGAAGCAAAGTAAAATAAATCAACGGACGTCATTGAGACAACTCTCGGAACTCCGAATTGTTTTTGTTGTTGTATGAGAACGGAATCTGTCCTTGTTGAAAAGCGAGTTGAGAAAATTCGTCCGAAGATTTAAAAACATAGGTAATCACAGATTACAAAGCTCACCTCGTGACAGCAAAATTCAATTCAAACATATTTTTTTAGTACATGTATATTGGCTTGTAAAGGCAAAACCACTCAAGCAGAAAAAGTAGGTCAAGGTCATTTTATGAAAGTTTGATCAAAGATACATCCAATATGCAAGTTTGGTACATGTAGCAGTTATACTTTGCTCAATATTGGCTTTATAGAGCAAAATCACTCAAGCAGAAAAAGTAGGTCAAGGTCATTTTATGAAAGATTGATCAAAGATACATCCAATATGCAAGTTTGGTACATGTATCACTTATACTTTGCTCAATATTGGCTTTTAAAGGCAAAATCACTCAAGCGGAAAAAGTAGGTCGAGGTCATTTTATGAAAGTTTGATCAAAGATACATCCAATATGCAAGTTTGGTACATGTAGCAGTTATACTTTGCTCAATATTGGCTTTATAGAGCAAAATCACTCAAGCGGAAAAAGTAGGTCAAGGTCATTTTATGAAAGATTGATCAAAGATACATCCAATATGCAAGTTTGGTACATGTATCACTTATACTTTGCTCAATATTGGCTTTTAAAGGCAAAATCACTCAAGCGGAAAAAGTGGGTCAAGGTCATTTTATGAAAGTTTGATCAAAGATACATCTAATATGCAAGTTTGGAACATCTAGCACTTATACTTTGCTCAATATTGGCTTTTAAAGGCAAAATCACTCAAGCGGAAAAAGTAGGTCAAGGTCATTTTATGAAAGTTTGATCAAAGATACATCCAATATGCAAGTTTGGTACATGTAGCACTTATACTTTGCTCAATATTGGCTTTTAAAAGCGAAATCACTCAAGTGGAAAAAGTAGGTCAGATGCTGCATCCGATGCATGGGTCCATCTCGGCATCCAAAGATGAATCACTTGTGCAAGTTTGGTTACTGTAGCATTAGTACTTTGTTAGATACTGAGCTACCCCAAACTTCTTATCCAAATCACTCAAGCGGAAAATGTAGGTCAGATGCTGAATCCGATGCATGGGTTCACCTCAGCATCCAAAGATGAATCACTTGTGCCAGTTTGGTTACTGTAGCATTAGTACTTTGTCAGATACTGAGCTACCCCAAACTTCTTAACCAAGTCACTCAAGCGGAAAATGAAGGTCAGATGCTGCATCTGATGCATGGGTTCACCTCAGCATCCAAAGATAAATCACTTGTGCAAGTTTGGTTACTGTATCATCAGTACTTTGTCAGATACTGAGCTACCCCAAACTTCTTAACCAAGTCACTCAAGCGGAAAATGTAGGTCAGATGCTGCATCCGATGCATGGGTTCACCTCAGCATCCAAAGATGAATCACTTGTGCAAGTTTGGTTACTGTAGCATCAGTACTTTGTCAGATACTGAGCTACCCCAAACTTCTTAACCAAGTCACTCAAGCGGAAAATGTAGGTCAGATGCTGCATCTGATGCATGGGTTCACCTCAGCATCCAAAGATAAATCACTTGTGCAAGTTTGGTTACTGTAGCATCAGTACTTTGTCAGATACTGAGCTACCCCAAACTTCTTAACCGAGTCACTCAAGCGGAAAATGTAGGTCAGATGCTGCATACGATGCATGGGTTCACCTCAGCATCCAAAGATGAATCACTTGTGCCAGTTTGGTTACTGTAGCATTAGTACTTTGTCAGATACTGAGCTACCCCAAACTTCTTAACCAAGTCACTCAAGCGGAAAATGTAGGTCAGATGCTGCATCCGATGCATGGGTTCACCTCAGCATCCAAAGATGAATCACTTGTGCAAGTTTGGTTACTGTAGCATTAGTACTTTGTCAGATACTGAGCTACCCCAAACTTCTTAACCGGACGCGGACGCGGACACGGACGCGGACACGGACGCGGACGCGGACGCGGACGCGTGGGGTTATAGCATAAGCTCACTCAACTTCGTCGAGGTGAGCTAAAAATGGGGGGGGGGGGGGGGGGGGGTTCCGAATACCGATAAATCCTCCCGATGAAAAATTAAAAACCTCCCGACGAGAGGCCAAATCTCCAGATGAAAATTGAAAATCCTCCAGATTTGTGGAGGCAAAAGGTTCACATGTATGTGAATGGATTAAGATTATTTTTTTTTCATTACTCAATTTCTTTATCATTTTTCACCGACATTAGAAGTTTAATCAATCTGCATTTAACAATCACTTCTACTGAACCTTTGGAATATATTGGCATGCTGAAAAGGGTTTAAAAATATGATTCTCCAATAGACATTGTAATGCTTGATAATATTATGTTTTTATAACCCAGTAGTACACAAATATGTATGTCATTGAACAGAATGTTTTCAAAATCAGTGCTTTCAATTTACGTCGAGAGAAGGGCACACAAATAACACATTATCAATGACATAACCAACCGAATGTGTTTCTGTGATGAAAGGAACCACTCATTCAAACTATGAAAATTTTAAAACTTGAGGAATGATGAAAGTGTTTGATTTAGTGATTGCAGAAAGTTTAAGTTCTCTTTTTTCTTCTTCTTTCTGTATTGAGAGTGATATTAAAAGATGAAATATGGGTGACAATCTTTGTAGAAATCCATCATACATGTATCATTTTTAATATGCACACAGTGAAATTAAAATAATCATGATATTCTATGTTTTTTTGTTACCTCCATTTTGTTGTGCTCAAACTAGAAAATTTAGATAAAATTAACTGTTTGAAATAAAAAATTAAATACATGTACCTCTTCTATGTTTTGTTCAATATACATGTAAAGTTTTCACTTTTATTTTGAAAATTTAAGCCAATTTCATTGCTTAGAAGAAGATATTCTATTTTTATTTATGAATATAAATACAAATATGTCTTTATTATTACCTTGGCGAGGCATTATCATTCATATTAACCTGGAAGAACTTGACCTCTCCGTCCAGACTGGCTGTTGCCAGCGCAGTGCCATCTGGTGAGAAAGCAGCATCTACTATTGCCTTAAAGAAATAAGAAACACGAGATAAAATTCAAACAAAGGGGAAAAAATGCTGCTTTTTCATGATTAATTCTGTTTTTAAAATGATAATGCATGTAACAACTGAGGGATCATACCTGCTGGCAGAATTTTATATACATTGTAATTACTGTATGACTTCACAATCAAGGACCCATCAGACTTTACTTTTATGGGCTAAGTCAGTCAACAGGTGTGATGTCGGACTTAATATCATGATACCTCAACTATACAATTTACAGAAATGTATAGAAAAAAAAACGTTGAGGCCAAAAAAAATTAAGATTTCGTTTGACGGGCACCGCCGCATTGCCTAAAAACCCGCCGCATTTCCGATTTTTATCGCGTGTTTTACCATAATTTTAAAGTAGTCAATTGAACATCGTCGTGCTAATACAAATTGTTTGTTTACATATTCTTTACTTCACTAAATATATAAATTGTAAAGCTGTAACTCAATACTTGTTTACATAAACAGTCCAAGAGAATACTGGAAACAGTAATATTACTAAAAACAATAATACAACTAGAATTGGAGTTATCTTTCTTGGAAATTTATGTCTTTATATTACTGTAAGCAGTAATACTATTTAGATAGACAGTTTGCTCTTATACCAGTGGATTCGGGGAGAAATAATGGTGATTAGGAGTTGTATCTAATTCAAATATACACTGAAAAATTGTTTAAAACATCAGGAAAATTTTTTCCTTAACATATTTGAAGAAAATGTGATACCAGAAAGAATAAAAAAGCGAAAAATAGGTTCCAAATTGACATTATTTTCACTTTTCAGTCAAAAGAAATTGTTCATATATATATAATTTGTTGTTGGATGAAAGAATCTTATGATAGAAACTGTGCTTGTAGCTTTAAAACTTTGCTTTGTCTATATTACAGAAAGATGTAATAAAGAGTGGCAACATTACTGTTTTCAATAATATCAAGGATTATTGTTAACAGTAATATTACAGTTTTGAGTAATATTACTGTTTTAGTATTCTCCTGGACTGATAAAATAGTATTATTTACCCGAGCTGCCGTATTCAATTGTTGCTTGTACGGTAATCGCGACCACGCGTATATTCCATATCACGGACGAGGTAACATAACGTAAAATGATACTTGACTCTGTTGTGATAATCTGTAAGAGCATTATTCTTTATTAAATTATCTAATCTATTAGAAATTTGAAAACGTTTTTGTTTAGAACTTGCAGTTTACGTCAGATTGATCAGCCGGGAACGCCGGTGACGGGATCGAGGGGAGGGGCAGAAATACTAAATGATCCTAATTTCGATTCGGATAAACAAGTCAACTAAACCCTAAGCACATCGCAGATACTTCAAAATTTCCGAGGGATAGAAATTCAAATTTGCAAACAACTTGCTCAAGTCCGACAGTGAAAAGGGATGACGAATCGATCTGGATACCCTTGTGTAATCGTTGTTAAAATTCAAACTTAATTGTCAGACATGCTGTGATCGGGAAGGCAAACTTGCTCAATGGGACGACGGTCCCTTCCACTTGGACTTTAATGGGTAATTCTCAAAAACAATGGGCCATCTTTCCTCACGAAAGGGCCATTCCAAAAATGATCAATTTTCGAAAAGCTATGCATATGCATGCATTATGCATCAGACGTTAGCACTTTTTGTTTTTGTCGCGAGATTCCCAATTTGACCATTTCCAATGAATAATTTACAGTACATTTTTTGCATGGATCACAGAACAGCCAAGACCAAACTTTCAACCACCTTTCCTGAATTTTTTTTGTCCACGGATGGGCAGCTTCATTTTCAGCTTTGTTGATATTAGGGAAGACATTTTGTACAAATTTTATTACATCAATTTGTACCCATTGACTGACCACTTTTAAAAAATGACATGATAATTTTACGGACGAACGCATACACAAGTACCTTAACGTAGATAAGATACGTTAGTGGACGTTGGAGATTTCAATCTCAGGCGCAGATGTCAGAGAAAAATCAATATTGTATCAAAATAGCAAAGGACCTTTCAATTGTCAGTGAACAGAAGAATTTTGCCGTAGAGTTCTGACTGGCCATGTACAGAAAGCTGTGATCTCTGTATTACTGCTCCTGGTGTAGATCTACGTTACAACGTAGATACGAGAACAGAACTTTCAATAGATTTAAGAAACAAAAAGAATAATGACACCAGGGCGCAGCGAGTTGCTGATTTTATGGGCCATTTTCTATCAGAATGGGCCATCCCAATCCCTGGACATGTTTTTTTGTATTTTCCCTACTCTTTTGCCGACGACAAGGGTCAAATTTTCGGTCTAAGCACTGAGCAACAATTATGAGTTTCACTCACTTAGTTGCACCTGAAAGTAGTTCACAAAATGTTAACGTCATTTGAAGTTTTAACCTTACACAGGGCAACGGTTAGAGATTGGTGATCCTTTTTAGCATAAATAAGATGTACACCATACATGTATTTAGTCTACATCTTCATACTGGTCTGCCATAGGACATCGTCTGTCATATGATACATATAATAAGTGTGACCAAATCATAGAATATCTAGCAAACTTCAGGTTTGAAAATGCAATAAGTATATTACAGGAAGACGTTGGGTTATCTTGTTATGGGTTATCTTGTTAATCAATGTACTAAACTTTACCACTTCATACTATACTTAAGTTTTAATGTATTTTCAGCATCAAAACACTTGAATTAGAAATTTGGTTAAAGATGAATTACAAAAAATGTACATTCATCATATTTCACGTTTGCAAAAAAAAAACAAAAAAAAAACAAAAAAAAACAAAAAAAAAAAAAAACGTGCCTCCCTCACTTTTTTTTCTAAAAAAGTGCCCATCAAACTAAACATTAATTTTGTATGGCTTGAACTAAAACTCTTTTTAGTTCGGCGTTTGTTATTTTTTCAATATATTGAAACTTGTGGAGAGAATTATTGACTATTTATTGATAAAATGTATACTGTCTATGCAGCTCACTTCGGAAACTGGATACAGGAGATTTTGATAACTTTTTTATGCAACAATAATATAATTGAAATAAAATCTATATCATTGAATAGATCTCGCTGAGTCGTAAATTTTGGTATATGTTACATGGTCGACGGTTTATGCAATCATATTATACAGACAAAATAAGTTTTAGATAGGGCATTTTCAAAGTTAAATTTCAGCATGATTCGCCGAGTTTAACATTGAGCCTATGGAGAGCGTCACGACGTCACGGGAAAAATTAGCTCGGGAAATGGCCCATCTAAGACTTTTTTTGTCTATATAGTTTGATTGGGTGTATTCACTATCATATAACATATACCAAAATTTACGACTAAGCGAGATCTGTTGAATGGTATCAAGTTCATTTTAATTTTTGCATCATAAAATAGTCAAAATCGCATTTATTCTGTTTCCGAAGTGAGACGCGCAGACAGTAGTATATTTACATGTCATTCCTTGACTGTCAGATTGGATTCAAACTATTAATGTATCCCAATTATTTCAGATCCTGTCTAGAATCAGCAACACAGACAAATGTACAGACAGACAGACAATGAGCATACCTGATTATGATTTTGTATCCTGATCAACCCATATTCCGCCTCATCTTCACTCAGTGTGTTAGTTCCATGTCCTATTTTTACCATGTCAATGTTCCAGATCTCTGCCTATTATAATAAATTATATATACATGTATTTTTAAAGAAATTATTATTCATTGAGAGCTTTAACGTGCAATAGATTATGAAGCATATCTAAGTTGCATTATTGCATTACATTATATCTATTGATGTTATATAACATCATTTATCTATTCTTGTAAGCTTAGGAACACGTAAATTCAAGGTTTACATTAAGAGTACCATATAAAGGATGTATCCATTTTGTTAGTCCAAGTACATTGTCAAGTACAACCTAAATTTGAATGATAAATACAAAGTCACTTTGGTGTTTTATGCAATTCTAAAGTACAGTTCCAGATGACTGAGCCTAGAACATACATGTAGTTAAGTTTCCGGTTCCACATGAGTGAGCACAATAACTTACCAGTTCCACATGAATAACCACGAGGACTTTAGAGACATCTTGGCTGTAGGATTCAGTAGCACTACTATCATCACAGTCCTCTGATATGTACAGACACCAAATCGCTCGATATTCTGACTATAAAAACTTACCAGTTCCACATGAGTGAGCACCAGGACTTTAGAGGCGTCTTGGCTGGAGGATTCAGTAGCACTGCTATCATCACAATCCTCTGGTATGTATGGACACCAAATCACTCGATGATACTCTGAAGGGGGCGTACCTCTCTTACGAATTATATGCATCAGTGCTGGAGTACTTATACATATAGTTAAGGTCACATTTTGAATCAACATTACATAGTAAATATTGATCTTGAAAATCAATCATCTTTTTCTTGCTATCATGATTTCAAGTGCGAAGAAACCTAAAGGTATTGACAATAACTTTGTTAAACTTAGGCACCTACATGTATTTTAAGCATAAATGTTTGGGGATATTCCAATTTTTGCTATTTCTGATAGGAACTTTATACTGTTCATGTATTATTCTGATGCTTCTGAAAATTTAATATAAATTCTCAATGCTAAGCATATCTTCTTGACAATGATTAAACATAGTAAAAATGAATATTTTCTTTAGAACTGTTAGTACTAGAAGAGGTTATACATGTGCACGTACAGATTCATTTACACCTATATGAAAATTCATATTTTGTTGACAAGGATACGTCAATTTTTTGTCATCTGCCTCGTGTATTTCATGTACAAACAAATTGCCTATTTCATCTACAGCTGCTATGATGATGTCATCAGTGTGAGCAAATGCCACGTCAACGACACGTCCAACCAGATCTTTCAGCAACGCTCTTTCTGCCGTTTTTCTGTTCACAATCCTGACAATTCCACCAGACTTCCCTGTTATTAAGTTTGGTTGAAATCATGTCAGTGTTGATCAATGAATAAATCTGTTACAAAATCCATTAATAACATAATGAGAAAGTCACACCCAATAACGTTTATTTACATTCTTAAAAAATGTCACTATAGGATGAGTTTACCCTTTCACAAAAAAAAATACAATTTCAGGATTTTTCGTAATTGCAATCAATGAATTCAAGGTTTAAAAATAAATGTTCATTTTGATTGTGTAATATTTTCCAATGAGATAATTTCTATAAACTAAATAGAAATTTAATTCTTTTTTTTATAAATTTTACTTAGCAATTTTATACCAATATATGTGACAAAATAATAGCAACAAATGCAAAAAAAATATGTCCTCTTAGAAATCATACTTAAATGAGGGAAAGACTGACAATACATTTGAATACCTCTCAGAGAATAGGCAGCATATATGTTATTCCTATGTACTGCCACTAAGTTCCCTATATAATGCATGGATTCCCATTCATATTTCACTACAGGGGTAGTTTTCACCTAAAAAAGATCAAGCATTACTCATGTTACTTGTTGCTGTTGTATCCTTTTTTCGAAGGTGACATAAAATTTCAGTCAATGATCGTTCTTTAAAATAACTTATAACATTTTGTTTCATACTCAATTCTTTTGTTATGTTATGAACATGTTACAGGTTTATACAGTATTCTTACTCATTTGCAGATCATCAGTTGTATTTACAAACATGCATTTTATGTGATTATATATCCTTGAGCCCGTAAGTGATGTCTAAACAATTAGGGTGATGATTCGTTGGTCCAGAAATTGTTACTCCGGAAAATTTGTTACTCCGGACAATTTCTAAGGGAACAAACATGCATAGTGCAAAAATGATCCGATAATCAGGAAATCCGCGAAATTCCCTTTGGAACGAATTCGTCCGGACTAATGAATCATCACTGTATGTTGATTACCAAATTCTATAGTCACTTGAGCTGATTACCTTATTACTACCAGTGGTTGTTTTCTCTGTCAGACTAGGTACACTACATACAATCTCCACCTCTCTCCCATAGACACTGTAGCTATTGGCAGAATCCGTCCCTTGTAATGTTCTGCAATATGAAAGAATGATAAATGATTGCGCCCATCAGAAAAGGGTACTTATGACTATCTATTTTTACTACCTCATACCATCAAAGTTCCAAATTATGCTTTCATAAATTCACTACACAAGACAAGGTAAAATCTTCAAGGGTCAACGATTAACAACATCATATCTAAGTCCTGGCAGAATTTGTGACGTCATTTCTAATTCTACATAAATCACCATAAAGTCCTTTAAGTCATGGATAAAATCAAGCTTCTATGTGTGGTTACCAAACCAGCAAAAAATTGTAATCAACCACAAAAAATGTACAAAATGTATTCAAGTGTTAGAAGTACCCTACATAGGGTAGGAAAAGATGACATTTGTGCCAAGACAAGGGGTATCAAACCTGGAACCTCCATACCTGCATGTAAGCATTCTAACCACTGAGCTATCTGGGCTGATACACCCAGCTCTACCACATAAGTCGTAAATTTGAGATGATAGGCAGGATTAGTAAGCAGGTAAATTATACTTACATGAGTTGTTTTGGTACAGGTGGATCATACATTGTCATCATTAGCTCGGCCAGTGTTGGGTTGGTAGCATCACCGGAATTTCCAGCTTCCGCACTGGAAAAGATGAAATGAAAATCCATGTTCACACAATTAATAACTGGACAGCATCACTAATAAGGATTTATGTTGAATTTTGTGTGTATGTATAAGTTTTAATATCCCTTTAATTATAAACCAGCTTCCACAGATTTTTCAGACATTACAAACCATTCCAAAAAGACAGACTCAAAAACTCAAAATATTTCAATGGATAAAGTTGTTCCTCATTTGGAGTTCAAACTTGAATGGACAGAAAATGTACTTTGAATTACAAAATATTTGCATGATAGCCCTAAAAATAATCATTTTGGAGAGTAATTGTAGTTACATAGATGTCGATAGACATGATCCATGTACATGATATTTTTCACTCATTACAATTTACATGTACATAATCACTCCCTCAAGTCAAGGACTGTTCTTGCATCTGTTTTCGTGAACCTGACATTTTGTAAAGGGCCTATCTTTCATTATATACAAGTGTATTTAGCATTATCAAATTACTTCATATTTTCGACATAACAACTTCAGCTTGCCAAATTAGCTTACCTATCTTGGACTTGACTTTCATATGTTCCTTGAAATGACCCGGTACCAAGACCTGAGGAATACAGACAAAAAAATTACAATTAGGTAATAATCAGTGCAATAATACTTCCATTATCACATTACAAACATATATACATCATATTACATGACTGCTTGCTTAAAATATTCTTCTGTATATTCTATATCTAATATTTTGGAAGATGTCAAGATCAGAGTAGATTATTTTCAATGGCTATATGAACAATGTCTGATTGTCAGAGACTAGATGACTGACTCTGTGTTTAACATAATCAATGTCATCAAATTTCCCAGTTTCTTTTATCAACCTTGACCTTTGCTACATAATCTTATATATTAGATCAAAATACCATTTACTAGATTTAGTTGTGATCAACAACAAACAGTCAGAAATTTTGGTCAAGTCAAATCTGTGACTTTGACCAATGACCTTATTTTGATGTACATGTACATGTAGTCTGGGTTGGAATAAGACTGATATTTTTCGCGGACAGCATCCCTTTTCTTGAAGATGTTGGATACTTAGGACTGCAAATTTCTTCGCAAATTCTGTCTGGGGAAGGGGGGGTCTTCTGTTCCGGGTATCTATCAGCCATGAAACATCCGTTCTTTTTCTTTCCAATCAAGACAGAATGATACAGATGGGAAGAAAACGATCGGTTTTATTGGCATAAAATTCTATGCCAAGCCTCTAGCCTCCGTTTTTCATGTTCAGTAAAGGATAAATCAAAATGATCGTCTCATCATTTGATTTATTTTCGAGACGTTCAACGGTTTTACCGATCATTAAAAAAATTAAGACAAAACCAAGAAAATTATTTTAAAACATGTTGGTCAAATCGATCGTTGAATGTTACAGCATGGAATACACCTACTTTGGACTATCTACATGTATCTAAGTTTAAAAAAATCAATATCATTGGATAAATTCTACTTGGGGTGTCAACATGGTCAATGATAGTTTAAAGGGAAGGTTTTACTCCGTACGGTTATAGTCATGTGGCCTTACATGGGCGTTCCTCACAAGGTGTGAAGACGTCATATCTCCCTGTACAGGGGATGATCGTTAAACAGGTTTAAGCGCTGGGTAACTGAAAAGGTGTGAACAACTTATGAGGAATCGTTTGTAGATTTGGCATTGGGTTTATATCTCGTTTGGCGTTTACCGGTCTACTTTTGGAATGCAGTGGGAAAAGGGTGGGGGGGGGGGGGGGGGTTAGTGTTTTATTGTATTATATTTGTTTTATATTTAGGCTATCCCCACAAGTCATGTAGTTTTTGTTTCTAATTTTTGGTTTTGGTTTTTTATTTTGTCTTTGTTTATTTGTTTTGCTTTTCTTTGTTTGCCAGTCTTTTTTTTTTCCACACTCCATACTCTCCCTTACAATGATTGACAGGTGAAAAGGTGAAACCAGATGGTAATTAGCTGGAAAACGGGAAATTTTTATCTGTGTTACGATTTCGTACCTCGCCAAATTTTGGAAATTTACGCTTTTTGGTTGAGAAAAAAAATTGAATGTAGCGGGTAAAACACATATGCGGCAGGGCCTGTTCACCAATTTTTTTTTTTTTCGCCTTATTTTTTTACTGCAAAGTCTTATTTTTCATTATCATTATCATTCATTTTTTTATTTTTTTTTTTGGCTTTTCTTTGTATGCCGTTTTTTTTTAACACAATTCATCTTTGCTTGGATACGCGTCCTTGAATGGCTTGGTCAATTAAATCTTTTTGCGGACTTGTTTGGAACCGTTTTCTATTCCCATTTTTTTGGGACGCTTAAAATTCTAGAATCGTCGGCAAATTTAAAATTGCAAAACGAAAAATATACCTTTCATTTGATTTCTGACTATTATGTCAATAACAACGATAAGGGTCAAGGCAAAAAACAGAGTCGGTCGGGTGACCGTAAACTTGGCTATTTTTTCCCTTAATATTAAGACAGGTTCTTGAGGCGTTTTAGTTAACTCTAGGTAATTTGAAAAATGACATTACAAGAAATTAGGGGGGGGGGGGTGTTGGTGTTGTTTACCTTTCTTTTCCTTTTTTACTGATTTTCCGAATTTTTATAATTTGCATGATATACATAATATGAATCAAGGCAAAGCCTTTTTGTGCGAGCGGAGAGAAAATAGATATGATTATATAAAAAAATAGTTCCTAGTCACCTAATGCTCGACTGCATAGCATAATGTCTTTAATGACAGCCAACTTCTTAAGCTCACTTTTTTCCACAATTTACATATACATAATTGTATACTCATGTAGCACCTACACTTTGCTCAATATTGGCTTCTATAAGCAAAATCACTGAAGCGAAAAAAGTAGGTCACGGTCATTTTATGAAAGGTTCATCAAAGATACATCCAACTTGTAACTTTGGAACATGTAACACTTATACTTTGCTCAATATTGGCTATAAAAGGCAAAATCACTCAAGCAGAAAAAGTACAGTAGGTCATGGTCATTTCATGAAAGTTTGATCCAAGATACATCCAACATGTAAGTTTGGAACATGTAGCACTTATACTTTACTCAATATTGGCTTTTAAAGGCAAATCACTCAAGCAGGAAAAGTAGGTCACAGTCAATTTAAGAAAGTTTGATCAAAGATAAATACACCATGTAAGTTTGGAACATGTTGCACTTATACTTTGCTCAATATTGGCTTTTAAAGGTAAAATCATTTAAGCGGAAAAAAGTAGGTCAAGGTCATTTTATGAAAGTTTGATCAAAGATACATCCAATATGCAAGTTTGGTACATGTAGCACTTATACTTTGCTCAATATTGGCTTTTAAAGGCAAAATCATTCAAGCGGAAAAAAGAAGGTCATGGTCATTTTTTGAAAGTTTGATCAATGATACATCAAATATGTAAGTTTGGTACATGTAGCACTTATACTTTGCTCAATATTGGCTTTTAAAGGCAAAATCATTCAAGCGGAAAAAAGTAGGTCAAGGTCATTTTTTGAAAGTTTGATCAAAGATACATCAAATATGTTAGTTTGGTACATGTAGCACTTATACTTTGCTCAATATTGGCTTTTAAAGACTTTATTGCTATCTTAACATTTACCTTATCATCTCAACATTTGCCTTATCATTTGAAATAATTTTAAAAATCCCAACCCCAGGGGCTGTGAACGAACTTTTCTTCCACATAATATTTCTTCCTCCTGGAAGTTTTATTATTATAATGAAAATTCCCAGGATTTTTTATTATGGAATATTTTTTCCTTGTCCATAATACTTTTTCCACAGTCCTTTCCGTAAGTGAAAAAAGAGTAAAACATCAACAATTTTCATGAAAACATTTCCGTCTATATGGACGGAAGCATTGTTATGAAAATTGTTGATGTTTTACTCTTTTTCACTATCCAAAGGACTACTTTTTCTTTGAAATAGAAGAAATATTATATGTAAGTACCATGTGTAATATATTTTCCTTCTATGCTTCAAATACATAAATGACTGACTTACAGATATTTTCTCATAATTTAAACATTTCAATAATTACAGTAACATGGTTAGCTTACAGGAATAATTCTGTGGAATGGTTCGTATGTTCATATGTATTAATAATACAGTTATCTTTTCAATTTTATTAAAATAATTTTTAAACTTTTAAATTTTTTTTCTACAAGTAAAACACTCCATTATTGGAAGAGATAATATAGGGATCAAATTTCCAGTACATGTACATTGTACAGTACATGATTTTTGAAATTTATTACTTCTTATTCTGAATTCGATTTTTAAATAAATTCATTATAATTTTTTCCCAATTGACAATGATTAATTAATTATGCACATATATGAAATCCTTATTTTTGTTCTGTAAGATTTTACCATGGTACTAGTAACAGAACTTTTATTATGAACATTAAAAAAAATTCCAAATGGAAGTTTTGTTATGTAATATATTTTCCATGGCATGAGAACTTTTATTATGATCATGGAAGATTCATTACATAATAAAATTTCCTTTCGGAATTTTTAATACATAATAAAAGTTCCTGGGAAAAAATATTATATGAGGAAATTTCCAAGGAATAAATATTATGCTGGAAGAAATATTTCATCACAGGGGCTATATCCTCATCTGGATATATTAAATGATGTATAATTAAACATTTGCAACAAAAAAAAAAACCAACAGAATATGAATATAGGAAAGGTAAATGTGTAATCTAAACATTTACCTTATCATCTAGTTCGGACGGCGCCGACGCCGGGGGTATTGCAATAGCTCTTTTGCACTAAAGTGCAGTCGAGCAAATAAAAAAAGATCTTTCTTTTTTATTTTGACAATGATTGCTGATGGTTTATCTTATCTTACAAAACTTTCTGTTTGATGATTGCCAAAAAAGGTAGTATAAGGCGAGTGGAAACACGGAAGCATTTGTAAAATGAACTTTCAGAGGGGGGGTGGGGAGGCTTAAAATATGGTTCTTTAAAAATACGGTTCTTTATAATTCATTTTTATTTTGTAAGAATAATGTTTAGGCTAGCTGAAAATAAATTATTTAAGAACAAAAGAAAAATCAAACATATTCCGACTTCTGACAGTACGAAACCACCCGAGACGAGAAAAGCAATCAGAGCGAAACCTCTCGTTTAAAACCGAAAATGTTGGATTTCCCGTTGTTACGCCATCTTGTTGATGCTTTATCGTTACCTGATTTACGAAAAATGTTGTCAATAAATTTAACTTATTCACAAAAATTAAGTATAACATATACGTCTACTTGGAGTCGTAAAAAAAATTTAAATGGCAATATCCAGCATCTCCGCAGCAACTCTGTCTGCAACTGCAAGGGGACGAAAATTTATGAAAGCATAGTAGTTCATTTTCATTCTTTGATTCAGCATATTTTCTCGATAAGAAATGTGTATACGCGTAACCATAAGGGCGAGCAAAGCTCCGCTCGCTATAAATAACTTACCAGAAGATTGCTGTAAATTCATCAGTTCTTGTAAAAGATGACCGGTGTCACCGGTCGACTGAAGTGAAGAACCCGGGCTTTCTCCTGGATTCATGGCAGTATAGAATGAGATAAGTCCAAGTTATCTGTAAGTATTTTTCAGCTTTCAGACTTTCAGATTTTCGTCTGCTCAGCGCTCATCAAATCAATCTCTGTGAGTAAATTCGAGCTACATGTGTAGAATCCGGTCCAAACAGATCGAACAAAACGGATCCGAAGTCTTGACTAAAACGGAGAAATCCCAAATCCGTTTTTCCGTTTTATTAGGGTCTAACAGATCATTGATGTTAATATGCAGCTACTAGAATGTGAAGTATGCGCCTAATATATCCATCAAGTCATTCAAATCAAGCAAGGACTTAAAATACTTAAGTTAAAAATAAGTTCAAACTTTAGAGACCGGCGTCCGACTTTACTCTCATTAGTAACGACCAAAAAGTGGGTGAAAGTGAAAGTACATGTACACCAATCTACCGTACACCAAAGAGAATGACAAATATACCACAAATTCTTGCGAAAAGTAAAGTTTAAATTGATACAGTACTGTTGAACCTTAATAATCTTGAAAATGCTCTCTAATTTGATATGAATTAATATGAATCAAGGCAAAGCCTTTTTGTGCGAGCGGAGAGAAAATAGATATGATTATATAAAATAAAAAAAGATCGTTCTTTTTCATTTTGACTATGATGGTTTATCATATCTTACAAAACTTTCTGTTTGATGATTGCCAAAAAAGGTAGTACAAGGCGAGTGGAAACACGGAAGCATTTGTAAAATTGATCTAGACCAGCTGATGAACATTTTAAAGGGGGGGGGGCTTAAAATATGGTTCTTTAAAAATATGATTCTTTATAATTCATTTTTATTTTGTAAGAATAATGTTTAGGCTAGCTGAAAATAAATTACTTAAGAACAAAAGAAAAAAACAAACATATTCCGACTTCTGACAGTACGAAACCACCCGAGACGAGAAAAGCAATCAGAGTGAAACGTCTCGTTTAAAACCGGAAATGTCGGATTTCCCATGGTTACGCCGTCTTGTTGATGCTTTTTCGTTACCTGATTTACGAAAAATGTTTTCAATAAATTTAACTTATAAACAAAAATTGAGTATAAGATATACGTCTACTTGGAGTCATAAAAAAAATTTAAATGGCAGTATCCAGCATCTCCGCAGCAACTCTGTCTGCGAGGGGACGAAAGTTTTTGAAAGCATATATTATAGTAGTACATTCTCATTCTTTGATTCAGCATATTTTCTCAATAAGATATGTGTATACGCGTTACCATAAGGGCGAGCTTCGCTCGCTATGACATAATCATACTGTACAGGTCACCGGCACGTGTACAAAGAGGGGTCGCTATCCTGTGTTTGCCCCCTTACTTTAAGGGGTATCGACAAACCGTTATTCGCCATATTGGATTTTTTGTAGTGTGTTATCGAAAATCTTTCCTTACACCGAGTCATGGCTCCAACTTCAACTACTTTAATCCAAAGTATTCTCAACCCCAATAGCTACATTTTCCCATATTTAAATTTCTACGGAAAATAACATTAAGATTTTAACATTAGAAACTTTTTTAAATTCATGCACCGAACTGCACAGCTGCACCTCAGAAGAATTTATGAATAATACTATAACTTACCTTAAACATTACATTGATACCATGTCTGCAACCATTTGTCCTTCGATTTTGAGTACAAGGTCTCATTATCATATAAATCTCTTGTTAATACAACACGGTGTCTTTTCGAACACGAGTTTTTACAGGTAGCCATTTTCACGTGCCGATCCGCCCCAACATAGGTAGAAAGAATAAACGATTTTTCAGTTCCTGGGGTAATTCACTAGAATTTCGACTGTTTGCGGTTCAATTCTTTATTATTTACATGATATATATTAGAAAAGTGGGATAGCCATTTGAATTATAGGTGACAAATTACAAATGTGCGAGATTCCGGGGATCCGCCCCTGGATTCATTTCTATGTTGATATGGCTACTAGCCCCTTGTGTGTAAAATGAAGATACCCGGTATTTTGAGAAAGTATGATCAAAATTGGAGGACAAATGTTTGTAGACATATGATGATAGCAACGTTTAAGGTAGGTTACAGTATTAATCATGAATCCTGAAAACCTGTAGCTGCGCAGTTCGGTGCACTAAGTTCATATGGTTGTCATGTAAAAATATTGATGCATTTTTTGTTTAAAATGATGGGAAAATGACGATGTTGAGGCGAAGAAAACTTAGTACTAAAATAGTTAAAATTGGAGTCTTAATTCTGCAGAACGACAGATTTTCAAGTATGCTTCAGGTCAAATCCAATATGGCCGATAAAATTTTGTCGATACCCCTTAAAGGTAAAATGTTTACAGTAGACTAATATATTATACAATATACAGTGTCTGAAATTTTTATATGCAGGTTTTTGTGTCCCACTTGGTTTATACATGCACCTGTGGTAAAGGTAAAGTAGTTTGCACTGCCCAGTCCGTGACTCAAACACCGGCGGAATCAGCAATCAGGCACTTTCAGTAAACTCTGTGTTCATGACAAATACCTGAGAATTAACAGAATAGAAGACTTTTAAAATACAATGAAGATAATGATAATTTTCTGTTACAGATGGATGTTCATATATGTGGATGGTGTAGAACAGAGTTTAACGACTTTGTCAGCTTCTTTGAGCATAAGAATTCTTGTCATCAATCTCCAGAAAAGAAGGTGGTCAGTGGCCAAAGTTCCATTCCTCATGATCATCATGTGATCAGTTCAACGCCCATTTCTGATTCTTCGCTTTCTCATACTCAGGTGAGTTGAACGTGATTTGAATTTTATCAGTAAATTAAGTCAGTTTATTACATGTAGCATGATTAGAGGCAGTCAAGGTATGGATTTTCATGAGGGCTGGACAGTTTCTTCGCGTTACTGGTATATTGCAATACGAGGCTTCACAAAACGTACCATGGAATTTGTTTTGAAAAACCGGTTTTTGAGGATTTTTTTTTTTTTGGTTTCTTTAAAATTGTGAGCAGGCTTTCTACTGTTCCTACTATTTCTTACTTTTTCCTACTTTTCCTACTTTTTTATTTTGATCCTATTTTTTCCTACTTTTTCTTCAAAACCTCCTACTATTCCTACTTTTTCATCTCAAAAGTAAAAAATTACTTGCTTTGCTTGTCATCTACATCTGATTCAAAGTTTTTTTTTTAATTTTTTGCCTCGCTTCGCTCGCCCATTCTGTATATTTTACACGAAAAATCAATCTGTCCTTATTTCTCTCTGTGATTTCCTCAGATATGAACATGACCAGTCTACAATCACTACTTACTGTGAATTGTGTGTCATATTTACTGAAATTGTCGCTAAAAGTGATGAAAAATTTCCAACTTTTCCCCTAATACATGTAATTTCTTATTTTTCCTACTTTTCTCCTACTTTTTTTCATTCACTACTCCTACTTTTTTCCTACTTTTTCATCAAGGCAAAGTAGAAAGCCTGTGTGAGCGAACACAAATTACAACTCAAAATTCATCAATGATCATGATGATAGTACACAGCCTGATAGATTCCAAGAAATGAATTTATAAGTGACGCCTGATTGACCTTTGAAAATGTACATCAACACACTGCACATGACATGGACAAAAGTAAATAATCATTGGTATACTAATTTGCAAGAAAGACTTGACCATGTTAGTTCATGATTGGCATATTGTTTACTCGTACAATGCCGTGGTGTATTGAAATTCACGGATGTTCGCCTTCCCAGTCATTTATTTAATAAGGATAGTTTAAATGATGTTTAAGTTTCCTAGTGACTTTTTGCACTGTCTGCATGTCCACGAGTGTCCACCGATGTCCCAGCAGAATTATCACATCAATACTAGGATGAATTTAATTTCTTTCAACCTGATATGCATAAAGGTATGATTGTCTTCGATTGTTATAGAAGGACTGTCAAATTTGTCTGCACATCAGATTTTTCAATAAAATTTTGAAAGCAAAATTGAAATAGGAACATGAAAATCATAAGGAATCTTGATCATGTTCTATTGCAATATATTGCAATATTTTTCAAAATATGGCAATATATCGCAATAAAAATTTGACCCGCAATATTCAGCCTTAATTTTCATAGATGAAACGAAATGTAAAGATTTACTGATGCCTCTTTGACCTCTTTTCTTGGACCATGGCTGATGCCTTTTAACATCTGCATGGAATTTTTGTCAAGTTAATTACTTCTTATGAAAAATAAGAGACAGGGGATTCTGGAAGACGTTTCTTTCACTATGATGATGATGATGATGATGATGATGATGATGATGAAGATGCAACATGTACAAGTGTACAAAAAAGTGAAAATACTAATTATTATACCCCCCGCAACAAAGTTGTGGAGGGTATACTTGTGGACGAGTTTTTTAAGTAATTCTGGGACATGTAATTGTTTGACATCGCTCTAGTGGTTTTCTTGTTACAACGTGTAAAATGAGTTTTGAAACTTCTATTTGTTTAGAGTTTTGGAAGTGAAGAGAGAAGGATAGACAGAAACCTGATATCCCAGCTGTTCAGCTATGTCACCAAATCTGCCTCATCAAATCCTCATGGTATGTACCTGCATATTGATATGTCAGACAGTGCAAGTATTAAAATTAATACAACTTGTGTAAGAAATTCTCAGTAGTGCACAGAGTATAATTGCAAAAATACCAAAGATTTATTGTTTGCAAAATTTTCAAAAATATTACAATGTATTATGAAATCAGACATGTTTTTCCCCAGCTCTAAAGTAGAATTCCACTTTCTTGACAACCAGAAACTTTAAACTTTCAATTTTAGCCTCCATAATGTAGGTCAGACTGTAAAGTCAGAATTTTTTTCCCAGCTTTAAAGCAGAATTTGGCTTTCTTGATTACCAAAAACTTTCAATTTGGCCCCCATAATGTAGTTCAGACTGTGGAGTCTCTCTTAGCAAAACTATCCCCCCCCCCCCCCTCAGATTCTTTTTTGCAGTTCAGTAGAATCATAATCTGACTAATCTAGTGCATGATGGAATGTTTTCACATTTTAAAAGAAAGGGGGGGGGGGGGGTCTATGTATAATTTAGATAAACTTAGTCATATTTTTGGAGTGGTAAGTGAAAGGCGTTAGAATATTTTACATGTTCATTACTGATGGGAATGGACATTTTTTGTTGACACCAAAGTTTTTAATCTCAGTTTGACATTTACTTTGTAATTTTGACTTAATTTATGAAAAAAAAAACTTTAACCTTGGTTACATTACTAATTAATGGTTAGTGATAATAGTCTTTCTTTCATAAATTAGTTTTCATACTAACAAAGCTACCAATAGATTGTTTATTCTTAACCTGGAAAATATTTCATGGTCTTTTAATTAAAGAAGTAAACTTAGATATTGATTGAACCTCCAGTAAGCCTTTAGCTCTAGGTTCTAGGCCGCCCACTCCTCCGGCACTGACCCAAAATTTTCCAAAAACAGGTTTATTTTGGCCCATTTTCAGTCAAAATCGGAAAATTCTTCCCTTGACCCCCCGGCAAAGGGGGCTCTGGATCCGCCACTGGATAAGGTTTGTTCGGATCACTTTTGTCTCTTCATATGGTACTTTTTCCACTCAAAACAATGGAATGATGTTATGGTGCAGCAGTGCATGCCATAATTTAGAGCGGTTTGACGTCATTCCATTGTTTTGAGTGGAAAAAGTACCATACGAAGAGACGAAAGTGATCCGAGGTATCCTGATCATGAAAGGGTCTATTCCATCAATGTTTGAACTGCCATTGATTGTGACATCATAATGTTGAAGTCCACAAGCAGGTGTAATGTCAGACATTTGGCAATATATTCACAGCCAATTGTGCCTCATATGAAATTCATGTGAAATTTATATGAACTTTACATGAAAGTTCACATAAAATTTATGTGAAACGAGCACTAACATGAAATTTACATGAAATTTTTCACATGAAATTTATGTGAAGATTTTTACATGGATGTCATGTTATATGTAAATTCAGTTTCCTGTGAAGGTCACATAGAAAAATTCATGTGAAATTCATGTGAAGGAAATTTATGTGAAATTCATGTGAAATATTTTTCACATAAATCTTATGTGAAATTTATATCAATTTTACATGAACTTTCATGTGAAATTTACATGATGCTCATTTCATATGAACTTCATTTGAGGCACAAGCGGCTGTGTAGCTCAATTGTCTTTCAAGGTCAGATGTGAAGGTCTATGATAAGTGAATGTGCCAACTGTTGTTACTATAGTTTTGCAAAAAATATCTCTCTTTTCCATAACATTGTATTCTATTTCTGCTAATTATTTTGCAGGTAAAAACTTGCTTCCATATATACAGGAAAAAGAAGCAGCTCATCTTGTGCAATCTAAAAATACATTGGAAAGGAACATTACTCAGCAAGATGTGACTCCCCATTCAAGTGAGCAAATACCTCATTCTGAGTCAGACTATGAGTTACGGGAATTATCAATGTTAGAGCAAACTCACAATCATTCAACTGATTTCCAAACTGAAATCTCCACACCTTGTTCATCGTTACCGGAGGCGGCAATACAGCCATCTACCGAATTCATAAATATCAGCACATTGCATGATCTGTCAGCAGTGGCATACCATAGAAGCCTTCAAAACAACTCTAACAAATCAGCAGAAAGTACCCACAGTAAGGAATATGGAACTGGTGTTAGATCTGTGAGAAAAATGAATGAAGATAGGGCTGCACATGACATTGTTGCTGTACCAAGTCATCATAGCTATGAAGTATCTGAGAATTACGGTAGTTCTGTAAGAGACAGCAATCCAAGTAATAACAAAATACCTAGACTAGCACCTGATAAATTAAGTAAGAATGGTAGTAAGGCAGCCAGTGTTGAAGATAGACCAGTCGAAGGGACACAGGAACTTGATCCGATTTTAGTTCATTATAATGGACGGTGGGAAAAAAGGGAAAGTGACAGTCCAAAGAAAAGTCAAATCTTCAGACAGTCTAATGATGGCAGTGCAGTTATAACAGAGACCACATCTAGTCCAGATAAAGGTATTTACAATGGTACTTAGATTTACCTCTAAAACTTACTTTCCCCCACATGTTCATTACGCTTACTTTTATTACTCACTTATACACCTCCACACCCACCACTGCTTGATCCACTTCTCTGATCCACTAATGTCAGTATTTATAGGCATGTATCATCATGTTAATATCAGTATAATATTTCAAGGAGATTCATGTACATGTAAGAGCTTACCTCATATTTCAATCATTCCAGGTGCAAATGACAGACCTTCAGACTCAGAGGGAAAATCCGACAAGAAAACTGCCAAAAAAGGTATAAATATTATTGCCTGGATATAGTTGGGGGTTATAAACAGAATCATGGTACTGTTGGTGTACTTATTTTAGTTCGATCATTGAGCGGAAATAAGGTGAAAATTGGCAAGTTGACATGCACAAACTCCCCTACAATCAGTCCAGGAGAATACTAAAAATAGTAATATTACTGAAAACTTTAATATTACTATAAACAATAATCCCTGATATTATTGAAAACAGTAATGTTGCCACCCTATATTACATATTTCTGTAATATAGACAAAGCACAGTTTTAAAGCCACCAGCACAGTTTATATCATACAACTCTTTCACTCAACAACAAATTCATTAAATATGAAAAAAACATCTACTGAAAAGTGAAAATAATGTCCATTTGAAACCTATTTTTCACTTTTTCTTCTTTCTGAAATCACATTTTCTTCAAGTATGTTAAGGAAAAAATTTTCCTGATGTTCTGAATAATTTTTCAGTGTACATTTGAATGAGATACAACTCCTAATCACCCTCAATTCTCCCCAAATCCACTGGTATAAGAGCGAACTGACCATCTAAATAGTATTACTACTAACAGTAATATAAAGAGATAAATTTCAAAGAAAGATAACTCCAATTTAATTTATATTACTGTATTTAGTAATATTACTGTTTCCAGTATTCTCTTGGACTGACAATATATATGATCAATTCCACTTAAATGAGTATGTAACACATACAGCACCTATGTGTTCTGTTTGTCTGTGCATGCTATATGTATTATAAGTTTGTTAATACCTATAGCTTCAGGGTTCATGATACATTTGATTCGTTAATCTCAGACTCGCCACCTATTGGCCTTTATCAAGTGTAAAAACGGCAATGTACAATGTATGTGTGAGTTAATTTGCTTAGCTTTATAGTATTACAATTTAAAGTTTTTCATAAATACATGTACATGTAAGTCCGTGACAGAGAAAAAATTATTATGTTAGTACAAATAATACACGTTTCTTTGGCATTCTTCTTGTTCTCATTATTTAGATAAAAAAGCAGAGAAAAAGAAAGAAGTGCAAAGAAAAAGGAAATACATCTGTAAATATACGGACTCGTGCACATTTGAGACACCGTACCTGAAAGACTTGGCACGTCACATTCGGACACATACAGGAGACAAACCGTTTAGCTGTGCTTTCTGTGATAAACGGTTTAGCCGAAGAGATAAGCTGAAAATGCATGAGAATGCTCACAAAGGGATTAAACCATACGTGTGTTCTTTATGTAAGTATACCACACCGTTCTTTTCATACATGGATATGACTGATTTGAATTATTTTGATTTTGTCAAAATGTTAAGTCCAATTCCATAATTAACAGTTAATAGTACATGTAGTGAAATATGTAGAGCTGAAACGAATACCTGAAAATACTATTCGAATATTCGTGACATGTTTTTGATTTGTATTCGAATACATGTATTCGTTATTACTTGTAAGAGCTTTAAGAGCGTCCTCAAAATTATGTTTCTGATCAATGGATTCACTTCAAAAACCTGGTACAGTCAAACCTGTCTTAAAGTGACCCTCTTTTTAATGACTTCCTGCTTTATGTGACCTTTCTTATTCCTCCCGAGCAATTTTTCTATTAAATAAACCTGTATATAGCGACAACCTGTCTAACGCGACAACGACCTTGATTTTCCTGTCCCGTACCGAATTCCGAAACTGTATATTATGACTTTTAGTGTTGCAAGGGACCCAAACTACATAATATATTACATTAAATCTCTTCATCAGTGTCTTTCATATTTATTAAATCTTCCGTGATAGATAAAATTTAATGTGATTGTATATGTGCAATACGATTAATCAATCTACATACACGAATTGATATACATTTTGTATGCAGTGATTCATTTAATAGTATTGCTCTTACACTACGAAAATTTAGTTGGTCAAAGTCAGATCAGCTTGAACCTGTTTTCAGTGACCACCTGTCTTATGTGACCTATATTTTGTCTGATAAAGATTCCGGTAAAGAGTTAGGTTTGGAGTAAACATTTGTTACCTTAAACACTAACGCATCTCTATGTGAAGGTAATCTCGTAATCCTTATCAAACCTTTGACCCAAATGGAGATTCACTGGACTTGATAGTATTGTACGTGGTATCTTCATGAACATGCCAACATGGAAACTATACGAGACAGTATGTTGTACGCACGTTAAAACGTTATGCATTGTTAGTCCACCTGGTCAAAACGGTCCCTCTTATACTTTGCGGTTACCAAATAGAGAATAAGTGTCTTAATTTGTGTTTTGTTACGGGTTTACAACACACAGCAAGTGCATTTATCGTACAAGTAATGCGTGTTAGCGCATTTCATGCGATAAATGCACTTGCTGTGTGTTGTATACCCGTAACAAAACACAAATTATGACATTTATTCTATATATATGCACTATAGTTGTCTATTTCATTCTTGTTTTCTGAAATTGCCTTTTCTAGGTAAAAAAGTGATGTCAAAATTCATCTCACCGCGAGTTCAGTTTGCAGGTTAGAACAGCCGTCGCGGCATGTTTCTTTAGATCTTATGCATTGTGACGTCACGAGTGTTAATACACGAATCGCAGCGCGTTCCTTTCAATAGTAACATCTCAGGGAATTACATTTGTTGTGCATATATAAAAGATTGAAGCGTCTTTATCATTTCTTGATTTAATGCAAATGACTTGCAACAGCCCCATGCATGTTTAAAATAAAATGTAATTTACCGACAAGTTGTGCAAACGTTGTCATTAGTTTGCTCAAGATTGATATCGGTTTCTGTGGTTGTAGGAATAACACTGTTTGTAAACGTTAGTTATACAATGCATTTTATTTCCTTCTTTTCTGTATAATTACGGGACTATATATATTCTAATGAATTTTTGAATACCAATTTTCCATTCGAATATTGGCTGAAAAATATTCGCTTAAGCTCTAGAAATATTGTACCTGTCAGAATTGGTTGAATATTTATGCCTTTGTCTTGTTGCCAAATCCTTTACCATTACATTATGTATATAAAAAATATTGTGAAATGTACATTTAAATACAGTAACTGTTTAAAATAAGATTTTTTTATTCCCTCGCATCATAGGGGGATATAGTAACGCAGTCGTTTTTGTGTAATTGAGTGTGTACGTGTGTGCGTCACAAAATCCTTGTATAAAGCCTTGAGGGTGCAGTTTTTAATTGATCTTAACCAAACTTCATACACTGATTGCTAATGACAAGAGGAGGAATCCTATTGATTTTCAAGGTCATAGGTCAAAGGTCAATGTAACAGATAGGAAAGGTCAAAATCCTTGTATACAGCCTAGAGGTAGCAGGTTGATTGGATCTTAACTAAACTTCATACACTGATTGCTTATGACAAGGAGGAAAAACCCAATTTATTTTTTTAAGGTCAAAAGTCAAGGTCACAGATAGGAAACGGTAAAAAATCATTGTATACAGCCCAGAGGTCGCAGTTTTGATTGGATCTTAAGCAAACCACATACACTAATTGCTTATGACAAGAGGAAGGACCCTATTGATTTGCAAGGTCATAGACCAAAGGTCAAGGTCACAGATTGAAAATGGTCAAAATCCTTGTAAATAGCCTGGAAGATGCAGTTTTGATTGGATCTTGACCAAACCTCTTACAGTGATTCCTAATGCATGTTATGATAAGAGGAAGAACCTTGTTAATTTTCAAGGTCATGGGTCAAAGGCCAAGGTCACAGATGGGAAATGATCAAAATCCCTGTATACACCCTAGAGGGTACATTTGTACAGTTTTGATTGGATCTTTAACAAACCTCATGTTCATACACTGATTGCTGAACCCTATTGATTTTCATAGTCATATACATTTTGTATAGGACAAAGACCAAGGTCACACAGATTGGAAATGGTCGAAATCTTCAGATCTATGTATACAGCCTAGGGAGTGCAGTTTTGATTGGATCTTAACCAAACTTCTTTCAATGATTCCTTATGTCAAGAAGAAAGACAGAATTGATTTTCAAGGTCATAGGTCAAGGTCGCCACTTGGAAAAGGTAAAAATACTTGTATACAGTCTAGATTGTGTAATTTTGATTGAATCTTAACAAAACTTCATACACTGATTGCTTATGACAAGAGAAAGAATCCTATCGATTTTCAAGGTCATTAAGGTCAAAGTTCAAGGTCGATCACAGGTATGAATAGGTCAAAATCCTTGTATACATCCTAGAGGGTGCAGTTTTAATATTGATTGAATCTTAACCAAACTTTTTGCTTATGACTAGAGGGTGAACCTTATTGATTTTCCTTGTATACTAGACACATTGATTTTACTACTGTGCGAGGGGATGCTACACTTTGCATTGTCTAGGTTTTATTTGCCTGGTGTTGCTAACAAATGTATACATTTTCTGTTGTCTTTGTGTCAAAATTAGGTATCCCCTAATTTGTCTTCAAGCAAACCATTGTTAAATGTCAATGTTACGATCATTTACATATTTTGCATATTATTACAGGTCCATATAGATCAGTTGACAGCACTTCTGTGAAGAAACACATGCAGATCCATACAGATGAAAGGAAGTACAGGTATTTCATGCACTTGTCAAAATATTTTAATGAATAATTGCTGTCTGTAGTAAAATGACACTACAATTTTAGTGTAACATCCATCTTTTGCATTTATGCATCTGAAATTAATTTTATAATTGTGACTGAGGCATAGTACAGTTAAACCTGTTTAAAGAGACCCTTCACGGGAATGTCAAATCAAGGTCTCTTAAGACAGGTGGTCTCTTAAGATGGGTGGTCTCTTAATACAGGTTCATTTTCATGAAAATTGTTTATTTGGGAATTGCAAACTTTGGTCTCTTAAGAGGGTATGAGCGTGAACAAATCAAACGTAAACCGTATCGATGTTATCGATGTCGTAAAGAAAACAAAATCTGAAAACTTACTGAACTAAAGGTTGCATATACCTCTAGATTAAAAAGCAATGCATTTCGAATGGCGAGCAATATATATCCTTGCTTACATCTAAAATACGCTTCTATCACGACATTGCTTTACCCTTGGCATATAGTTTACGTCATCAACGGGAGTTTATTTGACGTCATACTGAATTATGACGTTGTAATATTTTTTCCGCGAATTATTATGAAAGCACTTTGTGCTTTTTCTTTAGAAGTCCGGTAATTCAGTTTGTCTTATATTATTTCACGCCATGACATATTTACGGGGCGGAATAATTTGATTGCGAATGAATTGAGTAAGTTAATAATTCAAATTTATTCTTGCATAAAAAAGACACAAATAAACTCAAAAGAATGATTATATTTTATAGTTCAAGTTGACGAAGCGGCGATACTGACCACGCAATTTACCTCAAATATTGAAAACATGTAAAACTTATATATCTTGAAAGTACTTTTCTTTCATTTACAAAAGGTATGTGTTATAATGATTTACCTAGAATTAATATCATGAGACCTATTGATTAGTAGTTGTAATAAGTGAGCATGAGAACCGACTGTCAAATCATCAAAAGGACCAAAGATCACGTACATGTACGTTGTAAAATAAATCGATCCGAAGGACTCCGTAAACACATTACCCATTGTAAGCCCTGTTGAAAAGGGAATTATTCTGTTTTAATTTTATTAATCTATGATATAACGACATTCATTGAAGTGAACATGTGCAGGAAATCAATGCGGAAGACAGGGTGTGCGTTTACTACCTTTCCTATCATACCAACACCCACCCCCCCCCCCCCCTTCTAATCCCAGCACTTATTAAAATGAAACTTGAAATGTGCCTCAGCTAACTTTAGATAAATTATTTCAAAGCAAACTTATCAAGAGATTAAGAAATCCTTCGTATCGTTGTTCTACTAAAATTGCTAAATTTTTTTTTTAATCTGGTACAATATGTACGAATGTCAAAACTACATGTACATGTACATGAATAAATAGATACGTGTAGATGCCGCAAAATCAATTTTGAAAGAAATGATATACAGAGGAAGCATACAGATAAGAATCTAAAACATCCATTTTTTCCTCATTCACTGAGATTAACAGTACACAATATCGCCGAGCATTACCTAAAGTGAGCGTCACGATGTGCGCTACGTCACGTTACGTTGTCAGTGCTTAAAAGCGCTTAGTGTTGGGAAAATGAATGAGAAATTGATAAGAATATGACTTAAATTTTTAGTCTGAAGTCCAGATTATAAGAAATCTCAGATAAAATGTATAGATATATAACAACTTCCCATTTTCAATCATAAACAACGGATTTATCATATCCAGAGGCTTGGTCAGAGGAATTCTAAGCTAAATATCTTTAAAACGGCTACACTCTTTTTTCTATAAATTATTTTTTCATCTTAAGCATGTATCACTAGATGATAAAAGAAACATTTTATCAAAATTCTATTATGCCAACTACTTCGCAAATGAATGTTTTTAAACTTTTCATACAATTTTTACTGTCGAAAAGGGGATGAAATAAATGTCCTTCTCCAGCACGGTAACCATGGCAACAAAAATATTTTTTTCAAAAATGATAAATTTACTTCATTTGCTATGCGAATGGATGAAAATTTACTTCGTATTGCATTATGTTGATTTTCAAAATAAAGTCCAAAGTTGGGACATTGTTTTAGAAAAAAATGTGCAGAGTTACCTCCCTTTTTTGTCGGTATATTGGGGACAAACGGCTACACTCTTTTTTTCATGAAATATTGCAATCGATGGAGGAAAGGATATTCTTTTAGATGTAGACAATCATTTTCAATTTCTATTATTCCCTGAAAATGCGGTTCACACTCATACTCCCTTAAAACAGGAAGTCTCTTAATCCAGTGGGTCACTGAGGCAGGTTTAACTGTACTAGTATTAGTACATAAACATGTATTTCACAAAATGAATCTTGTTTTAACGACTCTAGACTTACTAAATATAATGTAATTGTAAAACAATCATCAATTTACATGTATTTTGTATCAATAATGCTCTGCATTCCAGCAAGGCCATCTAATAAGCTCGTTCATATATATCAAACATTTATATTTGTACATGTATTTATTGCTCAACAGTTGTCAGCTATGCTCGTACAGTGGGAGAACATGGAGTCAGCTTCAGGTACATTTGAGGAAGCATACAGGTGACATGCCGTTTTACTGTCCACACTGCCCTTCCAAATTCAAGATCAAGTCAGATCTGAGTCGTCATTTACGGATCCACACGGGAGAAAAACCTTTCAAGTGTGTACACTGTGGATTCAGCTGTACTACACAAGGTAAAGCTTTTAAGTAAAAATAATGCTAAAAATACATTTTGGTTGGGAAAAAGCAACATATAAGGATCCCTTTACCCAGCATCTGTCTTTCATATTGTATGGTAGTCTCTTTTTTCATATAGAAATATATATAGCTATATTTGTTTTAAAAACATTGGCCCAATTTCTTGAATTATGAAGTGTATGGCTTTGGTAATTTTTTTTGCACTTGGATTCATCATAACAAGAGTTTTACCGTAAACATTGTTTATTTCACTGGGGAACAATTTTGCAATTATAACCTCAAGACATAAGGCTTTTGGGAAATACATGTATTCACAATATAAAGGTCTCTGGCTTTATAAGCATGCAGAAAGAAAATTTTATAAGGGTCATTATTGGCTACATGGCCAGGAAGTCCCTTGATTTGTGAAATACACGATAATTTTCCCCATTCAAAAATTTCCATATTTACAGTAATTTGATACCATGACATTTGACTTGGCCACCTTTACTTTGGAATCTGACCTGCTGTAAAACTAAATAAACTTGGCTCATACATGTAATTTCTTGAACTATTTAGGGTAGGTCTTTGATATTTCACTTGTAGATTCCCCATAACCTGGGACAAGGGGAGCTGAATTTTGGTACTGTGACATTTGATCTATTGACCTTGACTTTGAACATTGACTTACTGACAGGTCTTGTTGTGTTTTATGGATACCTTCTTACATTCATCATTTTCTGCACCTACTTTGAGATTGAGATTATGTTTCTCTCAAGGCTTAAGTTTTTAATTTAAGATTTTATCTCTTTTCTAGGTAACTTGAAAAGTCATGAAAGAACACACCATTCTACAGATCGCCAGTTTAAGTGTAAAATATGTAACTTCACCACCTCTTCCAAACGTGCTTTATTTGAGCACAAAAAGAAACATTGGGACATTGACCCTACTCTGGTGTGCTCAATTTGTCAGTATATAAGCTCCAGCTCACAGTCCTTAAAAAACCACATGCTGACTCACTCCTCTAGTCTGACGTGCTCACAGTGTGATTTCAAGGGCGAAACCAATGAAGACCTTGTAAAGCACAGACAAGAAACCGGTCATGTCAAGACAAAAAGACCAATAAAATCAACTCAAAAAGGAAGTAAAGGAGAGGGAAAGAAATATGACAGAAAATATCAATGCAGCTTTTGTAATGAAGCATTTGTAAGAAAAGATTCCTTGAAGAGTCATCAGAATTTACACCTTGAGAGATCTCGTAAAGTTTTGACGGAGACAGGTGCCGAGACTCATGACCAGTGCGTTCCCTCCCTACCAGAGGCAGCTTTAGTGTCTCACTCAGCAGAAGCCTTAACCCCATTATCAGAAAACAAGTCATTTCAAATAACAGTACAGGGTGATACTGTATACTTATCTCGAAATCCTGGGTCTTTAAATCTTGGGTCTAATGCACAATCTGTTCAGCTCTCCTCTTCAACAGGAACACCCAGTTTAACTCATATGCATCATTTGTCCCAAGATAGTGACATACATTCAAGTACCTCCAAACTCAACATGAACCAGGAGACTAATTATAGAAACACCAGCAGTAGTTCTTCACGATTTGATCAAAGCAGTAAAAGTGAGTGCAATGTAAACGCCGTGACGTTACCTGAAAATATTGGAAATTATGTCATTGGAAACCCACAGACAAGTGTTTCAGCAAATACTGTTGTTTACCAAAATATTGCTGTAGCCCCTGAAGCATCTTCAGCACCAGCCCCTACTCCTACTGGTATAACCATGAATATCCATGGCAACACAGAGCCCTGCCTCCATATTATTCAAACACTTCCCATCATGCAACTACCAACTGGACAACTTGTCCCATGGCCAATTCAGACTTTGAATCCTCTAATCCAAACCAATATTCCCAATACTGTAGAACCAAGTGTGTTGTCTCAAGAAGACACAAAAGTGAGAGAAGCTGAACCTGTGTTGACAAGCAAAATATTAGAGCAAGGTCAAATTGAAAATGCTGAAGTTCAGAGTGCAATCGTAGTAGGTCAGGATGTAATTTCCCACCCCGCAATAGGTGAAAGTGCAATAAGATCTTACTCATTTGGTCGAAATGTCGGTGGTCAAACATTGTTGAAGCAGCATGCAATAAGTCAAGGAGTAATTGGCCAGAATTATGTTCAGGAGATCGTTGTAAATAACACAGAAACTATGCAAAATGTAACAGGTCATGATGTTGTTGAATTAGAAATTGTTGGTCATAGTGGAACAGGTCAAGAGGAAACGGGTCAAAGACATCAAAATGCCATTAATTTAAGTGTGATTGATCATACTGCAGAAGTTCAAAATGCAGTTAACCTTAGCGTTACGGATCAAAGTGGAGTTCAGAGTTCAGTTTGCCTAAATGTTTTACCTGTAGATCTGAGAGCAATAGGTCAGAATGTATCGGGTCAAAGTGCAATAGGTCAAAATGCATTAGGTCAAAGTGTATTAGGTCAAAGTGCAGTAAGTCAAAATGTATTAGATCAAAGTGAAAATGGTCAAAATGTTGTAGTTCAGAACTTACATGTTAGTACAGTAGATCACAATCACACCAACCTCAACAGTCAGAATCAAATAGGTCCTATTGTAGTCAGGAACAGCACAACAGGTCACACTGACCTAAGTCAAGGTCAAGTATCTTGGAGCTTGATGCATCCAACAGCATTTGGTCAAGGTTTGCTAAGTCAAGAAGCAGGAATTCAAAGTTCATTAAGTCATGAGGTCAAAGGTCAGAGGGTTAAGACAAACAGACAAGCTGTGAGTCCTGTGTTGGTATCTTCTGCACCTATTTGTGTGAGTTCTGTCATTCAGCCAAGTGGTCTGGGGTTGAAGTCTGGAAATGATCTAACGGCAGAACCTCAAGGGATTGGATGTGGTAAACTACAAGTTTCAGTTCCTCATGAGAAAGACCATATTGTTGATCAGCGAGTCCATATACCTGTAGTCAATGAAGGCTCTTCACAGCTTCCGGCAGAAAGTGTTGTACCAGTGATAGACATTGCATTAACAAAGACAGAATTTCCCATAATGACCTCACTAATCCCTGTTTCTGGTATGTCTGTGCAACTGGCCAATGAACCAGTACTTTCTATGCCAGCTTACAGTTATCCAGTCGTGGAACAAAGTGCAGAAGTGTCCAGTAAGCTAATTTCTGTCCCTGCTTCACATGCCTCCATAGTACAGCGTTTTTCACTCCCAGAAAACATCCATCTCCCAACAGCTAATCAGTATGTCAGTGCCCCTTTTGTAAACCAATCATCTGCTGTATGCATCTCGTCTGCTATTCATCAACCAAAACATTCTGCTGATCAGGAAGACTTGAACTCTCACTTGGACCTACAGAGTATTGAGAGAGATGCCAGCACACCAGGATGTGACTTGTCGTCTCCTTATTAGAGGACTGTCAATCATCATTGCTAAACTATAATTTATTTTCATTCATACTCATAGAATCAGCTTGCTAAAATCTTAAACCAATGCTCTACATGATTTACATGCTATTTCATTGCAGTATATTTATTCTATAACGAAATGACATTATGTTTCAATGCATGATTTCTTTTACAATGCAAGGTATGAAATTTGTATGTAATTGCTTAAATATGTAGTTAAGTTGCCATATTCATAATACAAATTTATATTGAAAATTGCATTTGTAGTTCGTATTTTCAATGCGTGTTTTATTTTATAATGTTTTGTAATGCCACAGGCCCACAGTCATGGAACTTAACATCAGCGGCTCATATGAGGATGTACATGAGATCCTGCATCAGACCTTCTTTATTTGCATGAAAGATCTTTCATAGAATTACTGTTAAGTGATATATAGAAAATTATGCTTTCCTACAGGAAATTTTGACCACTCTTAACAGATTAGACACCAGAGTATATCACTTTGTTTTGAACTCACATTAATTATCCCCTAGCCACTCTGTTGTGGAGGACATATCGGTAGCATCCTTGCTGTTTTGTGGAGGACATATCGGTAGCATCCTTGCTGTTTTGTGGAGGACATATCGGTAGCATCCTTGCTGTTATGTGGAGGACATATCAGTAGCATCCTTGCTGTTTTGTGGAGGACATATCAGTAGCATCCTTGCTGTTTTCTGGAGGACATATCAGTAGCATCCTTGCTGTTTTGTGGAGGACATATTGGTAGCATCCTTGCTGTTTGTTTGCCCGTGTGTATGTATAATATAGTATTGTGTCTCTGGATTCTTGTGAAGAGCAAAGAAGACAGCAATCGTGGAAACATCAAACCCTCCCTATTGGAAGAGGCTGAAACCTATTGATTTTCAAGGTCAAGAATCCAAGGTCAAGGTCATAGTACTAGTATTTGATTGAGGCTTTTAAAATCAAAGTCAAGGGTCAAAGGTTGAAGTTACCATGGACTTGATTTTCAAATCCTTTGCGGATAGCATAGAACATGCATGACTGTCCGCGAGGCTAACTTCAGAAGCTGGATAAACGCTATTTTGACTACTTTATCGTGCAAAAATTAAGATGAAATTGATAGTTACCATTCAATAGATCTCACTTAGTCGTAAATTCCGGTATAAGATATATGATTGTAGACTTATGGAAAACCGAATTAACAGAAACTTAAATAATAAGAGAGCTCTTTAATTGATTAAGAGCTCTTTCTTAATAATTAAAGAGCTCTTCAATTAATTATAGAGCTACATAAAAGAATTGAAGAGCTCTCTAATTCAATTATAGAGCTCTTTAATTCAATTATAGAGCTCTTTAATTCATATATTGCCGATTATTATAATTAGAGAGCTCTTCAATTCTTTTACAGAGCTCTTTAATTCTTAAAAAGAGCTCTTTAATTCTAAAAAAGAGCTGTATAGTTCAATTAAAGATCTCTCTAATTATTTTAGAGAGCTCTTCAATTGTATTAGAGAGCTCTTTAATTGTATTAAAGATCTCTTTAATACGGACATATCCATATTATGATTAAAGAGCTCTCAAAACAAATTAATAGAGCTCTTTAATTGAATTAATGAGCTCTGTAAAACAATTGAAGAGCTCTTTAATTAAATTAAAGAGCTCTCTAATTACAATAAACGGTTTTGTATGAATTAAAGAGTTCTATAATTGTATTAGAGAACTCTTCAATTCTTTTATAAAGCTCTGTAATTAATTGAAGAGCTCTTTAATTCTTTTAAAGAGCTCTTAAATTCTTTAAAAGAGCTCTTTAATTCTTTTAAAGAGCTCTTTAATTCTTTTAAAGAGCTCTTTAATTCTTTTAAAGAGCTATTTTATTCTTTTAAAGAGCTATTTAATTCACATATTTATTGCGTTCATTAAAAGAATTAAAGAGCTCATTAATTGTATTATTGAGCGCAATAAAACAATTATTGCCCTCTTTAATTCATTTATTGCGCTCAGCTCTTTGATTCATTTATTGCGCTCAATAAATGATGCGAATTAAAGAGCTCTTTAACAGAATTAGAGAGCTCTCTTATTGTATTTATGAGCGCAGTAAATGGATTAAAGAGCGCAATAATAGAATTAAAGAGCTATTTAATTGAATTATAGAGCTCTCTAATTCTTTTATAGAGCTCTTTAATTAATTGAAGAGCTCTCTAATTATTTGAGTTTCTGTTAATTTGGCGTTCCATATAGACTCGTAGTGCACGCACACAGGGATTTATCTCGCTAAATAATACAGGTTGCTCTATTTGCTATATATGTGTTAAAGGGATCTAACTCGGTGTTTAACGAAAAGTCGACATGTCATCGTTAAGTCTTCAGAAATAGGCTAATCTATGTCAAAACCTATTTTCTGTGGTATATTTCGATAGATGACATGTAATTCTTACTGAATCTTCATACGAAATTTGAAATCAGTTGGACAACGAAAAAACGAAATCATTTATTTGAGATAACAATTGTTTTTCTTTCCGCATATATATAATGTGTGCACCACCATTTTAGTTATCCGATATACAGATTACTAAAAGGAAGGTTTCCCAGTCCTGATGCCAGAAATCAACCTTTTGGGGGGAAAAGTATTCAAATAATGTGCTTCAAAAATGCGTGTTGTTTTTGGATAATGATTCCCAGTCAGAATACTTCAAGCAAAATTGATTCCTTTTTTAAAAACCGAATTTAGTTACACCCCCTCGTTCGCTTTTTTAACATTCCGTATATATTCATCACCGACTGGACCCCCCCCCCCCCCCCCCCAACTGCTTTGAACCACCCCGCCCTGGTTCTAGTTCCGCCCAGTTGAGGTACGCAAAGTCTGTATAGATGTTTTTCACCCTTTTCTTACTATAAATGAAATTTTATAATCTGAAAAAAAAACCACTTGGAACGTATGGAAAATATATATCAAAATTGCTAAGACTGACGAAATGTTTTCTGTTATTAATAAATTTCATATGCACATATTTGTATTGAAATAAAAACAAGGACTATTATTTATATGTGCACAAGGTTATCGGATGAAAAATTGAAAAAGAAAAATTCCTTTTACGACTATTTCGTATATATAATCATCTTAAAATCACCGCGCCCTGCTTGAACTTTGTCAGGCAGGATTCTCATCCCCTAATATTTAAAAATATGGATTCTTTCACGAATAGCTAGCGTGTGACCCCGGAGAGGCCAATGGGAAAAAAAATATGTAGATTGAAAATCATTATGTTGACGTTTTTTAAATCCATGGTAATGTAGTAGATAGGTTTGGATCATATCATAAATCGATTTTAAAAAATACATATATACATGTATGGTGTAAGTTACGAAAAATATTTGGGACCACGACGAGATTCGAACTCGCACCTTCCCGATTAGAAGTCGGACGCTCTAATCCATTAAGCTACGTGGTCTTATGAACAATTTTCATAAATTATTACAAAATATCTCAAATAATTCACAGAAGGGGTGATGAAATATAGCGAAATCCAAGTTCACCAATCAAAATAAGCAATTCAAACTACGAGTTATCCTTCTTTGTCTACAAGGAGCTTTCAACATGGGGTATGGGGTGTCAAAAAAGATTACATTTCGTCCAAATCAGACCACGGCAAGATTTTTTTTTTTTTTTTCTTGCAAGGCTTGAGCCATTTTTTTTCAAGGATCATTAATTCAAAGCGCATTTGACATGTTTGGTATCGGATATGCTTTTTTTTTCCTTTTCAGGCAACACATTTTAAACTGATTTCATTATAAAACTGCAGTAGAATTCAGTGCTCAGTAGTAAGGAAGGAAGGAAGGAAGTTAATTTTTTTATATTTAGAGACCGGGCAATACGATGCGCGGGGATGCCCAGAAGAAAAATTGGAAACTATGTTTGTAAATTGTTCCTTATTTAATCTTTCGTTATTTATATAATGCACAAACCCGCGGCCTCTAAACATGATCTACAAAGGTTTTGAATGATGTCTTTAAGCGTTTATTTGTATTAGCACGCTTTCATTAGCACGTTCAGAGGTTTGTGAAGTATCGCAAAAATTTCGTACTTTTGCGAAAAACAAAATCTTCCACTTTCCTTCTTTCATTTTTAAAGCTGTAAACAAAATCAAATTCAAGGAATTGTGGTCCCCCGCTTTTTGGTGTTTGCCTCTAAAGAAATGCTTACAGACACCCCTACTATTTTAAAGTTTTCAAAATATATCTCATGTACTATCAAAGTTCTAAATATCAAAGGATTAAACTACAAGAAAAGGTTAAAAGGTCCAAATTAAACTTTGTTACCAAGGCAAATTAAGGTCTTGTGAAAAGGAATGCACATGTGAAATATGAAAGTCCTACTATTTACTATCCAAAAGTTATGGTCGATGTTGAAGTTTTTAAATGTGGGTCAATCTCCAAGGACGAGGTCACAAGGTCCGAATGTTGTTACCGACGGAAAGATCTTGTCACAAGGAAACCACATGTTAAATATGAAAGCCCAATCACTTACCATTCAAAAGTTATCGTCAAGGATAAAGTTTTTGAAAAGTAGGTTAAACTCCAAGGTCACAAAGTCAACATTTTTGGTATCCATGGAAAGGTCCTGTCACAATGAATACACATGTGAAATATGAAAGCCCTATCACTTTCCATACAAAAGTTATCGTCAAGGGTAAAGTTTTTGAAAAGTAGGTCTAACTCCAAGGTAAAGGTCTTAAGGTCAAAATTGTTGGTATCCAAGGATAGGTCTTGTCACAATGAACACACATATGAAATATGGAAGCCCTATCGCTTTTCATTCAAGAGTTATGGTCATGATTAAAGTTTTTGAAAAGTAGGTCAAACTCCAAGGTCAAATCACAAGGTCAAAATTTTTGGTATCCATGAAAAGTTCTTGTCACAATGAATACACATGTGAAATATGAAAGCCCTATCACTTACCATTCAAAAGTTATGGTCAAGGTTAAAGTTTTTTAAAAAGTAGGTCAAACTCCAAGGTCAAGGTCACAAGGTCAAAACTTTTGGTATCCATGGAAAGGTCTTGTCACAATGAATACACATGTGAAATATGAAAGTCCTATCACCTTCCATTCAAAAGTTATGCTCAAGGTTAAAAATTCTGAAAAGTAGGTCAAACTTCAAGGTCAAGGTCACAAGGTCAACAATTTTGGTATCTATGGAAAGGTTTTGTCACAATGAATACACATGCGAAATATGAAAGCCCTATCACCTTCCATTCAAAAGTTATGCTCAAGGTTAAAAATTCTGAAAAGTAGGTCAAACTTCAAGGTCAAGGTCACAAGGTCAACAATTTGGTATCAATGGAAAGGTCTTGTCACAAGGAATACACATGTGAAATATGAAAGCCCTATCACTTACCATTCAAAAGTTATGGACAAGGTTAAAGTTTTTCTGACTGACGGACAGACAGACAGACAGACGAACGGACAGACAGACGGGACGGTTTTAATGTCCCCGCGCTTTCGCGAGAGCGGGGAACAAAAATAGATAACCCAAGTTCAACAGCCCTTTGACACACTGTTTAGCCCATCTGAGCCAAAGGCTCAAAGTGAGCTATTGTCATGACGAATCGTCCGGTGTCCTTCGTCCGTCTGTTCGTTAACTTTTCACATTTTCAACTCCTCTGAAACCACTTGGAAGAATTTGATGAAACTGATGCTATTGAATTTGAGGACGTTAAACATTTGTACCACTTGATGAGTGTCACTGCTGGTAGACCAGGAGTCCTCGAGGGCACATGTAGCCAAGTTCGTTCGACTTCGGTTGATCTTTTCTTCAACGCATTCGAAAATTTCTGCTATCAAAATTTGTTCAAATTTCTGAAAGGTGGGTCCTGTAGCATCATATCCCACCCATCCTACAACGTCTTTCGGTACATTTTTCAGTGGCGGATTCAGCCGGGAGGCACCGATTTGAATAAATTTTCCAAAAATTTCTCGGGGATAGATAACATGTCCTTTGTCTGTGCGTGGCCGTACACACGTTTCGGAAATAACCTATACATTGAATCATACTCTTCATCTGAGGGATGAATCAGGAATAACTCCTAAATGCAAGGCATATTTAACACATATTTCTGGACCAAATCTTCGATATAACCTTAATTCTATATATAAAACTGAAATTTTTTTTTACTTTTTCAAGATCGTTTTTAATTTGAGGTCATGATCAAGCTTTTTTTAAAATGAACAATTAAAATTGTTTTGGCCGGATTTATAGCGGATGCCTCCAAGAATTTTGCAAAGAAAAACGCATGTTTTTCTTTATTTTTAGAATCGAATTGCCAAGAAATAATTAAACCTTTCAATCTGAACGATGTAGGGAATGGGGCAACCATGATCTCTAGTTTGTCAAGGAAATTTATCATTTACTTATTTCTTTACCTTACAAACGTACAAAAATTAATAAACAAGCGCGGATCTAGAGAGATGGTTAGGGGGTTAGGTCCCGCCTGGAATTTGCATAAAATGCTGATTTTTTCCCCTAGTTTTACGTGAATTTACGGCTGGACACCCCAATGGTCTGACCTCTCTGTCCTTACAAAACTTCTCTTGATCCGCCTATTTCCTTAGGAAATCCTGAACATGTTGACTTCTGCATGATGTTCAAGAGCAATTCAGCATCAGAAAATGTCGAAAATTTTCAAATATATACTCATTATTGTTATTGACACTGACTGAATCATGCGCGCCTAATCCCTTCTAAATTCAATTCAAATACGCTTTAAAAGATGCCACCAAATTGCTTCATTTTTTCAAAATTTTCTCGGGGAGGCCCTCCTAACCCCCACAAATGGGAGGGGTAAACCCCCTCTTATACCTTCCCCACTCGTCCCTCGGGCCTCGCAAGTGATTCCCATAAAAAATTGTATGTGCCCCCCCCCCCCCCCCCGGGCAATTGGGGTTCTGGATCCGCCCCTGTTTTTGAACATATTAACTTTCACACTCCTTGGCCGTATAGCATTGTTTAGATTGAGGATCACTGACGAGGGTTAAGTACCCGAAACGTGCATTGTTTGGTCCATGCTGAAAAGTCTGTTTTAAATTATGCTATTGAATCTGAAGACGTTAAACATTTGTACCACTTCGTGAGTGTCGCTGCTGGTGGACCGGGAGTACCCCAGGGCACATGTAGCCAAGTTCGTTAGACTTCGTTTGATCGTTTCTTCAACGCACTCGAAAATTTCTGCTATCAAAATTTGTTGAAATTAGCATCATATCCCACCCATCCTACTGTAGAACAACGTCTTTCGGTACATTTTTGGACATAATAATTTTCACACTCTTTGGCAGTATTACATTGTTTAGATTGAGGATCACTGACGAGGGTTAAGCAAGGGCGGATTTAGGGGGGTTTGGGGGGGTTCGGGAAAACCCCCCCGGTTTCCCAAATTTTTTTTTTTTTTTTTTTTTTTTGGTTACATTAATAAGCACTCGGAAAAAAACCTGCAAACTGAGTAATAAAAAAATTGCTCGATGTCCACCAGAATTCACTATTTTGAAACCAAATTTACAAAAATTTTCTGATACATTCTATCGCATATCGATTCGATACCGTATCAATTGGCGTATTTGTGGATTCGTACAGACAATCGCGAAGTTTTTGTAATGTACGTCGCAGAGGGGGTTTTCTGTTTATTTTATTCCCGAAAATTAACATTAACAAATACTATAAAATGAACTTGTTCAAATAATTTGCAAAACATGTACGTGTGTCAAACAATCAATGTAAATGGTACGGGGATCGAAACCTACACGTTTCTGTCCTCAAATACCCGGTCTGAGTATTTTTGTCATCTACAAATTTTGTTATAAACATACTTTGAAATAACCGGAAAAAATGGGCAAATATTTAACATTGTATATAGCTCGAATATGCTTCGGGGGGCCTATAATTAAGCATTCAATTTTTCAAAGCCAAAACCCAATGAAACTCAATATTTTTTACTTGATATCGTACCAATATTCTAAGTACATGTTACAGCAAGGACAAATCAACAAGCCAGGGGCGAAGCCAGGCGTACATTTGTACGCAAAAACGTGCACATCGTCTCGCGAAAAAAAAAGGAGAGCGCCTCCCCCAGTTGCAAAAAAGAAGGGGGGGGTCTTTTGAAATAGTATTTAAAGCAAACTACTGTTCAGAAATAGATCAAAGACACTCCAGAAACCACCGATTTGAATGCATTTTTCGTAATTTTCTCGTGTTTCATTAGAACTCAATACAACCATGCGCGGATCCAGAGGGGGGACCGGGGGTCTGGAACACCCCCCCCCCCCCCCTGAGATCTTCGGAGGTGGGGTCCAGCTTTGACCCATTTCTAACTGAAATGCATGGGTCTAAAATGCATGAAAGGGCTTTGAAACCTAAAATTTCGGCTCGCTTCGCTCGCCATTTACAATTACAAAACTATTTTTTCTGCAATATACCTTAATTATTATCAATTGTTCATACTAAGTAATTTTATATAATTGTCTTGGGTCTCAGGAGCTTATATTTTGAACAGTCCCTTACTTCATAGGATGTAACCTCCTTCATCTTTTTCAAGGTTTTGTCATTTTAAGATGTCTGATTATTTGGAAAATGACACATCTCTTATCTATTTATTCTCATGAAGTTCGCTCCGCTCGCCGATATAAGGAGTGAAATATTCAATATTATAAATAATCATCTCGATCGAATAAAGACAAATTAATATTTCATATCTAAAAAAATTTCTGGCTCGCTACGCTCGCCATTTCTTCATGAAAATAAACGTGAAAGGAAAGCTAACAAAATTGCCCCCTCCCCATCATGTGCACCGATATATATGTACCTACATGATAGGTAGACTTCCTTAATTTTGGACCCCCTCTGACCAAAAATGCTGTATCCGCGCATGATACAGCGATCGCTAACAAAGTGCGAGCGATCGATTGGAAAGACTTTATATGGACGTACATATATAAATATTTAGGGAATATCATGTTCAAATCTCAAGTTTTCTTAATCTTTGATACGGTTCATCGTCTGCTGACATCGAATCGTATGCGTTATCCCATCTAAATTCAGCTCAAATACGCTCCAGAGGTCAGCAATTTGCTCATTTTTTTTCAAAATTTTCACGAGGACCCCCTTCAAGGCCAGGATGGGTAACATATTTCCATACTGTCCCCACTTGATCCTTCGGGCCTCGCAAGTCATCCCCCCAAAAAGTGTCTGTGCCGACGGACAGCTGTTCAAAGTTCTTGGTCCAACCCTTCTTTATAGACGTCCACATCGAAAACACCCTGGCTACGCCCCTGCCAGCAGTAAAGGAGAAATAATTTTATTTAGAAATCTTTATTAACCACATAAGTTGAGTGGAAAAAATGGTCTGAATATTCGAGAAGGTAAGGAGAAAATGTGCTCCAGAATGCACCATTTTATTCCATTTTTTCAAAAATTTTCCGGGGGAGGCCCCCCGGACCCCCACCAACAGGAGGGGGCAACCCCCTCCCGTACCCTCCCCCCCTCGGCACTTCGTGCCTCGAATCGACCCTTTGGGTCGATACAACCCCCCCCCCCCCCGCTTGCCACTCTGGATCCGCCACTGTTAAGTAAACGAAACGTGCATGTCTGGTCCATGATGAAAATTAATTTGTTTTAAATGATGCTTTTGAATTTGAAGACGTTAAACATTGGTATGCAATGCATGGTGTACTAAAGGTCCTCTACCAAGTTTATTAATTTTGGTCCGATCCCTTCATGGGTGGGTCCAGAGGACATTTTTTCTTCTCCAGAACTGCTGCGTTGAATGAAACTTGAAACTAATATGCAATCTGTGTGATCAGGAAAGATGTGTCATATCGTTAAAATCCGATAACTATAGGAAGGACTTACAATCTGTCCTTAATCCGAGTTAGCTATATATAGACTAGTTTTTCCATATACCAGTTTTGCCCCCCCCCCCCCCACCGAGTTAATATATTGATATACTTTTAGCGGTGTTCTAGTGGAGTTTTATAAATAAATGCTTTTGTGTATAGTTTTTCATAAAGAATTTGAATTTTTGAATTTATTATAAAAATGCAGTACCATCCATTGCTAATATCAGAATCTGTAAGTATAAGTAACTATTCTCTATTAAGAGTCGGCAATTTACCGGAGAGACAGTTTATACGGGAAATTTTCTCTAAAACTGTGGGTTTTTTTTTCAATTTACATAGTTTAAGTTAGATAAATTTCCCTAAATTTGTAGTTGTCGGGTTTCTTTTCTGTCAGATTGGGTAAAATGAGTCACTCTGCTACGGAGCTCTTCAGAAGGAAGGAGAGTATGCTGCTACGTCATATGGAATGGCCGTACACGACAACTTGCTGTTGTAAGTGGGCGTTTTAACGTTTAACTATGATGATATTGCTTATCGAATATATTATATTGACGAAAAAATTTATTGATGAATTATTGTATTTTTTCCCAACACAGTCATCGAGCTATGCTGATTCAGTCAGACTTATCCAGGTCTTGCATCTGACTCTTGAGCAAAATAAAATTTTGCAATGAACACCAGTAGGCAAACCATATAGGAGGGCGCAGTATTTTAAAAGTATTTCGACCTTCAGACTGAAGGGGGTGCTTTAACAGGTATATTTGTTTCAGAGTTGGGAAGACAGATTTCCTCTGACCTTGATAGAGATCAGGATGGTTGCCAGTCATTCAGGCCCTTTTCCAGTTCGGCCCCCAGTCATATATTCGGCCTTTTTCCATTTTAGCCCTCTAAGAAATATGGATGAAAAAATTATTGGCCCTTTCTTTTTCGGTCTTTGCCATTTCGGTCCATTTAGCCAGGGAAAACCCAGCTTGATTGACTACTATCGGTGTGACAATTATTTTGATTACAAGAAGAAAGAAAAACTATGAGCAAGATAACATCGGGCATTGCATAACGGAAGGAGCAGTAGTAGACAAAATGAGACAACATCAGGAATGTAATGAAACTGTAAAAAAAAATCAACCGGAAAGAAGAGAAAAGCAACACCAAAGTTACAGAGACAAAACCCAAAAGAGTGAGCATGGTGAGAAAAGGAAAAAGGGTACTTGACGTGATTCGCAGGAACCAGGACCGAGCAGGATTAATCTTGCTGTGGATTCAGAGGAACATGAAAATGCAGAAGATTCAGAGGAGTCTGTAACAATAAACGATGAAGATAAGTGCTGCGTATGTGGACTGTTTACACCAAAAGAGGTCCATGATTGTATAAGCTTGGTATTTACATCATGGGTGCAGTGTGACAGGTGCCCCCACTGGGTCCATCTCCATTTTTGCACCAGTGAACGAGTGATCAGGAAAGGAGATAGCTTTTACTGCAAACACTGCAAGTGACAGCTCACAAATTATGGAATATTCGCCTGACATAGACATGATATGTACAATGATTTTACAATTGTGACAACTTAACTTTACCTTGATTTATTCACTATTTATTATTATTTATTTGAAATGTATCATATAAAAACTAAAAAACAATAATTCTGAATAAATTCTTTAATTTATAGTAGAAATCGGCACTATAAACAACCATTTTTTCTTTATTGGCCTTGATTCATTCGGAACACGAAAAACGGAAGGTCATGATAACGGAAGAGGTCAACAGAAACGAAAGTAAACGGTGTCATATTAAAACAATCAGGGCTTCTTTGACATTTTGCTTTGATATCCATACAGGTATGATCAATATCAATGAAATAGAACAAAAATATCTTTTATTGACATCAACTTGCAGCAGCGTGACGGCGAAATTTCTTATGCTCACGAAAAACGGGTACACGAGGATACCTAAATTGTATAGCAAAATGGCCCCTTAATTAGGGTGTATAAAGATGGTACTCAACGGCTAAACTCAGCATACATGTATTATTCTAGTTGTCACTACTTTGTCTACCGCCCTTTCCTATATAGTTTTCCCCAATCTTCCCAAACACACCTCTGCATACATGTACCACCAAAACTGGATCCAAAGAGACGGAACACAAGTCTGTCAGCTCATGCGCTGCTGCGGTTGATTCTGAATGGCTTACAGCTAAGCTTGACCTTTCGTATCCCCATCTTAGCATATTCTTACGCGGTGTTAAAGGTCAAGTACCTCCATTTTACTACAATTGGAAATGAATTTCTTGTTTTGGACATGTTGGAGTAAAGATTCAATTGGGAAATTTTTGGTCTTAAATTGGGAGAAAGTACCTTTTTTTGGCATTGGGAAGACCCTACAACCCCTAAAAAAGCCCTGATAATGTACAATAATATGCTTTATGATTATTTATCAATTCCAGTTACTTATTGCCGTTCATCTGTATTTTTTGTTTTATCCGTCAGGCATACAACAGCAGATAAGTTTTACATAGAGCCGAGTGGGTCAGTGACAGGGGAACTCTTGGTTATTGACAGAGTCACACAAGAAATAACCTTACAAGGTACTAAACTATCATAATGTTGACTTGGTAGATATACATCATCAATTTGGTTCTATCAAGTCATAATATTTCTTATCAAGTTCATTTAAATCATGAGTAGTAGATTTTGATTAAAGTTGGCATCACTATATACATGTAGCAATCAATATTAGCTCTGCAGAGACCACAAAATGCAAATGTACACCATTATTTATGACCAAGTACAAATTACAATACATTACTTTCTAATGTGCAAGTGTACATGCAGCTCAGTTTAGCACAATGTTTCTTCTGTCATACGAACTAGTAAACTTTTGAAGTGTAGTGAGAAATTTGTCATTTAATAAGACATGTCAATGTGATTTGTTCTTAGCCAATCAGAGCCTGCCTTCTCCAGCTGTCACAAAAAAGATATGCGGAATATTTGGTATTATTCGTCTGATTGCAGGTAGGAACATATAAATACTGTAGCAATGTCATCTGTTTTGGTGTGTGTCATGTACAAATGTGCTAAGAATACATAACATTGTAACGATAACAATATCATGTTAATAAAGGACTTCAAACAAGTCAAATGTTTTATGCAATTTTGGTCATGAAAATTCTTTCATAAACCTGACACCTACATGTACGTGATGTATACAGGATCCCATCAGAATGTTAATTTATTCAAGATCTGAAGTTATTCAAAATCTGTCTTGATATTGCTAATATTTTGGTAAAAAAAATTCTTTTCCATAGTACAAATCAATAGAAAATGGACATTGTTTCTAGAACTTTGTTCCTCCTCAGTATTTGAATGAATGCATCCAGGACTGGAAAATTCCTGATTTCTTGTTTTTCAGGCCCTTATCTAATAGTTATCACAAAGAAAAGCAAAGTAGGGGAAATCAGTGGTCACGATGTGTGGAAAGTGGAGGAAACAGAAACATTATCATACAAGCGTACCATGCTTCATCTCACAGAGCAACAGGTTTGTTGCTACTATTGTGGGCTTTTGAGATACTTCCTTTCAGGAAGTACCGTATCTTACTGTTATTGTAACTGCTTCAAAGTATGCAAATTGAGATACTGCCGCCTTGCACCTCAAAATATAGTGCTGTGTCTAGTTCAGGAATTTGCTGTCTACCACATACAAAATGCAAGAACAAGAATATTCTCCATTTTGAAAACAGTTTCGATTTCAGATAGAATAAACTCACCACACAAAAGAGAGGTTTAGAAGGCTAACATGTACGGGTACGTGTACGTGTAACCTACAAGTACATCTACATGTAAAAAATAGCAGAGGTTTAGAAAATTGACTAGTACGTGTACCTGTACTGGTGCCGTAAGCGATGACATAAAATATATATATTCAAACATATACGAGACTGATATATAGATAAAATGTGAAATTAAAACTTATAAGATATTCTCGGTGCAAGTATTTGTGAAATACATCTGCTTTATCAACAAAAATGTCTACACATTTGTACGTACGTGTAGCTCGCGATTTACACGTTACTGACAACTTGTAGCGATTTCCCATACACAATAAATAATGATGTCATACACAGTTATTGCGTCTACACATACCCGTACACGTAACGGTTTCTAAACCTCTCTAATATCAACTATAATTCTTGTTTTCACAGCGTAATATACTACTTTGTTCATATGACAATGTTAGGAAAGATAACTCAAAAATTGTATTAAAGTTATAGAGTTGTCTTTCTTATATCAACACTGAGGTTAGATAAACATAGTTTGTGTTGTTTATAGAGACATTATAGCTTCACATATGCATCCTGTGTTAAAAAAATAATCATCATTGCCTTACGATAAAATTATTCAACATTTCTGCTGATTCCTGATTTCTTGTTTTGCTGACAATAAATTTTGTGTAGATCTAGAAGTATCTTTCAGGACCTTAATTCAGTCCTTTGATTTATTTGTTGCTTGCGATTGTTTTTGTCTTGCAATTGTTAGCATGTTTGTCTATCCATTTGCCTGTCTGGTATATATTTTTTTGTATATGAACACAGGTACATGTAGCTACATGTACATGTATAATTTCCTTAGCATGTATTTTACTATAGAAATGATTACCTGGTATGCATGTTGAGAAAGTCAGAACAGTCTAGTTCAGTATACATGTATCTAAATGGTTTGATCAAGTTTAGCCATCTTTGTATTGTAAGGACTTGATAAGAGAGTATGCATGTCCATTATCCACATATCCCAGGGTCAGTCCAAGTCCCTTTTTGTCTTCTCTTTAATTATTAGATTAAATGATGGTTTTTGTAACATTTTGAAATTTTCAGAATTTTTCTGCATACTGGTATCCAAAATATCCATATTTCCTTTTGAATAAGCTAGCAATTAAGGATGTCCATTAAGCATTTAGCAATTAAGCATGTCCATTATCCACATATCCCAGGGTCAGTCCAAGTCCCTTTTTGTCTTCTCTTTAATTATTAGATTAAATGATGGTTTTTGTAACATTTTGAAATTTTCAGAATTTTTCTGCATACTTGTATCCAAAATATCCATATTTCCTTTTGAATAAGCTAGCAATTAAGGAATTAAAGTTTTTATTTTAAAGTGATGAATGCAATGTAAATCTCTCCACAGAATGCCCACAACAGGTCATACCTTAGCATGGTGAGGACGGTACTTAGAGCCGAGTCATTCTATTTCTGTACAGATTATGACATCACACATACCCTACAGAGACTCGAAAATACTAGTCCGGAATTCCGCAGTATGTCACTAATTGAAAGGGTAAGAAATTTTCTTTTGAAATACATGTATTGAAATGTATTGTACATACATTGGTATAATAACAGTTCTGAGGAATTTCATCATTTATTCAAAAATCTCAATCTTAGTAGCTCCAATGGCATGTAAAACAATGGTGAGGTCATTTGATTATGACTATGTAAAAGTTTAACAGTAGATGATTTTTTGGCAGTTTTGAATCCTGTATCTCAAAACCAACTTCAAACTAATGAACAGGTACAATATTGCATAAATACATGCAAATTACAGGTTACAATTGTATTTGTTTTTCACGATGAATTGAAAATATATACATGTACATGTATGTACTTTTCAAAATATTTCAAGCAAATCCAATTTGGGACCCATGTAAATATACATGTACTGTACCTTTACAAGCAGATTCTCATTTTTATGTTACATGTACCTTTGTACAAGTAGCTTGGATTCTGCAATTACACACAGTATGAGTCTTCAACTGAAAGATCCTCATTTCTGTGTCAAGTTATCCACAATTTGCAAGTGAATGAATTATAATTTTCTCCTTGTCAACTTCTCATTTTGAATAATATACGGTACTACCTTTATTTCACAGGCAGATCCGCGTTTCACATGGAATGGATTTGTTCTGCAGGAATTATCACAGCAAACTGAGCTCAGCAAATATTGTCTACCTGTTCTTCATGGTTGTATCCTTGAAATTATAACTTACTTTTTATAGAGGTTAGGAGGGGGGGGGATTTGGCCCTCCATTAGAGCAGGAAAGGCATTATTTTATAAGAAATTTTTACAAGAACTTCTTATACTATTTTCATAATTTGTCCATCTAAGCTATAACATTTACCATAGGAAAGAAATTAGATCTGGTTTGAATAATGTGCTGTGAAAGAGGAAGTTTATTATGTTTATAAGAAAAATAGTAAGATCATCATTATGAATTGTGTGCATTCTGGCAACCAAAGTTGTACAAAAGTACAAAAAATGTACATAAGCAAAATGAGAAGATAGGGAAAGATATGGATTTGGGTGAAAAAACCGAAGTCCATTTAGATTATCAAGGTTGATTCTTCTGCTCTTAGGTGCAGATACATGTGTAAACATTTAAAGAATGGAGTAATATAGAAAGAAATACTATGTGTAAGACTTACCATATCGGAAATAATTTTTCTGTAATCTTAATTCAAGAGAAAATTGTATTGTTTTATGTACATGTGATTGTACAGGATGATCATGAGGGAGGGGGGGGGGGGGGAGATGATAGCATATTTTGCAAATCTAATAAATTTCCATTGAAATTCATCCAACAAAAATATGAGGAAACAGACAATATACATGTAAGTAACAATTTCTAAACTTGCTTTATAATTACATATATAAATAATGGTATACTTAAAAAAATGAAAAATATACATGTAGTTACACTGGCTAGTGTCTGTTTATTTGACATTTTTGTCGAAAATCTAAATTCATCTTGAGCTTCAAATAACACCATGAAACGCATTATAATAAGACCTTGACATTGGATTAGTTGTATGTGCCAAGCCTTGCAGCATGAATCAGAAGAAGTTCGACTACATTATAATTTCACGACGGTCAGTGTTCAGAGCTGGTACCAGATTTTATGTGCGTGGGATCGATAGTGAGGGACAGGTGGCAAACTTCGTAGAAACGGAGCAGATCGTGCAATATAATGGAAATGCGTGTTCATATGTACAGGTTAGTCCTTGGTATGAAAAGGAAATTATCCAGGATCATTTAAGAAGAGTGCCATGGAAACATTTCTGTTTAAGGTATTTTTCCATGTCCATGGCTGTTCTGACAAATTGATTCAAATCTAAAATTAATCTGGGAAACAATGGAAAATCATATGCACATGTACTGTAAACAGTATAGTTCCTGAACAAATCTTTTCCACTATGTGAAATACATGTAGATGAAAGATTTTTCAATCTTTCAGGTCCGAGGTTCCATACCAGTATTTTGGACACAGAGGCCAAATCTACAATACAAGCCAAAGTTCAAGGTCAACCCTGAGAGTCATGTAAGTCGCTTCACATAACATTATTAAGAACTATAGAGAACTGTAGGGAAATGTAGATAAAGGAAAGAATAGAAAAACATAATACATCTATTTGTTACATGCATGTATGATTTGTATACAAATTCAGTTAAAAGTACATGCAGTAAAGATAAAACCATAATTTACATGTAAATGAAATCTACAGTACAGGTATTTCTGACTACTCATCAGTCATAGAATGTCATTGACCTACAGGAAAAGTTTCTCCACAGATTACTTGGAACTGTTGACTTTGTAAGGCCTTCTTTTCTTTGTTTAGGATGTACAGACCTATCAATTATATAACATCCACATCTGACAATTTACTGACCATGTAGTACAAATTCATGTACGTGGGAAAGAAATACATTCCAGATATACTGTTTGCTTATACATGTACTTCCTTTCATAATTTCAGTTAGATGTATTCAAGAGACACTTTGACAGTCTGATTTACAACTATGGGGAGCAAGTTGTCATCAATCTAGTAAGTGTTTGATGAAAGAAATTTTACATGTATATAACATGCCTATTCTTGTAGTGCTTCCATCTTTCTACATTAATACATCGAAAGCATTACACTTGTATGTACATGTATTAACCAAGCTGTAACGTCAAACTTAGGCTATACTTACATGAACATGGTTTTCATGTCCACATACATGTACATGTACATGTCAAGTTGAAAATGACAAATTGAACACTATATATAATTATATTGTCAAGTTCATAAAAATGCTGAAACTGCTGAAATTTTTCCAGTATGAAAAACGAAAATCTGTAATTTGATTTGATGTCTGAATTAAAATGCCCTTTATGACCTTAATTTAGAAAGACTTTGTACATGCATAATTCATTTGATTTAGCTTAACTTCTTGTACATGTATTTTATAATGTTGATGCTCCTTTTTGACAGGTAGATAATAAGGGAGGTGAGGGTTTACTACAGAGAACATTTTCACAATCAGTCACAAGTGCACAGAATTCAAAAATCAGGTAAAATAGGCTCTTGCTACAGCTTGTCTGTTCTGATTTACATTTGGTCACCTGCCTGAACCATTGTTCAGAACTTTGGCAACTTTTCTGCCCATGTAAAGCAATGACATCAACATGATGGAGAACAATAGAAAAGTTTGGGAAAATATTCGTATAATTTTGGACAGAAATATTTTTGATGTTCGGTATTCTAATGAAATTAATTTGTCCACAATTTCATCTTAGAGTAATGCTGTTGAATTTTTATACGCCCGTCATTTGACGGGTCGTATCATGGTATGGCAAAGTCCGTCCGTCTGTCCGTCCGCCTATGGAACGCAATAACTTGAATATGCGTCAACGGATTTTCATGAAATTCATACATTATGATTGGACTGTGGAGAGGAAGCCGCCTTTCAATTTTCAGGTTCATCCGATTTGTCGTTACAGAGTTATGGGACTTAGATTTTTAAAATACAGTGAAAATATACTAAAATATTTAAAAATTATTTTAAAAATCTATTTCTGGTCGAAATGTTTTGGAATTTTGTATACTTCAAGTAGAAAGGATGTTCTTTGACATATGTAACGGGTTTTTAATTTTATTGTCGCATAACCGAGATATTGTGTGTAATAGGAAGGGGGGGTGGGTTATATGCACATACATGTTAAGCTAAGGGCAAAATATAGGCGCATGGAACGCAATAACTTGAATATGCGTCAACGGATTTTCATGATATTCATACATTACGATTGGACTGTGAAGAGGAAGCAGCCTTTCGATTTTCAGGTTCATTCGATATGTCGTTACAGAGTTATGGGACTTAGATTTTTAAAATACAGTGAAAATATACTAAAATATTTAAAAATTATTTAAAAATCTATTTCTGGTCGAAATGTTTTGAAAATTTGTATACTTCAAGTAGAAAGAATGTTCTTTGACATATGTAATGGGTTTTCAATTTTTTCGTCGCATAATCGAGATATTGTGTGTAATAGGAAGGGGGGGGGTTGGGTTATATGCACATACATGTTAAGCTAAGGGCAAAATATAGGCGCATGGAACGCAATAACTTGAATATGCGTCAACGGATTTTCATGATATTCATACATTTTGATCGGACTGTGGAGAGGAAGCCGCCATTTGATTTTCAGGTTCATTCGATATGTCGTTACAGAGTTATGGGACTTAGATATTTAAAACACCAGTGAAAATATACTAAAATAGTTAAAAATTATTTAAAAATCTATTTCTGGTTGAAATGTTTTGAAATTTTGTATACTTAAGGTAGAAAGGATGCTCTTTGACACATGTAACAGGTTTTTAATTTTTTGGTCGCATAACTGAGATATTATGTGTAATGGGAGGGGGGGAGTTATATGCACATACATGTTAAGCTAAGGGCAAAATATAGGCGCATGGAACGCAATAACTTGAATATGCGTCAATGGATTTACAGGATATTTCTACATTGTGATCAGACTTTGAAGAAGAAGCCGCCTTTCGATTTTCAGGTTCGTCCAATTTGTCGTTACGGAGTTATTGGACTTAGATATTTTGAATACAATGAAAATATACTAAAATAGTTAAAAATTCTTTAAAAATCTATTTCTGGTCAAAATGTTTTGAAATTTTGTATACTTCAAGTAGAAAGGATGGTTCTTTCACATATATAACGGGTTCTTAAATTTTTTGTCACATAATCCAGAAATTATGTGTAATGGGTGGGGGGGGGGGGGGGGTATATGCACAGATATGTTAAGCTAAGGGCAAAATATAGGTGCATGGAACGCAATAACTTGAAAATGCGTCAACAGATTTTCATGATATTTGTACGTTGTGATCAGACTTTGAAGAGGAAGCCGCCTTTCGATTTTCAGGTTCATTCGATTTGTCCTTATGGAGTTATGGGACTTAGATATTTTGATGTTGTGAAAAAATCCCAACGGGCGTATCTTGCTGCGTGAGCGTAGGCCTTATTAAGTATAATAGCATGAAGATAGGGGATTTTTGATGAATTTGATTGAAGTGAGATTAGTATTTGAAAGAAGTAAAGTTTCATTATACAATAGAGCTATTTTGCTTACATTCTTGAGATTGACTTTTCGAGTATTTCAATTTTCACTGTGAAACTTTTCAGGTACGAGTATTTCGATTTTCACCATGAATGTCGAAAGATGAGATGGGACAGACTGTCGATACTTATGAATAGATTACAGGAGGATATTAAAAGATTTGGGTAAGCGAATATTAACCATTACTTTGATACCTTAAGAAAAAAAACTACATGTAATTGTGACATCATTAACTGTATGGAAACTGGGGAAAAATACAGTGAAAACATGCTTCAGATATGACGTTTCTATAGAAATTTTATTACCTCATAATTCATTTACGTTGGATACCTAATCAAATGTGACGTATATCTGCGTATCAAAAAATCAGGAGAAGAGGTCAGAAATCTCATACCTCAGTTATGAAGAAAGTAAGATGAGCATGATGAGATGATACCAAGCTACATGTATATACATGTGCATGTACATGTACATACTTTAGTTTGTACACTATTTTCTATTGACACAGGTACTTTATGGTTCAGGATGGTTCAGTCACTCACAGACAAGAAGGGGCTTTCAGAACAAACTGTGTAGACTGTCTAGATAGAACCAATGTAGTGCAGGGAATGCTAGCTAAAATCATCCTAGAAACTCAACTTAGGGTAAGATAAGACACTTTGTGTAGACTGTCTAGATAGAATCAGTGTAGTGTGGGGGTTACTTGCTAAAATCATCTTAGAAACTCAACTTAGAGTAAGAGAGGTGTAACACTAGATTCATTCATTGTTGAAGATGAGACTGAAATTCATATTTACCAAAATTAGAAATTGTTTGTGTGTATAAACGTGAAGGTTGAAAAAGAAGATGTTTTTAAAATGCTTAATATTAATAGTAGATGACAAATTTCATTAAAAATTTTAGTTATGTAAAAAGCAGGCAAGTAAATGCATTGCACTTTGGCAGCTTAGCTCATGAAAAAATTGAGGTTGCAGCGTATCTTTATTTACTTCTGAGACAATCTCTATTACAGAAACTTGGTATATTAGAGGCCTCCCAGACAGCTAATGACCATCCATCTTTCATATATACCTTTAACAACAGTAAGTCACATTTTAATATTGATCAGATATGCATGATATGGCTAATCATGTAAAATGTCAAAGAAGTGAAATACCGGTACATGTATGACATTTTTCGTCTTTGTTATGATTCATTTCACAATTTAGAAATTCACTTGCACTTTCGGAAGTTAAACCATTATATTTGTATTTACCTAAATAAGGTTTGTAATATCATGAAATATATAATTATAGAAGATTTGATGTGGCCGATGACTGCATCCGTTATCAAAATTACATGAAAACAAAAATATATGTACATGTACACATAATCTGTATTAAGATCAGTATTACAGTTTTGCCTCTATCGTTACTTTTGTTGTTTTCAGTATGGGCAGACAATGCTGACTACATGTCCAAGCAATACGCAGGTACAGGTGCACTGAAGACAGACTTCACTAGGTAGGTATATCCAGTGTAGAAGTTTCTCTGGATGTACAATGTATGTCAATAATTTAGTTTATATATAATCATGATAATAATAGTGCTGTTCTTCAATCAGAATTGAAGCAATACATGACCTACGTGTAATTATGATTATTAGTCCCCTACCGGCAACGCCGAAGGGGACTCTTAGTTTCCTCTCGGTCTGTCTGTCCGTCTGTCCCATTTTCAGTTTTCCGGACTTTTTTCCGCTGTTGTTGCATATATTGAACTCATTTTTGGTATGTGGATATATCTCAATGGGATACAGATCAAGTTTGAGTTTGCTTTTTATTGACCTAATTTTACAAGAGTTATGGCCCTTGGACTTAGCAAATTTTATGAAAGTTTCAGTTTTCCGGACTTTTTTCCGCTGTTGTTGCATATATTGAACTCATTTTTGGTATGTGGATATATCTCAATGGGATACAGATCAAGTTTGAGTTTGCTTTCGATTGACCTAATTTTACAAGAGTTATGGCCCTTGGACTTAGCAAATTTTATGAAAATTTCAGTTTTACGGACTTTTCTTTGGTTCTATTGCAAATAATGCACTGACTTTTGGTAAATGAAAACATCTCAGTGTGAATCAGACCAAGTTTGAGTTTGATTTCCATTGACCTATTTTTACAAGAGTTATGGCCCTTGGACTTAGCAAATTTCATGAAATTTTCAGTTTTCCGGACTTTTTCATGCCTGTTATTGCAGATAATGAGCTGATTTCTTGTATGTGAATACATTATAGTGTGATGCAGATTTGAGTTTAACTTGGACTTAGCAAATTTCGTGAATTCAGTTTCCCAGACTTTTCCTGGCTGTTGTTGCAGAAGATGAACTGATGAACAGAGATGCATGCACGTCATAAATTTCTGCCGCCGGTAGGGGACTTATATCGCACAGCCATCATTGCATTTCTATTCCCATTGCCTTTTTCAGCTTGCATTGTGTCTTTCAAAATTAATTTCCTCCTCGAAGAGACTTTAGTTTGTTTGAAATCTTGAAGTCTATAGAGATACTTTTTAAAAACGTTTTTGTTTTCAGACTCGGCAAGAGAACACATCTGGGATTAGTTATGGATGGATGGAACTCGTTGATACGATACTTCAAAAATAACTTCAGTGACGGATACAGACAGGTATAAAATTTATTGTACGGTGAACATGGTGAAGTTGAACATTCTATGGAAAATTATGTCTTGTTTGTGGAATATATTTTACTGGATGTGTGTTAATAACTAAGAATTTATAATAGGATTTTCTTATATCTCATACTGATCACATTTTCATCAAATTTAGAATTTTCTTAATGACAATTTTACATTTCCATCATAAAATTTGTAGTTCGATAAAATTTTCCTTTTGCTGTTAAATTTCTTTAAGAAGTTATATGCTTCTGAAATGGTTTGACTAGCATGGTTCTCAGATCATATACATGCATACAGATGTACAATGTACAGTGTATTTACCTTAGCTGTATATATTGCAAGTGCAAAGTGCATGTAGCAGAATAAAATGAAAAATGCTATATAAATGTAACACAAAAACTATCATTGCAAATAAATAAGATCTCCTTTCTTCCAGGATGCCATAGATTTATTTCTGGGAAATTATGTGGTAGAAGAAAATGAAGGAATCACCAAACCTTCACCATTACGAAGTGAACGTGACTGGAAATTCTATGCTGTAAGTTCCTTTCCAAAATATGTTTTTAATTTAAAGTTGTTCTTCTGAATAAAAGTAAGTACATTTTAAATCCAATGCTTTAAGTAAAGTTACCGATTATTTAATTTTCAGTTTCTTAATTCTTTCCAGTACAAATAAATTACAGTTTTTAGCTCTACTGGTCTCAGACCAGTCGAGCTTATGCGATACCCCGTCGTCCGGCGTCCGTCCGTCTGTCCGTCCGTCCGTCCGTAAACATTTCTTGTGCTCGCAACTCCTCTCAAACCATAGGTGATAGAAAGTTAATTCTTTTTGCATCCTACTTGGTATGTGGTCTAGTTGTGCACCTGACATTAAGTTTCAGCCCTTGACCCTCAGGGTCTTAGAAAATGGGCGTGGTTATGAAAATCTATGTAATCTTGTGCTCGCAACTCCTCTGACACTATAAATGATGGAGACTTAATTCTTTTTGCAATATGATGGGTCTGTGGTCTAGTTGTGCACCTGATATTTTGTTTGAGCCCCTGACCCCCAGGGTCTTAGAAAATGGGTGTGGTCATTTTCTCCTATATAACTCTATGTAATCTTGTGCTCACAACTCCTCTGACACTATAAGGCCATGTAAAATTAATTCTATGTTTCTCAGATAATTGGGTCTAAAAAAAGTGGCAAGGTAGGTAGGGTTTTTATTTTTTGTTTTTTTTTTTTCCATCAAGAATACTCTTATTATTCATGTAAGGCAAAAAATTGTCTGCGCTGTCTAATCCTCCACCCCCCTCCCCCCCATTATTCATATAAGGCAAAAAATCTTATGCTGCCCCCCCCCCCCCCCCCCCCCCCCCCCCCAGTTTTTCTTCATAGAAAACTGTCTTTGAACCGTCAGTCAAAATAATGGTACATGTACATTAAAAGGACCAGAGCCACGAACGGCGATATCGGCCTAGAGTTTTCGTATATTTTCAAACACAGACGATGTTTCTAAATTATCTACAAAAGGAAAGGAGAACATTTTGTCTTTCGAAAACGTGCGAAGTTGTGAGATTCCGGACATGTCTGAAGAAGATATAGAGCCCAAAACCAAGCCAGGATTGGCATTTCCGGTAATTTTGTGAGATATCATGAAATTTGATCGATAATTTCGCATAGGGCCGGACATTCTACCAAAAAAATGATTATATTTAAATATTCTTTGATTATACCTGTAATTTTTTGGATGAAGATTTTTTTGGTAGAAGGTCCGGTCGTAGTCGAAAATTTAAATTTTATGAGTTCTGTGTTGGCACATTTCTTGACAAATTGTTCATCAAAGATGGTTAGAACGTCATGAAAAAGACTTCCCAGACGATGAAAATGAGAAGTTGTATTTCAAGATAGGTAGTAGATAATCTGAAAGCTTTTAAAATTATGTAAAATTCTATAAATTTGGCGGTTGATTACTTTTACACCTATTTCAAACTATTCCAATTCTTCAGAAAACTGCTCCATAGTAGATAATATTTGTGACGTCATTTATACCAATGACGTCATCAAAATTGACGTTTATGAATTTCCTGAAATGTCAAGTTGTGCACTCGAGTAGTTACGATACATATTTTCGTTATACTTAGTTCTTTTGAACCACTCTATGTCTTCCCTGTATATATCGGCATGTATACACGTGATGCTACGAGGAAAAAATAAGAGAATAATTTAAAAATCTTTTAAAGAAGGCATATATAATGTAGACTCTATGTGGGATTTTGGGGGTTTCGGTTTATTTGTTTGTTATATATATGTATCTTATTTCCTAAAATGTTCCTAATACGGGAATAAAATATGTAAACAAAAATGCATCGGCTTTCTACAATTATCCTATACGATAGAGAAATTGGAAGATAAGGGGTAGAAAACGTGATTGAAATAATGAGAATCATGGGCGGATCCAGAAATTTTTTTCAGGGGGGGGTCCTAAAGTCCGATTTTTTTGAAGAGCAAAAAAAAAAAAAAAAAAAGAAAAAAAAAACGTAAACGCAAGAAAATAAAGATATTGATTGATGACTGTCAGTTCTGTCTCTAATTTTTCATAAAACTGGTGACTGGAGAGCAATGGCGTGCAAACAGCTTAAAATTTTGAATTTTCACGTCATATACATGTATATGGTACGTAATTGATAAAATTGATTGTCAGTTCTAATATGTATAAATACAACAAATGGCGAGCGATAGCGAGCCAGCGAAATTTTTTTTCCAAGAATTGGAATAAAATCCACTATTTGTGTCTTTTCAGTTTCTTTTCGTTTCCTTAGTGCCCTTGTTTATTGACCTAGGTGTAATGTATAGGAAAGCGCAGATGCATCATTTAAAAATAACGTACATGTATGTAATAAATTTTGGCGAGCGGAAGCGAGCCAGAGAAAATTTTGAAATGCTGACGGCAAAATATTATCAAAATGAAAGATTTCTAATACAAATTCATGATATATTTTTCAAATATTATGACAACAAAAGGGGAATTGGGACTTAATCTTATGAAATATGTATATTAATAACAAAAATTTAGCAGTTTCGAAAATTCCAGGGGGGGTCCGGACCCCCCCGACCCCCCCTCTGGATCCGCGCTTGAGAATTGAAATGAAAACATAAAAGAAAGACGTAATATGAATGCAGCATAAAGAAGCAAAATAGATCGACGCCCTAGAAGAAATATTTATGATCTAATTCTTTTAAAGAGGAGGTGGGGATTTTTGAAGACAAAAAAAAAAAAGATGGAAAACTTGAAATCAAATGATTAATTTGAAATAGATGATTGACGAACGATATATCAAACCAGCGAATTTTGATTGAGGTTCAGACTATGCTGGATCAATTCTCTGTCCGTTTATTTTGATGTAATATAAAGTCCAGTGCCCAATACAATAGATAACAGGGGATAGGAGACCGTGGTATAATAATTTATTCAAAGATACTATTTCCCTGAAAATAAATTTTATTGAAAACGTAAAATTTATTCCGACGGGTCTGGGTTGAGAAAAAAAAAAGAGACATAAAAAGTTTTATTTGAAAATATGCAGTAACGACCATAATATTGTCGAATTTGTAAAATTAAATCTCCATATACCTCTATTATAAAACACAATACATTGTAGGTGGCGCCAGCGAAATGAATTAGAGCTGCGCACCCCAAATTAAAAATGACGTTTTCAAACTGTTCTATCTGTGGCTATAGAACAGAATGTATGCGTTTAGATTCGCCTGAAAATTTGAATTTATACAAATGAGAACGTAAACTTTCATATGAAAAGAAATATTTTGCATTTAAAAATTTTGTAAAATCAAATAATTTCCAAGGACACCGTACTGTTATAAAAGCTTTATCATCAAGTTCTGAAAACAAAAATCACGTCATTAAAAAATGTTGACCGCAAAAAGGGGAGAGTCTAGAACATGCTCCCCTTCTCGCCCTGGCCTCATCCCTCCCTTTAGATTCGCCAATCATCCGATATTGCAAAAATGTGAGAAAAAAATTTGATTCTTAAAAAGTACGCGAACGCTACAATTCATAATATTCGAACATTAATCACATTTGCTACAGTCCATCGATCCAGAAATCAATAATGTTGTGCATCTATGACATCGTTTTGTCACATTCATGGTACTGTTCTGGCAGATTTGGATCAGTGGTTTTCTTATTCGTGTAACGTACCTAAATTGTCATTCCTCTAAGCGCGAATCATAACGTACATGTATTCGCATTCCATACCTTGATCTCTATCTTGTTCACATTAATACACGCTGTATTAATGTAACGATAGTCGCAGTCATCGTCGCTATCGTCTCTAAAATATCCAACTCGCCGACTATCGATTCTATCTCTGAGAATCGTTTAATCGGAGTAAATAGATCTATACTTCTTTGAAAAATGTTCTCTCTTCACACAAAATGACACTAAAAATGTATCAGAATGGGAGTCATGGCAACGGATTCTAGTTTAGGTATGGAACGATTATCGCTGACGGTCGATTGTCGGTCGTTGAATGGCCTGCGATAGACATTACTAATCGATGTTGAAAATCAAACGCATTTGTCGCCGACATCGCTGATTACCGGATTGTCCGATTTAGTATCTTGGTTTTGATAAATTGGTGTATTTCCCTCTTATACTATTATTTTTTTCCTTGTACTTCAAAGTACATACTAGTGTATGACGTTTTCTGTTGCATGGTATTCAAGAAAAAGAAGCTTGAACGAATTGATAGGGTATTCATAGTAGTTGTGATCGAAAGTGCTTTACTCAATATTGAAATAATGATTTTGTGTTTATTTCAATTCATTGTTGGTTACAAAATGAAAAAAAAAGAAATGTTTTGAATTTTCCGATTATAATAATAATGGGTTATGCCCATCCGATTATTTCCGCTTATCGATTATGATTTAACTTTCGATTGCCCAACACTTATACTAGTACTAGCACATACATGTGAGAAGAGTCACACGTATTTCTCTAATCAATAATTATATATGTCATGATAAGAACGGGAGCATGAAAAGTAATTTAAAATACGAAATATTCAAAATGCAACCATCGTTTTTTCTCTATGTTCAAAGTCCGCTACCATTGACCCGAATGGGACCCTTCGCTTTTAAGTTAGAAATTTCCCGTCCCCTAATTCCTGTATCCGCCACAACCTCTGCAAATGGGTATTACACACTGATTTTAGAAGGAAAATCATGCAATGAATTAAGACATTATTTTTCTCAATTTCAACTCGAGTTTTAGCTGTACTTATTTATATTGAGTCATTGACTCATATGCACTGAAGTGTACGGATGGGGTTTTCAATTTAGCCGATGTATTATCTCTGTCTAGTCCAGCAACTGACCGCGAAATTGGATTAAAAATTGATACGTGTAATTTGAGCCTACTAGTTTATAGGAACAAATTTGAAGTACTTATAGATGTCAAATTGAGTCACATCAATGTTCATCTTCATACATCGCTGGAAGTGGTGTATCTACGGCAAAATTAAGTGTATGCTTTAATTATCTAGATCTGCAGCAGATATAGAACCGTGTTTTGATGTTGTACAGGGGTATTCACTTTTGATTGGAGATGTTCTGACAACTTTATTACGAGAAAATCTTTGAATTTAACGGTATTTCAGAAATTTTCGGAAAAAATGAAGAAGCATACATGGTATTCCTATGTCTGATCTGATACAGCCTAACACCCTTCTAGGACAGTTTGAACGTATTGGATCCGTGATTCATGAAAATGGTAAACATGAAGTCTTTCTTTGATTTTTTTTTTCATATAATCATCAATAATGACATCAATTTCTTGTGGATCGATGCAGCTTACATCTTGCGCGATTTAAACGAATACAAAAAGTAAAAGTATTACATTGAAGACATGCATACTGTAGTAACAGGACGAACATTTTCAGCCTTTGATTTCGAGCAAAGGCAAAACAAACAAGGATTGTATATGATAAATTGTACACATATTGTATTTATAGAAATTTTTAAAATATGTTTTCTTTAAATTAATATTTCACACATTTTCTCAATGTAGAAATATCTCTTATCATTTCTAATACTTAGTAATTCATGGTACTTGTCCTGACATTATGCGACGTCATATGTGAAATGACGTCAAATGACTTCGCAAACAATATACCATACCCTCAATTCACATTAAAATATTTTGCTTCAACAAGGCCGTAAATCACAAAGTTGGCCAGTTCTGAATTGCTGAAATATGGTATTATCAAAATATAAAAGATGAACGTTGTGGCAAATTAGGCCGATTTTGCCGTTCGTGGCTCTGGTCCTTTATGGCTTTCTCCTGTAAATAAGTTGATTTTTTTAAAAAGTAAAATAGCCTATTCCCTCTGAGAACGGGGAGACGTAGCTCATCTGTCTGACTGGAAGAAGCTAATAGATACAAATATACGAAGTATGACACGTTTTGATTTCCGTGAGTTCTTTAATAGAATCGCGTAAGAGACTCGACGGGTGTTATTTGCTCACATCTTGTTTACACCAAGTTAAATACGACCCCTCACTTCCTCGGATGGACCCGTTCTTATGGTCAAAAATTTGGCCGATGGCGTATATCTTCGGAAGTCTAGTCTGGATGAATGAAGTGTTCAACATTAACCACCGTCTGATAAAATAATGTACACGGGTATAATATACATTCTTCTATTCATAGATTTAAAGATCATTTAACTACGTTTCTCTTGCGTTCGTCGGCGGTCCTTGCTTATTCTTTTTACAACGTGAACGTCATTATTAATAGATTCGGAAGTATTACAATGGACACTTGCTATTGTTCGGCATAGGTATTTACATATGCTGTAGAGATCAATAAAGAAAACTATACCAACGTTCTAATACATGTAATACTCGATGTATTAAATGTCCGCGGCACGTGTCGGCACGTTGTTAGTATATCCTATACAATTCCCTTTAAACGGCGCGTGGATAAAGTCTTCACCCGTAACGTAAATACGGAACGCGCCGTAATTTATACGGGCTTTTAAAAGTTTTTATTCATCGGGTACTGTTTGGACGATTTTACAGGACAATAAACATGTTCAATGAAATAAATGGATATTTCGATTTTAATCGACGATCTAGGATGAGACACGGCGGATATTTTTTTCTGAAGTTACAATAAAAACGTCTCATCGGCGGCAAATTATAGCACGCGGCGGTGTCTGAGAAACATAGATTTTATTTTACATGGCCTAAATAATAGAGACTTAATTCTTTTTGCAATATGATGGGTCTGTGGTCTAGTGTTGCACCTGATATTTTGTTTGAGCCCCTTACCCCCAGGGTCTTAGAAATGGGTGTGGTTATTTTCTCCTAAATAACTCTATGTAATCTTGTGCTTGCAACTCCTCTGACACTATAAATGATGGAGACTTAATTCTTTTTGCAATATGATGGGTCTGTGGTTTAGTTGTGCACCTGATATTTTGTTTGAATCCCTGACCACCAGGGTCTTAGAAATGGGTGTGGTCATTTTCTCCTCTATAACTCTATTTAATCTTGTGCTTGCAACTCCTCTGACACTATAAATGATGGAGACTTAATTCTTTTTGCAATATGATGGGTCTGTGGTCTTATTGTGCACCTTATATTTTGTTTGAGCCCCTGTCCCCCAGGGTCTTAGAAAATGGGTGTGGTCATATTTTCCTTTATCATTCTATGTAATCTTGTGCTTGCAACTCCTCTGACACTATAAATGATGGAGACTTAATTCATTTTGCAATATGATGGATCTGTGGTTTAGTGTTGCACCTGATATTTTGTTTGAGCCCCTGACCCCCAGGGTCTTAGAAAATGGGTGTGGTCATTTTCTCCTAAATAACTCCATGTGATGGAGACTTAATTCTTTTTGCAATATGATGGATCTGTGGTCTAGTTGTGTCATTGATAGTTCATTTGAGCTAGAAGCCTCTGGCCCCTAGCATCTTTTAAAATTGATGTGGCTTTCTTTTTTGAAATACTATATCTCGGATATTATAAATTATATGAGTGATTTTATAGTTGCAGTCTAATGGATATGTTGTTTTGTCGTGCTACTTATAATTTATTTGAGCACCTGCTCCCTATGGTCTTTAAGAAAGGAAATTGATGTTTTAAAGAAAAAACAACCAGGAGAGCTACAGTCTTGTCAGAGACTTCTGGTTTACAATACGATCAAAGATGATCTTTCTCATATAATGATTATGAATTTTCAGATTCCCGTTATATTTGTGATTGCCATGGCAATGTGCATCATCAGTTTCCTTCTACCTGATGGTAAGTGAAACGTTGGACTTGTGTTATGGATGATTGATTACTACAAGTATTTACATTAAAGTACTTTACACTTAGTTTTCATTTTCAGCATTTTAGAAGACTAACTAGTGTATCTATGTTTTACTTGCACAATTCAGAAATAGAGTCATTGCCTAAACAATAATCTGTTCTCTTTAGAAATGCATATTCTTCTGTGACCTGAAACATTTGAAGTTTTCTAAAATTGCAGTTCCCACGACACTTGTTATGCTTCATGCTTGTCTAGTAATATGCTAAACTAATACAGCAACTTAATTTACTTTTCAGAAAATATGACGGAGCAGTTTATGTATGTTCTATTCTGGGCAACAGCTACAATCGTATCTTTAGCAGGACTTTACATTTTCGGCAGTGAATTTGTGGACCAACCAAGACTTGTGCACACACTGAAAAATAATGCTTTTTCAACAAATTCCAACTTGAAGGCATAGCTGTGACAGATAATTAAGATGGGAACAAATATTATTTATTTCTGGAATGAATGCATTCTGGGCTTGTTATGATTTTTAATTTTTTTTCTGCTTCACCATATCTTGCGGAGTATTAATAAATGCCAATAAAATGACATCTGTAATTATAATGTTCAAGTATTGCATCTTTTATACAGAGGGCTGTTACACTAAAATCAGGCTGTCTGTCCATCTTTACTCAAATAATTTGTCACATTTTTCTTTGCATATGCTTTGAGAACTTAGACTTGTTTTCACTTAGTTTGAATTGTTATAAATGATTGGGCTATTGAGAAAAGGAGCCTTATGGTAACACACAGTAGATTTGTATAAATCCCTGGGGGAAAGTTCCTGGGACTTGTAGCTCCCTCTCTGTCTGTCTGTCTGTCTGTCTGTATAACACACATATTGTCTGGACTTTTGCAGATACAATAACATGTATTAAATTATTGTATGAGCATACACTTAAGTGATTAATAGTTCAAATGTGATTTTTCCCCCAAATGAAATGTTTCAGAAAAATGGAATAACTATTTTACAGCACAATAATAATGAAATTCAATACTATGTGTTTTAATCTAGAATATACTACACAGTAGTTTCTTATATTGACATTAAGTTTATCTTTGAATTATGAGTCAGTCTTACACTTAGCATGTATTTTTACACATGAATACTGTGATACAAAGTTATAATAGACATGCTATAACATCCTGCATTCTGCATACACATTACAATTTCTAACAATGATCTTGCTTACAACTTGTAAGTGAAGGAATTTGATACATAGATGGCCCATACAGTATGTGATATTTTCATGAGTAGAACAGTTTGGCAAACATTATATCGTGTGAATTCTGCATACAGTCTATAACTGGGTACATCACAGCTGCCTCTTCCACCTTCCTCTCCAGGTTTCTATAAACAAGCAATAACTTATATATAAATTCATTTCTTTCAAAACAATTGTTTTGTTTACAATTATTCAATCTTTACTCAAGTTTTGAGATAGGATTGATTTCGGCCCTTAACAGACCTTGTTGATATTTATGTCAAAGTCAAAGAAATTAACACTATGACATTCATAGAAAAGGTAGAAAGGTGACATGGTCATGGCAAACTGCTTTTAAATAACGTTATGGTTAGGTGGACAGGAGATGGGGGGGGGGGGGGAGATTAAAAACTGAAAATATGATCTGGTCTGGCAACACTTACCTTGTTATTATATCTTGTATAAGTATTTGAATGTCTGTCTGGACTACTTGAGCCTGAAATGTTTGTAATAAAAAGTGGTTTGAATGCAACAATAGAATTGACAAAATTAAAACATACATGTAGGACAGTATACATGTACTAAGCTTTTTATCAAAAGCAGAAATATTATGATTCAAACGGTCAAGACCATGTCCCAATATGACAGGGAGTGATATGGTTTAATGCAGGTACCAACCGGTCATAAAGCATCTGTATTAAATGCAGCATTATGCTCCTGCCAAGAAAGTTCTCGGAGCATATACAAAATGTTCTCACCTGTACTGGTCCAATGATATCAAGCCTTACAGCTGCTGCCAAGATATTTCTCGGAGTATTGTACAAAAACGTGGTGAGGGTTGGTATCTTATGGATTCCCAGAATTCCACAGAGGGCGCCAAACACCACAGCATGGTGACAGTGAGGTAGATGGTCCACTAGACGTTCTAGGTGTTCAATGCGGTATGCTTTACTGGAGGTGTCTAGGAGGGAACAACCCTAGAAATGGAATTGAAATTAATTGGAGAAATCCAAATTCAAATCAATATCGATTTTCCAGAGTGTGTTTATTGTAAGAAGGACTTGTAGTCGTGATGATCAAGTATCATAGAAAGTGCTGAACAAAAAAACAAAAATTATTTCTTATATAGAAAGGCTTTACTCGGTTCCGTTCAACACTGGCAAGAAAACATAATTATAGAGTCCGACTCATTTCATCTGGACATAATTTTAGTTTTAATCAAAGTATATTGGCATATACATGTATGTGATTTCTGAGCATATTTTCACAATACATGCAGTTAAGAGTCGTGAGTGAGGACATCTGCAAAACATCTACTGAAATATTTCCTTATGATCCATATGAAATAAAGTTTGGAATATTTTCAAGCTCTTGTGTTTAAACATACCTGCCTAGCACTAGCTCTATTAGCAACATGGTTTGTCAAACAGCATTGCGTTATTTTGTCAAGTTCTACGAGTTTCGTATCATTCAAACAACTCCCGTGGGCTGCAGCAACAAATGGTAAACTCATGGAACCTAAAAAAAGAAATTCGACACATACATTATTTTTTTTATTTCTGCAAATTGGTCAACATACTAATAATAATTATCCAAAATTGATTGCAGATTCGCTGATTTTTATACGCCCGTACTTCAAGTAGAAAGGATGTTTTTTGACATATGTAACGGGTTTTTAATTTTTTTGTCGCATAACCGAGATATTGTGTGTAATAGGAAGGGGGGGGGGGTATATGCACATACATTTTAAGCTAAGGGCAAAATATAGGCGCATGGAACGCGATAACTTGAATATGCGTCAACGGATTTTCATGATATTCATACATTATGATTGGACTGTGGAGAGGAAGCCGCCTTTCGATTTTCAGGTTTATTCGATATGTCGTTACAGAGTTATGGGACTTAGATTTTTAAAATACAGTGAAAATATACTAAAATATTTAAAAATTATTTAAAAATCTATTTCTGGTCGAAATGTTTTGAAATTTTGTATACTTCATGTAGGAAGGATGTTCTTTGACATATGTAACGGGTTTTTAATTTTTTTGTCGCATAACTGAGATATTGTGTGTAATAGGAAGGGGGGAGGGGTGGGTTATATGCACATACATGTTAAGCTAAGGGCAAAATATAGGCGCATGGAACGCAATAACTTGAATATGCGTCAACGGATTTTCATGATATTCATACATTTTGATTGGACTGTGGAGAGGAAGCCGCCTTTCGATTTTCAGGTTCATTCGATATGTCGTTACAGAGTTATGGGACTTAGACATTTTAAGATACAGTGAAAATATACTAAAATATTGAAAAAATTATTTAAAAATCTATTTCTGGTCGAAATGTTTTGAAATTTTGTATACTTCATGTAGGAAGGATGTTCTTTGACATATGTAACGGGTTTTTAATTTTTTTGTCGCATAACTGAGATATTGTGTGTAATAGGAAGGGGGGAGGGGTGGGTTATATGCACATACATGTTAAGCTAAGGGCAAAATATAGGCGCATGGAACGCAATAACTTGAATATGCGTCAACAGATTTTCATGATATTCATACATTTTGATTGGACTGTGGAGAGGAAGCCGCCTTTCGATTTTCAGGTTCATTCGATATGTCGTTACAGAGTTATGGGACTTAGACATTTTAAAATACAGTGAAAATATACTAAAATAGTTAAAAATTATTTAAAAATCTATTTCTGGTTGAAATGTTTTGAAATTTTGTATACTTAAGGTAGAAAGGATGCTCTTTGACATATGTAACGGGTTTTAATTTTTTGGTCGCATAAGCGAGATATTGTGTGTAATAGGAAGGGGGGGGGGGGGTTATATGCACATACATGTTAAGCTAAGGGCAAAATATAGGCGCATGGAACGCAATAACTTGAATATGCGTCAACGGATTTTCATGATATTCATACATTTTGATTGGACTGTGGAGAGGAAGCCGCCTTTCGATTTTCAGGTTCATTCGATATGTCGTTACAGAGTTATGGGACTTAGATATTTTAAAATACAGTGAAAATATACTAAAATAGTTAAAAATTATTTAAAAATCTATTTCTGGTTGAAATGTTTTGAAATTTTGTATACTTCAAGTAGAAAGGATGTTCTTTCACATATATAACGGGTTCTTGAATTTTTTGTCACATAATCCAGAAATTATGTGTAAGGGGGGGGGGGGGGGGTTAATATGCACATACATGTTAAGCTAAGGGCAAAATATAGGTGCATGGAACGCAATAACTTGAATATGTGTCAACAGATTTTCATGATATTTGTACATTTTGATCAGACTTTGAAGAGGAAGCCGCCTTTCGATTTTAAGCTAGGTTCATCCAATTTGTCCTTATGGAGTTATGGGACTTAGATATTTTGGTGTTGTGAAAAAAATCCCAACGGGCGTATCTTGCTGCGTGAGCGTAGGCTTTATTTTCTTAAAGAGTAAAACAGAAAAGACAACTGAAAACTTAAGATAAACGATTCGCGTGCATGGAAAATCTAAATTTATACCAAAAACCCAACAACTGAAAACACAAGTATCGCTTATCATACATTGTACAGGTAAATTATTATGTGAACAAATTTGTAACTTTAGAATAACTTCAAAAATCATAATGTCTCGTCTAAAAAAATCTCGACACCCCCTCTCTAGATACAATATACAATTATGGACATTTTACGAGGTGAATATGGTGTAATATTTTCAAATTCAGAAAATATCACACCATATTCACCGAGTGAAAAGTCCACAATTGTTTTATTATATAGTGGACTTAATCAGTATTTATAAAGGTACCTTTTCTAAATGGCTGACATCGACTTTTCTTTGAAAATTTTTCAAGACGTGTTAATATCAGCATTTTCTGTCGCTGAATTATCCTGAACGTAGTGGAATTCATTCAATGAGTCGAATGAAGAATATATATCAGAGTCAAAATCCGTAGATATTAATAAGGCTCAAAATTCAAGAATTTGAGCTCAGCTTTGAACAGGGTCTTTGCTGATGTTTACGAAATGACGTTAATGACGTCATAGATATAAATTTCGCGCGTTTTCGATATCTCATGGTAAACCGGAAGCAAGAGTTTTCGCGGTAGTGATATTTAATGAAATCGCCCCTCACAGGTCAATATGAAGAGACAATGACTCGTCATGTGACAGTTCTCAGCCAATGAGAGTGGGATTATAAACAGACTATATAATAATGTTTAATCCCGACTACTAAGCCTTTGGTTACACCTCCTTTCTCTCTTCCCTCTTTATCTACTTCTAATTATAAATAAATACATTTTGTATCAAAGAAATTAAAATCATTAGTATATCGTCTCACCTGTGTTTTCGAGGCTACACACCAGAAAACGTCGTAATTCGTCTGTAACACAAGAAAAGGCCAGAATACACAAAATGTAACAGAAAGGAGAATTTATTTTAAAACAATACCCTCCACTACCAAAGTTAGATGTATAACATGTAGAAAACATAACCAAGAAATCTTGAATCTGCATGTGTAATATGAATCGAAATATTTCAAATTTTAGGTCAATATTTTATTTTGAATCGCCATACCTGTGTTAGTGACCCCATGATGTCGAAGTGCCGATTCCAAACCAGAGCTATGTGAAAATCCCCCAGTAGGAAAAGCTGTTCAAAAAGATTTAGATGTTTTCATGATTAGCATGCACTGTTCATTTTTCTTATGACCAAAATGCATATCTTATTTCTGAGACTTCATCCAGTGCGAATCTAGAGGGAGGTCATAACCCCCCCCCCCCTTGCCATAAATACTTATTTTTCAAGTTATTTCATTTATTTATAAATCAATACGCTGGACCTTTTCTGACAGCCTGACCACCCTCTGAGAAAGTCCCCTAGATCCACCTATGTTCATGACAACCCCCCCCCCCCCAAAAAAAAAACAACAAGCAAACAAAAAAAAAAAACCATCCCGATCAGTTATCATGGTTATTCGTAAATACGCACACAAGTTTTAAAAGTAGGTACAGAAACATGTACATGGATAGCCGCGTATATTAGAGGAGGGACAGTCTAATCAATATGATCAATAACATGAAAAAATCCATACAACTCCATTTATCAAAACCGTTATTGTTTTAAATTATGAAATCGTAGAAAATATTTTTAAATCAATGTAAATCCTGCAAAAATCGTTAAATCTATATCCATACTGGCAAAAGAAATCATTACTATGGAACTTAATGTCGCGCTTTGTACAAGTCTCTTCTCTGATAACACTGGATCTTGGTCCCGTGTTCCATCCGGATTGTGTGTGCACAACCCTACCTGTACCTCTTATTCTGAGTCTGACCTGCTGAGTTTTCCGAAGCTTTGAACAAACAAGAAGCCCACTCGCAGCAAGGTATCGTCATAGAAAAGACAGTGGCCCTCGTATAAAAAAGAAACTAAACTAAATTGATGTTAGTACATCTGTACGCAACCCAACCCCCCCCCCCCCTTCCCACACACACACCCTATCTCTCACCCTCCCTCACAAGGCGTGCAATGAACAGTTCCTTTGTACATGTAGCTACAGGGCTTGTGCAAGCTCAGATACCCGAATATAACACAGGGATCATGGTCAATTTAGTTTTGAACAGTACCTTAAAAGGTGATTGCTAAACTAACTTGCTGTGTACGCTCATGCGTATATGGCGTATAATTTACGATAATATAATGACAGCTACGCCACTGGAAACCACGTACAAATAGTTATAGCATATTTATATTGCTTTAAAAAAGAGATTGTCAAGCGTACTATTTCAAATGAAGTATATATAGGTCATAAATCGAAATTCTTTTGTTGTGCATTTACCGTTACAAACAAAAGTAACAGCCGTGATAAAACAGGATGAAATGAGAGAAGAAACGATCGAGAAACTTTAATATGTGATGTTGACTTTTAAAGGTGCATGTGGATAAACATTCTGATCTGGTCTGGTCTTAAAAGACTGGATGATCAAAAAAGCCATGGATAGACCTTCTAAGGCAATTTAAAAAGAATTATGTTACTTCATGTAGTAACGAGTAACATTAGTGCGTTTCGGTATTTACAGAAACTTCGATATAACGTTGTTCAATGCATATGTATAATAATAAAAATCATACCGCTGTCCGAAATCTGTAGTAACTTGATTAAGAAATCCGATGAATCTAGTTCTTTGCCGTCCTTTTGCATTTTTCGTGTATTAATTTCTTTTCTTCTCATTTAATCACCCCATGAAACCTGCAACGTCCCATTACGTACAATATACACGCTATGTAACCCTTCACCTTTAAAAAGTCACGCTGTATAACCCAACCAAGTACAAACCACACATACTCCGTCTCCTTTTTCCGCCATAGGATATTTATCCTTACAAAATTAACAGAGCGGAAAGTATGACAACTGGACCATTTACAATGTTAGTCAAAAGAGAACCCAACTTCCCTAAAGGAGCAGGTTCGGGAACATGGAAAATCGGCCCTAATTTCAGATTGTTTTAGATTTCTATTGTATTAATTTCGTATCAAGGAAGTTAAATGTGTGGTTGTTTGAAATACCAAATGAATTTTTTAATTTACGTGCAAAACACCGAAAGATATGGCTTTAAAATTGGCTTAAAGTCGTATAAATTTATTGCTGAGAAATTGGCATAATTCTGGCCAAAATTATGAAAATAATTAAGTAGGGTGCCAGCCCTCACCCAAAATAATTTTCATATAAAAAGTTAAATTTGCAATTTATCTTTCGATCTACATTAAATTTATGTTGGGTGAGGGTTGGCGCCTATTTAAGGATTGTTTTTCAGCTATTGCGATTTATCGGTGTGTATTGGCAGTAGGGAATGGAAACAAAATATGTAAAGCACGAAGTGCTTTTCATAAATTTTGTTTCCATTTTCCTATACTGCCAATACACACCGATAAAGCGCAAAAGCTGAAAACAGTCTTTATCTTTACATTTTATGTGTTGATTAAATTGTTTCTGTCCTTTTTTTCATCCCGTTTCTTTATATTTGAAATGTCACTGCGGAGGGAGAACGTCACTTGACGTAATAGCAAACGAACGTTCGACGTTTTTTGCTAGCTTCGAAGTAGTACCTTGTATAGGTACGGAAACATTGTAGAAAAATAAGAAATTGAATTTTGTTTTTGGTTGTATTTTGAACATTTCTATTAAAACCGAATAGAAAATGAATCGTGCAAAATCGCGATTTTTGTCCAACATGATAAAGACCAAGCAGATGGTTAGTCTGGAGAAATGCCATGGATATTGGAAGTAAAACATTTGAAAACTGACTGGAGCACACTGTTAAACTGTTATAAACCTATGAAATAAATCGGTACCATTATTCAAACTTCTGTAAAATTACCCTGTTTTTTTTCTGGAAGTAATTAGAATAATGCAAAATTCGAGTTCAGCCGTGTAAAACGATACAAATACACAAAATTTTCATGACCTATCTCAACGTGGCACAAAATTCGCAGATACTCGAAACATTTCTGATCTGTATAATTCCACAAGAAGCAAAAATAAATTCGCTGTTGATAAATGACACAAGTGGATCAAATCCTCATCCTAAATATTGGATATTTGGATCCACTAATTGTCTGAATTCGCTCATACCAAACATGGCATCTTTCCAACAGTGCAGGTCGTCATTGAACTTTGTCTATAGTGTGACACGTGATCGACTAATACTACGTCACACGTCTTGGATGTGTACGGGTGACCTAGATTTTGACATATTTTATTAGTTATAGGGTTTGTTTCTGTCATACTTCCTACTCAAAGTAGGTGTGTAAATTTGTGAGACCGAAGGCCGTACCTCCTACATATTTAAACACCTACTTTGAGTAGGAAGTATGACAGGAATAAGCCCTAAAACGAATTTATCATGCCGAGAACCATTTCACAACGTTTTCTTTGTAGTTTTTGACGTTTGGAAATTTAGTTACCTACCTCGGCGTCAAGGAAAGAAACCACGTGACCGTAATACTGCGTCGTCATTTGCTGAAATTAGTACGAGGCGTGATAAAATAACTGGGAGGTAGACGGCGTCGATTGATAATGGAATTTTGAATCTGTTGCAGTAATAGAATGGGCATTTTATGGAAAATTAGTTCGCGTATGTTCAAATGTCACGTGATAGGCTCTTGCGTTTAATCGAAAAATGCAGTGCAGTTGGTTTTTTACCTTCATATATAAGGGAAATACAGTAGGAATGTAAATATATACTAATTTTAAAGATTTACGCAAAAAATATGATGATTTTCCTTCATTTTCCGTCATGTAGAGCAAATGACGTCAAAATGTGACATTATAACTAACGCACGTGACATTTTAACAATGAAAACTATACATGCTATAAGAGATGCTGAATCACAATTTTTCATAAAATTATTTTTTGCAGAAATTTAGGGCCGATTTTGGACGTTAGTGAACCTACCCCTTTCTGGTGCAATTAAGGAGCAACCATTTGATTTTTAAGGGGGGGAGGAGGCAGGAAGACTTTGCGGATCGAAATTTCGTAGGAAAATGATGCACATGATACAATTGAAATTTGTCGAAGAAAATTGAAGTAAATTTGTAAAATGCAATTAAAGGACTTTAAGTAGATCAAGTATGACATCGGAAAGTTCGTGTTACGTAATATATTCATATAGATAAGAAGACAGCGCTGATACCGTGCCCACGCAAACAGGCATTAATTACAATAGGTTTAGTGCATCACATGACCTCGATAGCAATTTGAAGACAGAGTATAGCTATGAAGTCTGGTCCCCGAGACCTCTTTATCTCTAATAAAGAGGTCCCGGGAACCAGACTAATGGCTATTCCGTTTTCTTTTTTTTTTCCGTTGAAGGATATATAGCGAAAAGAAATAGTGCCGGTCGCCGGGCACTATTTTCTCATAATACCCGCGTGGTCAACGAATGAAATTTCAATGATTTGATGCACTTATCTTTCACAGTGTTGCTTTTCGAAGGAATAGTACCCGCACAAACTGGCATTAAAAAGGAAGTGGCGACACCTTCATACATGTAGCGCATCCTCTCCAAGCGACGTAACTATGTAAAGCAAAAAGCAATTATGTCCGGTCACTTTTCCCTCACAGTCCCCGCGTGCTCTACCAATGGAATTCCAAGGATTTATCATGTGATGCACTACAGACATGATAAAACATGATAAATCAAGACCAAGCTACAAATGTATCATTTCGCCTCAATTTAAGGTCAGGGTGGCGACTTGAAAAAAATGAGGTAGAAGAAAGATGGATAGGTTCATATGTAGAGGAACATCTCGAACTATTCAGACCAAAAAATCAAAAATTGCCCGTCTCCTTTTTTGGCTATAAACGTCCATTTTTGGCCTATTTCAACATTTTCGTCATTTTAGAGAATACCACATCATAACTTTACATATCTTTGAAATGCATGAAATTTCAAAAATTCATATATATCCTCATTTTTCAAGATTCTTATAGCTTGTGGGTGGATTAACTAAAAGGCTATTTTGAGAAATTCTGATGAAATAATCAGTTCTAAGGAGAGTGTTTTCTTACAAAAACTATGTTGCTGGTTGCCATGCCAACAACTCATTATTTTGATTAATAGCTAGAAGGTCGCCAGCTACACAATTTTTTCCACATATATATCTTTGGTATTGCTTTATTCTGAAGCAGTCAAATAAATATGTACCCGAATTAATTTTTGAGCAAAATTATTGTTTCTATAAATAGCACAATGGTTTATGCAAAAAATCAACATTTTGACCCCAAAACATAGAGTTTAACTTGAAGTTCGAATTTCTAATCATCTCACTTTTAAAGAGTATAATGGATAGTAAATATTCTGATGTTTGAATCTTTGGTAGCAGAACTCAAGCGAAAATGACAATTTTTTTTCCTATTTTCGGCGATTTTTCATTGAAAAATATGCATTTTTTCCCAAATATAGCCATTCCGCAATGAAAGTTTCAAGGATTATTATTTTTTTCTAACATGGTGTAACAATCTGAGATTATACCATGTATCGTTTATGTCGGTTTCAAATATTATGTGATATGAAAATAGAGTTATCTCCCTGTAGTCGCAACCACAGGCACCAGATTCCTACAAAGAAAATTAAAACTCAATCTTCAACACCCGTTTCTCTTCTCTTTACTGAGAAAGGTAAAGAGAAGAGAAACGGGCGTCTAAGAAAGGGTTTTAGTTTTTCTTTCTAGGAATCAGGTGCCTGTGGTCGCAACCCTAACCTTAAATATCTCCCCAATGCAAGGAAATGTACGGAAATCTGAAAATGACAAAAATTCAGTAAACATTTAACATGTTTAATATAAACGAAGAACAATTGTATGAAGGGTTTCATCATCTGATTCCTCAAACCATAGCAATATTATTCAAAACGCGAGGATTAGATCTAACCAAATATGCAGATGACGTCATCACCCATTAGATTCCAAAAAAAGGGGGTTTATATAACTATATGCCATTGATACATACTAGAATGTTTATCTCTAATGTTAAAATTAAAGGTGACATGCATGCATGTGTCTCTAAAATGTGCACAAAGGACATGCACAAGGAAATGAAACCAAAATTTGATAACACATAAAGGGAAACAATGCACTAAATATGATTCGCAAAATTTTTATATGACAGAGGCAGGTCATTGTGTCATTTGAATTAGGACAGGAAATAGGGACCTACATGTATAGTACGTACATCAGAGTCTATCCCTTCTGTTTCATTTGTGGAACGTTCACGTGAGGCAACATGAGAAAGGTTCATTGAGAGTTGGGGTCGAATCGTGCCGACCAATCCCGGCCGATAGTTTCTATATTTGGAAGTCTTATCATACATAGATAAAAATGTGTACATACCGTGCACAACATTTTATACGATCCCCTCGTACGACGAGGATCATGGTGGCCCCCAAGGAAAGCCCACTCCATCTGCCCTGTAAATACATGACTATGGTTATCTGAAAATTGATAAACGAAAGCGATGAGTTCTAGCTATTTTATAGCAATTTTGATTATTTTTAAACGACACATTAAGAATTTTGAAAAAGGGAAAACGATAGAATTATAGTAAAAAGTATTTCATTTAATCTGTGCAAAGACTGAGAACAAATTAGAAATGATTTCATCATAATATTAGTGACCGTATAGTTTGTTAATTATGAACATAGTTGTGCAGTTCCACAATTTTATTCTAAATTATCTAGTTTCGAGAGACCTTGAGAATGCCGAACTCTACGACCTTTCAAATCTTAATTTATCGAAATGTCTTAACAATAAGGGTTAAATAGGAAAGAACTAATCTACTACTATCTACCATTTCCGCAAACAGGGACACAGTCATAGTAAAAGTTTGGGGCTCTAAGTTGTGCGTGTTTTGGGTCATACCCCAATATATACCACCTCTGGCAAACAAATACAAAAACAAATACTTTATTTCCAAAATAGATACCTTACAAACAACCCATTTCCCTCTAATTACGTCAGAAGTCTACCTCTTATCAGTGCGTCGTGCACCTTGGGAATAAAACCGACTGCAAGCTTGTCTGTTTCCGCAGTGCTGTGGACATTCGAAGGACATCAGATCTTTTCGTGATCCTTCTACAAACGACAGACATGCGGACGGTATTTTGTTTAGTGCTGCTCGTTGCTGTGGCAACGAGTACTGAATTAAATGGAATACGACGAACAAAGGTGCTACGTAAAAGACAAGCCGGTCAGTAAAATTTTTAAGCTATTTTTCTTTTTTAAATTGGCGATTGATTTTTTTTTTCATTCATTGCCATATTGGATATATTTGAAAATCCAGATGTTGAAATTCAAATAATTTTTCATGATGAAAGCTACTGATGTTCTCTTTCAATTCAGTATTAAATGATGTAGATAATGATTTGAGAACAATGCTGTATTGACCTCACTACTCGGGCTACTGCATCCATTAAACGCATGCGCTCGACTGCCATTTTCACATAAAAAAATTACAAATTCGAATAAATACCGAGTCTGTAAATGTAAGCGCTTATTTTAGCGGGATTATATTTTAGCGGAAATTAGCGCTAGCTATATATAACAATGGTATGCCAAGATGTGCATGAGTGATCGAAAAAAATGTCAAATAAAGCTATGTCGTGACCATGTCACTTACAATATGCCGTTCATGAGATCTGGGTCTTTACTGGTATAGAGCTATGATCATATTCCCTCCTGAAACATCACACATAAGTTTAGAATTGCTTGTTGCATAAAAAGATGATTGGTCACCTGATGCTGCACAGTGTGGTTGCAAGTTAAGATGACTGAAAGTTTGACATTGCAACTTCACTGCTCGCTACAGCTGGCAGAGCACCGACTGTATTACGTACGCCCCCCCCCCTTTATAACGGTGTCAATTTACATATTCATCTGTATTTTTTTTTACTGTCTTCTTTGTGTGGGCATCTGGCATTGAGGAGGTTGTTTGACACTACAACTGTGCGTTCTTCGAGACCTTTTGGTAACCGGGAAAAATTGGGAGGGTTGGGCGCACGTAATCCGGATAACCACACCATTTGCTACTTGTGAAGCAAATGGCTGTCTTAAGTCGGCAACGGTTACCCATTGGTCTCGTTGGTTTATGTGTAGACTTTTGTGTTTGACGTTTCTTTGTCGTATGTCTTTTTTCTTCGTCTCTTGCTGTGATCGTCTTTGTGTTTTCGCATCGGGAGTTTTGGTGTTTTGCTGTTGGTACAGCAACAGGGTCTGGTTGGAGATCTCCTCCTCCTGTCTTTCAGAAAAATAGTCAGTATAAATGATACAGTGGTAAGTAATGCTGTACACGTCTCCAAATACATAGCATCAATATTTAAGTACAAATCCTTATTCCTCAACTCAGGTTAGCGATGTGGCCCCCTTGGACCTCATGTTTTTGCTGAAGAAGTTAAATTCTTCTATTTGATAAATTGGTATCTAATTCATTGATTTTTCAGGAGGCGGATGTGTGTATGAAGGACGCACGTACCAACAAGGTCAAACATGGCAGGTGCCCTGTAAATACAACTGCGTGTGTAACGATGGTACAACAGGAACTTACAGGTGTACCGAAATGTAAGGTTTACTTTCAGAGTTAATATTCATTGTTTCATCTTAGTACAAGCATATCCACAATTTAACATGTTCTTTTTTGTATTCACTTCGTTGTCATAAGAAATAGATATCACATGATCATGACAAATGTATTTTAACAGCAGTGACCATTAAATGATGATAAGCTTCATACGTTTTGGATCACAATCCTTACCAAAAAAAAAAAACCAAAAGAAAGGAAACTGTCTGTCGATAATTCTTAATGCAATAAAATTGCATCACTACATTATGTAACCTCCATCCTTTTTGTTACTATTTGCTGCATAGATGTCCACATTACGACAACTTGCCGAATGGTTGTTATATGACGAAGCAACCCAACTCTTGCTGCTCCAAACCTCAGTGTAACTTCCAAACTTCTGGTAGTGGTCAGGCTGGACAAGGACAGGTCATCTCTGGTCAGTCTGGTATGGGACAAGTGGTCGGAGGTGGATCATGTAAGAAAACAAACTTTTCATCTTGTTTCAAACAATTATCTAGACCTTTCTGGAAAGTAGATACTCATTCCCTTTAGTTAACTCTGACTCTGGGTTTGTATTTTTATTTAAACCAGTGAAAATTTCATTGACAATCATAACATCATGCTGCTTTTTTGTCAGACTAGGACCCTTTGAAATGATACACAAGACAGGAACTAAACGTTTAACAATTGTAAATGCTACCGCGATTTATCCTTTTTTCCAAGAAAAGGGGATTATCTCCAGCATGACCACCCTGCACTCACCCAGCGAAACAAACCCAAAAGAAAGTGATACGCAAATGACATCAGACAAAACTACAAACCACAAAAATTACACGACAATAATCACTAGAACACCATTCAAAACAATCGAAACAGACGTACAGAATCATCAAACATTAATGACAACACATAAAAGGAAGGAGACCAATGTGCACCGGCGGTGACTTTGGACGGCCATCTGCTATTTATAAGCAAATGATGTAATTATCCGGGGCCCGGCACCATAAACTAAAAATTAACTTAAGTCAAATTCTCAAAATACAATATATAACAAATAAGTGAAAATTTGAAATATTGAGTTCATTCGTCCTATTCTACTCTGAAAATAGACAAACTCTTCAAAGAATTTCAAGTCATCACTAATATTATAATGAGACAAAAGAAAATTGAAATTTAGTCTTAAGTCAGTTTTCAGTTTATGGTGCCGAGCCCGGATTACGTGCGCACAACCATCCCGGCCACTTATCCGGATCCAACTGACACCAAAACAAAATGATACTATATAAGTCATAATACCGCCAAAAGACAGGCTTGCGCAAATATAACATTTAAGGATATCTCGCAAACCTTTTTATAAAAGTAGATTGAAATATTTATTCCAGAAGGAATTCATGGGTGCTATAAACATGATACATAAAAACATAAATACTCCAATACACAAATTTTCGGCCCCTTGGTCTTTATCCAGTGAAAATTTTAATCAATTATTGTCTTTTTTTTTTGGTTACACTGAATAAAGGCCAAAGGGCCGAAAATTTGTGTATTTAAGTGTTTGTCTTTTCATAAAACATACGAGCACTGAAAACAGCCCCAAAAAATTGTATCATCGAAATGCATTTCATTGAACATACTGCAAAGACTGCCTCATCGTAAAAACAACGACATTTATTATAACAGATGCAACTTAAGAAAATACATGTACTAACAGACAGCAAATATGCATTTATAGGATTGTTTTAAATACCACAAGATACAAGATTCTAACACTGGTTTTGTAAAGTATAGTTTTACCCTCAACATACAATTTTACAAAATAGAATAATATAAAAATTATTTTAACATTAGTTGAATATCCAAATTGTGATATTAACGTTAAAGAACAATTGGATAGAACTTGAATGAATTTTGAATTTTCATACTATGTTTTCAGCATCTTGCCAGGATACCATTCCTAATTGTAAGGACTATGGACAGTCTGTATGCAGTAACTCAGACTACGCCGCCTGGGTCAAACAAAAGTGTGCAGCCTTCTGCAATGCTTGTGGAGGTAATTGTCTTTGTTTTCATTTTTCGTTTTTTTAAAGTAGGAGTTAATGCGAGATACAAATTAACAGAAAGATACTAGTGCAGAACAGAAACAATATATCATCGAAAAATTATAAGGGTTTTTATTTTGCTCAAAATAGGTAGTGGCGGCATGACTTCCGGCGGCATGACTTCCGGTGGTGGAGGCATGGTTTCTGGAGGCGGAGGAATGACCGGAAGTGGAGGAATGACTGGAAGTGGAGGTATTTTTTTTCATCATACTGTGTAAATTTGTACACCTACTTTGAGTAGGAAGGCCGGTGTTGTAGCATAGATCATCCCCCCGCATAGGCCATCCCCCCGGATGAACTGACCCAGTATAGGTCTTCCCCCTGGATGAACTGACCCAGTATAGATCATCCCCCCGGATAAACCGGCCCAGTATAGAACATCCCCCACGGATAAAGCGGCCTAGCACAGACTATCCCCCACGGATGAAACGTCCCAGCATAACTCTAAACACAGTACGCTTCTTCCCCCCTCAAGATGGAAATCCGTTTTGCTTCGAATATTAGAATGTACCAAGTTGATATAATCATAGGGGTTTTCTTCAGTTTAGGTTTTCTTTATTGTGTTTTCTTTCCTCTCGTTTACATTCTTTTGTTTTTTCTATTTCTTTTTCTTTTTACATTAAAGTATCAGAATGCAAAGGAATATGTTGTTTTATTTCCGCTTTAATTTTTGTGCAACATTTGATAATTCTTAAAACGTCTTCTCTTTATACAGTAATTTAGCAAGTTTTATTTTTTATTTTCAAAAGTGTGTTGATATTCTTTGCGTATTTATATATCAAACAAATTACATGTACATGTACATGTATTGCCAAAATAATTTACCATGTCTACAAATCTGAGATTACCCACGAAGAAGTGTTTTTTTCAAAGAATATAAGATATAAGTATTTCCAATTAAATTAGTATACTGAAAAATATTTTTTCATAAAGTCTTACTCATTTCTATGTTTATATGAGGCGCCGTTTTATTATTCATTCCTTATTTTTTTAAATCACAAATTTATTTTTTTTATCAAAATCTGAATATTTGATATAAAAAAAGTGATATCAAAAATTTCATTTTTTGATTTCAAAAATTTTATTTTTTGATTTAAAAAATCCATTACTTGATATCAAAAAGTCAAATAAGAAAAAAAAAAAAAAAAACAAAAGAAAAATGGGTGTCATTCATACCCATTGTCAACTGAACCACACTGTGTTTACTTGATATCAAAAAGTCAAATAAGAAAAAAAAAACAAAACAAAACAAAAGAAAAATGGGTGTCATTCATACCCATTGTCAACTGAACCACACTGTGTTTTATGATAATACTAATATACAGTTTACAGTTTACGATTGGAAATCCGGAATTAGACAGGGGGGAAGGTTGGACCCGGGCCGCTTTATCCCCCGGGGGTAGTTCTATGCTGAAACTCTACAGGGGGATAAACCGTGCGGATAGAATATCCCCTCACAGAGGGGATGTTCTATACTGGGCCAGTTCATCCGGGGGGATGATCTGTGCGGGGGGGGATGATCTATGCTACAACACCGGGTTAGCGCAGTGGTAGCGCGCTCGCTTCTCACTTCTTAAGTACCGGGTTCGAATCCCAGGTTCGGCGAAGGGTCTTATGTGGGAGGGAAGGTGGTCCCCCACCCAGGCCTCGGTAGGAGGTAAGAGGTATTTCTCCGGGTACTCCGGCTTCCTCCTGCTCCTTGGACCCCCTCACGCCAACATCTGAGCCAACGTGAGACATTGATATAAGTTGTGTAACTTGTTTGTAAAACGTTGTAAAATAAATGAAGTTTAAATTAAAGTAGGGAGTATGCATTATTTTTTTTCTACATAGAGAGCTATCGTATTGCTTAATCCTAAAGCAGTCAAACCAATATGTACCCGAATGAGTTTTTTTTAGCAAAATCAATGTTTCTATAAATGGCCCTATAATTTATGAAAAACCTCAAAGTTTGGACTCCAAAACATAGAGTTTGACCCGAAGTTCGAACTTTGAATTAATTCTGTTTTGAAGAGTATAATAGATAGTATATTCCGGTATTCTGATGTTTAAATCTTTGAATTCTTTTTTAATTAGAAAACTTGCATTTTCCCCAAAATACCCACTCAGAAATGAAAAAAAAAATCACGCAGTAAAATTTTTTTGCAATAAAGTAAAAAGCTGAGGTAATGGCAATCATCGTTTATGTTGGTATCAATACTATATAATATGAAAATATAAGATGAGTTATCTCCCTGTAGTCATAAACTAACCTTAATCTAGATATGAAAAATAGTGACTTTTGATTGGCTTGCCAAAATTTGAAAAAAGATGCCTGATATGAATATCAGGACTAGTGACTATCATCTCATAGTCAAAATTACTCCCGCATTATAAAAACATATTGCCAGACATGACTTTTCACTAAAACAAAAAAGTAGGAACCAATACGATATATACCCTTTGGAACTTTCGCTAAGCGTCAATTTTATACAAGATAGGCTGGTTATCTAGATTACAAGCGCACAACCCTCCCACTTATCAGGGCACACGGAGGTGTCCCGATTCGCTGTTATAAAAACTTTCTCAGTTTCAGGGGTTATCTCTAGGTACTTTTCCCAACGTCCTCATCAATCCTTGTATTGAATACTGGTATCAACATTTAAAAATTGATAATTTTTAGTAGTTAGAAATGTTTATACTTTAGATTGACAATACGGAAGTTATTAACTTAAATATTTTTTATGGCCCATTTAGGTTGCTCTGATGCTATTCCAAACTGCAATGCTTACGGACAATCAGTCTGCAGCGATCAACAGTATGCCCCATGGGTCCAAAAGAACTGTAAGAAGTACTGTAATGCCTGTGGTGAGTGAAATAGATTACGTAAGATTTTACGCCTAAGAACGTGCTAATACTCCCACTTACCTTGTTGTTACTTTCTTAGAAGTATCAAAGGAATAAAATATCAAATTCATTACACAGATACATGTGAGGCAAGAGGTCATTTAACCTGGCTCAATTTCAATGAAAATAGAATATACTTTGGAGATAAGTTTCATAATACAGATATTTTTAGTAGCAAGACAGAAATCCTCTTTTTTCATAAAGTCGGTAAAACAGGTTTAACTGTATCTTCTTTGCCTTTGCGTTCATATTTTCCATGCTCATTTCTTTTGACTAGACATTTTAAATCATAATGTTAATATAACCTTTATCCATTATAAAGACCTTCAAATACGATGTTCTGATGATCTCAAGATTACGTCATCTAGCGGCATCGATGTCTCATTTTGTTATGAACCATTAACATATTTTTTTTTATGGATAATCAAGCAAAGTTTTGTAAAAAAAAGATTCTGAAATTATATACAGTTAGTTCTGGCGGAAGTGGATATGGAACAAATTATGTGATACCCGGATATACTGGAGAGTATACCGGATCTGGAACCGAAGGAGGATTATCTCTTACGGGCGGATCTGTTGTTCCCGGTTTGTAGCAATCACGATATGCTTTCGCAAAGCCTTGAATCATTGACAGTTCCAATGCAATGGTGCATGAAAATGCATTTTGTCGAACGTATGATTGCCTGCGTCTGAAATCGCTTAATTGCTTTGCCTTATTGCTGAAGTAAAATACGACCGCATGCTTTTAAAGTATTGGTAGTAATGCATTAAACTTATTACACCAGTTCCATTAACTTTCTTCGCTTCATCAAAATAGTGTTGTTATTTTCTACAATGTGATGTTATTGTCTTCGTCTGTTTGTTCTCTTTTTCTCTACTCATGGGAATCTCCTCTCTTTGATTTGCTTGGTATTTTCCAAGAATTTGAATGCCTATATTGATAGTGATTTTGGCTTCTGATTTTAAGTTTTGTGTCTGACATCCTATAACTCTTTCAGGCAAAAGATGTCTGTGGTGGTTTTCAGTTACTTATTGTATCAATTAAAAGGAGTTTGCATCTCATTTTTTTAACAAAAGCATGTAAAACATTTTCTATATACTGTCAAATATTGAATTACTCTTAGCTGATCTATTTCAAGACACAGCGCATATTAATGATATCACCAGAATCTAAACAAATTAAGATGAAAGTGTATAACTTTTAATTCTTTTTCAGTTAATGTGTAAAATTACTTTCATTTCTTCATCTATAGGATTGTATTTAATTTAGAAAAAAAAAATAAATATGATACTTGTAATCAAGAAATGAAAATCATATGACGAAAGATGAACTTGATTCCTAATTTTTCACTGTCTTTTATCTCTCATCAATCAAATTTGTTAAGAAAGACTTTTATAAGTAAAGAAAAATATTATATGTACCTCAATTCCAAACGCTTAGATTTTGTTGTTTTCTGACCAAAAGTGTTCCGCTTGACTACTGTCCACGCCGCTCAAAGTTTTGTCTAATTTTTTTCTGAATATATTTTCCGATTAATTAGATTCATATTGGGTGATAGATCTCGAACACTTGAAACTAACAAAGCAAATACCAAATCTAAAGAGTTTTAGGTGGGAATTTTCAGCGTGACTTTATTGACGTTCTCCATAGACTCAATGTTATACATAGGCGATGTCACGCTGAAATAAAAAAAATCCCCATCTTAAACTCAGTTGGCTCTGCTGAAATACATTTGGCCGCGTCAGAAATCACTTCAACATTTAGTAAGATAAAGAAGATCCTGACGGCAATCTCTACCACACTCACAATAGAGCACCGAATGGAGCATCGACGGACCCCTAGCAAGCCAGAGGTGGGACCAGGTGCCCGGGAGGAGTAAGCATCCCCTGCTTGGCTAGCCGCACCCGCCATCGATGCCCATGCACGAAAAATTAATACAATATCTAAAACATGCACTGTCTGAGGTAATGTCTATATAGAAAGTGCTATGGCGACCACGTCAGGGAAAATATTTAAAACACTGTCAAAAGTACCACTGATGAGGATTTACTATCCGAAACATGCATACGTATCTGGTACATTAAAATTTGGTTGAATTTTTTTTATGAAGGTAAAGAGTTGGAACACTTCCGTATTTTTATTATAAACACATACATGTATTTCCTTTTGCAGTTTGTATCAATTTAACGTATTTCTCGTGTTTGGATGTTTTATGGTGTAATGATTACTTCTTTCATGATCCGTCGGCTTTGCTTTGGCTTTTATCAATTTAACATCATATATATTGTTTTGCTATTTCGGAAACTTGTCATTTCTTCCATTAATATCATCGAAATTAAAGGAGGTTAACATCTTAGCACTATCCCCAAAAGCTAGATAGGTCATACACTTCATGAATCGACCCTACAGGAAATTGGAAGTCGGGCACTTTCTGTAAAGTAAATACACATATCTAAATTCAAAAATAAAACCAGAGGGCGCTACTGAAATACATTAGGCTGTGTCAGAAATCCCCTCAGCATTTAATAAGCACCACTGAAGAGGACTTACTATACGAAACACGTGTCTGACCGGTGCATTAAAATAAGTTTGAAATTTTCTTCAAGAAGGTAAACATTTGAATACTTCCATATATCATAATTGTCTCTGTGAGTGTTTTATTGGCTGCACAAACATTACTTATACCTTTAGTTATGGGTGTTCAAGATCTATTCCCCCTACATGAATTTCATTCGAAACATTTGCCGACAAAGTAGGTGGAACTTAATTTTTCCGAAGTAGGAAAATTATTACACTACCTATTATAAATGTTTAGACGATAAACTCTTATTAGACTTTAGAGTAGAGTTCTCAGTTTGAAATTCATATTGGGAGTTATCAGATCTGTTAAAAATGTTAAAGAAACACTCCAATATTTTTTACTTTTGTACCGCTTTTTCTTCTCTACGGGTTGGGATAAACGCTTGAAGAACATTTTTGTTTTAGATTTAAAACAAATTGAACTATGTTTTCTAGAATAATTTTGAATTCAAGCAAATACAGTTAAAACTCTACCTTGTTTGACTGTGATGATAATGTATCGATGTACAAGTATCATTCATTAAATTTCAGCCAGTATTATGCTTAATTTTCTTAATTAGAAACCACGTTTTAGTAACATTGAATTTTCCCTTTTTTAACAGGAGGATCATATCCAAGTTCAGGTAAATATTTTATCCTTTGAAGTTTGAACAACTCCTGTGCTAAGCACTCGTTGGGTGTGTTTTGGCAAGGTTATTGGATTTCTGGCTGGATAAGTAAATCTTTTCCTAAAATCACTGTTTAGTATTTAATTTTTCTTGTTTCTCATGTGTCTCATGAGCTTGTCTCTTCTGTGATCTTCGCATTTCTGTTTTTCTGTTTATTTCTGTATAAAATTCATAAGAAATAATCGTCAAACACAATCCTTATCGTACAAATATGCTGTATAGAGAGAACACTCATTGCAATATATATATTTTTAAAAAGTATCTATCAAATCGTAGAAACACATATATAATCGGAAATCGATAAATAATACTAATGGACCAATAGTTCTCTATACTTTCCATTGTATAAATAGACCATGTCTCCAGATATCTACCATTATGACGATCAATACACTGTTACCTCTCGACAGGAGATTCTTACTCTTTCCAGACAAATTGTTTATAGCTTAAGTTATTTTACATAATCCCCTGATACATTTTGTACTTGATATTTCCTTTTTTGAACAATCTTACATGCGAAAATATGTTTTAGGAATTTGTTGTTTTTTGGTTATAATTAAGAATCGTATGGTTTAATCCGTATTCGCAATTCGACTTTTTTCAATAGGAGGCACGGGAGGGACTGGTGGCACAGGTAGAGTGTATTTTTCACTTAGCAATGTAATACATGTGTACTTGCATTAATATCTTACATACAGCCTTAATGCTTGTTGAAATATAAGCTTTGAATTTTTTATTTCAATTGCAAGTAAAAGTATTTACCGGAGAAATTCACAACGTCCCTTCTTAATGTTAAAAAATAATTTTAGTAAATAAATGAAATGATATGGATCGACTCGTCTTGGTACTAGCAAATCCTGAATACTCTGGTTGGATTTCCTTGTCCCAGATCACATCTGGTGATAGATTCTATTAATCTTTTTAAAGGTACATTCAAATATTCCTTTGTGACAGTGCAGATAAAAAATTCATAGAAAGAGACTTTCTGATTACCCTCTGGATGTTCAAGAATAAGCGAAATATGTACGCACAAGCACCTGATCGCACTATTTTGTTGGGATTCTATAGTTTCAATACAATGATCTCGTATTTAATTGTTATTTTCTTTCCCTGACATTGTGTACCTTTTGCTTCTTGAAGAGTCATTGTAGGCAATAATGATGAAGTTTTGCCTGGTTATGCATCAGTAAGATTTTTACACAGTTTGTATTTTTGGAAATTTCATCACTGTTCATACAATGGCTTCATCCAAAATTTTTAATCAAACTTTAAATAGGTGGCACAGGAGGAACCGGAGGCTCAGGTAGATAATAAAATCTTCAGTCAAACTGTTATCCTTCCTTTTGCATTTTTATGAATAAAACGTTGTTATAAGTGACGTTTTCGTCATCGCAAATGTACGAATGCTAATTTAAACCAAACTGATAGATCATTCATAGCAAATTTTCACAAAGTTAATGAATTTCTGAAAGTTTGAATTAATTGTTGAACGTTGGATACTTAATGATTAATAGTTCATGAATGATTATAACAAAAAGATAACTCCTAATTTATGCTTGCTTGATTGAACGGCTTGTACAATGTCAAAAGAATTTTTAGAATACAAGAATAAGAATCTAAATGCCAAATACTGACAGATTTACATCAATGACCTTCATTTATCTGAAATTAGATTTTTGTCTTCTTAAATCATTTATTTTGTAAATACATCATCCGGCTGGTAAAAAAGCGTTCACACTTTCAGTTGAAGTGCTAGTCAGAAAAGAAAAAAATGATATCATTAATAATAAATTTGTGTCCAATAAGTAAAGTCAGCAAATGTCTAAATTGGATATCATATATTTTTCATGTCTGTTTCTAAATAAATTGAAAGTGTCAATATTGAAAAAAAATGTTCTATTATAAAATTTATTAAAGAAAAAAATATTTTCTTTGACTACTGTCGTATATGAATACAAATCCGATGTTTAAATCAAGTGGTATTTTACAGGGGGTAGTGAAACGGGTTCAGGTATATCAAAAGCCGAATCTTAATGCTTCTGAGGATCCAAGATATGCTTATTTCATACAGACTTAATGCTTGTTGAAGACATATAACGGAATGTATTTTCGGCTTAAGCTTGAATTTGTATTTATAAAAAGTGGATGAAAGAGTTTGCTGATTTTTGGCTTTAATATTGTTATTTCCCCGTGATATCCGTAATATTCATTATTTTGCTTTTCGATACTATTGTTAATCAATACCAATCTCATTCCGAGCTAATATGAATGACACCATGATTTTACATGTATATTTCGTATACGAGTTTTCAAGTAGAGACTGAAAGTGCATATGGTAAATTTTAGGAGAAAGTGCTAAGATAGCTTCGAAAAAAACCCTGGATAGTTTGTTGATATATGCAGCCGATAAAATCATTTTTGTTCAGCCATTTGATTCGAAACCATAGCTGTTGACGTGATCATTTTGCTCAAAATTTATTCACGCTTTCACTCAATTATTTCAAGAATGATGGATTAGACGCTTTACTGGGTGGAAGTGGCATTTTGAAAACATAGATTAATGTTTTGACTAAGTATATACAATATGGAGACATTTTTGTAAGCCAGTCTTGTTAAAAGTTGAATACATCGTTTAAGATCCACACAAAAACAAAAAGGGAATCATACAAGAAATGACTGACAAATCTCAACAAAAAGAATTTTGGAATTGTTTATCACTTCTTTTAAGATGACTATTTTTCCCATTTCAGGAGGCTCATATCCCAACACAGGTAGGTTGAATTGATTTCAATTATTAACTTGTTGATTTTGTGTCTGTTATAAGAGGAGAATGAAAATATGAACTTCAAAATATGTTGTATGATATTGATCTTATTTACAAAGATTAGGAGTGCGAATGGAGTAGGCACTTATGACTGCAACTCTTGCCTCTAAACCTCTAAAACAATTAATGACTTTTGATGAGGTCTACTCGTGACTATACAGACAAGGTCAGATATTGGTTGACCGAGACCAAAAGCCGAGGTTAACCAATACTTGACCAGGTCTGCATAGTCACGAGTAGACCTTCGGCCTCGGTCATTGCAACCAATACCTGACCAGGTCTGTATAGTCACGAATAGAACGAAGTCAAAAGTCAATGACTGCTTTATTAAATCATCAGGAATTATTTTTAAAATTTACATTATAATGATACGCGAAGTCAACACATCTAGCACTATAATGCACACTGGTTATTGTGAAGTCACTTCACTCGGAGCCCGGATTGAGGTCTACATTATCCCGAATAGACCGTTTTCGAGCATCAACGGTCAACTCACTCTGAGGTACATTCTATGAAACGGCGTCTCCGCCAATCAGAAATAAGCAACATTGGCTATAATTCCTGATCATTTAACGAAATGTAACAGGGGATGAATTTGTGATCAGAATAAGAGTTTATTCTAGGAGAGGGGCACAATGTTTTTCCATCGATTTTCTGTCAATGTGTTGAAAATCCTTTTAACAACGATCACAACATCAAAAGATTCGTTGACATCCGATTAAGAACATTTGTATTCGGAATCATATTTTTGTGAAATTTTATGGGAAAGTCTAGCTTATTTAGCTAAATTACAATCTCCAGGAAGGTAAATTAATCACTTAGTCTCAAAATGACGTGTCCTTCATGACGAATGATTTCGATCTTATTTAATATAGTTACATCTTTTTTTTTTCGTTCGAATTGTAATTACAAGCTAAAAAAAATCATGAAAAAATAATTTCATTTGTAAATACAAGATCGGATATGGTTGAAGAAATCGACAAGGTCAGATACTGGTTGACAGTGCATATCATAATAAAATAAAAAGAGTGGGTCTTTCCTGGTATGTAGGACGGATAACTGTCTGGATGTACTGGAATAAGCAAAGATTCTGTTGGTTACATACGGTGATTTTGTCCTTGTTTTCTGTTGTTTTAGTTTTGCCTTCCTCATATTGTGTACCCTCTGATCATTGAAGAGGTACTGTAGAGAGGATTTGATGAATTTAAGCATGGATGGGTTTCTATGAGATGCTGTTTGGAATTTGTGATTTTGAAATTTCCTTACTGTTAATTTATTGGTTTTATCCAAATTTTGCGATAAACCTTTAAACAGGTGGTACAGGAGAAACCGGAGGCACAGGTAGATAGTACAAATATTTTGTAAAATTTTTATCCTTGCTTCCGCATATAATAAGTTGTTACAGGTGATATTTTCACCATTGCAAATTGTACGAATGAAAAGTCAAACCAATGGAATTAATCCTGAGAAATTATCACAAAATTAATGAATGTTTGGAAGTTTTAATTAAATGCTGAAATTATGGATATATAATGATTAAAGTTCACGAATTATATATTGTATAAAAAATGTTAATCAATATATTAATCCTAAGTAATTTTCACAAAATTAATGAATGTTTGGAAGTTTTATATAAATGCTGAAATTATTGATATATAATTATTTAAGGTCACGAATTATATATTCTTTAAAAAATGTTAATAAATAAAGGAGAAAACTATTTAGATATAATCATAAATTCCAAATAGATGCTTGCTTGTTTAAACAGCTTGTATAATTTCGAAAGACCTTTCAGAATAATTGAATGAGATTCTATGTTCCCGATATAGACATATTTTGATAACTCATTTTATAATTTTGATTTATTGTATCTAAAATTTTATTTTTGTATTTGAAACATTTAGTTTTTAATTCATCCTTGTAAAATGATGTTCAGATTTCCAATCAAAGTTCTGATGTGTCTCAAAAAGACAAAAGGAAATATTTTTTATTTCTAGTAAAGCGTCAAAAATGTCAAATTCGATTCAATAACGTTTTACAATTCGTATGTTAACAGTTCTTACGTGTTTATTCCATAATAAAAGCAAAATGATTTCACCTTGAATATTGTCGTACACTAATACAAAGCCATTTATAAATCAAGCGATATTTTACAGGAGGTAGTGAAACGGGTTCAGGTATATCAAAAACCGAATCTTAATGCTTTTGAAGAATCCAAGATGTGCTTATTTTATACAGACTTAATGCTTGCTGAAGACATATATAAAAGAGTTATGACGGCTTAAGCTTGATTATTTAATTCGCACAACCTCTTTGGAAGAGTTTGCTGATTTATGGCTTTACTATTGTTAATTCCTCGATATAACCATAATTCACGATAGGCTTGATTTACGATCAAACGGTTGAATGAATACTATAGTCTTCATTAGGACTCAAATGAATGACAGCATGATTTCATATTTCGTATGCGACCAAGTTTTAAAGTAGGGACTGACAGTGCTTATTATCAATTTTAGGAGAAGGTGCTACAAAGCTTCGTAAAATAACAGTTTGTTAATATATGCCACTGCCTTTAAAATGTTTTCTGTTCAGTCATTTGATTCGAAACCATAGTTGTTGACGTGATCATTTTTCTCAAATTTTATTTATGCTTTTACTCGTATTCCAAGAATGATGGATTAAACGCTTTACTGGACGGAAGGGGCATTTGGAAAACATAGATTAAACTTTCGACTAAGTATATACAATATGGAGTCTTTTTTTCAGTCAGTTTTGTTAAAAGTTGAATACATTGTTTAATTAAGAGCCGTTAAATATCTAAATCATATTAGTAATAACTGACAACTCTTAAGTTATGTTTCACTTCTATTAAGATGATCTTTTTTCCCATTTCAGGAGGCTCATATCCCAACACAGGTAAGTTTAATTATTTCATTTATAAACTTGATACACTAAAATTTTGTGTCTCTTAAGAGGAGCTTGAAAATATGTTGTATTTTATGATGGTAATATTTTTCACAAAGATAAGGAGTCCGAATGGAGTAGGTATCTTTGACTGGAACTCTTACCGCAAAACCTCAATGTAATAGGGAATGAATTTGTGATCAGAATAAGTGCTTGTTCTAGGAGAGGGGAACACTGTTTTTCAATCGATATTCTTTCAATCTGTTGAAAAAAGAAAATACATTGACATCCGATTAAATATATTGGTATACAATAAAAAAAAAAAAAAAACAGAAAAAAGAAAATAAATTGTATTCAGAATCATGATGACTCTCTATCCACAAATTTTCGGCCACTCGGCCTTTATCAAGTGGAAAAGCACGAATACAAAAGAATTCTACGTAATATCCATATCTGCTGGTAAACAAAGCCCAGCGTAAAATGTCCCTACGGAGGACACTATTTCATTCTTTGTATTCAGAATCATTTTTTTGTGAAATTTTATGAGAAAGTCTTATGCAGCTAAATTACAATCTCCAGGAAAGGAAATAAATCACTTAGTGTCAAAATGTCGTGTCCTCAAGAATGAATATCGAATTATTTCGAATTTATTTGTTTTAATATAAGTTACGTCTTCTTTTTAATTCGAATTTTAATTACAACCTAATATAACATCATGAAAAAATAATTTGGGTAAAAAAAATGATCGGATATGGTTGAAGAAATCAACTCTACATAAAATTATCTATAAATGTACATTGCAAGCATTCCTTTGGGATAGTGCAAATCAAACATAAAATCAAAAGAATGGGTATTTCCTGGTATGTAGGACGAATGATTGTCTGGATGTACAGGAATAAGCAAATATGCATGGTCACATGATAACTCTTTTCTTTTGAGATTCTGTAGGTTACATACGGTGATTTTGTCCTTGTTTTCTATTGTTTTACTTTTGGCCTTCCTGATATTGTGTACCCTCTGTTCATTGAAGAGGTACTGTAGGCAGGAAGTGGTGAATGTTTTCATGGATGGGTTTTTATGAGACGTTTGATTTTTGCAATAATGTTCATTTATTGGTTTTATCCAAAATTTGCAATAAACCTTTAAACAGGTGGTACGGGAGGAACCGGAGGCACAGGTAGATAGTACAAATATTTTGCAAAATTGTTATCCTTGCTTCCGCATTTGTTATGGATAATATGTTGTTACATGTGATATTTTCATCATTGCAAATTGAATGAAAAGTCAAACCAATGGAATTAATCATGAGAAATGTTCACAAAATTAATGAATGATTGGAAGTTCTAATTAAATGCTGAAATAATGGATATATAATGATTAAAGTTCACGAATTATATATTGTTTAAAACAACATGCTGATAAATAAAGGAGAAAACTCTTTAGATATAATCATAAACTTCAAATCTATGCTTGCTTGTTTAAACAGCTTGTAAAATTTAGAAAGACAATCTAGAAGAATAGTGTGAGATTCTATGTTCCCAATATAGACATATTTTGATAACTCATTTTGTGATTTTGATTTGGATATGCTACTGAATCGACCCTGCAGGAAATTTGGAGCCGCGCGCTCTCTGTAATGTAAATGTAAAAATCTAACTTCAAAAAATTAAAGAGGGCAATACTAAAACTATTTAAGGTGGCGCCGCTGAAAGCATCACTGATGAGAATTTAATATTCGAAACACGTGTCTGATGCATGTAAATTGATTTGGAATTTTCTTCGAGAAGGTAGAGAGTTGGAACCCTTCGACATTATTATTGTATCTAAAATTTTATTTTGTATTCAAAACATTTAGTTTTGAATTCATCCTGGTAAAGGATGTTCAGATTTTCAAAGTTCTAATGTGTCTCAAAAAGACAAAAAGAGAATATTTTTTTATGTCTAGTAAAACGTCAAAGACGTCTAATTCGATTCAATAACGTTTTACAATGTGTGTGTCAACAGTTCTTGCGTGTTTATTCCATTATAAAAGAAATATAACTTTTCCTTGAATAGATGTGCTTATTTCATACAGACTTAATGCTTGTTGAAGAAATCTATATAAAAAGTTATGACGGCTTAAGCTTGATTTTTTAACTCGCACAACCTCTTTGAAAGAGTTTGCTAATTTATGGCTTTTGATTGAGGATCACTGTGGAGGGTTTATTACCCGAAACGTGCATGTCTGGTCCATACTATAGTTTATCTGCTCTAAAATGATGCTAATGAATTTGAAGACGTTAAACATTTAATATTGTTAACTCCTCGATATCTCCAAAATAACAATAATGTTGATTTACGATAAAACGTGTGAATGGATACTATAGTCTTCATTAGGACTCAAATGAATGGCAATATGATTTCATATTTCGTATACGACCAAGTTTTAAAGAAGGGACTAACAATGCTAATGTATGGCGGCCTCCAACATACGAGATATTTTTTTCCTTTGAATATTTCGACAAGCGACTAAACTATGTTTACATGCAACTTATTTATGTCAACATGCAACTTATTTATGTCACTTATTTTGACAACATGCAACATGGTTATCTTGCATGTCAACATGATTACTTTACATGTCAGCATAATAATCTTACATTTCAACATATTTTACTTGCATGTCATCATATTTATCATGCATGTTAACATAGATAAGTCGCATGACAACATAATTTATAGAAAATATCTCGCATGTAGGAGGCAGAAGTATGTCATCATAATTATGATCAATTTTAAGAGAGTTGTTGGAGATCCCCTCCTTTCTTTTATGAGAAGGTGCTAAAAAGCTTCGTAAAACAACGTCTTCAAAGGAACTGTTAAGATAAGGCGTAAAATCTGCCCTGAAAAGTTGGAATTTCAAAATGCAAAAATTGAGAAAATTTTTCGGTAAAAATATGAAGTTACTTGGTCCAGATATGAATCTTCTGTCAGGCTGGATAAATTATTCAAAATAAGACCGATTTTTGGGTCAAAATAAGCGTTTTTCCTATAGAAATCAATGGAAAACGGAAAAGTTTATCTACAACATTGTTCCCCCCCTCGGTTCAGAATGCCACTTTTACCAAAGGTGTATATCAATAAAACAAATTTTCTGGCCAAGTGGGGTTCTGAACCGAGGGGGGGGGGGGGAAACAATATCCCACAGGCGAAAAACGAAAAAAAGGGGGGATGGATGACTATTTTAGAATCAGTATTTAGAACGGTAAAATAAATTAAAATTGCCATTTTTTCTTTTAATATCATGTAACAATCTATTCAGAGTGTGTTCCGATCAAATGATTAACCGTTAGGAAGGAAATGAACGAGAAAGTTGTCTATTTCTACGCTGTGCGTATTTCGCGCCTGAAAGCTACATATGTGGCTGATAAATACGAAATGGAACCGTTTTTCAGTTTCTCGACTGCGAATTTTGCCGATTATATTGATTTAATAACATCAAGGTTAATTTTTCTTATCCAAGTTTGACATTAAAAGGTAGAGAAGTATAATAAACATCAAATTTATGTAAACTAATGCATTTTTTTTGTGAATTTTCGCTCGATATTTGACGTTTTCTCTCATCCGTACCCCTACCTCTTAAACCCGTATTTATAACATCTTTCACCAAATACATTTAGATAAAATACCTACTAAGAATCTTCTTATACTTTATGTTTTAATCCCGACCACATTTTATCTGAAATAGAAGGACAGCGCACGAGAAATAATCGAGTGATTTCAGGGCTAAATCAAGCCCTTATCTTAACAGCTCCTTCAATAGCATCATTTATAAACGGATAAATTTGCAGCATGGACCAGACATGCACGTGTGGGTACTCAACCCTCGTAAGAGATCCTCAATCTAAAAAAATGTAATATGTCATGACCATTGTTTTGCTTTTACTCATACTCCAAGAATGATTGATAAGACGATTTACTGGATGAAAAGTATATTTGGAATAAATAGATTAATTTTTTGACTAAGTATTTAGTGTCAATATTTTCAGTCAGTTTTGTTAAAAGTTGGATACATCGTTTAAGAGCCGTACAATAATAAAAGGCAGCCCGAAATTCTAATGATTTTTTTTCTGAACAATAATATACAAATAAATAATTTGTTTTTGTACAATGATATACAGATTCCAACTAACAGAATTAAGGTGTCATGTTTCATTTCTTTTAAGATGATTTATTTTTTCCATTTCAGGAGGTTCATATCCAAATACAGGTAAGTTTAATTGATTTCAATTATTAACTTGTTCCATTAATATTTCGTGTATTCTAAGAAGTGGTGTAATTCAAGTGGTAACAGATTCAGGTACACAAAACATATCCTTATCTTCGTTTTATATCTATCTTTATTTGTTAGACTAAGCTAAAAGTCGAGGATTGTATATTGATGCCATATTAAGTACTCTTTCTCGTTTTACAGGAGGTTCATATCCAAATACAGGATCTGGTAAGTAGACAAGTTAAAAAAAGATTCAAGTCAGAGATCGGTAAAATGAAAGAATCCACCTTCTGTCGTGTAATGGAAACAAAATTCAAAGGACATGAATACGTCAGAAGTCCTACGACTGAATAGTTTCATTCAAAAATTTCTGTCCAAGAGTTTGACAATTCGTTCGTCATGTGACCAAAATGTACTTCATTAGGTACTGTAGAGTTTGTTAACATTTTTGAAAATACAATGAAAGGTTCTTTTATACCTTTCACATTGAATGATAATACGGAAGCTTTACCTACAATTAAATGTAAAATTAAAAATGAATAATTTAAGAAGTCAACTGAAAAGCCTTACATTCACCGTGTTCTTGACAAAAAAAAAAAAAAACAAAACAAACAAACAAAACCGTTTCGTTGTTTTATTTCTATAAATTGCATGAATTATTTCGGAATAAAATAATTGACTAAAGTTGAATAAAGTGTTAGTTATGAAGTTTTCTCAAATAAAATGTAACCATTTTATTGAGATAATTACATTTTATATGTTCCTTTTAGGTAAAGAGATGAATATATTTCTTTATCTTTAGTATAAAACGAGTAAGTTAATTTCAGATTCGTCGAAAACATTGAGAAAATTTAAAAGAATTTTAAGACTTTTATGACTTTTATCTTGGTTTGATAGGTGGAACAGGCGGCACAGGTACATATAAAGTCATTACGAAAATAACCACGTATTGCTTAACGGCAAGTAGGACATCAATAGCTTTCGAAAATATATAGAGCCATCTTCATGTATTTTAATGTGAATACTAGAAAATTGAATCGTAAATATACATGGCTTTAGGTAGGGTATTGTTAGCAAACCGGAGATGCTTGCTCTTCCCGGGCACTTAATCTTATCTTGCCATTCACTCTTGCTTCTTTGCAGAATAGTGTTGGTTTTGTTTTAGATTTGTCTTATCAACATTGAAATATAAGTCGTGTTGTGAAATTTTAGTGATCAATATTTGTGTTTCAACAAGTTTTGTCTCATCACTGATCCTTGAGTCCGATAAAGAGGAAATCCAAATAAAATTATTTCTAAACTTTGCGTAAAAGTTCTAACAAAGAACCTACCAGGGTCAGAGCTTACCATAAGGGAGATGACCCTTAGTTTTAGGATATTTTTATCATTTTTTTTTTGGGTGGAGCAATTAACAAATATGGCGAAGCGCTGTACGTCAAACTATGCGAACGATATCCTTGGGGATAAGCAGAGATACAAACGTAGTGGTTGAAACTGTATTACTACCGAATCTTCTATATACATATGTATCACGTATTTATGTCTGTTTCACAATTATTTACGATGATTCAGTGCAAGAGTGTAACAGTTCCTTTAACGGACAACAGTTGAAACTATTGCCCGGTCACGTGACGAAATTTTGCCATCTGTAGTGTTGACGTAACATCCAGCAGTTTTTGTCAGAGGGGGTCCAAAATTTTAGGAAGTGTACCTATAATGTAGGGTCATATATATCGGTGCACATGATGGGGAGGGGGCAATTCTGATGGGGGTATTGTTAGTTTTCCTTTCACGTTTATTTGAAATCATGAAGAATTGGCGAGCGTAGCGAAGCAGAATTGTTTTAGATATGAAATATTAATTTGTCTTGATTCGATCGAGATGATTATTTGTAACACTGAATATTTTACTTCTTATATCGGCGAGCGGAGCGAACCGCAATTTTTTTTTAATCATTAATTCACATTTTGTCTATATTTCATGTGAATAGGTAAGAGGTGTGTCATTTTCCTAAATAATCAGACATTTTAAAATGACAAAACCTTGAAAAAGATGAAGGAGTTTACATCCTTTTAAGTAAGGGACTGTTGAAAATATGAGTTCCTGAGACCCAAGACAATTATATAAAATTACTTAGTACGAACAATTAAAAATAATTAAGGAATTTTGCAGAAAAAAATAGTTTTGTATTTGTAAATGGCGAGCGAAGCGAGCCGAAATTTTAGGTTTCAAAGCCCTTTCATGCATTTTTAGACCCATTGCAATTAAAAATGGGCCAAGACTTGACCCCACCTCCGAAAATCTCAGAAGGGGGGATCAAGACCCCGGTCCCCTTTGGATCCGCGCATGCGTCATCGCGTGCGAAATTGACGTTATGTTTTGGTTAATAAAACGGTTATTTCATGGCTACTTGCGGAATAGCCAAACTATTGTCCTTCTGTAGTGGAGGAGACCTGGAAACTGTTTACCAGGTTTCCCCCACTATCTTGGGAAAATTGTTTGACTATTCCTCAGGTAGCCATGAAATAATTGTAAACTATTATTCAAGACTTTTTAAAGACAGAATTATTTTATAATCAATTTTATCAAGACATTTTCATTCAGATTATTGATTTTGTGACTCTCACTCACTGATCAATACATGAAATAATACAAATGGAGCACATTTACTGTCCGCACAGCTCACTTCAAAAATAGGAAAATAATGCTTGAGAATAATTTTGATACAGATTGTACGTTTTTTTTTATCGCGTTTTATGATTTATGATTCATCGAGAAAAACGAGACAATAATTTTAACTAAGTTCATCAAACAAAATAGTCAATACTCATAAGTTTGGTTTTTGCCTTTTAGGAGGTTCATATCCAAACACTGGAACAGGTAACAATTCTACATTTAGAATACAATTCGGAATTAAACGTCTCTTTCTTTTCTCCGTAAATAATGCGGAAGGGTTTCAAAGATTCATAGAATAATAATCATAGACGTATACATATGTTACATTTTTAAAACGAATTTTAAGAGTTTCATTTTGGTTTTGATAGGTGGAACAAGTGGCACAGGTAGATGCATTATGAAAATATAAATATATGGCTTATTCGCATATTTTGCTTTTCTATCAATTTTATGATAAGGCATAAATAGCTTTCGAAAAATAGCGGAGTTATTTATTTTGATAAAAGGTACAGGGGCTTTTAATTTGTATATCACTGGAAATCATACAAATTTAAACAAAATGACAGAAATGTGATACATGTAGTAACTGGATTTTCATGTGAAGAATATATGAAATTTTAATGTATTATCTATACTCAGAGAATAATACAGAGTATAGTAACAGAAAAAATTGTGGGGAGAATAAATTGTCAATATTGAAATACATGTTCTATAAAGAGAAGGGAGGAGATCTCCAACAAGACCCCGTTGCAGAATCAACAGTAAAACAGTAAAACACCAAAACACCCGATGCAAAAACACAAAAGACGAGTACAGCACGAGACGGAAAAGAGACACACTACATGTAAACATCAAACACAAAAGACTACACATAAACCGACGAGACCAATGGGTAACCGGTGCCGACTTTGGACGGCCATCTGTCACGCAAGTAGCAAATGGTGTGGTTATCCTGGATTACGTGCGCACAACCCTCTCACTTCTCCAATTACCCAGAGGTCTCGAAGAACGTACAATTGTGGTGTAAAACAACCTCCTCACTGTAAGATGACATCACACAAACAAGACCGCGAAACGCAGAGGCCCCATAGACACAGATGAATATGTAAATGGATATAAAAAGGGGGGATGCGTAATACAGTCCGTGCTCTGCCGGCTGTAGCGAGCTCATGTATGTAATCACCCGAGGAGTCCGACTGACATTCAGAGAGGACAGGTGGTCGGGGCCCTGTCTTCTCTAAAGAGGTTTGGACAGGGCCCGTCATAGTACCAATTTTGTTGTACTAGACACGTGTTTCGGATATTTTAATCCTCGTCAGTAGTACTTCATGCCACACAGTTTAAATAAAGCCAAAGTAAATTTTCCTGGCGCCATCTACAATACAGAGCTTTAATTTCCGCTTGTCAAAACGAGCGGCTCAAAATTTTGTGTAGGGTTTATCCAGAAGCGTATTTAAGTGAAAAATATGGCGAAAGAGCGTTGGAGGGTAGGAGCAAGGAGCTTAATTCTAAACATGACCGTCATGTCATATTTACTGTACAAAATAGTACTCATGAATAATTCAATAGAGCAATCATATTTTTAACAAATTCAGATAATGAAGATGATATACTCTACAATTAGAAAGAAGAAGAAAAAATGCACCGCATTGACAAATGACGTGTCATTATTCGATTCTCTATGGAGAAAGTAGGTTATATTAGGTTACCGATTTAAACAAATTACATCACATCATATCGGCGTATGTTGTTATAAAACCATTTCTTAAGTTTTACCTTAAACAATATATTTCAATTAAATTTTGATTATGTCTTACGGGAGAATATACATCTTTAGAGAGAGCGCGAACCAGCTTATAGTTATAAAGTCTTCCAGAAAAATACTCAATGTTTGTAATTAAAGGCATCAGAAAAGTACGCCATTGTTTGTATACATCTCTGCTTTTTTTCTTCAGGAGGTTCATATCCAAACACGGGATCAGGTAAGAATCCTACCGCTAAGATAAAGATAAGATTAAAAGAAAAAATTAATTCTGAAATTAATTCATCGAATAATTTTAGACGTATTCAAACATTGATTAACCGATTTTCAAAAATTTCATGTTGGTTTTGATAGGTGAAACAGACGGCACAGGTAGATTGATTATGAAAAAAGAATTAAGAAAAATTAAAAGACTTTTAAGACTTTTATCTTGGTTTGATAGGTGGAACAGGCGGCACAGGTACATATAAAGTAATTACGAAAATAACCACGTATTGCTTAACGGCAAGTAGGACATCAATAACTTTCGAAAATATATAGAGCCATCTACATGTATTTTAATGTGAATACCAGAAAATTAAATCGTAAATATACATGGCTTTAGGTAGGGTATTGTTAGCAAACCGGAGATGCTTGCTCTTCCCGGGCACTTAATCTTATCTTGCCATTCACTCTTGCTTCTTTGCAGAATAGTGATGGTTTTGTTTTAGAATTGTCTTATCAACATTGAAATATAAGTCGTTTTGTGAAATTTTAGTGATCAATATTTGCGTTTCAGCAAGTTTTGTCTCACCAGTGATCCTTGAGTCCGATAAAGAGGAAATCCAAATAAAATTATTTCTAAACTTTGCGTAAAAGTTCTAACAAAGAACCTACCAGGGTCAGAGCTTACCATAAGGGAGATGACCCTTAGTTTTAGGATATTTTTATCATTTTTTTTTTGGTGGAGCAATTAACAAATATGGCGAAGCGCTGTACGTCAAACTATGCGAACGATATCCTTGGGGATAAGCAGAGATACAAACGTAGTGGTTGAAATTGTACTACTACCGAATCTTCTATATACATATGTATCACGTATTTATGACTGTTTCACAATTATTTCCGATGATTCAGTGCAAGAGTGTAACAGTTCCTTTAACGGACAACAGTTGAAACTACTACCCGGTCACGTGACGAAATGTTGCCCTCTGTAGTGTTGACGTCACATCCAGCATTTTTTGTCAGAGGGGGTCCAAAATTTTAGGAAGTGTACCTATAATGTAGGGTCATATATATCGGTGCACATGATGGGGAGGGGGCAATTCTGATGGGGGTATTGTTCGTTTTCCTTTCACGTTTATTTGAAATCATGAAGAATTGGCGAGCGTAGCGAGGCAGAATTGTTTTAGATATGAAATATTAATTTGTCTTGATTCGATCGAGATGATTATTTATAATATTGAATATTTTACTTCTTATATCGGCGAGCGGAGCGAACCGCAATTTTTTTGTATCATTAATTCACATTTTGTCTATATTTCATGGGAATAGATAAGAGGTGTGTCATTTTCCTAAATAATCAGACATCTTAAAATGACAAAACTTTGAAAAAGATGAAGGAGTTTACATCCTTTTAAGTAAGGGACTGTTGAAAATATGAGTTCCTGAGACCCCAGACAATTATATGAAATTACTTAGTATGAACAATTAAAAATGATTAAGGAATTTTGCAGAAAAAATAGTTTTGTATTTGTAAATGGCGAGCGAAGCGAGCCGAAATTTTAGGTTTCAAAGCCCTTTCATGCAGTTTTGGACCCATTTCAATTAAAATTGGGCCAAGACTGGACCCCACCTCCGAAAATCTCAGGAGGGGGAATCCAGACCCCGGTCCCCCTTTGAGTCCGCGCATGCGTCATCGCGTGCGAAATTGACGTTATGTTTTGGTTAATAAAACGGTTATTTCATGGATACTTGCGGAATAGCCAAACTATTGTCCTTCTGTAGTGGAGGAGAACTGGAAACTGTTTACCAGATTTCCCCCACTATCTTGGGACAGTTGTTTGACTATTCCTCAGGTGGCCATGAAATAATTGTATACTATTATTCAAGACTTTTTAAAGATATAATTATTTTATAATCAATTTCATGAAGACATTTTCATTCAAATTTTTGATTTTGTGACTCTCACTCACTGATCAATACATGTAATAATACAAATGGAGCACATTTACCTTCCGCACAGCTCACGTCAGAAGTAGGAAAATAATGCTTGAGAATAATTTTGATACGGATAATACTTTTTTTTATCGCGTTTTATGATTCATAATTCATCGAGAAAAACGAGACAATAATTTTAACTAAGTTCATCAAACAAAATAGTCAATATTCATGAGTTTGGTTTTTGCCTTTTAGGAGGTTCATATCCAAACACCGGCACAGGTAACAATTCTACAATTAGAATACAATTCAGAATTAAACGTTTTATCTTTTCCCCGTAAAAATAATGCGGGTTTTGATACGGATAATGCTTTTTTTATCGCGTTTTATTATTCATAATTCATCGAGAAAAACGAGACAATAATTTTAACTAAGTTCATCAAACACAATAGGCAATATTCATGAGTTTGGTTTTGCCTTTTAGGAGGTTCATATCCAAACACTGGCACAGGTAACAATTCTACAATTAGAATACAATTCAGAATTAAACGTTTCATCTTTTCTCCGTAAAAATAATGCGGATTTTGATACGGATAATACTTTTTTATCGCGTTTTATTATTCATAATTCATCGAGAAAACTGAGACAATAATTTTAACTAAGTTCATCAAACAAAATAGTCAATATTCATGAGTTTGGTTTTGCCTTTTAGGAGGTTCATATCCAAACACCGGCACAGGTAACAATTCTACAATTAGAATACAATTCAGAATTAAACGTTTTATCTTTTCTCCGTAAATAATGCGGAAGGGTTTCAAAGATTCATAGAATAATAATCATAGACGTATACATATGCTACATTTTTAAAACGAATTTTAAGAGTTTCATTTTGGTTTTGATAGGTGGAACAAGTGGCACAGGTAGATGCATTATGAAAATATAAATATATGGCTTATTCTCATATTTTGCTTTTCTATCAATTTTATGATAAGGCATAAATAGCTTTCGAAAAATAGCGGAGTCATTTATTTTGATAAAGGTACAGGGGCTTTAAATTTGTATATCACTGGAAATCATACAAATTTTAAAAAATGACAGAAATGTGATACATGTTGTTACTGGATTTTCATGTGAAGAATACATGAAATTTTAATGTATCATCTATACTCAGAGAATAATACAGAGTATAGTAACAGAAAAAAAAAATTGTGGGGAGAATTAATTGTCAATATTGAAATATATGTTCTATAGTACCAATTTTGTTGTACTAGACACGTGTTTCGAATATTTGAATTCTCGTCAGTAGTACTTCATGCCAAACAGTTTAAATAAAGCCAAAGTGAATTTTCCTAGCGCAATCTACAGTACAGAACTTACTTTTATTTCCTCTTGTCAAAACGAGCGGTTCAAAATTTTGTGTAGGGTTTATTCAGAAGCGTATTTAAGTGAATAATATGGCCAAAAATCGTTGGAGGGTATATTCTAAAGATAACCGAAAAAAATTATGCCGAAACCCAGCTAAGGACAGAGCTATGCAATGAGGGAGATACCCCTTAGTCATGTCATATTTACTGTAGAAAATAGTACTCATGAATAATTCAATAGAGCAATCATATTTTTTAACTAATTCAGATAATGAAGATAATATACCCTATAATTAGATAGAAGTAGAAAAAATACACCGCCTAGACAAATCACGTGTTATTATTCGATTCTCTATTGAGAAAGTAGGTTATATTAGGGTACCGATTTAAACAAATTACATCACATTGTATCGGCGTATGTTGTTATAAAACCATTTCCTAAGTTTTTACCTTAAACAATATATTTCAATTAAATTTTGATTAGGTTTCACGGGAGAATTAAATATTATGAGAGAGCGCGAACAAGCTTATAACGTCTTCGAGAAAAATACTCAATGTTTATAATCAAAGGCATCAGAAAAGTACGCCATTTTTTGTATACATCTCTGCTTTTTCCCTTCAGGAGGTTCATATCCAAACACGGGATCAGGTAAGAATCCTTTCGCTAAGATATTGATAGATTGAAAGAAAACATAATTCTGAAATTCATCGAATAATTTAAGACGTATACATACATTGATAAACAGATTTTCAAAAAAAAAAATCTATGTTGATTTTGATTGGTGGAACAGACGGCACAGGTAGATTGATAATGAAAATAATCACCTATGGCCTTGTGGCAAGATGCTGCTCATTTCCCTATTTCATGATTAGGCATCAATAGCTTTCGAAAGGAGCGGAGGCATTTATTTTGAATAAATCACATGCAATTGGAAATTCAATCGAACATATATGCATTGTAATCGAACATATGCCTTTTGGAAGACTTCAAAACACATACAAAAGAAATTACATTGATAATGAGTGTCTTAATTTGTGTTTTGTTACGGTTACGTAACATGCAACAAGTGTATTTATCGTACATGTGATGCGCGCAGGCGCATTTCATACGATAGATGTACTTACTGTGTGTTACATACCCATTACAAAACACAAATTATGACATTTATTCTATATACATGATATATATGCCAATTATTATTATTCGTCATTATTTTTCGCCAATGTTTCGAACCACAGAAAAGTAAACACAGTTATTACATTGATGTAAGATTAAGTACATTTGTAGTTGGAATAAGATTTTTGTGAGATAATATGATTATTCAGCTTACTTGTATGAGCCAAACTTAAATTCTCGGGGAAGGAAATACATCATATACACATGTAATACTCAGTGATTCTTGAGTCCGATAAAGAGGAAATCCAAATAAAATTATTTCTAAACTTTGCGTAAAAGTTCTAACAAAGAACCTACCAGGGTCAGAGCTTACCATAAGGGAGATGACCCTTAGTTTATCATTTTTTTTGGTGGAGCAATTAACAAATATGGCGAAGCGCTGTACGTCAAACTATGCGAACGATATCCTTGGGGATAAGCAGAGATACAAACGTAGTGGTTGAAATTGTATTACTACCGAATCTTCTATATACATATGTATCACATATTTATGACTGTTTCACAATTATTTCCGATGATTCAGTGCAAGAGTGTAACAGTTCCTTTAACGGACAACAGTTGAAACTATTACCCGGTCACGTGACGAAATGTTGCCCTCTGTAGTGTTGACGTCACATCCAGCATTTTTTGTCAGGGGGGTCCAAAATTTTAGGAAGTGTACCTATAATGTAGGTTCATATATATCGGTGCGCATGATGGGGAGGGGGCAATTCTGATGGGGGTATTGTTCGTTTTCCTTTCACGTTTATTTGAAATCATGAAGAATTGGCGAGCGTAGCGAGGCAGAATTGTTTTAGATATGAAATATTAATTTGTCTTGATTCGGTCGAGATGATTATTTGAAACATTGAATGTTTTACTTCTTATATCGGCGAGCGGAGCGAACCGCAATTTTTTTGTATCATTAATTCACATTTTGTCTATATTTCATGGGAATAGATAAGAGGTGTGTCATTTTCCTAAATAATCAGACATCTTAAAATGACAAAACTTTGAAAAAGATGAAGGAGTTTACATCCTTTTAAGTAAGGGACTGTTGAAAATATGAGTTCCTGAGACCCAAGACAATTATATAGAATTACTTAGTATGAACAATTAGAAATAATTAAGGAATTTTGCAGAAAAAAATAGTTTTGTATTTGTAAATGGCGAACGAAGCGAGATGAAATTTTAGGTTTCAAAGCCCTTTCATGCATTTTTAGACCCATTTCAATTATAAATGGGCCAAGAATGGACCCCACCTCCGAAAATCTCAGGAGGGGGATCCAGACCCCGGTCCCCCTTTAGGTCCGCGCATGCGTCATCGCGTGCGAAATTGACGTTATGTTTTGGTTAATAAAACGGTTATTTCATCGCTACTTGCGGAATAGCCAAACTATTGTCCTTCTGTAGCGGAGGAGAACTGGAAACTGTTTACCAGATTTCCCCCACTATCTTGGGACAATTGTTTGACTATTCCTCAGGTAGCCATGAAATAATTGTATACTATTATTCAAGACTTTTTAAAGATACAATTATTTTATAATCAATTTTATCAAGACATTTTCATTCAGATTTTTGATTTTGTGACTCTCATTCACTGATCAATACATGAAATGATACAAATGGAACACATTTACTGTCCGCACAGCTCACTTCAGAAATAGGGAAATAATGCTTGAGAATAATTTTGATACGGATAATACTTTTTTTATATCGCGTTTTATGATTTATAATTCATCGAGAAAAACGAGACAATAATTTTAACTAAGTTCATCAAACAAAATAGTCAATATTCATGAGTTTGGTTTTTGCCTTTTAGGAGGTTCATATCCAAACACCGGCACAGGTAACAACAATTCTACAATTAGAATACAATTCAGAATTAAACGTTTTATCTTTTCTCCGTAAATAATGCGGAAGGGTTTCAAAGAATCATAGAATAATAATCATAGACGTATATATATGTTACATTTTTAAAACGAATTTTAAGAGTTTCATTTTGGTTTTGATAGGTGGAACAAGTGGCACAGGTAGATGCATTATGAAAATATAAATATATGGCTTATTTGCATATTTTGCTTTTCTATCAATTTTATGATAAGGCATAAAGAGCTTTCGAAAAACAGCGGAGTCATTTATTTTGATAAAGGTACAGGGACTTTAAATTTGTATATCACTGGAAATCATACAAATTTAAAAAAAATGACAGAAATGTGATACATGTTGTTACTGGATTTTCATGTGAAGAATATATGAAATTCTAATGTATCATCTATACTCAGAGAATAATACAGAGTATAGTAACAGAAAAAAAAATTGTGGGGAGAATAAATTGTCAATATTGAAATATATGTTCTATAGTACCAATTTTGTTGTACTAGACACGTGTTTCGAATATTTGAATTCTCGTCAGTAGTACTTCATGCCAAACAGTTTAAATAAAGCCAAAGTGAATTTTCCTGGCGCAATCTACAATACAGAACTTTCATTTCCTCTTGTCAAAACGAGCGGCTCAAAATTTTGTGTAGGGTTTATTCAGAAGCGTATTTAAGTGAATAATATGGCCAAAAATCGTTGGAGGGTATATTCTAAACATAACCGAAAAAATTATGCCGAAACCCAGCTAAGGACAGAGCTATGCAATGAGGGAGATACCCCTTAGTCATGTCATATTTACTGTACAAAATAGTACTCATGAACAATTCAATAGAGCAATCATATTTTTTAACAAATTCAGATAATGAAGATAGTATACCCTATAATTAGATAGAAGTAGAAAAAATGCACCGCCTAGACAAATCACGTGTTATTATTCGATTCTCTATTGAGAAAGTAGGTAATATTAGGGTACCGATTTAAACAAATTACATCACATTGTATCGGCGTATGTTGTTATAAAACAAGTTTTTACCTTAAACAATATATTTCAATTAAATTTTGATTATGTCTCACGGGAGAATTAAATCTTTAGAGAGAGCGCGAACCAGCTTATAACGTCTTCGAGAAAAATACTCAATGTTTATAATTAAAGGCATCAGAAAAGTACGCCATTTTTTGTATACATCTCTGCCTTTTCTCTTCAGGAGGTTCATATCCAAACACGGGATCAGGTAAGAATCCTTTCGCTAAGATCTAGATAAGATTGAAAGAAAACATAATTCTGAAATTCATCGAATAATTTAAGACGTATACATACATTGATAAACAGATTTTCAAAAAAAAAATCTATGTTGATTTTGATTGGTGGAACAGACGGCACAGGTAGATTGATAATGAAAATAATCACCTATGGCCTTGTGGCAAGATGCTGCTCATTTCCCTATTTCATGATTAGGCATCAATAGCTTTCGAAAGGAGCGGAGGCATTTATTTTGAATAAATCACATGCAATTGGAAATTCAATCGAACATATATGCATTGTAATCGAACATATGCCTTTTGGAAGACTTCAAAACACATACAAAAGAAATTACATTGATAATGAGTGTCTTAATTTGTGTTTTGTTACGGTTACGTAACATGCAACAAGTGTATTTATCGTACATGTGATGCGCGCAGGCGCATTTCATACGATAGATGTACTTACTGTGTGTTACATACCCATTACAAAACACAAATTATGACATTTATTCTATGATACATGATATATATGCCAATTATTATTATTCGTCATTATTTTTCGCCAATGTTTCGAACCACAGAAAAGTAAACACAGTTATTACATTGATGTAAGATTAAGTACATTTGTAGTTGGAATAAGATTTTTGTGAGATGATATGATTATTCAGCTTACTTGTATGAGCCAAACTTAAATTCTCGGGGAAGGAAATACATCATATACACATGTAATACTCAGTGATTCTTGAGTCCGATAAAGAGGAAATCCAAATAAAATTATTTCTAAACTTTGCGTAAAAGTTCTAACAAAGAACCTACCAGGGTCAGAGCTTACCATAAGGGAGATGACCCTTAGTTTATCATTTTTTTTGGTGGAGCAATTAACAAATATGGCGAAGCGCTGTACGTCAAACTATGCGAACGATATCCTTGGGGATAAGCAGAGATACAAACGTAGTGGTTGAAATTGTATTACTACCGAATCTTCTATATACATATGTATCACGTATTTATGACTGTTTCACAATTATTTCCGATGATTCAGTGCAAGAGTGTAACAGTTCCTTTAACGGACAACAGTTGAAACTATTACCCGGTCACGTGACGAAATGTTGCCCTCTGTAGTGTTGACGTCACATCCAGCTTTTTTTGTCAGGGGGGTCCAAAATTTTAGGAAGTGTACCTATAATGTAGGGTCATATATATCGGTGCACATGATGGGGAGGGGGCAATTCTGATGGGGGTATTGTTCGTTTTCCTTTCACGTTTATTTGAAATCATGAAGAATTGGCGAGCGTAGCGAGGCAGAATTGTTTTAGATATGAAATATTAATTTGTCTTGATTCGGTCGAGATGATTATTTGAAACATTGAATGTTTTACTTCTTATATCGGCGAGCGGAGCGAACCGCAATTTTTTTGTATCATTAATTCACATTTTGTCTATATTTCATGGGAATAGATAAGAGGTGTGTCATTTTCCTAAATAATCAGACATCTTAAAATGACAAAACTTTGAAAAAGATGAAGGAGTTTACATCCTTTTAAGTAAGGGACTGTTGAAAATATGAGTTCCTGAGACCCAAGACAATTATATAGAATTACTTAGTATGAACAATTAGAAATAATTAAGGAATTTTGCAGAAAAAAATAGTTTTGTATTTGTAAATGGCGAACGAAGCGAGATGAAATTTTAGGTTTCAAAGCCCTTTCATGCATTTTTAGACCCATTTCAATTATAAATGGGCCAAGAATGGACCCCACCTCCGAAAATCTCAGGAGGGGGATCCAGACCCCGGTCCCCCTTTAGGTCCGCGCATGCGTCATCGCGTGCGAAATTGACGTTATGTTTTGGTTAATAAAACGGTTATTTCATGGCTTGTTGCGGAATAGCCAAACTATTGTCCTTCTGTAGCGGAGGAGAACTGGAAACTGTTTACCAGATTTCCCCACTATCTTGGGACAGTTGTTTGACTATTCCTCAGGTAGCCACGAAATAATTGTATACTATTATTCAAGACTTTTTAAAGATAGAATTATTTTATAATCAATTTTATCACGACATTTTCATTCAGATTTTTGATTTTGTGACTCTTACTCACTGATCAATACATGAATTAATACAAATGGAGCACATTTACTGTCCGCACAGCTCACTTCAGAAATAGGAAAATAATGCTTGAGAATAATTTTGATACGGATAATACTTTTTTTATATCGCGTTTTATGATTTATAATTCATCGAGAAAAACGAGACAATAATTTTAACTAAGTTCATCAAACAAAATAGTCAATATTCATGAGTTTGGTTTTTGCCTTTTAGGAGGTTCATATCCAAACACCGGCACAGGTAACAACAATTCTACAATTAGAATACAATTCAGAATTAAACGTTTTATCTTTTCTCCGTAAATAATGCGGAAGGGTTTCAAAGAATAATCGAATAATAATCATAGACGTATACATATGTTACATTTTTAAAACGAATTTTAAGAGTTTCATTTTGGTTTTGATAGATGGAACAAGTGGCACAGGTAGATTTATTATGAAAATATGATTATATGGCTTATTCGCATATTTTGCTTTTCTATCAATTTTATGATAAGGCATAAAGAGCTTTCGAAAATATACAAAGCCATCTATTCTAATGTGGATGACAAATATGGATAATGACCATATCCCTGTCTACAGTACAAAATCGATAATTCAGAAAATCAGAAACCGAAGGCATACAAAATCTGGATAAAACAGGAATCAAAGCAAACAAAAACAAAAACCTCCACCATATGAAAAGAAGCGAACTCCCGATATGAGAGTGAGATCAGGTGCCCAGGAAGAGTAAGCATCTCCTGCTTGCATGCAACACCCGTCGCTTCAATTCGGTAGAACTGTCACATCCGGTTACTTCCATTTTGGAAGATATAGAGTACAATCTTTGGTTGGATGGTTCAAATGGTCTATGACAGAATATCATCCACCATTCTGGATAGTGGGACATCATAGTGTATGACGAGTTCCCCATATCGACCGTAGAACTTCCTCAGTGACGATGTTAGTCGGTCACAAACATATCCCTGACTGAGAAGCTTATCTGCAAGACGCCTAGCTCTCAGAACAAAATCCGTATATTTGGTACTTGCTCTGGCATAGCGTATCAACTGAGATATGAACACGCCATAAGCAGGCGATGAAGGGATGTTGCTACTCAGAAAAGGAAAGTTCGTAATGCTGAAATTGAAGTCGTCACGTTTGTCATAGAGTGAGGTGTTCATGTGACCATCAGTGTCGTAGGACAACATTATGTCCAAATAGGATGCTGAATTATTTGTCTCTGTAGTTTCTTTGACTTCAAGCTCCGAAGGATAGATACTGCTCAGGTAATCCGCGAATTTTGGATTATTGATGGACAACACATCGTCTATGTATCTGTAAGTGAAGTTGAAGTCAGAAGCTAAGTATCTTTTCCCTTCAGAGACCAAAGATTGAATGAATTCAGCTTCGTACGAGTAAAGGAAAATGTCGGCAAGGAGTGGGGCACAATTGGTCCCCATTGGAATTCCGACAATTTGCTGGAAGACCTTTCCTCATAACACCACAAAAATGTTGTCGATCAGAAAGTTTAACATCTGAATAATGTCTGTTTCAGTGTACTTATTTTCAGAATCTGACTTTTCTTTTACAAAGTAGGTTTTGTCATAGTTAACAACAATAAATTTGTATTTGCGATTACCGTTCTTACTTGTAAACGCATTACTTATAATTTTTGCGAGTCTTTCTTTCAATTTAGAATGTGGAATTGTAGTGTAAAGTGTCGAAAAATCAAAGGCTTTGATCGAATGGACTCTACTAAAATGAGTGGATTTCAGATGTTCTAAAAGTTCCTTCGAATTCTTTAAAATCCACATCTGGTTGATACTAGGAAATTAAATCGTAAATATACATGGCTTTAGGTAGGGTATTGTTAGCAAACCGGAGATGCTTGCTCTTCCCGGGCACCTAATCTTATCTTGCCATTCACTTTTGCTTCTTTATAGAATAGTTTTGGATTCGTTTTAGACTTGTCTGATCAACATTGAAATATATGTCATTTGTTTAATTTTAGAGATCAATATTTGCATTCAACAGTTTTTGTCTCATCAGTGATTCTCGAGTCCGAAAAAGTGGAAATCCAAATAAAATGATTTCTAAACTAATTGCGTTCAATTTCTAACAAAGACCCTTCCAGGGGCAGAGCTATGTTAAACGTCTTTAAATTCAATAGCATCGTTTAAAACCTGACAAATTTACAGCATGGACCAGACATGCACGTATGCAATGAGGGGGATTTCTCCTTAGTTTTAAGTTATTTTCTTTAATTTTTTGTGACGGAGCAGTTAACAAAGAAGTTTTAAGCAGAGCGCCGAAGCGCTTCCTTGGGATTTAACATAGATACAAAGGTAGTGGTTGAAATTTTATTATTACCCAATATTCTATTTGAATATGTTTTACGTATTTATGACTGTTTCACGATTATTTCCCATGAAGAGTGTTACAGTTCATTTTACGAGCAACAGTTCAAACTATCGCCCGGTCACGTAACGAACTGTTGCCCTCTGTAGTGTTGACGTCATCACGTGCGAAATTGACGTTATGTTTTGGTTAATAAAACGGTTATTTCATGGCTACTTGCGGAATAGCCAAACTATTGTGATTCTGTAATGGAGGAGAACTGGAATCTGTTTACCAGGTTTCCCCCACTATCTTGGGACAATTGTTTGACTATTCCTCAGGTAGCCATGAAATAATTGTATACTATTATTCAAGACTTTTTAAAGATAGAATTATTTTATAATCAATTTTATCAAGACATTTTCATTCAGATTTTTGATTTTGTGACTCTCACCCACTGATCAATACATGAAATAATACAAATGGAGCACATTTACTGTCATCACAGCTCACTTCAAAAATAGGAAAATAATGCTTGAGAATAATTTTGATACGGATTATACGTTTTTTTTAAATGGCGTTTTATGATTTATAATTCATCGAGAAAAACGAGACAATAATTTTAACTAAGTTCATCAAACAAAATAGTCAATATTCATAAGTTTGGTTTTTGCCTTTTAGGAGGTTCATATCCAAACACCGGCACAGGTAACAACAATTCTACAATTAGAAAAGAATTAAAAAATAAACGTTTCTTTCTTTCTCCGTAAATAATGCGGAAGGGTTCCAAAGATTCATCGAATAATAATCATAGACGTATACATATGTTACATTTTTAAAACGAATTTTAAGAGTTTCATTTTGGTTTTGATAGGTGGAACAAGTGGCACAGGTAGATTTATTATGAAAATATGATTATATGGCTTATTCGCATATTTTGCTTTTCTATCAATTTTATGATAAGGCATAAAGAGCTTTCGAAAATATACAGAGCCATCTATTCTAATGTGGATACTAGGAAATTAAATCGTAAATATACATGGCTTTAGGTAGGGTATTGTTAGCAAACCGGAGATGCTTGCTCTTCCCGGGCACCTAATCTTATCTTGCCATTCACTTTTGCTTCTTTATAGAATAGTTTTGGATTCGTTTTAGATTTGTCTGATCAACATTGAAATATATGTCATTTGTTTAATTTTAGAGATCAATATTTGCATTCAACAGTTTTTGTCTCATCAGTGATTCTCGAGTCCGAAAAAGTGGAAATCCAAATAAAATGATTTCTAAACTAATTGCGTTCAATTTCTAACAAAGACCCTTCCAGGGGCAGAGCTATGTTAAACGTCTTTAAATTCAATAGCATCGTTTAAAACCTGACAAATTTACAGCATGGACCAGACATGCACGTATGCAATGAGGGGGATTTCTTCTTAGTTTTAAGTTATTTTCTTTAATTTTTTGTGACGGAGCAGTTAACAAAGAAGTTTTAAGCAGAGCGCCGAAGCGCTTCCTTGGGATTTAACATAGATACAAAGGTAGTGGTTGAAATTTTATTATTACCCAATATTCTATTTGAATATGTTTTACGTATTTATGACTGTTTCACGATTATTTCCCATGAAGAGTGTTACAGTTCATTTTACGAGCAACAGTTCAAACTATCGCCCGGTCACGTAACGAACTGTTGCCCTCTGTAGTGTTGACGTCATCACGTGCGAAATTGACGTTATGTTTTGGTTAATAAAACGGTTATTTCATGGCTACTTGCGGAATAGCCAAACTATTGTCCTTCTGTAGTTGAGGAGAACTGGAAACTGTTTACCAGGTTTCCCCCACTATCTTGGGACAATTGTTTGACTATTCCTCAGGTAGCCATGAAATAATTGTATACTATTATTCAAGACTTTTTAAAGATAGAATTATTTTATAATCAATTTTATCAAGACATTTTCATTCAGATTTTTGATTTTGTGACTCTCACCCACTGATCAATACATGAAATAATACAAATGGAGCACATTTACTGTCATCACAGCTCACTTCAAAAATAGGAAAATAATGCTTGAGAATAATTTTGATACGGATTATACGTTTTTTTTTTAAATGGCGTTTTATGATTTATAATTCATCGAGAAAAACGAGACAATAATTTTAACTAAGTTCATCAAACAAAATAGTCAATATTCATAAGTTTGGTTTTTGCCTTTTAGGAGGTTCATATCCAAACACCGGCACAGGTAACAACAATTCTACAATTAGAAAAGAATTAAAAAATAAACGTTTCTTTCTTTCTCCGTAAATAATGCGGAAGGGTTCCAAAGATTCATCGAATAATAATCATAGACGTATACATATGTTACATTTTTAAAACGAATTTTAAGAGTTTCATTTTGGTTTTGATAGGTGGAACAAGTGGCACAGGTAGATTTATTATGAAAATATGATTATATGGCTTATTCGCATATTTTGCTTTTCTATCAATTTTATGATAAGGCATAAAGAGCTTTCGAAAATATACAGAGCCATCTATTCTAATGTGGATACTAGGAAATTAAATCGTAAATATACATGGCTTTAGGTAGGGTATTGTTAGCAAACCGGAGATGCTTGCTCTTCCCGGGCACCTAATCTTATCTTGCCATTCACTTTTGCTTCTTTATAGAATAGTTTTGGATTCGTTTTAGATTTGTCTGATCAACATTGAAATATATGTCATTTGTTTAATTTTAGAGATCAATATTTGCATTCAACAGTTTTTGTCTCATCAGTGATTCTCGAGTCCGAAAAAATGGAAATCCAAATAAAATGATTTCTAAACTAATTGCATTCAATTTCTAACAAAGACCCTTCCAGGGGCAGAGCTATGTTAAACGTCTTTAAATTCAATAGCATCGTTTAAAACCTGACAAATTTACAGCATGGACCAGACATGCACGTATGCAATGAGGGGGATTTCTCCTTAGTTTTAAGTTATTTTCTTTAATTTTTTGTGACGGAGCAGTTAACAAATAAGTTTTAAGCAGAGCGCCGAAGCGCTTCCTCGGGATTTAACATAGATACAAAGGTAGTGGTTGAAATTTTATTATTACCCAATATTCTATTTGAATATGTTTTACGCATGTATGACTGTTTCACGATTATTTCCCATGAAGAGTGTTACAGTTCATTTTACGGGCAACAGTTCAAACTATCGCCCGGTCACGTAACGAACTGTTGCCCTCTGTAGTGTTGACGTCATCACGTGCGAAATTGACGTTATGTTTTGGTTAATAAAACGGTTATATCATGGCTACTTGCGGAATAGCCAAACTATTGTCATTCTGTAGTTGAGGAGAACTGGAAACTGTTTACCAGGTTTCCCCCACTATCTTGGGACAATTGTTTGACTATTCCTCAGGTAGCCATGAAATAATTGTATACTATTATTCAAGACTTTTTAAAGATAGAATTATTTTATAATCAATTTTATCAAGACATTTTCATTTAGATTTTTGATTTTGTGACTCTCACCCACTGATCAATACATGAAATAATACAAATGGAGCACATTTACTGTCATCACAGCTCACTTCAAAAATAGGAAAATAATGCTTGAGAATAATTTTGATACGGATTATACGTTTTTTTTTAAATGGCGTTTTATGATTTATAATTCATCGAGAAAAACGAGACAATAATTTTAACTAAGCTCATCAAACAAAATAGTCAATATTCATAAGTTTGGTTTTTGCCTTTTAGGAGGTTCATATCCAAACACCGGCACAGGTAACAACAATTCTACAATTAGAAAAGAATTAAAAAATAAATGTTCTTTCTTTCTCCGTAAATAATGCGGAAGGGTTCCAAAGATTCATCGAATAATAATCATAGACGTATACATATGTTACATTTTTAAAACGAATTTTAAGAGTTTCATTTTGGTCTTGATAGGTGGACCAGACATGCACGTATGCAATGAGGGGGATTTCTCCTTAGTTTTAGGGTATTTTCATTAATTTTTTTGTGGCGGAGCAATTAACAAATAAGTTTTAAGCAGAGTGCCAAAGCGCTGTCAAACTGCGAACGATATCCTCGGAATTTAGCATAGATACAAAGGTAGTGGTTGAAATTTTATTATTACCCAATATTCTATTTGAATATGTTTTACGCATGTATGACTGTTTCACGATTATTTCCCATGAAGAGTGTTACAGTTCATTTTACGGGCAACAGTTCAAACTATCGCCCGGTCACGTAACGAACTGTTGCCCTCTGTAGTGTTGACGTCATCACGTGCGAAATTGACGTTATGTTTTGGTTAATAAAACGGTTATATCATGGCTACTTGCGGAATAGCCAAACTATTGTCATTCTGTAGTTGAGGAGAACTGGAAACTGTTTACCAGGTTTCCCCCACTATCTTGGGACAATTGTTTGACTATTCCTCAGGTAGCCATGAAATAATTGTATACTATTATTCAAGACTTTTTAAAGATAGAATTATTTTATAATCAATTTTATCAAGACATTTTCATTCAGATTTTTGATTTTGTGACTCTCACCCACTGATCAATACATGAAATAATACAAATGGAGCACATTTACTGTCATCACAGCTCACTTCAAAAATAGGAAAATAATGCTTGAGAATAATTTTGATACGGATTATACGTTTTTTTTTAAATGGCGTTTTATGATTTATAATTCATCGAGAAAAACGAGACAATAATTTTAACTAAGTTCATCAAACAAAATAGTCAATATTCATAAGTTTGGTTTTTGCCTTTTAGGAGGTTCATATCCAAACACCGGCACAGGTAACAACAATTCTACAATTAGAAAAGAATTAAAAAATAAACGTTTCTTTCTTTCTCCGTAAATAATGCGGAAGGGTTCCAAAGATTCATCGAATAATAATCATAGACGTATACATATGTTACATTTTTAAAACGAATTTTAAGAGTTTCATTTTGGTTTTGATAGGTGGAACAAGTGGCACAGGTAGATTTATTATGAAAATATGATTATATGGCTTATTCGCATATTTTGCTTTTCTATCAATTTTATGATAAGGCATAAAGAGCTTTCGAAAATATACAGAGCCATCTATTCTAATGTGGATACTAGGAAATTAAATCGTAAATATACATGGCTTTAGGTAGGGTATTGTTAGCAAACCGGAGATGCTTGCTCTTCCCGGGCACCTAATCTTATCTTGCCATTCACTTTTGCTTCTTTATAGAATAGTTTTGGATTCGTTTTAGATTTGTCTGATCAACATTGAAATATATGTCATTTGTTTAATTTTAGAGATCAATATTTGCATTCAACAGTTTTTGTCTCATCAGTGATTCTCGAGTCCGAAAAAATGGAAATCCAAATAAAATGATTTCTAAACTAATTGCATTCAATTTCTAACAAAGACCCTTCCAGGGGCAGAGCTATGTTAAACGTCTTTAAATTCAATAGCATCGTTTAAAACCTGACAAATTTACAGCATGGACCAGACATGCACGTATGCAATGAGGGGGATTTCTCCTTAGTTTTAAGTTATTTTCTTTAATTTTTTGTGACGGAGCAGTTAACAAATAAGTTTTAAGCAGAGCGCCGAAGCGCTTCCTCGGGATTTAACATAGATACAAAGGTAGTGGTTGAAATTTTATTATTACCCAATATTCTATTTGAATATGTTTTACGTATTTATGACTGTTTCACGATTATTTCCCATGAAGAGTGTTACAGTTCATTTTACGAGCAACAGTTCAAACTATCGCCCGGTCACGTAACGAACTGTTGCCCTCTGTAGTGTTGACGTCATCACGTGCGAAATTGACGTTATGTTTTGGTTAATAAAACGGTTATTTCATGGCTACTTGCGGAATAGCCAAACTATTGTCATTCTGTAATGGAGGAGAACTGGAATCTGTTTACCAGGTTTCCCCCACTATCTTGGGACAATTGTTTGACTATTCCTCAGGTAGCCATGAAATAATTGTATACTATTATTCAAGACTTTTTAAAGATAGAATTATTTTATAATCAATTTTATCAAGACATTTTCATTCAGATTTTTGATTTTGTGACTCTCACCCACTGATCAATACATGAAATAATACAAATGGAGCACATTTACTGTCATCACAGCTCACTTCAAAAATAGGAAAATAATGCTTGAGAATAATTTTGATACGGATTATACGTTTTTTTTTTAATGGCGTTTTATGATTTATAATTCATCGAGAAAAACGAGACAATAATTTTAACTAAGTTCATCAAACAAAATAGTCAATATTCATGAGTTTGGTTTTTGCCTTTTAGGAGGTTCATATCCAAACACCGGCACAGGTAACAACAATTCTACAATTAGAAAAACAATTAAAAATTAAACGTTTCTTTCTTTCTCCGTAAATAATGCGGAAGGGTTCAAAAGATTCATCGAATAATTATCATAGACGTATACATATGTTACATTGATTAAACGAATTTTAAGAGTTTCATTTTGGTTTTGATAGGTGGAACAAGTGGCACAGGTAGATTTATTATGAAAATATAATTATATGGCTTATTCGCATATTTTGCTTTTCTATTAATTTTATGATAAAGCATAAAGAGCTTTCGAAAAACAGCGGAGTCATTTATTTTGATAAAGGTACAGGGACTTTAAATTTGTATATCACAAGACATTAATACAAATTAAAAAAAAAAATGACAGAAACATGATACATGTACATATAGTTACTGGATTTTCTTGTGAAGAATATGTGAAAGTTTTTAATGTATCATCTATACTCAGAGAATAATACAGAGTATAGTAACAGAAGAAAAAAAATTGTGGATTGAATAAATGTCATATTCACTGTACAAAATAGTACTCGTAAATAATAAATAGAGCAATCATATTTTAAACAAATTCAGATAATGAAGATAATATACCCTAAATCTAGATAGAAGTAGAAAAAATGCTCCGCCTAGACAAACCCGTGTTATTATTCGATTCTCTTTGGAGAAAGTAGGTTACGTTAGGGTAACGATTTAGACAAATTACATCACATTATATCGGCGTATGTTGTTATAAAACCATTTCTTAAATTTTAACCATAAACAATTTATTTCTATTAAATTTTGATTATGTCTCACGGGAGAATATACATCTTTAGAGAGAGCGCGAACCAGCTTATAAAGTCTTCGAGAAAAATACTCAATGTTTATAACTGAATGCATCAGAAAAGTACGCAATTTTTGTATACACCTCTGCTTTTTTTTCTTCAGGAGGTTCATATCCAAACACAGGATCAGGTAAGAATCCTACTGCTAAGATATAGATAAGATTAAAAGAAAAAAAATTAATTCTGAAATTAATTCATCGAATAATTTTAGACGTATTCAAACATTGATAAACCGATTTTCAAAGAATTTCATGTTGGTTTTGATAGGTGGAACAGACGGCACAGGTAGATTAATTATGAAAATAATTACCTATGGCTTAGTGACAAGATGCTGCTTATTTCCCTATTTCATGATAAAGCATCAATAGCTTTCGAAAGGAGCGGAGACATTTATTTTGAATAAGTCTTATGCAATGGGAAATTCAATCGAACATATATGCATTTTAATCGAACATTAGCCTTTTGGAAAATATGAATACACAGTCATACAAAAGAAATTACATTGATAATGAGTGTCTTAATCTGTGTTTTGTTACGGTTATGAAACATGCAGCAAGTGTATTTATCGTACATGTAATGCGCGCAGGCGCATTTCATACGATAGATGCACTTGATGTGTGTTGCATACCCATAACAAAACACAAATTATGACATTTATTCTATATATATGCACCACAATTGTCAGTTTCATTCTTGTTTCCTGAAATCGTGAGTTTTCTTGTAAGTAGGTGACGTTAAAGTTAGGACACCGCGGGTTCAGTTTGCAGGTTAGAACAGCCGTCACACATAGAACACACATAGGTACTGGGTTCTGATGTGGATAAAAATCATATTTAAAAAAAAATATTTTATCTATACTCAAAGAATGAAGTAGTGTATGATGAAAAAGAAGAAACTGTGGGTTGCTTCTAAGTCATTTGTACTTTACAAAATCATACTAATAATATGAAATTTGGAGTCGCACACTATTAACTAAATAGATACACAAACTGCGGTAAGCAAACTAGCGGGCGACACTAAAATCACTTTAGCTTGAAGTGCCAGTGATGAGGGTTTACTTCTCGAAACAAATGTATGGTGCATTAAAATTGGTTTGAAATTTTGCTCAAGATTGTAACGAGTTGGAACACTCCGACAAATTTCGAAAAGTGTTCGATAGGGCAACTATTAAAAAATACAAATAGTAAAGATTCATGTATACCCAACCTTTGTTTAAAGATTGAATGAGTGAAAATACTCAGTCTTGACAAATCAGATTACATTATTCGAATTTCTAAGGAAATAATGGGTCATATTAGGGTATCCATTTTAATCGCAATATATAACCGTTCTTTCAGTACCAAAGACATGCTGCATTCGACTTTTTCTTACGTTTTTTTTTATTACATCAACAATGCATATTTAATCAATTTAGATTATGAGAGGTTTATAACCGCAAAGCCAATTGCATCTTGATAAAAAAAAAACAAAACAAAAAACGAGAATGGACTAAGAAAGTCTTTTAAGGAAAAGGACTCAATGTTGATAAATTACAAAACGGCAGAATAAATACTTCATCTTGTATTTGTATACAATTTTGCTTTTTCTTTTTAGGAGGATCATATCCAAACACAGGATCAGGTACGAATTTTTAGTGTATAAATACAGGCATTTAAGAAGAGGGGATCTCCAACAATATTTGGTTGCAGCACTCACAGCTAACCCTATAACACCCAATGCAAAAACTCAAATAAGACACGCACAGAAAGAGACAAAAAAGGGACAAGGAACACCAACTCACACCATAGAAACATTAAAAATAAAAGACCACACATAAACCAACGAGACCAAAGGGTAACCGGTGCCGACTCAGACTTTCACACGAGCCTGGAATTTGATACAAATCAGAAGTTTTAATTTCTTCCTTGCCTTAGTAAATAAACATGATAAAGGAATCACTGAATATATATTACAAAGTTATAACGATTTTTAAGAGTTTCATGTTGGTTTTGATAGGTGGAACAGGTGGCACAGGTACATTTATTATGAAAATAACCATCTTAGGATTTATGGCTGCTTATTTCAAATTGAGGCACCAAAGCTTTAGGAATAATGCAAATCAATTTATTTTCATATGTACACTATGCTTTTTTTAATTGTATATTTATTCAATTTTTATGTTTTGATAGGGAATTAAGATTTAAGATTCTATTTGGATTATAAGTAAGTGTTATACCGATCACCAAACAACATCAATAACTATGAAATAATTTTCAGCTTGCTTCTGTTTTAAAAGAATTCCTTTTGAAATGATTTATCATTACCCAAAAAAGCATCATGTAGCGTGTGGTATATATGACTATGCTATTCCCTCATTGCTATTGCTGAATTCGTACCGTCAACAATGCATTATTATAAAAACGGGGAGAGGTCATATACCCCACGAGGTCATTTGCATCTTAAAAGAAAAAGCGAACAAGCTTTGACAGTTCTTAGAAAAGATTAATATGTTTATAATGTTAAACGTATTCAAATTCAACTAAAGTTAGTTCCTTTATTTGTGTATAAATAACTTTCGTTTTGTCCTTCATATCCAAACACCGGCTCAGGTAATTCTCAAGTGTTATGACATAAATCCGGATATTTTAGATGAATTGTTTTTTACCAGAGTGAAATTTGTATCAGCATATCAATTTAATGATGTTCATACACGTAAATAGATTTTAGTAAACATATTTTAGTAAACATATTTCAAGAGCTTCGTTTTGATTTTGATAGGTGAAACAGGCGGCACAGGTAGATTTATTATGAAAATAATCCATGGCGTTATGGCAAAATGCTGCTTATATGGCAACATATTATTTTTAATTCGAAGCCATTTTTTTTGAGACGGTTATTGAAAAATGGAACGGTAAAAGCTTAGGTGCTTTAAACTCCTGATCTTGGTACAAAAAAGTAAAAGAAAAACCTGTTGCCGATCAACAGAAATCAACTGAAATAAGAAAAATACACGAAAATTATACTCCAATGTTTTTTACTGGATTCTTATTTTTAGAAAGAATGAGTCATTTATGGTAAACATGGTTCCCTTATATTCAACATTTTGAGCGATTATGTACCAACAATTTGAACAAGTTTCGGAAGTATGCTCAATAGTATTATCTTAGAAAAAAATAATGAATAAACGTGTTTTCGTAAGTACCACAGCATTAAAACGGAAAAGATGGATGCATTGATTCCGTTGTTAGGTTTTTTATTCTAGACGATTCGATTATATTTCACGCTTATGCCCTGACCATTGCTTTAAAAAAGATCAAGGTGAGTATTAGAGAAAAATATAACTGTTCTTTGAATTGATGAAATACTCGGATTAGCCATGCACATCACAACGTCCGTTACATTTCGATGTATTTTGATTGATTATTCTCTTGAATGTATTATTGTGTTATATCATATGGTCTTTACATTTTCTGTTTTCCATGTAACTTTCAGGAGGTTCATATCCCAACACAGGCTCAGGTAATATATGTTTTGTGCGTAAGAATTATCCTAATGTTAATTTGAAAAAAAATCGGATTCACACTGACGCAATAAACTCGTATTACTTATTTTTTGAAATTACATCAAGATAGATAAATTGCACAAGACGTCTATTCATAGATTCAAAGACTATGGCACTTCAATATGCATGGTTCCATCCTCAATATGTAATTATAAAATTTATTGATTAAAGTACCTCTCTACACGGCTTAAATGCTAGTCAAAATACCAATTTTCGTTTATAAATAATCCGACTATTAACTATTTAATGGATAAGAAAAAGTAAAAACTATTAATAGCTTGGTGGGCATTTTTTTGCCACGAGATCCTAAAATACATACTATGAAGGCATTTTTCTTTGCCACGAGATCCTAAAATACATACTATGAAGATCAATTCGTACTTAGATTTCAACAGTTTACGATATTGACACAGTATACATGTACTCATTTTTCCATGTTCAAACATTATTCGCTTCTTTTCATATGGTGGAGGTTTTTGTTTTTGTTTGCTTTGGTTCCTGTTTTATCCTGATTTTGTATGCCTTCGGTTTCTGATTTTCTGAATTATCGATTTTGTACTGTAGACAGGGATATGGTCATTATCCATATTTGTCATGCAACAGAATAAACACTTTGTTGGGTGCATATAGGTAGCGTTCAGCTATTAAATAAAAAAGATCTAAAACATTTTGTGAAAAAGCTAAATACAGATTAAACACTTTGTTTATGTCTGTGGGAGCAATTTCATGTTGTAGGAAATCCTATATTTTGTTGAAATATTGGCCAATAATTTGTTTCAAATCGTGTTAAGGAGCACTTTTTCTTGTTTTAATCCTTTCTTCGCATAATAAGAAATCAATTTATGTTAAATAAATAATACCATCATGAGACTTTTTGAAAGCTATGGCGCATTGCAAGATCTCTTCCTCTTATTTTTTTCTTATATATATTTTTACACAGAAAGGTAAATACTCAGATTAAATGATATCTAAACAAGCTTTATGTACTTATTTCCATTGAAATCTCGAGCAGAATGAATGATGAGATACAACTGATTGTAAAAGAACTATTAAACAAGGATATTTTTTAGATATTAACAAAACTATACATTATTTTCTTTCAATTTATTTTAGTCCCCTACCGGCAACGCTGAAGGTGACTATTCGTTTCCTCTCGGTTTGTCTGTCTGTCTGTCCGTCTGTCCCATTTTCAGTTTTTTCTAATTGGTTATATTCTACTCATAATTTGTAACATTTACATGAAAATAAAAATTTCTGCAAACTTTCACTTCTTTGGTTGCATCTGATTGAAAGAATGAATAAATAAATAAGCTACATTTTCTTTGTTAATTTAAACATTAAGCTGTAGAGAGTGCATTGATAATGGTCAATTCGGTTATGACGTCGTCACAGGAGTGGGGAATTTAAATTGACATCAGACCAATTATACTTTTGTCTGTGTAAGATGTGAAATAAGGATGGAAAATGTGAAATACGAGAAAGCGAATTCTGTATGGATGAGATGTTGTGGAATATTCATGTATTAACTTATATGTAATGATTTTGGTAATCATTGGCACCAATGGCACCATCATTTCAAAGTAGTAGGTTTTATTCAGCTCAATGAAAATCTTCTAATTGACGAAAGGGTAGAACAAGATCGAGAAAGACAACATTGCGATGGAAAAATAAATAATTATATGAATGTACTTCTGCATTCTATGTAAAAGAAGAATAAATGTTCCAATCGAAAAAAATAATGATGCGAAAGAAATAGAGGCATGAGAGGTTAACATAATATATTATGTATTTAAGCAAGAAAAGGAAAGATCGGGACTGTTTTGATATTTTGAAAAATGACCTGATTACACGTTCTTGCTTTATTGCAGAGCTTTTTTACATTGAACATATGCCAGAAACTTTCGCGAAAATGACACAAATTTGACACAATGTAAGTCTAACTGCTCGTTTTCCCTTTCAGGAAGCATGTATCCAAACACAGGATCAGGTGAGCTTTTCATAGCATTTACGACAACAGAAGTTAGGTGAATAAAAAAGCGTGTTGCGTTTTTTATTCGAGAAGAGTAATTCTGGAAAAAAATCTGCTTTAACATCAGAGTGTCACTGCTTGTGGACGAGGAGTCCCCAAGGACAGATCAATTGTTTAAACGGATTCGAAAATATTTCTGTTCACAAAGTTTTCTCGCAATTTCTGAAAAGTGGTGTTATGGGTCAGAATACCCCAAAACGCCAGCAAAAATCAGACAAAGACAGAATATAAATTTACAAGTTTAATTATGTACAAAATATATATATTTCAAATGATTACAACTTACAATACAATGTCCGGATCAAAGTGTCCGTTACGGTCCACTAAGTCTATCGATGTATGGTTTCCGGTAATCACAAACGTTCTCGAAAGATCGGTGTCCAAACGTTGTTAAATGGATTAAAGTCTCAACAAATAAAGTGTCCCAGTATATCAGAATAGATGAATGAATCGTGTCTACGAATGTGTACGAATGCCCCCTTAACACAGTTCCTCAGAGGTATTTATACTTAATAACAATGAATTAACCAGAAGCTTCTAGAACAATGACTCATTACACATGATTAACAATAGAGTAAATTCTAGAAATCACAGTCATGTGATGATAATGATGTAACATAGAACATACTGGAATATTCTCTAATGAAATAAAGATGACATAGTAAAATCTAGAAAGAATTATTATGAAAGCATTAAATAACATGACTAAGTACATGTGCACCTACACATAAAGTAAAACTAAAATAATACATGACCCACAACACCTCCCCCCTTAAAAAAAGTTTGAATGTCAATGAAAACTTAGGTGGTAAATTCTGCAAAAATCACTCATGAAACTCTCGATAGTGCATCTGCAATCACATTGTCTTTGCCCTTGATATGGTTAATAATGATATTGTACTCTTGCAACAATAAACTCCACCTTGTAAGTCTTTGATTCTTGTTTGACATTTTGTGCAAAAATGTGAGAGGGTTGTGGTCAGTAAACACAAGAATGGGATGTAAAGTAACATTCAAATAAACATCAAAATGTTGTAAAGCTAACAATAATGCAAGACACTCTTTTTCAATAGTAGAGTAATTCTTTTGACATTTAGTCAATTTCTTTGAAAAATAACAAACAACTCTATCTACACCATCATCATTTTCTTGAAACAAAGCAGCCCCGATTCCTACGTCACTGGCATCAACAGTAAGCTTAAACTGCTTATCAAAATTTGGAGCTGACAGGACAGGACTATTCATAAGAACACATTTGATTTTCTTAAAAGATTCGTCACAGTCATTGGTCCATGCAAAATTCACTTTCTTTTGTAACAGATTGGTAAGTGGACCAACAACTGACGAGAAATTTGGACAAAATTTTCTGTAAAATCCTGCCATTCCCAAAAATCTCATTATCTCTTTCTTATTGGTAGGAATCGGGAACTTTGAAATAGCTTCCACCTTGGCCATGATAGGAGTAACAAAACCTTGACCTACTTTGTGACCCAAATATTCTACAGTCGCATGACAAAATTCACTTTTCGCAAGGTTCACTGTGAGGTTTGCTTTCGCCAGTATGTCGAAGAAGGTACGCATGATTCGGAGATGGTCATTCCAGGTGTCGCTGTAGATGATGACGTCATCGATGTACGCCTCGCATCCTTCGAGATGATTTAGGAGCGAATGAATCATCCTCTGGAATGTGGCTGGTGCGTTTTTCATACCAAAGGGCATTACTTTATATTGGTATAGCCCATCTGGAGTCGCAAATGCCGATATTTCTCTGGCTCTCTCGGTAAGCGGGACCTGCCAATAACCTTTAAGCAAGTCAAATTTACTGACAAATTTTGCACTGCCAATTTTATCGATACAGTCATCGATTCGTGGGATCGGATAAGAGTCAGTTTTGGTGACTGAATTGACTTTTCTAAAGTCCGTACACAATCGGTAAGTTCCGTCTGGCTTCGGAACAAGAATACATGGGGAACTCCAATCACTATTGCTGGGTTCAATAATGTCATTTTCAAGCATGTATTGAATTTCTTTCCGCATGTATTGAAGCTTTATCGGGTTTAACCGATAGGGATGCTGTTTGATAGGTGACGCATCACCCACAATGACGTCATGATGAGATGCATTCGTCTTTTTTGGAACGTCCGGAAAGATGGTCGTATATTCCCGCATTAATTGGTGTACTTCCTCTTCTTGATGCACGGTCAGATGTCCGAGTTTCACTTCCGGATTTGTCAGAATTTCAGAATTCTTTAAACGGACACTTTGAGCGAAGTCTTTTTCAACAGTCTCTTCATTACATTCCGGTTCAACACAATTTTCAAATGTATTTACATTGGCCAAAGTGGAAACTGGTTTTACAAAATTTCGGTCACTTCTATCAAAATACTCTTTCAACATGTTAACATGACACACTCTTTTTTCTTTTCGCCGACCTGGTGTCTTAACCACATAGTTAACATCACTAATTTTACTCTCAATCTCATAAGGACCGAAATATCTAGCTTGCAAAGGATGACCAGGGATAGGCAAAAATACAAGAACTTTATCGCCTGGTTTAAAAACTCTGTTTCTAGCATCTTTGTCATACCATGTTTTCATTTTCATTTGTGATGTTTTGAGATTTTCTTGAGCTAATTTGCAAGCATTATATAATTTCTCTTTGAAATTAGACACGTAGTCTAAGAGATTCAAATCGCTAGTCTCAGTCAACCATTTTTCCTTCAATAACTTCAATGGCCCCCTGACCGTATGCCCAAAAACTAGCTCAAAGGGACTGAACCCCAGGGACTCCTGAACCGCTTCTCGTGCCACAAACAACACGAGGTGAACCCCTTCATCCCAGTCGTTTCCATACTGGTGACAATATGTTTTCATCATAGTTTTAAGGGTTTGATGAAAGCGTTCAAGAGCCCCCTGAGACTCAGGATGGTACGCAGAAGACTTATACTGCCTGATACCTAGCTCATGCATAACCTGCTGAAACAATCCTGACATAAAATTCGAACCCTGATCTGACTGAATAGCCTTGGGAGCACCTACGAAACTGAAAAACTTTGTAAGGGCCTTAACTATGGTCTTTGCCTTAATATTCCTAAGAGGTATGGCCTCAGGAAACCTAGTCGAAGTACACATAATTGTCAGTAAGTACTGATTCCCTGACCTAGTCCTAGGCAAAGGACCTACACAATCAACTAACACCCTACTAAAAGGTTCCTCAAAGGCTGGAATGGGTTGGAGGGGAGCAGGTGGTATAACTTGATTGGGTTTACCTACCATCTGACAACTATGACAAGACTTACAAAACTCAGACACATCTTTTCTCAACTTAGGCCAGTAAAAGTGACTTAAAATCCTATTATAAGTCTTATTGACACCTAAATGACCTGCCATGGGTGTGTCGTGAGCTAAACTCATGATGTCCCCGCGATACGCTACTGGAACCACTATCTGGTGAACGACCCGCCACACTTCATTAGGGGGTGCATCGGGTGGTCTCCATTTCCGCATAAGGATGCCATCTTGTATGTAGAAGCACTCTCCGACTTTGTCCGCTTCTTCTCGGGGAAGGGCCCTCTTGCTTAGTCGGATGATCTCCGGATCTTTAGTTTGCTCGGAGAGGAGCTGCTCACGGCTTAAGGCATCTGTACCCCTGTCTAATGGCGGATGGGAATCATCACCAGGTACTGCCGGAGACTTGTCAACATGAAGTGGTACTGACGTCTCAGGTACGCTGTCATCAATGGTAGACATGAATGTGTCAGAAAGGTCTATACTTTTGGAGGGATGGTCCTCGTTAAGTGCAGAAGTACTCTCAGCCTCTTTTAGTCTGTTCCTGGCCATCGCCCTGGTAACTGCGCAGGCTGGGTACAAGTCGTCGTCTTCATCATCGGACACGACATCGGACGTGATTTTCTCACAAACAATCGGATCGGCTACAACTTTGCCGCCAGCTAAATCGTTGCCAAGCAACAAGGAAACGCCTTGAACGGGAAGAGTAGGTCGAACACCTACGATAACAGGTCCAGTAATTAAGTCTGACTTCAAATAAATTTCATGAAGGGGAACATCAATGACGCCTAGCTCCACACCCTGTAATAAAACTGACCTACCAGTAAAAGTGTGCTCAGACAAAGGCAATGAACCCTCTAACAATAAAGTCTGGGCAGCACCAGTATCTCTCAAAATCTGAACAGGCAACGCTTCGCTAGAATCACTGAGTGAAACAAATCCCTGTGACAAAAAGGGCTTATAATGATCCTCCACAAAATCATCAGAACTGGACTTAGAACCCTGAATCTCAGGAGTGTCAGAACAAATCGAATCTAAGGCTTTCCTATCATTTCTAACAGACGCACAGGCCTGTGACTTAAGTTCTTTTTTCTTCTTAAGCTTCAAACACTCACCAATAACATGACCTTTTTTCTTACAATAATTGCATGTAGGAAGCGACCCCACCCCTGGGGATGCCTCAGAACGCTCGGACCTAGGACCGGACGTAGAACCACCTTGAGATGGTGACTGGGAACTAATGGACGACTGAGACTCTTGTAAATTTTTCTTTGGAAAATCTGACGTTTTAGCACTATCGCTAGATTGAGTTTTTGACACAAAATTTTTCTTATGAGTGAGAGCATACGTATCAGACAAAACAGCGGCTTCTTCAAGAGTTTTAACATTTTTGTCTTCCAAATGAGTTCTTAAATCTTGATGTACACACTCTTTGAACTCTTCTATCAGAATGATCTGACGTAAATTGTCAAATGAATTGGGAATTTTCTTAGATCGAAACCACTGATCAAATAAATCTTCTTTTTCTCGAGCAAATTCAACATATGTTTGATTTTCAAACTTTTTGTACTTTCTAAACTTTTGTCTGTACGCCTCAGGTACTAACTGATATGCTCTCAAAATCGTGTCCTTGACCTTGTCATAGTCTGAACTCTCAGCAATACTGAGCGCCGAGTACACTTCAGCCGCTTTGCCAATAAGTACGCTTTGTAACAAAGTTGGCCAAAAATCACGTGGCCACTTCAGATTGGCCGCGATTTTCTCAAAATGTGGAAAATATTTGTCCACGGACTTTTCTTGAAATTTTGGTACTAATCTGATGTTTTTGGCGGCGTCGAATTCAGACTTGACAGGCGAAGGAACAGGATTTTCCTTAGCGCTTTTCTCTAATTTTAACTTTTCTAACTCAAACTGGAGTTCTCTCTCCTGCATACGTTCCTGTTTCTCTCTTTCAAATTGTCTTTCTTTTTCTTCTTTTTCAAATTGTCTTTCTTTTTCTTCTTTTTCAATTTGAAATTGTCTTTCTTTTTCTTCTTTTTCAAATTGTAATTGTATTTTCATTTTCTCTAATTCAAACTCATATTTTGACATTTTGGTTTCGCTTGAAACAGGTTCAACAGGAAAATCGTATGACGAAAAGATTTCCTCAGCTAAAAGCTTTTTAGCCACAATATTTCTAATTTCTTGTTTTCTCATAGAAGATTTTACATCTAACTTCAAGTGAAGACCTAAACCAATCAAATCATCTTTTTTCAGTGATTCGAACTCATCTACAGTCGGCGATTTCAAAAATTCAGTGACCGAAAATACCATGATTGATTTCTGCTGGCAAACGTTTTACTAAAAAAAAATTTTCCTCTTTTTTTTAACGAACTTTACGTAAAGTGCAAATATGCAGAGATTACTATCCCGGACGAGCCCCCAATTCTGTTATGGGTCAGAATACCCCAAAACGCCAGCAAAAATCAGACAAAGACAGAATATAAATTTACAAGTTTAATTATGTACAAAATATATATATTTCAAATGATTACAACTTACAATACAATGTCCGGATCAAAGTGTCCGTTACGGTCCACTAAGTCTATCGATGTATGGTTTCCGGTAATCACAAACGTTCTCGAAAGATCGGTGTCCAAACGTTGTTAAATGGATTAAAGTCTCAACAAATAAAGTGTCCCAGTATATCAGAATAGATGAATGAATCGTGTCTACGAATGTGTACGAATGCCCCCTTAACACAGTTCCTCAGAGGTATTTATACTTAATAACAATGAATTAACCAGAAGCTTCTAGAACAATGACTCATTACACATGATTAACAATAGAGTAAATTCTAGAAATCACAGTCATGTGATGATAATGATGTAACATAGAACATACTGGAATATTCTCTAATGAAATAAAGATGACATAGTAAAATCTAGAAAGAATTATTATGAAAGCATTAAATAACATGACTAAGTACATGTGCACCTACACATAAAGTAAAACTAAAATAATACATGACCCACAACAGTGGGTCCTGTAGCATCATACCCCGCCAATTCTGCTATATCTTTCGGTATCTTTTAGACATGACTTCCACAGTGTTTGGTCACACTTCATTATTTGGATTGAGTATAGCTGATACTTCTATATTGATTATATTGATTAAATATATTTTTTTCAACAGGCGGAACCGGTGGCACAGGTAGATTCTGTATTCAAAATCTGCTCCTTCTGCTGCTTTTCTACATAACTTACAAGTGCTGATTTGTGCCTATTTAAACTGCCATATTCATACTTTCCGATTTAAGAAACAGTATTCGTGTTTAAATTTTTCATATCAGCAAAACTTTATTCTAAGGGATGAAAATTAGCTGAGTAATTTTTCCTTTTTGAATTGATCATTACATCAATACCGAATAACAGTAAAAGTAGTAGAAACATTCTATCAGGTTCAATGTAAGCTTGATATATCTATAGAATTCATGCATATGCTGCATTTTGGAGGCAGATAGCTAATATTTAGTGCGGATTTTTTATACATAAAAATGCTTCGATTTAGAAACTAGACTTTTATAAAAAAAAAAAATTTTCGAGAGGTGAAATCCAAACCAGCTTTAAATAATTCCTTTTCTCTTCCAGGAGGCTCATATCCTAACACAGGATCAGGTACGTTTAACTAATCATTCTTTATCAACATTTTGAACCCAATATTTATAATATAGCTGTTTAGTTTGCTGTTTGTTAAGCGCATGTTATTAACTATGTAACTGTATGTTTTTAGTAATTTACCTAATTTTCTGATGGCACATATCAAAACACGGACTTTTTATTAGCTCACCTGAGCGAAGCTCATGTGAGCGATTGTCATAGCGCGCCGTCCGGCGTAAACTTTTTACATTTTCGACATCTCCTCTGCAACCACTGCACAGAATTTCACGAAACATAATAGGAAGCAAGTACTCAAGGTCCTCTATCAAGTTTGTGTTTTTTATGCTGATCGGTCAACAAATATGGCTGCCAAGGGCTCTGATTGGCTTAACGCATTTTCGACTTCTCCTCTGCAACAACTGCACAGAATGAATATTTAATGTCTTCAAATTCATTAGCATCATTTTAGTGCAGATAATTTACAGCATGGATCAGACATGCATATTTCGGTTATTTTAACCCTCGTCAGTGATCCTCAATCTAAACTATGTAATATTGCCAAAATCTGTGAAAATTATGTCCTAAATATACCGAAAGAAGTAGCAATATGGATAGGATATGATGCTACAGGACCCAGGTTTTAGAAATTTGAGAACATTTTGTAAACAAAAATTTTCAAATGCGTTTGAAGAAACGACCAACCGAAATTGATCGAACTTGGCTACATGTGCCCTCGGGTAATTTCACAAAACCGTACAGGAAGCAAGTACTCAAGGTCCTCTTTCAAGTTTGCGTTTTTCGTGCCGATCGGTCAACGAATATTGCCACCGAGGGCTCTGCTTGGCTGATGCATTTTCGACTTTTCCTCTGCAACCGCTGCTCAGAATTTCAAAAATTCCTAAAAGAAGTAGGTACTAACCTCCACAAAGTTGTGATTTTCATGCCGAGTAGTCAACAAATATGGCGGCCATGGGTTCTGATTTGCTGACGCCTTTTTGACTTTTTCTTTGCAACCGCAGCACTTTATTCACAAAATCTTACAGGAAGCAAGTACTCAAGGTACTGTACCTAGTATTTTGTTTTCGCTGTAGTCTAGCGGATAGGGCATCGGGCTAGTAATATTATATTTGCTGGTTCGATCCTTGCTAGGACCATGGGTCGGCTGAAATGTACTCGTCAATGTTCTTAGTTTTCATACAAAAATGTCTATTTATTGTTTACATTGTCTGTCGTGTTAATAATAATAATAATAATATAAATCCTAAACGTTTGTGTTTTTCATGCCGATCGGTCAAGAAATATGATGGCTGATTGGCTGGCGTTTGACATCTCCAAAACTGATGCTCATAATTTCACGAAACCTCCACCGAATCGTCCACTACTATTCTTTTGTTTGCAACTCAGGTGAGCGATGTTGTCCCTTTGGGCCTTTAATTGTTTTTTCATTTATTTTTTTGTTCAGTCTAGTACAAGGAATAAGAAATTTTCTATTCATTGCCACAAAAATGTATAATCAAAGTCAATATCAATTGTTTTATATTACAAAATATATTTTTCAAAATTTAAATTGACCATTTTCAATAGGAGGAACTGGAGGCACAGGTATATCTATTTTTAACTAATACTATTTATGCTTTTTGGCTTGTTTCCTGTGCTTTTAAAGATCTATTTTTAATCAAGTACTAGGAATAAGAAATTTCATACTTATTGCCACAAAAATGTATAATCAATGTCAATATCAATTGTTTTATAATTACAAAACATATTTCTAAAATTTCAATTGACCGTTTTCAATAGGAGGAACTGGAGGCACAGGTATATCTATTTTTAACCAATAATATTTATGCTTTTTGGCTTGTTTCCTGTGCTTAAAAAAATCTATTTCTAGTCTAGTACTAGGAATAAGAAATTTCATACTCATTACCACAAAAATGTATTATCAAAGTCAATATCAATTGTTTTATAATTACAAAAAAAATATTTTCTAAAATTTCAATTGACCGTTTTCAATAGGAGGAACTGGAGGCACAGGTATATCTTTTTTTAACTTATGACATTTATGCTTTTGGCTTGTTTCCTGTGTTTTAAAAGAATCCATATTCAATCTGCAGAACCATATGAATGCCGTAAAAAGTCACGCATCAAAAAGATGTATGCCGCCAAAAAAGTTTTTGTACGGAAGGGTTTATGCAAGGAGAAAACTTTCTTTTATTTCTTCAATAACTTAGTTTAAACTACAAGGACATGTACATTATAAGGAAATAACTGAACTTCAAGAAATAAGGAACCTAAGTCAACATTATCATAGTTTTATCATTACTCTATTTTTTTAAGTACTCTTATTTTTAACATATCTTGGTGAGGTTCAAAATTGAAGACAAAAATAATTGATATTTTATTTCTTGCTGTTTCAGGAGGCGTTTACCCAAACACTGGTAAGTTCACTTTGATAGAAAAACGAAGGAAAATATTGTGTGCAGCAATAAGTGCTAGGACAAAACAAATGCAACAGATAATCAAAACTGTATTCTGAGATTCATTTTGGATTCACGAGATTTCAAGATGTATTTTCAATATTTACATCAGTCTCACAATTAGTAAAAAGAAATAATCTGTAAAGAAGAGACATAATTAGAAGGTAGATATTTTTTACTATCATATTTTGATAGGAGGTTCTGGAACAGGCTCAGGTAAATGAAACAAACCATACACTAATATACAACGGTACAGAATCTTCATAGATATAATGATTTCTTTACCATGTCATCCATGAATATACCATGGAAATCATTTTAAAGTTGCATTTGCTAATGTATAACCTATGCCAATATCAATCGTTTTACAATTATAAAACATATTTTCTAAGATTTCAATTTACTATAAATAAATATTAGATACAAACAATTGTGATACATAGAAAAAGTTATTTTTAATCTGCAATTAATCCATATTCAGTCGCAATTTTGTTAATTACAACCAAAGCTTTAATTTGTATCTGTTTAGTTATTGTTTTTTTGGGGGTTCTGTTTCTTTTTATATATTTTAACTGCCTTAGCGTAAGCTTTTCAAAGCGACAATAACACTCTTTATGAAGTATTATTGCATTATACGCCTGAGACAGTCACTAATGCCTTTGCTGTTTCTTCTTAAATTGTACATTTAAAACAGATTTTCTGTAAGGATAAAAAAGCTTGCCATGACCTGTCATGGATTTCATGGTGCTTTCTGTAATTTACATACTAAGTGTTAAAACAATAAAATTATACTTTATTGATCAATTAGAACCACGGTTAAAATAATAACGAGGTCAATTGTTTTAACAACGTTATAGATATGAGAAATGACACTTCTTGCAGCATTCTGTTCACATCGAAGCCAAACTATTATTGAAATCACAAATACGTGTGAAAATCAAAAAGAAAATTTTGTGTTCTCAAGGACTGTTTTGCCTGTTTTTAAATATTTAGGAGATCGATATAGAAAAAAAATCGCACAGGCTTAAGGTCTTTGAAATAATGTTTACAAAATAAAAATCCATTGCTGGAAAAAGTTTATTGACTCTGTTAACCATTACTAACCATGCCTGCAGTTTATCTGTCTCAAGATTGAGAAAATGCCCATATATTCTGTTATTTTAGAAGCTTGAAAAGGCGAAACTTATCTATTCACCTTACAAAGGACATTAGTATATTTCTTCTTTCATACGTCACATATCTGATAAGGAAAAAGTATGATTCCGATTTGAAAGTAATACATTTGACAATATTGAGACTACATAGAAAATAAAGTATATTGTATTTTGGCAGATATTCCTCCATTAAATACGTAACTTTGTGCAATGGACAAAGGGGTGAATTCAAACATAAGTGACCCATTATAAGTCCAACAAAAAGAGCAACCTTTTAGTATTAACATGTCATTACTTTTCATATCTGTAATAACAAAGTGAGAGGTAATACATCTAGCATTTTATATGTATAAAGGTTACAAAGATATTCATATTTTGGGCAGTAATTTTATTGATAAAAACGTATGCTTTGTGCAACGGACCAAGGTAAGTTTAAAGAAAATTACCCCATTATGGGTCAACTATAAACTAGCAACCTTTCCGATTTATCTGGTAATCATCACTGTTCAGATCTATTATAACAAAGTGAGAGGAATTACGTTTGGTAATCTACTCAGAGGAAATAGGATATTGTATTTTGTCATTTATTTGCTCGACATTTTCGTTTTGTCTGGTTGTGATAAACGTTCTGCTCTTTTAGAACAAAGTGAGCGGTATTGAAAAAGATGATAATTTTGATTTGAAAAGGATGTGGACAGGAAAATGCGGTAATTTGACACTCGTACGGGCATTGCACCTAATTTCCCCCATCAACTCTATTGAATTTATTACAATCTCGGCTTTAAAGGAGCTGTTAAGATAAGGCGTAAAATCAGCCCTGAAAAGTGGAATTTTGAAAATTGAAATTTCAAGAACCTTTTTTGGTAAAATGTATACCTATACGGCATCCCATCAGAATATGAAATTATTTTTTATCTGTTTTGCATAATAATGCTAATTTTTGGATCAAAACTTATCTTTTTCTCATAGAAATCAATAGAAAACGGAAAAGTTTTATTGAACATTGTTCCCCCCGGATATACAGAAAGCCACTTTTACTGGAGATGTGTATCCATGATACAAATTTTTTGGCAAAGTGGGGTTCTGTATCTCCGGGGGGAACACTACCCCAGAGACGAAAAACTAAAAATAGAAAGGGGGTGCATTTTATAAGAATCGATCTTTTTGACCATTAAATATAGCACATTTGACTATTTTTCCTCTTTAATCCATCAAACATTGTGTACTCAATATGATTGAATGACAAATATGGATAATGACCATATCCCTGTATACAGCACAAAATCGATAATTCAGAAAATCAGAAACCGAAGGCATACAAAATCAGGACAAAACAGGAACCAAAGCAAACAAACAAAAACCTCCACCACATGAAAAGAAGCGAACTCCCGATATGGGAGTGAGATCAGGTGCCCAGGAAGAGTAAGCATCTCCTGCTTGCATGCAACACCCGCCGCTTCAATTCGGTAGAACTGTCACATCCGGTAACTTCCATTTCGGAAGACATATAGTACAATCTTGGCTTGGATGGCTCAAATGGTCTATGACAGAATATCACCCACCATTCTGGAGAGTGGGACATCATAGTGTATGACGAGTTCCCCATATCGACCGTAGAACTTCCTCAGTGACGATGTTAGTCGGTCACAAACATATCCCTGACTGAGAAGCTTATCTGAAAGACGCCTAGCTCTCAGAACAAAATCCGTATATTTCGTACTTGCTCTGGCATAGCGTATCAACTGAGATATGAAAACGCCATAAGCAGGCGATGAAGGGATGTTGCTACTCAGAAAAGGAAAGTTCGTAATGCTGAAATTGAAGTCGTCACGTTTGTCATAGAGTGAGGTGTTCATGTGACCATCAGTGTCGTAGGACAACATTATGTCCAAATAGGATGCTGAATTATTTGTCTCTGTAGTTTCTTTGACTTCAAGCTCTGAAGGATAGATTCTGCTCAGGTAATCTGCGAATTTCGGATTATTGATGGACAAAACATCATCTATGTATCTATAAGTGAAGTTGAAGTCAGAAGCTAAGTATCTTTTCCCTTCAGAGACCAAAGATTGAATGAATTCAGCTTCGTACGAGTAAAGGAAAATGTCGGCAAGGAGTGGGGCACAATTGGTCCCCATTGGAATTCCGACAATTTGCTGAAAGACCTTTCCTCCAAACACCACAAAAATGTTGTCGATCAAAAAGTTTAACATCTGAATAATATCTGTTTCAGTGTACTTATTTTCAGAATCGGACTTTTCTTTTACAAAGTAGGTTTTGTCATAGTTCACAACAATAAATTTGTATTTGCGATTACCGTTCTTACTTTTAAACGCATTACTTATAATTTTTGCGAGTCTTTCTTTCAATTTAGAATGTGGAATTGTAGTGTAAAGTGTCGAAAAATCAAAGGCTTTGATCGAATGAACTTTACTAAAATGAGTGGATTTCAGATGTTCTAAAAGTTCCTTCGAATTCTTTAAAATCCACATCTGGTTGATACCACTGCGAGAATATACTGTCGAACAATATTTTTGAAGCCCAGATTTGATTTCAGATAAAACTTTGGTGAGTAAGATCGATACAGATTTGGTAGAACATTTTGAGGAACCAGCGATGAAACGTTGTTTGTACGGATTCTTATGCATTTTAGGTATGCAGTATAAGTATGGTAAATCTAAATCTAAATTGTTAGTTTGGAAGCCAAAGAAAGAAAGAGCTGATTTGTGGTTATCTATTATTTCAGAGGCAGAAAGGTTTGTTGGGGTGTAAGTGGGATTTCCAGGTGTCGAATTTAAACCCAACTCTTTAACTAGACTTTCGAAATAGAACTTTTTGCAAGTAAATGTGTAATTATTTGAGGCTTTGTCCGCTGGTGTGATGACATAATGTTCTTGGAGGTAGGTAAGCTCTGAGATAACATCAGGGTCTTTAAATATAGACTCGAATCTGGTGCTCACGCTTGATTTTAATCGGTTAATTTTAGATAAAAGTAACCCTCTGATGGATTTTATCCATTCGGATAGTGTGTCGAGCTGTACATCCTCTTTCTTTGCCCAACGTCTTGCATATTCCTCACAAGAGTCCATGATAATTTTGAAATTTTGGTTCCATGTAAAGGACATACTTTCTCTGTATTTGGGACCCTTTTTTAACAAATCTCTCAACTTGTCGTTCTTGACTATACTAAGGTCACCTGTAATAACGTGTCCACAAGGAGAATAGTTAAAATCCGATGAAGAACATTCGCAAGGAAGTGGATGTAGTGAGGGATTACTTAAATCAATGCACTGCAAGAATCGTTTGTAATTGTAAATTTTAGATGCAACTGTTGGTGTGTAGCTATAGGAAATACAAGGAGTTTCTTGTCTTTTGAAATATGGTGGGATTTTTTCTGTGACAGTTTTGTGATTCAAAATTTGACCAAGATTCAATTTATCAATACCTTTGTTTGCAAATTTTACTTTAATGAAAGGACGGTTTGTTTTCTCCTCTGATTTATCTGATCTAACTGCTTGAAATAAACGAAAGGTAGAAATGTCCAAGATGACTCCTTGTAGTCTGTATTCTGGGGAACGTGTATCGGTATAAGTGAGGTCCTTTGTATATTCGTAGATTTCGTGTAACTTCCGTAAAGGAACAGAGTATAATTTGGTACGAATATAATGCAGGCCTAGGGGCTCATTCAAAAATGGAACCAAGTCATCGAAGGAGAAACTATGTATCTCAGGCCTATTATATTTACGAATGCCATGACTTCGAGGTCTTCTTTGTGGTCTGTTGAATAAGCTATTCACATTTACCGATTGACAACCTGGACTTGTTAAGTTTCCTAAGCTGCTTATATTATCGTTACACCCATAGGGCGCTGCAGTGTTAAGATTTTTTATCCAGAACTCTTCTCTGTTGCGACGGAAAGGTGTGCTCAAATTGGGATTGTTTGTGGGGTGATATATTTTCTCCAGGATTCTGACTCTCATAGATAAAACAGAATGATCGGCCTGGTCAAAATGCCGGTAAAGAAGTTGACTTCCTTTATTATTTATTTTTGACCGATGTCCTGACATTCTGGTTCGGAGCTTACCTTTGGTTTCACCCACATAAATCAATCCACAAAGTGAGCACTCTATTCCGTACACAACATTAGATGTCATACAGTTTAGGTTTTCAAAACTATGCGTGTTAAATGTTTGTTTTGTGAGATTACTTGAGAATGAAGTGTCTGTTATAAGGATTTTACAAGTTTTGCAGTTCTTCGTGCCGCACTTAGAAACTGAGCAATCGCTTGGTGAAAATTGGTGCTCTTTTAGTATATCGACCACTTCAATCTTACAGGGCTTGATTTTAATATACCCGTCTGCATGTTTGTACCAAAACTCATGGTTTCTACTCACTACAAATGTCTCGTCTCTAATGTCATGTAGTCTAATTCTAGGGACACCTAAATTACCTGTTGCGTATGTGTCCGTAGACGCAACAGGTTGGGGCCTTTTTATAGTGGGCGACGCCCCAGCCACTTTGTAGGTCTCTTGTGTACTATCCATTGAAGCAAAATACTGCCCGACAAGTGCCCTCGGGGACAATTTGTCCACCAGCAGTGACACATGGACAGTGGTAAAAATGACAAATATGGATAATGACCATATCCCTGTATACAGCACAAAATCGATAATTCAGAAAATCAGAAACCGAAGGCATACAAAATCAGGACAAAACAGGAACCAAAGCAAACAAACAAAAACCTCCACCACATGAAAAGAAGCGAACTCCCGATATGGGAGTGAGATCAGGTGCCCAGGAAGAGTAAGCATCTCCTGCTTGCATGCAACACCCGCCGCTTCAATTCGGTAGAACTGTCACATCCGGTAACTTCCATTTCGGAAGACATATAGTACAATCTTGGCTTGGATGGCTCAAATGGTCTATGACAGAATATCACCCACCATTCTGGAGAGTGGGACATCATAGTGTATGACGAGTTCCCCATATCGACCGTAGAACTTCCTCAGTGACGATGTTAGTCGGTCACAAACATATCCCTGACTGAGAAGCTTATCTGAAAGACGCCTAGCTCTCAGAACAAAATCCGTATATTTCGTACTTGCTCTGGCATAGCGTATCAACTGAGATATGAAAACGCCATAAGCAGGCGATGAAGGGATGTTGCTACTCAGAAAAGGAAAGTTCGTAATGCTGAAATTGAAGTCGTCACGTTTGTCATAGAGTGAGGTGTTCATGTGACCATCAGTGTCGTAGGACAACATTATGTCCAAATAGGATGCTGAATTATTTGTCTCTGTAGTTTCTTTGACTTCAAGCTCTGAAGGATAGATTCTGCTCAGGTAATCTGCGAATTTCGGATTATTGATGGACAAAACATCATCTATGTATCTATAAGTGAAGTTGAAGTCAGAAGCTAAGTATCTTTTCCCTTCAGAGACCAAAGATTGAATGAATTCAGCTTCGTACGAGTAAAGGAAAATGTCGGCAAGGAGTGGGGCACAATTGGTCCCCATTGGAATTCCGACAATTTGCTGAAAGACCTTTCCTCCAAACACCACAAAAATGTTGTCGATCAAAAAGTTTAACATCTGAATAATATCTGTTTCAGTGTACTTATTTTCAGAATCGGACTTTTCTTTTACAAAGTAGGTTTTGTCATAGTTCACAACAATAAATTTGTATTTGCGATTACCGTTCTTACTTTTAAACGCATTACTTATAATTTTTGCGAGTCTTTCTTTCAATTTAGAATGTGGAATTGTAGTGTAAAGTGTCGAAAAATCAAAGGCTTTGTAAGATACAAGAATTAGAAACGAAATAAGCAAGAGTGATGTTCATTTCTCCGCCAATGTGTATTTCGCGCTAAAAGGCTTACATTGTAGCCATTGAATGAAAAATAAGACCGTATTTTAAGTTCCGGATTTCATTATTTACCGATTAAAGGAGGTAGAACGTTCGAAATCTATTTCTGATACACAATGTAGACATATTTGACGTCCTTTAGCTTATATTTATCCATTTTAGATAAAATATTAAAACATTTATACGTTTTTTGTCGATATTATCGGATTTTCTATCCGAGCACCCCTACCTCTTTCGACCTTAATTTTACAACCTTAAGAGTTCCTTAACATAATGTAAAACATGTAAAAGGTCTGCAAATACATTATATTTCAATAATGATTCATGTATTTCTGTATGCGATTCGCCATGCGGAAGAAATAAGTTACGAGATTCAGGGCTAAATACGGCCCTTATCTTAACAGCTCCTTAGGAAACACTTTGTAGTTTCACGAACACTTGCATTGCTTTTAATCTTCGTTCGCTACAGTTCTTCGTTCCCCAAACTTTGTCTTCAGTTCTTGAAAGAACATTTTAAAGACATACGTACAAAGAGGCAATGCAAGACATTATTTGGGGATCAGTATCAGCAGTGTTGTGCTTAAGTAAGCATACTTATTTTATATTTGTAATTCATCCTACTGATGCACATTGTATATTCGGATGTTTTTAAAATGTAATTTATATAATATATGTACTTCAAAATAATATGAAGTTAACATCTTAATGCTAACCATCAAATGCTTTTTATGGGGTTAAACTTCCGGATCAAGAAAGCAAATTTCAAGGATGATATGCATTTTCAAGTTTATTCACATGTTCGAGCCTGATTTTTAAAACCGTTTTCATATAAGACAATCAATAATAATTGCATATAAACATCAAATGTTTCTCAATTTTTAACCTATACTTTCAACATAAGTTGTGCAAATCCTGCGATTATTGTTTCCCTAAGCTGAATAAAATTTATTTGAACTAACACTAACTAGCTTAAACGTTATTTTCAAACATATCAAGAAATGTGCAATTTTTCGTTCGATAACTTTCCCTATATTATTCTACCTAAATTAGTATACCCATTTTGCCATCACTAAAATTCAATTAAGATTGTAAAAAAATCTTTAGAATAAAATTCAAAGAATACAGTAAACACAATGCATGAATTTATATCTTACTTAACATAAGTGACACCTCCAGAGTTATTAATATATTGTTATATATCTTCTGCGTATACTATTTCTAGTATTCCATATAATACGTTTCAATTTTTCCTGGGATTAAAATAAGGGTCCTTTCATGCATAGCTGTATTGAGTATGTGATGAAAATTATTTTGACTTTCTTTACCTCAAGATCAGAGCTTCTCATTAGTTAAGGAACTGATGAAAGACTTTGACAGTGTAGTTCAATTGCTGCAAAATAGAAAAAAAACTTTCATTCTAAACATTTCATTCGATTTCAAATTAGTTTTTTTCATGACAATCCGTACTATTTATGCATCTGTGATTGACTTTTCCGCAATTATTTATTGTATTATTTTTTTGTTTTCATAGGTAGTTCCGGAACAGGTATTAAATTACTTTATAGAATCTATTGTAGAAATAAATATTCAATTAATCAATTAATTACACATTTCAATTTCGAAAGACAAAAGTCTGTATACCTATATCTCGAAACACTATGTTGCAATATATGTATATAAAGGTAAAATACATGTACGGCAAGATTGAAAATTTATATTGCCATACTTCTGCCCCTGCATGAAAAATGTATTAGTACAGATTATGTTAACATGCAAGATAATTATGTCGACATGCAAGATAATTATGCCGACATGCAAGATAATTATGTAGACATGCAAGATAATGATGTTGACATGCAATATAATTTTTGACATGCAAGACAAGTCGCATGTTGACATATTTAACTTGCATGTTAACATAACCTGAAGGGAAATGTCTCGCATGTAGGGGACAGAAGTATGGTGCCAAAGACACCATGTTTAATAACCATACTAACTTAAACATAATAACTGTTATGCATGAGACGACTGATATAGATTCTATTACAAATCATTTTCTGTTTATTTTCTAAAAGGAGTCTACTATCCAGGCACAGGTATGATTTAACTGTTATTTTCAGTCTTTTTTATAAATGAGCAACGCGTCTCCATAAGCAGGAGGGGGGGGTTGATATATCCTAAAGCATTCCATTTTTATCTTCTCCACTACATATTTGAATATTAGTTCTGAATTTTCATGTGAATTTCAAATAAATTCAATGATAATGTAGGAGACATAAAATTCTAATGACATTGAATTAAATTTGGTCTCAGAATGTCTCTCTCTGAACAAGACAGCTAGTGCAGTTTGAATATAAATGCACTCTATATCAATTCTAGAATAAAAATAGATACAAAGTTATCAGTTGAAACATGTATTATTATTAAGTAACCAATTTCAATTTATCTATAAGGATAGAGTGTTATTCTAGTTAAAACCGGTGTTACTGAATGTTTATCATTATTTTTTATCAGGTGGCAGCGGTAGTGGAACAGGTGAGTTGGTTTTTTCTGACTTATGTTGAAATTAACTTCAATTAGAATTGGTAAATTTGATAAAAAGATATATTTCTTTGTTTAAAATATTTGTTTTTTCTACAAAAAGAATATTAAATATTTAATGCTTACTAACTGAAATAAAGAAATATACGTATGTCCTCTTTGCGAAAAGCAGATATAGTGTTTATATTGTTTATATTGTTTACCATATTGGAATTTTGCAGAAGCATAATATACTTACCTTTGAATTTAAAAAAGAATAATTCGTCAGCGTAAACTGCATTTACTAAAAAGCAAAATGACTGATCTTCTAAGTAATTTTCAAAACTGTCAATTTGTATATATTTTAGGGATGTCCATGATTCAAATGTTTGATTTTAATTTCTCTTCGGCTAAAAAAAAACCAATAAACATCAAAGAAGTATTTTTACTTTATTCCCTTGTATGTGCTTAATATTTCACAGTTAACGAATTGCATGGTTGTAAAAAGATACAAGTTTGCTAAAACAATTTTTGCCACATTTTCTAGGTGGATCTGGCACAGGTAGAGTTTTCAAAATAAAACATTTGGACATCTGTCCTATGCTTTCAAATGTTGCTTTAGCATCTCAAACATAAAACGCCTCTGTACGATATAAGTTTGCTAATCCGCTTAAATAGTATGTCGGCGCGGGGACATACTTAAACGCAATGCCTATATTCCTTCTTACAGTTTTTGTTGAACCATTTGCTTATGCCTGCTTTATGAAGTACCCACTTTGTGAACAGCTCTACTTGATATTTTGATGTTTGACAAAAAACTTGTCAAGCTTGAAACTCATACCTCCGTTATTCCTTAAATAATTTACCTCACATAAATACTTAATTTTGAGAACTGGAATTTTTTTGCGACATATTCCTATGAAATATAATCCAGTTTAAACATCTGTAGCATTAGGGAATGAACATTGCTCTGTTTTCAAACATTTCTTGCATTGTATTTGTCCTTCAAATTTGCTCGCATTGTCCATCACAAAAATATCTTGGGAGGATTTTCTTACGGCAGTCATTCTTGCTTTGCATTTTTCTATGAATATATTGTTTTTATAAACTATAGTCGGCTTTCATTTCAATTTGCTTTCCTTATTCCAATTCGATTGCATTAATTATGGTACAAGTGTTCCGGATATAAAATTTCTGGACAGGTACAAATATTTCCAGAAGGTAACAATTGTACGAATGTATAAATCGGTATCTGCCCCTACTCTACGATATATTAATTACAAGAAAATGATCTTATTTCTATTTTCATTTAATGATTCATGGTACTTTATCTCAAATATAATCAAAAGTCTTTATTTTATTAGATGTTAGTCTAATAAAAGCGCCTGATTGATGAACGGAAAAGTGAAAAAAATACATCCCTCGAAATTAAGCCGACGAATTAATTTACTCTTTCATAATAATATTCTGGTGTTTACATAGGTCATTGTATAATTTCAGGTGGTTCTGGATCAGGTACTCCACGATAAATAAACAATTTCCTTTCAAATATTCTCCTCTGAATTAAATTGTAATTTGAGCTGATAATCAACAATATTCAGTATCTATAATCGTTTGCTGATTTGCTGATAGGTGTTTTGAATCATTCTTTAAAGAAACTGAATCTTGGTTTCAAGTTAAGATAAGCAATAAAATCATCATCTCCATCCGAAACTTATTGAAGATTTTAAAACAATGAAAATATCGGGTAAACGTTTAATTTGCTTTGACTCTTAAGATGCTGCTTGTTAAAATAATGTTTACAGCTGCTTTTGATGCAGACATGAAGCTTCGGACAGACGAAATGTTTTGTTTAAATTTTCCATCCTGTCGTGTCTATAGTTAAACAATCCTTATCTGATATGAATCTATCAAAACGTACCCCTGTTGAGCTGCGAATGATCTAGAATCGTTTATCGGTCATACTATTTATACCATGTTAAATTTCAAATGTTTACAATTAGTCGCATTAAGTACTACGGGGTCCGCTTATTCATCTCAAGTTAGTCTCAAGTCATCTGTATGGGAAAGAAATCATATATTGAGTCCTAACAGTTTACATAATACTTAACCATGATGGCACTTAATGATTTTTATAATATAATCATGGTCCAGTTGTTTAAGAAGTAAGGATACGGATTAACTAAAATTCTAATTAGAATTAAATGCTTCGCAGTTGCCTTACTATAAACGCTAAATTCTTCATCAGATAGTCTTAATTGATAACGAAGACAATTTCCTTGAAGTTAGGGGATTTAAAAATATGAAGGAGTACTTATCAAGGGTAAGTATCTATTATGCTTGTGCAAAAGAATTCGGTGGCAAAGGCGCCTGCATTGACGCTGAAGCTGGCAAAATATATAGCAAGATTTACAGGTAATTCCTCAGACAATAAATCAGTACTTAAACAGAATTATCTACAAAAAATCCATTAAGGTGGCAACGGCGGTGACGGAGGATTCTCTCTGCATTTCACAAATGGCGGTGGATCAGGTGGCAGCAGCAGTGGGTCAGGTGAGAAGAAATTCATTTCTATTTATAGTAGCAGCATTTTTCAATCGTATCCAGCTAGAGGTAGGTGTGTTTGAAAACACCATGTATGAAGTAAGAAGAGACCATCGTTATGCATAAAGGATTCTTGATTGTTGAGTGTATCTTATGTATATGAGCTATTCCTCATTAAGGTACCTCGATCAGAGTAGGAACAAATATGCATATGAATGAATTCAATTATCAGAAGTGAAGGATTTTAAAGGCATCGTTGTGTCTTAAATGAGATACGATCAGTTTTCGACTCTAAATAAGAGAGTGATAGGAGCATGATAGAAAGTTATCTTATGTTAAAAAAGATCCATTAAAATATTTTTTAAAGATGAAAGTAGAAAATTGTGTGTCAGCACAGTTAATAGAAAATATGGATAAAACTAAGGCTCCTCGAATTTTTCCCTTCTTAGTTTCATCTTTCTGATCTTATTTACTCCATACCACTTTCAAGGAAACAAAATGAAACCCCTACCTATTTAGGAAATGAAACATCACTACAAAATCGTGTTCACGAAAATTGCAATAGCAACTTACCACATCGAGCTAAACATGAGGACAAATGAAATTTTCTAGTTTAGTTCACTAACATGTACCTTGTTGTTACGAAAAATAACATACTTTGAGATGTTTTACACCCCCCGCAAAAGATGTTGGGGGGGGGGGGGCGTTAACTGGAATCACCATTGCCATCCGTTCGTCTGTTCCTCCATCCGTCTGTATGCAGACGAAAGCTCTTCCCAAGCCAATTAATGAATTTCAATGAAACATTAATATTACAGAATGAAAGATTATGATATGTAGATATGCATGAAGAAAGGGGTTTGCTGTCAATAAAGTTTGAAATGAGTAACGGCCCTTGGACATAGATTTCTTATAAATTTTGAATGTCAAACCTTGTTATCGCAACTACCTCTCGAACGATTTGATGGATTTCAGTGAAACTTTGAATAATAAAAGATCATAATATGTATATATGCATGAAGAAAGGGAATTGTAGTAGAAAAAAGTTTTACATGAGTTATGGCCCTTGAACCTAGATTTTCCATGCATTTTCAATGATTGTCAAACCTTGTCATCGCAACTCCTCCCAAATCAATGAATTGATTTCAATGACACTTTTCACCAAAAAAGGTAATAATATAAAGGGGCTTGCTGTTGAAAAAAGTGTGATCCAAGTTATGGTCCTTGGACATAGATTTTTGTTGTATTTTCAATGTCAAACCTTGGCATCGCAACTCTTCCCAAACTAATCGATGGATTTCAAGAAACTTTACACAATGAAAGATCATTATGTAGATGCGCATGAAGAAAGTGGAATTGCAGTCGAAAATGTTAAACCAAAGTTATTGCCCTTTCGCTTAGATTTTTTATGCATTTTAAATGTCAAATCTTGTCATCGCTCATCTCATAGGGCCATCATATATATATATAGTAAAACATTTAACAGACATATTTTATTCGATAAAGAAACCTTAACCCTGAATGATGACTTTATGTGAGAGAATATCCAGTTGGAAAATTGAATTTCAGGTCATAGAATTGTATCTGCTCAGACAAATTGTTAAATCTTAAATTTGGGATAATTTAGAATACATGATATACACTTTGACTAACAATGTAGTACAATTAATGTCAAAGAGATATTATTTGGCAAGGTAAATGATGATAATGTGGTCAATTTCATTATTCTATACACTAAACAATTTATTTATATACACTTAAAGAAGCACCAATATCCATCAATGACAGGTCTTATTCACTTTTTGAAATCTAAGTATGACATTCATCTTCATATTGCTCACAGAAATAAATGTGTAGACAAATTTGAGGCTCAGTGGATTGAATGGAAACAACTGTTTAATATCCTAAATATATAATGCTATCACAATCATATATTGTTCATATATTGTTCAGTCTTACTGTCTATTACTTGACTAAATATTCCAACTGATTAGCTTATATACTGTCTAAATTCACAGTTTTTTTAAAACTTTATTTATTGTGTATATCTAAGATATTGTCTTCTCAATGATGTGTGTAAGTGATGAGTGAATGTGTCCCCCTCCCTCTCCCCCTTCTCTTTCTTTCTTCTCTATATAGAAAAAAAAGATCATCATAATTCTAATATTTATGATACATGTACATTGAACAATATGATGTACCAACAAAAAAATTATTTGGCGGGGGCTATAATGCGTCCCTTTAAGGCAGTTTTCATTCTTTATCATTTTGGTACTCGTTCGTAACTCAAGAATGGCATATTTGGGTATATCAAGAACTTCGTAATCGAAATTCTGTTAAATGTGAAAATATTGCGAGGACGAAGGATTTGTTACTTAATATGTATATCTCCTCTTTATTATTCAGTAAAAAGCTGCATTTGGTTTAATAAAGGAATATTTTTTTCCACAGGAACCTGTACCGGTGACAAACTTTCAAATTGCAAAAGCTATGGTAGAAATGTCTGTACTGACTCCAAATATACAGCCTGGGTGGCTGAAAACTGCTGCATGTACTGTCTAACTGGAGGTAGTTAATTGTCAATATTGTAAAATTTGTTCCATTTTAAAATTTTAGTGCATCATATGTGGATTTCCACAAGTTAAGTATCGCAAGTAATAAACATTAAAGAAGTACTCGAGGCCAAAATAGGTAATCCAAATAATGTGAAATAATGAAGACCAAAACTCTACACTTGATATTCATGCAAAGATTTCAGTCTGGCTTCTTCAAATGTAATTGATATATCACCTTTTTTAGAAAAAAAGAAAACATTACATTTCATTTTTGATGCATCTGAATCCGTAATGGAAAGAACGTCTTCTTTCTCTCTCGAAACAAATTTTCTGACATCAAACTACATGTTTATTCAGCATTCTTCAAGATGTTATTTTTTCTCAAAAATGTTATGAGTCCGATTTGAATACTTTATTCAGATAAAAAGAAGAAGTCATTGCATTTCTGCGGAAATTGTAATTTTAGGTACAAACTAGATTTATTTAGTAATGCTTTGAGCTCTGAACAAGCTAAAAAGCAATTTGATATTGTACATGTCGATGCATTTCATTCTGACTCCCTCACTTTTGTTTGATTTAATGACTGAGGATCTAGTTCTTGTAATACAGGCATGGGTACCGGAGTTAATTCTGGAATGGGTACCGGAGGTCAATACATCAGCGGCAATGGTCAACAAGGAGCAGGGATGAGTGGAGGTTCTAATGGTAAATATGTATTACTATACAATTATTGACTTTTGATTTCGGTCTACTCGTGACTATACAGACCTGGTCAAGTATTGGTTGACCGAGGCCGAAGGCCGAGGTTAATCAATGCCTGACCAGGTCTGTATAGTCACGAGTAGACCGAAATCAAAAGCCAATAACTGCTTTATTAAATTATCAGGATTTTTATTATTTTGTTAAATTATCTTATCTAAAAAATTAACATTTGCATTGTAATGATACGCTAAGTCAAAGATCTAAACTACAAAAATCAATGCACGCGCTTGTCCCGCTCGCGCTAATCCCGAATAGACCGCTTTGGAGCGTTAGCGGTCAACTCACTCTGAGGTACACTCTATCAATAAGCGTCTCCACTAATCAGAATTAAGCAAAATCGGCAATAATTCCTTATCATTAAGTAAATGTATTTGTAGCTTATGCGCTGAAGTAAATGGAATTTTGTGTGAACGATACAAAACTCAATGTAATTCAATAGGGATGAAAATCTTTGAGAAATTGAAAGTAAAAGTAAATTCAAACTTTTGTAGATCATACAAATCATGTTGTGTTATTCTTGACGTTTATGTCGGCAATTCATTTCCGCTTTAAAGCTATATCTTTATACGTCCGTCTTAAGACCTCCTTTTATTTCGATGACAGTTTTGAATGGAATGACACGTTTCCGAAATAGCAAAATAATATATTTCATGTCAAATCGATAAAGGGCCAAAACGATTCTTCTCTTAGGCGACAGAGCTGGAAAGAAGTAATTAATATACTTCTAAATATCAACAAACAAATGATATTTCATAATAGTATCCGAAAGAAGCTTATCAATTTAACATCACATACATATCGGAAACTTGTCATTTCATTGAAAAATATCACCAAAATTAAAGGAGGTTTACATCTTAGTACAATCCCTCCAATACCATTTTGAACATAGATTTTATTTGGATATGCCACTGAATCGACCCTACAGAAAATTTGGAACCGTGCACTTTCTGTTAAGTAAATGCAGAAACTAAAATTCTAAAAATAGCACCAGAAGGCGCTAGTGGAATTAATGTAGGAAAAGCACTTTGGCTTGAAGCATCACTGATGAGAATTTTATATTCGAAACATATGTCTGAAAATTGGTTGGAAATTTTCTTCAAGAATGTATGGAGTTCGAACACTTCCGCATTATCATAATATGATACATGTTATATTAGCTACCAATCAACAGGGTTGAAATTTCAACAATTGAAATATATTCCTGACAATACGATGCTATTTAAATGTAGAATAATTCAAGACGGTGATTATAAATGAGATAATATGATGTCTTTCCTCAAACGCAATTAGGTGATTCACCGAAAACTAAATTGCATCAAAAATATTATCTAACACATGCATATAAACAAACTTTTTGTTAATTATAGGTTGTGTGTACAAGGGCAAGGTTTATCAGCAAGGTCAGACATGGAGAGATGCATGTAGCTTCGACTGTTCATGTGACGATGGTCCATCAGGAAGATACACATGTAAACCCCTGTAAGTACAGCATTATTATACAAGTCATCCCAAGTTGGCACCAATAACCCATTGATCTCATCGGTTTGTGTTTGGTGCTTTGATTTCACAGTTTGTATTCCTAGTCCCCTTTGCGTCTCTTGCTGTGTACATCTACTCGGTGTTTTAGAATGGGGTTGTTTGCTGTGGGTACTGCAGTCGAGTCTGGTTGGAGATCCCCTCCTTTCGTTATTTCCAGAAGACTTTTACTTATTTCTTTACTTGTCCGACAGTCGTCCAGTTAGACATTTTCTCTGTCTGTCAGTCCCTCTGAAATTAATATTTTATGACACTCTATCGTTTTTCAATGAGATTTGCTCTAGACATATTTTGTTTTGTCGCGGTAGTCAGAGATTTGGATGAGTAGATAAGTCTGTTAAGTTTAACTTTGACATGAACTTTTGGCATGCTAGTTAATGGGGTATTTTGGTGCTTTGCTGTGGGTACTGCAGTCGAGTCTGATTATCAGAAGACTGGAAAGGGACTTGTTCGACAGTCGTCCAGTTAAACATACTCTCTGTCTGGCAGTCTGTCTGAAAATTATATTTTATAACACTTTACCGTTTTCAATGAGATATGTTCTAGACAGATTATTTTGAAGGATAAATGAGAGGGCTATCATACATTAAATATGCATTGATGAGATACCTTCATATTGATACTTATACTTGTGACTCTGACCTTGAATTTTGACCTTCCTTAGTGAAAGACCTGAAACATTATTTTTATGAATTATTTTTGAATGGTACGACTATGACGCACATTTTACAAATTTCACATCGGTATTATGGTAAAAATCTTTCTGTAGGTCACAACTCCTTTAACCTTGTAAGTTTAAAGTTAACCTTTCTTTCACACATTAGTTTTTACTGACAAAGATGCAGACGATTTCACAAACCTTTTATCTTTAATATCTCTTTTCATAGTTCTAGTAATTTTTCTTAAAATTGGGTCAAATCAATTCTTTGAACTATCCAAAGAATAGATAATTGAGTAAATGAGAATTTAAAATTGGTATATTGGTCATCTCCGCTGATTTCTTTTTCAGGAAATATTGAATTATGAGTACGAATCTATTGATCTATCTCACCACTTATAATTAAATACATACAAGCATACATACGATTTCTAATTCTATTTGAATATTTCAGTTGTGTGCAATGGAATCTACCAAGTGTATGTACCCTTAACAACCCAGCTCCTGGCAAGTGTTGTAAGACACCAAACTGTCCATCAAATGTTCAAATTACCTATCCTGCAGGATATGTTGCCAACTAATAACTCTGACACGTTAAAATGGTTATATCTACACACATTTTGTGATCTGTTGTTTTGTACTGTGTACAGAATCTCTTATTAAATTTTCATGTTACTTATGTGGAATTTGTTTTCGTTTAAAGATTACATACGAAAACTGTAAAATCAAAATAATTCCAGAACGCAAGAAAGGAGGGGATCTCCGACAACATTAGGTTGCAGCACCCACAGCAAAATCCCAAAACACCCATGCAAAAAACACAGAACAGATACCCACAGAAAGAGACGCAAAAGGGACAAGGAACACCAACTCACAACATAGAAAAATGAAACATAAAAGACTACACATAAACCAACGGGACCAATGGGCAACCGGTGCCGACTTAGGACGGCCATCTGCCACGTAAATAGCAGACGGTGTGGTTATCCTGGATTACGTGCGCACAACCCTCCCACTATTCCGATTTTCCAGAGGTCTCGAAGAACGCACAATTATTATGTAAAACAACCTCCTCACTGTTAGATGACCACACATAAACAAGACCGTAAAACACAGGGGTCCAAGTAACACAGATGAATATGTAAATGGATATAAAAAGAGGACGTGCGTAAAACAGTCCGTGCTCTGCCGGCTGTAGCGAGCTCATATATGTTATCACCCGAGGAGTCCGACTGACATTCAGAGAGGACAGGTGGTCGGGGCCCTGTCTTCTCTAAGGAGGTTTGGACAGGGCCCGTTATGGAGTCCCGTCGTCACAGTCAGTCAGAGTGCAAGTCTTAAGAATGCGCTCGTACAAGACTGTATATTGGTCAAGTACCAAGCTTAGTGTCCGTCTGGTGACATTAGGATCATATCCACGGTATAAAAGGCGTTTGATGACTCTGACGCATTTTCGATACATATGCTGTCTACCTTTGATCCTTCTTATTTTGTTAATTATGTCACCATAAAATGCAGGTTGTGAAATACCTAAAGTAATATACTCTGTTGCTTGTATGGGTCCGAATTTCAAAAGAAGTTGATCATAATTTTTGTAAAATTTCCAGAAAGTCTTTACTAGTTTGTGAAAGCGAAAACCTTGACCTAAAAGTTTCTTTGTAATTTGTAGATTTCTATTATGAAAATCCAAAACATCAGTACATGCTCTAGCATACCGGATGAGCTGTGAAATGTAGATACCGTATGACGGTAATCTAGGGACATCACCGTCGAGCCAGGGGAAATTTACTATGTTGAATCAAAAATCATCTCGTTTGTCATATACACTTGTTTGAATTTTTCCATTGACAATTTTGATATTTAGGTCCAAAAATGGTGTTTCTGTGTCTGTAAAGATTGCCTTGTTTAGAGTCAATTCTTGTGGATAAATAACATCTTTATACTTTTCAAAAACAGGATTATCGATAGTAAGAATATCATCCAGATACCTAGAAGTACCAATGAAGCATTTCACATCATCATGTTTTCTTTGCTTTTGAAGATTTTGAATAAATTCTTTTTCATATGTGTATAAAAATAAATCTGCAACAAGAGGCGCACAATTTGTACCCATAGGAATCCCTACAACCTGCTTGTAGAGATTCTCACCAAATTTTACATAAATGTTGTCCAAGAGGAAGGACAAGGCACTATACAGGTCGCTACATGTCCATGATTTGTATGATTTGTATTCTGTAGCGGAAAAGAAACCCTTTGATTCAGATGTACAAATATAAGTTTTCCCCTCTCGATTATAGCACCATTTAATGAGTTTGGACAATTGATCATTGATCTTGTCGTGAGGAAGCGTGTTGTACATATTTAAAAAATCGTATGAAGAAATCCTATTGGCTTGAACATTTCTAGTTTTCATTTTGTCAATCACATCCCCGGAATTTTTTATAGACCAAAATAAATTTACATCATTCCTGTTAAGAACAGTTTCACAATATTTTGCAACGTGTTCCTTTACCGCCGTGAGGGCTGACGTCAGATTTCTAGACAAACTTGTAGTTGAGCAGTTGCTAGAATTAGCAATGTATCTAAATTTGTAAGGGGATTTGTGCAGTTTTGGTATGCAGTATATTGTAGGAAGATCCAATTTAGAAATAGGGATGTTGAATGAAGAAATTTCACTGTTATGTTTGCTCAAAATGTTAGGGACACTATCATTGCTTTTAATATAAGTATTTGTAGACGAAAGTTCCGAAACTAAAGTTGATATATAGTAAAGTTTTCATATGATTATGGTGTTGTTGGCTGCTTTATCTGCAGGAGCGAAGACAAATTTTTCATGTAAATTACGTAATTTGGATTTAAAATATCTTTCAGATCTAGAACCTGGATTTTCAAAAGATGAAGATTTTTGTGGAAGTTGTCTATTCGAATGTCAGTAATGTCCAAAATGAGGTTTTTCCAGTCATTCAGAGAATGCGATTCGACTCCTTCCGATTTACACCATCGTTTGGTATAGTTATCTAAAGCTTCCTTTAGCACTTCGCGACATTTAATAAAATCTATCTTGGATGGGATTCTATACTTAGGTCCTTTTTTGAGAAGACCACGGAGCTGCCTGTCTTGGATAATTGAAAAGTCACCTGTAATAATATGACCAGCTGGTTTATATAGATATTCAGATGTTGCACATTCTCAAGAAGCAGGACATGATTCAAGTATTTTAGGATCTGATGTAACTTTGTTGTAGTTAAAAACGAAATTTCGAATAGGTCCCTTATATTTGTAACAAATAAGAGGAGGTTCTAAATTTTCAAAATATTGAGGAATAGCACTTTGTACACGATGATCCCGAAAAATATTAGAGATGTTAAGAAGATCGAATCCTTTGTTAATAAATGAAATTTTTATGAATCGTTTTTTAGGTGGGATGTTTTTAACAACTGGATAAAGTTTATTCTGTGCGAATGCAACAATGATATTAAGTCTGAATCAATCAGTATTTCTTAAGAATGCAACCAGTGCTTCATCCAAGATAGATTTCAATTGAACTGCTGGAACTGATGAGAGAGCATGAAGCAGTTCATGTCTGCCGCCGTTGCGTGCAATGATCAGAAGATAGTTGAGGGTACGGTGTAATCTAGATCTTATTCTGAGTTTTCGGTTTCGTCGTCTTCCGTGAGACCTATGCTTCCGTTTCGTGTTTGGGCGGATTGAAAATACATTAATATTAGTTGACGTCGAGGAAATGTTTCCTTGTCCATAAATTTGATCGTTTAAACCAAGGGGGTACGCAGTTTGGAGTTTTGTGATCCAGGCAAGTTCAGCTTGTAGTCGGCGTTTTTTTAATTTCCGTTTTACTAAGATTTTTACGTTTAGAAAAAGACTGAACCGGTGTAATAGTTATATCCGAAATGGAATGATTGTATTTGACGAAGTGATTATAAAGGAAATTTCTTTGTTTTTTTGTGATGTGAGTTTCTTACCTGATACGAATGACTTCTAAAACGAGATTTTAAGGCCTGACCTGTTTCTCCAACATATTGGGCGCCACATCCCCTAGCGTTTAATGTTATAACATAAATGACATCTTGGTACGATCAATCGATGTCGTTTTCAATCTCAATTTATTTTAAAAGTCTGCCCGTTAACACTTGATTTAATTGTGGAATTGCAATTGATGAGCGGACACATACCGCATCTTTTCCCTTTGCACGTAGAAACTGCTGAGAACCCTCTATGTTTGTTGTTAAATGTAGAGCCTGCAGATGGAGAAGTAGGTGTAATACGTCTACGGGATTTAAATTTAAGAGGTGAAAGAAGTACTCTGGGTGAGGAAAAAAGCTTATTACTGCAATTATCAATTGTTAAACATCTATAAATTCAATAGCATCATTTAAGACAAGATAAATTTACAGCATGAACCAGACACGCACGTTTCGGGTACTTAACCCTCATCAGTGATCCTCAGTCTAAATAATGTAATATGACCAAAAGGTGTGAAATTATCATGTCCAAATATGTACCGAAAAATGTATCAGAATGGGTGGGATATGATGCTACAGGCAGGGATGGGGTAATTAAAAATGTAATTGTAATTAATTACAATTAATTACATTTTTTCAAGTAATTGAATGTAATGTGTAATTGAAGATTTTTTCAATTACATGTAATTGTAATTTAATTAATTACAAGGCAAAAACTGCATGCAATTCCAATTACATTTCAATTACTTTTCAATTACATTTGCAACTAAAAAAAAGAATACACAGATTGATCAGAAAAAAAAAATTAACTTGTTGTGTAATCAATTATCATTGAGATTAGCCACAGATAATGGTTAAATAAACAGTTTTACCCGAATGACCACAAGTGAGTTAAAGAAGATTCTGACGATAATCTCAACAGCACTCACAATAGAGCATTATGTTGAGCATCGACGGACCCCTAATGTGACTTATAGTTATCAAAACAAAGTCTGATTATGTGTTTCCGTTCTAATTAACTTGTTTGTCTCTTTTGCAAGGATCACCATTATATATTTAAAGTCTTAGAGATAATGCATTTTTACCTGGTTGTCCACAATAGAAAGAATGCATGAACAAAATTGTCAAAGGTCACCGTTTACAAAATTAATAAATGTAACAAAATTCAGTTGGGAAGACTAACTTATCAAAGACAATGACAAATTGGCTAGTGTTTTTAAGTGCCAAGAATTCTGGGGGAAATTTCAAGGCAAAATGTGTGCATTGTACGTTAATGGTTTCTCAGTAAATCTTAAAATACATTGGACTGTTGAGCGAATATTGTTCTGCACTTTCTTGCATTTTATCAGAGACTTGAAATTACCACTCTAGCATTGTTAAAAAAATGATACGCTAAAATAATTCATTAAATGAAATGTAATGTGTAATTTAATTAATTACATTTGCAATGTAATTGTAATTTAATTAATTACATTGCCAAAATGGCAAAGTAATGTGTAATTTAATTACATGTAATTACATTGCCAAAAATTACAATGTAATGTGTAATTTAATTAATTACATTTCAATGTAATTGGCCCCATCCCTGGCTACAGGACCCACGTTTTTGGAATTTCAAGAAATTTTGTAACAGAAAATTTCAAATGCTTTGACGAGACAGACGGTCAACCGAAGTTGATCGAACTTGGCTACATGTGCCCTCGGGAACTCTTGGTTCACAGCAGTGACACTCACCAAGTAGTTCAAATGTTAAACGTCTTTAAATTCAATTGCATCATTTAAGACCAGATAAATTTAAAGCATGGACCAGACATGCACGTTTCGGGTACTTAATCCTCGTCAGTGATCCTCAGTCTAAATAATGTAATATGACCAAAAGGTGTGAAATTATTATGTCCAAAAATGTACCGAAAAAGGTATACGTTTTAGGAATTTCAAAAATTTTGTAACAGAAAATTTCAAATGCGTTGAAGAGACAGACGATCAACCGAAGTTGATCGTCTGTCTCTGAAGTTATTATGTCCCCCCCAACGGGGAGGAGACATATTGGTTTTGAATTCGTGTCCGTCTGTCCGTATGTCACACATCGTGTCCAGGCTATATGTCATAAACTATGTGCCCGATCACATTCATATTTTAGAATGTTGTTGCTTATGACCCGAAGGTTTCATGTTACCTTGACCCAAGGTCATGTGACCAAGGTCAATGTCACTTAGTACATTTTAAATGAAATTATACATACATTCCTGTCCGGACTATATCTCCTGAACCGTTTGCCTGATCACATTCATATTTTAGTATGTTTTTGCTTATGACTCGAAGGTTTCGCATTACCTTGACCCAATGAAATTATACATACATTCCTGTCCGAGCTATATCTCTTGAACCCTTTGTCAGATCACTTTTATGTTTTAGTATGATGACCCGAAGGTTTCACATCACCTTGACCCAAGGTCATGTGACCAAGGTCAAGGTCACTTAGTACATATTCAGTTAAAATGTACATGTATTCCTGTCCGGGCATTATCTCCTGAACCGTTTGCCTGATCACATTTATATTTAAGTATGTTGTTTATGACCTGAAGATTTCACATCACCTTGACCGAAGGTCATGTGACCGAGGTCATGTCACTTAGTTCATTTAAATGAAGTTGTACATACATTCCTGTCCGTGCTATTTCTTTTGAACCGTTTGCCTGATCACCTTCATATTTATATCTCCCCCCCCCCCACGGGGAGGAGACATATTGGTTTTGCCTGGTCCGTCAGTCCGTCCGTCTGTCACACATCGTGTCCGGGCTATATCTCCTGAACCGTTTGTCCGATCACATTCATATTTTAGTATGTTGTTGCTTATGACCTGAAGGTTTCACAACATCTTGACCCAAGGTCATGTGACCAAGATCAAGGTTACTAAGTACATTTTAACAAAATTGTACTTATATTCCTGTCCTGGCTATATCTCTTGAGCCCTTTGCCCGATCCTTTTACTTTTCAGTATGTTGTTACTTATGACTCCAAGGTTTCACCTTGACCGAAGGTCATGTGACCAAAATCAAGGTTACTTAGTGCATTTTCAATGTAATTATACATATATTCCTGTCCGAGCTATATCTCTTGAACCCTTTGTCAGATCACTTTCATATTTTAGTATGATGACCCGAAGGTTTCACATCACCTTAACCCAAGGTCATGTGACCAAGGTCAAGGTCACTTAGTACATATTTAATGAAAATGTACATATAGTCCTGTCCGGGCATTATCTCCTGAACCGTTTGCCTGATCACATTCAAATTTTAGTATGTTGTTTATGACCTGACGATTTCACATCACCTTGACCAAAGGTCATGTGACCGAGGTCAAGGTCATTTAGTACATTTGAATGAAGTTGTACATACATTCCTGTCCGTGCTATTTCTTTTGAACCTTAGCCTGATCACCTTCATATTTATGTCTCCCCCCCCCCCAACGGGGAGGAGACATATTGGTTTTGCCTGGTCCGTCCGTTCGTCAGTCCGTCCGTCTGTCACACATCGTGTCCGGGCTATATTTCCTGAACCGTTTGCCCGATCACATTCATATATTAGTATGCTGTTGCTTATGACCTGAAGGTTTCACAACACCTTGACCCAAGGTCATGTCACCAAGATCAAGGTCACTAAGTACATTTTAACAAAATTGTACTTATACTCCTGTCCGGGCTATATCTGTTGAGCCTTTTGCCCGATCCTTTTACATTTTAGTGTGTTGTTACTTATGACTCGGAGGTTTCACCTTAACCGAAGGTCATGTGACCAAGGTCAAGGTAACTTAGTGCATTTTCAATGAAATAATGCATACATTCCTGTCCGAGCTATATTTTTTTAACTCTTTGTCAGATCACATTCATATTTTAGTATGTTGTTGCTTATGACCTAAAGGTTTCATATCACTTTGACCCAAGGTCTTGTGATAAAGGCCAAGGTCACTTCGTACATCTTTAGTAAAATTGTGCATAGATTTCTGTCCGGGCTATATCTCTTGAGCCTTTTGCCCGATCCCTCTTATATTGTAGTATGTTCTTGCTTATGGCTCGAAGGTTGGGTCAAGGTCAAGGTGATGAAATTGTACATGCTTTCCTGTCCGGGCTATTTCTCTTGAGCCTTTTGCCTGATCCCTTTTATATTTCAGCATATTGTTGCTTATTACTCGAAGGTTTAACATCACCTTGATCAAAGGTCATGTGACAAAGGTCAAGGTCCTTTAGTACATTTTTAATGAAATTGTACATACATTCCTGTCTAGGCTATATCCCTTGGACTGCTTACTGGATTGCTTTCAGGTTTTAGTATGTATTTGCTCATGACTCAAAGGTTTCACATCACCTTGACCCAAGGTCATTTGATCAAGGTCACTTAGTACATATTAATGAAATTGTACATGCTATCCTGTTGGGGCTATATCTCTTTAACTGTTTATCAGATCACTCACATGTTTGTATTTGCTCATGACCAATTGTTTCACATCACGATGACCCTATGTCATGTGACCAAGGTCAAGGTCTATTAGTATATTTTGAACGAAATTGTATATGTTGCGTGTATTATGTCCAGGATTAATCTTTCGAACCCTGATTTCATCGCTTTCATATTTTGGTATGATGATGCTGATGACCCAAAGGTTTCACAACACTTTGATCCAAGGTCATATGACAGAGGTCAAGGTCAAATATAATATTTTTTAATGAAATAGTAAATGCTATTGAGTCTGCGCTATATCTATGGAATCGTATACTGGATCACGCTGGTACTTTAGTATGCTGTTGCTCAGGATTGGAGGCTTTCTTATCATCTTGACCCAAGGTCATGTGCCCAAGGTCAAGATCCTTTAGTTCTTTTTAATGAAATTGTACGTACTAATATTGTCTGGGCTATATCTCCTGAACCCTTCTTACAATTGTTTTCATATTTTAGTATGTTTTTTTCTCAGCACTAAATGTTTCTTATCACATTGTCACAAGGTCACTTCTTACCTTAGTAATGAAAGTGTATATGCTTATCATGTCCAGGCTGAAATTGTACATGCTAATTATGTTCAGGCTATATGTTTTGAACCGGGTATCCTATCACTAATTCAGTTTTTGTTGCTCATGATCCATACAATGTATGTTTCAGATCACCTATATCCAAGGTCATGTGACCAAAGTCAGTTTCACTAAATATGCTTATAATGAAATCATATATGCTAATCATGTTTGGGCTGTACCTCAAACAAAAAAATGTATCACTTTCATGTTTTAGTACGATATTGCCCATGACTCAAAGGTTTCACAGCATCTTGGCCTAAGGTCATAGTAACTAACTGCACGTCAGACAGTGCATGAATTTAATACATTTTCATTTCCATGCTTCATAAACATCGACGGCGGGTGCGGCTAGCCAACAGTGGATGCTTACTCCTCCCGGGCACCTGGTCCCATCTCTAGCTTGCTAGGGGTCCGTCGATGTTTAATTTTGTGCTCTATTGTGAGTGCTGTTGAGATTATCGTCAGGATCTTCTTTAACTCATTTGTGTCACACTTATGCCCTTTGCCGTGTGGAGCTCGTAAAAAAGTTCCCCGCGAGGGGTTTGACAGTAAGTGTTTTGAATATACTTTCCTGACATTGTCGCCATAGCACTTTCTACATAGACATAACGTCAGACAGTGCATGAATTTCATACATTTTCATTTCCATGCTTCATAAACATCGACGGCGGGTGCGGCTAGCCAACAGGGGATGCTTACTCCTCCCGGGCACCTGGTCCCAACTCTAGCTTGCTAGGGGTCCGTCGATGTTTAATTTTGTGCTCTATTCTGAGTGCTGTTGAGATTATCGTCAGGATCTTCTTTAACTCATAAGAGGGAGGGAGAGACATTTTTTTTTTCTGAAAACATTTTTTTAATTTAGTATGTTGTTGCTTATAAGCCAAAGGTTTCACATAACCTTGACCCAAGGTCATGTGACCAAGGTCAAGGTGACTTATTACATTTTTAATGAAATTGTACACACAATCGTGTCCGGGCTACATCTCCTGAACCGTTTGCCGGATCACTTTCATATTTTAGTATGCTGTTGCTTATGTCCCGAAGTTTTCACATCACCTTGACCCAAGGTCATGTGACTAAGGTCAGGGTCACTTAGTACAACTTTAATGAAGTTGTACATAGATTCCAAGGTCAAGGTAACAAATATGGATAATGACCATGTCCCTGTATACAGCACAAAATCGATAATTCTGAAAATCAGAAACCGAAGGCACACAAAATCAGGAAAAAACAGGAACCAAAGGAAACGAACAAAAACCTCCACCCCCAAGGTAACTTATTAAATTTTCAATGAAATTGTACACACACAATCGTGTTGGGGCTACACCTCATGAACAGTTTACCCGATCACATTCATAGTTTAGTATGTTGTTGCCTATGACTCGAATGTTTCACATCACCTTGACCCAAGGCCATGTGACCAAGGCCAAGGTCACTTAGTGCATTTTAAACGAAATTGTACATACATTCCTGTCTTGGTTATATCCCTTCAACCGCTTACTGGTTTACTGTTGCGATTTAGTATGTATTTGCTCATGACCCAAAGGTGTCAAATCACCTTAACCCAAAGGTCTTTTGATCGAGGTCAAGGTCACATAGTATATTCTAATGAAATTGTGCATGCTATCATGTTTGGTTTATATCGCTTTAACTGTTTATCATATAGTATCATATTTAGTATGATGTTGCTTATGTCCCGAAGGTTTCACATCATTTTGACCCAAGGTCATGTGGCCAAAGTCAAGGTCACTTAGTGTATTTTTAATGAAATTGTATATGTTATCATATCCAGGCTTTATCTTTTGAACCACCGTGATCGGATCAATTTCATATTTCAGAATGATGATGCTGATCAAAGTCAATTTCACTCAATATGCTTATTATGAAATTGTATATGCCCATATTCGGGCTATATCTCAAACAATATAATGAATCTCTTTCATGTTTTAGTATGATGTTGCTCATGACTCAAAGGATTCATATCACCTTCACTGATTGTCATATGACCAAGGTCAAAGTAACTTAGAGGGAGGAGGGAGATATCTGGGTTTTTTTCTGAAAAAAAAAGACATTTCTTTGAATTTACGAATTTAAGTGGAGTGTTTGGAGGCCTCTATACATCATAACAAGTGGAACGACCTTGCGCCTGATATCCGAATAAACACCTCATTTGTTGTTATATAGCGTTTTACCGGCCGAAGTCATTTCCGATTGCCCATAAGCATACATTTAAGCGTTGAAAATTTTCTTCGCTTGTTACATTTATTAATTGGTCTCATTTGTGTTTTGTTTTTAGCCAACAGGGGATGCTTACTCCTCCCGGGCACCTGATCCCACCTCTAGCTTGCTAGGGGTCCGTCGATGCTCAATTTGGTGCTCTATTGTGAGTGCTGTTGAGATTATCGTCAGGATCTTCTTTAATTCTTTTGTTCCATGTTGTCGGATTTTCCTTTCTATCTGGTTTCATTTATTTATAACAATTTTGTCCGTGTGTGATCTTCTTACTGCAACGTTATCTTTTTGAAGAATTTAAGTCGTAGAGACTAATTGTAACATAATGATAAAATTTAAAATAAGTACCATCTTAAGTGTCTATTCTCTTTTGATTTTTACATTCTTTAAATCAAATGGTGTAGAAATTCTATCAGAAATACATTATATCAACGCGTTATTAATCGTATGGTATATTCACTATTTTGAAGACATATTTAACAAAAATTATTTGAGGACCACGTTGTCTTTTTCTCTCTTTTTGTGATAATTATGTTGAATAGAATTGAAGCTGCTATTCATTATAATAGTATAAAGAAAAGGTGAGAATGCCCAACATGACAGTGATCACAGCGGGACACACACTTATCATACGAGAAGAAGAAACAAACAAAGGGGGACAACGAGAACAATGTCATTGCATAATTTTATCATGAAGGGAACTATGTATTGGTGAAAACTCTCAACAGAGTTCCTTAGTTAAAACAAAATTCCTTGCAGAGGGCGCCAATGAAAAAGATTTATAAATGATTAAATGTGCACTTAGGGTTGCATAATTAGAATACACCAAAGTATTAATTTTGTTACCATTTTGGTGTGTCATAAATGGAATAATAAAATCTTTCATTTTTGAATGCAATTTATCCCTTGAAATCTTGAAATTTAATGAATAAAAAAAATCAAAATAATTCATGCCCTTTTAAAAACTCTCTGATATTTTAGCTTAAGTGTAATATATGAATAGCAATACACATGTTATAACCAAAATCGTTTCAACCAAAAGGCACACTAGGATAATTTGCACGGTACAAAAGTGTCAAGTCAATTCATTTTAGGACAACTAGTTGTAAGTCGGCGACAAGGATTGAACAACACTACATGACACCGTCTTGTAATTCTGAAAAAAAGTGGGTCCTGTAGCATCATATCCCACCCATTCTGCTTCGTCTTTTGGTACAGTTTTGGACATCATAATTTTCATACTTTTTGGCCTCATAACATTGTTTAGACTGAGGATCACTGACGAGGGTTAGTACCCGAAACGTGCATGTCTGGTCCATGCTGTAAATTTATCAGGTTTTAAATGATGCTATTGAATTTAAAGACGTTTAAAATTTGAACTACTTGGTGAGTGTCACTGCTGATGGACCAAGAGTCCCCGAGGGCACATGAAACCACCATTATTTCATGGGCAAGAATATAGACTCGCCTCGTTGCCTTTGAAAAAGCCTTTATTTTGCGTGAATCTGCGTAGTAGATCGTCCCTCACATAACCCTGTGGGACAGAGGGAACGAAAAGCTATTGAATTGATATCAGGAGGCGTTTCTTTTGTCCATCAGAATCATGTGAGAGACGATCTACCCCGGGTGTTTACTGTAAACGTGGAAATTATAGCGTGAGGTTGATTTCCGCGTTTTTATTTTCGCGAATCAAGGGACTTTGCGAAAATAATCCCCACGCGAAAATATATCTGCTTCATTCTTACAAAGGGAAAGACATTTTTATCGCGAACATTCCTCCCACGCATTACGTCTTGATGATATAATCGCGAAATCCCCCCCCCCCCAGCGAAAATAACCACGTTTAAAGTACTCGATGTTTTGCTTTACTTTAAGATAGGGAGCTCATGTTTCACATGCTCATTTGATTTAGTGAGTCTGCTATTGGATGTGAACCATCCTGTTCTCAATTAAAATCTGCCAACTTGGACATTTTGTTTTGCCCACATATCTTCTATATTTCCAATTATTACTATAAAAGATAAATGGGGTTATTTTTTATCGATACATGTAGGGAGCAACGATTTGGTTAAGGGGGAGAGGGTACAAAGCCGGCCGGATAGTTTTCTCGACATAGGAGATGCTTACTCTTCCTGTGCACCTGGTCTCACTCCCATATCGGGAGTTCGCTTCTTTTCATATGGTGGGGTTTTTGTTTGTCTTTGGTCCCTGTTTTATCCCGATTTTGTATGCCTTCGGTTTCGGATTTTCTGAATTATCGATTTTGTGCTGTATACAGGGATATGGTCATTATCCATATTTGTCATATTTCAAAGCTGGTAAGTTTTCGAAGCCCTTCTGGTGGGAGTATTTTAAACGTATGATCCAGTTCTTTTCACTTTTTTCCGTCAAACATTCGATTCGAATTCTTTTTCTTTGTAAAATCCCCTCCTACCTTAACAAAATATCAAAGATAACTTATTTTAATAATCAGAACATGAATGAAATTATTTACATATGTCTATATGAATTTCTAATATCCTATAACATTTAGTTTTCTAATAGATAAATGCTGCTTTAACCAAAAACTAGACGCAATTATATCAACGATTAAGTGAAAAAGATCAAGAAGTAATGAGTACATTTAGTTTTGAATATGATGTTATAAGGAAAATGTTAGTAGACGCAATTATACCACGACTAACTGAAAAAGAGCAAGAAGTAATGAATACAAAAAGAAAATACAGTATATGTTAATTTAGTAAGCTTGGAAGTTAATGCATTCTTGTTCCTTTGTAAAATCCCTGATACCTGTACTCGTACATGGAAAATAACCAAAAACAAAACAAAACAAAACAAACAAACCATCAAATAAAGAATTCAACAAAAAAGTGTTTCATATATGTCCATGATGAGAAAATGTATTTAAGTGTGCAGAATTTTATTTGATAGATTTCACAATAATTGTAATTTTCAGTTTGCTTTATCAATGCATATATTTGAAAAATATGAATACAAAATTGGAACACTATCTAAACGAACACTCTCACTGCCGCTTACACCGGAAGTCAGCAGGGAAGCGAGAGATCTTGGGAATTTATTTCCTAATCAGGTAAGACAAAGTTTGCATTTTGATGTTGAAACAAAAACATTCTCTTTCAGGTTTACTTTACTAATAACATGTCTAAGACATTGATTTCACTTTCATCCATGAAGACCATCGGAGAATTACTTAAACGAAGAATTGGGCGTTTTCGGCACTCATTAAACAACAGACACGAGTCAATTTTACATTACCCTGTTGTTGCCAGAGAACTGTCTGACCTCCATGAAAAATATGTCATTGTTCCTGCTGACAAAGCGGCAAACAATCTTACTTTCATTTGCAAGTCATACTATGTCAAATGCTTGAGAGAGGAACTAGGACTACATTCAGCACCTGGAAATCCAACATACACACTTACAAACTTATCTGTGTCTGAAATACTTGACAACCACAAATCTGTTCTTGAGTTCTTCGGTATTCATACTGATGAATCTGATCTTGAACTGCCTTAAAACTTAAAAAAAGAAAAGAAAAAAAAAAAAAAAAAAAAAAAAAAAAACACCGATTCATTACCGGTTCGTCCAGGTGCTCAACAAAACCCCTTTCCATTTTGCTTGCGAAAATATAACTCGCATCAAGCAAGGATTTCAAACATACTGCGAGACAGCATATTCCAGAAATGGAATCAATCAGATGTGGATCCTAAAGAATTATTCTAAGGAACGTTTGGAAAATTTAAGAGCCACCAACTTCAATAGTATTACCAGCATAAAATTTTTCGACTTCTCTATGTTCTACACTACCATTCAACACCTAAAGCTAAAAAACAGACTGGCCAATATTATTCGCAACATCTTTCATTCAAAGAATGGTAAAAGAAGATACAAATACCTCGTAATTGGGCATGAGGATACTTATTTCGTGAACCAATACACTGATTCAAACAAAAAGTAAACCGAAGACGATATCATCCGGATGCTTGTGGTTTTGATTGACAACATTTTCGTTGTGTTTGGAGGAACCGTATTCCAACAGATAGTCGGCATCCCCATAGGTACCAATTGCACCCCACTGCTATCCGACTTATTTTTATATTCACACGAAGCTGAATTCATTCAGTCCTTGATCTCGACTGGGCGAAAGCACCTCGCATCTCAGTTCAATTTTACCTTCAGATACATGATTGACGTGTTGTCCATCAGTAATCCGAACTTTGCGGATCATCTACATGAAATCTATCCTCCTGAACTAGAGATCAAGGAAACAACAGAGAGTGACAGATACGCTTCGACACAAACGGCCATTTGAACACCTCAATGTATGACAAGCTTGACGATTTCAGTTTCCACATAACTAACTTCCTTTTCATGTGTAGCAACATTCTGTCTTCTCCTGCTTATCGTGTTTTTGTTTCTCATCTGATACGGTACGCGAGAGCATGTTCCAAATATGAAGATTTCTTAATGCAAGCCAGAAGGCTTGCAAGTAAGCTAATCGTTCAGGGTAATGTTACATAACGGCTGAAATCATCATTGAGGAAGTTATTCGGTCGCTACGGGGATGTAGAAAAGCATATGAGATCCCCCTTTCCAGAATGATCAGTGACATTCTACATTGTGATTGAATGGCTGTCATCATCATCAAACAAGACAATGCTTACCTGATATGCACATCAAAATGTACATCGAGACAATCACCGAATTTTACAGGTTTCCATTGAGCTGTTGCGACGGGTGTTGCATGCAATTAGGAGACGCTGACTCTCCCCGGGCACCTGGTCTCACTTCGGAATTTTGTTCATTCCGAGGTTCTCAACCGTTCCTGTGGAAAATCTAATGATTTTGCCTTGCCCTCTCGACTATGAGACTGAATAACTGATGGATACCTCTGTTATGTTTATTTCAATAATCTTATCCATCAAACGTACACTTAATTGACGTTCATTCGCATGAGCGGATAAAGAACGTTTTGAAAAAGGGAGCCCATCTTGAATTGTGTTATTTGATAAATAAAGTATTAAGTCTAATTAGAGATTTTATGATTACGGCCAATGTCGTGAGTCCTTCCAACAAGTGAACATTCATGATTTCTTCCACTGTCTTATCTAAAGCAAAATTATCTCCAATTTCACGTTATAGTTTCTTATTGATGTTTGCATTCAACTGTTCAAATATGTGTCAAAGACAGATTGATAACGTAAAGGAAACATAACTTTTAACATTTAGATTGCAGGCAAGTCTTTTATTCGGCAATTTCTCTTTGACGAAATTTGTGTCACATTGTTATCCTATGGAGCGGCTCATTGTAGGACCGATATTAATCAAGTCCTCAATCCCCCCCTTCATCAACTCAGTTAAAATTATTCAAAGTTTGATAACATACAGAAATATTATATCTCGTCCTGTATTATGAATAATTGTGTCAAAGGTTTATCCCTCACTAGATCTTTCTTGTATTTTTATAGAATCTGTTATACTGCGCTAGCGACGTTTTCCGAAGTCCATAGTGAGTGCATTCGAAACAAATAAGAATTAGCCCCCCTCCCCGAAAGAAAAATGAGGATTTTTCATTTTTTCTTTCTTCTGGTCACTACAGTAACAAGTGCTGAATTTATTGGAATCAAAGAATTTCGTAAAAGACAGCAAGGTAAGCATCGTTTCTATTATTTCATTTTGCTTCCACTGTAGGTACCAATGCAAAGCGTATTTTTTTTATTATATCCCTTGATGATCAAATGTGTAAAATTATACCTGATCGAAACATAAACTTTTAATATGGATTCTCTGTAAAAACCTAAAACAGCTGGCCACGGCATGTCATGGATTTTGATGAAACTTTCTGTAATTATCATACTTAATGTAAAAACAATGAAAATAAACCATATTGTTATATTTGAACAACGGTTGCCATGGTAACGGGGTCAATTATTTTGACACCCCCATAAATATGAGAGATAAGACATATTGTGGCATTCTGTTGCCTAGAAACCATGGTCAAAATTTACTTTATGAACACAAAAACTTTTCTTTGTAAGTTTAACTCTGACAAGAATAACTTTTTCGGGGGAGGGGGTTATCAGGTAGCTGTTGATATTCAGTCAAATTATGTAAAAATTTAGCAAAAATAAGGTATAATTTTAGGGTCATTTTTGGCCTGTTTTTGATTATTTTGGAGGTTGAAAACCATTTTTCGGTGAATGTTGTAAATATTTAAAATCACCTTGTCAAAATAAATGTCTATAGCTGGGAAAAATCAAGAAATAAAATCTATGGTGAAACTCACCATTTTGCCATGAATGCCAATCAAAATCCGTTGCTATTGCAACTTGGAATCCACATTACCATATACCGCATATTTAAAAACATTGTTTTTCCTCATGTTTGAGTCCTATGATTATGAAATAGCATACCAGTATACAAATTATATTTATCATTATCAATTGACCTTCAAATCATTTCAAGGTCATCTGTCCAAATCTCAAGGTCATTTCTAAATTTAGACTAAAATTAAGACAAAAATCAGGATTTCCAATTAATTTTAATTGATTTCTCTTACTTATTTCATTAGATATTTTGATTTTAAATATTTACAGTTGAACAACCGATCAAAAGAAGTAGAATTCATCACAATTTTCTTAAATTGTATTTCACTTCTATGTATGACATACTTTCAAAAGAGCATAAAATTGCGATTTTCCAAAATTTTCTCGTAAAATATGTGACATTTTTTGGGGTCTTCATTGGACTCTGATAAATGTGATATTCATCCCAACAAATAATACATTTATCATACTTTTACCGATAATTGATTGTTTTGCCAAGGTTCCATACTGTTTACTGTTAATCATGTCTCTTTTAAGTGAAAAACCACAAAATTTGGCCTGAAAATAGCATATATTTTTAAATGACCTTGAAAATTGAGCAAATGACCTTGACATTTTCTCAAGGTCATGATAGCATCAAATGGTCGATAATACATCTACATACCAAGTTTTGTAACAAAAGCAGGCATACATCTGTAGAAATTAGCTTTTTACTTATGACAGGTATTTACACCTTCGTACCAAATGTTGTCATGGTAACCTATTTCAAATGCATGTAAACAGAAAAATCTCACTTCTAGATAAATTTTCTTCGATTCCCATGAAGTCCTAGGATAATACTCTTCAGGAAATAGTCAACTGTATTTCAAATCTTGTGCAATTGCATTATTACTCTTGTCAAAAGTAAGTAAAATATAGGCAAAATAAGGCCTAACTTGGCCAAAAATGGCTCATTTTTAATAAGCAATTTTTCTTGAAATTGAAGTGAATTTACATGACACACAGAAAGAAGGAGCATCGAAAAATCAAATTGTATCAACTTGAGAGGATTCAAATAATCTTTTCGGAAAATTACATATACATTCAACATTTGTTTCCATGGTAACGGGATGCATAAAAATGCCTTGTTTAAAGGTGTTTTTATACAAAACCTTGGTTACCATGGCAACGGAACGTCGGAGAAAAAAATGGAAGGTCAATTCGTTCTTGGGACATCATATTTACCTTATGCACAAAAGATATCCAAAATCTGAGACATGTCGTGGCCAAGCATGTCTGATTTTTTAGGTTTTTACATAGAATCTATATTAAGAAATGTGACGTAGTAAGTCGACACACCAGGCGGAGTTATTAGAAGACCCGGTGGTTACCTGCAGGAAGAAGCCGACTGTTTAAGTGAACGATTTCAGGCATTAGTTGATGAAATATATAATATTCAGAGTGAATGTTTATCTAAATTTGTCATTCATTTACTGTGGAAATATCGCAATATTTCGAGTTTCTACGCGCTTGGGGCCATGTTTAGGACGGTTTGTCCTCGTGTATTGTGTTTTTTCCCGTAAATTTGTACTCCAGCATTTATCCAACTACTATGTGAAGTTACGAAAGTTCCGTAAGTTTGGATAAATGTCGAGTTTTTTTAAGGTCTGAATTGTATCAGTTGACTAAAAGAGAATTTACGAATACTCCAGTGCTTTTTCTTTGATTTTTTATATCGATCCTCCGCCTCATCTTAATAAGATTTGGACAATCACTTTATCTTAGCACTGAAAAGGCTTCAATTATCATTGAAATGATCAAAATACAACCATAAAATAACTCAATTCCATCATTTTTCGATAAAAATGAGAATTTTCGAAATTAGTGAAAAAGTAGAATGTTTGCATCAAGCGTCATTCCCAACACTGGCGTTTTTTGCGTTAAGAACAGATTCTGAAAATGATGATTTATAAATTAAGATTCTGCTACGTCTTTTGGTACATTTTGGACAGAATAATTTTCATACTTTTTGGCCATATTTCATTGTTTAGACTGAGGGTCACTGACGAGGGTTTAGTACCCGAAACGTGCATGGCTGGTCCATGCTGTAAATTTATCAGGTTTTAAATGATGCTATTGAATTTAAAGACGTTTAACATTGTTTCTCTTTTTTAAGCTTAAGTTTGTGTTCACTCATTAAATGATACAGAGAAATGTGCGTTATGAAACATACTTACCTTTTAAATTCGTATTTTAGGTTCATGCACCGGTGACAACGTTCCAAACTGCAAAGACTATGGTATAAGCGTATGCGTTGATCCTATATACAAATCGTGGGTTGCTGCAAATTGCTGTTTGTACTGTCACAGTACAGGTAAATGAGAAAATGAAGTGTAGTTTACCATCATAATAAACATACCGAAATATTTTGCTTTTTAAGAACAGAATACGAAGAGGAAACTTATTTTTAAGCGGAATAGTTAGGTGCATGTAGTGTATGTGATATCCTACACCATCTACACTACACCATGATTGCTATTCATATAGTTTAAGGCCGTCAAAAGTCGGCACTGGATACATGTTTTTGTGTTGTATATTCTAATAATACGGAAGTGTTCCAGCTCTATACCTCCCTGAAGAAAATTTCAAACCAATTTTCATGCACTAGACACGTGTTTCGGGTATTAAATCCTCATCAGTTATGCTTCCAGCCGAAGTGCTTTTCATGAGCCGTCCAAATTCATTTCATTAGCTCCCCCTGGTTGAATTCTTAGAATTTAATTTTGTGCATTTACTTTACAGAGAGTGCGCGGCTCCAAATTTCCTCTAGGGTTGACATTGACCTTCCAATCATTTTTACACTAAAAATTGTTTGCACGTTTACGTCAATATGTCCTTGAAAATGTTTGAAATCTTGTGAAGAATGTTCTGTTCTTTTAATTTCCATCGTGGAAATTAATTGCTCCTTCCAATCTGAACATTCTGTCTATGTTTACAGAAAAGTCAAAATTTGATTTATCCTATTAGATCAAAATGTTATAGGGTTTAAGAAGTCAAACAAAGAAAAAGAGAAGATATTAACAGCATAAATGTAAACAAATAAGTTAATTCAAGACTATATTTTCTTCGACAAATACCATATCCTTCAGCATTAGGTCGTATATATATATATATATATATCCTTTTCTCCATTAAATAGAGTTGACATATAGCATTGGATCTACTTCAAGTAGCAGCAATCAAAACCAAGGAGGTAAGGACAGGTTGGGAACTTGGAAAAAATCATGCACGAAATCGTCATAAAGATAACGGTTGATTTTCTCGATTTCAAATATATTGGGCTTAAAAAGTTTTATCTGGTGCACATCAGGAGTCAATGTTACATGTATGTGTAAAGAAACTTTCAATACTGAAATGCATGTTCTATTAAAAAATATTAATGCACCGTATGCGCATTTTAACAAGTTATGTCTCATCATTGATGCTCGAGACCGAAAAAGAGGAAATCCAAATAATTCGAAATTATAAGGAGCAAAATGCCATCGTAAATAGGCTTTTATTGATGTTATTGATGTTATTGTTTTCACATTCAAAAACCTATGCAACAAGTTACTTCTCACCTCTAGCTTGCTAGGGGTCCGTCGATGTTTAATTTTGCGCTCTATTGTGAGTGCTGTTGAGATTATCGTCAGGATCTTCTTTAACTCATTTGTGTCACACTTATGCCCTTTGCCGTGTGGAGCTCGTTAAAAAGTTCCCCGCGAGGGGTTTGACAGTAAGTGTTTTGAATTTACTTCCCTGACATTGTCGCCATAGCACTTTCTATATAGACGTAACGTCAGACAGTGCATGAAGATTTTACATTTTCATTTCCATGCTTCATAAACATCGACGGCGGGTGCGGCTAGCCAACAGGGGATGCTTACTCCTCCCGGGCACCTGGTCCCACCTCTAGCTTGCTAGGGGTCCGTCGATGTTTAATTTTGCGCTCTATTGTGAGTGCTGTTGAGATTATCGTCAGGATCTTCTTTAACTCATTCATAAAAACGACGTTTGTAATCAGTGATTAGCAAGATAAACAATTTGATGCACTTTCTGCTACATTTGCTGATTATTATCGCAGCAACCAATTATTTTTAGACTTCAACGAAAATATGGATAATGACCATATCCCTGTATACAGCACAAAATCGAAAATTCAGAAAATCAGAAACTGAAGGAATACACAATCAGGATAAAACAGAAACCAAAGTTAACAAACAAAAACCTCCACCGCATGAAAAGAAGCGGATACCCGATATGAGAGTGAGACCAGGTGCCCAGGAAGAGTAAACATCTCCTGCTTGCATGCAACACCCGCCACTTCAATTCGATAGAACTGTCACATCCGGAAACTTCCTTTTCGGAAGACATAGAGTACAATATTTGGTTGGATGGTTCAAATGGTCTATGACAGAATATCAGTGGTGTATGTGCCCGCTTCTAGGAAATTTCATAGGTTGATTAGAGTGAAAGGTAGTCCATACTTATTAAAATTCAAAGAGTTCGATTGAAGTCAAGGAAATCCCATTCCATGTAGAAAATCCATGTTTTTTTTTATATTTTATTGAATCCAAATATTTCTTTTTTGTGTGATTTTTAGCTCACCTGAGCGATTGTCATAGCGTGACGTCCGTCGTCCGTCCGTCCGTCCGTCGTAAACTTTTCACATTTTTGATTTCTTCTCAAATGAGTTAAAGAAGATCCTGACGATAATCTCAACAGCACTCACAATAGAGTACAAAATTAAGCATCGACGGACCCCTAGCAAGCTAGAGGTGGGACCAGGTGCCCGGGAGGAGTAAGCATCCCCTGTTGGCTAGCCGCACCCGCCGTCAATGTTCAAGCACGAAAATGAAAACAATATAAAAACTTCATGCTCTGTCTGACGTTATGTCTATATAGAAAGTGCTATGGCGACAATGTCAGGGAAATATATTCAAAACAAGAAACACTGAAGGGATTTTGATTAAACGTGGTAGGAATAAAGTACTCATGGTCCTCTTCAAGTGTTGTTTTTGTCCGGATCCGTCAATAGGTGGCGCCACCACTGGGAAAAGTAAGTCACGGGGGTACCCTTCTTTGACAAACTTCTTCAGAACCGAAGCACATATCGACAAACATAAAGCATCTGGATGGTCTAGAAGGATCTTTGATTTACGTACAAGAAACCAATAGTCCTATCATAACATAATCGCTGAACTTGAATAAATACCCAAGTAAATAAGGCACCATTGTCAAACTACAACCAGGGTCCAGCAACATATTGGACGAATAGTTCCGGACAATTTGGAGTAAAAATATCAAAGAAGCGCATATCTTTCACTTAAAGTTTTATAATAGATTTATTTCTCCTTATTTTAGATATTTGATTTTATTGTAGGTTGTGTGTACAAGGGAAAGTCTTATCGGCAAGCTGAACATTGGACAGATGGTTGTTCGTATGAATGCATATGTGCAAACGCAGCAAGAGGGCTGTATACGTGCAAGCAGCTGTAAGTAGGTGTTATAAAAATCATTCCAAGGAATGCACGTGTCGCCTGCGAAACATAGCAACACTTTGGAATCACTTTTACAGGATGTCACATCCAAGTGTGACAGACAGACGGACAGGCAGACAGACAGACAGATGGACATACAGACGGACAACGGACAAAGTGATCCCTAAGTGTCGCTATGCTTCGCAGGCGACACAAAAAGGTGATCATGTGTTTGTTTCGAAGGAGAGAAATTCAAACTTACTCAGAACAATATGCGTCATAAATTCATTTGTCAGTGAATGAAAGTCAAACACAAAACCCGAAATCAGATTCCAAAAATCACGATCGAAAGGCTTATGAATTCTTGGAAAAATATAAAACAGAACTCTCTCACAAAGAAAGAAAATAAGACAAAGGGACTGAGGCAGTGATGTCTGTGACAATGTGAATTTACTTAAACAGTCTAATTAGATGATTGAACACATTTTTCATTGCATAAAACAGATAATAACAAAAGAAATAGGTATATATTATCGTGCACTATTTTTCAGAATAAATATCACACATATGAAAAACATTTATTTATTTAATTTTTATTTGGTTGATGGAACAGATACTGAAAGACAAAAACAAAACACAATATCAAAATCAAATAAATATACTCGACAGTCGTTGAAATTATGAAAATACATAAAAAAAAATTAAAAAAAAATGAACATTGGACAAAATGAAAAAAAAATCATATTTCCTGCGATAGTAAGCATCTCCAGCTATCTAAACACATAAGACATGCAGAAATAAAGTCACAACAAGTATCAAATTCCGGAGTTAATATAATTCAATGAATACCTCTTCACAATATCAGTCTTGATACCAATTGATTGAAAATGGTATGAGTTTCTATGCTGATAGTCATGTTTTTAATAAACAGCTGAATCGATTGTGATTATGATATTTTTGAAAAGAGAAAGAGATAAGACACGAGTTACATCGTTCCAATTAACTGGTACTGTCGCCCTTGAGAATTTACAACGGTTCCCTTGAAGAAAATCTCTTTTTGCTTTCTAGGTCTTGTGTAATTGATGATTTTGTATGGTCTTGTGTAATTGATGATTTTGTATGATCTTATGTAATTGACGACTTTGTATGGTCTTGTGTAATTGACGATTTTGTATGGTTTGGTGTAATTGATGATTTTGTATGGTCATGTGTAATCGATGATTTTGTATGGTCATGTGTAATTGATGATTTTGTATGGTCATGTGTAATTGATGATTTTGTATGGTCTGGTGTAATTGACGATTTAGTATGGTCTGGTGTAATTAATGATTTTGTATGACCTGGTGTAATTGATGATTTTGTATTGATTGGTGTAATTGATGATTTTGTATGGTCATGTGTAATTGACGATTTTGTGTGGTCTGGTGTAATTGATGATTTTTATGGTCTTGTGTAATTGATAATTTTGTATGGTCTGGTGTAATTGATGATTTTGTGTGGTCATGTGTAATTGACGATTTTGTGTGGTCTGGTGTAATTGATGATTTTTATGGTCTTGTGTAATTGATGATTTTGTATGGTCTTGTGTAATTGATGATTTTGTATGGTCATGTGTAATTGACGATTTTGTGTGGTCTGGTGTTATTGATGATTTTTATGGTCTTGTGTAATTGATGATTTTGTATGGTCATGTGTAATTGACGATTTTGTGTGGTCTGGTGTAATTGATGATTTTTATGGTCTGGTGTAATTGATGATTTTGTATGGTCATGTGTAATTGACGATTTTGTGTGGTCTGGTGTAATTGATGATTTTTATGGTCTTGTGTAATTGATGATTTTGTATGATCTGATGTAATTGATGATTTTGTATGGTCTTGGGTAATTGATGATTTTGTATGGTCTGGTGTAAATGATGATTTTGTATGGTCTTGTGTAATTGATGATTCTGTATGCCAATTGATTATTTTGTATGAGTTTCGATTTCAGTTTGTGTTTGTTTTTCGAGGCAATAAAAACCTAGTTATACGCATAATCAAATGTTGGGGAATACCAGCAGTATCCGTGCTCTTTTTAATTTGTTTGTGATTTGTGATTTACAATAGTACGAGGCTTTTCCGAAAGTTCATGGCCAACGCAATTTAAGGAAAGGGTTAGAAAATTTGATGAAAAACCATGTCGTTTCATTATAATACGAATAATTTCGAATACATATACGAATTTTCATTTCGATTTGTCGATAAAAACTTTTCAAATCAACGTAAGGTTCTAGGTCACGGAGCAGCTAACAAAAAGTAACGATGTCGTCAGATGTCCAGCATAAATTTGACATTTAAATAGCAATAAAACACCTTTAAAATACAAAATTTAAAACAAAAAGTACAAAATTTAAATATCTATTTTGATAATGAAGACATATTCTATTTTCATTTCTACCTCTATATCATTGTCAATATTGAAATATATATGTTCTAAAGTACCAATTTCGTTGTACTAGACATGTGTTTCGGATATTTTCGTTAGTATTACTTCATGTCAAACACTTTAAATAAAGCCAATGTGAATGTTTCTCGCGCCTTCTATAATACAGAGCTTTAATTTCCTCTTGCCAAAATGATCGACTCAAAATTTTGTGTACGGTTCATTCAGAAGCGTATTTAAGTGAAAAATATGGCCAAAAATCATTGGAAGATATGCGCAATGTAGGCGATAATGTTCTTTCATCTTTATATCATTCAAATTCAGGTCACCATTAAGGGTGAAAACGGCATAATTTTACTTATTTTCGTTTTCTTTTGTGTTCACCTCCAACTTAAATCGCGTGCTTATATATCTATTCATCAAGAATACACATTCATCTATGTTAACAACATTACTTTTGATGTATTTGGTCCATATCCATGTCTTTGTCTATTTTATTCAATCAAATTTCAAATTGAATGACTGTCTGGTGATCCGTAAAGAACTCCAACGTCATTGAATTTTTGGTTTGTTTGATCAACGATATCATGCAAAAAATCCTCATAATATTAAAAAATACGGTCCAATTTTATTAAAACTTCGCAGTGGTCATGACAAATGATAGACTACTAATGATATAGAACGTTTAATGGATAGTCGGATATTCGTTCATATTTCATTTAGCGATGTAACGAAATGGATGGGTTCATTTAAACAATTCAAATTTCACTGCTCCGTAACCTCTACCTTTCACGTATAAAGGTGACAATTATGCCCTTGTATGTAAATTATTTTAACCTGATACTTTTTGTTATCTCTTTCTGAATGTATCCCTTTCATTTCTAAAAAAATCATTCTCATAGGACTTTTGGAACGGCCCTCGTATTTGATTCATTTTCTGTATTCGCATTGTACTTTTTTATTTTTATTTCCTTTTGTTATCAAGAATCCAAATATCCGAAAAAGTCTACTATTTAATTATGTCTTAATTAATTCTTACTTTCAGTTGTTTCCAATGGAAGCTTCCCAGTGCTTGTACCCTTGTTGATCCAGCTCCTGGAAAGTGTTGCAAAATGCCTAAATGTCCACCGGGTTATGTTATAAATTATCCTGCTGGACACTTCTAGTTATATTCGATTTAATTAGAAATGTTCATCCCTGCATGGTTGCTACATGCATACATTATAAGAATTAAAAGTCAGATTAATATTTACGTGTTGTTTTATGACGAATGTTAAACACAATAAGCAAATATGGCCGCTGAGGACGCTGAGGGGCGCTGATTGGCTGACATATTTTCAACGTGGCTTCTGCTACCGCTGCACAGAATTCCATGAAACCTTTTGAGGAAGTAGGTACTCAAAGCCCTCTACCAGGTTGGTGTTCTTCAAGCAGATTGATAAACAAACATTCCTACTGTGAGTTCTGATTGGCTGTTTTTGACCTCTTCTTTGCAACCGCTACATAGAATTTCACAAAATTTTGCAGGAAACAAATACCCAAGGTCCTCTTCCAGATACGACTCTTTCAGCCCTTTGTCAAAACTCATGCGTTCCCCTTGGGTCTCTTGATCTTCTGAGGATGTAAGGGAAATAAATTATGTCCCAGTCATTTTGTGGTGTTCGATTCCTCCGTCAGTATAATGCTCAATGCGCTTTAAATGTTAACTTTTTTTATGAAGTGTCATGCTTCCGGCATTGTGAACAAATGACGTGCACTCAAAATAAGAGAACTTAATTAGATTTATCCAAGAATCATATGCACTTATATGTCTTTTTATTGCATTTATGTTCTCTATGTAACAAGATTGAAATAAATGAATTGAAATTGAAAATGTTAGATGTCTTCAAATTCATAGCATAATTTAAGAAAAGATAAATTTACAGCATGGACCAGACTTGCACGTTTCGGGTACTGATCCTCAATCCAAACAATGAAATATAGCACAAGACAAGAACTTATCACTTAAGATTTTTTTAAAGGCGTAGCAGGATGGGTTGGATATGATGCACCAGGACCCATGTTTCAGAAATTCGAGAAAATTTGGTGAAAAGAAATTTTCAAATGCATTTGAAGAATCGATCTACCGAAGTTGCCCTAGGGGATACTAGTTCACCAGCAGTGATACTCACCAAAGCATACGGATGTTACACGTCTTAAAATTTATAGCATCACTGAAGAACAGATAAATTTACTGCATGGAACAGACATACACGTTTCGGGTATTTAACCCTTGTCAGTGATCCTCAATCCAAACAATAGAATATAGCCAAAAAAACCGAAGGACAAAGTTATAATAATTGAAACCTTTATTTCCTCATTTAGTTGATTTGTAATTGTTTGACCTATTTATCAATGCTTATGGAAATCTTTCGTGTCTGTACTATTTTGCAAACATGGTAAAAAAGTAAGCGAATGGAAAACATGAAATATTTTCCTAAAATTGTACTTTGCATTTTGATTAAAGAAAGGGAAAACGATGGCTTATATAGGTACTCTAATAATGAAAAAATATGCTGAACATCAATAATTGGGTCAGAGGTGCAGTTATGTCTTATCTGTAATACGTTAAAATTATACAGCTTTCCTACGATTAAAAGTTTTGGGGCGACATGAAGACAACTCTGTTTTGTATTTCGTTTACCCTATTGGCTGCATTGGTAGCGAGTGATGTATTAAATGGACATAACGGAATTGAGAGAATACGTAAAAGGCAATATGGTACGTAAGATATTATTTATCTTAACTTTGTTACAATGTAACCAGCATTCATGGAATTCCCAAGTTATATATCATACGTATTTAGAGTTTAAGGTACACTGAGAAGATTTTTAAACGTTTATACCAAAGTTGTAAGAAGAATGGAAGTGATTATAAAAAGATAATACCGCCTTTGTAAAAATGTCTTTTCTAATAAAACCGCAATGCTATTCTTTAGATTATGTCTAAATATTTTTTCAGGAACCTGCACTGGTAACAAAATTCCAAATTGCAAAGAATTCGGTATCAGTATATGTTCTAATCCTACATACATAACTTGGGTAGTTACCAATTGCTGCATGTATTGTCTCACGGGTGGTAAGATTCATAAATTTTATTAAGGCAAAAAAAAAAAAAAAAAGAAAAGAAAAGAAAAATAAGATAAGAAATATAAAAAATAGATAAATAATAAAAAAAAACTCAAGTAAGCTATTGTCATAGATTGTCGTCCACCAGTGATGATTAATTTTGTGCTCTATTGTGAGTGTTGTTGAGATTTTCGTCAGGTATTTTTAACTCAATCGTGTGATGCTCATTAAAAAGTTCCCCGCGAGGGGTTTGACAGTAAGTGTTTTGACTATTTTCCCTGACATGGTCGCCATAGCACTTTCTATATAGACAGAACCTCAGACAGTGCATGTGTTTTATATATTGTTTTCATTTTCGTGCATGAACATCGACGGCGGGTCCGGCTAGCCAACAGGGGATGCTTACTTATCCCGGGCACTTGATTCTACCTCTAGCGTGCCTAGGGGTCCGTCGATGCTCCATTTGGTGTTCTATTGTGAGTGCTGTTGAGATTATCGTCAGGATCTTCTTTAACTCATTTGTACATCTATAAACTTTTAGTTTTCGTCTTCTTCTCTGAAACCGCTTAAATGAATTTAAGAAGGAGAAGTTTGTTCATTTTGGCCTTACCATGATAACTTTAGGAATGATTTATCTAGTCTGCCTTTCAGTAGTTTTAATTTTTTTAAATGATGAGAAAAAACACCTTTCCTACTGCCACCATTGCCGATGCCGGATGTTAAGAAAGACAACTCTCGATGGAATGTATGAAAAATAACTTTTTTTTTTTTACAATTGCATGCGCCGCGTGATCACACTCCTTAGCCCGCGGTAGTATAGATAGACACAAAACGTGAAAAATTACTAAAATTTACTATAAAACTTTTATTTCTCAGCATTCTCGCTTCAATCCCGATGGATATTTTTGTCCCTTTTTTTTTGGTTATCTTTAAAGTCAAAATTAATTCTCTGCTTCGATTTAGATAGAGCACAAATATTTGTATTCAATGTATCTATCTTTTTATATATTTTATTTGGAAAATGAACTTGAAATCGTCAATATTTAGTGCGCCTAAAGCGAGATAACTCTTATTGGCTTTAAATCGGTGTGTTGGCTTTCTTTAAAAAGAGGGGGGAGGGGGGGGGCTAGGGTTTTTTTTTCTTTTTTCCTTTTTTTTGGTTCGTTTGGGTGTTTTTTTTTTTCTTTTTTTTTTCTTTTTTTTTTGTTTTGTTTTGTTTTTTTTTTTTGTTTTTTTTTGTTTTGTTTTTGTTTTTTTGTTTTTGTTTTGTTTTTGTTTTTTTTTTATAACTTTTTAATTTTTTTTCTTCTTTTTTGTGACTTTTTTGTTCCAAGATTTCTTTCAATGAAAGAGTTTAATTACGATTGACTCTTGGTCCATAATATTTTGGTCGGCCATCGAGGTACTCGAACCTTCTGGTGGTTACATTGTACCCATAGAGAGTATACATTCTTCCATTTTCAAAGGCATGGAAAAGAGCCTCAAGATGGTGGTAGGCTGCCATGTCTCGCCCCAAATTCATGAGATGGGCCCATTCCAAGAAGGTTTCTGGAGCGAGACCATTAACATAACAGAAGGCTGCCAGGATTGTACGCCTCCAATATGTAAGATTCGGGGTCCAGAACCATTCCCGCACTCGATGGGGCCATAGCCGAGCAGGACCAATGATGTCCTGAATCAAAGTCCAAAGTTCGTAAATTTGACGTCCTCTTGAAGCCATGACTACTTGAAGGATAAGAAGTAATTGCTAAGTATAGACAAGCCTGAAGGAAACAATAGACCGAATGGAGACATAGGGAAAGGAGTGTTAGGTCCGTGAAGAACGAAATATGCTAATAAGGACTTCGGACTGGGCGGAGCTTCTCTAGAAATACTGCACCCGTGTGGCACGGACTATGTAAATATGGACCTTGGAAATGAGCTAGAAGTCGACTTGGAGTGTTCCACTTACTTTGACAATGAATTCTGAATCAGCAAAAAAAAAATAAAAATAAAAAAATACTATAGCTAGTTTAGTACATATTTTCATCTTACACTGAATATTATATACATGTACGTTTTAAAAGTCTTTTCGTTTTGAATAAAATATTTGAATTGAAATAAAAGAAGTTCAGAAATATCGATTACTTTTTTAGTTGTATACATTTATTTGATATATATATATATATACATATTTTTTTTTTTACATAAATTTTAAATCATGTCTTCCTTGTGTAAAACTGATCTGAGAAAAAAAAACAAAGTTTGAATAAAAAAAAAAATATATATATATATATATTCTTAAGAACAAAGGTCATTCAACCCCCCTCCTCCTTTCTGGTATAAATAAGAAATATAACTGAACAAATCAAGCCGAAGTCCACAGTGATCTTGACCTTTGACCCTTGACCTTGAAAAATTTGGGGGAACGCTCTTAAATACGTGCAGTTTTATACTGACCAACAAATGACAGGCTGGAACAAATAACAGGAGTATATATATACTCCTGTTATTTGTTCCACTCAGTATAAAACTGCACGTATTTAAGAGCGTTCCCCCCAAATTTTTCCGAGCCCCATTTTCTGTAGAAATGGTCCCCCGAAGAAAACCCTCTTCCCGGGGGAACTTCCCCTTCGAAAACCAATTAAGATCGTTTTAAATGGAAACGGCCCGCTATATGTATACTCCTGTTATTTGTTCCAGGACAATAAAATGACCTTCATTTCGTAAAATTGTCTCGCTCTATATATACTCCTGTTATTTGTTCCAGGACAATAAAAACGACCTTTATTTCGTAAAATTGTCTCGCTCTATATATACTCCTGTTATTTGTTCCAGGACAATAAAAATGACCTTTATTTCGTAAAATTGTCTCGCTCTATATATATACCTGTTATTTGTTCCAGGACAATAAAAATGACCTTTATTTCGTGAAATTGTCTCGCTCTATATATACTCCTGTTATTTGTTCCAGGACAATAAAAATGACCTTTATTTCGTAAAATTGTCTCGCTCTATATATACTCCTGTTATTTGTTCCAGACATTTAATTCGAAATTGGAACAAATAATGGGAATTTATAGAGAGTGAAAGAATTTACTTTCACGAAATAAAGGTCATTTTAATTGTCCTGGAACAAATAACAGGAGTATATATAGAGCGAGACAATTTTACGAAATAAAGGTCGTTTTAATTGTCCTGGAACAAATAACAGGAGTATATATATATAGCGAGACAATTTCACGAAATAAAGGTCATTTTATCGCCTGGAACAAATAACAGGAGTATATATAAAGCGGGTTCTTTCCATTTAAAACGATCTTAATTGGTTTGTGAGGGGGAAGTTCCCCCGGGAAGAGGGTTTTCTTCGGGGGACCATTTCTACAGAAAATGGGGCTCGGAAAAATTTTGGGGGAACGCTCTTAAATACGTGCAGTTTTATACTGAGTGGAACGAATAACAGGAGTATATATATACTCCTGTTATTTGTTCCAGCCTATCATTTGTTCGTCAGTATAAAACTGCACGTATTTAAGAGCGTTCCCCCAAAATTTTTCCAAGCCCCATTTTCTGTAGAAATGGTCCCCCGAAGAAAACCCTCTTCCCGGGGGAACTTCCCCCTCACAAACCAATTAAGATCGTTTTAAATGGAAACGGCCCGCTATATATATACTCCTGTTATTTGTTCCAGGACAATAAAATGACCTTTATTTCGTAAAATTGTCTCGCTATATATATACTCCTGTTATTTGTTCCAGGACAATAAAAACGACCTTTATTTCGTAAAATTGTCTCGCTCTATATATACTCCTGTTATTTGTTCCACTCAGTATAAAACTGCACGTATTTAAGAGCGTTCCCCCAAAATTTTTCAGAGCCCCATTTTCTGTAGAAATGGTCCACCGAAGAAAACCCTCTTCCCGGGGGATCTTCCCCCTCACAAACCAATTAAGATCGTTTTAAATGGAAACGGCCCGCTCTATATATACTCCTGTTATTTGTTCCAGGCGATAAAATGACCTTTATTTCGTGAAATTGTCTCGCTCTATATATACTCCTGTTATTTGTTCCAGGACAATTAAAATGACCTTTATTTCGTGAAAGTAAATTCTTTCACTCTCTATAAACTCGAATTAAATGTCTGGAACAAATAACAGGAGTATATATAGAGCGAGACAATTTTACGAAATAAAGGTCGTTTTTATTGTCCTGGAACAAATAACAGGAGTATATATATAGCGGGCCGTTTCCATTTAAAACGATCTTAATTGGTTTGTGAGGGGGAAGTTCCCCCGGGAAGAGGGTTTTCTTCGGGGGACCATTTCTACAGAAAATGGGGCTCGGAAAAATTTTGGGGGAACGCTCTTAAATACGTGCAGTTTTATACTGACAAATGACAGGCTGGAACAAATAACAGGAGTATATATATACTCCTGTTATTTGTTCCACTCAGTATAAAACTGCACGTATTTAAGAGCGTTCCCCCAAAATTTTTCCGAGCCCCATTTTCTGTAGAAATGGTCCCCCGAAGAAAACCCTCTTCCCGTGGGAACTTGCCCCTCACAAACCAATTAAGATCGTTTTAAATGGAAACGGCCCGCTATATATATACTCCTGTTATTTGTTCCAGGACAATAAAATGACCTTCATTTCGTGAAAGTAAAATTTCTAGCTCTCTATATAATCCTATTATTTGTTCCAACTTTGATTTATATGTCTGGAACAAATAACAGGAGTATATAGAAAGCTAGAAATTTTACTTTCACGAAATGAAGGTCATTTTATTGTCCTGGAACAAATAACAGGAGTATATATATAGCGGGCTGTTTCCATTTAAAACGATCTTAATTGGTTTGTGAGGGGGAAGTTCCCCCGGGAAGAGGGTTTTCTTCGGGGGACCATTTCTACAGAAAATGGGGCTCGGAAAAATTTTGGGGGAACGCTCTTAAATACGTGCAGTTTTATACTGAGTGGAACAAATAACAGGAGTATATATATACTCCTATTAATCGTTCCACCTTGTTTTAAGCAAAAGTGAATGTAACAAAGGGTATTTCTTTAGGATCAACTCCAAAAATGATTTTATGTAGAAAATGTACCCATCAGGAAATAAATTTTATACAAAGACTTCTTTTTTAGATTCTTTAATATAAGTCTTACAATTGAACTAACCCTCCCCCCCCCACCCCTTGCAAAAAAAAGGAAATTTAGAATGCTGCATTTCCTGTAGAAAAGAATTGAAAGGGGAACATTAATTTCAATTAGATTTGGCTTTTGTTGTTATGTTTTCCATGCAGTAATATCATTTTATGTAGAATTTGTAAATTTTCATAGGCTGAACAGTCACATCTATGTGAATACATGTACAATGGGCCAGTAATCCTTAGAATATGAATATTCATTATATGACTGCCTTACTAGTATTGTAGAACAGTCTCTAGATAGATACACCCCTATGGTATTAAATGAATATTCATTGCATGATTTAGTATATAAGGTTGAAACCATGTGGAGTGCCCACTATTCTGACTTAGTAATCATGGCCAGGCGAAGTGGGGGTAACTTTCGTGACCGAATTCAAGATGTAGAAAGTATTGAAATAGAAGACTGGGTAAATCCATGGAATTTTTATTTCTTATTCATGCAAAATGAAGAAATTTATCTTGAATGGTGCAGAAAAAACAATATATTGGCCAGAACTATTCCGTGTCAAATTGAAAACTGTGGAGGAGAGATGTTCCTGAAGTCTAACAAAACTCGCACTGGTGGGGGTAATTTTCGATGCGACAAAGACAAGGACCATAAAAAGGCTATCCGCTCTCTGTCTTTTTTTGAGAATAGCAATTTGACAATCCCAGACATCATGGTATTCATAAAGTCCTACTTAGATGGCTCGTCATTGCTGCAATGTTCGTTGTTTTCTGGAATGACTTACAAATCTACTGCTGTGAATTGGGCATCTTTCGTACGAGAGTTATTCAAAGAATACTTCCATAGACACATCAGGTGCAGAAAACTGTCTGGAGAGATAGAAATAGACGAAAGCTTATTTGGACGCCGTGTTAAACATAACAGGGGAAACCCCAATAAAGGAGTTAAGGTAATTATTCATAATTAAATGAATCAAACAAATATATTTATAAAAATGGCTGTGTAAAGAGAGATAACTCATGTTAAAATGACAATCAATTCATAATACATGTAGCATCATATCATTTAGTATATTTTCATGATTATAAATGAAATGTACCTTCGGGCTTCCTATCCATTCTTTTCTGTGCCAAGAGAGACAACTCATACAGGATCCTGTAAAAATAACAATACATATCATGAATATTAAGTATTATTTTATAAAAACTATTAAAATTCTTAATGCTTGAAGTTTTACACAATTTACAAATTTTCTTTTCACAAATCTGATATTTAGTCCACCCTTAACAGATATTTCATTTCTTTCCTTTAGATATAGGTCTTTGGTATGGTCGAAAGATCATCTAACACCATTATACTATATCCAGTTCAGGACAGAAGTGCTGAGACAATGTTACCTTTAATCGTTCGTCATGTTGAGCCTGGTTCCACCATTTACTCAGATGGATGGTCAGCATACTGTGAGCTGAATAATCTCGGATTTATGCACTTCACTGTTGTGCACAAGTATGCATTTAAGAAGACATATAGAAATGTCGAGACAGGTGACATTGTAAGTGTTCACACATACAAAATTGAAGGCGCATGGAAACATGCCAAAGACCACTTCAAAAAGATGTCTGGCACACGGCTAAGCCAATTTGAAGGCCACATGGCTGAAATTATGTGGCGCTCTGACTCCAAGGGAAACCTGTATCGCGAGTTCTTCAACATCCTTGGTGAGGTCTACAACCTCCGTCAGCCTTACGAGTACCTGTACTCTACACCACTTTTTGATTCCTGGAAAGGGATTTCTTGTGATCCAGATGTTCAAAAGTTTGACCTAATTCCTTGTTCAGATGTGGAAACAGAGTCATGTAGTAGTGATGTAGATTCATCAGAAATAGATTCCTCAAATGATGGAAGGATACGCGCAATCTCAATTTCCAGCGACAGTGACATTGCAATTGCCCCTAACCGTGAGATGTCTGTCCAAACTGTTAGTCAAGGACAGTCAAGTGCTGAATATTTATATAATGTGCTTTCATGTTCATCACTTTCTTCGGAAAATCAGAGTCCACCTGAACACGAGATTCCCGAAACTGATCTCGATACGACACTTGTTTCCAGTCCACAGCCTCACTGTTCTAAATCACATGTGCCCCAAAAAATGGTTTCAAAACCTAGAATGTCCACAAAAAGTGTATGTTGTCCTAAAGGTTTTGAGGAGACTAAATCTGTCCCGAGGCGTTCCAGCAGAAAAACCGAAAACCCCTACTCACGGAAAGCATATGTGTTTGTTCCCGACTCCGATAGTGATGACGACTTTGTATGAACTGCAAAAAAAGGGGGGGAAAATAAAAAAAAAACATGACAATGTGAAAATCTTTCGTATCATTGAAATCAATGTAAAAGTCTTTTGTAAATTTCAATATTATTTTGTTGTACTAACATGAAATGTGTATTATTTATATATAAAGTTGGTAACTTGATACAAAGTCTTGTATTACTTACCTTTCATCTTGAATTTTGCTTGCGATCTGATCAACATCAGGGTCCGGCGGGCATTTTGCCATTTGTGTCGTCTGCCAGAATAATCTGATTACAGTACAGTATTTACTGCATATATCTGCATGGCAGACAAATTGTAGTTAAATCACTTCATAATGGAGGAAGTTCCATGTTTTGTTTGATGATAGTCTCCCTTTAACGGCTGCGATACGACACTTTGCAGACTTTCTGCTTCATGGATTCATGTACGCCATCCATGATCGTCTACTGACCTACTGCATTGAGCATGCGTAAATCTGAAAAGTGGCCGACCATTTGATTCTTAGGGGTGAGAGGGGCAATATTTATAGAAATATCCCTTCCAGATTGTTGAAAATAATTATTTTACAGTATTTTACAACAAATATGTACTATTACCCCCTAAAAATATTAATTGATTAATGATCTGACCGGCTCTACATTGGATTAAAAAGAATTTGCAAGCATCCCCACCCCCTAGAATCAAATGGTTGACCCCAAAGTGCACCAAGTGCAGACTATTGACAAAATGTAATGGTACATAAAATCTGAACAATCTGTATCGAACACAATTAATTTCAAGAAAAAAGCAGCATTCAGCAAGAAAAAGCAGTCGACTTGTAGTCTTTCATTTAATGGATCCTCCTCGGCGACATTCCAATGTGATGACGAATGTTGTTTACAACTAACTAGGGGACCGTCTCAAAATAATACATTTCACAAAGTACAGAATTTACCAAATAACAAAATAAATGAATGAAACAATCTAAGTAAACCAATAACAAAAAAGGAACACACAAAAAATAAAAAATTCAAAGACAATAAGTGCTATCATGATGTGTTGCGAGGAAAAAAAAGTTTCATTAGTATTGTGACACACTCCCTTACATTTATACAAGAAATGATGGGTTGTATCAAAACAATGAGGATGAAAAATTTAACACTGTGAATTTTTTTTTTTAATTATTTCAAGGATTATTATTCAAATTATTTATTATTTATACTTCTGAATGAAAGCAATTGGTAGAATTCTATGAATTATACCATAAAATATATATTTCACCAAACAACGAGACCAGAGCGTATACATGCATTATCCTGTTATTTGTTCCATGGAACATATAATTATAACGTCAATTTTTGTGACGTCATATGACGTTGTTAACGTAATGAACATATTGTCTGCCTTTCAGTAGTTTTAATTTTTTTTAAATGATGAGAAAAAACACCTTTCCTACTGCCACCATTGCCGATGCCGGATGTTAAGAAAGACAACTCTCGATGGAATGTATGAAAAATAACTTTTTTTTTTTTTTACAATTGCATGCGCCGCGTGATCACACTCCTTAGCCCGCGGTAGTATAGATAGACACAAAACGTGAAAAATTACTAAAATTTACTATAAAACTTTTATTTCTCAGCATTCTCGCTTCAATCCCGATGGATATTTTTGTCCCTTTTTTTTTTGGTTATCTTTAAAGTTAAAATTAATTCTCTGCTTCGATTTAGATAGAGCACAAATATTTGTATTCAATGTATCTATCTTTTTATATATTTTATTTGGAAAATGAACTTGAAATCGTCAATATTTAGTGCGCCTAAAGCGAGATAACTCTTATTGGCTTTAAATCGGTGTGTTGGCTTTCTTTAAAAAGAGGGGGGAGGGGGGGCTAGGGTTTTTTTTTTCTTTTTTCCTTTTTTTGGTTCGTTTGGGTGTTTTTTTTTTTCTTTTTTTTTTTCTTTTTTTTTTGTTTTTTTTTTTTTTGTTTTTTTTTGTTTTTTTTTTGTTTTGTTTTTGTTTTTTTGTTTTTGTTTTGTTTTTGTTTTTTTTGTATAACTTTTTAATTTTTTTTTCTTCTTTTTTGTGACTTTTTTGTTCCAAGATTTCTTTCAACGAAAGAGTTTAATTACGATTGACTCTTGGTCCATAATATTTTGGTCGGCCATCGAGGGACTCGAACCTTCTGGTGGTTACATTGTACCCATAGAGAGTATACATTCTCCCATTTTCAAAGGCATGGAAAAGAGCCTCAAGATGGTGGTAGGCTGCCATGTCTCGCCCCAAATTCATGAGATGGGCCCATTCCAAGAAGGTTTCTGGAGCGAGACCATTAACATAACAGAAGGCTGCCAGGATTGTACGCCTCCAATATGTAAGATTCGGGGTCCAGAACCATTCCCGCACTCGATGGGGCCATAGCCGAGCAGGACCAATGATGTCCTGAATCAAAGTCCAAAGTTCGTAAATTTGACGTCCTCTTGAAGCCATGACTACTTGAAGGATAAGAAGTAATTGCTAAGTATAGACAAGCCTGAAGGAAACAATAGACCGAATGGAGACATAGGGAAAGGAGTGTTAGGTCCGTGAAGAACGAAATATGCTAATAAGGACTTCGGACTGGGCGGAGCTTCTCTAGAAATACTGCACCCGTGTGGCACGGACTATGTAAATATGGACCTTGGAAATGAGCTAGAAGTCGACTTGGAGTGTTCCACTTACTTTGACAATGAATTCTGAATCAGCAAAAAAAAAATAAAAATAAAAAAAATACTATAGCTAGTTTAGTACATATTTTCATCTTACACTGAATATTATATACATGTACGTTTTAAAAGTCTTTTCGTTTTGAATAAAATATTTGAATTGAAATAAAAGAAGTTCAGAAATATCGATTACTTTTTTAGTTGTATACATTTATTTGATATATATATATATATACATATTTTTTTTTTTTACATAAATTTTAAATCATGTCTTCCTTGTGTAAAACTGATCTGAGAAAAAAAAAACAAAGTTTGAATAAAAAAAAAAAAAATATATATATATATTCTTAAGAACAAAGGTCATTCAACCCCCCTCCTCCTTTCTGGTATAAATAAGAAATATAACTGAACAAATCAAGCCGAAGTCCACAGTGATCTTGACCTTTGACCCTTGACCTTGAAAAATTTGGGGGAACGCTCTTAAATACGTGCAGTTTTATACTGACCAACAAATGACAGGCTGGAACAAATAACAGGAGTATATATATACTCCTGTTATTTGTTCCACTCAGTATAAAACTGCACGTATTTAAGAGCGTTCCCCCCAAATTTTTCCGAGCCCCATTTTCTGTAGAAATGGTCCCCCGAAGAAAACCCTCTTCCCGGGGGAACTTCCCCTTCGAAAACCAATTAAGATCGTTTTAAATGGAAACGGCCCGCTATATGTATACTCCTGTTATTTGTTCCAGGACAATAAAATGACCTTCATTTCGTAAAATTGTCTCGCTCTATATATACTCCTGTTATTTGTTCCAGGACAATAAAAACGACCTCTATTTCGTAAAATTGTCTCGCTCTATATATACTCCTGTTATTTGTTCCAGGACAATAAAAATGACCTTTATTTCGTAAAATTGTCTCGCTCTATATATATACCTGTTATTTGTTCCAGGACAATAAAAATGACCTTTATTTCGTGAAATTGTCTCGCTCTATATATACTCCTGTTATTTGTTCCAGGACAATAAAAATGACCTTTATTTCGTAAAATTGTCTCGCTCTATATATACTCCTGTTATTTGTTCCAGACATTTAATTCGAAATTGGAACAAATAATGGGAATTTATAGAGAGTGAAAGAATTTACTTTCACGAAATAAAGGTCATTTTAATTGTCCTGGAACAAATAACAGGAGTATATATAGAGCGAGACAATTTTACGAAATAAAGGTCGTTTTAATTGTCCTGGAACAAATAACAGGAGTATATATATATATAGCGAGACAATTTCACGAAATAAAGGTCATTTTATCGCCTGGAACAAATAACAGGAGTATATATAAAGCGGGTTCTTTCCATTTAAAACGATCTTAATTGGTTTGTGAGGGGGAAGTTCCCCCGGGAAGAGGGTTTTCTTCGGGGGACCATTTCTACAGAAAATGGGGCTCGGAAAAATTTTGGGGGAACGCTCTTAAATACGTGCAGTTTTATACTGAGTGGAACGAATAACAGGAGTATATATATACTCCTGTTATTTGTTCCAGCCTATCATTTGTTCGTCAGTATAAAACTGCACGTATTTAAGAGCGTTCCCCCAAAATTTTTCCAAGCCCCATTTTCTGTAGAAATGGTCCCCCGAAGAAAACCCTCTTCCCGGGGGAACTTCCCCCTCACAAACCAATTAAGATCGTTTTAAATGGAAACGGCCCGCTATATATATACTCCTGTTATTTGTTCCAGGACAATAAAATGACCTTTATTTCGTAAAATTGTCTCGCTATATATATACTCCTGTTATTTGTTCCAGGACAATAAAAACGACCTTTATTTCGTAAAATTGTCTCGCTCTATATATACTCCTGTTATTTGTTCCACTCAGTATAAAACTGCACGTATTTAAGAGCGTTCCCCCAAAATTTTTCAGAGCCCCATTTTCTGTAGAAATGGTCCACCGAAGAAAACCCTCTTCCCGGGGGATCTTCCCCCTCACAAACCAATTAAGATCGTTTTAAATGGAAACGGCCCGCTCTATATATACTCCTGTTATTTGTTCCAGGCGATAAAATGACCTTTATTTCGTGAAATTGTCTCGCTCTATATATACTCCTGTTATTTGTTCCAGGACAATTAAAATGACCTTTATTTCGTGAAAGTAAATTCTTTCACTCTCTATAAACTCGAATTAAATGTCTGGAACAAATAACAGGAGTATATATAGAGCGAGACAATTTTACGAAATAAAGGTCGTTTTTATTGTCCTGGAACAAATAACAGGAGTATATATATAGCGGGCCGTTTCCATTTAAAACGATCTTAATTGGTTTGTGAGGGGGAAGTTCCCCCGGGAAGAGGGTTTTCTTCGGGGGACCATTTCTACAGAAAATGGGGCTCGGAAAAATTTTGGGGGAACGCTCTTAAATACGTGCAGTTTTATACTGACAAATGACAGGCTGGAACAAATAACAGGAGTATATATATACTCCTGTTATTTGTTCCACTCAGTATAAAACTGCACGTATTTAAGAGCGTTCCCCCAAAATTTTTCCGAGCCCCATTTTCTGTAGAAATGGTCCCCCGAAGAAAACCCTCTTCCCGTGGGAACTTGCCCCTCACAAACCAATTAAGATCGTTTTAAATGGAAACGGCCCGCTATATATATACTCCTGTTATTTGTTCCAGGACAATAAAATGACCTTCATTTCGTGAAAGTAAAATTTCTAGCTCTCTATATAATCCTATTATTTGTTCCAACTTTGATTTATATGTCTGGAACAAATAACAGGAGTATATAGAAAGCTAGAAATTTTACTTTCACGAAATGAAGGTCATTTTATTGTCCTGGAACAAATAACAGGAGTATATATATAGCGGGCTGTTTCCATTTAAAACGATCTTAATTGGTTTGTGAGGGGGAAGTTCCCCCGGGAAGAGGGTTTTCTTCGGGGGACCATTTCTACAGAAAATGGGGCTCGGAAAAATTTTGGGGGAACGCTCTTAAATACGTGCAGTTTTATACTGAGTGGAACAAATAACAGGAGTATATATATACTCCTATTAATCGTTCCACCTTGTTTTAAGCAAAAGTGAATGTAACAAAGGGTATTTCTTTAGGATCAACTCCAAAAATGATTTTATGTAGAAAATGTACCCATCAGGAAATAAATTTTATACAAAGACTTCTTTTTTAGATCTTTAATATAAGTCTTACAATTGAACTAACCCTCCCCCCCCACCCCTTGCAAAAAAAAGGAAATTTAGAATGCTGCATTTCCTGTAGAAAAGAATTGAAAGGGGAACATTAATTTCAATTAGATTTGGCTTTTGTTGTTATGTTTTCCATGCAGTAATATCATTTTATGTAGAATTTGTAAATTTTCATAGGCTGAACAGTCACATCTATGTGAATACATGTACAATGGGCCAGTAATCCTTAGAATATGAATATTCATTATATGACTGCCTTACTAGTATTGTAGAACAGTCTCTAGATAGATACACCCCTATGGTATTAAATGAATATTCATTGCATGATTTAGTATATAAGGTTGAAACCATGTGGAGTGCCCACTATTCTGACTTAGTAATCATGGCCAGGCGAAGTGGGGGTAACTTTCGTGACCGAATTCAAGATGTAGAAAGTATTGAAATAGAAGACTGGGTAAATCCATGGAATTTTTATTTCTTATTCATGCAAAATGAAGAAATTTATCTTGAATGGTGCAGAAAAAACAATATATTGGCCAGAACTATTCCGTGTCAAATTGAAAACTGTGGAGGAGAGATGTTCCTGAAGTCTAACAAAACTCGCACTGGTGGGGGTAATTTTCGATGCGACAAAGACAAGGACCATAAAAAGGCTATCCGCTCTCTGTCTTTTTTTGAGAATAGCAATTTGACAATCCCAGACATCATGGTATTCATAAAGTCCTACTTAGATGGCTCGTCATTGCTGCAATGTTCGTTGTTTTCTGGAATGACTTACAAATCTACTGCTGTGAATTGGGCATCTTTCGTACGAGAGTTATTCAAAGAATACTTCCATAGACACATCAGGTGCAGAAAACTGTCTGGAGAGATAGAAATAGACGAAAGCTTATTTGGACGCCGTGTTAAACATAACAGGGGAAACCCCAATAAAGGAGTTAAGGTAATTATTCATAATTAAATGAATCAAACAAATATATTTATAAAAATGGCTGTGTAAAGAGAGATAACTCGTGTTAAAATGACAATCAATTCATAATACATGTAGCATCATATCATTTAGTATATTTTCATGATTATAAATGAAATGTACCTTCGGGCTTCCTATCCATTCTTTTCTGTGCCAAGAGAGACAACTCATACAGGATCCTGTAAAAATAACAATACATATCATGAATATTAAGTATTATTTTATAAAAACTATTAAAATTCTTAATGCTTGAAGTTTTACACAATTTACAAATTTTCTTTTCACAAATCTGATATTTAGTCCACCCTTAACAGATATTTCATTTCTTTCCTTTAGATATGGGTCTTTGGTATGGTCGAAAGATCATCTAACACCATTATACTATATCCAGTTCAGGACAGAAGTGCTGAGACAATGTTACCTTTAATCGTTCGTCATGTTGAGCCTGGTTCCACCATTTACTCAGATGGATGGTCAGCATACTGTGAGCTGAATAATATCGGATTTATGCACTTCACTGTTGTGCACAAGTATGCATTTAAGAAGACATATAGAAATGTCGAGACAGGTGACATTGTAAGTGTTCACACAAACAAAATTGAAGGCGCATGGAAACATGCCAAAGACCACTTCAAAAAGATGTCTGGCACACGGCTAAGCCAATTTGAAGGCCACATGGCTGAAATTATGTGGCGCTCTGACTCCAAGGGAAACCTGTATCGCGAGTTCTTCAACATCCTTGGTGAGGTCTACAACCTCCGTCAGCCTTACGAGTACCTGTACTCTACACCACTTTTTGATTCCTGGAAAGGGATTTCTTGTGATCCAGATGTTCAAAAGTTTGACCTAATTCCTTGTTCAGATGTGGAAACAGAGTCATGTAGTAGTGATGTAGATTCATCAGAAATAGATTCCTCAAATGATGGAAGGATACGCGCAATCTCAATTTCCAGCGACAGTGACATTGCAATTGCCCCTAACCGTGAGATGTCTGTCCAAACTGTTAGTCAAGGACAGTCAAGTGCTGAATATTTATATAATGTGCTTTCATATTCATCACTTTCTTCGGAAAATCAGAGTCCATCTGAACACGAGATTCCCGAAACTGATCTCGATACGACACTTGTTTCCAGTCCACAGCCTCACTGTTCTAAATCACATGTGCCCCAAAAAATGGTTTCAAAACCTAGAATGTCCACAAAAAGTGTATGTTGTCCTAAAGGTTTTGAGGAGACTAAATCTGTCCCGAGGCGTTCCAGCAGAAAAACCGAAAACCCCTACTCACGGAAAGCATATGTGTTTGTTCCCGACTCCGATAGTGATGACGACTTTGTATGAACTGCAAAAAAAGGGGGGGAAAATAAAAAAAAAAACATGACAATGTGAAAATCTTTCGTATCATTGAAATCAATGTAAAAGTCTTTTGTAAATTTCAATATTATTTTGTTGTACTAACATGAAATGTGTATTATTTATATATAAAGTTGGTAACTTGATACAAAGTCTTGTATTACTTACCTTTCATCTTGAATTTTGCTTGCGATCTGATCAACATCAGGGTCCGGCGGGCATTTTGCCATTTGTGTCGTCTGTCAGAATAATCTGATTACAGTACAGTATTTACTGCATATATCTGCATGGCAGACAAATTGTAGTTAAATCACTTCATAATGGAGGAAGTTCCATGTTTTGTTTGATGATAGTCTCCCTTTAACGGCTGCGATACGACACTTTGCAGACTTTCTGCTTCATGGATTCATGTACGCCATCCATGATCGTCTACTGACCTACTGCATTGAGCATGCGTAAATCTGAAAAGTGGCCGACCATTTGATTCTTAGGGGTGAGAGGGGCAATATTTATAGAAATATCCCTTCCAGATTGTTGAAAATAATTATTTTACAGTATTTTACAACAAATATGTACTATTACCCCCTAAAAATATTAATTGATTAATGATCTGACCGGCTCTACATTGGATTAAAAAGAATTTGCAAGCATCCCCACCCCCTAGAATCAAATGGTTGACCCCAAAGTGCACCAAGTGCAGACTATTGACAAAATGTAATGGTACATAAAATCTGAACAATCTGTATCGAACACAATTAATTTCAAGAAAAAAGCAGCATTCAGCAAGAAAAAGCAGTCGACCTGAGTCTTTCATTTAATGGATCCTCCTCGGCGACATTCCAATGTGATGACGAATGTTGTTTACAACTAACTAGGGGACCTGTTATTTGTTCCATGGAACATATAATTATAACGTCAATTTTTGTGACGTCATATGACGTTGTTAACGTAATGAACATATTGTCTGCCTTTCCCCTTTTTTAAACAATATTATTCTTCAGAAATATTTCATGGATTGAAATAAACCAAATGGTAAAGAAGTAGTATAAAAGGATGTTATATTCAAGTTTGTTCATTCGTTTATTCCGATGACCAGTATTTGACGCGTTTGCAACCATAGAAACACGTTCGAAGGACAACAATATCTAATGAACAATCGCCAAATTCCAGTGCAAGAGTGGAATGAACAGTAAACTACCTTCAAATTGTTGAGTATTTTCGAAGAAATAACTCCAATGTCTTAAATGAATGAATATGAAAAATTCCTAACTGAATTTATATATAGATATAATATGATTTATTCTCGGCTTTTACCAAGATCTAACTCAGGTATTAGCACTACCACAGTGGCACCTATATTGCCTACTTGTAGCGACAAGCTTAATAACTGTGCTGCCTACGGCAAAAATGCATGTGCTGGACAATATAAGGCCTGGGCAAGAGTATACTGTGTTAAATCTTGTGAATACTGTGGAAGTGAGTATATTACTTGACACTGTACAGATGATAAGATCATATATTTACATTCTGAATTTTACTCCCTATAGGCTGCAATGTTAAGCAGATGGTTGATATTTGCCCATAAATTACCATCTGCAAAATTATATTACCATATGCTGGACCAATGAAATGGCTTGCGTCGTAATACAATAAAAAAATCGTATTAATAAACAAAATGGCAGTCCCATGTCGGTTATTAGGCATCAAAATTTCAAACTGATAATTGATGATTTATAAAATAAAGCGTAATACAAGGATTTTTCAAAAGCTGTATTGCAGTATTCATTTTGGTCTTGTTCCTAAATAGAAATACAACATAAATCGAAAAGAATTTTTCTCTGCCTGCGTTATGAAAAACCTGAACGGCGAACTTCTTTTAAGCAATGCATGAGCCCTGTAGAGAAGTTTTATTCTAAGACGCTGAATATTTTAACTGCACAGGCCAGGTCAAAACAGTCCTTTAAACATCTAATGAAACGGATCATTACAAATCTCAATTTCTAACCAACCACGTTTGATTCAATGGTGTGCAGATACAAACTCGATTTCTGTATGTACTTGCTGTAAACACCCGTAACAATGTACTCGAAGATGTAACATTTAACCTTGCGTTTAACTTATGTAAGAAGTTGTAACAAAATTTCTTTGAGCTCCTGTGCACGAGTGCCGCGAATGCACGGAATCTGGGACAATGTGAAACTGTCGATGTTTACGTCTCTCGTCTCCTCGTATCTTCCTTAGAATCCAGCGATGAGAATCGGGATATCATGGGAATGCACTTTTAACTCAGTGACAAGATTTTGTCACCACAGAATTCAATCACTAACCTTGTAGGTTTAACTTTTGAGAGACTGGCGCCTGTTAACTACGATCAATTGGCGAACCATTTTTGAAACCGAATCACATAACACCTTCGATATGCATGCACGCGAAGAAATTGACGATTGGAGACGAATTAGGAAATAGTTTACATCGTAAGACTCGTTTATTAAGAAAACATTTTCTTGAAAATATAAAGCGAAATTTCTAAAAACTAATTAGTTAAATTACGTCTGGCATAATGGCACTATTTCTTGTCACAGTTAGCCGCTTTCTTAGTTACGCCCTCCTAGTGACGCTTTCAAAGACAGCGGGAAATTCAAATTTGAAAGGGATATTTTTACTGATAAAAACGACAAATGAGGAATGTAAATATACGAAATGAATGTTATTCAGATGGTTGTTATCGGGAATTTATATTACCATCTGGATTTTGATAAATTTATCATGACGCGCGTCATTCAATTTATCAAAATCCAGATGGTAATATAAATTCCCCATTAAAAAACCATCTGAATAACATTCATTTCTTAAATATATTCATAATTCATATTCATATTTTGATTCTTTCATTTTTGTGTCGCCTGCGAAGCACAGCGACAGTTAGGGATCACTTTGTCCGTTGTCCGTCTGTCCGTCAGTCAGTCAGTCAGTCCGTCCGTCTGTCTGTCTGTCTGTCACACTTTGAGTGTCACAGCTCATAACTTTTAATTGGTAAGTAATAGGGCTTTGATATTTCACATGTGGATTCCTTGTGATAAGACCTTTTTATACATACCATAATTTTTGACCTAGTGACCTTTACCTAGATATTTGACATACTTTAAAAAAAAAGATTGGCTATATATTTTGATTGGTAAGTGATAGGGCTTTGATATTTCACATGTGTATTCCCTGTGATAAAACCTCAGTATACATACCATAATATTTGACCTAGTGACCTTGACCTAGATATTTGGCCTACTTTAAAAAAAACTAAGTTTGGCTATATCTTTTGATTGGTAATTGATAGGGCTTTGATATTTCACATGTGTATTTCTTGTGACATTACCTAACTACACATACCATAAATTTTGACCTAGTGACCTTGACCTAGATATTTGACCTACTTTTCCAAAAAAAGAAAGATTGGCTATATCTTTTGATTGGTAAGTGATAGGGATTTTATAATTCACATGTGTATTCCTGTCATGAGACCTTTCTACACATACCATATTTTTATTACCTAGTGACCTTGACCTAGGTATTTGACCTATATTTTGAAAAATGACGATTGGCTATATCTTTTGTTATATTAGTGATACGGCTTTAATATTTCAAACATATATTTCTTATGTTGAGTACTTTCTTTTATTCCCAACAATTTGTACCTAATGACCTTCACCTATATGATTTACCTTTTATGAAAGTAATAGATTGACCATATCTTTTAATTGGTAAGTAAGAGGTGTAATATTTCACATGTAAGTTCATTCGACATAACTTTCCCACTGATACATGTACAAATATTAAACCAAGTGACCTTGACTTACATATTTGATCAACTTTTTAAAAATAAGCCGCTTCGCAGGCGACACAAGCATTCCTTGGATTGCTATTTTTAGATTTTTTATTAATCTAAGACGTCAAGCTAATTTGAAGTGATAAAAGGAAGAAGAATATTAGTAGCTAGAGAAGTATAACACAAACCCTTATTTCCCCAATAATCATCATGATACTGTACTTCACCACTACAGGAAACTCGGAGCCGCGCACTATTTGCAAAGTTAATGCGCAAATTTTAATTCAAAAATAAGACAGGAGGGTGTTACTTTTAGAAATCATTTGGTTGTGTCTGAGAATCACTTCGGCGTTTAATTAAGTACCACTGATGAAGATCACGTGTCTGGTGCGTTAAAATTGGTTTGAAATAAATAAAATAGATAAAACAAGCCAATAATGTTAATGAAAATATTTATGCGTAAATCATGAAATAAAAACGGGAATAATCCAACGAATACACAGAGCAGTCTTGTTAATACCGTATTAGCATGAATCAACTCCGTCATCCCAACATCTCCTTTTCAAACAGCTCAAGTCAAATGGTGTTTGCCTGTTTTAAAATTGCCATTTTAAGATATTCACAATGCCACGTTTACATAATTCATAAAATCAAAAGTTAATCATAATCATTATGAATTTGTTTTTGACTCAGGCAACGGGCTCCGTTTTTGTCTTCGGATCAGACAAATCGCTTGGCTCCTCTCTTCCTCAGTCCATTGTAATCTCTTAAAGAATGTCAAACACAGAACCAGAAATTAGATTCCAAAATTTCATAATGACAAAATTAACAAGTTCTTGAAGAAAAAAATAAAACAGAACTTTCTCACGGAAAAGAAAAGAAAGGAGGGGATCTCCGACAACACTCGGTTGCAGCACCAACAGCAAAATCCCGAAACACCCACTGCAAAAACACAAAGCAGACACGCACAGAATGAGACGGAAATGGTACAATGAACGCTAAATCACACAGAAACATCAAACATAAATGAATACACATAAACCAACGAGACCATGGGCAATCGGTGCCGACTAAGGACGGCCATCTGCCACGTCAGTAGCAGACGGTGTGGTAATCCTGGATTACGTGCGCACAACCCTCCCACTGTTCCGATTACCCAGAAGAAAAAAAATATGAACAAACAGATTGAGACAATAACACAGCATCATAGAAACACCCAGGAAAACTTCATCTAATGAACAATCTCCAGAGTCCAGTGCTAGTACTGAATGCATCGTAGGTGTCACTTAAAAAAGCGGTACCATGCTAATATGTATAGATTAAACCTATTTAAATGTTAGACATATGATACAAGGTATGTTAACGAAGTAAGAAGGATAGAAATTATGATTCACATTTTTCTCTACGTATTATTTGTTATATAAAATTAAGGGTTTTGTTCATTGCCCGCGGTGTGATAACCTAGAACAAAAACATATAAAAAAGGATTGAACATGATTTAACTTAATTTTCATCTCTTATCAATAATTGTTTATGACATGACGTTCACTGTTAATGGAACCAGATATATTCCTGCTGTGAAGATGATCAAAGTAAATATTATTTATTCATTATTTATGAGTAATTATCAATTACAGGTAACTCTGCCTCATACCAGCAAGTACACACCACTCAAGGTAGGACTAGAAGACTCTTTCATGATATTCTATGAAAGATTCATCGGTTCCACGCGAGGGTTCTCAAAATCATGTAAAACGGCTTCCCGAGGGTTTTGCAAAATGTTCAGACCCCGAGGATGGAAACAAATATATGGTTATTATCCATATTTGTCATCTTCATAGAAGAATATGAAAGAGTGTATTTCTCTCGTAGTCAAATTAAAAGAAAAGATTCCATATTCCATGACTGAAAAAAAAAATATATATATAGGGTTTGGATTGGTTAATACAGATATGACAATATTAATATAATAACAATTTAACATTTATGCAAGTACGACTCAAAATTAATACCGTTAGAATATTGCTGTTTCGATGGGAATTCTCACGATTTGGCCTTGCCTTCTCGACTTTGAGACTGAATGACTGTTAGGTACTTCTTTGATGTTTATTCTATTTCATTTAGAAACACAGAGTCATCAATTTATTTCTTAAGTGGAACGATACCAAGTTTATGATGCAGTAGATTTCTGTCATAAGACAAATCCTGGTGCACATTGGGTTCCTTGTCCAATGATTGATTGGGTTTTTGTTTGATTTATTTTCTTTTTGTCTTATTTGTGAAGTGTTAATCTTTAACTTATTGTTACATCGAGTTTGTGAGTCCTGATGTACTATCGTCACGGTTGTTTGCGTTCAATGTTGGAAATATCGCTTGTGAAAAATTGTAGATAGATCATGTCACATGCCCAATGTTATTACACATTTTTCATGTTCGCGGACTTTGCACTTCCTACGCCGCACTTGGAAGGGACTATATATGTCACAAAAGTAAATTGTTGATATTAAACGACTTCAAATTCAAGAGAATTTAAGAACAGATAAATTTGCAGCATGGACCAGACATGCACGTTTCGGGTACTTAACCCTCGTTAGTGATCCTCAATCTAATCAATGTAATATGACCAAAGAATATGAGAATTATTATGTCCAAAAATGTACCGATAAACGTAGCAGGATGGGTGGGATATGTTATTCCATTGAACCTTGGATACTTTGTGTTAGAATTTATTTATTTACAAGTGTAAATATACATATATAAAGCTCTCAAGTGTCATTTGGTCAATTCTGTGTTCAGATTTTACTTTTCTTATTGCACCTGATTACTTTAATATGACCCCAGAAGTGCAAGGTCCATAATGCGAAGTTCAAAGTACGTCAAATTGAAAAACGTTCAATATTAATAACCTTCGTACGAAATAATAATTAATATTTCTATCATTGAGGAAATCCATTTAAGTTCTTCCTAGGACGGAAAACATATCTTATTTATTTACCTTTCTTTATCAACTAAATTGAAATAGTATCCCTTCCCCTTAAAGGATGCTCTCTCTCTCTCTCTCTCTTCGTAAAATCACTTTATAGAAGGTATCGCTCCATTTCTGCACTATTTTTATAAAATAATGTTGGTATCCGGTTACAAAAATAATTGATATATTTCAGTTTCTGCTTGTATATACAAGAACCATGTCTATCTAGAAGGCCAATCATGGCAGGATGGTTGCAATTTTAACTGTACGTGCGAAGATGGTTCTACAGGATTCTACCGGTGTACTGATTTGTAAGTTGATTATATGTGTATATGAATATGATATAATATAAAAGTAAAATCTTGGTTAAATTATACAAAAATTTTATTCTAACAAATGGTAGGAATAGACATTGATGATCTGATCATTCAATTTCAGAGTGAAAACGACATTTTCATTTATTAAAAGTCGACGTGATATCTGTTTCAAAATAGGCAATATGCTCTCACTAAATAGAAGCAATATCCTTGCAACGCAATATTCAAATGACAAATATGGATAATGACCATATCCCTGTCTACAGAACAAAATCGATAATTCAGAAAATCAGAAACCGAAGGCATACAAAATCAGGATAAAACAGGAACCAAAACAAACAAAAACAAAAATCTCCACCATATGAAAAGAAGCGAACTCCCGATATGAGAGTGAGACCAGGTGCCCAGGAAGAGTAAGCATCTCCTGCTTGCATGCAACACCCGTCGCTTCAATTCGGTAGAACTGTCACATCCGGTTACTTCCATGTTGGAAGATATTGAGTACAATCTTTGGTTGGATGGTTCAAATGGTCTATGACAGAATATCATCCACCATTCTGGATAGTGGGACGTCATAGTGTATGACGAGTTCCCCATATCGACCGTAGAACTTCCTCAGTGACGATGTTAGTCGGTCACAAACATATCCCTGACTGAGAAGCTTATCTGAAAGACGCCTAGCTCTCAGAACAAAATCCGTATATTTGGTACTTGCTCTGGCATAGCGTATCAACTGAGATATGAACACTCCATAAGCAGGCGATGAAGGGATGTTGCTACTCAGAAAAGGAAAGTTCGTAATGCTGAAATTGAAGTCGTCACGTTTGTCATAGAGTGAGGTGTTCATGTGATCATCAGTGTCGTAGGACAACATTATGTCCAAATAGGATGCTGAATTATTTGTCTCTGTAGTTTCTTTGACTTCAAGCTCCGAAGGATAGATACTGCTCGGGTAATCCGCACATTAACGATTAAAAGCACTGAAATGATATCATCAGGAATCATAATTTTAAAATTATTTTCAAATGCATCAACATTTACAATGAAGGAAAAACTAATGCTTCAAGCACTACGCGCATGGTATTTTGTGTTGATACCTGGGTGAACCAAAAGAAAAAGTGTAGCTCCACAGCGTTTTAGTAATTGACTTGAAATATAGAATTCACAGCTCTGTCCTTAGCTTGTTATTTGGCACTTATTTTCTGTCATTTCTTAAAAAACTACTCTATTCATTATTTCATTTCCTCTATTTTGACCTCGATTATCACTTTGTTAAAGATTCTACAGTCCAGTGCATGAAATCTAGTGATGACACATAAAATAAAATCATAATAAACAGCTATTGGCGAAGCTTTTTTCACTTTTGAAAAGCTATACTATCGGAAAAAAGAAACTCATTTGTATTTCTACGTACAAAGGTTTTTACTTTTTTGTATTCTAATATAATGTATTTCCTCTCTGGTTACAATCATTGTCACGCATTTGGTACAGTGTTTTCTGACATTCTTACCAATCAAAGGAAGGGGGAGGGTGCAAAACAAGTTTCACATGTCAAGTAATCTGATATGGCCATCATTTGAAACTCTTAAATATTCACACCTGTGACAATATAAACGCTTTCAATCATGATGTTAAGCGTTCGAATTGTTCCGACAAGTTTGAATACATCGTACTATGCGAAACGTTGACGTAAATCGTCTGACAAAGAAGCCTACTTAATTCATGTCAAAATGACTTTTGAAGAAAAATTTTGCGATAATGATGATTACAAACGCCTTTTATACCGTGGATATGCTCCTTATGTCACCAGACGGACAGAAGGCTTGGTACTTGACCAATCTACATTCTTGTACCAGCGCATTCTTAAAACTTGCACTCTGACTGACTATGACGACGGGACTCCATAACGGGCCCTGTCCAAACCTCTTTGAATGTCAGTCGGACTCCTCGGGTGATAACATACATGAGCTCGCTACAGTCGGCAGAGCACGGACTGTATTACGTACGCCCTCTTTTGATATCTATTTACATATTCATCTGTGTTGCTTGGGCCCCTGCGTTTTGCGGTCTTGTTTGTGTGAGGTCATCTAACATTGAGGAGGTTGTTTTACACCACAATTGTACGTTCTTCGAGACCTCTGTATAATCGGAAAAGTGGGAGGGATGTGCGCACGTTATCCAGGATAACCTCACCCACTTTCTGCTTTTTCCGTGGCAGATGGCCGTCCTAAGTCGGCACAGGTTGCCCATTGCTCTCGTTAGTTTATTTGTAGTCCTTTGTGTTTGATGTTTCTGTGTTGTTCTTTGACTTTCCTTGTCCCTTTTGCGTCTCTTTCTGTGCTAGTCTGCTTTGTGTTTTTGCATTGGGTGTTTTGGGGTTTTGCTGTGGGCGCTGCAACCTGGAGTTGTTGGAGATCCCCTCCTTTGATTGACAAATTAACGTTGTGATATGGAATAACAATAGTTTATGAAGCGTATACATGTGTATTATACTGACTCCAAGTGACGCTACGTTGACTAAGCGAACTCAGCGTCAAGGACAGATAAATCAGTCTATACATGTATTTCCTTTACGGTAACTAAATATTAGCCGTCTATAGCCCAGGATTTTTCGGCATTCGGATAAGCTGACAAAATTCGGTTACACGGGAGTGAGGTCCTCGTTTTTGTATTTTGCCAACATGGGATCATAGGCAAATGACTTGTCTATTTATGTTCCAGAATGCTACCAATATGTCAAAAACATCCTATTCAAGCATTTATCTAATAATGATTCATTCAATTTGCAACGTCATGCTGTTTAAGGGCATTTCAGATTAAAGCTTCTCGAATGCAAGAAATCCATATTTTACTCTTGCACATAGCAGCCTAAAAACAATGTTTTCTTTAACAAAATAATGGGTTTTTTTTTCGTAAAAGTGATATAAACTCTGCAGAAACGTGACAAAAGATTCATCTGAACATTCATGGCGTAATGCACAGGCTCAAAATATGAAAAAAGCGTCAAATTGCAAATTGAGCGGAACGATGCCGTTATTTGACAAGCCAAATATGCAATTATGTCATTACTATACTGAAGTATAATTTCTGGACAAAAGAATTTTTTCATCTTTTATTTTTATTCTTTTCCAAATATTAGGATATTACAGTTTCTTTTTTTCCGTCAGTAAAGAAAGTTAGTGAAATTTCGCCTTTCAAAACAGCTCTACTATTAATGAATGTCATTTGACATTTAAGGTGTCCTAAGTACACCAACCTTCCACAAGGGTGTAGTCTAGTACAGAAACCAGGGGATTGCTGTTCTACACCTGACTGTGCTACAGGTAGGAAATATGATAATGCTTCCTTTTAAAGAACTAGGCGCGCTAATCCCACGGACCTAAATTGTCGATAAAAATGGTTTTTATTTGATGATGAATTAATTATCACTTATTGCGATATTGAATTTCTGGTGAAAAACGACGTGTAATTTTTTAGTCATTGTAAGGTCACGAACGTGATATACAAAGTCATATTCTGACGCCATTTGCTCTGAATAACATGAATACTTATATCAAAAGCAACGAAAGTGTCCCTAACATTTTGAGCAAACACAACAGTGAAATTTCTTCACTCAACATCCCTATTTCTAAATTGGATCTTCCTACACTGTACTGCATACCAAAACTGCACAAGTATCCTTACAAGTTTCGACACATTGCTAATTCTAACAACTGCTCAACTACAATTTTGTCTAGAAATCTGACGTCAGCACTCACGATGAGAAAAGAACACTTAGCAAAATATTGTGAAACTCTTCTAAACAGGAATGGTGTAAACTTATTTTGGTCTATTAAAAATTCTGGGGATGTGATTGACAAAATGAAATCTATAAATTTTCAAGCCAATACGATTTTCAAATATGTACAACACGCTTCCTCACGATACAATTAATGACCAATTGTCCAAACGCATTAAATGGTGCTTTAATCGAATGGGGAAAACTTATATTTGTACATCTTAATCAAAGGATTTCTTTTCCACTACAGAATACAAATCATATAAATCATGAACATGTGTTGACCTTTGTATTGCCTCTTCCTTGCTTTTGGACAACATTATGTAAGATTTATGTAAGATGTAAGCAGGTTGTAGGGATCCCTATTGGTACTTATTGTGTGCCTCTTGTTGCAGATTTATTTTTATAAACGTATGAAAAATAATTTATCCAAAATCTTCAAAAGCAAAGAAAAGATGATGATGTGAAATGTTTCAATAGTACTTCTAGGTACCTGGTAGATATTCTTACTATCGACAATCCTGTTTTTGAAATTATAAAAAATGTTATTTATTCACAAGAACTGACTCTAAACAAGGCAAACGTTACAAATGTTTTTGTGTTGTGTGTCGACGTTCATTGTCCCTTTGCTTGTCTGCTCTGTGTTTTTGATTTGGGTGTTTTGGGGTTTTGCTGTTGGTGCTGGAACCTGGTGATGTTGGAGATCCACTCCATTGTTTTACACACAGATTTTCTAAATTAGTTATGTACATGAACTCGCTCAAAATATGTTTTATGCAAATTAATAGGTCGATAAGGATTCCGTATATCTATAAAAATGATAATGCGCGAGGGCTTGGGCGTTATTTTTGGTTTCATAATTTTGTATCGAAATATCGCTAATTTATTGTTGCTATCAATGATACGTATTTCTAGAAGTTTTGAGTGTTGTAGCGTTTCGTACAGTTCTGTGAAACTAAATCAGTCTCTCTCCTTATTTCGATACAGCATACATTTGAATTCTTGAAAACTAGAAAAATATGAATTTCTGAACACCTGTAGAAATAGGGTCGAATTGGCAGGTTACAGCACTTGCTGAATTAAGTTTCTTGAACTAAAAGTTATAATTTTTTGCCGGTAGGTTTCTGTTACTATAAAGGCAACAAATACTCCCAGGACGAACGATGGGACGATGGTTGTCAGTACAAATGTACATGTAACGATGCTTCTACAGGACAATACACATGCTCAGAAAGGTAAGTTAAATTCTTTCTTATGAACTATAATCCTTTATATATTGGCCGGTTCTAGATCACGGTCATTCTGCATGTCTTTTGTTTGTGTGTGGTCATCTAATAGTCAGGAGCTATTGTACGTTCTTCGAGACCTCTGGGTAATGGGAAAATTGAGAGGGTTGTGCGCACATAATCCAGGATAACCACACCATTTGAAACTTTTTGCCAAATGGCCGTCCAAAGTCGGCACCGGTTACCCATTGGTCTCGTTGGTTTATGTGTAATTCTTTGTGTATGATGTTTATATGTCGTGTGTGTCTTTTACGTCCCATGGTGTGCTCGTCTTTGTGTTTTCGCATCGGATTTTTTGTTGTTGTCCTGTTGGTGCTGCAACATGGTCTGGTTTGAGATCCCCTCCCTTCTTGTCGAAAGAACTACACACTAATCCAGACCTGAAGAATAAGGAAATTGAGTTGATAATTCTGCCAAGGAATGATGAAAGTAAAATATGGATTTTACTTAGCTATCATACACATTGTCGTTTTCTTTTACAATTCATTAAGGCCGAAGGGCCGATTTTTTTTTATCTAAAACGAATGAGTGAGTGAAAGTCATACCAAAATCAGAATTCAAACATCAAAATCAATGGAATATAAAATCGTAGATATATTATAAATAATGATACAAAATTCCTCATTGAGTTCAATGACAATATTTTCTGATTGTTGATTCAAGAACAAAGCAAAAATATTGCCAGATCATAAACAATGATCCAATGAACTTTAAGATTCATTGAAGTTTCAAAGACATAGTTTATATCAGATTGTAAAAAAGTTGCAGAGCAAGACACGAGTATGGCAATAAAGGTTGAAATAGGAGAAATCCAAATAACTAAGATTTAATAAAAATTAGAAAGGGATATTCTAAATATTACCTTATATTATGATTTAAGCCAATAAACGAGGCTGTGTACAATTAGAAAAATTTGATGACGGTGAACTTCCAATTTCTTTTTCTTAAAATGATATTTGAAGTACAAAAAACAAATAACATGAATTTAATCACAATCTCTTGCACAGAAATATGAAAACATTGAGAAAAATCATTATTTTGCAGTAAAATCCTATAAGATCTCGATGTAAGTTACCGTTATCTTCGAGATGACCCCTAAAAATACTGAACGATCAACTTCTATTTTCTGTCCCATAAATGAATTTTATCATATTGCAATTATATATGATCCAAATTTAATCAAAATATCTTGGGTAGAAGTTCATCATTTTCTAATTAGACACAGCCTCGTTAAGAATAGAGTTAAACATATTGAGAGTTCTCTCAGTATTTTTTAAATGATTTCTCAAACTAAGGAATATAGATACCATATCGGTTAAATTGACAAATACCCGAAACGTCTACATCTACATCTACATCAGTACGTCAATCCATCACACTTGATGACTACATGACGGCGCAATGCGCAAACAGACCATAAAATTTAAAAGAAAAAGTTTAAAAGGATAATTTACATATATACAAAAATGTCAAATATTTAATATGATGAGCTCAGATGGTTCTGGACCAGTGTTTTAAACTGGTTCAGAGAGGATGCAGTAATGATCGAGTGGGGGAGAGAATTCCAGAGCACAACGGAGTGTGGAAAGAAACTATATTTGAAGTAGTCTGTGCGTGTACTGAAGGTTTGATAATGTAGTGGGTGGTTGTGTCTGGTAAGGAGTTGTGTGGGTGGTGTTATGTATTCTTGTGGGTTAATGGCAACTAAATTATGGGAAATTTTATAAAGCATTGTTAGTCTCTGTGCGTTTCTTCTGATTTCGAGTGTAGGCCAGTTTAAATGATTTAACATGTCTGTGACACTGCTCGTGTCGTGATATCTGTGTGTAACATAACGTGCTGCTCTTCTCTGTGTCATTTCTAATTTGTCTTTGTGTTTTTGTGTGTGTGGTGACCATACGGTTGAACAATATTCTAAATTGGATCTGACAAGTGATTTGTAGGCCTGTGATTTAGTATCTTCATTTTTGATTTGCAAGTTACGTTTCAAAAATCCTAAAATTTTATTTGCTTTTGTAGTGATGTTGTTAATGTGTGGTTCCCATGACATGTTGTGTGAGATTGTGATACCTAAGTATTTAGCTGTGTCAACTGTTTCTAACTTGTGTCCTTTGAGAATGTAAGAGTATTTGTGTGGATTACGTGAGCGTGTGATGCTAAGTGAGTTGCATTTCTGTGGGTGGAATTGCATACCCCATGTTGTTTCCCAGTGTGCAAGATTATTTAGGTCATGTTGTAGTGTCATGCAGTCATCTGTGTGTTTAATTTGTCTGTATAAGATACAATCATCTGCAAAAAGTCTTGTTTTAGAAGAAACGGATTGCGGTAGGTCATTTATAAAAATAAGGAATAGTAAGGGCCCCAGGACAGAGCCCTGGGGAACCCCGCTGACTACAGGCATTTGACTAGATGCCTCACCATCAAGTACCACTTGCTGTACCCTATCCCTAAGGAAAGCTGATACCCATCCCAAGGTGGTTCCCCTAATACCATAATTGTCCAGCTTTCTCAGTAACTTCTGGTGAGGCACCTTGTCAAATGCCTTAGAAAAATCTAAAATTATGAGATCTGTTTGGATGTTTGAATGTAAGTTCTGTGTGAGTTCATGTGTGAGTGTGATGAGTTGTGTTTCGCAGCTTCTTTTCGCTCTAAAACCATGTTGGCAGTCTACAAGGATTTGGAAAGTGTCAAGGTGATCTAAGATGTTACTTACTACAATATGTTCAAGTAATTTACAACAAATACAAGTTAAAGAAACAGGTCTATAATTACTGGCCAAATATTTGTCCCCTTTTTTGAAAATAGGAATCACATTTGCCCTTCGCCAATCAGACGGTACAGCCCCCCTTTCCAGAGATTTGTTGAAGATGTATGTTAGGTGTGGTGCAAGTTGCGTTGAGTATTGTTTGAGTATGCGAGCTGGAATTTGGTCTGGTCCTGTTGCTTTTGATGTGTCTAAGTTATTGAGAAGTTTTTCTGTTCCTTTTGTTGTGATATGTATGTTCTGCATGGATGGATAATTGTCTAAAAGTGTAGGAAGTTCTTCATTGATGTTTTCAGGTGTAAATACAGAATGATATTGTCTGTTGAGTATTTCTGCTTTCTGTTTTGTATCATCAACCAGTAACCCCTCTGATCTTAGTGGGGCTACTCCGGTGTTGTCTTTTTTCATGTTATTTATGTAGTTCCAAAATTTCTTTTGTTTCTGTGATGTTTCTACTGATTCATCGTAGCAAATAATGTTCTCTAGATAGTCCCAGTATGCGTTTCGTGTTTCTCGTTGTATTTGGTGTTTTATCTCTTTGTACTTTTGTGTTGTTTTGGTGTTTGAGTGCTTTTTCATGTTTTTAAACATTTTGTTTCTTTTCCTAATCAGGGACTTGATTTTCTTATTAATCCATGGTTGTTTCCTTTTGGAGTTGTTTATCATTTTGGTAGGTATGTGATTGTCCATTATGTTAGTGACTTCCGTCTTAAATATGTTCCAAAGTTGGTCTATGTCTACCGGTAGATCTTTATCATTGTGCTGTTTTTTCAAGTCGATGTTGTTAAATTCTTCCTTAATCTTGTCACTGTTAGCTTTTGCATAGAGATATATTTTTCTAGGTGGTTTCTTTATTTTTCTTGGTTTGATGCTTGATTCCACATATACAATTTCATGGTCTGATATACCTGGGATAATTTCTACTTTGTTGATGAGAGAGCTGTTACTTGTGAAAAAGAGATCAAGTGTTGATTTGGATGTGTCAGTAATGTGGGTGGGTCTGTTAACTACTTGTTCTAAGTAATTGTTGTGGCAGATGTCTATTAACTGTTTGAGTTGTCTTGTGTTTTGTGCTTTTGGTTTGATTGTATAATTGTCCCATTCAATTCCTCCCAAGTTAAAGTCCCCCCCTAACCACACATGTGCATTTTCACTGTTTCTGATTCTTTGTATGTTTGTGTCTAAGTATTTCAAGTATTCCTCGTCTGTCTGTCTTGGGGGTTTGTAGAAACTGCCAATATAAAGGTCAGGTGATCCTATGATCTGGACTTTGACCCATAATTGCTCACTTGTGTCGTCTGTCTTCAAGTCAATGGGCTCGGAGCTTAAGTATTGGTCAGCTATCAAGATAAAAACTCCCCCATGAGGGTCACTTGTTCTGTCGTTTCTGTAGCATGTAAACCCTTCGGGGAAGACCTTTGCAGATTGAATGTCTTTGTGTAACCATGATTCGTTACCTATGATTATGTCTGGCTTTGTTGATTCTACCAGATTGCTTAAGTCATGTTTTTTGTTCTTGATTGATTGGCAGTTCATAATAATTATTCTTAATGGTCTATCTGTTCTCTTATGTTGTTGTTGTTGTTGATTTTCAGATGTTTTGCGGGAGTGAACCGGTGAGGATGTAGCAGCTGGGCTACCTATATGTATGTCGTTTAATGATGTCTCGTTTAGTGTATCAAATGGGTTGGTTGTTAAAAAAACTGTAGTATCAAACAAGCATGAAGAAAAATTAGGTAGTCCGCATTGGTCACATTCCCATGAAATATTGCGTAAACCTTGGTATATAAGCGTGTTCACACCTATGCATTCTTTGTGATGCCATCGATCACAGGAGTCACAACAGACCCCTGCCGTTTTCCATGTGACTGCTTTTCCACATGTACCACATGGGTACTTAGGGGTTCGTGGACCAGGATTTGGTTCTGGTGCATAGGAGTTTGCAAGTAGAATGACGCTAAGATAAAGTGATACCTCTTTTTCTGGTTTCCAAAAATTCATGTCCATGTCTGGTCCATGCTGTAAAGGCATTGAGTCACTAACTGTCTAATTTGGCCTGAATTTTCGAAAGTAATCAACTTTCATTAATTTCTCTCGACTTGACTTTTTTCTAAAGAGGAACGTTCAAACTCTCAAGTGTAGTACGATTTTTCCATAACTGGATGTCCTCCGTTGCGTAACATGGCATCAAACCTGTAACGGTTTCATTATTTCCGGTAATTTTGGCTAAAAATCTACAAATTTTCGAGAAATTCGCTTTCATTGGAGGCTTCGCCGATAAATTTTATTATGTAGAAAAATAGAATATCAAAAGAAAAATGAAAATCGGTGAAAAAAATTATCGGCAAGAGACCCAATAACATCATAAAAAAATCTTGAAAACTTGCATACATACTCAGTATTATACAAGAACATAGAAGCGACGAGATGCAGCCATCGATTTCAAAGAGTAAAATGGTAAGTTGTGTTTATTTATTCACATATATTGGATTTTCACCTTTCACTATGTAAATTGATGACATTGCCTGTTAACATTGTCTATAATTCTATCTTTTTGGTTGTTTTTGTCTTTTTTGTCGTCTGCCGCTGCCAGTGCGCTGTACATAGACGTTGATCATAGTTTATGATGATGTTTTTATCCAAAATAGATTATGTTTTCAAAGTCAATCCACGTTATAATTAGAAAGTTCTTTTTGTACTCGTGTAACGAAATATATAGAGACCTAGATATGTGCGGTTCTAAATATAGCACAATGAAGTTTATTTAAAACATCTTTTACAATGTATGGTAATCCGCGGTGGCGGAGTGGTTAACGTTTTCGCCTTTCAACTCGAGGGTCCCCGGATCGAATCCCGTCGATGATAAAGTTTTATTTTCTTCTGAAATATCTTTTGTAAGAGTTTGAAAGTAATGATAAAACATTTGTAATAACAAAACATAAATTGAGGACAGGAATTTTTAAAAGTAGAATGAGAAGTTCAGATGTTAGTCTCATAGCTAGAAAGAGTTTTACCTAGAAAGAGAAGTTCTTCTTCTTCTTCTTCCTAATACTGCACTGGGTTTAGAAGATGTTAGCCTCTTAGCTAAGTTCAGAAGTCAGAGTTTAAAATTGCAAATGATTATATGAAATATAGCTGGTGTTATATTCTTTATCAACGTTTATGTATTCGTTTGACTTTTTATGTGCGGTTTTCAAATATAGAGCGATTAAGTTTATGTGATATTATTTTGCCTAATGGGTCGGTCCTCAGTGGCTGAGTGGTTAACGTTTTTGCCTATCATCTTGAGGGTCCCCGGATCGAATCCCCCAAATGTCAATATTTTTAAAACTTCTTTTGTGGGAGTTTGAAAGTAATGATAAATTATTTGTGATGAAAAAACAAAACTTGAGGGCAGGAATTTGTAAAAAAAAAAAAAAAAAGAAAGAAGTTTAGATGTTAGTCCTAGCTAACTTCAGTCTGGGAAATCAGAGGTTAAATTGGCAAATAATTTTTAAAATTATTCCATTTAATTTTGGATTCTTTATAGATATGAATTCAATGATAAAAAGTGAAAAATTCCAAACCCAACACACAATTCTGACGTTTTTATGATTTTTTTCCATACATGATCATGACATCCACTGATATATGTGCTCAATGTAAGCTTCACTTTAAATTATCAAAATAAAATCTGGCTTATGGTTATAGAATTTCCAATAAAAAATGAGGTACATATTGTTTGTATTATCAAATCGCTTTAATTTCATTGAATTTTTAAATACTTTTTAAAAAATGTAGAGTTTGCAAAATCGCGATTGTCCTATTTTTTGAGTGCGTTGAGAGGATTATATACCGTAAATTGTATAATTGTGAATAATAAAGTGAAATATTTTGAATACTGGATCAAGTCATGATTGTCATTTGTATCACTATATACATTACTTCCAGATGCTAGGCAAGGCCCCTAGGTTCTATGACTGTTTCCACTGTGGGAGAAGGACGAAACCAAAAGATCGTTTCCGCATTTCCAAGGACCACAAACAAGTGCTTAGCAAACTATCTGGTAGGACACCAAGCGAACATCATTTCATTTGTAACAGATGTCGTCACGTATGCCGTTCATACATAAAACAGAAAAATGACAGGTATAGAAAAACAGATAATTTTGAATCAGAAAACAGGACTGCCAGTGTTCCTCTTAGCCCACCGTCGGTTGTGTTGCCTTTTCCATGTACATCCAGGGGTCATTCATACTGTTGTATATGCAAGAAACCTGGACCAAAGTTGATTGTGGTACCAATAGATGTACGTCATCGAATTTTTATCACCAGAGAGGTAATTATACCAGCAGGGTCTCGTTGTTGCCCTGTCCATCTGCAGGGTACCATAGATTATCTTAAGCCAGCGACAGAGAAAACAACTCTAAGTAGAACTACCATCACACAGCTCATCAAGTTCCTTAGAGATGATGTCATCAGACAGGAGCGTACCAGACTGGACTTTAACAGCCTATCTAACGCTGAACACATGGACCTGTTGGGTATTTCACGTGAATCGTTGGTAGATATGGAGCGTTACATCGAGGGTAGAGTACGAGCAACACCAGCAAGGTCCGTCCGTACAAGTTTGGCAATTTTCTTAATGAAAATGAGGGGTAGAGAGTCGAACAAGGTATTATCAACGCTATTCAATGTCTCCAAGTCCAGTGTCCGTAGGTGCATTAGGTCCGTGCGATCAGCATTGATGTCAGGCGAGTTTGTGCGAGAAAACCTTGGCTTCCAGCACATAACACGTGAGAAGGTAATCAGAGACCATACAAGGGAAATAGCCAAGACCCTGTTCAGTGAAGACCCAGACCGCCAAGTAATCCTCGTATTAGACGGTACTTACATCTACATTAACAAAAGTGGTAATTTCAAGTTTCAGAGACAATCGTTTAGTTTACACAAGGGCAGACCTCTAGTTAAGCCAATGGTGATCGTTTCAACGACCGGCTATTTCATATCAGTAATGGGACCCTACTTGGCCAGGAATAATGATGCTTCAATCCTTAACAATATTCTGGAAACCAACGTGGAGGACATACGAGGATGGATCCAGGAGGATGACGTTTTCATTGTGGATCGTGGTTTCCGCGATTCGGCGGCATATCTTGAAAAATTGGGAATTAAAGCAGAGATGCCAGCCTTTATGACCAGAGGCGAGAGTCAGATGTCAACGGACAGTGCAAACACGAGCCGTCTTGTCACCAAGGTAAAAAGAAATATATGCCAAGTATGATTAAGCAAAAAAAAAAAAAAAGAACAAAATAAAACATAACAAACAAACAAACATGCACGTGTACCATGTTAGAGTTCATTTCACGGTCAAACTTATTTGTGATTTTTTTTTTATTTTCATTTTATACGTTCTCACTTATAATGATCAATAAGAATTCAACATTTTGCAAAATTCTATATCATGAGCAAGCTTGCTAAATGTAATTATTAGGACTCCTTCGGTCACATTTGTAAGCGTCCGTATAATTCTAATACAAAAGTGATTCACTGAGCAGTTCATATAGTATGTAGAAGAAACTTGCTATTTGATTTTTTGAAGAAGGCAATTACATCGACTAACAACATTCTTACTATGTTGTCTTTAAATAGTGATTTATTATTAATTTTAGATCAGATGGGTTGTGGAATCTGCTAATTCCCGGATTAAGCAATGGACGTATCTCAGTCGCATCCTTCCATCACACCAAATTCCCTATATCGGCGACTTTGTAAGGATTGTGTGTGCAATTAGCAACAGGTACATGTAAAACAGTAATATATCTCAATCAGTACAGTACATTATTTGATACTGTATGACATCTTGACCTTGACAAAATATCGATATTGTGCACATGCTATGTATTCAAGTTAAAGTTACATATACAATTTTTACCTTTATTCAAAAAAGTTGCTGGCGTTTGCAATCAGATTTTTTTTTATAAAATAGTGTATTACATGTACGATCGTTCAATATGTTAGATAATAATATTTAGTTGAAAAAAACGGAATATATTATTGAGTTTGCTTTTGTTTAAACCCTGTTAAAACCGTTATGATTATATTAAATGATTAATTCTGTGAAGGTGAAATACAAAATCAATAGAATCAATAGGTATTGCTCACCATGCAGAGAATAATAAATAAAATAGAGTCGAATGTGTTTTATATGATTAAAACTAGTTGATGTAAATATACATGTAAAAAACCACAGAAACAACTGCCACTGACAATATTTTGCATTTGGAATAATTTTTACGTGTATATGTAGCTTTATAACCTTTTCATATTTTAGATATCTGAAACCATTATCATGTGCCCCTTCCGACGAAGATCAGGCCATCGGATGTAAGATGCTACATTTGTCACACCAAGCCAATCGTCTGAAGGATTATGTGGAGGAAAATCATCTGGATCGGAGGACAGCATGCTGGAGGCCCGTTGAGGACGTGGAAGATTTCCCTCGTCTTGATGAAGAGCAACTACGGTCTTTGACATGCGGCACGTACCAGCTTCGACTCAGTCCAAATTACGCTCAGGAACACTTAGAAGGGGACTGTGCCATTAACATCCATAAAGAGGAGCCCAGATTGCTACGTGTTCGATTACAGAGCCGACACGTGTCATCCCGGACGTACCAACTTTGGATCAGATATGATGAGGCTAATGTGGTGGCTTGGTACTGTAAGTGTAGGGCAGGGGCAAGAGTAGTGGGCATGTGCGCACATGTAGCTGCCATTGTGTGGTACATCGGCTTCGCTAGGCACAGGCATCAAGATCAGAGCATTGGTGTGCGAAACTGGGGTGAATATGTTGAGGATGCAGCAAACATGCCACTTCCTATCGATGAGTCAGACAGCGATGACTCTGGCGAAGCTAGCGATACAGAGGAGTGAATTCGAGCTCTTCATACACATTTTGCTCTTGTCTGACCGATGTAATTACTGTTAAAGACATTATATTTGTCCATGACCTCGAGTGTAAAAAGAACACTTAATTCAAGCGAGATGTATAGTTAACGTTATTTTTTATTTAATGGAATTTGCAATTACAAACAACCTTATTTGATGGAAAGGGGAAGAGGGGGGGGGGGATGACATTTTGACTGCAAATTATATCATGTTAACAAAAAATCTTTTGTTACGACCCCCCTGTGGACATGTTTTGAATTTTCTCCCGTTTATAGTTTTGTTGTTGTCGCTTTTTCGTTGAATTGAAAAATAGAATGTTAAACTGTGTACTTATTATCAACAAAGATGTTCAGTAGTTTGAAATATAGATACATTAATTCGTTCAATTTGTGTTAATACTTAATGACTTCTATATTTTTAAAAGTATGAAAAGTAGTAGCTTGAAAGCTCCAGGAACCCCAGATCGTACCTGCTCCTTTGCTAGAAGACCACTCCTCTTTTTCTGCTGTGAGCCTATCTTTTTACTCATGTGTATATTTGTAATTGGAGATCCTATGTTTTATCATTACTTAATGACATTAACATTAAAAATAATCGTTCACATAATACAGGTATGTATAGCAGACTTCACGAAGCGACTAAAATTTCAAGATAATTGTTATCATTCAAAACTACCTCGTTCTTGTTTACTTTAAATATTAAAGCGCATCTTCGAAATATACCGAGAGATAAAAACAAACAAACAATAGATATCCATAAAGAAGCATTATTATACTATGCCCCTACTGTCCGTCGCCATACCCTACATGCTTAACACGGCTGCATCATATTTAAATAAGTATTATGTTATCTGCCGAAAAAGAATGTTTGCGCCTATTAACAGGTCACTATCGATGTTATTTTCATTACAGATCACAAGGTAAAAAAAAATATAATCAGTCATCGATATTTTACCATTTTTCCTCAAATTCGCCTACTGAAAAGTAAAAAGTAAATACATGTTGCACGCTATAGGGTTACTTCTATCACACTATTTTATTTGTCTTATTATTTATTTTTATCAAAGCAAAATAAAAAAAACTTGACATTCAGCAAATAGATTAGACAAAGATATGCGTATTATCTAGTGATGGGAAATCGGTTTAGAATCATAATCGATAATCGGTTTGAATCGGTTGGTGTATCCGATGCGATTTTACCGATTATAATCGGTTTATCAGTGATATCACATTCTACTCAAATTTACTATTTTTTATCCAAACAAAACCTACATTTGTAATATACGCAATGCATATATATTTGATCATGTGATTTATTTAATCTTGAATAAACTTAATCTATGTAAAAATAACCCCCTATACCCTTTCCATTGTTTCATGAAACAATCATTTTTCAGTTGTGTTCGTTGAGGAGTGGAAAGGGGGGGGGGTCATAATAGCATTTGCAAAGTATCTGTCAACATAAACAGTAACATGAAACAAGATTATCTTCAACTATTCTCATTCAAGTAATGAAATCAGTTTACCTAAAAAAATTGACTAGAATTGAAGAATTTACCGTCATCGTCGGTCCGTCAACAATCCCTAAAAGTCTGGTGTGAAAATTGTCATTAAATTAATTAATGATTTAGTAGCTTTTACAATTATTCTCTCTAATTTCATGCTGCTAGCTTCTGTTAGTCTACAACATCATAACAACAATGATTTAGTAGAGAAATTATTGGAAATACTATAGACAATTGGACAGAATTTCCTCTGATCCCTGATCAACCCCCCCCCTTCTGTACTTTCACGCTATCGATTATTTATTTTAAAATCGATTATCGAAATCGGATGACTTCAACACGCCGCTAATCGATTATTATCGATAATCGGCCCATCACTAGTATTATCAATGATATAATTAATGTGCTCTTGAAGACCGAAAACATGCCTGAACGTTAGACGACGTTACGTGACGTCATGTAAAAACATGGTAGACAAGGTATATAGTGTGCAAATATGCAATGTTTGAAGTCATTAATATTCTGTAAAATAAAAGTTGATAACCTCAGGTACTTAAATATAAATTTTAAAAAGAATCTGACACCAGGCCGATTTTGGGGTTTCGTGGCTCAATGCCTTTTCTGTTCTTAATTGATGCTATGAATTTGAAGACGTACCAACATAGATATGTATTTTTCGCCAGTAAGCGACATATCCTTGTGGACGAACATTCAAGATCTACTAGTAGAAATACCACTCTAGTGATTGAAATAATCAATATCTGAATTACTGTTCATTGTAGTCATTTCAGTGCACCATATGCACATTTCAAGAAATATTTCATCCGTCATACTCAAGGGTGAGAAAGGGGAAATCAAAGTAGTAATTATAATAATGCGGAAGTGTTCCAACTCTATACCTTCTTGAAGAAAATTTCAAACCAATTTATTATGCACCAGACACGTGTTTCGAATATGAAATTCTGATCAGTGATGCTGCCTTCCAAAATGTATGTCGAAGATAAAATTAAGAACCTAGCTATGCAAACATTACAAATAGAGAATTTCTTTATGTGATGCTATCCATACTTGCGCTGGGGTCTGGAGACTGTTCACTAGATAAAGTTGTCCTTGATGATTTCATGAAGCTGTGTTATTATCTCTGTCTAATTGTCCTGCGTTTTTACTCTGTTGGGAAAGTTCTGTTTTATATTTTTATAGAATTTATTAGCCTTTTGATTGTGACTTTTGGAATCTGATTTCGAATTTGTGTTTGACTATCATTCACTGATATATACTTTTTCATTATCAGATGTGTGACTTGGCAGGGACTGCCCAGCACCTGTAGAATGGAGCCACCCGCACCAGGAAAGTGCTGTAGACAACCAAAGTGTCCATCAAATGTGGTTCTGAACTATCCACCTGGTTATGTCGTGGATTAGATATGTACATAATGTATCATATGATCTTGAAAAACCAAAGCTGATATTAAGATAAATACAAAAATTTTTAAGAGTCCGTCCTTTACAATCATAATGTCGACGGTTTCCAACTCTCTACCTTCTTGACGAAATTTTCATGCACCAGACACGTATTTCGAATATTGAAATTCTCATCGGTGATGCTTTCAGCGGGGCTACCAAAAATAATTTCAGTAGCGCCCTCTACAACTAACATCGAACTGAAAGTGACTTGTTCAATTTCATCACCATCGTCCTGCCATCGATATGACTTTTTAGAATAACTTAGACTTCTCATTAACATCTTGAAGAACGCTGATGTACACGATTTATTTTATCTAATAATACGGAAGTATTCAAACTCTTTACCTTCTTGAAGAGAATTTCAAACCAATTTATATGCACCAGACACGTATTTCGGATAAATGTATCCATACAAGAATTAAAAGAAATTAAAAGGCTGACGCTGTTTGAAAAAGGCTAATTCAAGGGCAATCTAAGAAAAAAGAATATTTCAAGAATATTTGGATACCGTACTAACTGCAAAATACCGAAAAACACTAATGCGAAAACACAAAATAACATACAGTAGAGTGTAAACATAACGGTCCTATGAGGAATTGAAATATTTAATCCGATCAATTAAATAAGCCATCACATGAGATAGATGGAATTAGTTTTTATTGGTTGAAGCATCCAAGCTTCTCTGCAACAGCTGCAAATCTCTCAAATGAAATCTGGTCACATAGTTGCAAGCGGCGTCACTAAATCGAAACTAAGGTACTAGTATGAAATAACCTCTTTTTTCTAAGAGCATAGATGAGTTAAAGAAGATCATGACGATAATCTCAGCAGCACTCACAATAGAGCACAAACTTGAGCATCGACGGACCCCTAACAAGCTAGAGGTGGGACCAGGTGCCCGGGAGGAGTTAGCATCCCCTGTTGACTATCCGCATCCTTGTCAATATTCACGCACGAAAATGCAAAAAATGTAAACAATAGAGAGGTTGAGAAACCCCAACTGGTATGTGTACAAGAACTTGTACTTGTATTTACACGTTATCTGTTTGCACGTTGACGTTATGCGGTTGAGCAGATGCCACAACGCGTTATGGCACTTGTAAATCGTATATACGTTTTTGTGACGTAATTTATCTTTTGTTTTGTTTTGCGTATCAGTTAAGAGCTTGGTGTCTAGATTCTAAAGGCAAGGGGCATTCAGCAAAGACGGTGAATTAATTTTTCTATGTCAAGTATAGGATGTATATTAAACTTCAAAAATAAAATGTTGGGTCAACTTTGAGGGTTATTCTTTAAAATATGATACATTTTATTTGCAATTCCTTCTGATATTGAAAAAGAACATATGTCCCCGAATAAATTGAATATAGGTTTTTATAGGATTTCTGCATTCAGTTGTTTGTAAAATCTACAAGTAATCAAAGCAAAATGCGATGACGTCATAAACAACTTTTTGACGTATGCGTACACGTATAAGTTCGGTTTGCTCAACCTTTGTATGAGGTTATGTCTAAATAGAAAGTACTGTGGCGACAATGTCAGGGAACAATATTCAAAAGACTGATGCAGTATTCCAGCAGGAAATGCTCACTCTCTATCTATGCTGATGCAAAATTTGTTTGGCTATTATTGGAACATTTGAGGAGGATCGAATTAACAGATTTTAAGATGCCAATAATAGAAATCGGCATCTCCAGAAACTTAACTATAAGCAAGAGTTAACTACAACGTGGAACCATCTGAACCAGGTCGTTTAGTTGATCTACTGATACTGTAAAGTTTAATTTTAACGTGGTTATTTTTGCTGGGAGAAATTTTCGTGAACTGAGAATGGTAGCATTATGCGTGGAGGTATTTTTGGCGTTATCAGTAGTAAACCATTTAGTCTTTTATTCTGGTTGTAATATTCACGCGAGGGTTATTTTCGCTATAATAATGCAATCGCAGATAGCGCGAAAATTACCTTCACGCAAAAAATGTCCAGTGTTTACAGCATGAAGACAAAAAGGAAATCTATAACTGCCCATTATTTGTCTATGTTCTATTCTTAGTTCACATAGCCATTTGTCATCTGCGTCAATGTGTGGCGAACATATCCTGCAATACGATTGATATTTTACAATCGCAAGGTACACGGAATTTCTGCAATATTATATATAATAACATCGTAATATACTTTGCATCTTCTGCAACCTAGTCCAACTTTTTTTGATTGTAAAAGTTTAAAAAGTTTTGCATGGAAAAATATTTGTACTTCATACGTAACTTTGCTTAATACGTGACTGTGACGACGGGACTCCATGACGGGCCCTGTCCAAACCTCTTTAGAGAAGACAGGGCCCCGACCACCTGTCCTCTCTGAATGTCAGTCGGACTCCTCGGGTGATTACATACATGAGCTCGCTACAGCCGGCAGAGCACGGACTGTATTAAGCATGCCCTCTTTTTATATCCATTTACATATTCATCTGTGTCTCTGGGGCCTCTGCTTTTCGCGGTCGTGTTTGTATGATGTCATCTTACAATGAGGAGGTTGTTTTACACCACAATTGTACGTTCTTCGAGACCTCTGGGTTATTGGAGAAGTGAGAGGGTTGTGCGCACGTAATCCAGGATAACCACACCATTTGCTACTTGCGTGACAAATGGCCGTCCAAAGTCGGCACCGGTTACCCATTGGTCTCGTCGGTTTATGTGTAGTCTTTTGTGTTTGATGTTTACATGTCGTGTGTCTTTTTTCCGTCTCGTGCTGTACTCGTCTTTTGTGTTTTTGCATCGGGTGTTTTGGTGTTTTACAGTTGATGCTGCAACGGAGTCTTGTTGGAGATCTCCTCCCTTCTTTTTGCATGACCTCCCTTCTTTTGCAAGTTGAACCATAAGATTCGGGAATAAACCTGACAATACAATGATAAAAAATATCACAAGATTATGTACAGAATGCAGAAATAATCATGATTGTATTCGTCTATGATTCTGAAAGTTGGTTAATCCAAAATCAAATCGCCGCCTTTGAATATAGCGTGGTCATAAATGAAAATATCTAAAAGTCATTAATGGCATCAATCTTATCCTAAGAGAAATACCCATAATTAATATTATAATAACGAATGATATCTATGGTCAAAACATGACGGACTGCGTGTTATCGTAGGTGACATACAGCATGTCCGTATCTTTATCCTGTAAGTAGGTATCTTGACCAATAATGTAAATAAATCTGTATCAGTTTATCTTGAAGATGTGGTTTTATTCTGATGTAAATAACAAGAAATGCCTCCTAAAATTTTGATTCAACTTGTTTTCACTCTTTCATTACAGTTACAATGTAAGTATGCTCAGCTTGTATTGCATATATATTGAACATGTACATGTATGTTCTTATAAATAACGTTAGTTTGAAAGAGGAAAATGTTTTGCTTGGAGGTATTTTTTGCTCGCAACTCGAAAGAACTCAACTTTTAAAAGGTTTTACAACGATAAAGTAACGATAGCATCATCTTGTCATTGCTTAAAAGGAATTACGATACATAATTTTACTGCTAACACGAGAAAATCCAGCGTTTACAAAAGCGTAGAAACAAGAAGTATATTTTGTTTCATGTTTTTTTTTCTTTATACAGATTGCAGTACAATATATGTTGATCAAGGCAATCCATACAAAACCGGCCAGGCCCGGATCGGAGAGATAACATTTCAAGAGACTGTTGACGGTTGTCCATTGCATTCTAAAGGTATATTAAAGATTTATTATATATCAAATAATAAGAATACCGAAGGATTGCAGAGTGAGTGATTAATGCATTTTACAACTTCAAGTTTCGATCTAAATAAAGTCAAAAAAGAGATTTTCCCAACTTCTTAATTTCAAAATGTATCTTTAAGTCGAAATGTAGCAAGCTGAGTTAATTCGGTTATCACCGAACGTTGGTTATCTCGTGAATCTCGAGTTATCTTGCCTATGAACGTACTCTACATCAAACGTTCAGTTTGGTCACGTAACTCGTATACTTACTTTAATTTCGTTTAGGGATATTATAAACTTGTACTTTCAGAAAAAATATGAGTTAGTGAAACATGAATGCCCCCGTCGGTATCTTTGTCAATATAAACACAAATTTCTGTTAAGTAGGCCAAAGTCGATGGGCATGTAAAGGTTCAGTATCACAAGGTAAACAAAATTGCTATCTAAACGTGTGAAAAATGACAGCTCGGTCGTTCTGGTCAATGTAAATCATCTTCAAATTCAACTGTTTCATTTAAGAACAGATTAATTTGCAGCATGGACTAGACATGCATATTTCAGGTACTTAACCCTCGATCGTCAGTGATCCTTTATCGAAACAACGACATATGGCCAAAGACTGTGAAAGTTAATTGTCCGAAAATTTGCCGAAATACATAGTAAATTTTTTTTTTCTAGAGTATGTCAAAGGTGAAGACCATAAGTTTAACAATTTGGTACATGTATCAATTGAAAGGTCCTGTCATAGGAAATCCAAGTCTTCCGTTCAAAAGTTAAAGTCAATATTATTTTTTCCAAACGTAAATCAAAGATCGAGGTCATCTTTTTAGCCACGGACAATCATACAAACAGACGGACAGGCAAAACTATATGCCCCCGTAAATTTGATTTCGGTGGCATAAAACAGTATTTATTGAGTTATTACATGCATGAGCTTCATGCAGCCGGCAGAGCACTGATTGTTTTTCGTTTGCCCTTTGTTTTTTCTATATCCATTTAACATCCATCTGTGTGTTGCTTGGGCCTCTGCGTTTTACTGCCTTGTTTGTGTGGTCATCTTACAATGAGCAAGTTATTATACTCAACAATAGTGTATTACTTCAAACTTCTGGGTAATCAGAAAAGTGGGAGGATACGTAATCCGGTTAACAACACGAGTTACAACTGATTTGACAGAGGACCCTCCTTAGTCGGTGCCAATTGCACATTTTCAAATATTAGAAAACTCCTTTTTGGTTTGAAAATTCATTTTCTGTTATAAGAAATAAACAACGAATTTCTTACATAGAAATTCAAAAATTACTCTCATAATAATGATAATGACTACTTCCATTCAACATGGCTGACGCAGAAAAGGGAATGAATTTATAATATTCGTAATTGATGTTCTAGTCATAGAAATTCAGTTTATTTTCCAATATAAGAAATTCATTTTTTTAATATTTGAAATTCATTTTTAAATATTAGATATATGACACATTGTAGGAAGACAGAAAGTAGTACATTCAACCAGAAGAAAAAAATGCAGTAAGCAGTCGATTCAGTATGTTCAAAGTAATATAACCCCGAACTTTTATTTAATGTCATTTTCTTTTCAGCATGGTTTCCACTAGACCCTGGATCCTACCCTGTGATATATTTTATTGGTGGTCTTGGTGGTTATGTGCAGGTTGAGTTGTACTCCACTGTAGCATATGACATCGCTACTCACGGGTTTTTCGTTCTCGGAGTAGATTATAAATTTCCACTTGAAAGTGGTCACTTCACTGCGTCGAAGGGACTTGGAGAAGATCTCAATAAATATGTGGAACAATATAAATGGGTAAATATTGAAGTTGTCAATTCATTTTTAATGTATGATTTCTACAAAGATACCAATAAACATATCATTATCGAATTTAATCGATTAACGAACATTTACAAAACCATGAAATGTAATTCCGGCAGAACTACATTACGAGGGCTGATTGATATGTTGTTAGGCTCGGTTTTCTGGGATGCAGAGGGTATATCTGCTGATAGATTAACTCCAAGAAGGAAAAAACAAATCAATGTCATATACTGTGCTTCACTTCTGACAAAGTTACGGGAAAATATTGAACTTAAGCGCCACAGGAAGCTCGCTAGTTAAAGGTGTTTAGTTCCATCATGGCAATCCTCCTGTCCACAAGTCTGTCACTGCAATGGCTGCCATTCATGATTGTGGCTTAAATTTGATGGAGTTTCCGCCTTATTCACCTGATCTTGCTCCATCAGGCTTTTCTATATTTCCAAAACTGAAAGCAGCTATTTCTGGCACCCACTTTCAGTCCGATGATGACGTCATACATGAGTGGATGCCTCTCTGATCAGTCAAGAAAAGGAGTTCTTTAAAAGTGTATTGAGGCCCTTAAACACCGGTGGCAAAAGTGTATAGATACTGAATGGGATCGTGTAGAAAAATAATGCTAAATGTATTTTAAATTCAATTCCATCAATACGAGGTTCACAACATATCAATCAGCCCTCGTATGTTCCCTTATTGTATCAAGGTTATTAAAGATAATTATATACGTTATTTTTACATGCACAGTTTGAGAAATACTTCACCAATAGAACTCTAAGTACACCACTATTCAATTTGACCGGTCTCCTGAGTCATTCGGCTGGATGTGACTTAACATTGCATCTTATCAAAGACAAACTCTTAAGCGTAACGGTAAGAATGAATATTCATAATTTTAACTTTCTAATAATGTTATGAAAATCAAGACGTTTTGAAGAGATTCATTATTTTATCATTTCTGTTTTTCTTATGAGTAATATAAAAGCTAACAAGGACGAAATTAAAAAAACAAAAATAAAAGTGGAACACTTCATTAGTCAAACAATACCTGAACGTGATAACATTAAAGAATGACGAGAAAAAAATTGTCCTAATGGTTTACATGTTATAGTTAAAAACGGGACAGAATTCTAATTCCTTAACCTTTAACTTTTGCTTATACCATCTTCTCTTTGCAAGTATCTCAGGCTACATGTAACGTTAATGAGTGTCCTTCAAACTAAAACACGAAAACAAAATGGCGTGATCTCTATTGTGAGTGCTGTTGAGATTATTGTCAGGATCTTGTTTAACTCATTTGTGTCTCACTTATGCCCTTTGCCTTGTGGAGCTCGTAAAAAAGTTCCCCGCGAGATGTTTGACAGTAAGTGTCCTCTCTGAATGTCAGTCGGATTCCTCGTGTATAACATACAAAAACGGGGATATGTTCTATTTAGGTAAAACGCAATTAGAAAACACTAATATTTATAAATACTTGGGAATCTTGTTTTCATCAACAGGAAAGTTTACTTTAGCCAAAAATAATATCTACGAAAGAAGTCAAAAAGCACTTTATAGTTTGAAATCAGCAGGATAACTTGTCCATTTTTACAAGTCTGAAGCTATTTGACCACACGGTTAAACAAGTCTGCTTGTATGGGTCTGAGGTATGGGGAGAATTGGATAGGATCACATCAACGAACCCCTTTGATTTATTCAATCAATGCATCAATAAATTACCTATAGAAAAAGTCAACTTATCCTTTTGTAAATGGATCTTAGGAGTACGCAAAAACAGTACAAATCTAGCTGTACTTGGAGAATTGGGTAGGTACCCACTATTCATTGACGTCATTCTGAGAACCTTATCGTACTGGTCGGACCTCCAAAAAAGACGCATCAAGAAACCATTGTTAAATGAATGTTTGTTAGTTGCGGAAAACTTACATGAAAACGGATCGAAATCTTGGTTTTCGGGTATTGATAAAATTTTCTCAATGTTTAACGTAAAAATCTCTGAAAATCAAGGTCAAATAAATATACAGGAACTAAAGAAACAAAGATTTATTCAATTTGGAAATTTTTGGACAAATAATCTACAAAAGATGCAGGGAAAACTGCGCACTTATGCAAAATTTAAAACAAATTTTGTAATGGAGAAATATATACAAGAAACCCCTTTCTCTTTAAGGGTAAACTATACAAGATTCCGTATAAGCGCACATAACTTGGCCATTGAAACCGGAAGGCACACAAGACCCGTTACTGCGGTAGAGAAACGTATATGTGGCCATTGTTCATTAAATGAGGTAGAGGATGAAATGCATGTCCTCTTGCGATGTTGTAAATACAAAGAAAAACGGAAAGAAGTATTTGATAAAATTAATGATAAATGTAAAAACTTTCCAACATTATCAGAGGAAAGTAAATTTATATACATCCTAAATAGCGAAGATCAAATACTGAACTGTTGTTTAGAACTTGTGAACTATATCTTCCAAACTAGGAGATCCTCTTGAGTAGATAGTAGTAATCCACTATTCTTAATATTAATATTATCAAGGCTCACATGCATATATTCATAATATTGTTACTTTACTTATTATTATGTCTATGTTTAATTCACTATTTATCTTTCTTGCATAATGACTGTAAAAGTTGACTGCAATAAATGATTTGATTTTTGATTTTACATGAGCTCGCGGCGGCAGAGCACGGATTGAATTACGTATGCCCTCTTGTTATATCCATTTACATATTCATCTGTGTTGCTTGGGCCCCTGTGTTTTGCGGTCTTGTTTGGGTGTGGTCGTCTGACATTGAGGAGGTTGTTTTACACCAAAATTGTACGTTCTTCGAGACCTCTGGGTTATTGGGAAAGTGGGCGGGTTGTGCACACGTAATCCAGGATAAATACACCTTCTGCTATTTCCGTAGCAGATGGCCGTCCTATGTCGGCACCGGTTGCCCATTGGTCTCGTTAGTTTATGTGTAGTCCGTTTCTTTGTTGTGCGTTGACGTTCCTTGTCCCTTTTGTGTCTCTTTCTGTGCTTGTCTGCTCAGTAACCTTGCATTGAGTGTTTTGGGGTTTTGCTGAAGATGCTGCAACCTGGTGTTGTTGCAGATCCCCTCCTTTGTTGAATATTTTTCCTGACATTGTCGCCATAGCACTTTCTATATAGAGATAACTCAGACAGTGCATGTATTTGATATATTGTTTCGTTTTCGTGCTTGAACATCGACTAACGGGTGCGGCTAGCCAACAGAGGATGTTTACTCGTCCTGGGCACCTGGTCTCACCTCTAGCTTGCTAAGGATCCATCGATGCTAAATTGTGAGCTCTATTTTGAGTGCTGTTGAGATTATCGTCAGGATCTTCTTTAACTCCTCTGTTTATCCCATGATATTCGTTGGATTGCGTTTTTGAGGATGTAGCTAAAGTAATTTTTGCCATTGATTTATCGATCCGCAATCTGCATTTTTCATGAGGATTGAAATAAAGTTATTTTTAAATCAAAATTAATTTGGATCCTCATGCTTTATTGTCTTCTTTTTGAATCCTATACTCTTGAAACTCTTTAATGTTACAATGTATCATAAGAGAAAAGAAGGGGACTACTTAAAATTACATACATTATTCATATTTATATATATTTTCTTCCAGTCGAACGTGTTTCTTGAACCGTACAGCCAGGATGTGAAACAAAAAATCAACTTACACGTCCCCTCTCTGATGTATGGTACACAGTATTCCGAGGAATTTAAACGATGCGCAGTACCTGGCTATGATTACAAAGCAATCTACAATATATGGGACTGTCCTAAATTTCTTATGAATGTTGCAGTGAGTACATTTAACTCTTTTCTTCAAAATCCTACACGATTGCATGGGATAGTTTTGAAGCAAATTATGTCTACGATCCATTGCATGAAACAATTATCAATGCACGATCAACAAATATGACTTTAAGATATACGTGTATTTAAAAAAATATTGACTTCTCGATGATATCCAGGGCTAAAAACTATAACAAAATATTGAATTTATGAAGAACACAATACGATACATTCTGTCTCATTCTTGATATAAATTCTTAGATGTGAGAAATTCATCGAAATTAAAGGAGGTTAACATCTAAGCAACATCCCTCCTATGCTATTTTGAACATAGATCTAATATGGAACAGGGATATGGTCATTATTCATATTTGTCATGCTTCTGAATCGACCCTACAGGAAATTTGGAGCCGCGTACTCTCTTCAAATTGCTCAACTTTAATTTACAAACAGATAACAAGAGAGCACTCCTAAAATGAATTTTGTCTGTGTCTTAGAAGCGTTTTGAAAGGAAGCATCACTGATGAGTATTTTATATCCGAAACACGTGTCTGGTGCATAATAAATTGGTTTGAAAATTTCTTCGGAAGGTATAGAGTTTGAATATTTCCATATTATTCAGAACATTTGTCGTGCCAGAGAGAATCTCTCTGAAAAGAAACAGCAAACATAAGGTGCACCACATTTTGAATTCATAACATACTTTAAATCCTAATCATAATCGAACAAATGTGGACGAGAGCTCCATTTCTATTTTTTCAACATATTTGGAATAACATGTACTGGTTTAGAATGTTTTTGTGGTGCCAAGTGTTGCGTATTCTTGACTCTTCCTGAAAACGTTACTCCTTTGCTTTGTTTTGGATATAGCGATTTGATGAGTTTGTCAAAATTTCCTTCTTTCATTTCAGAACTTTGGACATTGTGATATTCTCGACCTAGAGGGTTGGAAAGGTAAGATTATATTTATGCCATGCAATAAGACAGTTTCTCATCAGTGGTATGATTTGACGAGAGAATGCAAGATCTTTGAAGATGTCGGCTTAGTATCCATATTCAATGCCGTCGCTTCACAAAACGATACCTTTATCTATATACTCTAGATACACTTTACAAATTGTAGCTTCTTTCAAATATTAATGGGAAATTTAAAGAATAAGAAATTTGAGAATAAAGATTTAATTTATGACTCTTGATAACCATGGCAATAAATCAAAATATATTATTGTCTTTTACTTCATTATCTGTGATCACATTCGGATTCATTACCGATACAATTACCAAATGAATGAGCCATAACAAATTCGGATTTAATCTGCTTAATTCTTTACAGCCTGCCATTTTGTTCACTACTGCAAAACCACCAATGAGACCAATCTCCCAGAGTACCGTCAGTTTGTACAGGGCGTGGTCTCCGCCTTCTTTGTCTCAACTCTGCAAGGGAAACAGGCTGACTTCAACTACATCACAGATAGATCACTCATACCTCTTAAACTGTTAGAGCTTAGCTCTGATATGAATTGTACTAGAGATAATTTCTGATGTTAAAGAAATAAATATATTATAATAATTCAGGAAGTGGATAGTTTGAAAAAAATCTCAATTTCGCTATCTTAAATCAGGTTCAGTAAAAACAAACATCCAAATATGCAATTATTCACGTTTTGAGAAGCATCAAGACCCTCTCTGAGCACCTGGTTCAAGTCTGGTCTATATGACACTGATGTAACCCTATTCTCCCTGACATAGCCCCAAAGCACTTTCTATATAGATACAACCTCAGACAGTGCATGTTTTGTAGATATTGTTTTCATTTTCATGCGTGAACATGTATATAAAAACATCAAAGAAGTACCTATCAATTATGCAGACTCAAAGTCGAAAAGATATGGCAAAATCATTAGAATTTCCATTGGAACAGTTGCGAACCTCGGAATGATCAACAATCCGAAGGGAGCTAGACCAGGTGCCCGGGGAGAGTCAGCGTCTCTGTTTGCATACAACGCTATAGCATATTTGGTATTGTTTGGATGACTGAAATTCAATTTGAACTTACTGTGCTCCATTTCTTGCTAATTTTTTCATACTCATTTGATTAGTCCTTTCATGGAAATAAGAATATAACACTCTAGACATATCGATATTCGTAATAAGTAAACCAATTTTTGCTGATGACCTTAAAAACCTTGTGAACAAATAAGGATCATAAGATCTCCAACGAGACTCGACTATAGCCCTAAACATCCTAATTTGAAAGCACAGAATATACACAGCAATATATTTTAAGGGACAAAGAAGACCAAACACGACAACAAAACACTAAACAAAAAAAAGACCACTCATAAACCAAGGAGACCAATGGACAAAATGTGCCGACTAAGGACGACCATCTGCCACGTTAGTAGCGAATGGTGGGTTTATCAGGATTGCGAGCCCTCAACCACTGCACTATTTTGGTTATCCACATGTCTCGAAGAAAACACAATTGCTTTATACATTTACCTTCACATTGTACAATCACCACACGAACAAGACATTATAACGCAGGGGCCAAAGTTATACACAGACGTAATTGGATATAAAAAACAAAGGTGATATAGAAAACCTGTTGACTGGAGCAAGCTCAAGCACGACATGAAAGAATCCATAAGAAAACATTAACACTGCTTTATTTCTAGATCCCATGTTATCTTTTGACGATAATGTTCATCAAAATTCTGGCGAACCCAATTCACAATTACAATTTACCTTTCCTTAGTAATGACATTCCTTCTTCGCCTGTCCTGGTGTATTTTATTTAGACTAACAAAAAAAAAGAAAATACTTTAAAAAATTATACACATGCGAGCGACTCACTTTGTTTTTGACAATGTTAAAAAAATATTTTCGGCTAGAAACCAAAATCCCAACACACCAAATTTGACACATTCACCGGCTCTCCCTTTTCTAGCTGCTTGACCTAGATAACGGGCGTTACTTGCACTCTTTTCTCATTTCCATTTGAGATTCAAATTTGCTTCTTTGCAGAATGTTTCAGTAATTCCATTCCTTGTTGTCAATGTTTCTAAGTATTTGCTGGTATGGGTATGTGTTGTATGTCCTTACTTTGTTGCTTTGTTAATAATTCCATCATCACAAGTCTTTAGTGTCTGCTATGTTCTGTTTCGTTTCTGTTGGTGGACTGTAAGTCCCCGTTGATGTCGCTTGCCTAGCTTTACTGTGCTTTTGGACCAACTTGAAATATATTTGTAAATTTTCTGATACTTAATTTGAAAAAAAAATCAGAAGCTATGGAGTTTTACCCACATTGCATAGCGCTGTCCTTAGATGGCCCTTTGCATACATATGCCTTCTAGATGACGCACACTCGAACACAATCTCACCCACACTAACTCACAAATGGCTGCGCTTTCGCCCCCTTCTTTGCAACTTTGTTGAAAGGGGATAGAAAGGGACATAATATGTATCCAAGTTTGATTAAAGGTACATAAATCGATCGAGGATAAATATCTAATTAGAAGAAGCAGACTTATTGGAACAGAGTTAATAATGACTGCATGCTATGATATCCAATTCATATACCTCATGTCTAAATTGGTCTTACTTCAGATGTCACCCTGCTAATGTCAAAATTAAATCTGTCATAAAACTAGATCAGATAAGATAAATAATCCGAACTAAACTTGGTGACCCGAGATAACCCGATTTCTACCAAAAGCAAAATTGCAATAAATGTATTTATACTTGTCAATCAATTGTATTAAAAGTTATATGATGCAGTTTTAAGCAAACAAAGGTAAAAATATTATCACGAGAAACGAGCACACTGTTCTGCCACTTCCATTTTAAGCCAGGACTTCGCTGACTATAACATTATAGCAAAGGGAAATAAAACAATAATACATTCTTGTCCCTTGAGCAAAAAGAAAAACATTCAATAAAATTGTGATAGTGGGGTTTTCTACATAGTTTTTGTATATAAATTTCCTTAATGAATACTTCCTAAATCCTTCACTAAATGTTTTCATTCTTGTACTAACAAATGAGTTTTTGGGGTTGCTTTGCGTTCATAGCTGCGCCGTCCCCGCGAATCATACAGTGGCTCTTTAAATGTAATACAGCATGGATGGCTTACTGAACACCATATTTTACCTGGTTTCTCCGCTTGGTTAAATTTCATTGGTTCAACTACAATTTTAATGGTCAGTGATTGGTCATTTTGCTCAGGCGATACATATTCCCGCCGCACGAGCTAGTACTAAAGCTGACCACCCCTTCTATCGGCCATTACCTACTCGTACGTACTTTATGCTGATGTATCGCCGTATGACCATTTCTGCCTAATATGTAAGTTATTATATTCTAGAAATTATTTTGAAGTGAATAGATAAACTATGATTTCTGAATTATATCTTATGTTTTCGGAATATTTTCTGGTTTTTTTTTTTTTTTTTTTTGGAGATTTTAAAAGTATTTTTGAGAAATAAACGAATTAACTCTGGACGTAAACTGTATCGTCTAATCGTCTAATTACGACGAATATTATTAGAGATTCTGGCATTACATGCATTGCCGATTATAAAAATTATTATCATTTATTTAAGTATAAATAACCCTGATTAGTGACGTGCTGAAAACCTATACTATGGGAAAAGACCCTGTTCCATAAACAGGTACATATAACTGATACACATATATTATATCTAACTCGTGAAATCATTTTATGGTATTTTCCAATTACATATAATCAATTGAACAAAGATTGAGACTGAATAGTTTATTTTCTATCTATTGAGCCATAGTGTGTATTATTGAACGAATATTATGTTTTTTTTATATGTTATTGAAGGGAAGTCTGATTCTGTATCTTCTGCATATATTGCAATAAATGAATTAAAACGAGCCCAATCAGGACCGTCATTATTCTTGAGTCAACGAGACTTGGTACAAAATTCTGCGGAAAATATTATTAAAAAATCAAGTTTCTTTTAAAGTTTGCTTCTGTTTCCTTTGAATCAGAACGTTCGGAGGCAACTCAAGATATTCAAGCAGCTCAAGCAATTCAACTTGACCTCGTTATATTTCTACCTGACCTGACCTGACCAGAAAACCAGCTTTTGGGAGGCAATGATTCGTATTCTTGTAATACTTGTCCCGTCAGATCCGAACTACCTAGATAATATCAATGTAAACTTCTTTTTTTTAACAATTAGTGCTTTTGGGCATGAGTGTGTCAAGGGTAAAATCGGCTAATCATGCACTTACAAAGTCAGATCATACCTAAATATGTAGTATGAGGGGATGCTTATGACATAATTTGCATTATTTACAAAGTACATAAGATAGATGATATTACCCATCTCATCACGCGAGTGGGTATAACGACCTTATGAACCGTGGTATGTTCGTTGTTCGATATAAGGACATAATTTATCAACACTCGATAGGCACTCGCAAATAGAGTAAGGATCACTACCTCTTTGAAGCATTATGAGTCTTAAAATTATCCTCTTGGTTTATCTACATTACATCTGCTGTAAGTAAAATAAATTAAAACTCATATCTTATTTATGTACTTTCTGTATTTAAAGAATGTTTATTAAGATAACGCGGAAAACTTGTCTTTAAAAAGTGATGATTTTTTAAGCTTTTAAAATCTTAAAACATAAGTACATGTATCTTTCATATCAGAAAATGAATCAATTAGTATAACTACAATAAACTAGTGTCAAAACGCTTGTAAAGTGTGTCTTTATTGTATGAAATAAAATTGTCCAAAATTACGTACATGTCCCATTTCAAAAAATATGTAAAATTTGCTTTACATTTACCCGTTATGGATTATTTTTATCGAAGACTGTGGTTCAATATACGTTGATACTGGGAACCCCTATGACGACCGACCTTTACGTGTAGGAGAGCTAGTATTACAAGAGTCAATAGAGGGCAGCCCTCTCCATACAAGAGGTAAGAAATACTCTTTCGCGAGATAGGTGAATAATTCTTTTTTTTAAAAATTCCGTAATTTCTGTATTACGCATATACAAACGTACGGAAGAAATTTTATCTACAAAATCGCCTAATATTATGACGTCACTATTGACGAGCGCCGCTACGTTAGGCCTGTTCAAATATTACGTCGCCAGTTTTGAACTCCGAAACACATGTCTGGTGCATAATAAAATGGTTTAGATTCTTTTCAAAAAAGTATAGAGCTGGAACACTTCTGTATCATTAATATTAACATTTTATTCCTGTTGCAGTGTGGAGCTGTTTTAAGTGTATAAATTACGTCTAACAAACTCGCGTCACAAATATCAAAGTGTTTTCAATCCGCCCTAACGTTGAACGAAAATAAGGTCACACGGAAAAAGACGATACCCTCAGAGATCTACTAATTATAGCACGCAACGACGGTAGACACGAATTGCTTCATGTTCTCTCATCAGTTCCAACAGTTCAATTGAAATCTAATCTGGATGAGGCAGAAGTTGCATTCTTTAGAAATACTGATTGATTCAGACTTAATATCATTGTCGCATTTGCACAAAATAAACTATGTTCTGTTAATAAAAACATCTCCCCTGAAAAGACGATTCATAAAAATTCATTTATTAACAAATGTTTCGATCTTCTAGACATCTCCAATATTTTTCGGGATCATCGCGTACAAAGTACTTTTCCTCAATATTTTGAGAATTTAGAGCCTCCTCTTATTATAAGTATACAAGTATAAGAAACATATTCGAGATTTTGTCTTTAACTAAAAAACATCTGATCCCAAAACACTTTACTTAAGTCCTGCGTCTTGAGAATGTACATTTTTGCACCTTAATATAAAAATTGTTGATGGAGAGATTCAAACAAGTGTGTATTACAAAAGAGATGATTTTGGATTCAACATATCAAAGTTTCTCTGGGTTGACGTTGATGTTCCTAGATTACCGTCATACGGTATCTACATTTCACAGCTCATCCGAGCATGTATAGATGTTTTGGATTTCAATTGTAGAATTTACAAATTATGAAGAAAATTTCTGATACAGGTATTCGCTTCCACAAACTAGTAACGACTTTCTGGAAATTTTATAAAAATTATTGTCAACTCCAACCAATATTCGGACCCATACAAGCACAGAGTATATTACTTTGGGTATTTCACAACCTGAATTTCATGGTAAAATAATCAACAATATTGTTAACAAGGATCAAAGGTAGACAGCATTATCATCAAAGTTGTGTTAGAATTACCAAACGCCTTTTTTACCGTGGATATGATCCTTCTGTCACCAGACGGACACTTGGCTTGGTACTGTATCAATCTACAGTCTTGTACCAACACATTCTTAAGAATTGCACTCTGACTGACTGTGAAGACAGGACTCCATGATAGGCCCTGTCCAAACCTCTTTAGAGAAGACAGGGCTCCGAACACCTGTCCTCTCTGAATCTCAGTTGGACTCCTTGGGTGGTAACATGTATGAGCTCGCTACAGCAGACAGAACACGGACTGTATTTCGTATGCTTTATGTTTTATATCCATTTAGATATCCATCTAGATATCCATCTATGTGTTTCTTGGGTACCTGCGTCATGCTGTCTTTTTGTATGGTTGTCTTACAGTGAGAGGGTTATTTTACACCACAATTTGACGTTCTCTTGATCTTCTGGGTAATCGGAAAAGTGGGAGGATTGTACGAACGTAATCCGGATAACCACACCTAAGGCGGCACCGAATGCCCATTGGTTTCGTTGGTTTATGTGAAGTAATTAGTGTTTGATATTTCTCTGTGATTTTGCATTCCTTGTACCATTTGCGTCATTTTCTGTGAGTGTCTGCTTTGTGTTTTTGCAGTGGGAGCTGTTGATACTGCAGTCGGGTGTTGTCGGAGATCCCCTCTTTTCTTTTTTTCCAGCGCTGTTGTCTGAAAGAGCTTTGTTTTGGCATTTATCAATTTGACATCATTAATATTATTTGGCTATTTCGAACACTTGTCATTTCATTCAAAATATCATTATAATAAAGGGAGGTTAACATCTTAGCACCATCCCTCCAATGCTATTTTGAATATAGATTTTATTTGGATATGCTACTGAATCGACCCTACAAGAAATTTGTAGACGCGCTTTCTCTGAATTTTTGCTGTGTCTAAAAATAACTGGCTGAACACTGATTAGGATTTAATATCCAAAACACGTGTGTCTGGTGCGTACGAAATTTACTTCAAGAAGGAATAGAGTTGGAACACTCCCGTATCATTCAAATTGCTTTAAATTCTTTTACCTGTTTTCGATTCTATCATCCATTATCGTCAGTAAAGTGCCTAAGATGAGTCAATTAGAAATTATTATTGGGTATAACAATGTTTGTTTGGTCTTTGGTCTTCCTTGTCCCTTCGGTATCTCTCAGTGTGCCATTCCACTTTGCGTTTTCGCATTTTCGTTGTTTTGTTGTTTTGTTGTTGGTACAGAATCCTTTCGTACCTGTTCAAATACTTTTAAACTCACCTCACGAAGTTAAAGGGAGCTTATGCTATCACTCACTCTTGCGTCTGCGTCCGCACTAGTATGTTAAAGTCTTCAAATTCAATAACATCATATAAGAACAGATAAATTCGCAGCATGGACCAGATATGCACATTTCGGGTACTTTCATGTAGCCCTTGCCAGTGATCCTCAATCTAAACAATGAAATATGACCAAAGAGTGTGAAAGTGATAATTTGCAAAAATGTACCGAAAACGTAGCAGGATGGGTAGAATATGATGCTACATGACCCACGTTTTAGAAATTTCAAGAAATTTTGATAACAGAAATTTTCGAATGCGTTGAAGAAACGATCAACCGAAGTTGATCGAGCTTTGCTGCATGTGTCCTCGGAGACTCCTGGTCCAACAGCAACACCAAGTGCAAATGTTAAACGTCTTCAAATTCAATAGCATCATTTAAGAACAGATAAATTTACAGCATGGACCAGGTACTTAACCGTCGTCAGTGATCCTCAATCTAAACATTAAAATATGACCAGATTTATAATGTCCAAAAGTGTTCCAAAAGACGTAGCAGGATGGGTGGGATATGATGCCACAGAATATGTTAAAAAGTTTCAATTCTTTATTTTAGGTCTAGGAAGGCAAAACTTGCACAGATGATGCGCCTTTATGAGTAGATAACGAATTTAAGTTCAAATGTAATTCATGACCGCTAGAGTGCACATGTTAGGAAGATATTTGTATCAATGTTTAGAAGTTGTATTTCTCTATTTTAAGTGCTACTGGCAGCCCAGCCTACTCTTCCACAGAAGATGCGCCTTCATGGGTAGATCAAAAATCTATGTTCAAATGTAAATGTAGGTCATGACCTACATGTATATTTTCCTCTTGAGTGCATAAGTTAGAAAGATAAAGGTATCAATATCTACTTTCCTTTTCTGTTTTGTTTAGTTGTCCTAAATAGGACAGATTCTCAAAATTAAAAACTATGTTATGTATGACTTCTCCCTGTCTGCTGCCATGAAAAACTGCTGCCATCAGGTTTTCTTACACTATGTTTGAAATATCAATTTTCCTCAAGTCTAATAGATTATACGCTTATCTTTTGCTTTCACCGCTGATAATTTTTTTTTCTTCAGCCTACTTCCCCTTGGACGCCGGGTCATATCCTGTTATTTTCTTTGTTGGAGGACTTAACGGATACTTTTGGGCAGAGTATTATTCACGTTTCTTGTATGACGTCAGTACGCACGGGTTTTTCGTTTTTGGTGTTGATTACATATTTCCAGGATATCATGAATCTAGATCAGATCCAGTTGGTCAAGATCTGGATATATTTTTCAAACAGCTGAAGTGGGTAGGTGGTTTTCTTAAGGGGGCACATTTTAACAGATTCAGGTGGCAGAAATAAATGAATAAAGGATAAAACATAAAAGAAAGGAGGGGATCTTCAACAACACCCGGTTCCAGTATAAACAGCAAAACCTCAAAACACCAATATCAAAAACACAAAGCAGACACGCACAGAAAGAGACGCAAATGGTACAAGGAACTAGGTAAGATGAATTCAAAACATTTAAAAGGGCGCTACTGAAATGAATTTTGGTGGTGCATCACTGATGAGAATTTAATATTCGAAACACGTGTCTGGTGCAGTCAAAATTGGTTTGGAATTTTTTTCATAAAGGCATAGAGTTCGTATTATTAAGATTAAAAGTTGAATAAGCGTACATCAAGCTGTTCATTCAATGAAGGCTGGGCGACTTCCATTAAAGTCTTAATGCCTTTCATAATTAAAGATGTGAAACAATGTAAGATAAGCATACCATTTTCTTTCAAAATAGTTCTCTGACACAGTCCTTCCTTTTATCAAAAGATTTTAACCAATTCTTGACTTCTTGTTCCATCTAACCTTAGAATATCCGTAATATTGTGTTATGTCTAACAAAGAAAATCGAAGTGTCCAAATTACCTTAAAGAAGCAATTACTTTTGATGAATTTCTATGGATTATAATCAACACCCCCTTACTCTGCTAACCATATTTGTATGACCATTTGAACAATATTCAATACTCTAAACATAGGTTGTCTATACAATAAATTGCCGTTAATTCTGATCTGAGGAATGTATTACTTACACTTACTTATACAAGTATTATTAAAAATAGTTGACAGGATTTCCAGTAAGACTACCCTGTGACCTCATCGAAACACACACGACAACATCCACAACGTTTCGAAAGAGGAAGGAAAGTTGTAACATTTGAGGGAAGAAGAAAGTATAACTATTCCGATGTATAATTTCAGCTGGAAGATTATTTCAAAAACAGGACTGTATCAACTCCTCTGTTTAACACTACCGCTCTCCTCTGTCACTCTTCCGGATGTGACGTCACATTGAGAATGATCGGCATGAAACAGTTCAACTTCTCGGTGAGTTCAAATTAGGAATAAATGTTAGATATGTTAAAGGTTTTTTGTCCCTCTGAGAAGAAAAAATCCGTTTTAATAGCAAATATCGATCAAATATCGATCAAAACAAATATTTATGAAAACATCAATAACATTCGCATTGTCAAAATGCATATCATAGACATTCTGATTGATTAAGGTGGTAATCTCACCATAACCCCCTACATTCATTTTTCTTCATAGTTGCAATATTGATTAACTATGATGTTATGCATCTTTTGCTAAAGTTTGAAAGAAATCAAACCGTTTTGCGTGGGTCGCAATTCAAAATCTCCAAATTTTGTCCCCCTTTTAATGCAGAAAATGGCGACTTTGTCACGAAATGTGTTCTCAGATATTCAATGAGCCTGCAAATTTATTAAGTATCAGCATTGCATTTCAAAGATAATACATACATCTTTCTTTTTTAGTAAAATTGTGATGTTTTAATATCACCATATTTATTTTAGAAGCGATTTTAATAGAAAATAAGGATAAACATGTACCTTTCTGAAGTTCCGAAAATTGTCACTTTACATAGCTCATGAAAAAAACGTATCATTTAATTTCAATAAAAAACTAATGGAAAAGACATTAATTATCTATCTTAAATCTGTGCAAATTTCAGGGAAATCGAACCTATTTTTGCCGAGTTAGCGCCATTTGGGTTACCCCTACCAACATTTTTTTTACGCCGCGATACGTAACGTCGAGGTTAAGCATAGCGTTGTATGTCTTGTTGGCAAATTTATAATCAATATGCTTACGCGAAATTGTAAAATAAATTTGAATGAATAACAGTTATCATTATTTCAAAATTTGGACGTAATGTATAAAAAGTTGGAAGGGGCACAATTCATCACAAAATTAAGGAACATGACCCTTTATTTGAACATGACCTGTATTTCTCAATGTAAAGCTATATCTAAGAAATAAATATATTCCCTGTTACAGTTTTCATTTAAATGTCAGGCAATCACAAAATATTGATTTTTTTCCAAGTTTAAAGGGGCACAACTCTGCATAAAATTGAGTCATATTCAAACCTAACCTGCAATTTTTGAAATAATAGCTACATTCAACAAATGAATTTATAATCTGTAACAGTTGTCCTTCTAATGTCCAGAAACCACAAAACTGTGAATTTTTCTAAGTTTCAAGGGGCATAACTCTGCACCAAATTGAGGGACATGACCCATATTCGAACTTGACCTGTATTTCTTGGTGTTTTATAGCTATATGCAAGAAATGAATTGATTATCTGTTATGGTTTTCCTTTAAACTTCCGGAAACCACAAAATTTTGAAATTTTTCTAAGTTTCAAGGGGCATAACTCTGCACCAAATTGAGGGACATGACCCATATTTGAACTTGACCTGTATTTGTTTGGCATAATAGCTATATGCAAGAAAAGAATTGATGATCTGTAATGGTTTTCCTCTAAACGTCCGGAAACCACAAAATTTTGAAATTTTCTAAGTTTCAAGGGGCATAACTCTGCACCAAATTGAGGGACATGACCCATATTCGAACTTGACCTGTATTTGTTTGGCATAATAGCTATATGCAAGAAAAGAATTGATGATCTGTAATGGTTTTCCTCTAAACGTCCGGAAACCACAAAATTTTGAAATTTTCTAAGTTTCAAGGGGCATAACTCTGCACCAAATTGAGGGACATGACCCATATTCGAAGTTGACCTGTATTCCTTGGTGTAATAGCTATATGCAAGAAATGAATTGATTATCTGTTATGGTTTTCCTTTAAGGAGGTATTGAACACTTTGACGCCAAATTCAATTTTTCTCAAAATTTCTGAAATTTTTCATTTCTTGTCTGTCCTTCATCATACAAATGTTAACGTCTTCATATTGAATAGCATCATTTAAGAACATCATTTAAGAACTTACATTTGATTCTATCCACAGGAAAATTTTCTATAAGACTTTGAAATATGCATTTATTAACGTATCAGTGAATTTCTTGATGACGTCATGGTATTAAAAGTGTCATTCCGGTTCTCTTAAAGCTATTGGAAATTAAATTTGATTTAACTTCCAAAATAGTCATAAATGTATTGCTCTTACATGTGGAGAAGATGGACTGAATTGTGTTATGAACAAAGGCAGGAATCTGGAATAAAAGATGGCACAGTCGCTCAAAAAATTGCAATTTCGACCCAATTGACTTAAGTTGATAGTTAATTTTTAGGAATCCTGTGGATCAATCCTTGTCAAAAACTAACAGAATGATCAACAATGTCCAGAGATAATTTCATGATTAAATGAGAAAAATTAGATTTGGGAATAAAATTTTACAAAGCTTTGTATTTTCCAATTTTTTCTTCCAAATTCTTCCATTTTCAATGAAGTGACATCCGCTTCCTTGTTATGTAAATTTGTCAATAAATACACAAAGACAAAAGTTGAATTTTCTATTTTATACATGTAAAGTTTCAATGCGATACGTTTTGTATTAATGTTTTATTTGCATTTTGAATGCGATCGTTTTTGACGCCATTTTCCCCCTATAACGTCGAAATGACGTGGTGGTTGGCTCATGGATAAAGCTCCCAAAATCCACAAATTTGAAAATCGCTATAATTTCTTCAAATTACGTCGGAAATTATTCAAACTTCATCAGGATACTCAAATGTATATATCAATTAGGGTATCAAATGTTTTAAGAAAGTAAGGACTGTACTTTTTCTAGGAAGCGAGAAAACAAATAATGCTGCCGCCATCTTGGTGTTGAATTCCTCCTTAAATGTCCGGAAACCACAAAATTTTGAAATTTATTAAGTTTCAAGGGGCATAACTCTGCACCAAATTGAGGGACATGACCCATATTCGAACTTGACCTGTATTTTATGGTATAATAGCTATATGCAAGAAAAGAATTGATTATCTGTTATGGTTTTCCTTTAAACGTCAGGAAACCACAAAATTTTGAAATTTTCTAAGTTTCAAGGGGCATAACTCTGCACCAAATTGAGGGACATGACCCATATTCGAACTTGACCTGTATTTGTTTGGCATAATAGCTATATGCAAGAAAAGAATTGATGATCTGTAATGGTTTTCCTCTAAACGTCCGGAAACCACAAAATTTTGAAATTTTCTAAGTTTCAAGGGGCATAACTCTGCACCAAATTGAGGGACATGACCCATATTCGAAGTTGACCTGTATTCCTTGGTGTAATAGCTATATGCAAGAAATGAATTGATTATCTGTTATGGTTTTCCTTTAAGGAGGTATTGAACACTTTGACGCCAAATTCAATTTTTCTCAAAATTTCTGAAATTTTTCATTTCTTGTCTGTCCTTCATCATACAAATGTTAACGTCTTCATATTGAATAGCATCATTTAAGAACATCATTTAAGAACTTACATTTGATTCTATCCACAGGAAAATTTTCTATAAGACTTTGAAATATGCATTTATTAACGTATCAGTGAATTTCTTGATGACGTCATGGTATTAAAAGTGTCATTCCGGTTCTCTTAAAGCTATTGGAAATTAAATTTGATTTAACTTCCAAAATAGTCATAAATGTATTGCTCTTACATGTGGAGAAGATGGACTGAATTGTGTTATGAACAAAGGCAGGAATCTGGAATAAAAGATGGCACAGTCGCTCAAAAAATTGCAATTTCGACCCAATTGACTTAAGTTGATAGTTAATTTTTAGGAATCCTGTGGATCAATCCTTGTCAAAAACTAACAGAATGATCAACAATGTCCAGAGATAATTTCATGATTAAATGAGAAAAATTAGATTTGGGAATAAAATTTTACAAAGCTTTGTATTTTCCAATTTTTTCTTCCAAATTCTTCCATTTTCAATGAAGTGACATCCGCTTCCTTGTTATGTAAATTTGTCAATAAATACACAAAGACAAAAGTTGAATTTTCTATTTTATACATGTAAAGTTTCAATGCGATACGTTTTGTATTAATGTTTTATTTGCATTTTGAATGCGATCGTTTTTGACGCCATTTTCCCCCTATAACGTCGAAATGACGTGGTGGTTGGCTCATGGATAAAGCTCCCAAAATCCACAAATTTGAAAATCGCTATAATTTCTTCAAATTACGTCGGAAATTATTCAAACTTCATCAGGATACTCAAATGTATATATCAATTAGGGTATCAAATGTTTTAAGAAAGTAAGGACTGTACTTTTTCTAGGAAGCGAGAAAACAAATAATGCTGCCGCCATCTTGGTGTTGAATTCCTCCTTAAATGTCCGGAAACCACAAAATTTTGAAATTTATTAAGTTTCAAGGGGCATAACTCTGCACCAAATTGAGGGACATGACCCATATTCGAACTTGACCTGTATTTTATGGTATAATAGCTATATGCAAGAAAAGAATTGATTATCTGTTATGGTTTTCCTTTAAACGTCAGGAAACCACAAAATTTTGAAATTTTCTAAGTTTCAAGGGGCATAACTCTGCATGAAATTGAGGGACATGACCCATATTCGAACTTGACCTGTATTTCTTTGTGTAATAGCTATATGCAAGAAATGAATTTATTATCTGTTATGGTTTTCCTTTAAATGTCCGGAAACCACAAAATTTTGAAATTTTCTAAGTTTCAAGGGGCATAACTCTGCACCAAATTGAGGGACATGACCCATATTCGAACTTGACCTGCATTTTTTGGTGTAAAAGCTATATGCAAGAAATGAATTGATTATCTGTAATAGTTTTCCTTAAAATGTCCGGAAACCACAAGTGGGACGGACGCACGCACGGACACACGGACGGACAAGTGCATCACTATATACCCCCACCATTATATGGCGGGGGTATAATAAGAAGGAAATTTTAAAAAAAAGAAAAAAAGAAAAAAAGGAAAAATCGGATGGACTGTCCAATGCGCGGGTATAGATGAAGTCGAGTTGTTTAGAACCGAACCCCCCCCCCCCCCGCCCCACCCTGGACCTCTCCTTTTGAAATTCATACATTTTCTTTTATTTTCCCGATCTTTTTTAATGAAAACTAATTGTCCCAGATTGCCGAGCCGGACACCTTTCCCCCTTTCTACGATACATTTTTTCTTCGAAATGATCTTCTTATCAAACGAAGATATCGTATAAAGGTAAATGTACTCTATTTACACTAATCACGCTCAAATAAAATCGAAGTAATCATGGTCATAATTATCAGATGACATCAGATTTCTTTCGACATTTACGTTAGGTCAAAGGATTAGTGTAGATACTGAAAATATCAAATAAATAAAGAAACGTATGAATATCGGAAACATATTCAATCTATAAGTAATGCTCAATTTCAGGGAAAAAAAATAGAGAAAATGAAATGCTTACTTATGAAAATAGATAATGTTATAAAGAGAAACCATAAAAAAACTCCCGTTTACATCCGTGCACCGCGCGGGAAATTCCCCTATTATGACGTCATGATTAAGTCATGCGGATGTTTGTCGTGAAAACAAACGATGGTAACGTTACGCCAGACAACAAACGTTCACGAGATCAATTTTGAGTTACGTCTTTTACCCTGAGACTACCATCTTAAAAGGTGGATGAATTTGGTGCATTTCCTCCCATTTAGAAAGTTACTCATTTGTTATGATCAAAGAAAGTTCAATTAATATTTTGCACTGCAACTCAATTGCGAAGTAGAATTTTATTCTCTGCTTTGTATCCAGTGACTAAAAGTGATCTTTATTAGTTTATTTTCTTTCATTTCCAGTCAAATATATTTTTGGAGCCATTTAGTATCGTTGCTCAACAGAAAATTGACATCCGTTTACCTTCCCTCATGTATGGAACCCAGTTTGCAGAAGAAGGAGTATTTCACTGTAATATAAAAGGATATGATGCTAACGCAATTTACACCGCCTGGAACTGTCCTAAAATGGTCGTAAATGTGGCTGTAAGTATAACATACTGTAACCTGATTAGTTCCCTACTTAGATGCTGATGATCAACACTTCAAACAATTACATAGTACGTTAATTCTTTGCAAATTTTCTATGAGAATATATAACTTAACCTTACGGCCTTTATAGACATGATACCTCTTCTTTGGTATAAATCTACGAAGTAACAATGATTTTTTTTTTCAGAACGTCGGCCATTGCGACATTCTGGATCCGAATATGTGGGAAGGTAATTAATCTCAAGTTTTATATTTTTCCTTAACTAAGAAAGGAAACACCGATCTGAGATTATCTTATAGATATTAATGACCACATTATATAGGCATATAATTCTTTCTTTATTTGGACAAGTTATTAGTATCTTTCATCGTCTCTAAAAATTCAATAATTCCCAGTACTATTATTATCAACTTTAAATGGGCAGATTAGCTACAGAGTATGACTATATGGTATAAAAATAGCAATCCAAGGAATGTTTGTGTCGCCTGCGAAGCCTCTTTTTTATAAGTGGACCAAATATGTAGATCAATGTCACTTGGTTCAAAATTATTCGTATCAGTAGGATAGTCTTGTCGAATGAAATTCACATGTGGAATGTGAGACCTCTAATGCCTCGTTCACACGGTTGCGCAATAAATTTATTTCGCAATAACTTTATTGCGCAACAAATTTGTTTCGCAATAAGCTTTTTTGCGTTCACACGAGACCGAAACTATTGCGCAATAAAATGCCGATGAACATGCACAAGAATCATGAATAAAAGTGTTCAACGAATACCTTAAGGAAAAAGTGTTCGAATAATTTTCGTAAAGTCAAATTTAAGACTATTTTGGGAGGTAGTTCATTCATTTATTTGTCATTTCAGTCTAGGGCATGACGTCATTCAATTGTGACGTCATTCTCTACAAGGGGCCCAGACTTATACATATGTACGAAAAATCGGAATTTCTCAAAAGAATCGTAAAAATAAAAACGTCGAATAGTTATATTCGTAAATATAACAATCTCTTTCTCTTGTCATGTTGATGCGCATGCGTCAGATTTATTGCGCAACAGTTTCGCTTAGCGTTTACACGGCAGAATTTGTTGCGCAATAAAGTTATTGCGAAACAAATCGAAAATTTATTGCGCAATAAATTTTGTCGTGTGAACGCAAAATAAATTTATTGCGCAACAAATTTACGTTTATTGCGCAATAAACTCTCCGTGTAAACGAGGCATTACTTACCATTTAAAAATATGGTCGATCTTAAATTTTCAGAAAAGAAGGCCAATCATCTAGGTCAAGGTCACTAGGTAAAACAAATGTAATAAAAGAGCAAAGGAATCATCATAAGAAAGAACCATGTGAAAAATTAAAGCCCTAGCTATCACTTACCAACCAAGAGATAAAGTCCATCTCAATTTTTTAAAGGAGGTAAATATCAAGGTCATAGTCACGAGGTCAAACAGAACTTATTGTATGTGTAAAAAAAAAGTCTTGTCTTAGGAACACACGTGTGAAATATCAAAGCCCTATCACTATCCAATCAAAAGATATTGTCAATCTTAATTTGCTTTGAAAAGAAGGTCAAATATCTAGGTCAAGTTCATTTAGTCAAATAATTTTGTGTATAGAAAGGCTTGTCACAAGGAATGCAAGTGTGAAATATCAAAGCCCTATCACTTAGCAACCAAAAGATACAACCAATCATAATTGTTTTAAGTAGGTCAAATATCTAGGTCAAGGTCACTAGGTAAAAAATATTGTATGTGTAAAAAGGTCTTGTCACAAGGTGTACACACATGGAATATCAAAGCCTTATCACTTATAAATCAAAAGTTAGGGGTGTGACACCAAAAGTGTGACAGACAGACAGACGGAGAACGGATAAAATAGTCTTTAAGTGTCGCTTTGAAATCTTGTTAAATTTAGACATTTCTCTTGTAACACCGAAATACATTTTGGAAACTACCAATTCTTATTACTTATTAATTACAGGTTGCAGATTTATGTGTAAGGCAGGCAAAACCCAGGCACCGGGGTACAACAATTTTATACAGGGCGTGGTCGCTGCTTACTTTATCTCCACACTACAAGGGCGAACCATAGACATGAAATACATAACAGATTCATCAATGCATAATTTCACGTATTTAGAACTTAAATCTGATCTGAACTGTTGAAGCCCTAGAATTAAATATATTTGTTGAATTTCATAAAGGTGTTTGTTTGCTTTAACAATTAAGTGTATTCCCGTGTGTTTCCATTACACGTGTGCGCATCCTTTTTTGTTCATTTTGTCTGTTGTCATTCAGTTTTCACTATATGTACTTTGCTTGGTGATCTATTTAGGATGGTTGTGTTGCTGTCCTATGTTCTATATTGTAGTACTTATGTTTTATGTACATTGACGGTTACAATCCCAAGGATGCATTCCGCTTATATCAGTACAAGTGTCCTTGTAAGAGATCTTTTACGGGCAATTCTGGAAAGAAAAAAATTGATGTACCTTTTTCAATTAGAACATGCATGAGTGATACAACATTACAGTAATTACATAAATAAGAATACTGCAATGTGCATATATAAATGCTCCAAGTTGCAGCTTTTTTCAATCCTTTCTTTAAGTAGATCAAGAAATTGGGATTATTTTTGATAGACAGTCGGAGTATTATTTGAAGCTGATGATTTATAGCTTCGAATAAATTTGCTTTTGATAATAAAAAAACGGATTTAAGTAGACAGTTATGACTTTAACATCCAAGAATAATATTTGAATAACCTTTATATACCTTTCAAACGTACTTATTTTCATAAAAGTCATACTTATAAAACTCCTATGAAAATATGTTAAATACCATGTGACATATGTTGAAATATGATAAATACTAAACGGAAATCGAAGAAAAAAATCGAGATATATAAAATTATGAACGAGTTTCCTCTCTTCCCGCATATTCATACATGGAAATATGACAATAGATATCGAGTGTGCAAAGTTGTTTTATCTGTCTCGATCCTTTAAATTATCTCAATAAGGTTTAACAAATGGTATTAATAGTTTTTAAACAGTCCAAAAACCTACATCCGTAATTTTTTGTATTATAACATTCCAAATCTTAAACGTCTTCAAATTTAAAAGCATCATTTAGAAACAGATAAATTTTCAGCATGGACCAGACATACACGTTTAAGTACTTAACCTTCGTCAGTGATCCTCAATATAAACAATGTAATATGGCCAGAGAGTACGAAAGGACTATATATGGTTTATATAGTGAAGTGGCCCCCTTTCTGGGCAAAATCTGAAGTTTTCATGAAGCATTGAATTTGTGCCAATTATACAATGTAGGCTACTTATGAAATTATGCAAATTATTTAATTTCCTTTCTCACTTTCATAGCATTTGGGCTAAAAAAAAGGTATATTTTGCCAAATTTCTGGAAAAACGTCATTTTGATGCTCATTTTCGACAAACTTCCCATTAGTTAGTATCGAGCGGGCTTTTGAACAACTTTTATATTTTAATATGTTGTTAAATTTGTACGTCTCTAAGTTCATGCAAAAGGAAAAACTTGTTCACGATCCCGCTCAATGTTATCTCAACGAAAATCATCATGAATTTACTATTTTTCGTGCAAAATTGAAAAAATGACCGGTTTTCGTTATGTTCATGCGAAATTTAGAATGTCTTACAAATCGAGGAGTAGTTTTTAAAACTAGATTTCTCAAAATATAGATATTTAACTTTCTAAAAATGACAACAAAATTCAATTTTAGAGAAGTTGATTTTAGGGGGCGACTTTACTATGTTAACCCTACATACTCCTTTATTATCTTTAAAAATATACCGAAAGATGTAGCAGGGTGGGTTGGATATGATTTAGCAGGACCCACGTTTTGGAAATATCAAGAAATTTGGTAACAGAAAGTTGTAATGCGTTGAAGAAACAATCAACCAAATTGATCGACCATGTGCCTCGGGAACCTACATCGGACGCCTGATTGAGGGCTGATATTGTACATCGGGTGTTTTCGTGTTTTGCTGTTGGTGCTGCAACAGGGTCTTGTTGGAGATCCACTCCCTTCTTTTTCCTTACTAAACCATCCCAAAAACCTAAAGTCATGATGTCATGACGTAAGGAACTGCCTTATTTAGAACTGATAATTTTATCATCAAATGTCCAATCGAGACATTTATGCATTTAATTCATTAAAATTGGAAACGGTAATTTCAGAAATCAGGGAAAAGAAATTGCCAATGATAGTATCTGTGTTATCTGTGTTTTACATAAATCTTGTATGCAACGCTGCCAATGTAGATTTTATGCAAATAGTTTTATACACGAATTTTTATTGCATGGCTTCAGAATCACTCCATAATCTGTAAATAAATTTTTCTTGAAATCATTCAGAAACATTCCTTCCTTCAGTTTCGATTTGTTTATGATAAAAATGAGGAGTTATCATAGCAAAACAACATACAAGTTCATCTGACAAGTCACGAGTGCAGACGACCACGGGTGCATACGACTTTTCAATGAATTGTCTGCTCTTATTCATAACCGAATGTAACAATGTTTAGAAAGGCGATAAATGGGACTAGACTATAACTGATAATTCATCAATATCATTTGCTAGCCTGAGATAAACATACATCGTCTGGACAGGAAATTGTCATCTCCCTTTCAATATTGATTAACGTCTACTGTTAATAGACTTTACTAAGGAAAATGACCAAGATTGTCTACATATTCCTCCTTCTTATCTATTTCCTTGCTTCATCTTGTGGTAAGTATAGTTAACACTTTTTTCCACAAATATTGTTATTTTCTTATGTAAACTATACGATACCATATCTGCATTTTAAGTGTACATGACCTTACAGAATGTCAAAACAAAGAAATCAAATATGCTCGACTTATTTCTTTTCATTATAGAGCGTATTTATTTCCTTATGTAAGGCCATATCTTTGGGGTTTTTTTTCTGTTTTGCGTCATAAAACAAAACAAAATTAAAATAATATACTCTTTTGTAAATTAAATGTGTTTTTTTTCTAGATTCAAGACATTTGCATTATCTATCGATCTTTCGTTGACTAAAATCTCTTTATAATCTTTTTAATAATAATCGAGGTCTTAAATAATCTCTTAAATAATAATCTCTTAAAATCAAATGAAAATGTCATGTTTCACAAAAGTATGAATTTGCAATTTTGTTCTATATGCTTGTTTGTTTTTCTCACTGGCTGACTGGTTGCTTTCTCAATTCAAAAAAGGACGCAAAACAGAATAAAAAAAGAAATGGCCTAAACTTGAAAAGCAAATTTGTACATGTATGCATGAATTATAGCCACAGGAACGAGTTTTTAAAATCATGTATATCAAAGTGGTAAAATTGTTTACTCATTAAGAAAAACGAATTGTGCCATAAACTGCCCTTTATCAGGAAGGAATTTCTAGATGTAGTTCTCCAGATGATCATCGATAGTGGTAAAAATAAAAACAGAGGGCGCTACTAGGATAAATGTGTACCTGAAAATTACTTTGAACTATATGCTCTAAGTGAGTCAAATTGACAAATATGGATAATGACCATATCCCTGTCCACAGCACAAAATCGACAATTCAGAAAATCAGAAACCGAAGGCATACAAAACCAGGACAAAACAGGAACCAAAGCAAACAAAAACAAAAACCTCCACCACATAAGAAGCGAACTCCCGACATGAGAGCGAGACCAGGAGCCCAGGAAGAGTCAGCATCTCCTGCTTGCATGCAACACCCGTCGCTTCAATTCGGTAGAACTGTCACATCCGGTTACTTCCATTTTGGAAGATATAGAGTACAATCTTTGGTTGGATGGTTCAAATGGTCTATTACAGAATATCATCCACCATTCTGGATAGTGGGACATCATAGTGTATGACGAGTTCCCCATATCGACCGTAGAACTTCCTCAGTGACGATGTTAGTCGGTCACAAACATATCCCTGACTGAGAAGCTTATCTGAAAGACGCCTAGCTCTCAGAACAAAATCCGTATATTTGGTACTTGCTCTGGCATAGCGTATCAACTGAGATATGAACACGCCATAAGCAGGCGATGAAGGGATGTTGCTACTCAGAAAAGGAAAGTTCGTAATGCTGAAATTGGAGTCGTCACGTTTGTCATAGAGTGAGGTGTTCATGTGACCATCAGACGATCCTGACGATCCTGACGACAATCTCAGTAGCACTGAAAATAGAGCATTAAATTGAGCATCGACGGACACCTAGCAAGCAAAATGTCAGGTCAGGTGCCCGGGAGCATCCCTTGTTTGGCTAGCCGCTCCCGCCGTCGATGTTTACGCACGAAACTAAAAACAAAATCCACAAAACATGCACTGGCTAAGGTTAAATTATGTCTATATAAAAATCGCTATGGCCACCATGTCAGGGAAATACATTCAAACACTTACTGTCAAGGTTCAAATAAACTATTAAACTATCCGAAACACGTGATTGGTGTATTATATGGAATTTTGTTTCAGAGGGTCACGATTTTGAACACTTCCATAAACTTTTGAAAGCAAAACTTACTCAAAGTTTAGAAATCATTGGTGTCGCACCCCCGATATCTTAATCCCAGATATGTATTTTATTAATTTTATTTACTAGTATTTAATGCAGAGGAGAGAGAAAGAGAGAGAATACTATTCTGCGTTTGTCATTGTTTTCAATATATATCGGTAGGGTTTTTTTTATAAAGAACCCGAGAAAGAAATGATGGAATCGCCCTGGGGCCTTCGGGAGAACCTGATTGTACTGAGGACCCACGACAAACAGGGAAATTTAGACATTCCAAAGAACGGACAAAGGACTAGTCTCGTGAACGGGGGGACTGTAAAGAGCCCGGTTGGGTACCCACGTTCATGCTGCGGCAAGGGTATCCAGGTGTGGTGGCACCTTATAAAAAGCCGTTGGAGATTCCGACCATCCAAGCAATACATAATTCTACAATCCTACTGCCTACATGTATACCAAATACACAAGTGGAGGGTGGGTATTAGATGGGGTAGTACTCCGCCCCTTAAATTATAGAAGGGGCTATGAGGCATCGCAAAGAGGAACAGCCTGGCGTAAATACTCTGTAACGGGCAGTTGGTCAATGAGTACCCCTGCATAGTAAGATCAATACAGCCAACTGACCCAGCATAGGTCTGCCGGGTGCCCAAACGGAAGAAGAAGAAGCACAACAAATTACAGAAAGGGAAAAAGATAGATTGAATTAAACCTTAGTATCAAAGACGAAATTAAAACACTTCACACAAAAAAATAAACATTAATCAACGAGCCCGATTTGTTATGCGCAGAAGCTTAATAGGGCCGGGACATTACTTTTTTATAATTTGTTATATCAAATTACTACATGTAATTTGATATATCAACTTATTAATTTGATATAATAACATATTAAGTTGATTTCAGTAACAAACGGTGTCGTTATCTGTATTATGTGTTCACAATTCTCTTGTCCGGCCACTAAGCGGTCTAAAAAAATACTTGTCGTGCCTCGCTGTAATATGACGACGTAAACAGATGCAGCAAATCGAAGGAACCCCAGAACAAACAGATAAGGGATCCAGTTTGACCGAGATCATGCAAGTATTCACCCGAGAAATCCCAGCAAATTTCAAAGGGTAAAGTTGGCCAGTGTCCTGTTTGGGGTTTTGTTTAATGCAACCTTCACAATCGTATCAATTGAATGATTGAAGCTTCAACATCTGTTGATCGTCTGTCTCTTCAACGCATTTGAAATTTTCTGTCACAAAATTTCTTAAAATTTCTAAAATGTGAGTCCTGTAGCATCATATCCCACCCATTCTGCTACGTCTTTTTGTACATTTTTGGACAATCATAATAATTTTCATACTTTTTGGCTATATTACTTTGTTTAGACTGAGGATCACTGACGAGGGTTTAGTTCCCGAAACGTGCATGTCTGGTCCATGCTGTAAATTTATCAGGTTTTAAATGATGCTATTGAATTTAAAGACGTTAAACATTCGCACGAGTTATTGCATACGGTACACAATCTCTCACTTTCGGAGCATCTATTTAGTAGTTGCATCAACTCACATCAAAACAGTGAATAGAGTACTATTCAGACGCGACCTAATGCGATCCAAATAATCTTAATGCAACACACGAATGTGAGTACGATTAACGATCATAACCCGATATATCAGTTTCAGTTTGTCATTCTTTGTCAATAGAATATATACCCTTAAGAGCCAGTTAAGGATCTTTTTTCATTTTTTGTTTTGTATTGGGGAATGCAGAAAGTAAGTCATTTTGAATAAATTCATCGTGCAACATTTCTCGCTGCACAGAATTAACTTTGTGCTGCACATAATTTATTCCATCACTTACTGTTTGCATACACCAATGCAACAAAAAAACTGAAAAAAAAATATATTCATATGGTTTCCCGTTCCACTGCAATCCCGCTGTACCTACGTTCATTCCCGACTCAGAAAATTGCCAGGTCGGGGGAGAACGGCTCTTAGTCGTATCTTAGTCTGGTGCAGCGTTAGAGCGGGCTTGCTTTAGAGGTCGGGAATGTTTCCCGTATTTTTTCATCCGATTTGAAAAATACGGGAAATTTTACCGCTCTCTTTTTGGTCGTGAAATGGTCGGGGCTTGGTCGGGATAATCGGGGGTATAGCCTAGGTTAAACGTGTCCTGGTCGGGAAAAAGCGTGGATTGAGCGTCATCTGATCGGCATCGTAATAAACACCTCTCTCTTCACGCATAATGACACGCTTTAATTACGCCCTGTTTCCGATCTTTACCCGTCTATTCTACGCTATTGCCACGATCTATTCACTACAGATTCAATGTTCGCTGATCTTACCAAGACCTTTTCATGATTATCTTCCGAACTATTCACGCTCTATATGACCAAGTTACGATCAAACGACGCTTCAAATATGATCTCTGCATATCTCATTCCTTTTCTCGCACTGATATTGATTTAAAATACTTATGATCAAAATGTTGCAGCGACGGCAACGCAAACGAGATACAAATGTGCCATTCTTGGCTATCCAGAGCCACTTCTTTAGTAAGGGAAATTTTTAATTTTGATCGCGACACTTTTGGGTAAGGCTTGGTCAAAACGAAAAATATAGGCTTCTACTTTGCCGATACGATCATTGGATGACAAATGAGATCAGTTTAAGTTGGAAATTGTGTTTTGAACGAGAATGCATCTAGGATAGTCGGTAATAAATTGGAATTCCATCGGGAATAGATCAGGGTTTGGTCGGGAATAGATCGGAGTTGAATCGGATAGACAGGACTTGGTCGGCAATATGATCGTGGGTAGAGCGGGTAAAGCGTGAGTAAGTCCGCGTTTAAACTTGAATCGGTCATCAAATGATCGGGAATCGGTCGGAAATAGAGTGTGATGTTACAAAATTGAGAAAAGTCGGGAAACTTTTACCCGCTCTTGTAGAAATTTCGGTCGGGAATGGTCGTAGGTACAGAGGGATTCCAGTGGAACGGTGGCTTAAGGGAAACGCAGTTCATATTTATATATTTGACCATGGATGCTTCTTCACCAATATATATCCCTCAGACTCGCATAAACATTCGTACGGCGCCGCACGTTCATTCGCATTTGCGCAGGTTCAATTTCCAATCACTTTATCACTCGCGCGATCATATCTCTTTATTTTAAAACATTTAAGAATATAGACGAAATATATCTAGCAAGATTTAATGTGTTTGCATCGCAAAGCTACCACTTTAGATAACTTTTCAATATGCGATCATTTCGGTAACATTTTACCATTTTACGATTCACGTCTAAATTTTTCGGCATGTGAATATTTCGTCACTTTCGATTCTGCTCAAATTGTGAAATGGACCTTAGACATGGCCTGCCATGGAACTCAACAATAAGTCAGTCAGTGTTCAACTCAAATGACGGAATTCAGTCTACGGATGATCCTCGTTGTATTCTGTTTTCATTATACCAATCTTAAATTTAAAGAGATTCGAAATTTAAGATTACCTTTTCATCGTAGAATAAAATGTGGACGGTCGTCATAAGTCACCACTGGCCGGCACACATTGTTTTGTATTGTCGTTGCTTCTACACTGTTTCTTTACACATTTGGAGTGAGTGTTTTTGTGTGTTTCGTTGTACATTGTTCTTTGTTGAAGTTGTTTGGTCTGATACTCGTGGTATGCTACAATGCTGCTTTGGTCAGATGTCTTTTCAATATTGTTATATAAATGTGAATATTGGAAATTGATGTATACTTTCTATTCAGGCATTCAACTCCTAATGCAATTCACTAATAAATGCCAGAGATAAGAATTTTCGTTCTCTTCATAAAGAATGCTACACATACTTTTTTTGCTAAAATTAGGGATTATACTTCTCATACAATGACCTACTCCGTCATCCCGAAGATTCCCGATTATAAAATGCGCATAAATTTCGACTGGAAATACTCTATTAGGGTGCGGGTTCCTTTACGAATCATGCTTAAACGGTGCATCTTATGTATAAAAAAAAAAATTTGAATTTCATTTCTAGTCACATATGCAATGTTTGTCGATACTGGAAATCCATATAAAGAACTCCCATTGAAAATTGGAGAAATAACACTTCAGGAAACAATCGAGGGAAGCCCACTTCATACAAAAGGTATGTGTATTATTATTTGTTCAGAGACGAATTATTCAATAAATTCATAATTTAATAGTTGAATAAAGTATTTTCAGAAAATGATTGTTCTTTACTGACCTACCTTGAATATATATGATGCGGATGTTTCGATACTTTAAAAGAACTTCGGTTTCCTTTCTTACAGAGATGATGTCCGTTATTTTCGTATAAAAACTTAAAAACGTTAAAATCATATTCTGATTTAATTTCAACCATTTCAGTCTGGTTCCCTTTAGCCGCTGGGTCATACCCAGTAGTTTACTTTGTTGGCGGGCTGAATGGACTCGTCCTGGCTGAATATTACTCTACTGTACTTTACGACATCTCGACACACGGATTCTTCGTTTTTGGAGTAGATTCTAAGTTTCCAGTATATGATGAGAAGAAAAAGTTCAAACTTGGACAAGACATTGATGTATTTTTCAAACAGCTTAACTGGGTACTTCTTCACTTCCTACAAAATATTTTACTTTAAATCTATTCATTCAATTAGTATAAAACCAAACTGAAGTTCGTTTCTAAGAATATATGCGGTACTATATGAAGTTTACTTCCGGGGAAAAGAACAGAGTGCGCAAACGAGTTAAAGAAGATCCTGACGATAATCTCAACAGCACTCACAATAGAGCACAAAAATAAACATCGACGGACCCCTAGCAAGCTGGAGGTGGGACCAGGTGCCCGGGAGGAGTAAGCATCCCCTGTTGGCTAGCCGCACCCGCCATCGAGTCAAGTACATTGTACAAAGGGTGTCATTTGATCTTTAGGGATCTTTTTGTGCGGAAATGTGTTTTTCCCATAGATGATAAGATTTGAATTACGTCATTAGTGTATGCGCATCTTGTATTCGTCCATCGGACTTGAGATGCAAATTTATTTTCAAACATTATATGAAAGGGTTAAAAAATGACTGAATTATCATGAAAATACATACAATAATGAATATGATAATGAAAACTACTTGATTTGTTTGTTCTAGTTGGAGAATTACTTTACAGACAAGACAATATCAACTCCACTTTTCAATACGACAGGACTAATATGTCACTCCTCCGGATGTGACGTCACATTGAGGATGATCGGCATGAAGCAATTCAATTTTACGGTAAACATTATCACGATGATTGTTTACTTATAGAATACTCCGTCTGAATCTTTCATATCATTATATTGGACTCTCCTGCCTAAAACTTATTAGAGCCAACAAGACATTTCAATTTTAATATAAATTCATGGTACCTCTTATGTATAAAGTGAAATTACTTCATTCTATTCTATTACTCATCGGAACAATTTTGTTAAGAACAAATTTTCTGTTTTGTAGTCAAATATATTTCTGGAGGCCTTTAGTACAGTAGCGAAGCATAAGCTTCACATTAAGTTACCATCACTGATGTATGGTACGCAGTATGCAGAAGAAGGACCTGTACGTTGCAATATCCCAGGTTATGATTCGGATGCTATTTATGGTGCATGGACCTGTCCAAGAATAGCACTTACTGTAGCTGTAAGTAATTTTAATGTTTTCCTCTTAATTCATTTTCCATAAAAAATAAAGAATGCTGTGACGAGCCGTTGTTAGACGATTTTCAGCATATATCATGTGTTGGCTGAATATGCAAAGCGTACAAGTGAAATGAAACTGCATTTCTTTGCGATAGACTCTTTCAACCATTGTATTGCAGGGATGTAAAATATAGAGAATAAGTGTCTTAATTTGTGTTTTGTTACGGGTATACAAATGAGTTAAAACTGAAGATAATCTCAACAGCACTCACAATAGAGCACCAAATTGAGCATCGACGGACCTCTATCAAGCTAGATGCGGGACTAGGTGCCTGGGAGGAGTAAGCATAGCCTATTGGCTAGCCGCACCCGCAGTCGATGTTCATGCATGAAAATGAAAACAATATGTATGAAATGCATGCACTGTGATGTTTTGTCTATAAGAAAGTGTTGTGGCGACCAGGTCATGGAAAATATTCAGCTAGTGCATTTATCGCACAAATCATGCGATAAATGCACTTGCTGTGTGTTGCATACCCGTAACAAAACACAAATTAAGACATTTATTCTATATATATGCACCATAGTTGCCTATTTTAATCTTGTTTTATGAAATTGCGTTTTCTACGTAAAAGGATGACGTTAACATTCATGTCACCGCGGTATCTGCTTGCAGGTAAGGACAGCCATCGCAGCACGTTTTTTTTTAGTCCCCTACCGGCAACGCCGAAGGGGACTCTTAGTTTCCTCTCGGTCTGTCTGTCCGTCTGTCCCTCCGTCTGTCCGTCTGTCCGAATATCAGTTTTCCAGACTTTTTTCTGCAACGGATGGAGATATCAAGATGAAATTTATTACACAGCTTGGTCTTGGATAGTTACAGAGCAAGTTCGACTTTCGTCACGCTTGACCTATTTTTCGAGGAGTTATGCCCCTTGATGACTTGGAAAATTCACTTTTTGTCAGTTTTCCGGACTTTTTTCTGCAACGGATCGAGATATTCAGATGAAATTTGATATACAGCTTGGTCTTGGATAGTTACAGAGCAAGTTTGACTTTCGTCACGCTTGACCCATTTTTTGAGGAGTTATGCCTCTTGATGACTTGGGAAATTCAGTTTTTGTCAGTTTTCCGGACTTTTTTCTGCAACGGATGGAGATATTCAGATGAAATTTGATACATAGCTAAATCTTGGATAGTTACAGAGCAAGTTTGACTTTCGTCACGCTTGACCTATTTTTCGAGGAGTTATGCCCCTTGATGACTTGGAAAATTCAGTTTTTGTCAGGTTTTTTGGTCAGTTTTCCGGACTTTTTTCTGCAACAGATGGAGATATTCAGATGAAATTTGATACATAGCTTGGTCTTGGATAGTTACAGAGCAAGTTTGACTTTCGTCACGCTTGATCTATTTTTTGAGGAGGTATGCCCCTTGATGACTTGGAAAATTCACTTTTTGTCAGTTTTCCGGACTTTTTTCTGCAACGGATGAAGATATTCAGATTAAATTTGATATATAGCTCGGTGTTGGATAGTTACAGAGCAAGTTTGACTTTTGTCACGCTTGACCTATTTTTCGAGGAGTTATGCCCCTTGATGACTTGGAAAATTCAGTTTTTGTCAGTTTTCCGGACTTTTTTCTGCAACGGATGGATATATTCAGATGAAATTTGATACACAGCTTGGTCTCGGATAGTTACAGAGCAAGTTCGACTTTCGTCACGCTTGACCCATTTTTGAGGAGTTATGCCCCTTGATGACTTGGGAAATTCAGTTTTTGTCAGTTTTCCAGACTTCTTTCTGCAACAAATAGAGATACTGTATTCAGGTAAAATGTGATACTCAGCTTAGTCTTGGATAGTTACAGAGCAAGTTCGACTTTTGTCATGCTTGGCCTATTTTTCAAGGAGTTATGCCCCTTGATGACTTGCACAATTCAGTTTTTGTCAGTTTTCCAGACTTTTTTCTGCAACAAATAGAGATATTCAGATGAAATTTGTTACTCACCTTAGTCTTGGATAGTTACAGATCGTCACGGTTGACCTCTTTTTCGAATCGATAAAGTTAAAGCAGATAAAACCTCAGAACTGAGCTGCACAGACAGTAAGTTTAATTAAAACTCATACATATTTAATTGAAGAGTAATTCATAGGCAGAGTTGCAGGACATAAATATATGCCGCCGGTAAGGGACTATATCGCTCAGCGATCATAACATTTTTATTTATATGACAAATATGAATAATTACCATATCCCTGTATACAGCACAAAATCGATAATTCACAAAATCAGAAACCGAAGGCATACAAAATCAGGATAAAGCATGACACAAAGCAAACAGACAAAAACCTCTACCACATGAAAAGAAGCGAACCCCAGGTGCCCAGGAAGAGTAAGCATCTCCTGCTTGCATGCAACACTCGCCGCTTCAATTCGGTAGAACTGTCACATCCGGTTACTTCCATTTCGGAAGACATAAAGTACAATTTTTGGTTTGATGGTTCAAATGGTCTATGACAGAATATCATCTACCATTCTGGAGAGTGGGACATCATAGTGTATGACAAGTTCCCATATCGACCGTCGAACTTCCTCAGTGACGATGTTAGTCGTTCAAAAACATATCCCTGACTGAGAAGCTTATCTGAAAGACGCCTAGCCCTCAGAACAAAATCCGTATATTTGGTACTTGCTCTGGCATAGCGTATCAACTGAGATATGAACATAAGCAGGCGATGAAGGGATGTTGCTACTCAGAAAAGTAAAGTTTGTAATGCTGAAATTGAAGTCGTCACGTTTGTCATAGAGTGAGGTGTTCAAGTGACCATCAGTGTCGTAGGACAACATTATGTCAAAATAGGATGCTGAATTATTTGTCTCTGTAGCTTCTTTGACTTCAAGCTCCGAAGGATAGATACTGCTCAGGTAATCCGCACATTTTGGATAATTGATCTATGTATCTGTAAGTGAAGTTGAAGTCAGAAGCCAAGTATCTTTTACCTTCAGAGACCAAAAGTTGAATGAATTCAGCTTCGTACGTGTAAAGGAAAATGTCGGCAAGGAGTGGGGCACAATTGGTCCCCATTGGAATTCCGACAATTTGCTGGAAGACCTTTCCTCCAAACACCACAAAAATGTTGTCGATAGGCATTGTGACGTCATGAGCAATAACATACGATTTGCAGAAGTTCCTTTCAATAGTTACATCTCAGGAGATTATATTGGTTGTGCAAAGATATATCGATATATCGCGATATCTGACAAATTCGTATCGTATCTTACGAAATGCGTATCGCAATTATAGATTATATGAAGAAATCTTTGAATGACTTTGATTTGAATTTGCTTAATTGAAAAGAAGACCACATGGTACACGTCGCTCACAATTGAAAGAATTATGACAAAAGCAATCAAAATGATTCAATTCTTTCAAGCATATTACATATTCAATGTGAAATTTAATCAACAACTATGGACAATATGGACAAACGAACATAGGGGAACATAGGGGAACCTGAGTTTTGCATCAAGAATGATAAAAATGGAAAGAAATAATCTATCGCAATACAACTGTAACATATCTCAATATATCGCGATTCACTTTTCGTGTATCGTTTCTCCCCTATTGTATTGTATTATCATTATATCTAACTGCTCACTGACGAGGTTTAAATATCCGAAAACTGCATTTCTGGTCCATGCTGTAAATTTATATGCTCTTAAATGATGCTAATGAATTTGAAGACGTTGAACATTTGTACCACTTGGTGAGTGCCACCAGGAGTCCCGGAGTCACACGTAGCCAGGTTCGATCAATTTTTGGTTGGTCGTTTCTTCAAACGCATTTTCAAACTTCTGTTTACAAAATTTTATCCAATTTCTGAAACCTTGGTCCTGTAGCATCATATCCTAGTCATCTTGCTTCGTCTTTCAATATATTTTGGACCTAAGTTTCACAGATTTTGGCCATATTACATTGTTTGGATTGAGGATCACTGATGTTAAATACCCAAAACGTGCATGTCTAGTCCATGCTGTAAATATATCTGCTCTTAAATGATGTTAATGAATTTGAATACGTTTAACATTTTAACAATTGAAAACGTTTAACAACTGAAAATGTTTAACCTGGTCTCACTCCCATTTCGGGTGTTCGCTTTTTTTCATGTGGTGGAGGTTTTTGTTCGTTTGCTTTGGTTTCTGTTTTATCCTGATTTTGTATGCCTTCGGTTTATGATTTTCTGAATTATCAAATTTTGTGCTGTATATAGGGATATGGTCATTATCCATATTTGTCAATGATAAAGACAAAACGATCAAAAACTATTAATTTTTGTTTTAATATTAATTGATACGACATTCCCCTTGGAAGGACACATTCATTGTTTTTTACCTTTTTTGATAGAGTGTGGGTCATTGTGATATTTTGGATCCAGTTCCATGGGAAGGTAAATATGATATAAATTGCGGCTAAAAAGTTAAATTCCACATAAATTATTGATGAAATCATATTTTAAGAAATCTTACATTCAACTTGCTGAACATATATTTATACATTTCTTCCTTTCGTTTTGATAACTTAGTCCCATTTCAGGTTGTCATTTAACGAAATTCTGTAAGACAACGAACAGTACTTTTCTACCTCAGTACAGAAGATTTGTGCAAGGAGTTATCTCCTCTTTTTTTATTGCCACTTTACAAGGAAGGAACATCGATTTCGATTACATCACAAACTCAACTTTACATTCATTTAATTACTTAGAACTGAAAACTGATCTTAATTGTTAATTGAAATATTGAAAACTGATGTTGCAATTGAAATGAACACACACATTAAACGTTTTTGAAGTTTCAAGATTTATTTCTATACATCTATGTACAATGATCAACTTTTGATAAAGAATGAACTTAATTATGAATAAGTTATGAAAGCACGAATGTACATTTATTTACAAAGGCCAAGGAGCCGAAAATTTGTGTATTTGAGTGTTTGTGTTTTTATTCATTTACAAAAGTTTCTGTAAAATGATCAGCCATGTACTTCAATGAAATAAAATGTCGTAACATAGCATACATATATGTATTATGACATTTCGGATGAGAAAGTTTGTAACAATGATGATATAGTTTTCTTCAAAACATTTTGATTACAACAAAGTTGAAGACATCTTTCTTAAATATTAGAAAAAGAGGCGTAATATATTTTAAATGACACATACAACTCCATTCTACTTATACTTGTTCATTTTAAAAGTAGTGTTCTCCTTGGTTCCTGTCGACTCAACTAACCCTTAAAATCAACTAAAATCCCTGAAAATGTAAAACTCTAGACCTGAAAATGCATAACTTTAGAGCGTCGGACATACATGTAGGCCGGGCTGTCGCCGAAATATGAATGCCCTGGATGCCGGGCGGAGACGAGCGAGAGTGATATGTTGCTTCCCTTATAAAGGTATTAAGAATCTTTTAAGTGATATTATTTTAAAGATATTCTTTTACGCATACTGCACGCTAACTCATCATCGGAAAGCCAAAACCCCTTCTCCCTCGGTACTGTGCACGACATTTAGGGGTTGCTTTTTAAACTTCCGTATTCCAAAGTCCCTTTGTGAGAGAATGGAAACTATTCAGGCTGGCATTCTAGAAACAGACAGCTTAATTTCTTACCTTATAATGTAACAATATGACGTTTAATACGAGAGCAACGACGGAACTTACGACATCAAATGCAAAGCAATTTATTGGTACGTTCCGATGATGACGATGTTTTGAAAAATAATACATGTTCCATATTTTCTAAAGGCATGCAAGCATATTGCATATTGACGATCTTTTGCATAAAAGTATGTCCCGTGATTTTTTCCCAATCAGGGAGTAAAATCTAATAACAAATACTATACAATGGTAACACATAGCTTGGAATAATTTTGTTTTTTTGCAAATGTAAATACCACAAGGGTTATGATTTAAGCATCCGAGCAGGTACATTCATTGAAAAGAAAAAGAATACAGCTACCAACTCATGTAACCTACTTCAATTATAGAATGCTTCTTGGTATACTTATTGATATTTGTAAACTAAGTTTATGCACTTTTGAAAATATTTCCAAAATATTTTACAAAGAAATAAAAATAACAGAAACAGGTAAGTACAGAAATAGAAATACTGGCACAATTGAGCATCACATCTACATATCACAGACTGAACTCTCCAATAAACATGTTTAATGCATGTTTATATCTCTAAGCAACATTTCTAATTTAGATGTTATTCGGACGTCTTTCCTCCGATAAATATTCAATAGTTAGAGCGTCTGAACGTTGGTTGTTTCTTTCAGGTACCTGCAAAGAAGTAAGATTGTATTAACTGAGATATTCAAAATAAACAAAAAGTTCCAGGAAAGATTCCGACTTCCAAATTCTAAATCTACTTTTTAATCAATGACATTTTTCTTTTTTTTTCCCCTTTCAATTTTTAAAAAGATGATGATACTGACCTTGAAATATGATCAAGGTTTTGATAATATTTATGTACACGTACAGCAGTTGGACATATTTTGATATATTAGCTCAGTGAGCAAAAGTCCAGCACAAAACATTAAACAGAGTTCAAAAATCAAAATGAATAAAAAAAATACAAATCCATGAAAATAAATAATCAAGCAAAACAACTTTACAACATTCGGTAAATGATCAAAAGCTTATAACAAATTGTAATAAAATCAGGTACCCGGGAAGATTGATCACCCTCTGCTTACTAGCAACATCTTTCACTTTAGCCATGCGGAAAAGTCAAAATCAATAACAGGTTATTTGTATTTTAATGATAAATTGCATTTGCTTTTAAAGGAAAAACTTATCCGTTATTAGTTGTCACGTGTCTTAAATATTCTCGTTATTCCGCGAGTCCATAATGCATTGCGGTCGAACGGGTTTCCGGTCTATTTTTTGCAGTGAACACGATCGCCGGGATAAACTCAATTAAATGTAAGTTAATTATATTTTTTTTATTTTCAAGTGTTAAAATATGTAGAATGATACTTTAAGAACCTACAAATTCTTTTGTTGATAAAATCTAGGTGGAATTAGGCCAGATAAACATCAGGTAGGTTGACCTCTTAAGCACCTGATGCTACCTGTGCGACCCAGATCGCCGGCCATTGTTATTGTTGTCTATTCCCACATATATGTCGGATACATTCAAGAAGTTAATCAGTGTTAGTGTGTTATTTAAACTTAAAAATTATTAATATAAACTTTATTTCAGTATATTAACACCTTGTAGCTAGCCGTACCTTATTTATTGTTTACCCTTTTGTTGGTGTTTACCTGGCTGGTAAAGTAGTTTTGATTAGTGATCGATTAGTGATTGATCGGCAGCCATGTTGGATATACAAACAAGTTAATTATGAGTCCATGAATTTGACAAAATGTCACAATGTCCCAGACATCCAAAATGTAACAGTGTAGCGACCCCCCCCCTCCAATATTATCAGGAATAGGAGTCAATCCAGGGGAAAAAACAACAGAAGGGTCTGGACAATGCAAAAGGGAGGGGGGATTCAAGTCTAATTTTTTAATAGATATATATATATACTATGGTATACATGAAAATTGAAAAATTATTATAATAAAATTTTATCAATTATCCATACTAAAGAGGGATGGTGCATACTCCCCCCCCCCCCCCATCCCACCTAGTCCGATTAACAGTGATCTGCTATATTGATGAAGATAGGCTTGTTGGTTGGGGATTGTTTTATCTATGGCTTAAATAACAATGAAGTTGTGTTTCTAATATACCTTGTCTTATTAATTCTTGTTCACAGTTGTGTTGTAGTCATTATAACTTTAAACTATTATATTATAAATTATTTTTAGGCAACTTCAATGTTTTTATGATGTCAGCAACAAATGGGGGTAGATCTCCAAAGATACTTGGAAAGACCAAAGGGTACAATGGTGACTTCTGCTGTGTACCAGATTGTTCCAACTCGCGAGGAAAATGCAACAGAATGGGCAAGAAAGTTTCCTTCTACCAGTTTCCCAGGGATGAGAAAAGACGTGATGCATGGTTGAGGGTGATAAGACGTGACAGTGTTATTGTGATTGATGGCGTACAGAAGACTGTGCCTTTTACTCCGAACAAATCATCCAGAGTTTGTTCTGAACATTTTGTAGAGGGTAAGATTATATTATATACATGTATTTCTAATTAGTAAATTTAAAAAAAAAAGAGATTTTGTGCTGTCCGTTTGTCTGTCTACAAATTGTGTAACACTCTAACCTTGAATATAGCTTTATAAGTAATGGAATGCCTTACTGGCTTTCATAATCCAACTGTGTATTATAGCTTTCTTGAAACAATTATAATATACACCAGCTAATTTTTATGTCGCCTGCAATGCAATATAGGGATCTTATACTTTATATTATAACTCTTTATTTTTGCAGGTGTAAAGGTAGACATACCAGGCCATCAAGACTACATCCCATCAGTCTTTCCAAGAAACAGAAATACAACTAGACAGACAAAGAGATCAAAAATAGCAGGTAAAAATGATATAAATCAAAAACTATCTATGATCTAGTGATGAGGATATAATTTTTCAAAAATTGAAAATCCTTTAATTTATAGATAAGAAAAAAATTGTACAGAAATATTCCACCTAGTGAATTTGGTATATTTGGCCTACTTTTTTCATTATAAAAAGATCAACTCCTTCATAGTAAATGATAGAGATTTCAATATACCGTTAGTCATGGTATACATAGATCATGTTCATGTGTTGTGTCGACAGTAAGAGTTTTCTCTATGACATGCAGGTAGTGACATGTATACACATTAACATGTATACTTGCAAAATTTAGTAGAAGTATTGATCACACTGGAGGTAGAGAGGTTCCAATGAACATATATGTCATTTTTAATAGAACTGTACGAACTTTGTTAATGATGTATTCTAACAGATCAACATTATTATTCAGGGTTCACCAGTCCACCCATTTCACAGCTCAAGCCAAGGAAGAGACCTGCTGAAAGTGCTAGTTCAGATGTTGGCCGCCCAAAATTACCGCGTAAACTAGACTACTACACTGTTAATTGTGAGAATGCTGTGTGGAACACGACTGATCATGACTATGTTAATCCCCAGATTGAATGTGTGAGTGACACAACAGATACATCCATCAACAATTTGAAGGAAGAGAACATCTCTCTGAAAAGTAAGCTCCTAAGGATTGAAAATGTGAAAGACGATGATTCCAAATTTCAATTCTATACTAATTTACCAAATTACAAAGTGTTTCTCGCCTTATCGGAATACCTGAAGACAAGGACAAATGGAAACTTGCGGTATTGGAGAGGTGAAACAACAAATTTGGATACAACAACAATGTCAAAGGGCCCAGAGCGTAAATTGACTTTCGAAGAAGAATTCTTTATTGTGCTAGTGAAACTGAAAACTGGTAACTTCAATGAAGACCTTGCGCAAACTTTTGACATTAGTGTAGGACAAGTGTCAAGGCTGTTTTCTACATGGATTAACTTCTTATGTAATGAATTGAAAATACTGTTTGAAATGCACGAATCAAATGAAACTGCAGAGTGCTACGAAGTGTTTGACAACCTCAGAGTCGTGTTAGACTGCACCGAATTGATGATTCAGCGGGCCTCTAATCTTGATGCACGAAAAAGAACATTTTCAAACTACAAGCATCACGACACTGTCAAATTCCTTGTTGGCATATCACCAAGCTTGGCTGTGAATTATGTCTCCAGAGCATGGGGAGGCCGTGCCTCTGACAAGCACATCACATTACAAAGTGAAGAATTAATGGGCCAGCTTAAGAAGGGAGACTCTGTTATGGTGGATCGGGGTTTTACTATTGGCACCGAACTTAAAGAAATTGGTGTAGAGTTGTTGATGCCCGAGTTTAAAGGACGGAATCGTGTCCAATTTTCATCTGAGGAGGCAGCAAAATCAGAATTCATTTCAAAAGCCAGAATTCACATCGAACGTGTGATTCAGCGAATCAAGACATTTCACTTTCTTGAAAGAGTCATCCGCCTGAATATGCAAGACATCGTAGAACAAATTTTCACTGTGTGTTCTTATTTGACAAATTTTCAGCTTCCCGTTATACGGAGGAAGTGATCATTACCGAATATATGTATATATGACACTGAACTTCATTTGATATATTCCTGTTATGTGCAAAGATAGAAAGCAGATGATAGCTTAAAACATAAATTTATTCATCTTTTAGGCATATATCAAAATACAATAAACATGTACTAGTGTATCAACTTATGATATCTTATAATCATGATAATAAGTTTTATTTAGACAATTATGATATATTTGCTGCATGAAATTGATGAATATTCTGATATGTTATAATGGCTTCTTGTTTTCCACTAGATGTTGTTCTCATGAATAAATATATGAATATATGAATAAATATTTGAATAATAAATTATTTGTGTTTCAATAATATCTGAGCACTAAGAAATTAACACTGGAATGCTTTTAAATCAGAAGCACTAGAAATATATATATATATATATATATGTTAGACTGAGGCATTTATTTTATACATTATAAGAAGCTTTTCCGGAACAAATAAAATGAAAATGTTTTCAAGCATAATCCAACAGAAAGTAAGTGTTTGGCACTATTAAATCTGTACACATGAATATCACAAGGTCAAGGCCATATCAGAAGACCTTTATTACATATACTACATGTACATTTACCTTTCATTAGGTCAATGTCAAGATTGAATGATCATTATCATACAGACTAGAATAGGATCTTTACCGGGTATATGCCTATCATACATGTACGGTCAAGGTCATGAAAAATCTTCATTCATTATACTATTCGTCGTAACCATCATGGTCACTTGTATTACACAATGAATTATAATGGAATGGAACCAGGAAATCACATAAAAAAAGGGTAGCAAAGACTATAAAAAATGAAAATATATTGTATACTATTTACATGCATGAGATAATATCTTAATATAGATATACCTATTTGTCCTTAAATATTTGCACATATATAAGAACCCTGAGGAAAAAAACTAACATGTGGACTAGTGCAACAGAGAGATCACAGCTTATCACATGGTAAAATGTCAGAAAAAAATTATAAAGTAAATTTACACTCCATGGTACTTGTAAACACAAAACGGTTGGTAAACATAATACTGTTTGTATTAATATGAAGTAATAGTTGAGCAATATTAAACTTTTACATATCACAGTCAAACAAAATGAATTAATTAGAATTGTAATACAATTTGATGGTATACAAACTACATATATGAGAAAGATAGTTTAAAATTTATGATCCATCTGATAAGAGATCAAAATCATAATAAATATGGAGATTTTCTGGCATGATTAATTATGTGGATAAATTCATAATTCTCTGCATTGAATTGATAATCTAATACACAATATCACAGTTTCGAACACATCTTGGGCAGTACCAATCAATTTTCTCTTCCTCCTGTTCTTCATCATATCTAGCACATGGCCAACAAAACCATACATCACAGGAACAGTTCTTGCAGTCACATCCTACACTTGCATTTGAATTGTCAGCCGCTATATCACACTCGGGAAGAACTTTGTTGCAACCTCCACATCGATATGCCGAGCTCTGAGTTGGTGTAGATGAATTTGTTGCAGTCGCATGTAATTTGACGGGGCTTTTCGTCTGCTGGTTTGGTTTAAGACTGTGCTTCATTATCTCTGGAACTACATGGTTCTGGAAAAATGTAACACAAGCTGGCATCAATCTGTCCTCCCAGAACTGACTGTCAAAGGGTACAATAACAATTGCCATGTCCACTTTTGTCCACACAACAAAATTACACATCTCTAGTTTTAAGACTCCCATCAGTCCTTGCACTTGCTCGTAATACCCATCAGATGTATTCTTCTTCAGTTGGTATCGTCCATTTGCAGTCTCAAGATAAGCTATCTTCCCCTGCTGAACAGCCTCGGAAATGGTCAGATCCCGGCTAGCATATGGACACTTTACCTCGAGTAATCTGTCCTTGTGACACTTGCATCTGACTATGCCATCTGGGCTTACGCGTATAAAGCAATGGTTCTCATCGACCACAAAACCACTCTCGACAACTTGCAGTTCTCTGTGCCAACTCTTGAATTTCTGTTTGTAGAGGACCTTAGCTTTACTTTCATTCATAGTTCCCCATTTCAACGATGGTACATTTGTTGGCTTAATGGTTTTCGGCGCATTGTATCCCATAACTGCTGTTAGAAGGGATGAAGTCCTGCCTGATCTTTTTTCTACGGCCTTCAACACTCTAGACATGTTAGATGCGCCAATCGAGCCTCTTTTTTGTTGGTACCAGTCCAAGTTATTACTCTGGCCCAAAGTTATTCTGCTCACTTCCTCACGCTCAGGTCTAGTCATAGCTTGGACTTTGGTCAAGAAGGTGTTGACTTCCATCGCATAATTCACATTTCCACCTTGTTGACATATTGTTGTATGTGGAATATCAGCAATTGGGAGGGGCTTTGATGTAACTTCGATCTCCTTGCAATATGCAACATCTGGATCCATTGCATGTGTGTGATCTGGAAGCTGAGAAGGTCCTGAAGTAGGAGTTGGTTTTCCTTTATTGTATCGGCTGCTGTCAATGGCGTGTACAGCTGGACAATACTGTCCCAATTCATGGGTGGCATCAAAAAGGCTAGCTCTCAATGTTAAAAGTGCATTGATGGAAGGAGGATCTGTATTTGCAATTTTCTTCCCAAAGTCTCGAGTAGTGCGTCTCAAAGTTTTTGCCCTCTTGCTGATTTGAACCTCATCAAACACTGTTGGTTGACTGCCAGCTCCCTTCGGATCAGTCCATTCACATAGTTTCTCCGTACATGATTTATCCTCACTTGGAAGCTCCTTCACTCCACTTGCTACCAAATCCGCCAACCGAAAAAGTGTAGCACCAATATGTCCACATCTCTCTGATAAACCCACTGTACAAGTACAAAATCCACCATATGGGGTTCCACTTACTTTGTCAATGATGGCAAAAATTACTTTAACATCGTCTGGATTAGTTGATTGGGATGGGTTGCACTTAGAAAACACAATTCCAAAAGTGTCGGATGCATTGTCATTGTACTTCATAGAGTGCACAAAAGGCTTAAGCTGAAATGGTCTTGACACTTTGTAGGTTCTTGCAGTTTTGGTGTCCAGAATGTCCGTATTTAATAAATATTGTTTCACGCTGGTCTCCTCAACATCTGGCACTTTCAGTAGATTCACTGTCCATCTCTCTAATGTACAAAGCTGCTTAACCGTTAATCGTTCGAATTCCTCAATCTGTTCTTGCGATAAAGACACTAATGCTTGGCTACGCACAACATTTAAATTAGATCTGTTGCCCGTCGTAGAAATTCCAAGAAGATTGCAAAGAAGTATAATTTTCGCTTTCTTCGGTAAGTTGGAGTCTAGTTTGTATTTCACACATAAAGTCTTTAGTTCATGGGTCTTCAAATTTGCCACCTGGGTGTATGAAGAGTAGCGCAAACAGGACAGAACTGCACCTGTCTTTGACGCCATCCTTCTTGTTGATGTTGTTGATTGTCATCTGGATTGAGCATCTACCTAAAAATAACAAAATAATATTCTGTTAAGTTTATGTTATTTTGAAATTATAATTATTATAAACAAGTACATTGATCAGTCAAATTACCTGCATGTACTCAATTGATATATGTATAGGAAAAACTTATACATTTGTATTTTTAAGTTGTAATATGCACAATGTATAATTTATATAAATTGGTGTATTGCAATTTCATGAAAATATCAGTTCTTTAATATCATAATATATATTACAATATCAATTAAGAAGGTTGACTCTTGTACTTTTGTCACATTATTATTAGAATGATCCCCTACATGATTGTGTAGGGAGTGGCCATGTAGCAGGAAGAAAGGGGTGGGGGGCAATTAACCCTCAAGTCAATTGTTTGAAAAGAAAAAAAAGGGGGGGTGTCAACTTACACTAAATGTCAATAATTTTTAAAGAACTGACAGTTCAATACTCAGGTCATAAAAATCAATAATTTGTGTCAATTTTTATCAATTACAGTGTTTTTTAATGATTGGGGAGATCGATTCGCGTGTGTGAAGTGATATCTATCACTAATCAATCACTAATCAAATACACTCCACATAAGGTAGCCTGTTAATCAAATTAATTTAATCCAAGGCAGTGATCTGATTTATTTAAGATAAATAAATTTAATATGATTGTGTAGGGAGTGGCCATGTAGCAGGAAGTAAGGGGGGGGGGGTCAACCCTCAAGTGAATTGTTTGAAAAGAAAAAAAGGGGGGGGGTGTCAACTTACACTAAATGTCACTTGAATAATTTTTAAAGAACAGACAGTTCAATACTCAGGTCATAAAAATCAATAATTTGTGTCAATTTCGATCAATTACAGTGTTTTTTTAACGTTTGGGGAGATCGATTCGCGTGCGTGAAGTGATATCTATCACTAATCAATCACTAATCAAATACACTCCACATAAGGTAGCCTGTTAAACAAATTAATTTAATCCAAGGCAGTGATCTGATTTATTTAAAATAAATTAATTTATAATAAAGTAAGATAATAGATTTATGTTTTCTAGAGATAGCAAATATGCGCATATTATACTATAAGCATGACATAACTTTCTAACACCGTTTGTTTACAACATGGCCGCCGATCCGCTTCAAAGGTAAATCCAGGTGAACAAGAAGGTCAACTTACCTGAGGGTATTTCTAACCATCTAACGGGCAAAATTGACATATTTGAAGAACATACAACATATTTAATAATATTTAATTAATCATGAATGATAAAATGAAAAAATAACTTACGTTTAGGTGGTTAAATACGTGTTGATAAAACGCACTATCGATTGATCAGCTGTGATTCTATAAATAAACCGGAAACCCTCGCGCCGCGGTGCATTATGGGCTAGTGGAATAAAGAGAATGGATTCTCATTGTCAAATAGGAGGAAGCAATGTTAAGAATTGTCAGAGCATATTTTAAACCTCCGATCCATCAGAAATGATAACCATTTCTGTCAATTTATATTCTATGAAAATTGACCTGACTATTGGTTACTTTTGGAGATAGGATGGATATTTCATGATATATAATCAATGTTCGGGAACACTAAGGGGTGTTCACTTGAAAAGAAAAATCAATTACCTTTACTTCAATAGATTATTCTTTTTTTAAGTCCGAATGCAAGCATCAAATCTTTCTATTCAACATGAGTAAATATATCATAACTCCATAGATAGCATATTTCTATATGATATCAATGAGACAAAGAAGATCATGACGATAATCTCGACAGCACTCACAATAGAGCACCAAACCGAGCATCGACAGACCCATTGCAAGATAGAGGTGGGACCAGGCGCCAGGGACAATACACATATCAACTTTTGACATCGGTAAATTATGGGTCTTCTACGAATGCTCTTACATTGTGTTTCATTTTTATCAAAATGATATAAATGAAGGATAAAACAAATAAAAGAACATAAACTGAAATTAAGGGACATCTAGAAAAAAATCAAAGCACTGAAGGTACTGAGAGCGAATAGCTAAATATCAGAATATGCATCATTTATGCTGTATGTAATCAAACTTTACTTCGTAGACAAGTTTATCCATAATGATGTCATTAGAATTAAAAGATTACCGTCCTCGAACTAGCATGTTCAAATGCGTCAATACAAGTGGCCGACCAAGCGAGTTGACTTAGGGGGTAGGGAAGGTAAGTATGGCGGAAAGGGGGAGTTGGTTGTCGAACAATCTGAGACAGTCTGTAACAAATATATTCCATTGATATTCCATGAAGTCTATAAAGATCGAATGAAAAAAAAATTTTTGAATTCTTTAAAGATCGAATGAAAAAAAATTAAATGCATTTCAATCAAAATAGCTTCCAGTTTCTGGTTCCTTAGTGTTAGTCGAGTTTTTCGTTTCTTAACATTTTCCAATCTTAACCTCAAACCCCATACGTATTCTTGCTGTTTGGAATGTACGAAACTGGCGACGTTTATTGTGTAAATTTTAATAGTCTACGCATGTCGTGGGGAAGTGGTAATTATCATCTACATATAAAAAGTTTGCTCGTTGCAAGGATTTATTTGAGAAAGAACTTTTTGATATATAAACAACTAATACTTATCATCTCGATTATCTTTAGACTTAAATCGAAATCTAGAAAGGGGAAACGGGACGGTGCATACAATTAACTAATATGGTTCTAAATACCTTTGTTTTACATTTACATTCTGAAAATGACATGAAAATTGACGAGGGTATCACAAGCTGAAAAAAATTAACAAATAAAGAATAAATAGTGCTAAATTCAGTATTCTGTAAGAACAGTTTTATTTTTCAAAGCGGCGAGCGCGGCGCGAGTCCATAAGTTTTCGATTATACGTAGATGTACATATACTAATTTTCTTCCACGGCTTTTTTTCTGCAAAGTTACTTGGAAACGATATGGTGTGCAAATGTACGTAATAATGAACAATTTTTCTTAAAAAATTTTAGCGTCGGATTTTCTAAAACTTTAACAACAATAAAAAAATCTCCCGTAAAAATAGTTTGATGCATATACCTGAAGTTTACCCCTCTCTTGGGCTCTCTTACTACACACTAGGGACGTACTTATACATACACCCATGTTCACTTTTCAGTCCAACAGAAAAAGGACGGGGAATTGGATCAGTACAGCTACTTAAAATTAGTTATGAAACATACCCCCAATTAGTATAAGGTAGTTCGTACAGTGTATACATAATTTTACCTTCCTCTTCAACGACCCGTAATGCTTTCAATGATACCTTCCCCGACAATGAAATAAACGCGTATCCACGGATGTACATTGTAACATGTTCTATTTATCGTGTTTAAAGCAGTTAGTGTTCATCTCATTACATAAACATGCGCTACTACGTAACGAAACAGCTTGATTCTAAAGTAAACAGAGTTACATCATTTATACATAGAAGCAGCAGCAGCAATTCACTTTATCCGGCGGAAGGAGATAAGAATATTCATACGTCACGATGCTGAAAACCCTGTGATTTGATTGGTTCGTGTTTCAAATTATATCGGTTTTATCGGTTTCTGATTTTTGAATTATCGATTTTGTGCTGTATACAGGGATATGGTCATTATCCATATTTGTCATACATGTACGGCATTGGGGCCCTCTTGCGTGAAACAAATCAAGCAATCACTTAGAGCTATTCGCTCAAAAATGTCACTGTATGATACAGGTTTCGATATGTCAGTACTTCATGTATGAATTATCTTACTTCCATGAAATCACAATTAATGTGTAAAATGATCTACCGTTAAAAAAAATGAGATAATGAATTTATATGAGGACAAAACTAGAAAGATAAACTTACCACGTCGTTTGACTTCTTCTGTTTACATTTTGAGATGACCAAACCCAGTATAATAAGGAGTAGAATGATTATTAATACCCCTGATGATATATGCAAGGCCAGTACAGTTGATCTACTCCCTGAAATAAACATGAAAATCTTAAACCTCTGAAATCATTTGAACACTGAATCGTTCTCTTTGAATAAACATCAAAGAAGTACCAATCAGTTATTCTGTCTAATAGTCGGGAAGGCAAGACAAAATCACCAGAAATTCGAGCTCTTTGTGTTGGATATTTTCCAACATTTTCATCTGTTCATCATGATGCAAATTTTTTTTTAATGACTCTGAAGTTGCAAAATAAGTAATATTATAGACCATAGTTACCGTTTCCAAAGAAACTCATGTACATAGCAACCAGTGGGTTTATCTTGAATTTGCTCATTTTATGAAATAAATCCTATGACCTTATCGTATACCCATCAAGAGAGAAGGAAAATTGGAAAATACAAACAGCATTTTGAAATCGATATATCAAAACTAGCGAATTATGTTGTCATTTTAACCAGCCTTTTTTTACAATATCAGAAACTACTAGTGAGCTTATTTAAAAATTCATGTCCTAATCTTTAGGATGCATAAAAACTCTTCCATTAACTTAGTATATAGACCAACTTATAGAGCTTTAAATTAGCTCAATTTTGCCAATTTATCAAATTTAATGGACGCTGCCATGGTAATCAGATGACCTAGAAAATTTTTTTGTCAAATTTTCCTTTTTTCATTGGTCCCTACTTAAGTGTGAAATTTCATAAAAATCGGAGACCATTCGTGCCGAAATTGTTTAAATGGTTACAGAGAATTGCTATTTATATAGACTAAATAATTCAGTCTCTCCGCTGCCGCTAACAGAGACTGAACCCCACTATGGTTGTTACAGAACGAAGTCGGACGAAACTGTTGCCCAACGATTTTTCCCAATTACAGACCTTTAATATTGATTTTCTTGCAGGTGACACTTAAGTAAACATTAAACTAACTATCTATACCCACCTCGCGTTTTTTCTCGCTTCGTTGTTGCATTTTTGCCAATTTTAACTCCCTACCAAACTAAATAGGCAAGGCAAAATTGGCAAAAATGCAATGTTCAACGAAGCGAGAAAAAACGCGAGGTGGGTAGAGATGTTTACTTAAATTTCACCTGCAAGAAAATAAATATTAACGGTCTGTACATGGAAAAATCATTGGGCAACAGTTTCGTCCGACTTCGTTCTGTAACAACCATAGTGGGGTTCAGTCTCTTTTAGCGGCAGCGGAGAGACTGTATTATTTAGTCTACTATTTATAATAAATGACACATTTTCATTCATGCAATTCTTACAGTGTTATTTATGATGTGACGCAAAAAAAGTTGCGTCGAGATTGGGTATTTGCCTGAACATTTAATGGCATAAATAGCATTATAAAGTGAGATAAGGTGCCCGGGGACAGTCAGCTTCTCCTGATTGCATGCAACACCTGTCGTAACAGCTCCATGAAAACCTGTCAAATTCGGTGATTGTCTCGATGTACGTGAATATCGATGTACACATCAGGTAAATATTCCTTGTTTGGTGATGATGACAGCCATTCAATCACAATCCCAAATGTTACTGATCATTCTGGAATGCTTGTATTTTATCCCCGTAGCGATCGTTGTGTAATTTAACCCAGAACAAGTAGCTTACTTGCAAGCCGTCTGGCTCTAAGGATGAAATCTTCATATTTTGAACATGACCTGGCATACCGTATCAGTATATTGATAAATATTTCAATGACTGAATTCATTATTACTACGTGATAATCCCATTCAAAATTATTTTTTAAAGAATTTATAGATTTCAATAGTAAAAAAATCTATATACTTTGATTTATTACTGTTACTTACATAAACCATCATTCGAAATACTTTTGATTTTATCACCAGTTCTGTTGCTAGTTAATCCTTGATTACCATTTGGACCTTTCTGTTTCGTTGTCACTAGAAATGAACCAGAATCAAGATCATATAACTCACACATTTGGCAAATTTTTAAAACAATATATAGCAATATGGAAGATATACCCCGCAATGACCCTTTTTGACCAACTATGTAACATTTTCATAATGTGTATGGAAATAACATGATACATGTATTACAAAAATAGTAATTAGTAATGAAACAGAGTGACCCTGTATTTCCATTTCGGACGGCATCAATCGTAATAACAAGATGACGTAATGTTACATTATTCGTGTAAAAAATCCGTATTATTAAAAAAATGACTGTTATAATTTTTCTGTCAATCGATGTATAGATAATACCGATGCACAAGCTGTATATATTTTATTTGTGCATCCATGTTGTCTGTACATCGGTAGACAGAAAAGCTATTACAAACATTTGTTATGCAGTCAAACCTGTGATAGACAGACAGCTTTGAGAAAATCCAAACATGGCTGTTTAAGACAGGTGGCCTTTCATTTTAGGTTGGCTATATAGGGAACCATAACTGACATACTATCTAAGGTACAAGTGCGGTGTATTTTCGATCTCTTATTGAACAAATAAAGCGACATGTTTATGATTATGCAGATCCGTGTAATAGATGCATGAACATTATTATTTCTACTAGTAAATATCCATTACTCAAACACACAAATTTTCATTTTTTGCCAAATATTACTGCTGAAAACAGTCTAGGAAGCAATTTCGGTCAGACTTTTGTAGACCGCTGGCCGCGTTACGAGAGTGGTACATTTATATAGCAAATCGTGTTGGGAGGAGTAAAAAGTGACCGTTTACAGGGAGTGACCGTAGAAAATGAGTGACCGCAAGGACAGGTTTGACTGTAATTATATTATAGTTATTTCAAAAATAAAACTTTATTTTTCTCTAAAACAGCATTGTTTTCTTAAATTGACAATTTAAATTTTTGCGCTCTTGGATTTTACATCAGCAACACGGCGATTATTTTATACATTTGAAACACATCGATAGCTGATGAACATTGAGACACGGCTCTCAAAATGAATGATTGACATTGAATCTAGAGGTGAAAAAGTTCCTTGACGAAATCTCTTAAGAAAGAACTGCTTGTTATTTAATTTCAACTTAAATGATCTGTTGTCGTTGGTGTTTACGCGCGGCCCCGATTATGCATTAACGAGTGACATCTATACAGGTATAGACAAAATTTGCCCATGATTATCAAATGGGCGTTATACGAACAATATGAAAATAATTGAATTTATAAGAATATATATATGTACCTGGTGCTGCTGTAGTGGTGGTGGTGGTGGTGGTTGTGGTTGTTGTGGTGGTTGTTGTGGGTGGTAAAGTCTTACCAACTGGTAAGTTACCTTAAAAAATCAAAAAGGAAAATTATGTCAATAACACTGCATGAATAGTTCATTCAAATATAAAGATTCCATTCAATATCAATGTATTGCAGAAAATTCAAACCCTTTTAAATGAATCCGGACTTCCCATCCAGAAGTACTATTGATTTGAACCTCTTTATCATTCTAATCACTGTCTAAAACATAATTATAAGCTGAATTAGAAAAGATATTGACATTGTTCATGTTGATAGGCATTCATATTGGAAACATTAATGTTTCAATATTTATTATGATACATAAGTACGTTTGTCAAAGGGATAGCCCTCTAGTCGTAAAGTCGTATTTATTTTACTCTCTTAACTATGCAACTAACATGTCGTGTTGCTTTTCCAAACGTGTATGGCTAATTCTGCACTAAGAGACCCTTGCTGAAAGTGACCACCTCCGTATTCATCGTTAATATAAATAAGACGGCCTTGGGGACCATTGACATTGGTCTGTTTCAATGGCGGAAGCCAATAACGAAGCTTATTGGTGGAGTAAGAAAAAACCACGCCTCCATATTCCCCTCCGTCATACGCATTCTGAACTGCTCCACTGGCTGGGAATGAGAAACCTTTGTTATTGCCATCGATAGCTTTGACCTAGAAACAGAAATGGAATTCCTTTAATAATGAATCATTCTCTTTTTTATTAGATCTCAAAATTTTGTAAAGCCTCCAGGGGCGTAGCCAGGCGTATGTCTGTACGCAAAAAAACGTCCACATCGTTTTCACAGAGAGAGAGAGAGAGAGAATGAATATCTTTTATTTCTTCAAGAAAGTGTTGGTCTTCTACGGGTTTGTTATACATGCATTCGGTTTATACACGACTTCCATAGTCTGTTACGTCGAAGGGATGGTGCTCACTCATGGAATGTCTTTTAAAGCAAACTGTCATAAGTCAGAAATTGCCTAAAAAAACTCAAGGCCGATTTGAATAAAGTTTTCAAAATTTTCATAGAGTAGAAGCTAACAAAGTGCGAGCGACCGACTGCTGTTGTGTCATGTTCATATCATCTTAGATACAACTCATCACGTGCTGAGAATTCATCAAAATTACACTCCTTATCAATTTGCTTCGTTTTGTTGCAAAATTTTCTCGGTGCAGGCCCCGAACCTCCAACAAAATGATGCTACTGGAACCCCAGGCCTCGCAAGTCATCCCAATACAAAAGTATCTAACTTGCCCCGGGCAGTTGAGGTTCTTGATCCACCCCTGAATAAGACGTCATTATCAAAACCACCCTAGTTACGCCCCTGGTCACATGTACATTATCACAAACCATTTTCATTCTAATACATTATGTATGTGATAGTAACGTAGAATTACACGTATAAATAAATCAAATGATTGACGATCGCTTTTAAACTATACGTTTTAGAAATTCTGGATATCAGTACGATTTCGTGACAGGCAATTTACATGAATGTCAGAGAATGCTTAATAATTCAGTAGTGATTATTTATAGTGTTGATCATTATTTGGAATAAGCTTCAGTTCATTTAGGTACATGTAATGATTATAGTGGTGATTATTATTAGGACTGAGCTTCACTACGTTTAAGTTTAAGGACTGATTCCTGATAAAGAATGAGGGAAATATGCATATGATGCACAAAACTAATATTTGCCATCGGCGCCGTGGTCTAGCGGCTGGGGCGTCGAGCTAGTAATCTTAAGATTGCTGGTTCGAGCCTTGCTAGGACCATGGGTCTGCCAACAAACTCTTCAATGTTCTATGTTTATATACAAAATTATCCTTGTCTATATGTTCCTTACATGTCTGTGGTGTTAAAAAAATATTTACCGTCATGAAAACAAGGTCATTGTCTATGTCCGCTGTAACGGGTAGATCTACCTCCTGTCCTTTGTCATTTTGTCCCACAATAAATCGTTTGACGTGGGTGTTTGTTACTTTGGACCAGACTTTCACTTGAAATTTACCACTATATGAGACGTCAAATGAGTTAGACTGCACACCCCAGCCATCTTGTACAGAGAACAATGCGCCTGCAATTAAAAAAAGAGACCCAAATGAGTTAAAGAAGATCCTGACGATAATCTCAACAGCACTCACAATAGAGCACAAATTTGATCATCGACGGACCATTAGCAAGCTAGAAGTGGGACCAGGTGCCCGGGAGGAGTAAGCATCCCCTGTTTGGAAGCCGTACCCGCCGTCGATGTTCACGCTCGTAAATGAAAACATTATCTAAAACATACGCACTGTCTGAGGTTATGTCTATATTGAAAGTGCTATGGCGACCAAGTCATGGAAAACTATTCAAAACACTTACTGGCAGACCCCTCGCGGGGAACCTTTGTACGAGCTTCACACGGCAAAGGGCATAAGTGTGACACAAATGAATTAGGAAGATCCTGACGATAATCTCAACAGCACTCACAATAGAGCACAAATTTGATCATCGACGGACCCCTAGCCAGCTAGAGGTGGGAGCAGGTGCCCGGGAGGACTAAGCATCCCCTGTTTAGCTAGCCGCACCCGCAGTCAATGTTAACGCACGTAAATGGAAACAATATCTAAAATATATGCACTCTCTGAGGTTATGTCTATACAGAAAGTGTTATGGCGACTAAGTCAGGGAAAAATACAATGGCATTTCACAGGACATAAAATGAACGAGAACTAATTTTTTCAAATAGGTACAAATGCTGATATTCAGATTTTTTCTTTTACATCTTTCTTTGTTTATCAACCATTCTAATTTATCTTTATTCAAACTCAGTGAAAAGGACTTTCATTCCGAAAAGAAAACGGCATGACATAAGCCTATCTTGTTCAATTCCACGTTTCTGTCGGACAGCATGAAGGAAGGTAAAAGAAAACCCAAAAAGCATAATTACAAAATCATAATCAATGAGATTGTAAAAAAATTGGGTAAGGTAAGGTATTAATTAACAAAGAAACCAATATATTTTGCAAAGGAGCAAGATAAGAAGCCTTGGAGGAGTAAGTCTCTCCCGTTTGATATCAAAACCTTACCTCCATTCTTTGAAGGTGCCCAAATTCTGACATGACTTTCGTTGTAACCATAAATTACTCCTCCCCAGCTATACTGTGTTCCTCCCACGTTGGGCAATGTACTCATGGAACCTGTTTGAAAAACAATCTTTTAAAAAAAAAACTATTGCAAATAAATGGAAATTTCATATTTTTCCCAAACAAGTGTTACGTCATGTAATTTAAAAAACATTACTTTCTTTTCCTTATTTTCGCCATTATAAAGTTATCACAAAAGGGAAGACTAACTTTTAAATCCTATTTTGTTTGCTTTTAACACATTTATTCATTCTGATGTTTCAGGCTATCAGATTGGTCATGATTACGTTTCTGAACACAAACGAAAGAGGATTAAGCAAATGACCCTTCCGATTGCGGGAAAAAATTAGAGCTCATAAAGATTTAGTTAGATTCTCTAGAGCTGTTACCTAGTCCATCACAGTGATAGCCGTTTCCTAAATCAACAATTAGCGTGACAAGTTCTGGCTCCCTTCCTAATCCGTGTTCAAATTCATGAAAATTCTCACCAGCTGAAAATACATTCGTAAATAAATTACAGATAGCTGAAGTGTTTCGACTCTGGAGCCAGACGGTAGCTTTCTGGACATATGTATTTACATTATGTGCAACATACATGTTCGGGCAATGGATCCCAACAAGTGAAGTACATGTTTACAAGGTTATGTAAAAACTTCACGCTTAAATATTCCAAAAAAGGAACCATAATAAATGTTTGTTGCTAATTCTCTCCTCCTCCAACGTTTCAGTTCTAAATGTGATGGATCTTTTTATGTGGAAATGAGCGGCTCCAATTTCCGTGCAAAAAGAAGAAGCAAATAATATATACACCTCTTAAACACTTGAACGATTGTAGCAATGGTTTTAAGGCTTTGTTACACGACTCAACTAATCGTTTGCAATTAGTTGCAAGCGACAAATCGCGTCGTGTAACGTAGCTCAAAACAAATAGCAAGTAACTTTCAAAAGTCGCATGCAACTTTTTTTTCAGATTAGAACATGTTCTATTCCTTGCAATTAGCTACATGCGACTTTTAGCGTCAGCAAATCAAAATGCCCGGTACTCCTTACAATTTCAAACCTTATTTTTCGAATGTCGGTTATATCAATTACATTGACGATAAAATTGCTACTTTCCTCACTGCGGATCACAGTACGCTTCACTCCAAGAATTCCTTTGATCATGGTGGTGATTTTCTGTAATCTCTTCGCCGAAGAATTCGCTGCAATTCACTCGAATCGTAAAATATCTGCAATTAGTTGCATGCAACTAATCGCGTCCAAGAGTCAAATAGTGCACTAAAATTATGACAGTACGTGTTTACCTAAATTGATTGTGACAAATATGCTTGTCTACGCAGTATCCGGTCAGTAATATTTTCTAGTATAAATGTATAAGCGGTATTTGGTACTAATATTTGAAAATAGTACTAATGCGGGTTATCTATTTTACTTCATCAACTGTTTACAAGCGTTTATTTAAGGTCATGGTGGTTACTTTTAATAGAAATTAGGTAGAAGAAAGATGGATAGGTTCATATGTAGAATCCTCGAATTATTCAGACCAAAAAATCAAAATTTGCCCGTCTCGTTTTTTTCTTTTTTTTTTTTTTTTTTTTTTTTTTTTTTTTTGGCTATAAACGTCCATTTTAGAGAATACCACATAATAACTTTATATACCTCTGAAATGCATGAAATTTCAAAAATTCATATATATCCTCATTTTTCAAGATTCTTAAAGCTTGTGGATGAATTTAAGGCTATTTTGAGAATTTCTGATAAAATAATCAGTTCTAAGGAGAGTTTTTTCTTATAAAAAAAACTATGTTCCTGGTTGCCATGGCAACAACTCATTATTTTTATTGTAAGCTAGAAGGTTGCCAGCTACACAATTTTTTTCTTCATATATGTCTATGGTATTGCTTTATCCTAAAGCAGTCAAATCAATATCTACCCGAATTAGTTTTTGAGCAAAATAATTTCTTAAAAATTGTAAAAATCAACATTTTGACCCAAAAACATAGAGTTAAACTTGAAGTTCGAATTTCTAATAATCTCACTTTTAAAGAGTATAATGGATAGTAAATATTCTGATGTTTGAATCTTTTGTAGCAGAACTCATGCGAAAATAACAATTTTTTTCCTATTTACGGCGATTTTTCATTGAAAAATATGCATTTTTCCCAAGAATATCCATTCAACAATGAAAGTTTCAAGGAGTATTTTTTTTTCTAAAAGAATGTAACAATCTGAGTTTTTACCATGTATTGTTTATGTCGGTTTCAAATATTATGTGATATGAAAAAAGAGTTATCTCCCTGAAGTCGCAACCCTAACCTTAAAACAAATGAATTCAAAAATATTTCAAAAGCAAAATGAAATATCCCTGTTTTTTTCTTTTTAACTTGCTGGTCATTTTCACGATGAAATCACCCATACTCTGGAATTCAAAGGCTTTCACTTCGAGCATTTGAAAAAAAAGAGAATATGTTAAACAGCTTCACCAGAATAATAAAACATATTCTCGACAAACGGATTTTGATTTTAGAAACGTTTCTAGTTGTTTGAACTAAGTTCTCATTTCGGATACAGTCACATAATCACAAAATATCTTGGACGATTGTTTGGTCCCGGAGGATATCGTTCGCATAGTTTCAAAGTGTTTCGACACTAAACTTGAAATATATTTATGGATTCTCCGTCAGAAAAGTTAACGAAATATTGGTTAAATGATTCACTTTTACCATGTCCATCACAATAGTAGCATTGCTCTGTCCTTAAAGCTGAACTAAGTCTTTAAAAACCCCCATGACGTAGTAAATTTTTTTAGGGAACGGAAATTGTTAGAAGTGAAACTAACAATCTCCGTCCCCGAGCTAAAAATACACTTGGTCATGTGTTGATTTGAACTTTCCCCCTGATGACGTTTTGCATACTAATGTATCGTGACCCAAAATCCACTACCTCGAGTACTCGAGCGGTATATAAAGAAGCCTGGACGTGTGGACATTGTCATTTGTATGAGATGTCGTCTACCTGTAAAGATGAGTTAAGAAATTAGTAAATTGCATAGAAAATCATACATTAAAATATCATAACATAATTTTCAAATAAGAATAAAATTATTTTCTCATATATAGTTATAATGAATTAGATCTGCCCTGGGTACGTGATAGAGGGAGGGGAACTCGGGGGACGGGAGTTGGGGGGGGGTTCCGGTACATGTTTCACATATACAGCACCGCCAAAAGAAATTATGGTGTATGCATAATGATATATACAAGTACTATGTTTAAAAATCAAAATTAAGGTACAGATTGGAAAAGTTTGGGGGGGGGAGATTTGCTACAAGTAAATCATCATGAAATGTAGTAAATAACAAATGATTATTTACAAAGATAACATGATCACAAACTTATCACAATGCCTATGCATGTAGGGAACTCAATGTTTCAAAATTTGGACAGATCAAGAGGGTTTGGGGTTCGGGGGGGGGGGGGGGGGGGGGGGTTGATCGAATGGTAGCCCAAAATCAAAGCGTTGAAATAAAATATATGAAGCGAAATATTATTTTAGCTTGTAATTTACATAATAGATCCGGACGAAAAAAGATCTGTGAGGTTTCGAGTTCGCGGGTGGGTGGGGGGGGGGAGGTGCGCGTTACAGGGAGGAAGTAATGCATACTCCAAATGTGATTCAAAATTACACTAGTACTCTTTTACATACTGAAATGCTTCTTAGCTATGTCTGCCTATAAAATATTCATTTTCAGTATAGCTGTATCTTACACATTTACATAAATACACTTTATAGTGACCCACATTATATATTTACATTGTACCTGTTTACTAAACGTCTAAAATACAAAAATTTCCTAATTTCAAAATTTATTTTTAACAAGTCCATTGACTCAATCTTCGAAAATTATATCAGAATAAAACATAGTGTAATCAAAGATTACGAAGCTCACCTCGCGGCAGCAAAGTTCAATTTAGACATATCTCTAAGTACATGTATATTAAGAAAATCACTCAAGTGAAAAAAAGTAGGTCAAGGTCATTTCATGAAAGTTTGATCAAAGATACATCCGATATGCAAGTTTGGTACATGTAGCACTTATACTTTGCTCAATATTGGCCTTTAAAGGCAAATCACTCGAGCAGAAAAAGTAGGTCAAGGTCATTTTATGAAAGTTTGATCAAAGATACATCCAATATGCAAGTTTGGTACATGTAGCACTTATACTTTGCTCAATATTGGCCTTTAAAGGCAAAATCACTCAAGTGGAAAAAGTAGGTCAAGGTCATTTTATGAAAGTTTGATCAAAGATACGTCCAATATGCAAGTTTGGTACATGTAGCACTTATACTTTGCTCAATATTAGCCTTTAAAGGCAAAATCACTCAAGCGAAAAAAGTAGGTCAAGGTCATTTTATGAAAGTTTGATTAAAGATACATCCAATATGCAAGTTTGGTACATGTAGCACTTATACTTTGCTCAATATTGGCCTTTAAAGGCAAAATCACTCAAGTGGAAAAAGTAGGTCAAGATCATTTTATGAAAGTTTGATCAAAGATACATCCAATATGCAAGTTTGGTACATGTAGCACTTATACTTTGCTCAATATTGGCCTTTAAAGGCAAAATCACTCAAGTGGAAAAAAGTAGGTCAAGGTCATTTTATGAAAGTTTGATCAAAGATACATCCAATATGCAAGTTTGGTACATGTAGCACTTATACTTTGCTCAATATTAGCCTTTAAAGGCAAAATCACTCAAGCGAAAAAAGTAGGTCAAGGTCATTTTATGAAAGTTTGATTAAAGATACATCCAATATGCAAGTTTGGTACATGTAGCACTTATACTTTGCTCAATATTGGCCTTTAAAGGCAAAATCACTCAAGTGGAAAAAGTAGGTCAAGATCATTTTATGAAAGTTTGATCAAAGATACATCCAATATGCAAGTTTGGTACATGTAGCACTTATACTTTGCTCAATATTGGCCTTTAAAGGCAAAGTCACTCAAGTGGAAAAAGTAGGTCAAGGTCATATTATGAAAGTTTGATCAAAGATACATCCAATATGCAAGTTTGGTACATGTAGCACTTATACTTTGCTCAATATTGGCCTTATAAGGCAAAATCACTCAAGCGGAAAAAGTAGGTCAGATGCTGCATCCGATGTATGGGTTCACCTCAGCATCCCAAGATGAATCACTTGTGCAAGTTTGGTTACTGTAGCATCAGTACTTTGTTAGATACTGAACTACCCCAAAAACTTAAACCAGACATTGACAAAGTCATTCAGCCGGAAAATGTAGGTCAGATGCTGCATCCGATGCATGGGTTCACCTCAGCATCCCAAGATGGATCACTTGTGCAAGTTTGGTTACTGTAACATCAGTACTTTGTCAGATACTGAGTTACCCCAAAAACTTTAACCAGACATTGACAAAGTCATTCAACCGGAAAATGTAGGTCAGATGCTGCATCCGATGCATGGGTTCACCTCAGCATCCCAAGATGAATCACTTGTGCAAGTTTGGTTACTGCAACATCAGTACTTTGTCAGATACTGAGTTACCCCAAAAACTTTAACCGGACGCGGACGCGGACGGGGACGCGGACGCGGACGTCGGGGTTATAGCATAAGCTCATCTCAACTTCGTCGAGGTGAGCTAAAAACTGCACATTGCATGGTTTTACTTACATGTTGGTAAAGCAAATACAATCCTATATTACAAATGATCGGTACACATGTTACCATTTTACACGCATGTGAAAAAACCGCGTGTTCGATTAGAGCTTTAGTAATACTTGTCTTGTAAATAATAAGTAAGATCACAATTTCGTTATCCTAATGTTCTATGTTTGGAACAAAATAAGGAGTGATACATCTAAATCAAAATGGCTCATATTTTGATGAATTAAAGCGATTTATACATTTTCCAGGGGGGGGGGGGGCTGTTTCCAAGTCGTCGCTGTCAGTGTAGGGGTGGGGTGTCCCCATATGGGCATATATATGGTTATTAGTAAAATTCAACTTGAAAACGGAAAAAACAGCAATTTTGGACAAATCACAAGAATGAGGGGGAGGGCCCCCATAGTTTGTGGGATTTGAAAGTATTTTCTGAAAGTATAAAGGCCCTACTCAAGAATGAATTTGATTTACATGTACACTTTACCAACTCAGGTATTTCGTGGAAATTTTGGGTTAAAAATAACAAATTTTATAAAAATGCTGAAAATTGGAAATACTTTATTTTATTCAATTTTTTGGAGTCTTTACATACTTTGGACAATTACTCATATCAAAAGTAGTTAATGAATGTTTTCAGTCATCACATTTCAATTTTGCAAATTGAATCAAATTAAGCAATTCCAACTCTTGGGTATCTTGAAATCGGATCTATATGGGGATACCATATTTCCAAAAAAATACAAAATGTCCAAAGATAAGTGCAAATATCAAACTTAAACTTTCAAATTACATTAGTCTACCATATTTTACACATATCTAAAGCTTCAGAATCTGATGTGAATTTGTCCAAAAGACGGTGAAATTATTGAGTTTTTCCTTTTTCAGCAATTTTTGATAAAAATTAATAGTTTTTACCTCCATTTTTTCCCCGTAACAACGAGAATTTTTTTTTCGTAACTTCGAAATTTGTTTTTCGTAACTACGAATTTGTCTAGAAAATCCTCCCCTCAGCCCTTCTTACAAGATATAAATTTTGTTTACTGAGGATTATATTGTAAATACTTCTATCTCTCTGTTTATAAGTGAATTAAATTTTTCATAGGAATAAAGTAATATTTTATTAGAGTTTTGAATAAAAATCAAGAATTTCTATTAAAACACAAACATTCATTATATATTGCACATCACTTATTATAAGAAAAATTCCTTGCTCCAACTTTGCAAGAAAAAATAATTTTGCTCCGGTATAGGGCGAAAAAAATAATCATGCTCCGACAAAATAATCCAAAGCCCCCCCCCCCCCCATAATATTAAATGGACCATGCCTACAGACAGACATGCCTCGCTGAGAACGAGACGTTCAGTAGTTTGGGGAACTCATGCATTCGAAAATTATTGATAAAAGGGAAAAAAGGAATAGCTATTCAAAAATGAAACCATGTGAATGCATGTATAAAAGCTTTGATGAGTTTCAGATGAAATTAATTTTAAATTCCAATTCCTATACTTTTAATGTGGATTTAAAAAAAATCACAGACATTCAAAGTAATTATACTCTTTCTTCCAACATTTCTGCTCCAGAGTAGTGCATATGATCGATGTTCGTTCATGGATGATTTAGACCAAACAAAACCCCTCCAACTCGCCACTTTTAATTGGCCGGATTGCAAAGCAATTCCGGTCTATAGATTGACGATGTCCGTCTGTCTGTCTGACTGTCTTTCTGTCTGTCTGTCTGTCTGTCTGTCTGTCCGTCCGTCCGTCCGTCCGTCCGTCCGTCCGTCTGTCTGTCTGTCTGTCTGTCTGTCTGTCCGTCTGTCTGTCTGTCTGTCTGTCTGTCTGTCTGTCTGTCTGTCCGTCTGTCTGTCTGTCTGTCTTCACCATTTTGGTTAAAGTTTCTGGTTGCAGCAAAATCTGAGGGACATTACGCAGTAGAAACTTTATATCATACGTGAAGGTTGCCCATTAAAAGACCTTTCAATTTATGCCTTAACATTTGACCTAGTGACCTTGACCTGGAGCTTTGACCTAGTCATGGTTATGGTATCGGGAAAGTGTGTAGACTGTAAGGCCACTATGTTTCCCATTCCCTCAACATAAATTTTGGACCCGGCCCTGAAAAGAAAGGGCTATACAGAATTTGATTGGGGGGGGGGGGGGGTAGTTATTGAGATGGGGATATTGGGAGGAAACGGATCCAAGACATAGTTTCAACACAAAGGAAACCTATAAACTATTGATAAATAGGATTGTCAAGAATTCTATAAATTGTTTATTTCCCATTTCCGATGCGAATTCCATCTGTTGCATCCCAAGGTCTCCTCGTTCAGCCCCCCCCCCCCCTTAACACATCAATGGAAATAATCATACAAACGATCATAAATATAGATTCCAATGGATAATGAAGCTTATTCAAATATTCGGTAACTAGTATACATGTATATTTTAATTGATATGAATTTATAAAAGCCCATTTTCATTATGCGAATAGTCTAATCGAACACGCGATTTTCACATGTGTCTACACAATGAGGTCATGTTTGTTGTAGAAAATTGTATACCGACCATTGGCCTGTATTGGATCGTATTTTCTAAAATATCATGTAAGTAAAACACTATAATAATCATGCAGTTTTGTATTCTCGAAATTTAGCTGATTAATTACATTTTCTAAAAGAAATTTTGAAATGAGGAAAATGCAGAGAGACAGCTATGTACTTGCCTTTCACAGTATACAGCTATATGTAACAAAATCGTATGTAATGAAAATATAATATTATAGAAGAATTTAACTATCGTATTTTAGTATGTTAATGTATGTACTTTTATTGTGCTTTTTGCATGACAATGTTTCGATATAACATCCCCCGCCCCCCACCCTTCCCCCCCCCCCCCCACACACACACACCGGCATCCCCCTCCCAACTACTCTTCCGTCTAATAAATTGCATGCCATTCTTTGATGTAAACTTTTAGCAGTAAACACTGATCAATATACTATTTCACTTCAGATAATATAAATTTTCAATAACTTAACCGCCCCTCCCCCCCCCCCTTTCCGGCCCAACATGTCTTGGTTGATCATAAACATTGGGCTCCCTCTTCATCTACATGTATATTTTATCTCCTTTGCTTGTGATAAATCATTTCAATTTACTTTCATGTCTGTTGGTTTGAATGATATACTTGAATCCAACAACGTCCCACCCCACCACTATTTCACATACGTACCAAATTTTGATCAATGTAAACCGTAGCATATAATTTTTTGACATTGTAACTATGGATATTTTGAATTCATCTTTTTTGTTCGCAATATTTCATATAAAACATATGAAAAAACCTACCCACCCAGTCCCGTCCCCATCCCGTTCTAAAACAACCCCCTTCCACCCATCCCCTTCCACAAGTTCCCAAGATTACGTACACGTCTTTTAATTACTTCAGTAAAACTGAAGATTTCACGATTACTTTATCCATTTTCTATTTCAGTGTATGGGTTTCTATGATATTTTCTAATTTCTGAACTCATCTTTACAGGTAGACGGCATCTCATACAAATGACAATGTCCACTCGTCCAGGCTTCTTTATATACCGCTCGAGTACTCGAGGTAGTGGATTTTGGGTCACGATACATTAGTATGCAAAACGTCATCAGGGGGAAAGTTCAAATCAACACATGACCAAGTGTATTTTTAGCTCGGGGACGGAGATTGTTAGTTTCACTTCTAACAATTTCCGTTCCCTAAAAAATTTACTACGTCATGGGGGTTTTTAAAGACTTAGTTCAGCTTTAACAAGTTATTTAGCAGATCCGAAACGCTAGATTATTTTAAAACATTAGCTTTTCTCCATTTCAGATTACTTGGATGTCATTTTCGGGCTTGAGCATCACTGATTAGACATAACTTGTCGATATGGTGCACTAGGATTATTAGTTATTAGGTGTGCTACTGACCGTCTACAGAGATTTGTTGGGTTGATAAAGCCAATAGAAGTCTTCGCCTCGCCTTCTATAGCCTTGATAAAACCGTCAAATCTCTGTGGAAGGTCAATATAAAACATCAGAACTGTTTTCTTTTGTCGAGGATTAAACTATCCGTTGTTGTGTTCCTATACCTGCTCGCCATTATTAATTATTAAGTTAGTTACTGACCCTCTACAGAGCTCTGTCGGGTTGATCAAGCCCACAGAGGGCGAGGCGAAGCAGGCAAAATCCGTACACGAAATTTCTTATTTTTTAAAAATACAGTTGTAGCCAGAAACATGGTATATCGCTGTACATATACATATAGGACGACATGGAATATTATTGTTGAGAAAATTGCAATTTCCAAGATTCCTCGTACATGTACAGCCGAATTATTTAGACAGCAATGTTGAATTTACTGACTGCCTAAAGATAATTAGACGGTATGCAAGTGACGCGATTTACACAATTGGATTGGATATAACTTGTCCGAGGCAATATAATTCATAATAGAACATATATTTCAATATTGAAAAAAGTGAAAAAGTAAGATTTTTTCGTTTCAGGAGAAATCCGCCAACAACGGAACATTTTCGATAAAGTAAACATAGAATGCACTTTATAAGATGTTAAAGTGTAATTGAGAGTATATTGATTAGCCTCTGAGAGCCTAAGAATGCACACGGGATCTGCGCTAATTGCCAATTTTCAAACATGCACAATATGACATCACCAAACCATTTGCTACTTACAGTGTGGAGCAGTTAAAATCGTTCCGCGTGACTTGATGTTTGTTAAGTGTATTAATTACTTCTTTCCAGCTCTGTCGCCTGAAAGAAGCTTTGTTTTGGCCCTATATCAAATTGACATCATTTTATATCTTATCACTATTTCGGAAACTTGCCATTTCATCGAAAAATATCATCGAAATTAAAGGAGATTAACATCTAAGCACCATCCCTACAATGCTATATTGAACGTAGATTTTATTTGGATTTGCTTCTGAATAGACCCCACAGGAAATCTGGAGCCGTACACTCTCCAAAGTAAAGTAAAGTAAAGTAAATGCACAAATTCAAATTCCAAAAATGAATCCAGAGAGCGCTAGTGAAATGAATTTGGGCGGCTTATAAAAAGCACTTTGACTGGAAGCATCACTGACGAGAATTTAATGTTAGAAACACGTGTCTTGGTTTGAAATTTTCTTCAAGAAGGTATAGAGTTGGAACGCTTCCGTATCATTACCTTGCAGAACGCCGTCCTAAGTTGGCAACGGTCATCCATTGGTCTCATTGGTTTAGATGTAGTCTTTTGTGTTGAATATTTTTATGTCCTAGGTGGTGTTCCTTGTCACTTCTCTGTGTTTTCTCATTGGGTGTTTTGATGATTTGCTGTGGATAATGCAACCGAGTCTTGTTGGATATCCCTTCTTTTTTATTAGCTTACTTGCAAAGAAATCAGCATACTTTCAAAGAATTTAAATATTTTGACTTTTTAGCTTTTGAACTTACATTTATTTGAAATTGAAGTCCAGTTCGAGATAACATCTGGTGTGGGCAAGTCGCATTCACACCAAACACGAATTCTTGTTTCACTGGTGTCAGTTGATTGTGTTGTTGGACCAGTCCAGTAAGGTGAACCTGTACATTAAAAGTTTAAAGACGTTGCAGTCTCTTTTTCTAACATATTACATCGTTTAGATTTGAGGATCACTGACGAGGGTTAAATACCCGAAACGTGCATGTCTGGTCCATGTTGCCAATTTATCTGTTCTTAAATGATGCTATTCAATTTGAAGACGTTTTACATTTATACCACTTGGTGAGTGTCACTGCTGGTGGACCAAGAGTCCCCGAGGGCACATGTAGCCAAGTTCGATCAATTTCGGTTGATCGTTTCTTCAACGCATTCTAAATTTCTGTTATCAAATTTTCTTGAAATTTCTAAAACGTGGGCCCTGTAGCATGTAAACGTCTTCAAATAGCATCATATCCCACCAATCCTCCTACGTCTTTCGGTACGCTTTTCGACAAAGTAACTTTCATACTTTTTGGTATATTACATCGTTTAGATTTGAGGATCACTGACGAGGGTTAAATACCCGAAACGTGCATGTCTGGTCCATGTTGCCAATTTATCTGTTCTTAAATAATGCTATTCAATTTGAAGACGTTTTACATTTATACCACTTGGTGAGTGTCACTGCTGGTAGACCAAGAGTCCCCGAGGGCACATGTAGCCAAGTTCGATCAATTTCGGTTGATTGTTTCTTCAACGCATTCTAAATTTCTGTTATCAAATTTTCTTGAAATTTCTAAAACGTGGGTCTTGTAGCATCATATCTCACCAATCTTGCTACGTCTTTCGGTACGCTTTTCGACAAAGTAACTTTCATACTTTTTGGTATATTACATCGTTTAGATTTGAGGATCACTGACGAGGGTTAAATACCCGAAACGTGCATGTCTGGTCCATGTTGCCAATTTATCTGTTCTTAAATTATGCTATTCAATTTGAAGACGTTTTACATAATGTCGATTGCTCACAGAATTAACAATACCAAACGAACCAAACCTTGACAACTAGTTAGTATTTGAGAGCCATGATCATTCTCATGTATTTGGTTAATTCTAATGATTTTGCATTGCCTTCTCGACTTTGAGACTGAATAACTGATATGTACTTCTTTAATGATTATATTAAAAAGAACGTTTTCTAAAAAGATCAAGAATGAAATGGAATGTACTAAACGCCTATTAAGACCCTGCATGAAACATTGAACGTTTAATTTATATTTGATTTGAATGAACAATGAGACTTTAAAATTGTCTTTATGTTTATGTGAATGCTTTTTGTCCATTGAGCCATCCTGGAAAACTGACGGTCTGTCGGAAAGCCTACATGCTTTAAGATTTTAATGGTCAAAAGGTACCTCATGGTGAACATTCTTTTCACTTTATTAAAACAATATTTCAACCGATTATAACGATTCAAACCCGTGGAAGTCGGGCACATGTCATCACTATACTGTACGCTGTACTTTTTAACATTAACGTTATCAATTTCAAATGATGCAGTTTTCCGTGCCATATACATGTAACATAACTCTTACATCCCTGATTATATATTATGTGTGCACCTTGATTGCATTCTCGCTACATGTTCGCCACTGCTGTTGGGTTTGCTACAAAGTCTGTCGGAGGTGCTTCAGCTTTATCATTTCTACGTAAAATGCGTAGGAATAATTAATCGACCTGATAAATAAAATAAAGGAAATTCGATGTAGATGGGTAAAACAATAATCAATTTTACATTTTATACATTTATTTGAATCATACCTGTATAAATTGTCCTCCCAGAGGAGTACCCAGCATCATTTATATTCTTTCTCGGAGGAATCATGGTCGCATCCCCGCTCCTATAATAGTAAACAACGCCTCCATAAGTAGAATTTACGTCATCATCACGTTGTGAAGATGGAATTCCGGGGAAAATAAAGTCTGTGTCGGTGCCTGTTTTAGGCCGGGTTTGTAGATCAATCCTTGATGGTATATTACCACATTCATGTTCTACTGTGTCCTGATCAGATTTCTGGGCAGTTAATGGGTTCCATGACTCGGCACTGTATTTGTGCTTCTTTAAACACGTTCTCTGCGGGCATGTTCCTAGAAGTCGTAAAGAATGTTTTGTTTAATAGCAAAACAATTATAATAGATTTCAGTAAAATGAGTGCTTCATCTGAAAGGACTGACAGAACGTCTATGGATATTTGATAACTAAATTAAATCACTCAATATCAATGTTTAACGTCTTCAAATTCATTAGCATCATTTTAGAGCAGATAAATTTACACCATGAACCAGACATGCACGTATCGGGTATTTAACCCTTGTCAGTGATCCTCAATCTAAACAATGTAATATGACCAGAACCTGTGAAAAATATATACCGAAAGACGTAGCAAAAATGGCTGGGATATGATGCTACAGGACCCAGGTTTTAGAAATTTGAGAATTTGTTGTAAACAGAAATTTTCAAATGCGTTTGAAGAAACGACCAACTGAAATTGATCGAACTTGGCTACATGTGCCCTCAAGGACTATTGGTCCACCAGCAGTGACACTCATCAAGTGGTATTATACTATATCATGACCGCCATTTTCAACAAATTGCCACCAAACCGGAAGTGCAGCATTTCCCATGAGTCTACCAAAGTTTTTTTGAGTACAGAATAATGTAAAGATCAAAGTAAGATAGGTCATTTGCTTTCTTCCAAAAAATCCCGGAGGAGGGGTGTCAAAATCGCTACAAAGGGACCTCCACTAAATGGTCAGTTTCACATTGGTATATATTTGAAATCAGGAGTTCGTTATAGTTTTGGCTCATCCCGTTTAAAACGTCTTGAAGTCATGAGCAAGAAAATTTGGAATATGGATGGGAATATAGTACATGTATAGGGTGCACATTTAATGACATGATGTAATAAGCAATGAGTCATCGAAATTGAGAAAATCAATAAGATGATACACAAGACAAACTCCTTTCGTCTTTGATACAAATAAGCAGGTTTCGAGGAAAATTGTATCTTTACTGATCCTGCAGGTGCAAAAAACTTGTTATGGTTAAAAATTGCAACATTTCATGAAAGGTTATTTTGTAAATATTGTTGTGTGCGTCAACATTGACGGCGGTCGCGGCGGCTAGAAAAACAGGGGATGCTTACTCTTCCCGGGCACTTGGTCTAATCTCTAGCTTGCTAGGGGTCCGTCGATGTTCAAATTGGTCCTCTATTGTAAGTGTTGTTGAGATCGTCGTCATGATCTTCTTTATCTCTTTTGCCTTTTTGGATTAAGAGAAAATCTTTTGACCCTCAGAATCAGCAAAGCACAGTTTGCTGATTCACTCCCCTATCGGGAGTTCGCTTCTTTTCATATGGTGGAGGCTTTTGTTTGCTTGCTTTGGTTCCTGTTTTACCCTGACTTCGTATGCCTTTGGTTTCTGATTTTCTCAATTACCAATTTTGTGTTGTATACAGGGATATGGTCATTATCCATATTTGTCATTCGCTTAAACTCACTATTTAGATTTCCTCTTTTTCGAATGCTATCATCTGATGAGATAATATTTGTTGACATGCGCATATGGTGCACTATATTCGAGACTTTCAATACTGACATTTATCAAGTAGAAGATCCTGCTGAAAGAAACCGAATTTTCCTTTCAAGACTTCCAACTCTCAAGAATGACGTATTTCATGATATCTCTTGCATAAGCCCAAGCTGTTCAATCATGATTGTTTCCACTTGCGCATATCAAGGAAGCATGTCATTCTGTATAATGAAATAAAGATGTCATATCTGTCGTGTCATCACGGATACCATATGAAAAGAATTGACTGAAAAGTTTACATATTAACTGTATCAAGATAATCCTGTTATGTATATTGAGATAAAAATTCGAGTAGACCTACCTATTTATGAAAATGTGTACCCTTTGATGCAGCACGTTTTGGTTTATAAAGGATTACTTCTTGCAGTTATTACAATTTGTCAAGCAAATATTTTCTTTTGTCAAGAAAAATCCTTATCATTGCTCGTCCATAGATGTATATGTTTATATCAATGTCATATTCTCAAAGCATGTTGACACACTGACTTAGATCAGTCATATATAAAAAGAGAACTAAGCGAAGTTCTGTAAAATCAAAGGGTCTCCTACATTGGTACTCATCAATCTTATATCAATTCAAGATCTAAGTGCATATTTTGCACCGTGGGATCAACAATTCTATTTACTTGCGGTTCTATTGCCCGAATTAGGATTTTATTTCTATGTTCATAATCCTTTTACAATGTATGTACATAGATTTGGTGTGCTGCTTTTGAAAGATCTTCAAAGTAACAGCACCCATAGCAAATGACCAAAATTATCCATGCAAAAACACAGAGCTGACACCAACAGCAACAGACGTAAAAGGTACAAGGAACACCAAAATCAAAACAGAAACATCGAACACAAAAAAGACCATACATAAACCAACCACACCAACTGACCCTTTCGATTGCGAGAAAAAATGTAAAGTGTCGTTACGTCACACTGCTTTTACCTCGGACAAACAAGCTTCGAACCTCGGTCAAACATCGAAATTGCTTTGTGACGTCATGGAATTTCTTAAAATTTTCCCGCGTTCGAAAGGGTCAATTAGCGGCCAGTGCCGACTTAGGATTTCCTTCTGCTACACTAGTAGCAAATGGTGTGGTTATCCGGATTATGTGCGCACAATCCTCATACCTGAGAGTCTTGCCCGCGTTTGATGGGATAATTGCACGGATAGTCATCTGTGTTTATTGATTGGATTTATTAGTGTGAATGTGTGTTTATTAAAGTATAAGAGTGTTTGTATTATTTCGAATTCGTATTTGCACAATGGCTTTGCTTGTGCTTAAAAAGTCTTTGTTTCCATAGTTCAGGGTATGTAGCAAGTGGTAGGTTTATACACAAAAGAAAGGAGGGGATATCTAACAACACTCAGTTGCAGCACTCATAGCAAAACCACAAATCACAAAATGCAAAAGCACAGAGCAGCCATCCACGGAAAGAGACGAAAAAGGGACAAGGAATACCAACTCACAAAAGACCACACATAAAACGACGAGACCAATGGGTCATGAGTCTATGGAGTGAGTTGGTGTTCCTTGTCCCTTTTCCGTCTCTTTCTGTGCGTGTCTGCTGCGTTTTTGCATTGGGTGTTTTGCTGTGGGTGCTGCAACTAAGTGTTGTTGGAGATCCCTTCCTTTTTTGACGTACCATGTCACCTTAAGCCCCCTTCACACTTTCACGGATCGAGCCACGACTCCGCTACGACTCTTAAAAAGGTCTATCCGTAGTGAGTCGGGACGCAAAATGTTCGATGATCCATTAACCTACGATTCCAGTACGAATTGCTATGGGTTTATACGAATCGAGTACGGATAGCTAAGGATTGCTACGGATATCGTCCCGAATTGCTACGGATTGCTACGACACGCGTACGGATAGATACGGATTGCTACGACACATGTACGGATAGACACGGATAGGTACGGATTGCTAAGGATTACCACGACTCAAGTACGGATAGCAGCGATTCGCTCAAGGATAGCTACGATTTCAGTACGGATTGGTAAGACTGGCTTGACTTTCCTATGTATCTTTAAACCATAATTATTTACTAAAACACCGAATATTTTCAAATTGAGATGGTCTCACTTGTTTTATAACAGTATTTAGATTTTATACATGACTTTATATCATTACCTGAAATTGAATAGTTGAAGTATTAACTCTTCTATTGACCGAAAAACGCACAGAACAATAATAGATTTAAAATTAATATAAGACACAATCCTTGGCTATCCATAGCAACCCGTAGATGAGTCGTAGCATTCCGTAGCAGAGTCGTAGCAATCCGTAGCAGAGTCGTAGCAATCCGTAGCAGAGTCGTATTGCTATTTTTATCACAAAGATGGTCCCGGATTGCTACGGATGTGCTACGGGTTACTACGACTCCCCTACGGATAGCTACGACTCCACTACGGGTTGCTAAGACTCCTCTACGACTCCGCTACGACAAATCTATCCGTAGTGGGAATGTTCAAAATTGTTCAGCCTCATCCCGGATAGCTACGGAGTGCCAAGGATAGCACGACTTGTCACGACAAGTGCCGGATCGAGCTACGGATAGCTACGGATGTAAAATTTTTCTCGATCCGTAGCTATCCGTGACCCGATCCGTTAAAGTGTGAAGGAGGCTAGAATGAAGATGAGAATACTCCTAACAAGATGAATATGTGCAAAATGGTATCAGCGGTAAGCGGACGCATGAGGCGAGTAAAAAGACAAAGACGCTAATGGCCGTTTGATTTGCCCACGAAACAACAAAATGACGTCATCTTTGACGATGCACACTACAATCTGTCGCGGAATGACGTTATTTAATTGCTCTTGTGAAAAAAATCATCATCATATTAAGAGATAATTTAGGTGTAATGCCCCTCGCAAGTGAACCGAATGGCCTTAGTGTGAAATTGTCTTTTATTACAAATTTGAGATTGACCTAAATGTTCTATATTCGCAGACGACAGGGCATGTTCATTTTTCCTAATAAAACTTACTGTCAGAGAGACAGAAAAAGCCATATACATGCGAGAGACATGGATCCTTCCATGTATCAGTTGTACTTAATTGATTCATAGACGAAGTCTTATGTATAAGAAAGTGTTTCGTGTTTCGTGTTTCATGCTTTTGAGTTATCTGCAATGATCAGGGAAAATATAGACTAGACTTATTAAATTCAAAGATTTATGTTATTTCTCTTTCAGTAGGCGATGAAAGATTAAAGGTTATAGAAATACAAGTGGTTTATGATATATTTATACGGGGAGAGAGATAATCTGATCGAGTGTGGGCTGTTATATTGAACCATTAATCAACATAACGATACCGAGGAGTTCTGTTGCGAGGGGCATTACAAAATTAAAACCAAATCTTTTAAAAGGAAAAAGATTTTTAAGATTTATAGAACGAAATTTCATCGGTGATAAATATTTTGAAGTACAAAACATGAATGGATAGAAAATAAATTGCCTTTTGTCTTGATTTTTTTTTTCTTTTAAACGTTTATACATTCCTTACTATGAATGGCAAAGGAACACCATAATCATCAGGAAAATCCAATGTTCCAAACGTATTTAGTATTTCACAAACCTTCACAAACCTTCACAAACCTTTTCTACCCTTTACACCACTTACCTTATGAAAAACTTCAAACTAAGTTGGCTTCCATGATAAAAAGAAGAACTCGTTTGTCCACAAAAGTGGAAATCGCACATACAGATACCTCGTTTTATGACGTTGAAAAACCTAATTTGTCAAGGAACACTCTGATTCAGAACATACGTACACTGAAGAAGACATCATCAAGATGCTTGAATTTGCGATAGACAATATTTTAGAAGTTGTTGGAATCCAAATATTACAAGAAATGTTTGGAATTCCAATGGGCACTAACTGTGCCCCTCTGCTAGCTGATCTATTCTTATATTCATAGGAGGCAGAATTTATATAGTCTCTGCTTTCAACCAGCTAAAAGGAGCTGGACGCCTGATTTCAATCCTTCGCAGGGAGTTAACTTCTCTTCATATGGTAGATTTTTTTTAATTTCTGTTCCTTTGCCTTAGTTCTGGTTTTATCGTGGTTTTCTATGCCCTTGGTTAATGGATTTTGCGATTAACGAGTTTGCACTTTTTGATAGGGATATGGGTCTTTTTTTACTACATTTGTCTCTAGGATCGCAGTTCAACTGGACTTACAATGTACAAATGCATTGATGACGTACTCTCCAGGCTCGCCAATAGACTGATTCCTCAAAAGTGTTTATTTGTTATTCTTATCAAGTCATACTTATCATAAATGTATTTATTTATTACGTTTTAAGTTAAAAGACAATTACATTGTAATTCCACATTGAGGATGGAAGAGTTATTTCTGTTTTTCCCTCAGCAAGGATAATTCCATTCAATTTTCTCAATTCCCTGTTACGCAGCGCAATCATGATGGTCAATAGTGACTGAGTGCTTAGATGACAAAGAAGAAATAGAATGTATAAATTTAACCACAAACTGTACAATATTCCTACTAAGAAATATCATATTCCTCTACACAAAAATAATGCTAGATAATCTAGTCTATGTTATTTGAATTATAAAAGTGACACATTTCGTTTTTTTTACAATTCACCAAAGAGAATTTTAGAATAAGAGAATTTCAGTCACACTGCGGTGATACCTTCTGTATGCGAGCAATAGAAGGTGCTGCTGATTTCTCTCAGAAGTGTGGCCTCATTCCACTTTTTCGCTCTAATTCATAATATGATGGAATTCATAATTTTTATCTGGGCTATTATATTCTTTTTTTTTTCAAGAAAAAGAGCGAGGTGGATTATTTAAACATTAAATCACTACATGAATAGTGAATATTGATTTTTATTTTTTCAACAGTTTACTGCATAATTTAAGTCTAATTTTTCAAAATGTTCTGAAAAATGTAATATATTGTAATCAAAATAATTCAAATAAGAAAAAAAAATTTCAATTTTTATGTTTAAGATTTTAACTTTTGAGGAATATTGTAATTTTTTAACAGCGTCAGCAAATTGTATTAAAATATATTTTGTAGTAAATATCATCTAGTTTTTATCATATACAAACCTTGTCCTTGATTATTCGTCAGAACAATTGAAAAAATTAATATTCCTGATAATACGAATTTCGTACAGTGCGACATCGTTTAAGTTAAAGTCCACTAACTCTAACAGCTAGCCTTTCGGTATAACCTCAGCGCCTATGATTAGATATAGGTACTACTGGTTATATAGAGGGGGCCTATCTATATGAGGTGAGGGGGTATTAAGTAGGGATAAAGTATGTCTTTGTGACAGTATATGAGGCATTCCATTCTACTCCTTGGTATCTTGTATATTGAAGTTGAACATAGGTTTAAGTACGCGATCGTGCAAACTCCCTGATTATTATAAATATATAGCGCTTTGTTAGTCATAAATCATATTTTCAACTTTTTATTAAAATCTCATATCTGTAACACTGTTCATTGAAAATGTCAAAACTTCTAAGCATCAGAAACACATCAAGAAAGATCAGTTTTAATTGTTTTATACCACCTTATGTTGAAGAATGAAACGTGCCCAGTCCTTAGGTCTCGTTCGTTTATGTGTGGTCTTTTGTGTTTCATCTTTCTATGGTGTGAGTTGTCTTGTTGCCTTCTCGACTTTGAGACTGAATAAATGAGAGCTACTTCATTAATATTTATTATGTGAGGTCTTATTTTTTTCATGTTCCTTCGCTGTGAGGTGGTGTTCCTTGTCCCTTTTGCGTCTCTTTCTGGAGGTGTCTGTAATGTGTTTTTGCAGTGGGTGTTTAGTGGTTTTGCTGTGGGTGCTGCAACCGAATGCTGTTAGAGATCCCCTCCTTTCTTGCCTTGAAGACTCAGAATTTATTTTCAACAAGGAAACTAGAATCTCCTCCATCAAATGATATATCATACAATTGCAAATTGCATGGTACATACTTCTTTTTTAATCTTTTTTTCAATTTTTCTATATTTATCCTTTTTTCATAATAAAATTCCAAACAAATGTCTTCGTTAATGTTTTATCACAGGTAATAAAGACTTTTCTTTTAATAATTAATACTAGCAAAGATTTTATTATACTTATTCAATTTTATAATTCACAGAACCATACTTTAAAACTAGATTGGCTCATAATTGTACAAAGGAGCTGTTAAGATAAGGGCCGGATTTAGCCCTGAAAGCACTCGATTATTTCTCGTGCGTTGTCCTTCCACTTTAGATAAAAATTAGTCTGGATAAAAATATAAAGTATTATAAGATTCCTAGTAGATATTTTATGTAAATTAATTTGGCGAAAGATGTTATGATAACGAGATGAAGAGGTAGGGGTACAGACGACGGAAAACGTCGAATATCGAACGAAAATGCAAAAAAAATGCATTATTTTACACATTTTTTTTATGTTTATTATACTTCTGTTACCTTTTCAAGTCTAAATTGGATAAGAGAAATTAACTTTGAGGTTATTATATCAATATAATCGGCAAACTCTGCAATCCGGAAACTGAAAAACGGTTTCGACCATTTATGTAGGTTTCTGGCGCGAAATACACACGGTGTAGAAATAGACAACTTTCTCATTCATTTCCTTCTAAACGGTTAAATATTTGATCAGAACACACTCTGAATATATTGTTCCATGATATAAAATGAAAAAAAATTCAATGATAACCTATTTTATCGCTCTAGAGACACATTTAAAAATAGTCATCCACCCCCCCCCCCCCCCCCCTTTTTTTTTTCGTTTTTCGCCTGTGGGACATTGTTCCCCCCTCGCTTCAGAACCCCACTTGGTCAGAAAATGTGTTTTATTGATATACACCTTTGGTGAAAGTGGCATTGTAAAATATTTACATTACTAGTAGATTCCCCATGTTAAACGCCCATTAGGCAACTAGAATTATATTCCAATAACTTGTGTTGCTATTGTGACGTCATGTTCAAGATTTGCATGTAGGGAGAAAGGGAGAATTTACCAACGTTCAAATACATTTGACGCTAGAACAGGCAAGATGTGCGAAGTGCATGCAAATGAAAATGACCGATATTTAGAATAAATGTAAATATAAGTAATGACTGTCTTACTTTTGGTGTTCATGGGTATATAATTCTGGTTGGACACGTGCAAATTTTCCGAGAATCGCTTCGCGATTCACGGAATTTGCACGTGACCAACCAGAATTATGCACCCATGAACACCAAAAGTAAGACAGTCATTTCTTAAGTGAGGGGGGAACGATGTTGTATAAAACTTTTCCGTTTTCCATTGACTTCTGTGTAAAAAACGCTTATTTTGACCCGAATATCGGTCTTATTTTGAATAAATTATCCAATCTGATAGCAGATACATATGTGGACCAAGTTACTTGACATTTCTACCGAAAAAAATTCTTAAATTTTGCATTTTGAAATTTCGACTTTTCATGGCAGATTTTACGCCTTATCTTCACAGCTCCTTAAAGAATTGCCGGAATCTAACAAAATATTACGATATTTTTTTTTTTTGCTCTATAAATAAAACTTCTATGCTAAAACAAGGTCCCCAAAACCTCAAACAAAGGGAAACACCTTGATTCCTTGTTAAACTAAGGAAAAAAGGGGCCCTGACTCTTCTCCCAGAGATAAATTCACAATACGCAACTTACAATACAGTGCACTACATGTATCATTCAATCTTTAGTGGCACTTGTGTCATTGTGAGTAGCGCCACTGGTTTTTTTTTCTTTCATTATCACTATTCCAATAGGAAATAATAAAGCAAGTACTTATAATTTTTATTATTATTATTATTTTTATTATTGTTATGTTGAATAATTTTATTGTCCTGTATAATAATTAGAGAGAAAATGAGTTAAAGTAGATCCTGACGACAATCTCAACAGCACTCACAATAGAGCACTATGTTGAGCATCGACGGACCCCTAGCAAGCTAGAGGTGGGATCAGGTGCCCGGGAGGAGTAAGCATCCCCTGTTAGCTAGCCGCACCCGCCGTCGAGAAGAACACCGTATATAAAATACATGCACTGTCTGACATTATGTCTATATAGAAAGTGCTATGGCGACCATGTCAGGGAAATATATTCAAAACACTTACTGTCAAACCCCTCGCGGGGAACTTTTTTACGAGCTCCACACGGCAAAGGACATAAGTGTGACACAAATGAGTTAAAGTAGATCCTGACGACAATCTCGACAGCACTCACAATAGAGCACTATGTTGAGCATCGACGGACCCCTAGCAAACTAGAGGTGGGATCAGGTGCCCGGGAGGAGTAAGCATCCCCTGTTGGCTAGCCGCACCCGCCGTCGATGTTAATGCAGGATGAAGAACACCGTATATAAAATGCATGCACTGTCTGACGTTATGTCTATATAGAAAGTGCTATGGCGACCATGTCAGGGAAATATATTCAAAACACTTACTGTCAAACCCCTCGCGGGGAACTTTTTTACGAGCTCCACACGGCAAAGGACATAAGTGTGACACAAATGAGTTAAAGTAGATCCTGACGACAATCTCAACAGCACTCACAATAGAGCACAACAAAACGTATTACCTGCGATCTTGCATAGACTATGCCACCTTGTCAAATTTAACCGTTTCGATGATGAGGTTAAAATAAGCTCCATAATGTATTTGTTCGTCTCATACTTGTTCGTCTTTTTTGTCTTTATGTCGCTATGTGTCTGTCAGACTCTATCTCTATTTGCTTGCATATTTGTCTCTGTGTTCTTCCGGATTTGTGTGACAGTCTGTCTTAGTTTCCATTTATTTATGTGCCTGTCTGTGTGTCTATTATTAACTGTATGTCTATCTTTAAGTGTCTGTCTGTGTGTTTGTCTGCGTCTGTCTATCTATCTGTCTGATTTACTGTTTGTATATCAGTCCGTCTGACTTCTTTATATATGTTTGCATTTCTATCAGTCAGGCTGTCTGTCTCAAGATAATTCTTACTCAAAATTAGCTCTAAAGGATCAAGGACAAATGTGTGGGTACAGTTTCAGGCAAATCCAATAGGTCAAGGTCAATACTTGAAATATATCAAGTTTTGTATGTAAAGTTTTGATGTCAATGTAATATATCATAAAGTTTTGGTACAATAAAGTGTAATACAACAGATCAAGGTCTAATCTTAAGGTCCAGGGTAATTAGATATATTGCCATGTTTCAGGTAGATTGTACCTCTGGTCCAAAATCGGGGAAAATAATGCATTGATACCCTTTATTTTCTCTTCATGTTATTGCACATTGGGTAAAGCTAATACACGGGCAGGAACACGTTACGTCGCCTTACAGTACCGTTGTCAGAAGTATTTAAAGTTCTGCACTTAAAACCGTCCGTTGACATTATGCCACAGGTAAGGATATGAAGGAAACCATCCGTTGTCGTGACAATGAGCATGTGTGGAAAGTATGATTTTCTAATAAACGTTGAAATTTTAGCAGTAATACACTCAAAAATTTAATGGGGGTAGTCAAAACACTAAGCTATTGGTTTATATGCTTTTCTGGTACTAATATACTGTTTGAAAAGAGGAGATCGAGTTGGCGTCCTTTGATCACCACGTCCTGCACATGTGTTATTCTTCCTTTTTCTTGAAATCTTTGAATATTCAGGTTATCTTATTCCAGAAATATACTAATAATAAATATCAGGTCTATATAATGCTCCTCTGGTAGTGTCATGATGACAAATTCAATTTTGGGCCATTTTTGGGGACTTTTCTGAAATTAGTCCGTTGTCAATCCATGTTGCGAAAGTTCTGTCCGTTGTCAGATGTCCGTTGTCTGCTTTTATATTTTAATGTATGGAATGATACTATGATACCTGTACTAATCATTAAAATTCATCAATTAATACGCACTATTTAATTTTCAACCAATTTAGAATGGAGACTGAATTGAATTCGCCGAATCATCCGTTTTGTTAAGATATCCTTAACATATAACCATTTTCCCCCTGTTAAGTCCGTATTTTGTTTACCTTCAGTTGGCTTCCAATATTGCAAAATACATGAAAATTGATACAATGGTCTTACATATATATTGCACCCATGTCTCCTCTTTACCCACCAATAGTCTCTTTCACTCTTGAAAAGTTGACTTTATAATTTGATTTTCATCATCGGTTCTGCAGAAGAAACGCGACATTTTGAAAAGTTAACAGACTGGCGGAAGACAGATCGTGTACTGTAATAAAAAAAATCACAAAACTTAGATTAAAATAGAGCAGGATATAATTACTCTTCCCGGACACTTAACCCTATTCCTATTTTTTCTTTTGTAGAATATGTAAGAGATTTCTGGGAGGGGGGAGGGTTAGACATTCACACATATATGGGGTTTTAGACAAATTCATATATATTCAGACAAATACATATATACAGACAAACACATTCATCAACAGACACACTCATACAGAAAGATATGCATAGGCAGACGGATAGACAGACATACACAGATGTACTCACCCTCACACACATACAAACAAAACATGTTTTGACTTTGATTTCAGTAAATCCACAGTTTATTACAGCATGCAAGACAGACGAAAAATCAGACTAGGCCAATATCTCTTTCTTGACAAAAACCTCTCATCAAGTAAAGCAGATAGACGCACATAGTCAAGAACTCACAGAAAAACAGACACAGGGAGAAACAAAAAGAGATTCACACAGACAGACTCAGACAGACACTGATCAAAACACAGACATGAACATCCTGAAACGAACATCCTGAAAGACATACACAGACATGCGCAAAACGACAGACTGATAGACACAGGGTATACACAGACATACGCAAAAACAAACGAACAGACAGGCATGTATATAGACAGACACACAAACAAAAGACACAGACAGATGCACTCACTCACATACAGACACACATGCCAAAAAACGCGGACAAAAGAATTCACTCGCAGGCAGACGGAGACACCGATATCGACGCTGACACACTTACATACAGGCACATAACATATCAACTACAATTTTCATCATCACCTGAGATAAACATGTAAGGTCTATATCATACCCATGTTAAGAACGTTCGGAACAATTACGTGATAAAGGCGGAGGCTATCAAAATGTCTTCAATGACCGATATTTGATGTCTTTGTTTTTAACGCTATATATATGACTTCAAAATCCCTTTAACAATTATGTTTTATTGATCAATGTATAAATTCATGAACTCATCCTACACCTCTTCAAATTCATGAATCATATTTTCAATTTTAAATCTATTCTATACGATCTATGTTCACGTAACCTGAAAATTATATGATATCCTCCTTTACAGCTTTACAAAAAAAGAGAGCTGAATACTTTAAGAATTAACTAAGCTAATTTAATTGCTCAGTCTTAGATTCGAAATAAAGATTCAATTCCCCATTCATGCCCAAATACCGTTGAGAGTTATGACAACGGACCATATCTTCTTGTCTTGTCATAACAACGGACATTCTTTATCAAATAATCAAAGTATACAATAAATATACAATGTAAAAGACGGTCATTCACATATATTGTTTGTATAATGTTGTCGATAATTTTCTACATAAAATTGGTATATAAAATCAAATAATTAAGAGACAGGATAGTTTTCCTGTTCAAATTTCCGTTTTCGTTGCTGACAAGAGGTCATCGCCAATTAGATCTCCTCGTAACATAAAAGGAGTTTTATTCATTTCATGGTAATAATGTATTACTGAAGCGTATGGCTACCCCCCGTTGGCTTTTTAAAAGAAATCACCGGTTACCTAATGATTTATTTGTGATTTTACTGAAATTTTGTCGATAATTTTCATGACAACGGATGGTTTCCAACATATCCTCACCTGTTGCATAATGTCAACGGACGGTTTTAAGTGCAGAACTTTAAATACTTCTGACAACGGTACTGTAAGGCGACGTAACGTGTTACTGTCCGTGTAATACATGTCTCAAAAAAATGTGATTTTTTCCCATTGTTTATCCAAATAGTTAAAGTTGGGGTCATTTGAATTTATAGACGATAAAGATATCACTACAATCTAGGATTTATTTGAAAAACATTTTCATAAAAATGATCAAAGATGGTAAGCACAAAAATTCCCAAGAAATCATCTTAGGGAGAATATAAGCTCTTACGACCAGAGGTACGCACTACCTTAAAAGGATTGTTTTATATGTACATTACTACGATATAGTCAAATTCAAAATTGTATCTTCAAGGTCAAAATTATATGTCAAGGACAATACTTGAATCAAGTCAACTGATTATCTTCTTTATCCAATCAAATATGATACATGTATTTTATAACTAAAAATTAATTAAAATTTTCAAGGACATTGTCAAATCTCAAGGTCAATGTCAAAGCCAATGCCTCATTTCAAATCTTCTCCCAAGTTATGATGTGTTTGGAATTGGATGATTTATTTGCGTGCTTTCTTACAACATATATTTCATAAAATTTCAGAATAAAATGGATACGTAGCAGATTTCCCCCGGGGGAGAATCTACTATAATATGAGGAAAAGTCTACAATATAGCAGAATTTTCCCCGTGGGGAAAACTACTATATAGTAGATTTTCCGAGGGAAGCCTCTATATAACCATTTTCCGGTGGTAAAGATGGCTAGGGGGAAAAGTACTTTATAACACCGGCTCTGCAACCTGATGACCTTAACCAACTGAATGAATAGCACCAAGTATACATGTTTGTGATACATGTATATTAACCACGTTGTCTGAAACGTGTATGACTTTTCATCAAAATAAAAAGTGTTGATAGAATTGACACCGGAAGAGATCAGGAGTACGTTACTATTGATTGTAATAAATCTGTGCTCATCACATATAATGCAGTTTTAATAGGTTTAGCTTACAATACCTGTTCTATGTTTAGTTACCAAGTGATATAAACATTGATAAAGATATTTCCTATTCAATATTCAATTTTGGCAATGTATCTGCTTTACCATTTGAATAATGTTCATATTTTCGATTCATTTCTTCACATGTGGTATAGCAAATCGAAACAAAAAATAGTGTTCTCAATGGTAAGGTCTTGATGAGTTTTGTCATCGAATATATAGTATAATTCCTTTCAAGGACAAACCATTATTTGTTTCTTTTGATGCACCAAAATGACCACACATATATGCTTATATCGGTAAAATGTGGTTGATGAGTGCATGTTACCTACCTTATATCAGAATTATGGAATTTTAACGTGTATTACGAACAGTGCAATTCTAAGGAAACAATAAGCATGGACATGATAGAATTATGCTTTAAAGTCATTTGTCTTACTTGTACATGTATAATGTTGACGAAAATTAATCCTACAATAATTCGAAGTACATTTTTAACACCAATTCTCTGTTAGCATCAGAAATTTAAGATAGGGGTCCGACACGCTATGTGAAAGATCCTTATGGTTTTTATGCAAATGGAAGGCCATGATGAAAATATTTGAAAATGATGAAAACAATTCTCATATTTATGCTGGTTTCCATGGAAACGGGATGTAAACACTGAAAGGTGCTGTTTTAAGCTTTTTTGAAGCCTCACAGGCGCTAGTTAACATATTTTCTTCCAACATTTGTGATTAAATTGTAATGACAAATATGGAAAATGACTATATCCCGTTATAAAGCACAAAACGGATAATTCAGAAAATCATAAACCAAAGGCATACAAAATCAGGATAAAACAGGAACCAAAGCAAACAAACAAAAACTCCCCAAATGGGAGTGAGACGAGGTGCCCAGGAAGAGTCAGCATCTCCTGCTTGCATGCAACACCCGTCGTTTCAAGTCGGTAGAATGGTCACATCCGGTTACTTTCATTTTGGAAGATATAAAGTATAATCTTTGGTTGGACTGAACAAATGGTCTACGACAGAATATCATCCACCATTCTGGAGAGTGGGACATTATAGTGTATGACGGGTTCCCCATATCGACCGTAGAACTTCCTCAGTGACAATGTTAGTCGGTCACGAACGTATCCCTGACTGAGAAGCTTATCTGAAGGACGCCTAGCTCTCAGAATAAAATCTGTATATTTGGTAAGTTCTTTAAGATATATACCAGCGAAAACTTCTAACCGAACACTTTTTAAACCTTGATATTTTTGGTAGTCATACCTTTCGATTAGTGAAGTATATACAAAAAATTATCTGAATGCTTTCATTTTACGTAAATTTTGTTCAAAAGGGCATAAAATAACTAGAGCGTGACGAATTTTAGGTAAATGAACATTTTTCGCAAAGAACACGCAATTCCGACTAAAACATACTTCTTATTCCAAAACACATAAAGATGTGACCTGCATGCTGGAAAAAAAACCGATGAAATGTTGTTTAAGTACTGCGCATGTATGCGTATATAACGCACTTGCTGAAAGACCGAATATTTTCTGTATAGTCCAGTCATATTATGCAAAAACATGAGCTGAAATCGAAGTAATTGCAAAAGAATCCTTTAGACTTGATTTAATGTCTAAGCACACATACAAAACACATATTAAGAGTCCTAATTCGATACTTTTCGGAAAGTGCAGTATTTTGGCCGCCTTCTTTTTAGTCAAAATGCAAAAAGATCAGATGTGGCATATTCAGATACATTTTAACCACGAGTTTTATGACATCTTTGGTAACTATATCAGACATTTAATAAAATGCAAGCTTGAAGATGTAAGCAAAACAGAAAACGGAACAATCAAATATAGGTAATCAGTAATCACAGATTACGAACCGTGGCAGCAAAATTTAACTAAAGCATATTTTTAAGTACATGTATATATTTGTATTTAAAAGCAAAATCATTCAAGAGAAGAAAGTAGGTCAAAATCATTTTATGAAATGTTAAACGTCTTCAAATTCAATAGCATCATTTATAAATGGATAAATTTGCAGCATGGACCAGACATGCACGTTTCGGGTACTCAACCCTCGTCAGTGATCCTCAATCTAAACAATGAAATATGACCAAAGAGGGTGAAAATTATTATGTCAAAAAAATGTACCGAAAGATGTAGCAGGATGGGTGGGATATGATGCTACAGGACCCACGTTTTAGAAATTTCAAGAATTTTAGTACCAGAAAAATTTGAATGCGTTGAAGAGACAGACGATCAACCGAAGTTAATCGAACTTGGCTATATGTGCTTAATCAAAAATACATCTGATATGCAAGTTTGGTACATGTAGCACCTATACTTTGCTCAATATTGGCTTTTTGAGGCAAAATCACTCAAGTGGAAAAAAGGTCAAGGTCATTTTATGAAAGTTTCAAGAAAGACACATCCAATATTAGAGTTTGGTACATGAAACACTTATACTTTGCTCAATATTGGCTTTTAAAAGCAAAATCGCTCAAGCGGAAAAAAGTAGGTAAAGGTCATTTTAAGAAAGTTTGATTAAAGATACATCCAATACGCAAGTTTGGTACATGAAGCACTTATACTTTGTTTTAAAGGCAAAATCATTCAATCGGAGATAGTAGGTCAAGGTCATTTTATGAAGGTTTGATCAAAGATACATCCAATTTGCAAGTTTGGTACATGAAGCACCTATACTTTGCTCAATATTGGCTTTTTGAGGCAAAATCACTCAAGTGGAAAAAAAAGGTCAAGGTCATTTTATGAAAGTTTCAAGAAAGACACATCCAATATTAGAGTTTGGTACATGAAGCACTTATACTTTGCTCAATATTGTATTTTAAAAGCAAAATTACTCAAGCGGAAAATGTAGGTCAGATGCTGCGTCCAAAGCAGGGGTTCATCTCAGCATCCCAAGATGAATCATTTGTGCAAATTTGATTACTGTAGCATTAATACTTTGTCAGATACTAAGCTATACTATACTTCTTAACCAAGTCACACTGAACTACCCCAAACTTCTTAACCAAATCCCACAAGCGGTAAATGTAGGTCAGATTCAGCATCCGATGCATGGGTTCTCCTCCGCATCCCAAGAAGAATCACTTGAGCAGGGTTGGTTACTGTAGCATCAGTACTTTGCCAAATACTTAGCTACCCCAAACTAATCGGACGCGGACGGGGACGCGGACGAATTTACTTCTTTTTGTTTCGATTTGTTCCGTTCCGTTTCGTTTCGTTTCGTTTTGGTTTCGTTTCGCACTCTTCAGGGACACCTGGATTTTATCTCATGAATTTCATCTCTAGTATCATACTTGCAGAAATACATTGTAGAATAAGGTAATCACAGATTACGAAGTTCATCTCGTGGCAGCAAACTTCAATTCAACTATATTTCTAAGTACATGTATATTGGTTTTAACAGCAAAATCTTTCAAGTGGAAAAAGAAGATCAAGGTCATTTTATGAAAATTTGATCAAAGATACATCCAATATGCAAGTTTGGTATATATAGCACTTATACTTTACCCAATATTGACTTTTAAAAGGAAAATCACTCAAGCGGAGAAAGTAGGTCAATGACAAATATGGATAATGACCATATCCCTGTATTCAGCACAAAATCGACAATTCAGAAAATCAGAAACCAAAGGCATACAAAATCATGATAAAACAGGAACGAAAGCAAACAAACAAAAACCTCCACCACATGAAAAGAAGCGAACTCCCGATATGAGCGTGAGACCAGGTGCCCAGGAAAGTAAGCATCTCCTGCTTGCATGCAACACCCGCCGCTTCAATTCGGTAGAACTGTCACATCCGGTTACTTCCATTTCGGAAGACATAGAGCACAATCTTTGGTTGGATGGTTCAAATGGTCTATGACAGAATATCATCCACCATTTTGGAGAGTGGGACATCATGGTGTATGACGAGTTCTTCATATCGACCGTAGAACTTCCTCAGTGACGATGTTAGTCGGTCACAATCATATCCCTGACTGAGAAGCTTATCTGAAAGACGCCTAGCTCTCAGAGCAAAATCCATATATTTGGTACTTGCTCTGGCATAGCGTATCAACTGAGATATGAACACGCCATAAGCAGGCGATGAAGGGATGTTGCTACTCAGAAAAGGAAAGTTTGTAATGCTGAAATTGAAGTCGTCACGTTTGTCATAGAGTGAGGTGTTCATGTGACCATCAGTGTCGTGGGACAACATTATGTCCAAATAGGATGCTGAATTATGTGTCTCTGTAGTTTCTTTGACTTCAAGCTCCGAAGGATAGATACTGCTCAGGTAATCCGCGAATTTAGGATTATTGATGGACAACACTTTGTCTATGTATCTGTAAGTGAAGTTGAATTCAGAAGCTAAGTATCTTTTCCAGGCCATTTTATGAAAGTTTGATCAAAGATACATCCAATATGCAAGTTTGGTACATGAAGCACTTATATTTTGCTCAATATTGGCTTTTAAAGACAAAATCATTCAAGCGGAAAAAGTAGGCCAAGGTTATTTTATGAAAGTTTGATCAAAAATACATCCTATATGCAAGTTTGGTAAATGTAGCACTAATACTTTGCTCAATATTGGTTTTTAAATGCAAACTCACTCAAGCGGAAAAAGAAGGTCAGATACTGAATCCGATGCATGGGTCCATCATGGCATCATAAGATAAATCACATGTGCAAGTTTGGTTACTGTAGCATCAGCATTTGGTCAGATACTGAGCTACCCGAAACTTCTTAACCAAATCACTCTGAGCTACCCCAAACTTCTTAACCAAGTCACTCAAACGAAAAATGTAGGTCAGATGCAGCATCCGATGCATGGGTTCACCTCAGCATCCAACAATGAATCACTTGTGCAAGGTTGGATACTGTAGCATCAGTGCTTTGCCAAATACTGAGCTACCCCAAACGTCTTAACCGGACGCGGACACAGACACGGACGCGGATGCGCGGGAATATAGCATAAGCTCACTCAGCTTCGTCGAGGTTAGCTAAAATGCGTCAGCTAATAGAGTCTTCCATAATTTTTAGCGGATCCGCTGGAAAAAAAAACAAGAGGTCCTTGATTATTTTATTCCTGAGAGGTTTTTGTGAAATTCATTTCAGTAATTGTAGAGAAGATGTCGAAAGTACGAGAGCCAATAAGAGCCTTCAAAGTTCTTATTAGTCAACGAATCGTCTTCTAAAGCGAACTGTAGAAGAGTGTTTTGAGAATTTGTTCCCTGATAGCTTGGTTTCGTAAAATCTGTGTAGCGGTTTTGGAGAAGTCGAATATGCGTCGGCCAATCAGAGCCCTCGAAATAAACAGTGCTTGACAGATCTGCTTAAAAAATTGGCAGAGGATCTTGGGTTCAATTATCATTGGATCAGGAGAGCTGACAAAGGACTGTACAATTTCATTCAGCAATATGCGACGCGATAGCTCAAAGCTTGAAAGAACTACTGGAATTGAGTTCACCATTTGAATAATAATGTATTGCTAGCAAACATGAGATGCTTTTCTCTCTCGAGCACCTGATTTCATCTCCATTATGGTTTCAAATTTGATTCTCTGCAGAATGAGAACGTTTAGTTGATAGTATTATTTGTTGTAAGACTATTCTCAGTATTTCTTCTTTTTTTTAAGCCACATTATATAAATATACAACTTTAACATAACAGAAACAATTTTCTCCATTTCTTAACATAATGTAAATTAATTTCTGAGTTTTAAATAATAAATCATATTCTCCGAACGAATAAGTCTGCGCCTTCCGCATTTTACAAAAAAAAATAGTTTTCGCTGCGGTGAATGACGCAGACGATCTCTATCAATCACAAGATTACAAGCTTCTCATGGATCGCTGCACATGGACACATGGTGATGGTCAGAGCTTCTGAATTTACCATCTCGCGAAAAAAAAGAATGAGGATAAATACAACAATTATGGACAGTTACCAAGGTAAGTATATGCTAGAGTTGTCATTTAACATAAAGAAACAGTACTTAAATGGATAAAATTGTTGAAAATAATGCAAATGCAGACATGTTCGAACAAAGGCATTTGATCTTACTTGATTGGCGAAGTCAATAATATGAGATAGGAGAGGGAAAAAACTTTTAACAAGTGGAACATGATTCAAGGATTCCCTTGACAAATAGATTGAATTTTAATTAAAAGTAAAGAACATGATTTTCTCAATACCTTTTCCAATAAGATATTCTGGTTAATTTCATTTTTAAATAAATTAAATACGTTTATCATTTTTGTCTTCTGTTCTGAAATATATTATGCATTATAAATTGTAAATAGAAGAAGAGTTAAGAAGAAGTTTATATCTTCATATTATTTTTGTTGAATTTTATATCCCCAAATAATGTTTTTCAGTGAAAAAATATGCCTTTTAAAACCAAAATTACAGATGGTGTACACTTTGTTCCAAAATTCCTGCAGGTAAGTATACGAAATAAAGCGTTCATAATCTTCAATAATACCACAGTATTTACATGCAGCATCACTTGATATTTTCCATTTAAATAATAAAACTTTACATTGTAAAATAAAATGTAGTAGCTTCCATCTGAAAATTTTGTGCATATTTTCAATTAATCTGTAATTAATAAAAGAAAGGATGTGTTTATACTGTATATTTTCATTCAATAGTCTGTACCATTTCGAGAAACAAATTGGACATTTGATTACCTTCAGAGTCATCAGATTATTGTTTTATATCAAACTGTATCAATCTTCTCTTGAACTAGAGATCAAGGAAACAACAGAGAGCGACAGATCGACTTCATACTTGGATATACTTCTATCTTTCGACGCAAATGGCCATTTGAACACGTCACTGTATGACAAACGTGACGATTTCAGCTTCCACATAACTAACTTCCCTTTCATGAGAAGCAACGTTCCGTCTTCACCTGCTTATGGTGTTTTTGTTTCTCAACTGATACGATACGCCAGGGCATGTTCCAAATATGAAGATTTCATCATTAGAGCCAGACGGCTTCCAAGTAAGCTACTTGTTCAGGGTTATGTTACACAACGACTGAAATCATCATTGAGGAAGTTCTTCGGTCGCTACGGGGATGTTATAAAAGCATATGAGACCTCCCCCCCTTTCCAGAATGATCAGTGACATTCTACATTGTGATTGAATGGCTGTCATCATCACTAAACAAAACACATTTACCTGATATATACATCAAAATGTACATCGAGACAATCACCAAATTTGACAGGTTTAATTCCATGGAGCTGTTGCGACGGGTGTTGCATGCAATCAGGAGACGCTGACTCTCCACGGGGACCTGGTCTCACTTCGGAATGTTGTTCATTCCGGGGTTCGCAACCGTTTCGATGTAATTTCTCACGATTTTGCCTTACCTTCTGGACTTTGAGACTGAATAGCGGTTAGGTACTTCTCTGATGTTTATTCCTGATCTACATTTACTCTTGTATTTTGGGATTCTCCAGTTTTTAAATATAGTAGCCATTCTTTGGGAACTGCTGTTTTTAGCCGACTGATTTTTTATATCCAATTTTGTTTTGTATCTAATTTACTTAATATAGTGTTTTCTGATATATTACCTTCATTAATTTGAATATCATTTACATGTAATATTTTACTGTGTATCTAGTTTTTATTGTATTTCTTACTCTTTATCGTTGTGGTGGTTTTCAGTGTTCCCTTTGTTTCTATTCTGTTATAGCACATTCAACAAGTAATTATTATATTTTGCAGGCTTTGGGATCAATGGAATTGCATTTTTGAATTATAGTGTACATCTAATTTCTTCTTTAATGAAATTGCATGACTTGTATGAATCATCAATAATCTAATATTTTACAATCTTTTATGATCTTACATCTCAAAATATTTAATGAAATTGCATGACTTGTACGAATCATCAATTAACTTACATTTAACAGACACCCCCGATTCAGCAGAATATCGTCTATAAAGTATTATTCTGGACATATTGTCAAACAGACTTTTAAGGCCGTCAAATCTGGTATACCTGTTAGTAGTGAAAATCGTCCCTTCCTTAAATTCAAAGAAGGGAGGAGATCTCCAACAAGACCCCGTTGCAGCATCAACAGTAAAACACCAAAACACCCGATGCAAAAACACAAAAGACGAGTACAGCACGAGACGGAAAAGAGACACACGACATGTAAACATCAAACACAAAAGACTACACATAAACCGACGAGACCAATGGGTAACCGGTGCCGACTTTGGACGGCCATCTGTCACGCAAGTAGCAAATGGTGTGGTTATCCTGGATTACGTGCGCACAACCCTCTCACTTCTCCAATTACCCAGAGGTCTCGAAGAACGTACAGTTGTGGTGTAAAACAACCTCCTCACTGTAAGATGACATCACACAAACAAGACCGCAAAACGCAGAGGCCCCAGAGACACAGATGAATATGTAAATGGATATAAAAAGAGGGCATGCGTAATACAGTCCTAGCTCTGCCGGCTGTAGCGAGCTCATGTATGCAGTCACCCGAGGAGTCCGACAGACATTCAGAGAGGACAGGTGGTCGGGGCCCTGTCTTCTCTAAATAGGTTTGGACAGGGCCCGTCATGGAGTCCCGTCGTCACAGTCAGTCAGAGTGCAAGTCTCAAGGATGCGCTTGTACAAGACTGTAGATTGGTCAAGTTCCAAGCCTAGTGTCCGTCTGGTGACATTAGGATCATATCCACGGTATAAAAGGCGTTTGATGATTCTAACGCATTTTCGATGGTTATGCTGCCTACCTTTGATCCTTTTTATTTTGTTTATCATATCACCATAAAAGACAGGTTGTGTAATACCCATAGTAATGTACTCTGTTGCATGTATAGATCCGAATTTTAAAAGAAGTTGACTGTATTTTTTGTAAAATTTCCAGAAAGTCTTAACTAGTTTATGAAAGCGGAAACCTTGACCTAAAAGTTTTTTGGTAATTTGTAAATTTCTACTGTGAAAATCCAAAATATCAGTACATGCTCTGGCGTACCGGATGAGCTGTGATATGTAAATGCCGTATGACGGTAATCTTGGAACATCACCGTCAAACCAAGGGAAATTTACTATGTTGAATCCAAAATCATCCCTTTTGTCATATACACTTGTATGAATCTTTCCGTTTACAATTTTGATATTTAGGTCCAAAAAGGGTGTTTCTGTATTTGAAAGGTTTGCCTTGTTAAGGGTTAATTCTTGTGGAAAAATTTTCATTCTTATATAATTCAAAAGCAGGATTGTCAATGGTTAGAATATCATCCAGATACCTAGAAGTATTATTGAAACATTTCAGCTCATCAAATTTTCTTTGCTTTTGAAGATTTTGGATAAATCCTTTTTAAAGTGTATAAAAATAAATCTGCAACAAGAGGCGCACAGTTAGTACCCATAGGAATTCCTACAACCTGCTTGTATAGATCCTCACCAAATCTAACATAAATATTGTCCAAGAGGAAGGACAAGGCATTACACAGGTCACTACATGTCCATGATTTGTATGATTTGTAGTCTGTCGAGGAAAAGAAACCCTTCGATTCAGATGTACAAATGTAAGTTTTTCGCTCTCGATCAAAACACCATTTAATGAGATTAGATAATCGATCATTAATTTTGTCATGAGGAAGTGTGGTGTACATATTAGAGAAGTCGTATGAAGAAATCGTATTGGCTTGGAAATTTCCAGATTTCATTTTTTCATCACATCCCCTGAATTCTTAATAGACCAAAATAAATTTACATCGTTCCTGTTTAGAACCGTTTCACAATATCTAGTTATGTGTTCTTTAATAGCAGTAAGTGCTGACGTCAGATTTCTAGACATAATTGTAGTGGAGCAGTTACTAGAATTAGCAATAAATCGAAATTTGTAAGTTTGCAAATAAGGGGATTGAAGCTCTGCGTTTAAGCAACATTCTAAATAACAGTTCTGTCAAGGATAAAATCCCTCCTTATTCTAAATACCAGGGGTCGCCTTGCATTTCCTACACATATACATAATGGACATGTTCATCCTCTGATTTCATCTACCAACCGTGTGTCCATGTGGTTACTGGTGACCTTAATATCGTCGGAAACAAAAAAACTAAGGAACCTTCTCAGTAAAGGTCCAAAGTACAGGGAAAACTTTGGAATATTTATGAATGCATGTGAGGAGAAAGCCAGACGGTGGACAAAAAAGAGGATGTAGAACTAGACACACTCTCCGAATGGATGAAATCCATCGGAGAATTACTTAAAAGAAGAATAGGGTGTCTTCGGCATTCATTTAACAACAGACACGAGTCAATTTGTCATGAACCTGTTGTTGCCAAAGAACATTCTGACCTCCATGAAAATTATACCATTGTTCCTGCTGACAAAGCGGCAAACAATTTTACTTTCGGTTGCAAGGCGTACTATTTGAAATGCCTGAGATAAGCCCTGGGCTACATTCAGTACCTGGAAATCCAACATACACACTTACAAATTTATCTGTATTTGAAATAGTTGACAATCACAAATCTGTTCTTGAGTCCTTCGGTATTCACACTGATGACTACCTTATATCTACTGCATTCCCAAAATGCACAAAAATCCTTACAAGCACCGCTTCATCGCCGGTCCGTCCAGGTGCTGCGCAAAACATCTTTCCATTTTGCTTACGAAAATATTAACTCACATCAAGCAAGGTCATTAAACATACTGCGAGACAACTTATTCCAGAAATGGAATCAATCAGATGTGGATCCTAAACAATTCTAGGGAACTTTTGGAAAATTTAAAAGCCACCAATTTCAATCATATTACCGGCATAAAGTCTTTCGACTTCTCCACGCTCTACGCTACTATTCCACACCAAATACTCAAAAAACAGACTTGCCAATATTATTCGCAACACCTTTCGTTCAAAAAAAGGTGATATGAGATACAAATACCTCGTCATAGGGCGGGAGGATACTTATTTTATTAACACTCTGATTCAAACAAAAAGTATACCGAAGACGATATCATCCGGATGCTTCAGTTTTTGATTGACACCATTTTTGTCGTGTTTGGATGAACCATATTCAAGCAGATAATCGAAATCCCTATGGGTACCAATTGCTCCCGACTGCTTGCGGACTTATTTTTATATTCATACGAAGCTGACTTCATCCAGACCTTGCTCTTGACTGGGCGAAAGCACCTCGCATCTCAGTTCAATTTTACCTTCAGTTACACAGATGACGTGTTGTCCATTAAACAAGTAATTCGAACTTTAATGATCATCTACATGAAATCTATCATCATGAACAAGAGATCAAGGAAACAACAGAGAGCGACATATCCGTTTCGTATCTTTCGACGCAAACTGCCATTTTTTACAACGTCTAACTGTATGACAAGCGTGACAATTTCAGCTGCGACATAACTAACTTCCCTTTGATGAGTAGCAACATTCCGTCTTCTCCTGCTTAAGACGTTTTTGTTTCTCAGCTGATACGGTATGCCGGGGCATGTTCCAGATATGAAGATTTCATCGTTAGAGCCAGACGAGTTGCAAGTAAGCTACTTGTTCAGGGTTACATCACACAACGGCTGAATCATCATTGAGGAAGATCTTCGGTCGCTACGGGGATATAATAAAAGCATATCAAATCCCCCTTTCTAGAATGATCAGTGACATTCTTCATTGTGATTGAATGGCTGTACATAGGCATCATCAAACAAGACATATTTACCTGATCTGTACATCAAAATGAACATCGAGACAATCACCGAATTGACAGATTTCCATGGAGCTGGAGACACTGACTCTCCCCGGGCACCTGGTCTCACTTCGGAGTGTTGTTCATTCAGGGGTTCGCAGCCGTTCGGATAGGAATTCTCATGTTTTCGTCTTGTCTTCTCGACTTTGAGACTGAATAACTGTTAGGTACTTCTTTGATGTTCATTCTTCATGTAATTCATTCAAGGCGGCGCCATTTAAAATGGTTGTTGGGGGTTTTTTTTTCTAAATTCTTGTACATGTACGGGGATCGATGTTCCAAACACCTCACCTTTTTGAAATTATACAGCGAGAGAAACTAAATAAGCATTTATCTTCCTATTTGGTCCTATGTTCTTACAGACTATAACATGCATCATGTGTTTAATCTGTACTAATTAGCACAGCGCCGTTTTTATAGCGCCACCTACAATAAATTCCCTACTTGTACTGGACTCTAAGGCTTGCTCATTAGATAAAATTGTCCACCGTCTTTCTTTGAAGTTTTGTTATTTCTCCGTCTGTTTGTCGTATTTTTGTTTACTCGTGAGAGATAATATACTTTAAAATCTAAATTTTCACAAGAATTTGTAAGCCTTTTGGATGTAATTTTTGGAATATGATTTCGGGTTACATAGCTGACTTTCATTTACCGATTTACTTTTTTATCAGTAATGTATCGTAATGGTGTTAAACGTCTTCAAATTCAATAGCATTATTTAGGTACAGACAAATTTGCAGCATGAACCAGACATGCACGTTTCTCAATCTAAACAATGTAATATGACCAAAGAGTGAGGAATTTATTATGTCGAGAATTGTACCGAAAGACGTAGCAGGATGGGTGGGGTATGATGCTACAGGACAGATGTTTTAGAAATTTTAAGAAATTTTGATATCAGATATTTTCGAATGCGTTGAAGATGATGACTATTCATATCATTTGTATATCGGAATAATATCGATGAAAATGAGCTAGAGAATAAGAATTATGATCGACGATGAAGAGGAGCAGGTGGATGACGACGATATCACTGTCCGTTTTACGTGAAAGAATATTTCCTATCTTACCTGCGACTTACGAGGGCTGATTGATGTGTTGTGAGACTCGGTTTTCTGAGATGCAGAAGGTATTCTGCTGATAGACTATCTCCAAAAATGACAAACAATCAATGGCACATACTATGCTTCACTTCTGACACAGTTACAGAGAAATGTTAAACTTTAGCGCCGCGGAAAGCTCACTAGTTAAAGGTGTGTTGTTCCATCAGGACAATGCTCCTGTTCACAAGTCTGCCACTGCCACGGCTGCCATTCATGATTGTGGCTTTAATTTGATGGAGCATCCACCCTATTCAAATGATCTTCAGTCCGATGATGACGTCATACTTGCAGTGGATTGCTTTCTGACCATTCAAGATAAAGAGTTCTACAGCGGTTGCAAAAGTGTATAGATACTGAAGAGGATTATGTAGAAAAATAATGCAAAATGTCTGTTAAAATCCAAATTCTACAATACGAGGCTCACAACATATCAATCAGCCCTCGTAATTCTTGCAACATTTTACATGTAAATCTCTCTATGAAAGAACAGTTAGATTGGTAAATTGATTTTGTCCAAATCATATTTAATGCATTAGCTGAGCTTTCAAAGCATTCGATTGGAAATAGGCTTAAGATGCAGAAGTCGTACATTTCCTTTTTCTATCATATAACGCTTATAACCTCAACTAAATTTGATATTTTTGTCTGTAGTATTCTATTTGCTTTCATTGGTTATATTTCGACAAATCGGGAGGCGCCAAAGAAGACTTTTAGCCGATGCATTAATTTGGTATTAAGGATTGAAGATACATTTTCATTTCGAAAAGTAAATTACTTTGCACCTTTGACTTTCTTTTCCTATCGAACGTTTCAGTAGATTTGAGACAGAGTTTAAGTTAATACCCCTTTCAACAAAGTGACGATATTAGATTTTGTTTCATTTATTCAAAAAGAGACAAATCTTTCATATACATTTAGAACCTAGCTTTAGGGCGATCGCTCTCATACTCTGCACACAAGCTGGTTTATATCAAACTTCAAATAATTGTACATTGTAATTAGACACAAATTAAGGCATGTATAACTTTCATTCAGAATTATGACAATTAAGGTTAGGGTTGCGACTACAGGGAGATAACTCTATTTTCATATCACGTAATATTCGAAACCGACATGGACGATAGATGGTATAAGCTCAGTTTGTTGCATCATTTCAGAAAAAAAATACTCCTTGAAATTTTCATTGCTGAATGGGTATTTTGGGGGAAAATGCATGTTTTTCAAAGAAAAATCGCTGAAAATAGGAAAAAAATTGTCATTCCTGCACGAGTTCAGCTTCTAAAGATTCAAATATCAGAATATATACTATTCATTATACTCTTTAATAATGAGAGAATCAGAAAATCGAACTTCGAGTAAATCTCTATGTTTTGGGGTCAAAATGTTGATTTTTTTGCACAAATTATTGTGCTATTTATAGTATTTATAGAAACAGTCATTTTGCTCAAAAACGAATTCGGGTACATATTGGTTTGACTGCATTAGGATAAAGCAATACAATAGCACTATACATAGAAAAAATGTGTACCTGGCGACCATCTAGCTATTAATAGAAATAACGAGTTGTTGCCATGGCAACCAGCAAAATCGTATTTATAAGAAAATACACTTCATAGAACTATTTATAATATCAGAATTTTTCAAAATAGGCTTTAATTCATACACAAGCTATAAGAATCCAGAAAAATAAGGATATATATGACTTTTTGAAATTTCATGCATTGCAGAGGTATGTAAAGTTATGATGTGGTATTCTCTAAAATGTCGAAAATGTTAAAATAGGCAAAAAAAAAAACGGAAGTTTATAGCCAAAACACAAGACGGGCAAATTATGATTTTTTGGTCTGAATAGTTCGAGGAGATGTTCCTCTGCATGTGGACGAATCCATCTTTCTTCTACCTCATTTCTATTAAAAGTCGCCACCCTGACCTTAAGCTTCTAGTATTACTGCTCTCTCTTAAAAATTGAAACATGGACGCATGTCGGGACAGACTTATAATTAGGCATCAGTCAAACATATTTCATTAGGTACATTTTCCATGGCCATACTTGGCATCCTCAATATTCTCAACTTAAAGTCAATCTTGCTTTCTATGTCTAGATTTGATGCCTTCTCAACTTTCATGTCATAATTGGGCTCGCGTTTCTAAAATAGAATGTTAAACGTCTTTAAATTCAATAGCATCATTTAAAACCTGATAAATTTACAGCATGGAAGACCAATGAAAGTTGATTTCATAAAAGTATTTGGTAAAAATTCAAAACTCAACAATCATAACAAAACAACTTATGAGCGAGTAAATGTGATTGGATGAATAACGCAAAAGTGAAGGTAGTAAGTCCACCGGATTACCTTCATATAGAGAAGATTTGCAGCAGCCTAATTATGGTGATCCTTAATTCCGACCACAGGGAAACAAAGATAACTACATTTATATTTTATCCTAAAAGCTATCGGGCAATCATAGTTTTTCCTCGTGCATTTCGTGATGTCGTCATCACCAAACAAGACTTACTTAACTGATCTGTACATCAAAATCTACATCGAGACAATCACCGAATATGACAGGTTTCCATGGAGCTGTTGCGACGGGTGATGCATGCAATCAGGAGACGCTGACTCTCCCCGGGCACCTTGTCTCATTCGGAATGTTGTTTATTCCTGGGTTCACAACCGTTTCGATGGGAATTCTCACGATTTTGCCTTACCTTCTAGACTTTGAGACTGAATAACTGTTAGGTACTTCTTTGATGTTTATTTCCTAAACTTTAAGTTTGGGATATTTAGTTTTGTATCTCTTCATGAACAAATAAACAGTTTGGTCATATTTGTGTTTGAATGGTTTGCATTTTGAAATACTAGTAAATCAATCATATGCTTAGAAACTGGACTTTTGAAATATATTTTTCATGTATTAAAGAAACTTGCACACTCATCCGTACATTATTTATTGACTATTCATATTTGACGTTGGGTGGAATCAAATCATTAATATTTGACTTATGTTTCGGTATCTATACAAAACGATACCTGCATGCATGTTCTGGCCGATTATTTGCAGCAATTTCCACAAAGCATGGCAGCAGGCGCAGATTTGCGAGTTGAAAAAAAATCTAGTGATCCAGTATTTAGGAGTTTTAGAAATAAATTGCAAAACTTCAAAGGAACTTAACGTTCATCTGATAAATCAATCGTTGCATATTACTTCAAAGGAACTTAACGTTCATCTGATAAATCAATCGTTGCATATTACAGGTGCAACAGACAAGCCATCAAGCAGTTGAATTGAGATTGATCATTTAGATCATACAGTCATAGGGACGAAGTATCAATTTCACTCCCCTCCCTTCCCCCAGTAGATAGATTGAAAACAAAACCTACTTAATCTAAGTGACCGGGTTAGCGCAGTGGTAGTGCGCTCACCTCTCAGATCTTATGTCCCGGGTTCGAATCCCAGTTACGGCGAAGGGTCTTTTGAGGGATGGTAGGTGGTCCCCCACCCAGTCCTCGGCGGGGGGGGGGGGTGGTTCTCCGGGAACGCCTGTTTCCTCCTGCTCCTTGGACCCCCTCAAGCCAAGATCTGAGAAAACGTTAGACATTGATATAAGTTGTGTAACTTGTTTGTTTAACGTTGTAAAATAAATAAGGTTTAAATTTAAATCTACGTTGACTAATCAGATGGACCATAGGTCACCTCTTTCCCTTTTGTATCCGCGTCTGTGTGTCCGCTCTGACACATTTAATATTCATATCTGTTTAACAGAGTTGAAATATCGCCGTTTGTCTTTAATAGATTGACTGCGGTGTCATCGACGTTGAAGTTTGAAACACAAAACTTATTAATTCTGCATAAAGTACCTATTGGGAATTATTCCGTTTCACTTTGTCATCTTCCTCTCTCATAGTCTCCTCCACTCATCAGAAATTTTCAGATGTATCAACTGTAATACGTATGTAGACATACAGTTTGTTCTTTCGTAGTTCATATCGTACAAGGTACGTATTTGTCACCTTAGCATTATTATTTACTTCTAATTGGTTTACGTCATTCTCACATTTGTAAAGTTTCAATATTTGAATTTTCGTATGTTCTTGAATTTTTTTAGATATTTTCTCTTTAGTATGTCTTGAACCTCATTTTTTCGTTTTTTTCATATTTTGCAGGTTTCTTTTGCTTGGAATCTTGAAATTTTCAGAGGTTCTTTGAGGAGAGCTTCTTTGCATAAAATTAAACAAAAGAAGTGTTTTACTCATGGACAAAACGTTATAAGTGATTCGAAAATAATGTAAAAGCAAATGTCTTTCTGGACTTAAAAAAATATCTTCAAATCAACATAGAATCAAAAGAAGAATTGAACCATAATTCGGCATACCTTATTGTTTGTGAACAATGACCAGCTACTCTACTTCTACGAGGTCGAACAACGCTTATTCTGACATCGAGACTATGATAAACTCGTCGTCGACAGAACCCTACATGGATAATATGGCATTCCCATGTTCTGATGAATATTACTATTCTTGCCCGGTTTTCATCGTCAGTACACTGATATTTACAGCAGGAATGATTGGAAATATTGTAACAATTTGCGTCATTTCTTGTTCAAAAACTCTCAGATGCAGTTCTACTTTCACATGCATTGTGTGCCTTGCTGTGAGTGACCTTTGGTTGTTACTCGTGACGTATTGGGAGGAAATGGTTGGTGTTATGTTCGGCTGGCCCTTTTCTGAGCAATCAAAGTTAATTTGTACTTTATATGTCGATTTTTCTTTCAGTCCTTATTTTTTGAGTTGTTTTTTAGTTTCAATGCTTGCCTTCATTCGATTCAAATATACAACTAAACCATTAACAATGAGCCTACTTCAGAAGCCGAAATTTGTCCTCTTGATTTTCATCCTGGTACTTTTAACACTTTTATCTGCAATGGGAGTGTTCGCTTATTTCACCCATGGCTCATCTTGCGCGAATACTCTCTATGAAAACAATTATATTGTGTTCCTTACCCTTCCAACAGCTATCGGTACTATCATTTTTCTTCTGAGTCTCCATTTTCGAAAAGTTCATAGTCTTAGGCGATCCCTATCCATCCAATCGCGTCCAATGCAAAAATCACTAAGAAATATCAATATCGTCATCAATGTTGTTATCATCATTTACGTATCAAGTCAAGTAATCTTCATAATGTTCGACGTGGTTGCGTTTATTGAAATGTTCTTCCGACCTATGCTTTCGGAAGAAATAAAAAATAATATAATAAGCGTTGGCTTAATATTGTTCCTTTTGAACCACGCTCTCAATCCTTACATATATTTCATAAGCTTTCTCCTTAAGTCTATGTCATGGAATAGAAAATGTACCGTAAGAAATGTCCATGTAATAAGTAGCGCAGAAAATCGAACTAAAATAAAAGGAATTAAAAGAAAGATAAACAAATAATGGAACTTAAAAAGACCAGAGCCTCTCTATCTCTTTTAAAATACAGTCGGAAATCACATTACCTTTCAGAGTAAGAACCCTATCGTCAAAGTTCAATGAGTTTGATAGGAACAATTCATTATAAATGATTTATTTATATATCTATCTATTTATTTATTTATTTGCCTACCTACCTACCTACCTACCTACCTACCTACCTACCTATCTACCTACCTATCTACCTATTTACCTACCTACCTACCTACCTACTTACCTACCTACCTACCTATTTGTTTATATGCGTCTCCACTGGTATGATTTGTTTATCTATTTATTTATTTATTTACCTACCTACCTACCTATTTGTTTATATGCGTCTCCACTGGTATGATATTATCTCTTTTAAATATATGTGTACATAGTAGTTCACAATTTTATCATATCAAGTCCAAAATATATGGTTAGCAACGGCACATCAAATGAAAATTGAAGTAAGTTGGTGATGTAAGGGTCAACTTCTGTGAAATTTTGCATGATAGTGACCTTTTATGTACATGTATAAAACAAACTGACATTAAGAAAAGTTTATCAACCCATGGATATTTTTAAAAAATCATACTTTTAGATAAAAATCACAGATAAAAATTGTATTGCTAATATGCAAGAGTTATCTTTCTTTTATGAATGATATTACATGCTCTATGCCATTGAAGATATGATTTTTTATAATTCATGTACATATGGTTTACTGAAATTATTAAGATAGAACGGATTTGCATATTTCAGTCTTTACAATATGACCCATAAAATACTAAGGATATGAAGGCTAAACAGGTAAAATGTCTATGTAATGCGTACATAAATATTACCGCTGTACAAATAATTGTTGTTCTCTGACAAAATAATTCATGTACATATATGGTGCACTAAAATTATTGCCATATTACATGTGTTTCAATATTGACAGTATGAACTTGAATAATTATTTTAAATTTCGGGGCAAAATAAGAATAAATATCAAACATAATCTTAGAATTTTTGGTTACTTGTGGCTTTCCCTGAAATTTCCCTATAGGAGACATTTTATACCGGTCAGTAAGCTAGTCGAAGATGACTTTGACCGAGTCTTGATACGGCAATTCTGTTGAGACTAACTTTTGTAGTAATTTTAATCTGAAAAATATGTTGAAGTGAATCCAAGATAGGATTTGTAAATTGACCAAATCACTGAGAAAAATATGACATGGCTTCACTGATAATTTTTGTGCATATTTTTTTGGCACAAAAGCCGCATTTCACATATAAAACATAATGGCAGTGAGTAAAATATATGAACCCATTCAAGTTGATATTTACATTTAAAAAAAGCAAGACACTGATGTGTCTCTGGCACAAAGAAATAAATACTTGAACTTGAAGACAAAAATGGAAAGAGTTAAAAAAAAAAAGGTATCTAAAGGATTCGAATCTAAGATCTTGAAGGTACAAGAAAATAACTTTACCGACTGAGCTATCGAGGATTGCAAATAGTAATGAATTACTTATTGTTATATCCCTCTATTTAAAAACTCTTCAGTGTGTGGCGACAGAAAAGTATCACACGCGTATGCCTTTAAATGTCATACATTGCAAATTCAATTCATATAAATAAATAACAAAACGCAAAATACAATTTGCGAACAGCCCGACGTTGCTACCGAACGCCGCTTATATTCAAACATTTTACTATGAAGCTGCTTACTTCACTCTGCTATCTTAAATTTTTTCTACTTTAACCGGGGCAATAGACATATTTAGGTGAAATGGTTAAAAGAATAATCACTGATGTGCAAAAGTTTATAGAAAAATTTTCGTATCAAAAACAAAAGAAAAATTAGATTTTAATTAAAATTTTGCCCTCTATACATGTATATTCAATTTCTGCTGACTGTATGTAGTTACATGAAGAAAAAAAATCGAGATCGGTATTTTTATTCAGTCGTGAGATGTAAACAAAACAAGGTAAGAATAATGTACATTATTAATTTGAATTTTGTTCGGTGTACTGTTTATGCATATATCAATATAATTTGTATTCAGATTTACTTATAAATTCATTAAATATGAGTGCTACCAGTATGTGTTTTTATATCTTATTACAATATATATTCCACGTAGGTCAAGAACTGTAACGATTTTTAACATCATGTCGAATATTTGGTCATACTTTGAGGACCATGTACATTGAGCACAATTTTGAAAATACTTTACTTAAAGCTACATAGTGCAATAGACCTTTACACTACAAAAATGTACGTACAAGGACAGTAAGAGAATAGCAATAACATCTTATCTGCTCACCACAGAGTAAAACAACCTCAGTCTTAACAGGATACTGAGAGTGAGAGCTGATATCAACAAAATACTGTAACGTGATACTTAAAGGCCGGGTTTTGTTACCGAGTGGTAATTAATATGCACACCTGAGTGATCTTAGCTTGGTAGGCGTGATAAACGCGGCGTCTACTGACCACTGATATTCCTAGAGACGCAAGCGGTGTATGACATCAAAGACATACCGACAGGTATACTTGATTATGCTAATTAGATATACAACAATTTTACCTATTTGAAGCTGTCAATCAAAAATTGAGAGGGTTATAACGGAAACATAGGACCAATCAGATTGCGATTTGAGATGTTAACCCTACAGCGGTCAGCGAGGAAATGACAGGTAATTTACCTGTCTTCTTTTATAGTCCCCACCCGGCCTTTAAGTGTATCTCATCAGTATCACATTGGTATCATGTTGAAGTTTTTGTTAAAAAATGATTTTTGGTTGGGAAACTTTGAGAAAGCAAAGGAGAGCACTCGAAATGGATTCCCTTTTCGATGGGTTGTCATAGCACATGCTCGCGAAACGGTTCTCGAAAGATTTTCGCCTGTCGAACCAGAGTGTAAAAGCCATGAACGCAAAAATAAGATACTCATTCCTTATATTATTAATTTTTATTTCAAGAAAATAAAGCCTTATTTATAACATAGTAGTCAGTGCTCCATAAATTGTGCTGCATAAATTCATTTCAGTAGCGCCGCCTACAATGAAGTACACATGAACTCTGTGGAAACGGTACATATATACGTTCATACAGTTGTGATACATATTTCATTGATTTGAGGGATTTATTTTAGTTGACCCCGTCTGTTTCTTCTCTTTTATTATTATATCGTCTCATTCCCCGTACATATGTTGGGAATCTCCTTCTGCTCGCAAATTCTGTATCAGTATGCCCCGCCCACTGTTTGAAATTCTTGCGCGCACGTCATGTGATTGGGACCAACCTGTGTTCATCGTGAAATGAACGTCAAAATTGAATTATGAATAGGCGTTTAACATAGGAAATCAACCTGCAATGTAAATATAATGTCAATGAACCAATACGTACGTCAAGACCTGTTTTAAAAGGTCTATCTATTAGATCTTTCCATTACTTTCCATGGTCGCTCTCAATATGTAAAAAAGTGTTATTAAATACTTGTGTACAAAATTGATTTAGGTCTTGATAATTTTCAGAGCGCGTAAATAATAGAATAGATATGGTATGCTCCTTGCATATTGGAATGCACCTGAAAGTCCAACTGAAACATGAAAAATATCACCCAGAGATTGTTTTGTTTTATGAAAGATTTTAATGCATCGGTGGTACCCATAGAAACATGAAAATTAATACAGCAGAAAGCATGTTGAAAACTTAGTGGTACACGAACCCCATACTCGAACATATGAAAATGATATTTGAGAGTAGCCCTAGTAAGGAACACGTATGTTGTTTTCATTTTGTCAAAGTGTCAGATTGTCGTATCAACAAAAAGATAAAGTCATGCGGAGTACATATCATACAAAGCAAACACAGGTACTTTCTCAAGAAGTTTTAAATTATTGAAAGAACAATGATATTTTCAATTTATTTGATGGAAATTCCGCAAATGAAAAGTGCAAAATTACTTTTACATAACAATAATTGTTTTATTACTTTTGGTGGCTCCGCTGGAAGCATCACTGATGAGAATTTGATATTCGAAACAAGTGTCTGGTGCATGGAAATTGGATTGGAATTTTCTTCAAGGTACAGAGTTGGAACCCAATATAAACACTTATTTCACGTTGCAGTGTGGAGCAGTTAAAATTGTTCCCCGTGACCTGATGTTTGTCAAGTGCATTGATTACTTCTTTTCAGCTCTGTCACCTGAAAGAAGCTTTGTTTTGGCATTTTATCAATGTGAAATCATATAATTATATTTTCTGCTATTTCGGAAACTAGCCAATTCACCGATAAATATTATCGAAATTATAGGAGTTTCACATCTTAGAACCATCCCTCCAATGCTATTTTGAACATAGATTTTATTTGGATATGCTACTGAATCGACCCTACTGGAAATTTGGAGCCGCGCACTCTCTGTAATAATGTAAATGTTCAAACTAACTTCAAAGAATTAAAGAGGGCGCTACTTAAATGGAAGCATCACTGATGAGAATTTAATATTCGAAACACGTGTCTGGTGCATGGAAATTTGTTTGGAATTTTCTTCAAAACGGTAAAGAGTTGGCGCCCTTCTACATTATTACTTAACACGATTCATGTAATATCTCTGTCACACATAGCTGAATAAAGCGAACGAACGAGTGACGGATAACAAAACTTTCTATCCGTTAGTCGTTCTTTTCAATGTACCCGTCCATTGAATCCGTTACTCGTCCCGCGATGTCCGTTGTTATCCATTCTGTCCGTTGGAAAGTTTTGAACACGCTCAAAACTTTCCACCGGACAGAACTGACTTAGGCGTACGTTACTTGTACGTAACGTGTCCGTTGATATCCGTTTCGTCTGGTATTCGCCCGTTATATTTCCGGTAGCTGTCCGATAAGTGTCCGTTGATATTCGTTAGGTGTCCGTTGATGTCCGGTAGACTCATGTCACGAACAGACATCGACCGGACGTGAAACGGCTAAAAAGGAGATGTAAAGGACATATATCGGAGGCCAATGGACGAGTAATGGATGACCGTTCATCGTCCGTTTTGTCCGGTTATTATACGTTGCATTTCCGTTTTATCCATTTCTCATTCGTTACTCGTACAGTGAAGTCCGTTTGACGTCATTTACTTTTCCGGTAGATCTCCTAATATGATGGTATACTCAGAACTGGGAAGGTCACCACTATATATTAAATTTTATTTACAAATACTGAAATATTGGATTAAGCTCTTAAAGACAGAAAACTGCATTCTACAAAACGTTTACAAAGATATGTTGTACAGAATAGATAATGACAATTGTAATAGTAATATGTGGCTTCTGTGTGTTAGAAATATGTTATTTTCGTTGGGTCTCGGAGACTTATGGTTCTGCCATAATGTTACAAACGACAAACTTTTTTTGAGTGTTTGTAAAACTCGCTTGACTGATTGCTTTTTGCAGGAGCGAAACTCATTTTTCGAACGTTCTTCGAAATGTCTTTTCTATAAGCATATTATTGACAGGTTCACTTTACAGTTCTATCCTACAGATTTACCTACAAAATTTATATCTATTATTACTAAATTTAGACTTTCTGCTCACATTTTAAACATTGAGGTAGGCAGATGTTCTAATATTGCTCGTCAAAACAGATTATGTCCTGTATGTAACTCAATTGAAGATGAGTATCATTTTGTTCTAGTTTGTCCTCTATATGATAATACAAGACGAAATTGTATAAAACCATATTATTGGAGGAGACCTTCATCCTTTAATTATGCCCCCCTTCGAAGAAGAGGGGACATATAGGTTTGCCGCTGTCGGTCGGTCTGTCGGTCTGTCGGTCTGTCGGTCGGTCTGTCGGTCGGTCCGCGACATCAGTTTCCGTTCAATATCTCTGGAATGGATTCACATATTGAAATGAAATTTTGTATACAGACACATCAAACAAAAATCTAGGTCAAGTTCATATTTGGGTCCGATCAAAAAAATTTTGACAGAGTTATGCCCCTTGCATTTCGAAAAATACCAAAATTTCAGGGTTTCCGTTCAATATCTCTTGAATGGAGTTATATATTGAAATGAAATTTTGTATACAGACACATCAAATGAAAATCTAGGTCAAGTTCACATTTGGGTCCGATCAACAAAATTTTGACAGAGTTATGCCCCTTGCATTTCGAAAAATACCAAAATTTCAGGGTTTCCGTTCAATATCTCTTGAGTGGATTCACATATTGAAATGAAATTTTGTATACAGACACATCAAATGAAAATCTAGGTCAAGTTCATATTTGGGTCCGATCAAAAAAATTTTGACAGAGTTATGCCCCTTGCATTTCGAAAAATACCAAAATTTCAGGGTTTCCGTTCAATATCTCTTGAGTGGAGTTACATATTGAAATGAAATTTTGTATACAGACACATCAAATGAAAATCCAGGTCAAGTTCGTATTAAGGTCCGATCGAAAAAATTTTGACAGAGTTATGCCCCTTGCACTTCGAAAAATACCAAAATTTCAGGGTTTCCGTTCAATATCTCTTGAGCGGATTCACATATAGAAATGAAATTTTGTATACAGACACATCAAACAAAAATCTAGGTCAAGTTCATATTTGGGTCCGATCAAAAAAATTTTGACAGAGTTATGCCCCTTGCATTTCGAAAAATACCAAAATTTCAGGGTTTCCGTTCAATATCTCTTGAATGGAGTTACATATTGAAATGAAATTTTGTATACAGGCACATCAAATGAAAATCCAGGTCAAGTTCACATTTGGGTCTGATCAACAAAATTTTGACAGAGTTATGCCCCTTGCATTTCGAAAAATACCAAAATTTCAGGGTTTCCGTTCAATATCTCTTGAATGGAGTTACATATTGAAATGAAATTTTGTATACAGACACATCAAATGAAAATCCAGGTCAAGTTCGTATTAAGGTCCGATCGAAAAAATTTTGACAGAGTTATGCCCCTTGCACTTCGAAAAATACCAAAATTTCAGGGTTTCCTTTCAATATCTCTTGAGTGGATTCACATATTGAAATGAAATTTTGTATACAGACACATCAAACAAAAATCTAGGTCAAGTTCATATTTGGGTCTGATAAAAAAAAATTTGACAGAGTTATGCCCCTTGCATTTTGAAAAATACCAAAATTTCAGGGTTTCCGTTCAATATCTCTTGAGTGGAGTTACATATTGAAATGAAATTTTGTATACAGACACATCAAATGAAAATCCAAGTCAAGTTCGTATTAAGGTCCGATCAACAAAATTTTGACAGAGTTATGCCCCTTGCATTTCGAAAAATACCAAAATTTCAGGGTTTCCGTTCAATATCTCTTGAGCGGATTCACATATTGAAATGAAATTTTATATACAGACACATCAAACAAAAATCTAGGTCAAGTTCATATTTGGGTCCGATCAAAAAAATTTTGACAGAGCTATGCCCCTTGCATTTCGAAAAATACCAAAATTTCAGGGTTTCCGTTCAATATCTCTTGAATAGAGTTACATATTGAAATGAAATTTTGTATACAGACACATCAAATGAAAATCTAGGTCAAGTTCACATTTGGGTCTGATCAACAAAATTTTGACAGAGTTATGCCCCTTGCATTTCGAAAAATACCAAAATTTCAGGGTTTCCGTTCAATATCTCTTGAATGGAGTTACATATTGAAATGAAATTTTGTATACAGACACATCAAATGAAAATCCAGGTCAAGTTTGTATTAAGGTCCGATCGGAAAAATTTTGACAGATTTATGCCCCTTGCACTTCGAAAAATACCAAAATTTCAGGGTTTCCGTTCCATATCTCTTGAGTGGATTCACATATTGAAAGGAAATTTTGTATACAGACACATCAAATGAAAATCTAGGTCAAGTTCATATTTGGGTCCGATCAAAAAAATTTTGACAGAGTTATGCCCCTTGCATTTCAAAAAATACCAAAATTTCAGGGTTTCCGTTCAATATCTCTTGAATGGAGTTACATATTGAAATGAAATTTTGTATACAGACACATCAAATGAAAATCCAGGTCAAGTTGGTATTGAGGTCCGATCGAAAAAATTTTGACAGAGTTATGCCCCTTGCACTTCAAAAAATACCAAAATTTCAGGGTTTCCGTTCAATATCTCTTGAGCGGATTCACATATTGAAATGAAATTTTGTATACAGACACATCAAACAAAAATCTAGGTCAAGTTCTTATTTGATTCCAATCAACAAAATTTTGACAGAGTTATTGCCCCTTGCACTTCGAAAAAAACCAAAATTTCAGGGTTTCCGTTCAATATCTCTTGAGTGGAGTTACATATTGAAATGAAATTTTGTATACGGATACATCAAATGACAATCTAGGTCAAGTTCATATTTAGGTCCGATCAAAAAAATTTGGACAGAGTTATGCCCCTTGCATTTCGAAAAATACCAAAATTTCAGGGTTTCCGTTCAATATCTCTTAATGGAGTTACATATTGATATGAAATTTTGTATACAGACACATCAAATGAAAATCCAGGTCAAGTTGGTATTAAGGTCCGATCGAAAAAAATTTGACAGAGTTATGCCCCTTGCACTTCGAAAAAAACCAAAATTTCAGGGTTTCCATTCAATATCTCTTGAATGGAGTTACATATTGAAATGAAATTTTGTATACGGATACATCAAATGACAATCTAGGTCAAGTTCATATTTAGGTCCGATCAAAAAAATTTGGACAGAGTTATGCCCCTTGCACTTTGAAAAATACCAAAACTTCAGGGTTTCTGTTCAATATCTCTTGAGTGGAGTTACGTATTGAAATGAAACTGTTACTTTATACCCCCATAGGTTGTATCAATGCAAGTATAAAGTTGTGACAGACTTTAATCACAGAAGGGGTAGGGGGGCATTAATGTTTTACAAACATGACTTTTAACTTGTTAATACAGCTTTTATCTTCAGTTAATGTTAAAGAATTATTTTCATTAGGAAAGTTTCTGCTCGAATCTTATAAGATACGTCATAATGCTGTAAATCTATCGATTCATAACTCATAATTTGTATTTTTATTGAACCTCCTTTCGCAACTCATTACAATAGCTCATTTTCATGTTACATGTATATCTTTTCATTGTCTCTATGAACTTAATGTATATTTATTGTACTGCATTGTTATATGCCTATAAGTTTATACTTTTGGCGAATAAACATTACATGTTGCTCCGGTACTCCGTTCAAAACTAGCCGCGAGAGCCTCGAGAAGTGGCAGCGTCGATTTTTTACAAACGGACGAAGGAATTTTTGCAGTTTCATCATCCGTTGGACGTCGTCCGTTCGCGCTATCTGGTAATTTGTGGCACTACCATTTTATATGAACGTGCGCATTGTATGAGACAATCATGTTACACTCCATATAACCGTGCGTGCGACGTGCGTTGACATGCTTCCGTACCCTTGCCACTTCCTTACGTATTCAGAAAAATATGGCGTCCGTAACCTCACCAAAACATGGGTTGGGAACGAGGCTTTACTTAGTCTGAAATTTTGTTACAATGTCAAAGGTGATTTCTAGTTTTTTTTTTTTTTTTTTTTTTTTTTTTTTTTTTTTTTTTTTTTTTTTTTTTTTTGCAGTGTTTCTATTTTGTTTTGGCAAATTCCACAAGGAATTATCATATTTGACGTGCTTATAATTAAGCATAAATGAATGCATTTATCAATTATAGTGACACCTATTTCTTTTTTATAGAATTTATTCAGTATGGCGCCACTTACTATTCATTGTGGTCATTCCGAGGCCAAGCAGCGAAACTGTGGGTACATGTGTAACACTTAGACAAAAATTGGCTTGGCTTTTGGCTTCCTTTTTGGCCCTTCTTGCTTGGATACTATACTTGCTTTAGATATGTTACATGTACATGATTCATGTGATATATGGAAATAATTAGCACGAGGCAACACCTTTCTTACAAAAAATGGTAATAGGAGATACAAATACTTCGTCATAGGGAGTGAGGGTACTTATTTCGTGAATGAACGCTCTGATTCAAACTAAAAGTATACCGAAGACGATATTATGCGGATGCTTGAGTTTTTTGATTGACAACATTTTTGTTGTGTTTGGAGGGACCGTATTCCAGCAGATAGTCGGAATCCCGATGGGTACCAATTGCACCCCACTGCTTGCGGACTTATTCTTATATTCATACGAAGCTGACTTCACCCAGACCTTGCTCTCGACTGGGCGAAAGCACTTCACATCTCAGTTCAATTTTACTTTCAGCTACATAGATGACGTGTTGTCCATCAATAATCCGAAATGTAAGGGCCATCTGCATGAAATCTATCGTCATGAACTAGAGATCAAGGAAACAACAGAGAGCGACAGATCCGCTTCGTACTTGGATATATACTGACTCCCAAAAGAAACGATATGTGGTTGTATTCCAAACAAATTTCAATCAATGTTTGAAATATGTTGATTTTTATGATAAAATTGTTTAGTACGTCTAATTACTTCATATACATAATTATTTGAGCTGTTCATTCATCCAGAACGCCAATATTTACATTTTCATGATTTGCACGAGCTATGCAGTACCACGATATCTTAGTTTAATCCAGGTGAAATAAACAACGTTTTCGATAGAATATGATCTCTCAAAACAAAAAATCACAAAAAATTCAAAATTTCTCGCCCCACAAAGTGTCAAAATTAATCAAAGAACAGCGACGTCAAACAGTTGGAATGTTAGAAGCAGGTCTACGTCATTTTGACGTTGCCGCGTAATTCCAAGAAACACAAATCATTATTTTGCGTTTAGTTAGCCGTCACAGGATGATTGGATCAATCATCGGCCTGTAAGACCGTGTATAAGCACCACTACCCAATGTGACGTCACGTCTACGTAATCTCTCTACAGCTCACTCAACATTGGCGTAAACGCACCAACAATAGAGTAAATGTGAGAGGTATCGGTAGGAGACCTGCAGAAAACGGAATCAAGACTTTGTGTCCCTGCGAAGGAATCGAATTTACCACAATTGGACAAATTTGGGATTTTTATAATGCAATCTTTGCTTTTAGCAAAAGTATTGCGTAATGATCATGTGATGGAATGAACATTTGTTTCATGAAATATTCTGTTCATGATCTGAATTTTAATCATGCAAAAATTTATAAATGTGCGTTTTTATGCAGTAAATTTATTTCAATTTATCTATATGTAACGTTTCTTTTGGGAGTCAGTATAGTTCTATCTTTCGACGCAAACGACCATTTGAACACCTCACTGTATGACAAGCGTGACGATTTCAGCTTCCACATAACTAGCTTCCCTTTCATGAGAAGCAAAATTCAATCTTCTCCTGCTTATTGCGTTTTTGTTTCTCAGCTGATACAGTACGCCAGGGCATGTTCCAAATATGACGATTTCATCATTAGAGCCAGACGGCTTACAAGTAAGCTACTTGTTCAGGTTTATATCACACAAAGGCTGAAATCTCTTCGGTCGCTACGTGGATATTATAAAAGCATATCAGAACCACCCCTTTCCAGAATGATCAGTGACATTCTACATTGTGACTGAATGGCTGTCGTCATCACCAAACAAGACATACCTGATCTGTACATCAAAATGCACATCGAGACAATCACCGAATTTGACAGCTTTCTATGGAGCTGTTGCGACGGGTGTTGCATGCAATCAGGAGAAGCTGAATCTCCCCCGGGCACCTTGTCTCACTTCGGAATGTTGGTCATTCCGGGGTTCGCAACCGTTTCGATGGGAATCCTCACGATTTTGCCTTGCCTTCTCGACTTTGAGACTGAATAACTGGTAACTCTTTGATGATTATTAAGGATTTTGTGTTTGACTTTGTCTCGGAAAATAGGGTCAACAGGGCATTTCGATTTTGTTTTACAGAAGGAAACGAATGGCGAATTACACATCTCAAATAAAGTATTACATATTACTTTCAAACTTAATCAACTCGTATCAAGTTGTCTAAATTCTACTGTTTTCTGTGGACCTCAAATTTATTTACTGTTACGACAAGATGGCGTGATAAAAGACTTCTTCTAGCATAGAATTATCCATTTGTTCACATTAATTACCCCATAAGTTCTACATTCAAGGTAAAATGCTTCTGGATGAAAATGCAGTACTTAGTACAATGTATGTTGAATCCTGTACGGAAACAGTCCTATTAGGTCAAGGTTCAAAGAAAGGAGGTGATCTCCAACAACAATCGGTTGCAGCACCCACAGCAAAACCCCAAAAACACCCAATGCAAAAACACCGAGCAGACACTCGCAAAAAGAGACGTAAAAGGGACAAGGAACACCAACTCACACCATAGACACATGAAATACAAAAGACCACATATAAACCAACGAGACCGATGGGCAACCGATGCCGACTTAAGACGGCCATCTGTCATGCAAGTAGCAAACGGAATAGTTATACGGATTACTTGCGAACAACCCTCCCACTTTTTTGATTACCCAGAGGTTAAAGCACAATTGTGGTGTAAAATAACCTCCTCACTGTAAGATATACATACAAACAGGCAGCATGACGTAAGGGTCCAAGAAAAACACAGATGGATGTGTAAATGGATATGAAAAACAGAAGACATATGAATATATATGAATTTCAATCATTAAAAGCCTAGCATTCTATTTTTTTCAGTTGGTATACGTCCAAGGGTAGCTACTACGTATAAGAATGAAGGAAATGTAATTGAAAAGTATACGAAAAAGAAGAAAGATGAGCAAAAATAAATTGAGATATGATCTTGATGTCTCAAAAATCAAAGCTGATGCCGACAACCTTGTCCTGGACACAGAGAAAGGGACAGGTGAGCAGCTATTTTTTCCTTTGTAAGCATGAAAAGGATGACTGGTTAAATTAAAAATAGAACGACCTCAAAACAACAGACAAATTTGAAAGAAAACTTTTTTGCCGAATTGGAGTTTGCTTGTAGTGTTAATTAAAACGTCTTCAAATTCAACATCATTTAAGAACAGACAAATTGAATTTGCAGCATGGATAAGAGATATACAAAATGACTTAATTTTTCAAAATGTGACTTGATGCTAGGGTAAAATGTCGATTAAATCATTTTGGATTAATTACCATAGAATAAAAACTGCCATTCCTAACCGTTTTGTCGATTCATTGTCTCAAACAACACAATATTGCATTATTTCACTTTTGTTTTAAAGATGGTTATTTCCAGTACTGAAAAAAGAAGACAGAAATATGTCTTGTTACAATTTTTTATAGATCTTAGAAATGGTATTCTTGTACAGTTCTTACACTTGGGCTCATTGAAGAACTCGTTGAATAGAAATGTCCATTTATTAGATCAGAAATTATGAATACCTTGTTTACGTTGTATTTCAGTGAATATTGCAATAAGTGATGTCATCGGGTGCAAGATTAAAGACGATTGTAAGAATATTAAGAAACTGGTTGAAATTTCCAATGCCGTCAATGTCGTAGTCGTATTCATCCATCGTCCAGAGGAGTCCAAAGAACCATTGTTAAAACTGGGCGTGGTCAATGTCAGTGGACAGGAATTACAAGTCAAAGGCTTGATCGATAGTATAGGAGGTAAACTATCAGGTAAGACACAGGATATGACTTTATGATGTTCTGATCTACGAACCTATATGTTGATATATTTCCTTTCGGGAATTATATGAAATGATAGAAGGACACATACAACGGTAATCCATTCAACGTTATTAGCATTTGACTTTTCTGATTCCTTTAAAGTGAACAAGTGTTGGTTAGAAAACCCAGAAGGTCTCTATTCACTTGATCTATATCCTGCATTATGAATTCAAGTGATAAGATTACGAGTACAATGTAAAGTAGAAAAAAGAAAAAGATTTACATCAAGACCTCAGTGAATCACAAATGCACCAGACGTTGTGAAACCAACGAATGGCAGCACCAATGAGGAGTCAATCAAACAACTGATCATTTGAACTTCGAATGACACTTCTTATTTTACGTAGAAATATGAACCAGATGCTGTGACTGAATTGTTGCATAAATACAAACATGTCTCGTTGCGATTTCACAAAGCTTATTTGTTTCTGTGTAACAAGTGAATCTATGCTCTCATGGAACATTTTCAAAAGGACGTTTTTATTGACGATCCAGTTTCTCATTACTTTCAATTATCCACGTAGCTAAATAAATTCTCATCGTAGAATTTAAAACCTTTAGCTTATTTTGCTTTAAATTGTCCTGTAAATTCTCATTTTGTATTTTGAATATGTCAAGTAGAGGAACTCATCTCAAAAATGCAAAAATGTCTGCCTCTTTTACTTACCTATATATTGGAAACAATTATTTAAACGGAAGACACTCCAATGAAAACGTTGAAAACAACTCAAAATTATGCATGAATAAAAGTCAAACACTGAAATCCCATCAGATTCCAAAAAAACCAAAGTCTAACCTATTACAATTGTTTGAAAAAAAAACTATTAAACAAAATTTTCTCAGAAGAAAAGAAAAATCGGACCAACAGACAAAGACAATAACACAAATCCATAGAATCAAAAAGTACAACTTAATGAAATGAACAATCTCTAGAGTCCAGTGATAGTAGGGAATGTATTGTAGGTGGCGCTGTCTAAAGCGCGCCGTGTTAATAAGTAAAGTTTAAATATATTAGAGTATCACATTATGCAGTTTTGTTTCATTTATATAATGTCATGGTATCTAAGTAGGTAGGTCCAAAAAGGAAGCTTAATGGGGTCGCTCATTGGCCATGGTATCAGAATTTAGAATAAGTAAAAATACCAAAAGTTATTGTTAGTGGCGCCTCCTTGAGTAAATTCAAGGACAAAATAAGATCTTATGCACTCCGTTTGTAAAGTGCTGATTGGTTGAGCGATTAAAAAACTGCAAGGGGATTCCCGTTTCACTGCAGTTTTTGTTGTGACGTTATGCGTTCCCATGACGACGCAGTTAAAAGCAGGCGTTTTCTAGCTGATTCCTGACGAAGGCATTAGAATAGGGTTACCATACTGATATTTTACAAAAACTGACAGGGTATCGGCTAATCCCCTGTCAAAAATATCCGTTTTACCTCTCGGCTAACGCCTGGCGGTAAAACTCTATATCTGACGGGGCATTCACCGATATCTTGTCAGTTTTTGTAAAACACACGCATGGTAACCCCTAATTCAAAAACACAATTCTGTTGATACAATACCGTGCCAAATATTATGATTACTTGTGAAATATGATCGTACAAAATGGATGCACTGAAGACCACCACACAAAACATCAGTTTACCATCTTATATTTTCCAGGTCTCAAGCGACCCAAGAAACTAGCTGTATTTTTGAACCCTATTGGAGGAAAACAAACTGCAAGAGATACATTTTCTAACAAGTTCGCACCTCTTTTAGATTTTGCTGATATAGGATATCAGCTTCTAGGTAAGCATATTATAAACAATATCAAAGTTACTTATGGAAAGTAAGATTAAAATGACAAATATGGATAATGACCATATCCCTATATACAGCACAAAATCGATATTTCAGAAAATCACAAACCGAAGGCATACAAATGTTTAACGTCTTCAAATTCATTAGCATCATTTTAGAGCAGAAAAATTTACAGCATGGACCAGACATGCACGTTTCGGGTATCTAACCCTTGTCAGAGATCCTCAATCTAAACATATAATATGGTAAAAATCTTTAAAAAGTATGTCCTAAATATACCGAAAGACACAGCAAGATGGCTGGGATATGATACTGCAGGACCCAGGATTAGAAATTTGAGAAAAATTTGTAAACCGACATTTTCAAATGCGTTTGAAGAAACGACCAACCGGAATTGATCGAACTTGGCTACATGTGCCCTCGGGGACTCCTGGTCCACCAGCAGTGACATTCACTCAAGTGGTACAAATGTTTAACGTCTTCAAATTCATTAGCATCTTTTTAGAGCAGACAAATTTACAGCATGTACCAGACATGCACGTTTTGGATATTTAGCCCTCGTCAGTGATCCTCAATCTAAACAATTGTAATATGGCCAAAACCTTTGAAAATTATGTCCTAAATATACCGAAAGAGTCGTCACGTAGCAAGATGGCTTGAATATGATGCTACAGGACCCAGGATTTAGAAATTTGAGAAAAAGTTGTAAACAGAAATTTTCAAATGCGTTTGAAGAAACGACAAACCGAAATTGATCGAACTTGGCTACATGTGCCCTCGGGGACTCCTGGTCCACCAATCAGGATGAAACAGGAACCAAAGCAAACAAACAAAAACCTCCACCACACGAAAAGAAGCAATCTCCCGAAATGGGGGTGCGACCAGGTGCCCAGGAAGAGTAAGCATCTCCTGCTTGCATGCAACACTCGTCGCTTCAATTCGGTAGAATTGCCACATCCAGTTACTTCCATTTTGGAAGATACAGTTTGATTTACACTACAGATGAGAAGTGAAATTTGTAAAATGAAGTATACCATGACAATAGTATTTCGACGACACTTTAAAAAACTTCTTTTCATCCATTTGAGAAAAGAAGTGTTGTTAATTTGCTTTTGAAGGGCTTGTGAAAAATTCCAAACACTGTCAAATGAGCCGGGCAGTTATGAAGAAAAATATAAGCAGATGAAGCATTGCAGAATAATGTCCAAGAATTGAAATTCATGTCATGGTAAAAACCTGGTGTATAATTATTGAAGACATGTATTCAAAATATAATATTGTAAATGAGGTTATTTTCGATGGGGACAATTTTGCGATTATACCAGGAACAGGTCATGCTTGGGAGATATATTCGTGATATAAACGTCTCTTCCAAAGAAGAAATACTGATTGATTCAAACTTAATATCATTGTTGCATTCGCACAGAATAAACTTTTTCCTGTCATTAAAAACATTCCCCTTAGAAGACGATTCATAAAAATTCCATTTATTAACAAAGGTTTCGATCTTCTTAACATCTCTAATATTTTTCGGGATCATCGCGTCCAAAGTGCTATTCCTCAATATTTTGAGAATTTTGAACCTCCTCTCATTTGTTACAAGTATAAAAAACCTATTCGAAATTTCGTATTTAACTACAATAAAGTAACATCAGATCCTAAAATTCTTGAATCAAGTCCTACTTCTTGAGAATGTGCAACTTCTGAATACCTTTATAAACCAGCTGGCCATATTGCAACATGTGACTTTTCAATTATCCAGGACAGGCAGCTCCGCAATCTTCTCAAGAAAGGACCTAAGTACAGAATTCCATCCAAGATAGATTTTATCAAATGTCGCGAAGAACTAAAGGAAGCCTTAGCTAACTACACAAAAAGATGGTGTAAATCGGAAGGGGTCGAATCACATTCTCTGAATGACTGGAAGAACCTCATATTGGATATTACCGATATTCGAATAGATAACTTCCACAAAAATCCTCATCTTTTCGAAAATCCAAGTTCTAAATCTGAAAGGTATTTCAAATCCAAATTACGCAATTTACACGAAAAATATGTCTTCGCTCCTGCAGACAAAGCAGCCAACAACACCAAAATCATTTGAAAACGTTACTACATATCAACTTTGGTTTCGGAACTTTCGTCTACAAACACTTATATCAAAAGCAATGAAAGTGTTCCTAACATTTTGAACATACACAACAGTGAAATTTCTTCATTCAAGATCCCTATTTCTAAACTGGATCTTCCTACACTATACTGCATACCAAAATTGCACAAGTCTCCTTACAAATTTCGATACATTGCTAATTCTAGCAACTACTCAACTACAATTTTGTCTAGAAATCTGACGTCAGCACTCACGGTGATAAAGGAACACGTTGCAAAATATTGTGAAACTGTTCTAAACAGGAATGATGTAAACTTATTTTGGTCTATTAAAAATTCAGGGGATGTGATTGACAAAATGAAATCGAGAAATTTTCAAGCCAATTCGATTTCTTCGTACGACTTTTCAAATATGTACACCACGCTTCCTCACGATAAGATTAATGATCAATTGTCCAAACTCATTAAATGGTGCTTTAACCGAGAGGGTAAAACTTATATTTGTACATCTGAATCAAAGGGTTTCTTTTCCAATACAGAATACAAATCATATAAATCATGGACATGTAGTGACCTTTGTATTGCCTTGTCCTTTCTTTTGGACAACATTTATGTAAGATTTGGTGAGAATCTCTACAAGCAGGTTGTAGGGATCCCTATGGGTACTAATTGTGCGCCTCTTGTTGCAGATTTATTTTTATTCACGTATGAAAAAGAATTTATCCAAAATCTTCAAAAACAAGGAAAACATGATGATGTGAAATGTTTCAATGGTACTTCTAGGTACCTGGATGATATCCTTACTATCGACAATCCTGTTTTTGAAAAGTATAAAAATGTCATTTATCCACAGGAACTGACTCTAAACAAGGCGAACGTCACAAACACAGAAACACCATTTTTGGACCTGAATATCAAAATTATTAATGGAGAGATTCATACAAGGGTGTATGACAAAAGAGATGACTTTGGATTCAATATAGTAAATTTTCCCTGGCTTGACGGTGATGTTCCTAGATTACCGTCTTATGGTATCTACATTTCGCAGCTCATCCGGTATGCTAGAGCATGTACTGATGTTTTGGATTTTCATGATAGAAATTTACAAATAACAAAGAAACTTTTAGGTCAAGGTTTTCGCTTTCACAAACTTGTCAAAACATTCTGGAAATTTTACAAAAATTATTGTCAACTACTTTTGAAATTCGGACCCATACAAGCAACAGAGTATATTACTTTGGGTATTTCGCAACCTGCATTTTATGGTGACATGATCAACTAAATTAGAAGGATCAAAGGTAGACAGAATTACTATCGAAAATGCGTCAGAATCATCAAACGCCTCTTATACCGTGGATATGATCCTAATGTCACAAGACGGACACTAGGCTTGGTACTTGACCAATCTACAGTCTTGTACCAGCGCATCCTTAATACTTGCACGCTGACTGACTGTGACGACGGGACTCCATGACGGGCCCTGTCCAAACCTCTTTAGAGAAGACAGGGCCCCGACCACCTGTCCTCTCTGAATGTCAGTCGGACTCCTCGGGTGATAACATACATTAGCTCGCTACAGCCGGCAGAGCACAGGTCGTATTACGCATGCCTTCTTTTATATCAATTTACATATTCATCTGTGTTGCTTGGGCCCCTGCGTCTTGCGATCTTGTTTGTGTGTGGTCATCTGACAGTGAGGAGGTTGTTTTACACCACAATTGTACGTTCTTCGAGACCTCTGGGTAATCGGAATAGTGGGAGGGTTGTGCGCACGTAATCCAGGATAACCACACCGTCTGCTACTGACGAGGCAGATGGCCGTCCTAAGTCGGCACCGTTTGCCCATTGGTCTCGTTGGTTTATGTGTAGTCATTTGTGTTTTATGTTTTTCTGTGATTTGACGTTCATTGTACTACTGCGTCTCTTTCTGTGCGTGTCATTTTTGTGTTTTACAGTGGGTGTTTTGGGAGGTTGCTGTTGATGCTGCAACTAGGTGTTGTTGGAGATCCCCTCCTTTCTTCCATTGTAAGAGAGCACCAGGTTTATTTCGCGTGGGGGTTATTTTGCGAAACCCATTGAATTGTGAAATACGCAAAAATTATCCCCCAGGAAAAAATGTTCACATGCACAGTATGTCTGTTCTATAAGAATTGGAAGACTAATTATCACTTCTTGCAACCGAGTGTTGTTGGAGATCCCCTCCTTTCTTGTTGACTCCCCATTCGAAGCACTTGTATTAGAATGACCTAAGCTTCCGTGCTTAAGTAAGTTAAAGAAGATCCTGACGATAATCTCAACAGCACTCACAATAGAGCACAAATTTAGGCATCGACGGACCCCTAGCAAGCTAGAGGTGGGACCAGGTGCCCGGGAGGAGTGAGCATCCCCTGTTGGTTAGCCGCATCCGCCGTCGATGGTAAAGCACGAAAATGAAAACAATATGTAAACTATATGCACTGTCTGACGTTATGTCTATATAGAAAGTGCTATGGCGACAATGTCAGGGAAATAGATTCAAAACACTTACTGTCAAACCCCTCGCGGGGAACTTTTTTACGAGCTCCACACGGCAAAGGGCATAAATTTGACACAAATGAATTAAAGAAGATCCTGACGATAATCTCAACAGCACTCACAATAGAGCACAAAATTAGGCATCGACGGATCCCTAGCAAGCTAGAGGTGGGACCAGGTGCCCGGGAGGAGTGAGCATCCCCTGTTGGCTAGCCGCACCCGCCGTCGATGGTAAAGCACGAAAATGAAAACAATATGTAAACTATAAGCACTGTCTGACGTTATGTCTATATAGAAAGTGCTATGGCGAGTTTACTTACCTCACGTGATATTTATAGTAAATGAATATTTGTTTGCACAGTACGTCCATTGCTATGACTTCAGTGAATAAAAATGAACGTAAAAAGAATGTAGTATTCAACCTCTGCTCCCAGATCAGAGTGTACATAAACATTTATTTATTCAAATTTACAAATCATAACCTCATAAACATATTAAAGTTCAGTATCCATCTACTTTTTTAAGCCAATTGTTTGAGATGACACTCAAATTTATCTTACAAAGCTTATCTTTGATTCTCAAGTGTCGGAGCGGCCCAATCACATGACAGAACTGGCTACAACATGTGATTTTACTGGAGTTGATGGGTAAGCATATTCTTAGAAAATGACACCGAATGTCCTTCCATACAAGTAATAAAATCTTTTCAAATCATTACATGTATAAAAGTGAAAAAAAATCTAGATATATGTCCATGTGTTTTAGTCGGTCTGTCTTTCTGTTTGTCTGCTTTTCTGTCTCAGCCTCATATCTCTTTCCTTCTTTGTGTTTCCCTGCCTCTCTAACCTGCTACATGTAACTGACTGGTTCTATTTTTTGTCACTTTGCATATCTGTACAAATACTGATACAAAATTCTTAAAGAAATGTCTATATTTGATGACAGCAATCGAAATTCTTCGTATTGTATTTAGAATGCTGGTATTAGGTGGAGATGGTACCTTAGGGGAGGTAATCAATGCATTGGTTCATAGGAACCAGGGGTCAGACCTTTCAACTATTCACAAGGCCACCAATATAATGGATATACCAATCGGAATTATTCCTACTGGTGAGGGTCGTGATTCGTCATTTAAACAAAACTGTCTGTTGATTCTGTATTTGGATCTTCTAAGTTGATGTGTTTAGTCTTAAATCGCAATATATCAAATCAAAGAGATTTAAAGTAATACCTAAATTCTTTATTAAGTCAAATCTTAGATGCTGAATTTTTTTCAGGCACAGCAAATGTTATGTGTTGGAATATACAAGGGGCAAGAGATCTGCTTACATCTATCCTACACGTTATCAAAGGTTTGTAACCTTACTTTTTATTAAATTATCTTGAACAATTCTCATTATCTAATGTTTTCTGATCTATTGAATATGCTCATGTTTATTATTCAAATGATATGAGCATTTCTTGAAATTATCTATGATTCAAGTGTCTAGGAAGATTTTATGACCGATTTTGACATCTTATTGATACATCTCTTATGCAGAGATTAGGGGAAATTTTCAATATGTAAAGATAGAATTAGTCAAGTCTGCGATCTTTAAAAGATGACATGGTTGATTGTTGTTTTTATCTTGAGTCCAATTTATTGTATCGAATATTTTATTTTATGTATAAACAGATAAAATTAGGATAAGATTAGGGTGTTGCTTTGGACAGCCATTTCTTTCATTTCTATTCAAGGTGGCATTGTCAGAAGAGGTCTAAAAGGAGTGTACAGTGAAGGTCGCCTCCTAGCTGTTGCTTGCTGGAGCACTGCATACGGGTATTTTTCAGATATGATGTACTATAATGACAAAATGAGGTGGCTACGTCACTTAAGAGTGCTAGGTAGGAACCTTAACAAACAATCAACAAACAAGTAATTGAACTTCAGATGTAGACAATCCTACCTTTTATACTGAAAATCTTTTGATTCTGTCAAGCAACACATTAATGACATTAAACAATAGAAAAACAAGCAAATGACTTAAATTTAGATAAAGCATGTCCTTTTTTTAATTTTGTTTTTGATTTTTTTTTCTATTCTGCTAAGACTAAGATTGTCTGTAGTACAATAAAATTTGTACTATAGAACATATATTTCAATATTGACAATTTCACAAGCAGGGTTTCATGACATAGTTTTGTACAGTACGTCCGTTATGTTTTGCAGTTGTTATCCCTTGGTTCTGCTTCTTCAAAGCACAACGTTTATTTGACTTGGAGGCTGTATGCACATTAAGGTACATGTACGTTGTTTTATGTTGGTTTTTTTGGCCGAATTGCAAAGCAATTCCGATCTATAGATTGACAATGTCCGTCCATCTGTATGTCTGCCCGTCCGTCCGTCTGTCGTCAACATTTTGTTTTAGGTCTCTGATACAAGCAGAACCTAAGGAACTGTGTGCAGTAGAACCTTTATATTATACATGAAGCTTGACCATCACAATACCTCAATGTATGCCGTAACATTTGACCTAGTGATCTTGACCTTGGACTTTGACCTAGTTACAGATTTTGGTTAAAGTTTCCGGTTGAAGCAAATTCGAAGGAACTGTAAGTAGTAAAAACTTTATATTATACATGAAGCTTGCCCATCACAAGACCTAAATGTATGCCGTAACATTTGACCTAGTGATCTTGACCTTGGACTTTGACCTAGTGACAGATTTTGGTTAAAGTTTCCAGTTGACGCAAAATCGAAGGAACTGTATGTAGTAAACTTTATATTACACATTTAGGTTGCCTATAACAAGACCTTTCAATTTATGCCGTAATACTTGACCAACTGACCTTGACCCAGTTACATGTAGTGACAAAAACTTACTTTGCAATCCGGCAATACCGTCTTTATGGCAAGTAAGGCGCAACATCTCAAGGTCAATGCAATGTTAACTTGCTAGAGATCTTTATCATATCAATTACTCTGTTTGAGTGTTTTACATTAAGCCTGGTGCTCTCCTGATGATTGCTGGTGTGAATGAGGTATATCATTATGTTTCTTGCAATTTGCTACATACCTCCTGCAAAATTACTTTCGCTGGAAGCAACACTGATGAGGATTTAATATTCGGAACACGTGGCTGGTGCATAAAAATTTGTTTGAAATTTTCTTCAAGAAGGTATAGATTTGGAACACTTCTGTGTTATTATCAGTTTAGCTGTTTAAATTGCATTTTTTATCAGTAAAGATCTTGTCTTGTCTTGATTATATGACCATCTATTACTGTTTTTCAGAAATGATAGTCAACATACTGATGGAGACAATGTGAATGCTTCAGTTACAAAAGGTAGATCTAATATACAGTTTTCTTATCTTTTCCAATATTTTAATGGTAAGGTTTCTCCATTCACATTTCCTTTTTTCCAGATTCATGTTATCTGAATTTTCGCTATATTGTTTAACGTCTTCAAATTCATTAGCATCATTTTAGACCAGATAAATTTACAGCATGGGCCAGACATGCACGTTTCGGGTAATAAACCATCGTCAGTGATCCTCAATCTTAACAATGTAATATGACCAAATCTGTGAAAATTATGTTCTAAATATTCCGAAAGACGTAGCAAAATGGATGGGATATGATGCTACAGGACCTAGGTTTTAGAAATTTGAGAAAAATTTGTTAACAGAAATTTTCAAATGCGTTCGAAGAAACGACCAACCGAAATTGATCGAACTAGTAATCCATTTATTCCATTATAGTATACATGTAAAAATGCAGAACTTGATTATAATTAGCCATCCTTTCCATTTTCAATATGTTTCATAATTTAAAAAATCCTATGTGCTTGGATGTTATATTTGGTGTTCATTTTCCCATTTGTGTTTCTCTCTGCTTTTGAATTATATAAGTATGAAATTATCCACAAGAATTAAATTTAAGAGGGTATGAGCGTGAACAAATCAAACGTAAACCGTATCGATGTCGTAAAGAAAACAAAATCTGAAAACTTATTGAACTAATGGTTGATTATACCTCTAGATTTAAGAGCAATGCATTTCGAATGACATGCAATATATATCATTGTTTACATCTAAAATACGCTTCTATCACGACATTGTTTTACCACTGGCATATAGTTTACGTCATCAACCGGAGTTTATTTGACGTCATACTGAATTATGACGTTGTAATATTTTTCCGCCAGTTATTATGAAAGGGCTTTGTGCTTTTTCGTTAGAAGTCCGGTAATTCAGTTTGTCTTATATTATTTCACGCCATGACAACTTAACGTCCGATTTGATTGCGATTGAATTGAGTAAGTAAATACTTCAAATTTATTCTTGCATAAAAAAGACACAAATAGATTCAAAAGAATAATTATATTTTATAGTACAAGTGGACGATGCGGCGTTACTGACCACGCAATTTACCTCAAATATTGAAAACATGTAAAACTAATATATCTTGAAAATACTTTTCTTTCATTTACAAAAGGTATGTGCTACATGTACATTGTATAATGATTTAGCTAGAATTTATATCACGAGGCCTATTGATTAGTAGTTGTAATAAGTGAGCATGGCGACCGACTGTCAAATCATCAAAAGGACCATAGATCACGTACATGTACGTTGTAAAATAAATGAATCCGAAGGACTCCGTAAACACACATCCCATTGTACGCCCTGTTGAAAGGGAATTATTCTGTTTCAATTTTATGATATAACGACATTCATTGAAGAGAACATGTGCAGGAGAACAATGCGGAAGACAGGGTGTGCGTTTACTACCTTTCCTATCATACCAAGACCACTTCTAATCCCAGTACTTAGTGAAATGAAACTAGAGATGTGCCACAGCTAAATTTAGATAAATCTTTTCAAAGCAAACTTTATCAAGAGATTAAGAGATCATTCGTATCGTTGTTCTACTAAAGTTGCTTCAATTTTTTTTTAAATCTGGTACAATATGTACGAATGTCAAAACTACATGTACATGAATAAATAACTACGTGTAGATGCCGCAAAATCAACTTTGAGAGAAATGATATACAGAAGAAGCGTACAGATAGGAATTTAAAACATCCTTTTTTTCTCATTCACTGAGATTAACAGTATACATGTACAATATCATCGATCATTACCTAAAGTGAGCGCCACGATGTGCGCTACGTCTCGTTACGTTGTCGGTGCCTTAAAGCGCTAAGTGTTGGGGAAAAATGAATAAGAAATTGATCAGAATATTACTCAAATTTGCAGTCTGAAGTCCAGATTATAAGAAATCTCAGATAAAATGTATAGATATATAACAACTTTCAATTTTCAATCATAAACAACGGATTTATCTTATCCAGAGGCTTGGTCAGAGGAATTCTAAGCTAAATATCTTTAAAACGGCTACACTCTTTTTTCTAAAAATTATTTTTTATCTTTAGCATGTATCGCTAGATGATAAAAGAAACATTTAATCAAAATTCTATTATGCCTACTACTTCGAAAATTAATGTTTTTAAACTTTTCATAAAATTTTTACTGTCAAAAATGGGATGAAATAAATGTTCTTCTCCAGCATGGTTACAATGGCAACAATTTTTTTTTTCGAAAATGATAAAATTACTTCATTTGCTACGTCAATGGATAAAAATTTACTTCGTACTGTGTTATGTTGATGTTTAAAATAAAGTCCAAAGTTGGGACATTGTTTTAGAAAAAAATGTGCAGAGTTACCTCCCTTTTTTGTCGGTATATAGGGGACAAACGGCTACACTCTTTTTTTTCATGAAATATTGCAATCGAAGAAGGAAGGGTTATTCTTTTATATGTAGACAATTATTTTCAATTTCAATTATTCCCTGAAAATGCGGTTCACACTCATACCTCCTTAAGGTTAGGGTTGCGACTACAGGGAGATAACTCTATTTTCATATTTCTTGAGACTTGCACTCTAACTGACTGACGAAGGGACTCCATGACGGGCCCTGTCCAAACCTCTGTAGAGAAGACAGGGCCCTGACCACCTGTCCTCACTGATGTCAGTCGGACTCCTCGGATGATTATATACATGAGCTCGCTACAGCCGGCAGAGCACGGACTGTATTACGTATGCCCTTTTTTCATGTACATCCATTTACATATTCATCTGTGTTGTTGGGCCCCTGCGTTTTGTGATCTTGTTTGTGTGTGGTCATCTAACAATGAGAATGTTGTTTTACACCACACTTGTACGTTCTTCGAGACCTCTGGGTAATTGGAGAAGTGAGACGGTTGTGCGCACGTAATCCAGGATAACCACACCATTTGCAACTTGTGTGGAAAATGGCCGTCCAAAGTCGGCACCGGCTACTCATTGGTCTCGTTGGTTTATATGAAGTCTTTTGTGTTTAATGTTTATATGTCATGTGTCTCTTTTCCGTATCTTGGTATGCTCGTCTTAAGTGTTTTCGCATCGGGTATTTTCATGTTTTGTTGTTGGTGTTGCAAAAGGGTCTTGTTGGAGATCCCCTCCCTTCACATAGGGGTATTTTGATGTTTTGCTGTGGGTACTGAAACCGATTCTTCTTCGGGATCCCTTCTTTCATCTATATAATCACACCAATATTTTCTGCATTGCAAAACACTGTATGAAAACGCCGTTAAGATTTCTTATTGTTCCATTCTTGATTTTGTTTGCAAAGAGATCCAAACACGTGTATACATGTCACTATTCCTGTGAACAGTGTTACTACTCCTGTGAACGTTGTTATTCTTCATGTGAACGTTGTTATTCTTCATGTGAACGTTGTTTCATCTCCATTAGACATTTTTTTTTTGCAGAATAATCAAGTTGATTTTATTTTTTGTTTCGTTTTGTGTTTGTGTTTTTTGTCGTTTTGAGGGTTTTTTTTTTTTTTCGTTTTTTTTTTCAGGGGTTTTTTTTTGTGTGTGTGTGTGTGTTTTGTTTATTTTCGTTTTGTTTCGTTTTGTTTCATGCTTTATGTGCCATTGATGATTTCGTCATTTTAATTTTTGATTTTTATTCACTCAGTTGTATCTGTTTCAGCCTCATTCCAAAAACTTTAAGATAAACTCCTTCACAAAGTCTCTCTTTTGCAAAAATATATATAGTAATATTTATGAATATTTCATCCAATGTAGCTTTATTTTAGAGATGTCTCTCTTTATTTACAGTATCATTATAATATTATAGGATTTCCCTTATTGACGGAGATGGAATCAATTTGCGACGTGACACTCTCCATGAAAAATAAAATTACATAATATCTACAAAGTTCAAGGAGGGGGGTTCTTGAAATATCCAATTTATATTTAGCAAAGCTTAGCCCTTACAATTAAATATGTCTGTCTGTCTGTCTGTCTGTCTTTCTATAATTTCGTTGTATTTATATAAAATCGATGTCGTCATGTGCTGTTATAAACACCAATTGGAGTTTGTTATCGTTATTCCTAAGTTGATATTTGAATATTGAACTTTTAATATGTATTGACTATTTCTTTGATCTAGCAGTTTACCTTAATCTTCGTGGCTCTTTAAAAAGAATGCATGCATTTCTAAACATAAGACCTTACTTGAGATAAATTCATCATCTGAAGCTGGCATATACATTTGTACTGTATTATTTCTATATATCAGTAGGTGTGCTAAATGCTCATATGTAGAATATCTTTATTTATACATTTCTTCTGTTACAGAAATTAAAGGACGCCACATGGTCGTAATGACGATGAATGCAAATATGGCAGACGACAATGGATTACTCAATAAAAGGAGCAATTTTTACGATAAGGACGACTTCTCCTTGTTTTTCTATAAACAGACTCCACGACTAGGAATGTTACAACACCTTAATCAGTTAATGAAAGAACATCCAGAAACAGTAAGTGCCATGTTTTTATTATTTTGTGTATCTTTCATGTTTTATAGTCATCATGCTGTTTACTCTTTTAGTTCTAAGTAAATATATGAAAATTTGATATTCGAAACACGTGTCTGGTGCATGGAATTTTCTTTAAGAAAGTATAGAGTTGGCACCCTTCAACATAATTATTATGTATATAAATATAAACACTTATTTCGCGTTACAGTGTGGAGCAGTTAAAATCGTTACCCGTGACCTGATGTTTGATGTTTATATTAATTAATTCTTTTCAGTTCTGTCACCTTAAAGAAGCTTTGTTTTGGCCTTTATCAATGTGACATCATATAAATTTTTTGCTTTTTCGGAAACAACCATTTTACCAATCAATATCGTCCATGCTGTAAATTTATCAGGTCTTAAATGATGCTATGAAATTTGAAGACGTTTAACATTTGAACTACTAGGTGAGTGTCACTGCTGGTGGACCGAGAGTCCCCGAGGGCACATGTAGCCAAGTTCGATCAACTTCAATTGATCGTCTGTCTCTTTTACGCATTTGAAATTTCTTGTTACTAAATTTCATGAAATTTCTAAAATGTGAGTCCTGTAGCATTATATACCATCCATTCTGCTACGTCTTTTGGTACATTTTTAGACATAATAATTTTATACTGTTTGGCCATTTTACAGTGTTTAGACTGAGGATCACTGACGAGGGTTTAGCACACGAAATGTGCATGTCTGGTCCATGCTGTAAATTTATAAGGTCTTAAATGATGCTATTGAATTTGAAGACGTTTAACAATCGAAATTAAAGGAGTTTTACATCTTAGCACCATCCCTCCAATGCTTTTTTGAACATAGATTTTATTTGGATAAGCTACTGAATCGACCCTACAGGAAATTTGGAACCGCGCACTCTCCGTAATGTAAATGTACAAATCTTATTTTAAAAATTAAAGAGGGCGCTGTTGAAATTATTTTTGGTGGCTCCGCTGGAAGCATCACTAATGAGAATTTAATATTCGAAACACATGTCTGTTGCATGGAAATTTGTTTGGAATTTTCTTCAAGAAGGTATAGAGTCGGAACCCTTCGACATTATATATATGTATGGGGCGCCGTTTTACTATTTATTCTCTATTATCTTGATATCACAATTTTTTATTTTTTTTTTATATCACAAATCTATTTTTTGATATTTAGAATAATTTGTGATATCAAAAAATCTATTTTGTGATATCAAATAATCGAATTTGTGATATCAAAAAATCGATTATGTGATATAACAAAATATAACGGAATTTGTGATATCAAAAAAACGATTGTGTGATATCACAAATTCTATTTTTTGATATCAAATAATGGATTTTTTGTATGAAAAAATTAATTTGTATTAGCCGTTTTAATATTTACATTTGTATTCCTTATTTTCTATATCAAAAACTTAAAATAGAATTTGTGATATCAAATAATCGATTTTTTGATATCACAAAATATGACAAATTTTCTGATATCAAAAAATCGAATTTGTGATATATGGGATGTTTTGCATAGTGTTTTTCTGTGTTTTGCTGTAGGTGCTGCACCGAGTCTTGTTGGAGATCCCCTATTTGCTTCTACAATCAATATGCTTTTTCTTAAGAAAAATGCACTACAGGGGGGGGAGGGGGTTTAGTTTTTCTGATTTGCTTTAAGTTTGATAATTTCATTTCTTTACTTCGCTATTTTCATTCATTCGCTAAGTAGATTATATAGTTACGCTGGTATCTCCAATTGGTCTGAACTAGGAAGAATCTTCTTCATGGAATAGCTCTTAGTCTAGCTGGCTTGTAGCTTCATGTTTAGAATTTAGCTCTTAATGCACCTTTTGATTTTGATGATCATCGTATACGCTCAGGGGACGTTATGATGACGTTATAAGAACGCTCTCACATGGAGCTATACACTGTCGAACGCTATTGGCTTCGAAAAATTTTGTGCCTGCACAAAATCGACAGCGTATGCCGACCGTATTGGTTATACGCTCCACGATCGTTTCTCAAACGCAATGCAGTCGTTATGCACATGCTGTCAGACGTTGCATGAACGTTACTCACACGTTCATACATGTTCCGAACACTCTCGTAAAATAAGCTTGACGATAGTCTAGCGTTCGCGCAACGTGTACGCAGCATGTCTTTAACGACTGCCTGGCGACCAAATCACTTCCACTAGACAAATTTATTACTGGAGAAAATGATTTTGAAATTCAAATTGAATCACATCAAAAGTAAAAGAAACTTCTAATTCACTATTAATTTTGGTATTGTTAATATCCTTTTTACAAATTGTTAAATGCTTTGTTACAAAAACTTCAAGAAAGTTTTATCATGATAGTTAAAAACGTTGTGTAGAGACATGAGGATAATTTTAAATGAATTGATATTATATGTAACAAATAAAGAACGCACCAACACGCTTTCAAAACGTTATACGAACGTTGCGCGATCATTTGGCATACGTTCCGCGTACGTCGAGATGCGCTGGATACACGTTGTCGTGAGCTGACATATGTTATAAACACGTTGTATACACGCTAAGTAAACGTTTTGCAGTCGATAGGCAAACGCTCAAAAACGGCTTTCTAACGACCTCAGCGTTCGGCAGCGTGTTATAAAAAAATTGTCATACGTTGCTACACGCTGTCCAGAACACTGTAGTGTGACAGGGCCTTTATGCGGTTAATTAAGATACAGATTCAGTCTGAAAGTGAATAAATAAGGATAAGACAGTCAGACACATTACAAAAAAATGAAATGCCAAAACCAATGGGTGTACAAAAGCTAGTAAAAGAAAGGAGGGGATCTCAGACAACACCTATTTGCAGCACCAACATAAACCTCCCAAAACACCAACTGTAAAGAAGGAGGGGATCTGTAAAACACAAAGAAGACACGCACAGAATGAGACGCAGTGGTACAAGGAACGTCAATGAGTTAAAGAATATCCTGACGACAAATCAAAGAAAAACATTAAACACAAATGACTACACATAAACCAACGAGACCAATGGGCAAACGGTGCCGACTTCGGACGGCCATCTGCAACGTCAGTAGCAGACGTTGTGGTTATCCTGGATTGCGTGCGCTCAACCCTCTATGTTTTCCGATTAACCAGAGGTCTCGAAGAACGCACAATTGTGGTGTAAAACAACCTCCTCACTGTCAGAGGACCACACACAAACAAGACCGCAAAACACAGGGGCCATAGCAACACAGATGGATATGTAAATGGATATAAAACGAGGGCATGCGTAATACAATCTGTGCTCTGTCGTCTGTAGAGAGCTCATGTATTAAGATTGTGCTGGTACAAGACTGTAGATTGGTCAAGTAACAAACCCAGTGTCCGTTTGGTGACATTAGGATCATATCCACTGTATAAAAGGCGTTTGATTATTCATTGATAATTGCATCACAATATGCTGTGAAGAAGCAAAGCGGACTCCCCAAACGGAACTGAGATCCGGGCAAGAGTATAAATCTTATTTTATTTTTGCTTTATATTCAGTAATGGGCCTACTTTTGCTTCTCATCGTTTTGATTGGTCTATTTCTATATCTGTGTGTGTGAGGGAAGAATTACTCATCGTAGTTCAGAAGTCAAAGATTCAGGGGAATATGGCATAATTGTGTATGTCTCCATCTCAATTGGTACTTGACCAATCTACAGTCTTGTACCAGCGCATTCTTAAATTTTGCGCTCTGACTGACTTTAGAGAAGACAGGGCCCCGACCACCTGTCCTCTCTGAATGTCAGTGGGACTCCTCGGTGATAACGTACATGGGCTCGCTACAGCCGGCAGAGCACGGACTATATTACGTACGCCCTCTTTTGAAATCTATTTGCATATACATCTGTGTTGCTTTGGCCCCTGCGTTTTGCGGTCTTGTTTGTGTGAGATCATCTGACAGTGATGAGGTTGTTTTACAACACAATTGTACGATCTTCGAGACCTCTGGGTAATCGGAAAAGTGGAAGGGTTGTGCGCACGTAATCCGGGATAACCACACCTTCTGCTATTTCCGTGGCAGATGGTCGTCCTAAGTCGGCACCGGTTGCCCATTGGCCTCGTTGGTTTATGTGTAGTCCTTTGTGTTTGATGTTTCTGTGTTGTGCGTTGACGTTCCTAAATTGTCTCTTTCTGTGCTTGTCTGCTCTGTGATTTTGCATTGGGTGTTTTGGGGTTTTGCTGTAGGTGCTGTAACCTGGTGTTGTTGGAGATCCCCTCCTTTGTTTTAGCAAGGCAAATGCGAAAACCCGAACAACGACAGGAGATATTATATCATATGATACTAATCATACCTTCATATTTCCCCTATAAGATGTTATCGATGATCGATTTTTTTTTCTTTCTGATCTTCAAGTTCAAGAAGGATTTCCTCGATAGATATGACGCCACAGAAGTTAGTGTTCGAATAACAAGAAAAGGAGCATCCTCAAGAAATTATGAAGGTAAAGAAGGAGATTGAAGTGCAACAACAAAATGCAGGAACCTGCATACATTAAAACACATCAAAGAAGATACAACATACCACAGATGTGCAAATTGACAAATAGACAACCCTTGGCAAACATAAACATAATAAACAACACATAGACTTACTAACAAGACAAAGGTACGAGCTATACCACTTGATAATTATGTGGCAAATGGTACAAAAAATGTATATAGTTATTCATATTGCATTCAAACTTTTATTTACCCGGTATACTTGGTCACTTGAAGAAAGTATATTTTTTTCATAATGGACAGCTTATTGTAACAAAGCTACATTAAATTGACAATGAAACGTGTGATCAAAAGTTAAAATATCATTGGTTTGAAATTAAATATTAAACGGAAATATGAAATGTACTTATTCCTGACATTGTCGCCATAGCACTTTCTATATAGACGTGGCCTCGGACAGTGCATGTATTTTATATATTCTTTTCATTTTCGTGCATGAACATCGACGGCGGGTGCGGCTAGCCAACAGGGGATGCTTACTCCTCCCGGGCACCTGATCCCACCTTTAGCTTGCTAGGGGTCCGTCGATGCTCAATTTGTTGCTCTATTGTGAGTGCTGTTGAGATTATCGTCAGGATCTTCTTTAACTCATTTGTGTCACACTTATGCCCTTTGCCGTGTGGAGCTCGTAAAAAAGTTCCCCGCGAGGGGTTTGACAGTAAGTGTTTTGAATGTTATTCCCTGACATTGTCGCCATAGCACTTTCTATATAGACGTGGCCTCGGACAGTGCATGTATTTTATATATTCTTTTCATTTTCGTGCATGAACATCGACGGCGGGTGCGGCTAGCCAACAGGGGATGCTTACTCCTCCCGGGCACCTGATCCCACCTTTAGCTTGCTAGGGGTCCGTCGATGCTCAATTTGTTGCTCTATTGTGAGTGCTGTTGAGATTATCGTCAGGATCTTCTTTAACTCATTTTTATCGCAATTAATTTACATCAAATTGAATGCATTCTTATCTTTTTAAAACTTATTCATGGTAAGACAATGAAAAAAGCATTTCAAAAGTATGCACAAACAATGAGAATTATTGTCCTAAACATTGTTAAAGTTTATCTGATTAAAAGACGACCATAAATACAATAGATACTAAGGAAATTATAATTATTCTAATGAATAAATATAGTTTTTATGCTTTTTTCTTTCTTTTCTTGGTTCGTAATACAACCTGTCACCATTATTCAAAGAAAAAAGACAAAAGTGAAAAATCGAAAATATTAAAAAAAAAGAATGCTACAAAACTATGTTTTACCTATGAAAGTGAAAAATGAAAAACATTCTGTTATTATTATTTTTTGTACAAACAGCTCCCCGCCCAGGGAAATCTCCAGGCAAACCACCAAATGAATCTGATGAGTCATATTTGGAGCGTGTCCTTAATATTGATGGTGAGATGTATGAGTTTGGAGGTGGAGAGTTTACAGTAAAGTATGTATGGTTTTACTATCAAAATTCTTTAAAGTAATTGATTACTTTGTATGATTCTGTAAAATCTTTTGCAAGACTTACATGTTCCTTCTATTCCATTATGAATTATGTACATGTATGTTATTCTGTACATGTCTTACTTATTTACAGGTTTCACCCAGAGAGCGTGTTGTACTTTCACAGTTAGATCTGTTTCCATAACGACATCGGTTGAAGCTAACTCAATCCCATGTGTATTTCTGTGCTATTTAATTAGTTTTGATAACTACGTACTTTGCAAAATGGATGTTGGCTCATATACTATTTGCACATATTTGTCGGTTTATGTGTAGTCTTTTGTGTTTGATGTTTACATGTTGTATGTCCCTTTTTCGTCTCATACTATGCTCGTCTTTTGTGTTTTTGCATCGGGTGTTTCAGTGTTTTGCTCTTGGTGCTGCAACAGGGTCTTGTTGGAGATCCCCTCCCTTCTTTTATATTCTAACTTTCAGATTCATGACTAAAATTTAGTTGTCTTTATTAATAATTATGTGAGACTTTTTAATAAGAGATTCTTGCATTACTGAATTTTCCATGGAGTGTGACTTATAATTATAAGATTGAGTCATAAATACAGCATAATTTCGGAATGCATAATACTAAAGTTGTATTATGTATGAATGATGGTTCTGATGCATATCCCCTCCCCCTTTCCTATACGGCGATAGAAAATTACTTGTATCTCGTTATCATAGATTACTATATAATTCACGAGATAGTTTTAGTTTATATATTTCTCGGTAATTCAATTTAGAATTATAAGTCAGATTTGGTGCTTGTCAAGATTTGCTTCTTCGTTTTCTAGTGTACGTAGTGCAATAACAATACTTTTTACATTATAGAACCATATTTACAAAGTTCACTTCAATGTATGTGAAAGCAAAATGCAGACTGTGAATAAAACATAACATGGTCAAATAGTAGACAATGCATATTTGGATACCTATTTTACCAATTACATAGCTTTGATGTATAAATGATACATTTTATTTTGATCCTTTCATTATATGGACCACCTCAACGTATGAAAGAAACCCATATTTTACATATATATTAAATCAAAATTTCATTGTGATATGAATTTTTTTCTCTGATGTTTTAACAAACTATTTCATTTACTTTGAATGAAATTCTAGTGACATATTTGTCTTTAAAAATAGGAGGCATGTAGAAATGTTGAAATGGTGCTCTTGGATAATTACAAATATTCACTGACTTTATTTCATGATGCATGAAAATTCGTTTAAATTTTCTACTAGAAGGTATTGAGTTGGAACCCTTCCATATCATTCATGTTTATGATTTTTTTCTTGCCCAGTATTATTCTGAATTAAAAGCCTTCTCAAACATTAGTAAGATATAGATGTATTTAAGAAATGAATCGTAGCGCGTTGATGCAAAAGTTTTCTGTCCAATTTTTCGGGCGATACCTGCATCAACAGAAAAAAATGTAAGATTCATTTCTTATCATTTTATTATCATCTATTTATGGAAAACATACTGTTTTCTTGGATCTAAAACAATCAATCACCGCACTATATTTTGTAAGTCAGAGGGTTTCGCAGTGATACGTCTGCCAAAACAAGTTATGGAGCCGCCATGATTCAAACAGCGAACGATCGTCTCTCGATAAATTTGGAATAAAGACCAGTTTGAGCAAATTATACATGCACTGTTAATTTTTGAGTAAGTAGAAAAGAAATGGTACCCTTGAAATGATAAGCAAACATCAACATATTGTATTTTCAGCAACGAGTTCATTCTTGTCTGAGAGAACCCCGGTTCTAAAAATAGTGCTATAGATATACTTCCGTGAAAAATTGTGTTGATCGATGTATCAACAAAATTTCTCGGCCAATCAGAAAAATGACAATGGAAATTAGATGATTTATAGTTTACCCCTAAGTGCCATCGACCGTAAGAAAGAAAATACTTCTATAGAATTTCTCAATTTTTTTACACAGATGAAAAAAAAACTATTAGATTAGATATTTTTGGAAAACATTCCTTCAAAGAGAATATTTCTTTGCAAAAGTAGATCTTTTGTCGTATTTTTCTTTATGTTTTTCTCTTATGTACAAAAGAAAAACAAAAGAATTAACGTAAAAAGATCATCTTTGTATACAACGTTTACAGAATTATGGAAAAAATTATGTAAGTATTAATTCGTTGCATTGTCTCAATGTTTTTCAATATATTTCGCGAAAGATCATAATTGCAGTGCTAAATGTTTTGAGCGTTGTTGCGTAGTTCTTTGGCTATCCTTGGCTCTTATTACAAAGAATATCAAGATAGGATCGATTTTTTCAATTTATATTAAACTCAATATGAAAAGTGATACTTTAAATGTACGAAAAGAAAATGTAAACAATGATTATTGAAAATAATATAGACTGGAATGATTTACAGCATCCAAAATAATTTTATTTCAAGAATTATATTCAATTGTTAAACGTCTTTAAATTCAATGTATCTAGAATAAACTAGTCAAAGAAATTGGACAGTTTTATAGGCTAATGTTGTGCAATAATATTTACAAATATTTGATAGTCTCTTTGATTTTTACTTTTTCTAGTTTTCTTATCTTCGGTTTCTGATTTTCTGAATTATCGATTTTGTACTGTAGACAGGGATATGGTCATTATCCATATTTGTCATTGCAAAGGTCGTTTGAATTATCCAATAATGTGCCTGTATCAGTCTCAGAGACATTTTTAAATCTACATCTATATGTTGACAAAATTACTTGCCATTTTATATTGTTTTCCTATTATCTATACATTCTATATTGAAATATTATGACAAGTTTGATTATATAAAAGCCTTAAATCTCAATATATCTACATGTTTTATAGATTTTGTATGTTAAAGTGGAATATGTTATTTATATATCAATAGTTTTTGTAATAAATTATAAAGATGATATTGCGTTTGCTTCTGGAATTTGTCTGAAGAAAAATTCTACAGTAATAATACTAATTGTCAGTTATCAGTGAATGAAACACAGAAGCCGAAACCATATTCCAAAATCGTTAATCGAAAAGAGTACGAATTTTAGAAAAAAAAATACAAAACAGAAGTTTCTCTCGCGAAAAGAAAATGGGAAAAGCAGACTCCACAGATTATCTAATGAATAATCAGTGCAAATGTGGAAGGCATTGTATAATGTATTGTAGGTAGCGCTGTTAAAGCGCGCCGTATGAATTATTTACATATATCACATGATCGTATTGTGTATTATTATGCTTCCAGTGAGTTTCTTCTGTGATAAGTTCTACTCTATCATATTGTGACAGAGAACGGTTTAGGTGTACACTATCACCTTTCTAAGTGTGCTCTATCACCCTAATAGTGCACCCCTGTCTTTCCACAGTAGTGTTCTTGACATTATGTAATGCTGACCTGCTTATATATACACACATGTCGTTTTCATACAAGATATTTAATTAAAGTTTGCATACCCAAGCAATGTTCCTATGTATTTATTTTTTCCTTTAAAATTAATGCAAAATTTATGTTGCTATATTTTTTCTTGTTATATTTTGCCTATACTAAACGATCACACTATAGATCTTTTACAGTCAAAGAGGGGTATCTCCAGAACATGCTTGTCTTTAACACAGGGGTTTTTTTTAAAGAGAGGTAACTCGTGCAATCAATGTTCATAACATATATCTTGAAAACGTTTTCTATGAAGGGAATACCAGGTATACAAATTCGTTGCTGTACATTATCAAAGATCAGTAACCATTAAAAAAAAGTATCCCTCTGTCTGTATACATGTACCAGTAATGATGGTAGAAGAAGGCGAAGACTATCAAAAAGCAGTCTGTGAAAAAATAAGTGTTTGTCAGACGTAGTATGAAATGAATCGATGGATGTACACAACAAAAACAGTCAGCATAATAATAACAATAGTGTTAGGTTTAGTGTTCACTATGCCGAAATAGTGGTCAGGGTTCTGGCATATAGTGCACTCCCCTTCGGGTCGTGCACTAAACCTAACACTATTATATAAATATATTTAATGCAAATATAGCATCCAAGTAGTGGGGCCAAAACCTAAAGCCTATTCCGATATCTGTCTTAGTGTTATCCACAGTTTCACTGATTGACAATGGAGTGACATAAAGTGTAAGTAGTATCACTATGAAAGATAAAGAAATAGATATATACTATAATTGATAAATGCAATTCCATTGATCCTATAGCTAGACAAATATGATAATTATTTGTGATATTCCTCGTGGAAAATAAACTGGTTTCCCCATTTTTTCAATATTAATGTACATCTTATAAAAGCATATAAGATCCCTCTTTCCAAGATGATCAGTGATATTCTGGATTGCAAAAGAATGGCTGCCAGCATCACCAAACAAGATATATTTACCTAATATGTATCAATATCGAGACAATCACCGAATTTAGGAAGTTTTCATGGAGCTGTTGCGACGGATGTTGCATGCAGACAGGAGACGCTTCACGCCGGGATTCGTAGCTGTTCCAACAGAAATTCTAGTGTTTTTGCCTTGCCTTCTCGACTTTGAGACTGAATAACTGATGGGTGCTTGTTGATATTTATACGTACTTTAGAGTTATTTGTTCTTCAATCCTTCCCATCTACCACTACTTGCCCAAACTTTCAAAATGACAATTTTTCGTTTGATGCTATATTTCGTAAATTTGACCATATTTACGCAATATACAAACATCAAACAACCACATTTTTAACAAATCGGAGCATTCAAAAATGACAAACAATGAAGCAAATCAAAGACACCATTGAAAATAGAATGACCAGAAATATAAGAAAGGCGGTTAAGAAAATTGACATTCCCTCCTCTGATTTTGATCTTTTAGTTTACCTGATAATCTACCTGATAATTTAGCATCCTTTTCACAATTACCTTCCAGCGAAGGTTTATAAATTCCTCATCAATGACAAATATGGATAATGACCATATCCCTGTATAAAGTACAAAATCGATGATTCAATAAATCAGAAACCGAAGCCATACAAAATCAGGATAAAACAGAAACCAAAGCAAACAAACAAAAACCTCCACCACATGAAAAGAAGCGAACTCTGATATCAACTAATATCAAGTTTTTTGCTTGTTCTTTACCTTTTATCACCTTTTTCATTTTGATCAATGATTGAAGACATCGAAAATTTATTTCCTACAGTGGGTTTTGTTACTGAATCAACTAACACCTCGTACTAAATAAAACTCTTTACAACTAAAATGAAGACGTAATATGAATAAATGTAACTTACGTCACCAATAATTCTACTAATTATAGGTATTCATAGCTTTGATGTTTCAGATATTTGACAAATTACAACGTATGATAAATGATGACAATGGGCCCTTAATTATTGATCAGTCGTAGGCTAGGACAAAACTGTGGTTTGGTTTATTGACCCTTTACCTATGTCACAGAATTTGTCATCAGGGGATTGTTATTTCAATGATATTTAGGTGATTTGCAGATCAAGCAGTAAGATAATTCTCATTCTTTTCAATATAAAAAAAACATAAATCAATTCCTAAAGAGTTATTTGTTCTTCAACCCCTCCCCTCCAAACCCTCTTACCTGAAATTTTCAAAATTACAAGTATTCGTTTGATGTAATTTTTTCGTAGATTTGTTTAACATTTGTATTGTGATAAAATATTTATTTAAAACACAATTAAGTTTTGTTTCCCATACCACGATTTGAGACGGATACTTTTTTGGTCTGTTCTTTTGTCTATTTTATCTCAAATATTTAATCCTTTACCATGTTTTTTTTTTAATTCTTTTAGACAGGGCTTAAATTCATATTTCACATCACATTTATATACTTTTTTTTTCACAATTTTTGGATTTCCTCTTTTTCTTTACCTCGGGCATCACTGATGAGACATAACTTGTTGAAATAAACATTAAAGGAGTACCTATCATTTATTAAGTCTCAAAGTCGAGAAGACAAGGCAAAATCATGGGATTTTCCATAGCAACGGTTGCGAACCGCACATATGATACACTAAATTTTTTTTAATAGAACATATATTTCAATATTGCAATTTCAAACACTGGGTTGGTATCGTGGTATTGTGGATTGTGTAGTCTCCAAGGATATCTTGGGGCTAGTTCAGCAGTGTTTCTGCACTAGATATAAGGGGTCTCTCCCATATGGCATAGCTCTGTCCTCAGCAATTTTTTTTTTGACAGAAATTGTTGGGTCAAGTTGAAAATTTTGCTCTTTTTTTCACATTAATTGGATTTCCTCTTTTTCGGCCTCGAGCATCACTGATGAGACATAACTTGTTGCAATGCGCATGTAGTGCATTGAAATTCATAATAGAACATCTATTTCAAGAAAGATGCAGGGTAAACAGCGAAACATTGTACAAGAAACTACGTACACCGGGTATTAAAAAATCACCGAAATACTGTAAGTGTACTTATTTTAACGCAACCAAATCTTAGCGGAAACAGAGTAAATTGACATATTGGCGTAATCATGAATTAGTGCTTTGACTTATTTTCCACATTAATCTATAAGAGATTCATGACTTAGCGTACATGTATTCTTGAATAAGCGCATCTCAGAAGCGCTAACTCCGCTAAAATATGAATCCAGATGAAATAAGTACACGTACAGTAAAACCTCTGAAGACAAAAAAACCAAAAATATCAAGGGGATAGTTTTAAACGAATGAATGATATGGATATATGATATATGCACTCTGCTGAAAACATTTAAGGAGCATGGAATCTTCTTTCATTGTTCAGATATTCTACATTTATTTACATTATAACAAATAAAATGCATTTAGACATATTAAGTGGTCATTTCCTACTTACCTGTGTCTGTATCGAACAGATGAACCGTTTCACGCTTGCTGATTCCAAAGACTATTTCAATTTCTGTACCATTTTATTACAATGGAAAAATCGATATAGGAATGACGAATCTATTAATGTCCATTTGAGAGATGGGAAGAAAAATATGGCAAAAGTTAATTTTTAAATATTGATAGCAAGGTGCAACTCCTACTTGGGCCCCTTCGTTTTGCGGTCTTGTTTGTGTGTGGTCATCTGACAGTGAGGAGGTTTTTTTACACCACAATTTTACGTTCTTCGAGACCTCTGGATAATCGGAAAAGTGGGAGGGTTGTGCGCATGTAATCCAGGATAACCACACCTTCTGCCATTTCCGTGGCAGATAGCAGTCCTAAGTCGGCATCGGTTGCCCATTGGTCTCGTTGGTTTATGTGTAGTCCTTTGTGTTTGATGTTTCTGTGTTGTGCGTTGACGTTCCTTGTCGCTTATGCGTCTCTTTCTGTGCTTGTCTGCTTTGTGTTTTTGCATTGGGTGTTTTGGGGTTTTGCTGTGGGTGCTGCAACCTGGTGTTGTTGGAGATCCCCTTCTTTGTTTTCTAATGCGATGTGTTAATGCAATAAATTATCACAACTGAGTATCACCTTAAATTCAATATAAAAACTTCAGAATAAACAAATACTTAAATTAGCAATATACATTATATATGTCCCACGATTTCCTGAATCTATCCATCTAAGTTTTGGGTGTGTACATGTTACTTTGCGAAGAATTTCAATGTCGCGTTAACATCTTCTACGGGCGGGCATTAAAGGTAAGTAGATAATTGATTATGTGATAATAAAACAATTCATTTCATTACTTAATACATCACTGTACACGCAGTTACAAATAAAATGTATATCATATACGCCACGGCTCATGTGATTTCATACCATGTTATTTTGCGTAGGGAGTTTGACTTTCTATATAAATGGAGAACGAAAGAAATATCTTACATTTTGTCATTGTTGGTATACCTTTGAAAAGGAAAGTTGTTACTGAATACAATGTGTGATATACGTTGAAGACGGTGAGTGTCAAATTTCTTTACAAATGGGAAAACAATATTTCAGAGATACCTTATTTCAAATAATCTTAAATGTCTAGACATTTTAGAGGGGAGGCTTCTTCTAAGTCAGCGAATAAAAGTCAAACACTATTACCGAAATCACAATCCAAAACTTACTATGAAAAGTCTTAGAAATTATACGACTTAATACTTTCTCATGAGAAAAGAAAGCGGACAAACAGACTGAGACAATAACATAGCTCGATAGGAACACGAAGGAGACAATCTCCAAAGTCCGTCCAGGCAGTTCATGTATGGAGTGTAGATGGTGCCGTTAAAAATGGATGGAGCATATTAAATCTTCCTTACTATATAAAAAAATATTAAAGAGACAGCGGGGGAATTATCAATTAACGAGGAGAATATAGCTGCTTGAAGTAGTTTTTTTATTATATAAGGTCAATTCTTTGAGGGGGGGGGGTCTGTTTTGCGTCCTAGTGCTGGTAGATTTTGAGCCCAAAGTCATAAAACAAAACAAAATTGAAATTATAATCTATAGCAAATTAAATTAATTTTCTTCATAAGTGAAAGAGAAATTATTTATTTCAAAACATTTTTCATTCATGTAGAAATGTAAATTAAAGCACTTTAATAATTCAAGACTTATCAAGACATTGCATTATCTATCATTCTCTAGTTGGCTGAAATTTGTTTTAATCAAACGAAACAAGTTTTCCCTGGCTTGCTGATAGCCTTTTAAATTGTTAAAAGGTCGCGGAACAGAATAAAAACAAGAAATTCCTTTCTGCACGACAAAACATATTACACTCTCCTTTGTCAATACCATTTGTGAAAAATCACAGTTTTAGAAAGCTATTATATCATCAGATATTGTTTGCATACGTGTAATACTGTAACCAAGTCAGAGGAAACACAGTTGTTCTTAGTTGAAACAATCGTCATCATTATATAAGCGCGAACCTGGTAGAGGGTTGGGGGGGGGGGGGGGGCGCAATATATTTTCGTTCCATTTTCCATTTCAGTCTATGAAAAAAACGCTCATTTTCATCCAAAAATCGTTTTTTCGTGATCATTTATCCACATTCCAGTAATTAAAGTTCGTCACATGTTTTGCATTTTGAAATTGACTTGTGCATGGTAGATTACGCCTAATAAATCAAAAGGCCAATTTGGCACAGGGAGTTTTAATCATCTTGCTTGAATTTCATTCACTTTGCTTTGATATTCAATGATACAAATAATTATCAATTTCAAGATATATGTTTATAGAGGAATTCTATATTTATCTTGAATTGGAAAAAAATGAAACAAAACATGACAAAAGAAAAATAACAGCACAAAACCATATGCTTTATTTTAAATCCACAATTGCTATACGAACTTCAATTCTAAAGCATTTTATTTGATAAACGCTATTACGTACCACAGGTGCTCGATGCGAACGATCCACAAGAACACCGCGTGGGATCGAAACGTATGGTGTTGTAATTCCTTACACAGTTTTTTTGGTATTTTTTCATTTTCTAAATTCAACTTTAACAAACTGATAAGCCGTTATAGAAGGACAATGCTTAGTACACTGCTCAAAAACATTAAAGGAGCGATTTTCCCATTGTAATAGAATGGCACATCGCTTGCAATATCTTTTAGGATAAGCAAGGCTACACATCAAGTTTTATCATTGGTATATGGTTAATCTGTTCAATACAGACAATCCATATCGTCTAGGTATTTGAAAAGTTCATAGTTTTTGCAAACACTTCAATAGTTTGTCGACGACAAAAAAAATCATTCCTTTTGACGAACTCTTGAGGTGTTTGCAAAAACTATAGACTTTTTAGATATATGAACGATATGGACTTACTTATTAGGCTCTCCGTAACATCATACGTTTCGATCCCACGTGTCGAAGAATATCCGCCTCGAACTTTTGCGATCGAGGTTCACTTAAATTAAGTCATACCTTTTATCCATTATATTCAAATTCTCTAGGACTGTTATACATGTAGGCGTATGGTCTTTCTTACCTTAATCAAACAATTATTTGTGTTTTGTTTTTATTTTGTAGTAGATTCGTCTTGGTAACGACCTTCTGGCCACACCGTAACATCTGATATTGAATAGCGGGGGATTAATAAACTTTGAATTAATTAAACTGAATTTCGTCAATAAATCAATCTGTTATTTCTATTTTCTTAGCTTCAAGATGTTTGCGTTAATTGATAATTAAGACAAATTGATATATGACCCTAGATTTGACATCTTGTGTTCCAAATGTTACATTTGTCCGCCTAAATATAAACTCATGATATCTCTTTCTTTCCCACAGAAGAACAATAATTTGATGCGAGAAGAAGAAGCTTAAAACATTGGGAAAATGTTGAAGAAAAAAGTGTGCCTGCTACTTATCTTTATCGTGAATACATGCTGCACCTTTGCGTCGCCGTTTCTCAGGGACCCCAGAAGGAGGGGATTGGTGAATGGAAATCATGTGACAAATGACAAACCGGAAATAGAGCCAAACAGACAGAAATGTGACTGGTGTGTGTTCGGACATAGTCTGTATCAATGTTTCCCTGTGGCCTTGGGAAGATGTATAGAAGACAATCGCATGCAGATGTGTTGTTGTAAACTTGACGAAGAGTTGAAGAAAGCAACATTACAATGTGCATAATGCATGTAATACTGATGGATTACTTGAAGGAGCCTTGAAATATTTGTTAAAGACTTGGAGACTTCAGATATGTACATATACATCTAAGGATCATATGAAAGCCACCTGTCATAACATCACCGTTCTTTGTCATATTTATGATGCATTGATATTAAAATACTAGTAAATTGTGTTTTAGATTTTGAACATATATTCTATTTGGATATGTCACTGAATCGACCCTACATGAAATTTCGAGCCGCAGACACTCTGTAAAGTAAATGTACAAATCTAAATTTAAAAAGAAATAGGGGCGCTACTGAAATGAATTTTGATGGCTCCGCTGGAAGCATCACTGATGATAATTTAACATTTGAAACACGTGTCTGGTCCAGAAAAATTGGTTTGGATTTTTCTTATGAAGGTATAGAGTTGGAACACTTCCGTATCATTATTTAGATGTATTATTACAATTCTTGGCATAACGATGAAGGTTACTCTTTTAAAAGCAGCATTTGTTGCATGGGACAGTTTCTGCTTCTTTTTATTCATATTCATTTATTTTTATTCATAGCAGTTAATATTTGATATTACGATATGTGATCAGATATCGTGCAAAAAAGAAAGCAAGTATTTTATCACTCACCTGAATTGCACAATTTGTCTAATATTGAAGTACCTGTGTCATCTTGAACAAACTTCCATTTTAGTATCACATTTAGACAGAGGAATTAGACCATTTCTTGTTTTTATTCTGTTTTGCGTCCTTTTGAAATTGAGAAATCTACCAGCCAGTAAGGGAGAAAAACAAACAAGCATACAAAACAAAGTTGCAATTTCATAATGTGAAATCCTACAGAAACTCTCTTCATTTGATTATTGACAGATTTTAATCAACAAAAAATTATTGATAAATAATGCAATGTATTGAATTATAGCAGTACTTATACATTTTTACATGAAATACAAAAACTGAAAAAAATTTCTTTAATATTGTGTAGAAAATACATTTAATTTGCAAACGATTTAATTATTTTAATTTTGTTTTGTTTTATGACTTCTGGCTCAAAACCTATCAGCACGAGGACGAAAAACAGAAAATAACAAAGAAATGACATTATGTGCAAATCACATTTCGAACATCTTTCAAGCAATGAGATACACTTGCGGATCTTATGTTTGACGTTTAGGGTACGGTTACGGGTAGGGTAGAATATCACATTTTTGGTGGGTGGTAGACGTGGTCGGGGACAGAAAATCTTGTGCCAGTGTTTCCTCTCACTTTTGCAGGGTTGCAAAACTCTAGATGGTGGCATATGATATGGTGTAAATTATGTTGTGATCCTGGTTTCGAAAGCCAAAACAGACCCCTTGAGTGGGGAAAAAATAGTTGGTTAGAATGTCCATTACATGGGTTACATTTAACAAACACTGTTTCGCTGTGCCCCCATGAATAAATACACACAGAATAAATAATGTATCATTGGGGCCATGATGCACATGAATCACCTCCAAATAATCACATTGCGGGCAACTAATACATCATCACTAGGTGTCCTATTTTCATCAACGACGGATTCAGATGAATCTCCTACTACACTCGGTTGCACTATCAGCACAACACCAAAATACCCATGTAAAAACACGGAGCAGACAAACACAGCAAGAGACGATGAACACCTAATCACATCATAGAAACATCAAATAAAAACAACTACACCAACGAGATTAATTGGCAATCGGTGCCGACTTAGGACGGCCATCTGCAGCGCAAGTAGCAGATTGTGTTGTTATCCGGATAACGTTTGCTCAATCCTGCCACTTATCCAATTACCCAGATGTCTTGAAGAACACACAAGTTTAGTGTAAAACATACTCCTCGCTGTACAATGACCATACAAACATATATTTTTATTCATTCTGTTTGTTTCGCGCACTCTGATTGGTGCACAGCATTTCCACAAGCATGTATTACGACGATATACATGCGCAAAGCGGTACACTTGACATGTTTTAAAATGTATTCCTATGTCAATTTGCAGGTTACGTTACAAGCTTTTGCGCAATTAGTACTTATGGCGTCATCATTCTCTGTTGTCCTTAGATCAAATGACGTCATCCTGTGACGTGTAGCTATTGTTATGGGCTTGTAAACAGCGTTCTCCACGTACTTTAAAACAATATCACATCGTAAGTTATTTTAAAACGTTCCACGCTTATTAATACAAAAATAAAAAACAGTTATTTGTGAAACACGAATGCCCTCGTTGGCATCTTTGATAATAAAACAGATATAATGAAAAAAGTATTGAATACTCTGAGGTCAATGCCACAAGGTCAAGAATTTTCGTATTAATGGAAAGGTCATGTCACAAGAAATACACATGAGAAATACGAAAGCTCCAAAAGTCATGGCAAAGGTAAAATTTTTCAAAAGTAGGTCAAGCTCAAAGGTCAAGGTCACAAGATCAAAATTATCGATATCCATGGAAAGGTCTTATCACATGGTATACACATGTGAAATATGAATGTCCTTTCACTTACCATTCAAAATTTATGGTCAAGATTAATTTTTTTTGCGGACAAATAGACAGACATATGGACACGCAAAAATCTATTTGCCCCGAATCTCCGATTACGAGGGCATAAAATTGTATCAAAATATGATTTCTGGCCATTGAAGTTTAGATATTGGAGTGCAGTTGTTTCTGTTGTTCGCTGTTCGTCCTCCATGGCAACGTCACTTCTAAAGTGACAGGTGAGGACCTCTGAGGCGTATGCAGAGTTAAAATGCATCGCAAAAATTAGAATAGGGTTAAACGTACTGTACTCCGTGGTAAATGTTGGATATACTGTTGGAAACATGTAAACGTCTTCAAATTGAAAAGCATCATTTAAGAACAGATAAATTGGCAACATGGACCAGACATGCACGTTTCGGGTACTTAACCCTCGTCAGTGATCCTAAAATCTAAACAATGTAATATGCTACGTTATACTGTTGGGGAGGAGCCCCGACGAATCACTGCGTTGCCAACAGTATATCCAACACAGTACGTTTATCCCCTAAACACAACGCATGGGTCAAAGCAAAGGAGGGGATCTCTGACAACACACCCAAGTAAATGAGTATAACAAAACACCCAAGTAAATGAGTATAACAAAACACTAGCGTGGAAGATTGTTAATTGGTTTATGTGTAGACTTTTGTGTTTGATGTACCTATGATGTGATCTGGTGTCCCTCGTCTTTTTTGCGTCTCTTGCTCTTGTGTTTTACATAGGATGTTTTTGTGTTTTGCTGTGGGTTGTGCAACCGAGTGTTGTTGGAGATCCCCTCCTTTTTCTGAACATCACAAACTTTTGAAGAAAAGAATTTTGTTTCTATCTAGAATGAAGAATGATATTGTTTCAATGGATCATGTGCTTGCTTAAAGATTACAAATAATATTGAATCTACAGGTCTCGTTTGTTATAGCAACTAATGATACGGAAATGGTCCAACTCTTAACAGTCATGAAGAAAATATCAAACTAATTTTGATGCGCCACACACGTCTTTCCGATAGAAAAAATCCTCTTCAGTGATGCTTCCAGACAAAGGGATATTCAGACAGAGTCACAATTAATTCCAGTTGCGCCCTCTGGTTTTATTTTCTAGAATTTAAATATGTGCAATTTCTTTGCAGAAAAGCGCGTCTTCGAATTTCATGTAGGGTCGATTCAGTAGCTGAATTAAATAAAATCGCATTGGAGGGATACTCTGATGTTTTCCTCCTTTAACTTAAATAAATGTTAGATTATAATGTAATATTGGGTAAACATGGTAAAAATCATTAACATTTTTTTAATTCGCAAAGTGATTGGATTTCGGCAACTTTCATTCAAATTCAATAGCATCATTTATAAACAGATAAATTTGCAGCATGGATCAAGCATCATATCACATCATATATATTATTTTGTAACATCGGGAACTTGTCATTTCATCCAAACATATCGTCGAAATTTACAGGAAGTAGGTTTACATCTTAGCATCATCCCTCCAATGCGATTTTCAACAGACTAGTAGATTTTATTTGGATATTTTTCTGAATCGACACTGCATGAAATTTGGAGCCGCGCAATCTGTGCAAAGTAAATGTAAACGTCTTCAAATTGAATAGCATCATTTAAGAACAGATAAATTGGCAACGTGGACCAGACATGCACGTTTCGGGTACTTAACCCTCATCAGTGATCCTAAATCTAAAAAATGTAATATGCCAAAAAAGTATGAAAGTTACTATGTCGAAAAAGTGTACCGAAAGACGTAGCAGGATTGGTGGGATATGATGCTACAGGACCCACTTTTTAGAAATTTCAAGAAATTTTGATACCAGAAATTTAGAATGCGTTGAAGAAACGATCAACAGAAATTGATTGAACTTGGCTACATGTGCCCTCGGGGACTCCTGGTCCACCAGCAGTGACACTCACCAAATGGTATAAATGTAAACGTCTTCAAATTGAATAGCATCATTTAAGAACAGATAAATTGGCAACGTGGACCAGACATGCACGTTATGCACAATTTTAAATTTAAAAAATCAAACCAGAGGGCGCTACTGAAATGATTTTAGGTTCTGTCTAAAAATCACTTTGGCTTGAAGCATCACTGATGAGGATTTAATATCTGAAACAAATATCTTGTGCATATCAATTAGTTGGATTTTTCAAGCAGGTAGGAACACTTCCGTATTATTTCTTTTTTTCTGTTTTTTTTTTTGTTTTTTTTTTTTTTTTTCTTTTCTTTTGTTTTTTTTCTTTTTTTTTTGTATATTCACATTTTCGCCTATATCGTATATTGCAATTTGCATGTTTCCATATTTTAACAATGATTTGTTCGTCAGTCCACTCCATTGGCGGTTTGTGTGTTATCTTGTGCACTATGTAAATTCCGTCTGAACAAGGGGCAAAAATAGAACAACAACAAAAGATGTTTTACCTTCTAAAATTTTTATGATCATTTATTTCGTTATTTTCGCATTATTCGACCCAAACCTTGCCATAATCACATTGGAATAATACCCTTTGAAAACCAGTCCTTGTGTTGTTTATTTGTAGTCATATTACGTAATTCGTATTCCATTAAACAGATGACCTGTAATTTAGGGTGGGAACTAGAACTGCCCTAAAAGTGGACAAATTATAACCCCCGCGGGACGTTTTGTTTTAATGAATTGGACCATCTATGATGCAATGTGAAAAGTCTATCATTTATATAGTATGAAACAAATCAGCTTTCAAATCCTCTTAATTTAAACTGCAGCATAAGTCCAAAGTCAAGGTCAAGGTCACAAGGTGAAAAGCCATGATACCAAACTGTAGTACTCTTTGTGGTGAATGTTTGTATGGAATATAAAAGACCTACCATTTCTAGAATGAAATAAATCTGCTTTCAAAATTTCTTAACATGTCCTAATTTTGAAATAAGCCCAAAGTCAAGGTTACAAGTTCAAAAGTAATGATACCAACCTGAAGTGCTCTTTGTGGTGAATGTGTGTATAAAATATGAAAGGTCTATCATGGATAGTAATAAAGAAATCTGCTTTCAAATCACCAAAACTTAAAATGTTGTACAGGATGAAGGTCAATGTCACAGGGTCAAAAGTCATGGTACCAAAATGTAGTACTCTATATGGTGAATGAGTGTATGAATCATGAAAGGCCTTGCATTAATAGTATAAAAATCTGCTTTAAAAACATCTTAACATACAATGTGAGTGCTGTTAAGATTATCGTCAGGATCTTCTTTTACTCATTTGTGTCACACTTATGCCCTTTGCCGTGTGGAGCTCGTAAAAAAGTTCCCCGCGAGGGGTTTGACAGTAAGTGTTTTGAATATATTTCCCTGACATTGTCGCCATAGCACTTTCTATATAGACATAACGTCAGACAGTGCATGAATTTTATATAATGTTTTCATTTTCGTGCTTAAACATCGACGGCGGGTGCGGCTAGCCAACAGGGGATGCTTACTCCTCCCGGGCGCCTGGTCCAACCTCTGCTTCCTAGGGGTCCGTCGATGCTTAATTTTGTGCTCTTTTGTGAGTGCTGTTTAGATTATCGTCAGGATCTTCTTTAACTCATTTGTGTCACACTTATGCCCTTTGCCGTCTACAGCTCGTAAAAAAAGTTCCCCGCGAGGGGTTTGACAGTAAGTGTTTTGAATATATTACCCTGTTATTGTCGCCATAGCACTTTCTATATAGACATAACGTCAGACAGTGCATGAATTTAATATATTGTTCTCATTTTCGTGTATATATATAACGTGCCATTATCAAAGTGCGACTATATCCCCTTTAGTATAAATACGTTCGTTCTCTTCTATCAGCAAGAGTTAACGTTCTTTGCTTGTTACGTAACAACCCCCTCTTTTTCATTCTGCAGCCGACAGTGTAAGTCGTGAATTTGCTTGCTCACATAAATTTCCATTTATCAGATAAAAAGCCCGTCCCTCCCGTCCCTTATTCAAGGTCATGATGTTTTTAGTATTGATTTGCCTTTTTAAACTACTAATTTTCTGATTACAATCCTTTTGTCGTACAAATTTAAACCAAGTAGCACAGTCTACTTGAATTCAACTTTTTACAGAAGCAATCTAATATTATTCGATGCAGTGCCTAACCATATACACATGATTGAAGGGCTGTACTTACATAAACTTGTACATGTCGTCTTATTTTAACAGATTCAGATTCAATATTTTATTAGAGTCTCACCACTATGTATAGATTACAACAAATTAAAATATCTATATGTAAGACATATAAAATAAGTTTTAAACAGTAAAATACATAGTGCCATTCTATATAGAATTATGAGAGACTATATAAAGATATAATACAGATTAAGATATGATTTCCTTGTTCATTAAAAGGAGTTACATTTAAAAAGGTGACTATTACGACATAATAAAATTAAGTGGCAGGTTTTGGCCACCATGTGTCATATATCTCCATTTGAGAGTAGGAACTTAAATTTGTCATTTTCATTAAAATTTCTAAAATCATTAAAAATGTTTTCAATATTTTCTCTCTCAGATAACATAAGTGCCCGCAAGTTTATCAACTCTTAAATGATGCCATGAATTTAAAGACGCATAACATTTTTTCATGTATTTGATCAATTTTCGAAATGGATACTTCGGTCGGTTTTCTTTTATATATATTTCAGGATAAATCATCCAAGATCTTGGGCTCAACTCATCATTCAGGACCTGTCGCAGTGGACTGCACTTTCTTCTTCCAGCCCTATTGCGAGACGCACCTCGTCGTGACTTCATCTGTATCGTCCGACTCCTTTACCACTCCCTTCCGAAGACTGCCCGATTCTATGGACAACCCCCCTCCTAGGAGGTTTTTCCCCGTTAACTCCGGTTTCCTCCTGCTCGATGACCTGTCGCGGTGGACTTCCATGTACTGTTCAGCCATTTGCGAACTAATAGTTGTGACTTTATCTGTTTGCCGTTTGTCGTGACTTCATGTGAGTCGTCACCCCTCAACTTTGATGGACGGTGCTCACCCTTATTCTAAATATGCACATTTACAGAATATTGGCCATTTGGGCCTATTATTGACATATTTCATCTTATTATTATTATCTAGTATTTTGGCCTTATCGGCCTATATATATTTCGGCCTTATTGGCCCATTCATGTTTATTGCTTTGTACCGCTTTTGTGCCAATCCATTGCGGTAATATTACTCAGATTTGAATATATGTTTATTGCTTTTACCGCTTTTGTGCCAATCCATTGCGGTAATTGCTTGTTACCGCCTTTGTGCGGTTATATATGTTTTGATTGAGGCTCGTCCATCGGCGTCCTCCTTTGTATATATTTAAAGCCACCGCGGCCAAATTATGCCAATTGAATAAATATAATCAAATTTATTGAATATCATGTTTTTATTTACATACAAGCATCTGAGATAATGTTCTCATTTTCGTGCTTGAACATCGACGGCGGGTTTAGCTAGCCAACAGGGGATACTTACTCCTCCCGGGCACCTGGTCCCACCTCTAGCTTGCTAGGGGTCCGTCGATGCTTAATTTTGTGCTCTTTTGTGAGTGCTGTTGAGATTATCGTCAGGATCTTCTTTAACTTATTTGTATTGGGTAAAGGTCATGGTCATAGGGTCAAAAGTCATGGAACCAAACTGTGGTGAAAGCGTGTAGGAAATATGAAAGGTCTGTCATTTATAGTATAAAAGACATCTGCTTTCAAAACATTTTAACATAATATGTTGAATAGCGTGAAGGCCAAGGTCACAAGGTCACAGGGTCAAAAGTCATGGTACCAAAATGTATTACTCTTTATGTTGAATGTGTGTATGAACTATGAAAGTCCTAACATTAATAGTATAAAAGAATTCTGCTTTTAAAACATCTTAACATAAAATGTTGTATAGGGTGAAGATCAAGGTCACAATGTCAGGGTAAAAAATCATGGTACTAAAATGTTGTACTCTTTATGGTGATTGTATGAAATATGAAAGGCCTACAATTAATAGTATAAAAGAAATCTGCTGTCAAAACTTCTTAACCGGACGGCTGGACTGACAGACAGACGGACAGACGGAAGGACGGACGGACGGACAGACAGACAGATAGGTTGATTCCTATAAACCTCTTTAAGGTTCATGGTTACACCCTTTCCAAAACACCCCCAAAACACTATTAAACATCCCAGGTTAAGTTTTATTGATTTTATTGGTAGAGAACAATGTAATGTATAGTATTTTAATGAAAAAAGTATATGTCATCGAGCTTCAAATTGATTTATGACTTTCCAAAGAAGTACATGTCCAATTTTTCTTTAATTTTCCCCAAATTTGCATCATATCATCAATAGACCCCTGTTATTTTAAACCTGATGCATGAATGTATATGGTCATTCTTTTAATAACGAAAGAAGGTCTGAAACAAATAAAAAATAGAAAATACATCAATGCTGGTAAGTCAAATTCTATGAAATAGTAAATATTATACCATTTTAGGCTCTATTCTTGACGTCATTATTTTTAGAGTCCAACCAGTAAATGACGGGTTTAAGTACTTTCTTAACATGCCAATGAGCGGAAAATTTGCTCTCTTAATCTAAGTTAACATATCTTTCAACAATAGAAATAAATGTTGCAATCATCGCACAAAATTTTAAGTTTGATACAAAATTATGACCTTACCCCCCTCCAGATTTTGTCACAAAATGCTGGCAAGATATCCCCTCCGTGCTCTATTTGGATTTATATCTCCTGAACCTTTCATCTAAATTACTCCATTTATCATCCATATATCAATTGGAAATAGAACTGATCAAAATGTGAATTCTGTAACCCATTTTATAATATTTACCCATTATATCAGTAATATTAACGCCTGCAACAGTTTTAAGCAAATGACGTCACGTGATGCATTTGGCCATTTGAACGTCAAATCAAGTTGATAAAGAAAGAAAAACGGTCCAGAATGAAATGGAGCGATGAAAACAAGATGTATATCTTATGAATAGAATTATAAATAAATAGAATGTATTCAGATAAAAGAATACGCAAAGAAAATTACTAATACTTGAATGTAGGTGCAATTACACGTTATATATAATATACAGGCTTAGTACATGTATGTTGCTATCCATTGGTTTTGGATGAGGAAAAAAGCCGGGAAGGGCTAAAATCGGCCTTGTGACAGAATATCATTTTGAAATAGTTTTTTTTAAATTCCTATATTTATGGAAAATCATATTTATTTCCGCATGACATTTGTTTTCTTCTAAGAAAGGGTAAACAATAGCACGAACAACGTCGTTTTGAACCAGGACGTCGCCTTATAATTGCTCGGCGTTTTGAAACCTATTTGTAAGAATCTGTGTTTCAAAACAGAAAACATTTACAGGGATTCTTTTTAATACTTTTAACCAAAAAAAAAAAAAAAAAAAAAAAAAAAAAAAATCCATATAATGTAAAATGCAACTAACTGACTTATAACAGTAAACCAGTGCTGCAACTGAGTTCTATCTTCGATTAATATCATAAACGTTCCATCCTCCCCCCCCCCCTTCCTCCTTTTTTCACTGGTCTACGTGCACATATTTCATTATAGGCGTTTATTGACAAATTCTTTTCTGATTGCAAAATAATTTTAGTGTACTTCAATGTAATACGATAAAAACAGTATTCCTTCCATTTACGTATTTATGGAGATCATATAATGTAGGTAAGTCGGCATTCGCATTTTTCATCAAACATGCTGGGATATTCAGCATTATGGCATCCAACGTGGGTCAAGGTCATCCTCAAGGTCAGTGTGACTTGCTCAGGATCAAATATCCTTTAGGTAATCAGTGGCGGATCCAGCGCCCCCTTTGCCGGGGGGTCAAGGGGCGAATTTTGCCGATTTAACTGAAAATGGGCAAAAATATACCTGTTTTTGGAAAATTGGGGTCATTGCCGGGGGGGGGGGCTCCCCCTCCGCACCCCCCCCCCCCCCCCCCCTGAATCCACCACTGGTAATTTTAAAATATGTATGTACTTTCCATTCCTATAATATTTAACGCATACCGGTAATAATAATTCACTACCGGGGAGAGGGTTAAATTTAGGCAATAATCCTGAAATCATTGATTTATAACAGGTCCATGAATATTCGCATTGTAAGAAAAGGAGAAGAACAAATAATGTAAAAAAAGAGAACTTTTTCAAAAGGAGGATTCACTTTGAGAAGATTTGACTTATAGTACTATGTCATTTGTCATGAAAAGTCTTCTGTTCGATAAATTCAAAATATAATTATTACGGTTCGCTTATAATAAATGGCGAATCTTACACATAGCGGAGAGAAATTTCTACGTAGCAGTAATACTCCCCCCTCCTTTGCCCTTATCGTGATGCTTGCTGTTCGAGATATCACTACTCCTAGATACATAGACATAGAAAAGTCCATTCATTTGTTTTACCCAAATCCCGCATGTAAGCTAAGGAGTTGTTTCCTAATAAAATATACAATTTTGTGAGATGTTGCTCATTTAAACCCCGCTTGTAAAAAAAAGCATCCCACACATTTTAATTAGATTCAATTGCTATTTTAACCCCGGGTATAAATCAAACGTTTTTTTACAAAAAAAACAAGCATAAAATTATTCTTTCGTGATTTTCTCGTAGAGATGACGGCGAGCGGCAGAATGCGCTATAAGCCTTTTCTCTGAATGAACATACCCATCAAAGAACTGTTTTACATCAATTTTTAATCAAGATTCAAAGGAAAACGATAGAAGTCCCAATCTTATCAAAATACGGCAGTTTTATTTAGCACAATCCCTAAAATACTAGTTCACGTTTCAGGACGTAGGTGAGTCAGCGTCAAATAATAAGAGTGCCGATGCAATTTTGGCGCGTTTTTTCGTGACGTCATAGACAACGTGACGTCGATTTTGGCGACGAGAGAGACTCCGAAGTGATTTGTTGTTCGGATGGTGTATCCTTGAACCTTAACTTCGTTTGCGGGGGTATAATTATAAACTACGTAAATGAAACCACGTATATCTTGTTAGATATATATATTTTTTTTTATGAAACACAATTCATAATGATATGTACATGTACATATCTGTTCATTTCATGATGGAAATAAAATTCAAGGAATCCGTGGCTGCCTAAATTTTATTTCAATGATACACATCAACATCAGGACAAATTCCTTTATATGTGAAAAATCATCTATTCTAGCAATTGTAGCTTGTTTGAATACATTATTTTTATTGTTTAGAGCATTGACATAAGATTGATAAACACCGTGATAGTCACCACAGACCTGCTGACTTATACCCAGGATCTCCCATGATATCGCCTTGTGTAGACGATAAATATGTCACTGATTCAGCAGATTGTAGACCAGGATTGTGATGCGAACAATTGTAGCTTGTTTGAAGGTGATATATTTATCATTTATTGTCTAATTCGCTCTGCTCAAACGACAATAAAATATTTATCAACTAAACACAACACCAAATGGGAGTCGCCTCTTGCCACGCACGCAGCATGAAGATTTATTCATAGAAATAAATATGTACAAAGACAACGCGAAGTTTTGCGGTCAATATTCTTCAAATCTGAAAGTAAAAAAGACAAGTATAAATCTAGTGTAAATTTATTTCAGTATAGAACAAGTACCGAACTGGTACGTGGCAAAGGCGTGAATGACGAACACTCTGTACACCTGTATGTACCACCCGTGCATATCACTGACCATAGAAACTGACCAATCAGAAAGGCATACACCTGCCTTTACCCCAGTCATATAAGCACTTTACCCCAGTCGTAAAATGCAACGTAGATAAACACATTTATTGTCTAATTCGCTCTGCTCAAACGACAATAAAATATTTATCAACTAAACACAACACCAAATGGGAGTCGCCTCTTGCCACGCACGCAGCATGAAAAACAAAGAACGGGAAAAATGAAAACAATATTATATACAATATGTACTAGTATTTAATGAATTCAATAATTTAAAGACCCAAATTTAAAGAAACAGACAATAAAGAAGGTAAATTTTCTTTAACGTAGCCATCTTTGGCTTTGTCAGATTTCCATCTGCCATGCTTCTTAAACAATCTGTCCGAAATGCCAGCATTGGCAGCTGCTGTAGCACCACCCGATCTCAGGGAGTGTAATCCGAATACTGTCGGGTCCAAACCCAGAAAGACTAACTTTTCAAGAAGAAGTTCTCTTACTCTGGTATACGATAATTTGCCTACCTTGCGTAATTGATAAGTAGAGGTCTTTTTACAAAAAGACAACTGTCTGAAAAGAAAACCAGAGTTTGAAGTATCGAGCTTGGCTAGAGACATGTAGTCTTTCAGAATTTGAACCGGACATGCTATAGAATCTAATTTAGCTATAAAAATCCGACGACCTTCTCTTAATTGATCAGTCTTACTTTTTTCAATAAACAAGGTCATATACTGATCATGAAACTCAATATCTGAACATTTCAAGTTCACCAATTCGGAAAATCTCAAAAAACCAGAGTATGCAGTAACACACATGGCAACCGTACGTTTGTCATAAAGATTAGAATTTTGGCCAAAATGTTTCACCATACTTTGCAAAATGTTAGGAGAAATAGGTTCTTTCGGAATTGATTGTCTGCCTAATAATCTTTTTTCACCTTGAGTCGAGCTTCTCACAAGAAAGGAATCGCAAGGGTTCGAAAAACCAGCTATTTCGTGTGCCCATTTTATGCTATAAACGGTTTGATCCAATTTTGACGCACCACATCCCTTTCTCACAAGATGATTTATATAAAGACTAATGTAATAACCAGTAGACGGTAAAGGAGAAACACCATAGTCTGAACACCATTTACACCATTGCTTGAAATTGCTGTTGTAGTTTTTGAAAGTGCTATCAGATTTCGACTTCAAAATTAAAGTAGGAAGTGTAGCGGCCAAATCTCCCAAGGCCGAATTGTCTTCTTGAAGATAACGAGTCCAATCACCAAATCGAAATGCATCTGTAATTCGTAAAGGAAAAAACCTTCGATAAATATTTTTGATCATAAAAATTTAAATCAACACTCGATGTAGAGTCATAAATCTTACTGCACAAATGGTGCACCATACCATGCATATAAATTTGCTTCACAGATATTAAAGCTTGGGAACCAAATGGTTACCCTACATATATCGATCAGATCAGCCAAGTGGCGACTGTAAAACCTGGGAACCAAGTGGTTACCCGAAATGTAATCATACATCCGTGTCTAATGTCCGCCAAATGGCGACAAAATCTGGGAACCAAGTGGTTACCCTATAAGTAATAATTCATCAATGAAACGAATCATGTAATCACAACTGCCTTTTTTTTTTTTTTCTTAACAAGATCAAAACAAAAGAACAGTTTGTTGCAAATATATTCATTCAGCATACATAATACAAGATTCTATAATCTTTAGAATCACATATATGTTCGTAATCGAGAAAATCTAAATGAAGAAACACAAATGAGATCAAATCATAACTTGTTTTCAACATCAAGCGGAACGATTCTAGTTACAATGACATGACTCGAGAAATTGTCAGATCCAAAAATGGAATTTTTATCTGAGCCTGGTACAAAAATATCATATGGTTCTGTAAATTCTAAAACATCAGAAATGTAGGAGTGTGTCTGCCAACAGTTCTTAAAAATGAGTGGCCAGAAGGGGGCGGATGGCCATTTGGGAACTACCAGGGTTCCAAGGGCTTTACATGTGACACAATGCCTAATGACCTTTGATACGAGGACAGGAGGGGGACTAACCAATTGTTGTGCCCACTCCAGTCCATAGAAAAGGCGTCTATACCGGAAGTTCCTGGCGTCGCAAATCTAGAGGAAAACAAAGGAAGCTTACAGTTTTGACTATTTGCAAATCTATGAAAAGAATGTGGACCAACCAATTTGTCGACAAATTGAAAAAATTCTGTAGACACTCCCCAGTCGTCGAAATCAAAAAATCTTACTAAATGAATCCGCTACTGTATTCAAAGACCGGGGAATCCATTGTACTTCCAAGTCTATAGAATTGCGAGCGCAAATCGAAAAAACAGAGATAGCGAGCCTATGTAAATGAGGCTTGGAACTTCCGATACTAACAATGGAAGCCGCACACTTACTGTCCGTAAAACATTTAACACGCTTCCCCTGGATACGATTCTGAAACTCTATAAGATATAATTCAATTGCTTTCAGTTCTCGCCAAGTAGAACTCATGGAAATTTCCGAATCATTCCACATATAATGAAAAATGTTAAATTCAGAAAACTGTGTATAGGCTGCACAAGCAAAACTACTTGCATCTGTGAAAACAACTACAGTAGGTAAGTCATCGGAGCATAACCTCTTTGTGTTTAAGCTAACCGAGCTTGACCTCCAAAACCACAACTCACCGATCACTGCCTGATCACACAAACAAAACTCTCTATCCCAGGACAGTCGCGCTTCGATGCACCTAAACAAAAACCTTGTTTTGATACGTGCCACATTCCCAATAACAGGCATCATAGAAATTACTCGAACCCCTACCCTAGCTAGACGACGAGCAGTGACCGAACATAAATTAGAGAGAACACTATCAATACCCTCTAAAAGATCCAAAATGCGACGCTCGGGAATGCTTATACTATAAGTACTAGAATCCCAACACAGACCTAACCAGGAAATAGACTGAGAAGGAACAAAAACGGATTTTTCAATGTTGACCAAAAATCCTGCTTCTCTTAGCGAACGAAAAACAAACTGGGCTACTGATAATGTATTCTGATAGGTACTATTAATGCACCAACCGTCATCGAGATATAAAACGATATTCAGACCATGTTCACGCCAGAACTTAACCATAGGTCGCAAGCATTTGGTGAACACGTATGGAGCTGACGTCAATCCAAATGGTAAAACGGTAAAAACGTAGTTCTGACCTTGCCAACAAAACCCAAGATAAGTACGGCACCATTCGGCTATGTCGATATGGTGGTACCCGGATTTCAAGTCAAACTTGAACATAAAATGTTGACCTTGAAAATATGTAAGCGCGACCTTGTAATCTTCGAACTTGACTTTGGCCTTCCAAACATAACGATTTAACTCGTGAAGATCTAGAATAAGCCTCTTTTTACCAGATTTGTTAAGTGCTACAGTAAGAGGACTGACAACTTTAGGGGTAGATTTGACCTTGATTATACAATTTTTACTGAGTAAATCTGACACAGCTTCAGTTACAAAGTCAACATTTTCCATTGCTGATCTATTATTCTTACGAACCATCGCGGGGGGGTGTAACTACAAAAGGTATAGAATAACCATTTTCAATGATATTCAGTACAAAATCATTAGCTTGAATAGTTTTCCAAAAAGATAAATGATTATGTAATCTACCTTTAACGTTGTCACTTTTCTGATCAAAATCAATTTCACAAGAAATATGATTTTCACTATTAATCAATATGTCACGTAAAGAGGAAGTATCAAAGTACTTATCATTTATATCACTGCTGCTTTGACTGACGATCTGAGGTCTTTGGGCAGTCCTTCCTCCAATGCCCGGATTCGTTACATGCGAAACAGATATCCGAGGGCTGGGCTCCGATCCTCCTGAAGCCACGAAAATTACTGTCTGGATTCGGATAAGTAGCGGAAGCTTTAGGTCTGATCCCCGTTCCATAAGTAGGGTTGGGCTTAATACGATCACGGTCCTGACGGTCCTGAATGAAGCTGGACGTCTTACGGCGTTGCTTTCTCGCTCGAATGGCTCTATACTCGGCGGAGCGCATGCGTTTCTCGTCGTCAGAATCGGATGCAAGTTCGTCAGATAAGTACTCTCTGACCGTATCCCAGCCTCCGGGTGACTTGTCTGCCAATTTAATACATTTGTTGCGTTTACGCAGTTGTTCAGTGGCGGATTAACATAGGTCCGAAACTGTGCGGAAGTCCCTGTCTTCAGAAGCACGGCTAATTTTAGCGAAAAAATCAATAATAGTGTCATTAAACTCATACTGCTTCTGGTTCCCAGTGAACTTAAACTTGTAGGAATGGTCAGTTTTGATTTTCTTGACTATTTCGTCCTTCCTGAGCTCCGACAACTCGGAAAATTCTCTTTTGAACGAAGAGAACTTAGAGTCCAAATAACCTCTAAATAAATCAAATGCAGCAAAGGCTGAACTTTCTTCCGAAGAATGGTCAGTTCTAACGTTATGAACAGGTAAAGCATTAGAATGTTCAGGGCGTTCCTCGTCGCTCATAATTTATTTCAGTATAGAACAAGTACCGAACTGGTACGTGGCAAAGGCGTGAATGACGAACACTCTGTACACCTGTATGTACCACCCGTGCATATCACTGACCATAGAAACTGACCAATCAGAAAGGCATACACCTGCCTTTACCCCAGTCATACAAGCACTTTACCCCAGTCGTAAAATGCAACGTAGATAAATACATTCATAGCGTTGACATAAGATTGATAAGCACCATGATAGTCACCACAGAGCTGCTGACTTATACCCAGGATCTCCCATGATACAGCCTTATACCGATAGTAGATATGATGACCATCGTCGTGGTTAACAAGTGTCTGAATCTCACACAGAACACCTACATGTAGTCGTGAATGACTGAGGAAGAGTAGGAAGTTAAGAAACACTAATGGCGGAATTATTAACAAATTGTAATACAACACATATTTTTTTTCATTCATTCCCGTTGTTCCCACGCAGTTAACAAGAGCACAATTCATGTTGCTTCCACAATAATCATAAAATATTGCATTTCTATATGCCAATACTGTTTATTCGGAACTCAGTAGCTTGTTTGAAGTCATTATATTTATCATTAAGAGCGTTAACACAAGATTGATAAGCACCATTATAGTCACCACAGAGCTGCTGACATATACCAAGGATCTCCCATGATATAGCCTTATACTGATAGTTGATATGATGACCATCGTCATAGTGAACAAGTCTCTGAAGCTTACACAGAACACCATGTGCGCCATTGGTTCCATATACATGTAGCCGTGAAAGACTGAGGAGGAGTAGGAAGTTTAGAAACACTAATGGCGGAATGGTCAATCCACCTCCACTTATTTCTACGCAAGCATAACATTCCATGTATAACTCCTCAATCGATGTTTCAGGTCTATATTTATAATGATTAATGAGATATGTTTTGATGATCATGTCATAAGTCATGCCTTGTTGTCTACATCCTAAGATAAAGTCGCGATCGAGATTCCACAGATACATATATGGTTGTCTCTGAAGTTTCTCTTTTATACAACGAACAGTTTCTACAGTTTTCTTGTAATTACCATTTCTGTATAAACAAACAGCAGAATAGACTTCATTTGAATACAATGTTGTTTTTGTCCGACTAAAGATAGATTGACAAGTGTTAATAGACTGGTAACTTATTTTGTTTGCAGTAAGTCTTCATTTGCAGGATTCGCTATGCAGAGCGAGGGCTATGCTCTGAAATATGTAGTTTACTCTCAGTCTTATGGTTGCCGCCATTACATCTGATGTAGGTATCAGGCAGGCAGTATTCCATAGTGTTTCAAATAGGTCATCTTTAGAAGGAAGACCCAATTCACTACATAAAGCTATCGACGCAACTCTCAGTAGTTCACCTATTCTTGAATTATCGTCTTCATTTGTCGGCAAGAAATTGACAAGAAAAGGTTGATTTATCACTACAGATAATTTCCCATACAATGATGGACAACGGAGAAGACACCGATATCCTTCATCATACAATGTACGTAACTTTAACATTAAATTCCTCTGGTGGCTTCCAAATATTTTACCATAAAACATATTATGTTCTGGTATGAAGAAGTTAGGACAGTATCCTACAGACACCCAGTTCATGATACGACTGAAAACATTCCAGGTTTTTTCGATTAAATTCGGTGGTGACCAATTGTAAGGGTTATCTGATATTTCACAAAATACGGCAGTTTTCATGAAGTATGAGCATAAAAGTTCACCAGTCTCAGGAATCTTCTTCAGTACTTCATTCAAAAATATTTTCATCAATCCATAGCAGAGGAATTGACAGTGGTTCATTGAGTGAATCAGTTTCTTTTCAGCTAGAGAGAATGATATCCTCCATTCCAGATCTATTAATTCATTATCTGTTTGTTGTTTGCTGTAGATAGGAACGAAGAGACATCCGTCTTTACATATATCTGTAAGTACATCTAAAGAAGGCCAACCATAACGGAGGGACCTATAGATAAATGATTCGGCCCGTGTCGGCCAGATTTGGCTTTTCAGTGTGTAAGCGGCGTCATTTTCCTGGCCATTTATGAACACACCAGTACTACATGGACCATGAATTCTTCTATTCCTGCTTGCCAGATGAGATTCTCTGGCAATTTTACTACTAAAATAGACACTATTTCCTCTTACAACTAGCCAGTTTTGATATTCTAATTTCCTATAATCATGTCTGATAAATCTTAACAATGCAAATCCCGGAGCGATGTTATCAGTTTCCATACAAAGTACAGTGGGAATGTCTGATGTATCAAATACATGACTCGATATGCCATGAAGGACTACAATGTTTCTGTCAATCTGCATAAAGTCAAAATCTGATGATTCAAAATTAAATCCCTCAGCCATACTTCCACTACATATATTTGTAAGAGGTAGTGATGTATCACATGACCAAATGGTATCAATGAGTTCATATGTCTGTTGATTTATATACGCTCCACTCAGACAAAGATGAAATTTCCGTCTCTGGTGTAAATTTGTATTTCTCACTAAGTAGATCGTGATAGAACCTTTGAATATGTCCTTTCTTATTTATGCCTCATATAAAATCATCACTGTTCTTTCCTCAATATACTCCGGTTGTGGTATCATCCTATTGCATGTTTCAACAACGTGCACTTTGTTCTAATTATTGTGCATGTTACCTTGATTATGTTGATTATAGACGAATAATTTGAATATCGACATGAATAATCTGTATCTTCGCACAATAATTGACTTTATGAGAGAGTGGACTGTTTTGGTATGATAAATACTGTTTCAACCAATTTCGTTTTCTATTCATTTGTTTTCCCTTCGACATTCATCTATCTGTGTTAATTCCATCGATCACTATTCAAAGTGGTATGACCTTTGACTTTGTTCTTATTATGTTAAATGCCTTTACTGTAACGAAATGTAATCACTGCAGGTTCTTACATTCTCGCTACTTGCAGTAGGGAGTCGTTTATATAAGAAGTAAACGGAGATGATATTTGAATTAAAAAAAAAAGTTGTGACAAATTATGACGCAGATTCCGTAAACCAAGACGAAATTGGATGCAAGTTTTGGGAAAAAAAAGAGAATACTGCGTGATGCATGACGATTTAGTTGAAGCTTCTTTGGATATATAGAATAAAAGGGCGTGTCTCTAAAAGTGTCGTTTTCCGGACAATCCAGAAATAATGTGGTGTCTTTAAATACCGAAAAGAAATCAGTTGGACATTCAACTAACTATTTGCAAGGTTAAATGAAAGAAACAATTCAGGAAGATATTTTGAAGGATTCTAGTTCGAAAAACCTGACCTAAACCCAGCCTTTGACGGTTATTTGCACCGGGGGGGGGGGGGGGGGGGGGGCTGGGGGACTGGGTCAAAATAACCGTCAAAGGCTTGATTTAGGTCAGGTATTTCGGACCAGAAAAAGTCGCGCAAAAATCTTAATTATAAATAAAATCAAAAAGATGGGAAGAAATTAGACCGAAGAAAACAAAACGGACTGAACTATAGTGTCTCTTACATTGTCATCTCCGACACAACAGCCGAATCTTTAAATATGTAAGATTGTGCTGGATTTTGTCCACTCCGGACAAAAATAGCAAAAATTGGAGTAATCCGTACCACGATACATGGAATTCTTGTCGCGCGATTTCTAAATATGGATGTAACGGTTGTCCTGTAGATATCAAAGAACATTTACCTATGACTGTCCAATTTTTAATCTAGGTCGCGTATATTTTTTCCAATAAACGCGACCTAGATTTGATATTGGACAGTCAAAGGTAAATTTCGGACTGTTCGAACAAAGGCATGACGTCACATCAATGTTTTAACGACGATATACATGCCGCAAACCGATACACTTGACATGTTTTAAAATATATTCCTACGTGTACATAAATTTGCAGGTTACGTTACAAGCTTTCTCGCAATTTGTACTTATGATGTCATTATTCTCTATTTACTTTAGATCAAATGACGTCATCCTATGAGGTATGGCAATAGCTATGGTACAGTTGTAAACAGCTTTTATGCGTATAAACAACATCACAAGTAAAATCTTTTAAAATATTCCACGCCTATTAATAAAAAAACATGTGTTTGTGAAACACGAATGCCTCCGTTGGAATCTTTGACAATAAACCAGCTGTAATGGAAACGGTATTGTATACTCCGAGGTCAAGGCCACAAGCTCAAGCATTTTGGTATCAATGGATAGGACTTGTCACAAGGAATACACATGTGAAATATGAAAGCCCTATCACTTATTCAAAAGTAATGGCCAATGTTAAAGATTTTGCTGACAAACAGACAAACAGACAAATGGACACGCCAAAATTTGCCCCCGAATTTCCGATTACAAGGGCGTAAAAATGTATTCAAAATATGATTTCTCGCCATTGAGGTAAACAAGGAGCAGTTTAGATTTTGGGGCGCAGTGAGTTCTGTAAGTCGATGTTCGTCCTCTTTAGCAACGTCACTTCTTAAGTGACAGGTGAGACCCCAGAGGGGTATACAGAATTCAAATACGTCGCATAAATAAGAATAGGGATAAACGCACTGTGCTTTGTGGTTCCGACAGGTATATGTTGGATATACTGTTGGAAACATACGTAATACCGTCGGGGAAGAGCCCACAAAACACAGTACGTTTATCCCCTAAACACAACGCATGGACCAAAGCAAAGGAGGGGATCTCCAACAAAGCACACTTGTAAATTTATATAACAAACACTATCATGGCAGATTGTTAATTGTTTTATGTGTAGCCTTTTGTGTTTGATGTTCCTTTGATGTGATTTGGTGTTCCTTGTTTATTTTTATGTCTCTTGATTTGTGTTTTACATGGGATGTTTTGGTGTTTTGCTGTGAGACTGTAACCGAGTGCAACCAAGAAAAGAAATTTGTTCCGATCTAGGATGAAGAATAATTTTGTTTCAATGGATCACGTGCCTGCTTAAGGATAACAAGAAATATGGAATCTACAGGTCTCCTTGGTTATAGCTCCTAATAATACGGGAATGATCCAACTCTTTACCTTCACGAAGAAAAACTAATTTTGATGCACCACACACGTCTTTCCGATAGAAAAATCTTCATCCGTGATGCTTCCAGACAAAGGGATATTCAGACAGAGTCACAATTCATTTCAGTTGCGCCCGCTGGTTTTATTTTATTGAATTTAAATAGGTGCAATCTTTTGTAGAAAGTGCGTGACTTCAAATTCCATGTAGGGTCGACTCAGTAGCAAAATTAAATAAAATCGATGACCAAAATAGCATTGGAGGGATGGTGCTCTGATGTTTATCTCCCTGAACTTGAATAATTTTAGATGAAATTTGGTAAACATGGTAACAGTTGTAAAAATCATAAATATTTTTGAAAAATTCCTAATGTCGCAAAGTGAGTGGATTTCGGTATTTTTCATTCTGGCACAGCCGAAAGTCCGTGGTCGACTACATGTCCTTTTAACAATTTCCGAACATGTCCAATGTTTATGTACAATCTTTTCAACAACTTCAAGAATAAAGCAAATTTCATTTACCTGAAGAACCAGGCTAGAATTAAGCATAATCTTATGAAAAAAAGTGGATTCTCGTTTGATAACCATTATAATTTCACAGAACAGTTCTGAAATAACTAGTCATGAGACAAAAGATGGGGGCGCTGCATTAAATCTGAAACACTTTGCTTGAAAGAAAGGGGGGATCTCCAACAACACTCGGTTAAAGCACCAACAGGAAAACCCCAAAACACCCAATGCAGATACACAGAGCAGACATGCACAGAAATAGATGCAAAAGGTACAAGGAACAACAAATCACATATAATGTAGAAATATCATCAAACACAAATGACTACACATAAAATGACGACACCAATCGATGCAGACTTATAATAGGACGGCCATCTGCCACGCTAGTAGCAGACGGTGTGGTTATCTGGATTACGTGCGCACATCCCTCCGAATTTTCCGATTATCCAGAGGTATCGAAGAACGTAAAATTGTTGTGCAAAATTACCTCTTCACTGTAAGATAACCATACAAACGGTATCACTCTTCAGAGAGGAATTTTAAAACAAAGGAGGGGATCTCAAACAACACCAGGTTGTAGCACCCACAGCAAAACCCTAAAACACCCAATGCAAAAACACAAAGCAGACAAGCACAGAAAGAGACGCGTAAGGGACAAGGAACGTCAACGCACAACACAGAAACATCAAACACAAAGGACTACACATAAACCAACGAGACCAATGGGCAACCGGTGCCGACTTAGGACGGCCATCTGCCACGGAAATAGCAGAAGGTATGGTTATCCTGGATCCTGGGATCCACAACCTTCCCACTTTTCCGATTACCCAGAGGTCTCGAAGAACGCACAATTGTGGTGTAAAACAACCTCCTCACTGTCAGATGAAAACACCTATACATCCAAACATGTCTGGTGAAAAAAATGTCTGGTGAAAAAATGTCTGGTCTGGTGAAAAAAATGTCTGGTGAACGGATTTTTTTGTCAAAAAGGCTGTTATCTGGTATCAGAGTTGTGACATTTTTTCAGACATTTGTATCCGATAAAACTTGTGCTCAGGTAATCCAGAGAGCTACACATTTGTCATTAGAAAATCAGATTACTTTCATTTCACATGATATATAATATGAATCAAGGCAAAACCTTTTTGTGCGATCGGAGAGAAAATAAATATGATTTAATCAACCAAAATTTTTTTTATTATTCTCTTGCATTTAAGACTATGATGGTTTATCTTATCTTACAATATTTGTAAAACTTTCTGTTTGATGATAGCCAAAAAAGGTAGTTAGAGCGAGTGGAAACACGGAAGTATTTGTTCTTTTCGTAGAGACCAGCAGATAAAAAAGGGGGGCTAAAATATCATTAAAATCTTCAACATATTTCTTTTTTTATGTTGTCGCATCTTAAACTATGATAATGTATCATATTTTATACTTTGAGTTAAATGACTGCCCCCCCCCCGTCCTAAGTCGGCACCGATTGTCCTTTGGTCTTGTTAGTTTATGTGTAGTCATTTGTAATTCATGTTTCTATGTGATTTGACGTTTCTTGTAACATTTGTGTCTATTTCTGCGTGTATCTGCTTTGTGTTTTTGCAATGGGTAATTTGGGTTTTTGTTGTAGGTGCTGCAACCGTGTGTTGTTGGCGATCCCCTATATCTTATTACAAAATTTAACTTCCATCCAACTCCCAAAAATCGTTTAAGCACAAATTGTTTAAGTCTTTGAATCAGTTACGTTGATATATCTGATTCGAAAATGATTCATGGTTTGTTTATTTATTAATTTCTTACGTAATATGTAAGGTACAAAGCAAATGAATTGTACATAACGCTGTAGAAGCTAAATACATGATGTACTAGTACTACGTACAGTCTTGTCGGAATTATTCTCCTTTTTTTGGAATTACCAATTATAATAGTAAATTCGATAAATGTGTATTCAATCACTATACAATGTGGATATTTGTTCATTTCAAACAGGTTATTAAAATCAAGCCATTCGAGTCTCTTTACATTTTAATATTCACAAACATTATCAGAATCATCCGAAAAATATATCTTAATATGAGAAAAGACTACATATTCTAGCTATTGTTGCTTCTTTGAATCCATTACATTTATCGTTAAGAGCGTTAACATAAGATTGATAAGCACCATGATAGTCACCACAGAGCTGCTGACATATACCCAGGATCTCCCATGATATCGCTTTAAACGGAAAGAAGATATGATGACCATATTCATAGTTAACAAGTGTCTGAAGCTCACACAGAACATCATGTGCGACATCGGTTCCATATAGTCGTGAAAGACTGAGGAAGAGTAGGAAGTGTAGAAACACTAATGGCGGAATGGTCAAATCACCTCCACTTGTTTCTACGCAAGCATGACTTTCTATGTACAACTCCTCAATCGATGTTTCAGGTCTATATTTATAATAATTAATGACATATGTTTTGATGATCATGTCAAAAGTCATGCCTTGTTGTCTGCATCCTAAGATAACGTCGCGATCCAGATTCCACACATACATATATGGTTGTCTCTGAAGTTTTTCTTTTATACAACGAACAGTTTCTATAGTTTTCTTGTAATTGCCATTTCTGTATAAACAAACAGCAGAATAGACTTCATTTGAATACAATGTTGTTTTTGTCCGACGAAGGATAGATTGACAAGTGTTAATAGACTGGTAACTTATTTTGTTTGCAGTGAGTCTTCGATTGCAGGAATCGCTATGAAAAACGAGAGCTATGCTATGAAGTATGTAGTTTACTCTCAGTCTTATGGTTGCCGCCATTACATCTGATGTAGGTATCAGGCAGGAAGTATTCCAAAGTGTTTCAAATGGGTCATCTTTAGAAGGAAGACCCAATTCACTACATAAAGGTATCAACGCAACTCTCAGTAGTTCACCTATTCTTGAATTATCGTCTTCATTTGTCGGCAAGAAATTGACAAGAAAAGGTTGATTTATCACTACAGATAATTTCCCATACAATGATGAACAACGGAGAAAACACAAATATCCTTCATCATACAATGTACGTAAAATTAACATTAAATTCCTCTGGTGGCTTCCATATATTTTGTCATAAAACATATTATGTTCTGGTATGAAGTAGTTAGGACAGTATCCTACAGACACCCAGTTCATGATACGACGGAAAACATTCCATGTTTTCTTCATGAAATTCGATGGTGTCCAGTTGTAAGGGTTTTCTGATATTTCACAAAATACGGCAGTTTTCATGAAGTATGAACATAAAAGTTCACCGGTCTCAGGAATCTTCTTCAACACTTCATTCAAAAATATTTTCATCAATCCATAGCAGAGGAACTGACAGTGATTCATTGAGTGAATCAATTTCTTCTCTGCAACTGAGAATGATATCCTCCATTCCAGATCTATTAATTCATTATCTGTTTGTTGTTTGCTGTAGATAGGAACGAAGAGACATCCGTCTTTACATATATCTGTAAGTACATCTAAAGAAGGCCAACCATAACGGAGGGACCTATAGATAAATGATTCGGCCCGCGTCGGCCAGATTTGGCTTTTCAGTGTGTAAGCGGCGTCATTTTCCTGGCCATTTATGAACACACCAGTACTACATGGACCATGAATTCTTCTATTCCTGCTTGCCAGATGAGATTCTCTGGCAATTTTACTACTAAAATAGACACTATTTCCTCTTACAACTAGCCAGTTTTGATATTCTAATTTCCTATAATCATGTCTGATAAATCTTAACAATGCAAATCCCGGAGCGATGTTATCAGTTTCCATACAAAGTACAGTGGGAATGTCTGATGTATCAAATACATGACTCGATATGCCATGAAGGACTACAATGTTTCTGTCAATCTGCATAAAGTCAAAATCTGATGATTCAAAATTAAATCCCTCAGCCTTACTTCCACTACATATATTTGTAAGAGGTCGTGATGTATCACATGACCAAATGGTATCAATGAGTTCATATGTCTGTTGATTTATATTCACTTTAAATTTTGATCCTACAATGTCATTAACTATACTGTATAATCCTTTAGAAATAAGGCAATGTTCTTCCAGAGGATATGCCGAAGCCATTTTGAAATGTAACAATTTGATTTCCGCTTTCCTTTCAAGTCTGAAGTACCCACTGACATATTATAAATACACTTTTTTTTAAATAAATTCTTTCACTTTCTTCCTATTGAGACATAAAAATTTACACTCGTGACGGACAATTTTCATCTTTTTCCTCTTTCCGCTACGCTCCACTCAGACAAAGATGAAATTTCCGTCTCTGGTGTAAATTTGTATTTCTCACTAAGTAGATCGTGATAGAACCTTTGAATATGTCCTTTCTTATTTATGCCTCATATAAAATCATCACTGTTCTTTCCTCAATATACTCCGGTTGTGGTATCATCCTATTGCATGTTTCAACAACGTGCACTTTGTTCTAATTATTGTGCATGTTACCTTGATTATGTTGATTATAGACGAATAATTTGAATATCGACATGAATAATCTGTATCTTCGCACAATAATTGACTTTATGAGAGAGTGGACTGTTTTGGTATGATAAATACTGTTTCAACCAATTTCGTTTTCTATTCATTTGTTTTCCCTTCGACATTAATCTATCTGTGTTAATTCCTTCAACTAAATCCCATCTACCCATTGCTTGTACGGATCAATTTCTAGTAAGTTCCATAATATTGAGATACTAATGTCTAACGATTGGTCCATATGTATAAGTATTGGATATACGCCGAAAACAATTCATTCTTAAAGATATTGGACAGTTTGAGGCCCGCAGGGCCGAAACTGTCCAATATCTTTAAGAATGTATTGATTGAGGCGTATATCGTACTTAAAGCATTGATCACTATTCAAAGTGGTATGACCTTTGACTTTGTTCTTATTATGTTAAATGCCTTTACTGTAACGAAATGTAATCACTGCAGGTTCTAACATTCTCGCTACTTGCAGTAGGGAGTCGTTTATATAAGAAGTAAACGGAGGTGATATTTGAATTAAAAAAAAAGTTGTGACAAATTATGACGCAGATTCCGTAAACCAAGACGAAATTGGATGCAAGTTTTGGGAAAAAAAAGAGAATACTGCGTGATGCATGACGATTTAGTTGAAGCTTCTTTGGATATATAGAATAAAAGGGCGTGTCTCTAAAAGTGTCGTTTTCCGGACAATCAAGAAATAATGTGGTGTCTTTAAATACCGAAAAGAAATCAGTCGGACATTCAACTAACTATTTGCAAGGTTAAATGAAAGAAACAATTCAGGAAGATATTTTGAAGGATTCTAGTTCGAAAAACCTGACCTAAACCCAGCCTTTGACGGTTATTTGCACCGGGGGGGGGGCTGGGGGACTGGGTCAAAATAACCGTCAAAGGCTTGATTTAGGTCAGGTATTTCGGACCAGAAAAAGTCGCGCAAAAATCTTAATTATAAATAAAATCAAAAAGATGGGAAGAAATTAGACCGAAGAAAACAAAACGGACTGAACTATAGTGTCTCTTACATTGTCATCTCCGACACAACAGCCGAATCTTTAAATATGTAAGATTGTGCTGGATTTTGTCCACTCCGGACAAAAATAGCAAAAATTGGAGTAATCCGTACCACGATACATGGAATTATTGTCGCGCGATTTCTAAATATGGATGTAACGGTTGTCCTGTAGATATCAAAGAACATTTACCTATGACTGTCCAATTTTTAATCTAGGTCGCGTATATTTTTTCCAATAAACGCGACCTAGATTTGATATTGGACAGTCAAAGGTAAATTTCGGACTGTTCGAACAAAGGCATGACGTCACATCAATGTTTTAACGACGATATACATGCCGCAAACCGATACACTTGACATGTTTTAAAATATATTCCTACGTGTACATAAATTTGCAGGTTACGTTACAAGCTTTCTCGCAATTTGTACTTATGATGTCATTTTTCTCTATTTACTTTAGATCAAATGACGTCATCCTATGAGGTATGGCTATAGCTATGGTACAGTTATAAACAGCTTTTATGCGTATAAACAACATCACAAGTAAAATCTTTTAAAATATTCCACGCCTATTAATAAAAAAACATGTGTTTGTGAAACACGAATGCCTCCGTTGGAATCTTTGACAATAAACCAGCTGTAATGGAAACGGTATTGTATACTCCGAGGTCAAGGCCACAAGCTCAAGCATTTTGGTATCAATGGATAGGACTTGTCACAAGGAATACACATGTGAAATATGAAAGCCCTATCACTTATTCAAAAGTAATGGCCAATGTTAAAGATTTTGCTGACAAACAGACAAACAGACAAATGGACACGCCAAAATTTGCCCCCGAATTTCCGATTACAAGGGCGTAAAAATGTATTCAAAATATGATTTCTCGCCATTGAGGTAAACAAGGAGCAGTTTAGATTTTGGGGCGCAGTGAGTTCTGTAAGTCGATGTTCGTCCTCTTTAGCAACGTCACTTCTTAAGTGACAGGTGAGACCCCAGAGGGGTATACAGAATTCAAATACGTCGCATAAATAAGAATAGGGATAAACGCACTGTGCTTTGTGGTTCCGACAGGTATATGTTGGATATACTGTTGGAAACATACGTAATACCGTCGGGGAAGAGCCCACAAAACACAGTACGTTTATCGCCTAAACACAACGCATGGACCAAAGCAAAGGAGGGGATCTCCAACAAAGCACACTTGTAAATTAATATAACAAACACTATCATGGCAGATTGTTAATTGTTTTATGTGTAGCCTTTTGTGTTTGATGTTCCTTTGATGTGATTTGGTGTTCCTTGTTTATTTTTGTGTCTCTTGATTTGTGTTTTACATGGGATGTTTTGGTGTTTTGCTGTGAGACTGTAACCGAGTGCAACCAAGAAAAGAAATTTGTTCCGATCTAGGATGAAGAATAATTTTGTTTCAATGGATCACGTGCCTGCTTAAGGATAACAAGAAATATGGAATCTACAGGTCACCTTGGTTATAGCTCCTAATAATACGGGAATGATCCAACTCTTTACCTTCACGAAGAAAAACTAATTTTGATGCACCACACACGTCTTTCCGATAGAAAAATCTTCATCCGTGATGCTTCCAGACAAAGGGATATTCAGACAGAGTCACAATTCATTTCAGTTGCGCCCGCTGGTTTTATTTTATTAAATTTAAATAGGTGCAATCTTTTGTAGAAAGTGCGTGACTTCAAATTCCATGTAGGGTCGACTCAGTAGCAAAATTAAATAAAATCGATGACCAAAATAGCATTGGAGGGATGGTGCTCTGATGTTTATCTCCCTGAACTTGAATAATTTTAGATGAAATTTGGTAAACATGGTAACAGTTGTAAAAATCATAAATATTTTTGAAAAATTCCTAATGTCGCAAAGTGAGTGGATTTCGGTATTTTTCATTCTGGCACAGCCGAAAGTCCGTGGTCGACTACATGTCCTTTTAACAATTTCCGAACATGTCCAATGTTTATGTACAATCTTTTCAACAACTTCAAGAATAAAGCAAATTTCATTTACCTGAAGAACCAGGCTAGAATTAAGCATAATCTTATGAAAAAAAGTGGATTCTCGTTTGATAACCATTATAATTTCACAGAACAGTTCTGAAATAACTAGTCATGAGACAAAAGATGGGGGCGCTGCATTAAATCTGAAACACTTTGCTTGAAAGAAAGGGGGGATCTCCAACAACACTCGGTTAAAGCACCAACAGGAAAACCCCAAAACACCCAATGCAGAAACACAGAGCAGACATGCACAGAAATAGATGCAAAAGGTACAAGGAACAACAAATCACATATAATGTAGAAATATCATCAAACACAAATAACTACACATAAAATGACGACACCAATCGATGCAGACTTATAATAGGACGGCCATCTGCCACGCTAGTAGCAGACGGTGTGGTTATCTGGATTACGTGCGCACATCCCTCCGAATTTTCCGATTATCCAGAGGTATCGAAGAACGTAAAATTGTTGTGCAAAATTACCTCTTCACTGTAAGATAACCATACAAACGGTATCACTCTTCAGAGAGGAATTTTAAAACAAAGGAGGGGATCTCAAACAACACCAGGTTGTAGCACCCACAGCAAAACCCTAAAACACCCAATGCAAAAACACAAAGCAGACAAGCACAGAAAGAGACGCGTAAGGGACAAGGAACGTCAACGCACAACACAGAAACATCAAACACAAAGGACTACACATAAACCAACGAGACCAATGGGCAACCGGTGCCGACTTAGGACGGCCATCTGCCACGGAAATAGCAGAAGGTATGGTTATCCTTGATCCTGGGATCCACAACCTTCCCACTTTTCCGATTACCCAGAGGTCTCGAAGAACGCACAATTGTGGTGTAAAACAACCTCCTCACTGTCAGATGAAAACACCCATACATCCAAACATGCATGTCTGGTGAAAAAAATGTCTGGTGAAAAAATGTCTGGTCTGGTGAAAAAAATGTCTGGTGAACGGATTTTTTTGTCAAAAAGGCTGTTATCTGGTATCAGAGTTGTGACATTTTTTCAGACATTTGTATCCGATAAAACTTGTGCTCAGGTAATCCAGAGAGCTACACATTTGTCATTAGAAAATCAGATTACTTTCATTTCACATGATATATAATATGAATCAAGGCAAAACCTTTTTGTGCGATCGGAGAGAAAATAAATATGATTTAATCAACCAAAATTTTTTTTATTATTCTCTTGCATTTAAGACTATGATGGTTTATCTTATCTTACAATATTTGTAAAACTTTCTGTTTGATGATAGCCAAAAAAGGTAGTTAGAGCGAGTGGAAACACGGAAGTATTTGTTCTTTTCGTAGAGACCAGCAGATAAAAAAGGGGGGCTAAAATATCATTAAAATCTTCAACATATTTCTTTTTTATGTTGTCGCATCTTAAACTATGATAGTGTATCATATTTTATACTTTGAGTTAAATGACTGCCCCCCTCCCGTCCTAAGTCGGCACCGATTGTCCTTTGGTCTTGTTAGTTTATGTGTAGTCATTTGTAATTCATGTTTCTATGTGATTTGACGTTCCTTGTAACATTTGTGTCTATTTCTGCGTGTATCTGCTTTGTGTTTTTGCAATGGGTAATTTGGGTTTTTGTTGTAGGTGCTGCAACCGTGTGTTGTTGGCGATCCCCTATATCTTATTACAAAATTTAACTTCCATCCAACTCCCAAAAATCGTTTAAGCACAAATTGTTTAAGTCTTTGAATCAGTTACGTTGATATATCTGATTCGAAAATGATTCATGGTTTGTTTATTTATGAATTTCTTACGTAATATGTAAGGTACAAAGCAAATGAATTGTACATAACGCTGTGGAAGCTAAATACATGATGTACTAGTACTACGTACAGTCTTGTCGGAAATATTCTGCTTTTTTTGGAATTACCAATTATAATAGTAAATTCGATAAATTTGTATTCAATCACTATACAATGTGGATATTTGTTCATTTCAAACAGGTTATTAAAATCAAGCCATTCGAGTCTCTTTACATTTTAATATTCACAAACATTATCATAATCATCCGAAAAATATATCTTAATATGAGAAAAGACTACATATTCTAGCTATTGTTGCTTCTTTGAATCCATTACATTTATCGTTAAGAGCGTTAACATAAGATTGATAAGCACCATGATAGTCACCACAGAGCTGCTGACATATACCCAGGATCTCCCATGATATCGCTTTAAACGGAAAGAAGATATGATGACCATATTCATAGTTAACAAGTGTCTGAAGCTCACACAGAACATCATGTGCGACATCGGTTCCATATAGTCGTGAAAGACTGAGGAAGAGTAGGAAGTGTAGAAACACTAATGGCGGAATGGTCAAATCACCTCCACTTGTTTCTACGCAAGCATGACTTTCTATGTACAACTCCTCAATCGATGTTTCAGGTCTATATTTATAATAATTAATGACATATGTTTTGATGATCATGTCAAAAGTCATGCCTTGTTGTCTGCATCCTAAGATAACGTCGCGATCCAGATTCCACACATACATATATGGTTGTCTCTGAAGTTTTTCTTTTATACAACGAACAGTTTCTATAGTTTTCTTGTAATTGCCATTTCTGTATAAACAAACAGCAGAATAGACTTCATTTGAATACAATGTTGTTTTTGTCCGACGAAGGATAGATTGACAAGTGTTAATAGACTGGTAACTTATTTTGTTTGCAGTGAGTCTTCGATTGCAGGAATCGCTATGAAAAACGAGAGCTATGCTATGAAGTATGTAGTTTACTCTCAGTCTTATGGTTGCCGCCATTACATCTGATGTAGGTATCAGGCAGGAAGTATTCCAAAGTGTTTCAAATGGGTCATCTTTAGAAGGAAGACCCAATTCACTACATAAAGGTATCGACGCAACTCTCTGTAGTTCACCTATTCTTGAATTATCGTCTTCATTTGTCGGCAAGAAATTGACAAGAAAAGGTTGAATTATCACTACAGATAATTTCCCATACAATGATGAACAACGGAGAAAACACAAATATCCTTCATCATACAATGTACGTAAAATTAACATTAAATTTCTCTGGTGGCTTCCATATATTTTGTCATAAAACATATTATGTTCTGGTATGAAGTAGTTAGGACAGTATCCTACAGACACCCAGTTCATGATACGACGGAAAACATTCCATGTTTTCTTCATGAAATTCGATGGTGTCCAGTTGTAAGGGTTTTCTGATATTTCACAAAATACGGCAGTTTTCATGAAGTATGAACATAAAAGTTCACCGGTCTCAGGAATCTTCTTCAACACTTCATTCAAAAATATTTTCATCAATCCATAGCAGAGGAACTGACAGTGATTCATTGAGTGAATCAATTTCTTCTCTGCAACTGAGAATGATATCCTCCATTCCAGATCTATTAATTCATTATCTGTTTGTTGTTTGCTGTAGATAGGAACGAAGAGACATCCGTCTTTACATATATCTGTAAGTACATCTAAAGACGGCCAACCATAACGGAGAGACCTATAGATAAATGATTCGGCCTGTGTCGGCCAGATTTGGCTTTTCAGTGTGTAAGCGGCGTCATTTTCCTGGTCATTTATGAACACACCAGTACTACATGGACCATGAATTCTTCTATTCCTGCTTGCCAGATGAGATTCTCTGGCAATTTTACTACTAAAATAGACACTATTTCCTCTTACAACTAGACAGTTTGGATATTCTAATTTCCTATAATCATGTCTGATAAATCTTAACAATGCAAATCCCGGAGCGATGTTATCAGTTTCCATACAAAGTACAGTGGGAATGTCTGATGTATCAAATACATGACTCGATATGCCATGAAGGACTACAATGTTTCTGTCAATCTGCATAAAGTCAAAATCTGATGATTCAAAATTAAATCCCTCAGCCTTACTTCCACTACATATATTTGTAAGAGGTCGTGATGTATCACATGACCAAATGGTATCAATGAGTTCATATGTCTGTTGATTTATCTTCACTTTAAATTTTGATCCTACAATGTCATTAACTATACTGTATAATCCTTTAGAAATAAGGCAATGTTCTTCCAGAGGATATGCCGAAGCCATTTTGAAATGTAACAATTTGATTTCCACTTTCCTTTCAAGTCTGAAGTACCCACTGACATATTATAAATACACTTTTTTTTTAATAAATTCTTTCACTTTCTTCCTATTGAGACATAAAAATTTACACTCGTGACGGACAATTTTCATCTTTTTCCTCTTTCCGCTACGCTCCACTCAGACAAAGATGAAATTTCCGTCTCTGGTGTAAATTTGTATTTCTCACTAAGTAGATCGTGATAGAACCTTTGAATATGTCCTTTCTTATTTATGCCTCATATAAAATCATCACTGTTCTTTCCTCAATATACTCCGGTTGTGGTATCATCCTATTGCATGTTTCAACAACGTGCACTTTGTTCTAATTATTGTGCATGTTACCTTGATTATGTTGATTATAGACGAATAATTTGAATATCGACATGAATAATCTGTATCTTCGCACAATAATTGACTTTATGAGAGAGTGGACTGTTTTGGTATGATAAATACTGTTTCAACCAATTTCGTTTTCTATTCATTTGTTTTCCCTTCGACTTTAATCTATCTGTGTTAATTCCTTCAACTAAATCCCATCTACCCATTGCTTGTACGGATCAATTTCTAGTAAGTTCCATAATATTGAGATACTAATGTCTAACGATTGGTCCATATGTATAAGTATTGGATATACGCCGAAAACAATTCATTCTTAAAGATATTGGACAGTTTGAGGCCCGCAGGGCCGAAACTGTCCAATATCTTTAAGAATGTATTGATTGAGGCGTATATCGTACTTAAAGCATTGATCACTATTCAAAGTGGTATGACCTTTGACTTTGTTCTTATTATGTTAAATGCCTTTACTGTAACGAAATGTAATCACTGCAGGTTCTAACATTCTCGCTACTTGCAGTAGGGAGTCGTTTATATAAGAAGTAAACGGAGATGATATTTGAATTAAAAAAAAAAGTTGTGACAAATTATGACGCAGATTCCGTAAACCAAGACGAAATTGGATGCAAGTTTTGGGAAAAAAAAGAGAATACTGCGTGATGCATGACGATTTAGTTGAAGCTTCTTTGGATATATAGAATAAAAGATCGTGTCTCTAAAAGTGTCGTTTTCCGGACAATCAAGAAATAATGTGGTGTCTTTAAATCAGTTGGACATTCAACTAACTATTTGCAAGGTTAAATGAAAGAAACAATTCAGGAAGATATTTTGAAGGAGTCTAGTTCGAAAAACCTGACCTAAACCCAGCCTTTGACGGTTATTTGCACGGGGGGGGGGGGGGGAGCTGGGGGACTGGGTCAAAATAACCGTCAAAGGCTTGATTTAGGTCAGGTATTTCGGACCAGAAAAAGTCGCGCAAAAATCTTAATTATAAATAAAATCAAAAAGATGGGAAGAAATTAGACCGAAGAAAACAAAACGGACTGAACTATAGTGTCTCTTACATTGTCATCTCCGACACAACAGCCGAATCTTTAAATATGTAAGATTGTGCTGGATTTTGTCCACTCCGGACAAAAATAGCAAAAATTGGAGTAATCCGTACCACGATACATGGAATTATTGTCGCGCGATTTCTAAATATGGATGTAACGGTTGTCCTGTAGATTTCAAAGAACATTTACCTATGACTGTCCAATTTTTAATCTAGGTCGCGTATATTTTTTCCAATAAACGCGACCTAGATTTGATATTGGACAGTCAAAGGTAAATTTCGGACTGTTCGAACAAAGGCATGACGTCACATCAATGTTTTAACGACGATATACATGCCGCAAACCGATACACTTGACATGTTTTAAAATATATTCCTACGTGTACATAAATTTGCAGGTTACGTTACAAGCTTTCTCGCAATTTGTACTTATGATGTCATTTTTCTCTATTTACTTTTGATCAAATGACGTCATCCTATGAGGTATGGCTATAGCTATGGTACAGTTGCAAACAGCTTTTATGCGTATAAACAACATCACAAGTAAAATCTTTTAAAATATTCCACGCCTATTAATAAAAAACATGTGTTTGTGAAACACGAATGCCTCCGTTGGAATCTTTGACAATAAACCAGCTGTAATGGAAACGGTATTGTATACTCCGAGGTCAAGGCCACAAGCTCAAGCATTTTGGTATCAATGGATAGGACTTGTCACAAGGAATACACATGTGAAATATGAAAGCCCTATCACTTATTCAAAAGTAATGGCCAATGTTAAAGATTTTGCTGACAAACAGACAAACAGACAAATGGACACACCAAAATTTGCCCCCGAATTTCCGATTACAAGGGCGTAAAAATGTATTCAAAATATGATTTCTCGCCATTGAGGTAAACAAGGAGCAGTTTAGATTTTGGGGCGCAGTGAGTTCTGTAAGTCGATGTTCGTCCTCTTTAGCAACGTCACTTCTTAAGTGACAGGTGAGACCCCAGAGGGGTATACAGAATTCAAATACGTCGCATAAATAAGAATAGGGATAAACGCACTGTGCTTTGTGGTTCCGACAGGTATATGTTGGATATACTGTTGGAAACATACGTAATACCGTCGGGGAAGAGCCCACAAAACACAGTACGTTTATCGCCTAAACACAACGCATGGACCAAAGCAAAGGAGGGGATCTCCAACAAAGCACACTTGTAAATTAATATAACAAACACTATCATGGCAGATTGTTAATTGTTTTATGTGTAGCCTTTTGTGTTTGATGTTCCTTTGATGTGATTTGGTGTTCCTTGTTTATTTTTGTGTCTCTTGATTTGTGTTTTACATGGGATGTTTTGGTGTTTTGCTGTGAGACTGTAACCGAGTGCAACCAAGAAAAGAAATTTGTTCCGATCTAGGATGAAGAATAATTTTGTTTCAATGGATCACGTGCCTGCTTAAGGATAACAAGAAATATGGAATCTACAGGTCTCCTTGGTTATAGCTCCTAATAATACGGGAATGATCCAACTCTTTACCTTCACGAAGAAAAACTAATTTTGATGCACCACACACGTCTTTCCGATAGAAAAATCTTCATTCGTGATGCTTCCAGACAAAGGGATATTCAGACAGAGTCACAATTCATTTCAGTTGCGCCCGCTGGTTTTATTTTATTAAATTTAAATTGGTGCAATCTTTTGTAGAAAGTGCGTGACTTCAAATTCCATGTAGGGTCGACTCAGTAGCAAAATTAAATAAAATCGATGACCAAAATAGCATTGGAGGGATGGTGCTCTGATGTTTATCTCCCTGAACTTGAATAATTTTAGATGAAATTTGGTAAACATGGTAACAGTTGTAAAAATCATAAATATTTTTGAAAAATTCCTAATGTCGCAAAGTGAGTGGATTTCGGTATTTTTCATTCTGGCACAGCCGAAAGTCCGTGGTCGACTACATGTCCTTTTAACAATTTCCGAACATGTCCAATGTTTATGTACAATCCTTTCAACAACTTCAAGAATAAAGCAAATTTCATTTACCTGAAGAACCAGGCTAGAATTAAGCATAATCTTATGAAAAAAAGTGGATTCTCGTTTGATAACCATTATAATTTCACAGAACAGTTCTGAAATAACTAGTCATGAGACAAAAGATGGGGGCGCTGCATTAAATCTGAAACACTTTGCTTGAAAGAAAGGGGGGATCTCCAACAACACTCGGTTAAAGCACCAACAGGAAAACCCCAAAACACCCAATGCAGAAACACAGAGCAGACATGCACAGAAATAGATGCAAAAGGTACAAGGAACAACAAATCACATATAATGTAGAAATATCATCAAACACAAATGACTACACATAAAATGACGACACCAATCGATGCAGACTTATAATAGGACGGCCATCTGCCACGCTAGTAGCAGACGGTGTGGTTATCTGGATTACGTGCGCACATCCCTCCGAATTTTCCGATTATCCAGAGGTATCGAAGAACGTAAAATTGTTGTGCAAAATTACCTCTTCACTGTAAGATAACCATACAAACGGTATCACTCTTCAGAGAGGAATTTTAAAACAAAGGAGGGGATCTCAAACAACACCAGGTTGTAGCACCCACAGCAAAACCCTAAAACACCCAATGCAAAAACACAAAGCAGACAAGCACAGAAAGAGACGCGTAAGGGACAAGGAACGTCAACGCACAACACAGAAACATCAAACACAAAGGACTACACATAAACCAATGAGACCAATGGGCAACCGGTGCCGACTTAGGACGGCCATCTGCCACGGAAATAGCAGAAGGTATGGTTATCCTGGATCCTGGGATCCACAACCTTCCCACTTTTCCGATTACCCAGAGGTCTCGAAGAACGCACAATTGTGGTGTAAAACAACCTCCTCACTGTCAGATGAAAACACCCATACATCCAAACATGCATGTCTGGTGAAAAAAATGTCTGGTGAAAAAATGTCTGGTCTGGTGAAAAAAATGTCTGGTGAACGGATTTTTTTGTCAAAAAGGCTGTTATCTGGTATCAGAGTTGTGACATTTTTTCAGACATTTGTATCCGATAAAACTTGTGCTCAGGTAATCCAGATAGCTACACATTTGTCATTAGAAAATCAGATTACTTTCATTTCACATCATATATAATATGAATCAAGGCAAAACCTTTTTGTGCGATCGGAGAGAAAATAAATATGATTTAATCAACCAAAATTTTTTTTATTATTCTCTTGCATTAAGACTATGATGGTTTATCTTATCTTACAATATTTGTAAAACTTTCTGTTTCATGATAGCCAAAAAAGGTAGTTAGAGCGAGTGGAAACACGGAAGTATTTGTTCTTTTCGTAGAGACCAGCAGATAAAAAGGGGGGGCTAAAATATCATTAAAATCTTCAACATATTTCTTTTTTTATGTTGTCGCATCTTAAACTATGATAATGTATCATATTTTATACTTTGAGTTAAATGACTGCCCCCCCCCCCCCCCCCCCCCCGTCCTAAGTCGGCACCGATTGTCCTTTGGTCTTGTTAGTTTATGTGTAGTCATTTGTAATTCATGTTTCTATGTGATTTGACGTTCCTTGTAACATTTGTGTCTATTTCTGCGTGTATCTGCTTTGTGTTTTTGCAATGGGTAATTTGGGTTTTTGTTGTAGGTGCTGCAACCGTGTGTTGTTGGCGATCCCCTATATCTTATTACAAAATTTAACTTCCATCCAACTCCCAAAAATCGTTTAAGCACAAATTGTTTAAGTCTTTGAATCAGTTACGTTGATATATCTGATTCGAAAATGATTCATGGTTTGTTTATTTATTAATTTCTTACGTAATATGTAAGGTACAAAGCAAATGAATTGTACATAACGCTGTGGAAGCTAAATACATGATGTACTAGTACTACGTACAGTCTTGTCGGAAATATTCTCCTTTTTTTGGAATTACCAATTATAATAGTAAATTCGATAAATTTGTATTCAATCACTATACAATGTGGATATTTGTTCATTTCAAACAGGTTATTAAAATCAAGCCATTCGAGTCTCTTTACATTTTAATATTCATAAACATTATCATAATCATCCGAAAAATATATCTTAATATGAGAAAAGACTACATATTCTAGCTATTGTTGCTTCTTTGAATCCATTACATTTATCGTTAAGAGCGTTAACATAAGATTGATAAGCACCATGATAGTCACCACAGAGCTGCTGACATATACCCAGGATCTCCCATGATATCGCTTTAAACGGAAAGAAGATATGATGACCATATTCATAGTTAACAAGTGTCTGAAGCTCACACAGAACATCATGTGCGACATCGGTTCCATATAGTCGTGAAAGACTGAGGAAGAGTAGGAAGTGTAGAAACACTAATGGCGGAATGGTCAAATCACCTCCACTTGTTTCTACGCAAGCATGACTTTCTATGTACAACTCCTCAATCGATGTTTCAGGTCTATATTTATAATAATTAATGACATATGTTTTGATGATCATGTCAAAAGTCATGCCTTGTTGTCTGCATCCTAAGATAACGTCGCGATCCAGATTCCACACATACATATATGGTTGTCTCTGAAGTTTTTCTTTTATACAACGAACAGTTTCTATAGTTTTCTTGTAATTGCCATTTCTGTATAAACAAACAGCAGAATAGACTTCATTTGAATACAATGTTGTTTTTGTCCGACGAAGGATAGATTGACAAGTGTTAATAGACTGGTAACTTATTTTGTTTGCAGTGAGTCTTCGATTGCAGGAATCGCTATGAAAAACGAGAGCTATGCTATGAAGTATGTAGTTTACTCTCAGTCTTATGGTTGCCGCCATTACATCTGATGTAGGTATCAGGCAGGAAGTATTCCAAAGTGTTTCAAATGGGTCATCTTTAGAAGGAAGACCCAATTCACTACATAAAGGTATCGACGCAACTCTCTGTAGTTCGCCTATTCTTGAATTATCGTCTTCATTTGTCGGCAAGAAATTGACAAGAAAAGGTTGATTTATCACTACAGATAATTTCCCATACAATGATGAACAACGGAGAAAACACAAATATCCTTCATCATAAAATGTACGTAAAATTAACATTAAATTCCTCTGGTGGCTTCCATATATTTTGTCATAAAACATATTATGTTCTGGTATGAAGTAGTTAGGACAGTATCCTACAGACACCCAGTTCATGATACGACGGAAAACATTCCATGTTTTCTTCATGAAATTCGATGGTGTCCAGTTGTAAGGGTTTTCTGATATTTCACAAAATACGGCAGTTTTCATGAAGTATGAACATAAAAGTTCACCGGTCTCAGGAATCTTCTTCAACACTTCATTCAAAAATATTTTCATCAATCCATAGCAGAGGAACTGACAGTGATTCATTGAGTGAATCAATTTCTTCTCTGCAACTGAGAATGATATCCTCCATTCCAGATCTATTAATTCATTATCTGTTTGTTGTTTGCTGTAGATAGGAACGAAGAGACATCCGTCTTTACATATATCTGTAAGTACATCTAAAGACGGCCAACCATAACGGAGAGACCTATAGATAAATGATTCGGCCTGTGTCGGCCAGATTTGGCTTTTCAGTGTGTAAGCGGCGTCATTTTCCTGGTCATTTATGAACACACCAGTACTACATGGACCATGAATTCTTCTATTCCTGCTTGCCAGATGAGATTCTCTGGCAATTTTACTACTAAAATAGACACTATTTCCTCTTACAACTAGACAGTTTGGATATTCTAATTTCCTATAATCATGTCTGATAAATCTTAACAATGCAAATCCCGGAGCGATGTTATCAGTTTCCATACAAAGTACAGTGGGAATGTCTGATGTATCAAATACATGACTCGATAAGCCATGAAGGACTACAATGTTTCTGTCAATCTGCATAAAGTCAAAATCTGATGATTCAAAATTAAATCCCTCAGCCATACTTCCACTACATCTATTTGTAAGAGGTAGTGATGTATCACATGACCAAATGGTATCGATGAGTTCATATGTCTGTTGTTTTATCTTCACTTTACATTTTGATCCTACAATGTCATTAACTATACTGTATAATCCTTTAGAAATAAGGCAATGTTCTTCCAGAGGATATGCCGAAGCCATTTTGAAATGTAACAATTTAACTTCCACTTTCCTTTCAAGTCTGAAGTACCCACTGACATATTATAAATACACTACACTCTTATCAGCTGTTTGTATAAGTATATATATGTCATTGTACTATAAATTGTTTATCTACTGAAATAAAGGGAAATCTGCCTATTCAAAACTACTGATGGTATTCTGATAAAACTTTGCGTGTAGTTAGTTGGATATATATACAAGAGATATATGAAGAGAAATTTCTAAGTCATCGGGAATTCTCGCGAGATTTCAGCAGCGCCAACTGAGAGGTGATTGCAGAAACTGCGTTTTACAGCGTATTTCTATGTTGTATCTAAATAAGAATGGAAATAAGACTTATCCACTTCATAGATCACATAATTTGTATACATGTGCCTCTTACCTTCATTCTCAATCGTTGATTGATAGAGTTTTCAGTCAATTCATCTTCTTAATCAGATTTATATTGGCCTTTTTTATGAAAAAATGTCACTATCACACATTACATGGATATTATAAAAAAAAAACTACTGATGGGAAAAACATAGTATGGGTAGAGATTGTAAGCTGAAGAATTCCCTATGCCTTTTATGTAAAGAAAGACGGGTGTCATTGCGCTTACAAAAGAAATATAAGCCCTGCAATATGGATTGCGTTAGCGCTAATATAGCGTCGTAAGGAAGAGTTATGTATCTTTACGTCATATATACGTACTAAAAATGAACGTCATATATCACAGGGTTGCACATAAGCGGTTGCTCGATTGCTCGTGCCGTATCAAAAATCGGTCGGGCAAGTCATTTCTGAATTCAGCTAGCCCGTAGGGTGTCACGTCAACTGATTAGGCATATAAACCACTTAAAATAGTAGGTTTACAGCCAGCACCACACAGCAATGGCAAGGAATAAATTATTTGTTCTTTATCTGATAAATATGCGGGCAATGTTAACTTGGACAAGTTTTACCTTTCCATCTTTGCTCGTACCCTGTTAGACAACCTATTTAAGACACATAAATTGTCTAAAAGGCATCAATTGACCAATGATAAAAGAGAATTTTATTGTGGCGTTACAGTAACGTCGCCAGAAAACATGGTGTTAGATAGCATGAAACCTTGTTTGAATTCTTTTTTTTTAAATAGATTCTTTCACTTTCTTCCTATTGAGACATAAAAATTTACACTCGTGACGGACAATTTTCATCTTTCTCCTCTTTCCGCTACGCTCCACTCAGACAAAGATGAAATTTCCGTCTCTGGTGTAAATTTGTATTTCTCACTAAGTAGATCGTGATAGAACCTTTGAATATGTCCTTCCTTATTTATGCCTCATATAAAATCATCACTGTTCTTTCCTCAATATACTCCGGTTGTGGTATCTTCAACAACGTGTACTTTGTTCTAATTATTGTGCATGTTACCTTGATAATGTTGATTATAGACGAATAATTTGAATATCGACATAAATAATCTGTATCTTCGCACAATAATTGACTTTATGAGAGAGTGGACTGTTTTGGTATGATAAATACTGTTTCAACCAATTTCGTTTTCTATTCATTTGTTTTCCCTTCGACATTCATCTATTTGTGTTAATTCCTTCAACTAAATCCCATCTACCCATTGCTTGTACGGATCAATTTCTAGTAAGTTCCATAATATTGAGATACTAATGTCTAACGATTGGTCCACATGTATAAGTATTGTATATACGCCGAAAACAATTTATTCTTAAAGATATTGGACAGTTTGAGGCCCGCAGGGCCGAAACTGTCCAATATCTTTAAGAATGTATTGATTGAGGTGTATATCGTACTTTAAACATTAATCATTATTCAAAGTGGTATGACCTTTGACTTTGTTCTTATTATGTTAAATGCCTTTACTGTAACGAAATGTAATCACTGCAGGTTCTAACATTCTCGCTACTTGCAGTAGGGAGTCGTTTATATAAGAAGTAAACGGAGATGAAATTTGAATTTAAAAAAAAAAGTTGTGACAAATTATGACGCAGATTCCGTAAACCAAGACGAAATTGGATGCAATTTTTGGGGGAAAAAAAGAGAATATTGCGTGATGCATGACGATTTAGTTGAAGCTTCTTTGGATATATAGAATAAAAGGGCGTGTCTCAAAAAGTGTCGTTTTCCGGACAATCAAGAAATAATGTGGTGCCTTTAAATACCGAAAAGAAATCAGTGGGACATTCAACTAACTATTTGCAAGGTTAAATGAAAGAAACAATTCAGGAAGATATTTTGAAGGAGTCTAGTTCGAAAAACCTGACCTAAACCCAGCCTTTGACGGTTATTTACACCGGGGGAGGGGGCTGGTGGACTGGGTCAAACTAACCGTCAAAGGCTGAATTTAGGTAAGGTATTTCGGACTATAAAAAGTCGCGCAAAAATCTTAATTATAAGTAAAATCAAAAAGATGGGAAAAAATTAGACCGAAGAAAAAAAAACGGACTGAACTATAGTGTCTCTTTACATTGTCATCTCCGACACAACGGCCGAATCTTTAAATATGTAAGATTGTGCTGGATTTTGTCCACTCCGGAAAAAATAGCAAAAATTGGAATACTCAGTACCACGATACATGGAATTCTTGTCGCACGATTTCTAAATATGGATGTAACGGTTGTCCTGTAGATGTCAAAGAACTTAATTTAACGTGCATGTCTGGTCCATGCTGTAAATTTATCAGGTCTTAAATGATGCTATTGAATTTGAAGACGTTTAACATTTACCTATGACTGTCCAATTTTTAATCTAGGTCGCGTATATTTTGTCCAATAAACGCGACCTAGATTTGATATTGGACAGTCAAAGGTAAATTTCGGACTGTTCGAACAAAGGCATGACGTCACATCAATGTTTTAATGACGATATACATGCCGCAAACCGATACACTTGACATGTTTTAAAATATATTCCTACGTGTACATAAATTTGCAGGTTACGTTACAAGCTTTCTCGCAATTTGTACTTATGATGTCATTATTCTCTATTAACTTTAGATCAAATGACGTCATCCTATGAGGTATGGCTATAGTTATGGTACAGTTGTAAACAGCTTTTATGCGTATAAACAACATCACAAGTAAAATCTTTTAAAATATTCCACGCCTATTAATAACAAAAAAACGTGTTTGTGAAACACGAATGCCTCCGTTGGAATCTTTGACAATAAACCAGCTGTAATGGAAACGGTATTGTATACTCCGAGGTCAAGGTCACAAGCTCAAGCATTTTGGTATCAATGGATAGGACTTGTCACAAGGAATACACATGTGAAATATGAAAGCCCTATCACTTATTCAAAAGTAATGGCCAATGTTAAAGATTTTGCTGACAAACAGACAAACAGACAAATGGACACGCAAAAATTTGCCCCCGAATTTCCTATTACAAGGGCGTAAAAATATATTCAAAATATGATTTCTCGCCATTGAGGTAAACAAGGAGCAGTTTAGATTTTGGGGCGCAGTGAGTTCTGTAAGTCAATGTTCGTCCTCTTTAGCAACGTCACTTCTTAAGTGACAGGTGAGACCCCCAGAGGGGTATACAGAATTCAAATACGTCGCATAAATAAGAATAGGGATAAACGCACTGTGCTTTGTGGTTCCGACAGGTATATGTTGGGTATACTGTTGGAAACATACGTACGTAATACCGTCGGGGAGGAGCCCACAAAACACAGTACGTTTATCGCCTAAACACAACGCATGGACCAAAGCAAAGGAGGGGATCTCCAACAAAGCACACTTGTAAATTAATATAACAAACACTATCATGGCAGATTGTTAATTGTTTTATGTGTAGCCTTTTGTGTTTGATGTTCCTTTGATGTGATTTGGTGTTCCTTGTTTACTTTTGTGTCTCTTGATTTGTGTTTTACATGGGATGTTTTGGTGTTTTGCTGTGAGACTGTAACCGAGTGCAACCAAGAAAAGAAATTTGTTCCGATCTAGGATGAAGAATAATTTTGTTTCAATGGATCACGTGCCTGCTTAAGGATAACAAGAAATATGGAATCTACAGGTCTCCTTGGTTATAGCTCCTAATAATACGGGAATGATCCAACTCTTTACCTTCACGAAGAAAAACTAATTTTGATGCACCACACACGTCTTTCCGATAGAAAAATCTTCATCCGTGATGCTTCCAGACAAAGGGATATACAGACAGAGTCACAATTCATTTCAGTTGCGCCCGCTGGTTTTATTTTATTGAATTTAAATTGGTGCAATCTTTTGTAGATAGTGCGTGACTTCAAATTCCATGTAGGGTCGACTCAGTAGCAAAATTAAATAAAATCGATGACCAAAATAGCATTGGAGGGATGGTGCTCTGATGTTTATCTCCCTGAACTTGAATAATTTTAGATGAAAATTGGTAAACATGGTAACAGTTGTAAAAATCATAAATATTTTTGAAAAATTCCTAATGTCGCAAAGTGAGCGGATTTCGGTATTTTTCATTCTGGCACAGCCGAAAGTCCGTCGACTACTCTGTCCTTTTAACAATTTCCGAACATGTCCAATGTTTATGTACAACCTTTTCAACAACTTCAAGAATAAAGCAAATTTCATTTACCTGAAGAACCAGGCTAGAATTAAGCATAATCTTATGAAAAAAGTGGATTCTCGTTTGATAACCATTATAATTTCATAGAACAGTTCTGAAATAACTAGTCATGAGACAAAAGATGGGGGCGCTGCATTAAATCTGAAACACTTTGCTTGAAAGAAAGGGGGGATCTCCAACAACACTCGGTTGCAGCACCAACAGGAAAACCCCAAAACACCCAATGCAGAAACACAGAGCAGACACGCACAGAAATAGATGCAAAAGGTACAAGGAACAACAAATCACATATAATGTGGAAACATCATCAAACACAAATGACTACACATAAACCGACGACACCAATCGATGCAGACTTATAATAGGACGGCCATCTGCCACGTTAGTAGCAGACGGTGTGGTTATCTGGATTACGTGCGCACATCCCTCCGAATTTTCCGATTATCCAGAGGTATCGAACAACTTACAATTGTTGTGCAAAATTACCTCTTCACTGTAAGATAACCATACAAACAGTATCACTCTTCAGAGAGGAATTTTAAAACAAAGGAGGGGATCTCCAACAACACCAGGTTGTAGCACCCACAGCAAAACCTCAAAACACCCAATGCAAAAACACAAAGCAGACAAGCAAAGAAAGAGACGCGTAAGGGACAATGAACGTCAATGCACAACACAGAAACATCAAACACAAAGGACTACACATAAACCAATGAGACCAATGGGCAACCGGTGCCGTCTTAGGACGGCCATCTGCCACGGAAATAGCAGAAGGTATGGTTATCCTGGATCACGTGCGCACAACCCTCCCACTTTTCCGATTACCCAGAGGTCTCGAAGAACGCACAATTGTGGTGTAAAACAACCTCCTCACTGTCAGATGAAAACACCCATACATCCAAACATGCATGTCTGGTGAAAAAAAAATGTCTCGTGAAAAAATGTCTGGTCTGGTGAAAAAAATGTCTGTTGAACGGATTTTTTTGTCAAAAAGGCTGTTATCTGGTATCAGAGTTGTGACATTTGTTCAGACATTTGTATCCGATAACACTTGTGCTCAGGTAATCCAGATAGCTACACATTTGTCATTAGAAAATCAGATTACTTTCATTTCACATCATATATAATATGAATCAAGGCAAAACCTTTTTGTGCGATCGGAGAGAAAATCAATATGATTTAATCAATCAAAAAAAATTCTTTTTTATTTTCTTGCATTTAAGACTATGATGGTTTTTCTTATCTTACAATATTTGTAAAACTCTCTGTTTGATGATTGCCAAAAAAAGGTAGTTAGAGCGAGTGGAAACACGGAAGTATTTGTTCTTTTGGTAGAGACCAGCAGATAAAAAGGGGGGGGGGGCTAAAATATTATTAAAATCTTCAACATATTTCTTTTTTATGTTGTCGCATCTTAAACTATGATAGTTTATCATATTTTATACTTTGTGTTAAATGACTGCCTCCCGTCTTAAGTCGGCACCGATTGCCCTTTGGTCTTGTTAGTTTATGTGTAGTCATTTGTAATTCATGTTTCTATGTGATTTGACGTTCCTTGTAACATTTGTGTCTATTTCTGCGTGTGTCTGCTTTGTGTTTTTGCAATGGGTAATTTGGGTTTTTGTTGTAGGTGCTGCAATCGTTTGTTGTTGGAGATCCCCTAATCTTATTACAAAATTTAACTTCCATCCAACTCCCAAAAATCGTTTAAGCACAAATTGTTTAAGTCTTTGAATCAGTTACGTTGATATAATTATCTGATTCGAAAATGATTCATGGTTTGTTTATTTATTAATTTCTTACGTAATATGTATTGTACAAAGCAAATGAATTGTACATAACGATGTGGAAGCTAAATACATGATGTACTACGTACAGTCTTGCCGGAAATATTCTCCTTTTTTGGAATTACCAATTATAATAGTAAATTCGATAAATTTCAATCGCTATACAATGTGAATATTTGTTCATTTCAAACAGGTTATTAAAATCAAGCCATTCGAGTCTCTTTACATTTTAATATTCACAAACATTATCATAATCATCCGAAAAAATATATCTTAATATGAGAAAAGACTACATATTCTAGCTATTGTTGCTTCTTTGAATCCATTACATTTATCGTTAAGAGCGTTAACATAAGATTGATAAGCACCATGATAGTCACCATATACCCAGGATCTCCCATGATATCGCTTTAAACGGAAAGAAGATATGATGACCATATTCATAGTTAACAAGTGTCTGAAGCTCACACAGAACATCATGTGCGACATCGGTTCCATATAGTCGTGAAAGACTGAGGAAGAGTAGGAAGTGTAGAAACACTAATAGCGGAATGGTCAAATCACCTCCACTTGTTTCTACGCAAGCATGACTTTCCATGTACAACTCCTCAATCGATGTTTCAGGTCTATATTTATAAAAATTAATGACATATGTTTTGATAATCATGTCATAAGTCATGCCTTGTTGTCTACATCCTAAGATAACGTCGCGATCCGGATTCCACATATACATATATGGTTGTCTCTGAAGTTTCTCTTTTATACAACGAATTGTTTCTAAAGTTTTCTAGTAATTCCCATTTCTGTATAAACAAACAGCAGAATAGACTTCGTTTGAAGACAATGTTGTTTTTGTCCGACAAAAGATAGATTGACAAGTGTTAATAGACTGGTAACTTATTTTGTTTGCAGTGAGTCTTCGATTGCAGGAATCACTATGAAAAACGAGAGCTATGCTCTGAAGTATGTAGTTTACTCTCAGTCTGATGATTGCCGCCATTACATCCTAGGTAGGTATCAGGCAGGAAGTATTCCAAAGTGTTTCAAATGGGTCATCTTTAGAAGGAAGACCCAATTCACTACATAAAACTATCGACGCAACTCTCTGTAGTTCTCCTATTCTTGAATTATCGTCTTTATTTGTCGGCAAGAAATTGACAAGAAAAGGTTGATTTATCACTACAGATAATTTCCCATACAATGATGAACAACGGAGAAAACACAAATATCCTTCATCATACAATGTACGTAACCTCAACATTAAATTCCTCTGTTGGATACCATATATTTTACCATAAAACATATTATGTTCTGGTATGAAGTAGTTAGGACAGTACCCTACGGACACCCAGTTCATGATACGACGGAAAACATTCCAGGCTTTCTCCATGAAATTCGATGGTGTCCAGTTGTAAGGGTTTTCTGATATTTCACAAAATACGGCAGTTTTCATGAAGAATGAGCATAAAAGTTCACCAGTCTCTGGAATTTTTTGCAATACTTCATTCAAAAATATTTTTCATCAATCCATAGCAGAGGAACTGACAGTGGTTCATTAAGTGAATCAATTTCTTCTCTGCAACTGAGAATGATATCCTCCATTCCAGATCGATGAGTTCACTGTTTGCTTGCTGTTTACTGTTGATAGGAACGAAGAGACATCCATCTTTACATATATCTGTAAGTACATCTAAAGAAGTCCAACCATTACGCAGGGAACTATAGATAAATGATTCGGCCTCTGCCGGCCAGATTTGGCTTTTCAGTGTGGAAGCGGTGTCATCTTCTCTCCCATTTATCGATACATCAGTACTACATGGACCATGGATTCTTCTATTCCTGCTTGTCAGATGAGATTCTCTGGCAGTCTTACTACTAACATATACAATTTACAATTACAAACGATTCCTACAGTATATTGATTTAAGTAATCCCTCACTACATCCACTTCCTTGCGAATGTTCTTCATCGGATTTCAACTACTCTCCTTGTGGACACGTTATTACTGGTGACCTTAGTAAAGTCAAGAACGACAAGTTGAGAGAATTGTTAAAAAAGGGTCCCAAATACAGAGAAGTATGTCCTTTACATGGAACCAAAATTTGAAAATTATCATGGACTCTTGTGAGGAATATGCAAGACGTTGGGCAAAGAAAGAGGATGTACAGCTCGACACTCTTTCCGAATGGATAAAATCCATCAGAGGGTTACTTTTATCTAGAATTAACCGATTAAAATCAACTGTGAACACCAGATTCGAGTCTATATTTAAAGACCCTGATGTTATCACAGAGCTCACCTACCTCCAAGAACATTATGTCATCACACCAGCGGACAAAGCCTCAAATAATTACACATTTACTTGCAAAAAGTACCATTTCGACAGTCTAATTAAAGAGTTGGGTTTTAATTCGACACCTGGAAATCCCACTTACACCCCTACAAACCTTTCTGCCTCTGAAATAATAGATAACCACTAATCATCTCTTGCTTCCTTTGGCTTCCAAACTAACAATTTAGATTTAGATTTACCATACTTATACTGCATACCTAAAATGCATAAGAATCCGTACAAACAACGTTTCATCGCTGGTTCCTCAAAATGTTCTACCAAATCTGTATCGATCTTACTCACCAAAGTTTTATCTGAAATCAAATCTGGGCTTCAAAAATATTGTTCGACAGTATATTCTCGCAGTGGTATCAACCAGATGTGGATTTTAAAGAATTCGAAGGAACTTTTAGAACATCTGAAATCCACTCATTTTAGTAAAGTTCATTCGATCAAAGCCTTGGATTTTTCGACACTTTACACTACAATTCCACATTGTAAATTGAAAGAAAGACTCGCAAAAATTATAAGTAATGCGTTTACAAGTAAGAACGGTAATCGAAAATACAAATTTATTGTTGTGAACTATGACAAAACCTACTTTGTAAAAGAAAAGTCCGATTCTGAAAATAAGTACACTGAAACAGATATTATTCAGATGTTAAACTTTTTGATCGACAACATTTTTGTGGTGTTTGGAGGAAAGGTCTTCCAGCAAATTGTCGGAATTCCAATGGGGACCAATTGTGGCCCACTTCTTGCCGACATTTTTCTTTACTCGTACGAAGCTGAATTCATTCAATCTTTGGTCTCTGAAGGGAAAAGATACTTAGCTTCTGACTTCAACTTCACTTACAGATACATAGACGATGTGTTGTCCATCAATAATCCAAAATTCGCGGATTTCCTGAGCAGTATCTATCCTTCAGAGCTTGAAGTCAAAGAAACTACAGAGACAAATAATTCAGCATCCTATTTGGACATAATGTTGTCCTACGACACTGATGGTCACATGAACACCTCACTCTATGACAAACGTGACGACTTCAATTTCAGCATTACGAACTTTCCTTTTCTGAGTAGCAACATTCCTTCATCGTCTGCTTATGGCGTGTTCATATCTCAGTTGATACGCTATGCCAGAGCAAGTACCAAATATATGGATTTTGATCTGAGAGCTAGGCGTCTTTCAGATAAGCTTCTCAGTCAGGGATATGTTTGTGACCGACTAACATCGTCACTGAGGAAGTTCTACGGTCGATATGGGGAACTCGTCATACACTATGATGTCCCACTCTCCACTCTCCAGAATGATGGGTGATATTCTGTCGTAGACAATTTGAACCATCCAACCCAAGATTGTACTCTATGTCTTCCGAAATGGAAGTTACCGAATTGAAGCGGCGGGTGTTGCATACAAGCAGGAGATGCTTACTCTTCCTGGGCACCTGGTCTCACTCTCATATCGGGAGTTCGCTTCTTTTCATATGGTGGAGGTTTTTGTTTGTTTGCTTTTGTTCCTGTTTTTTCCTGATTTCGTATGCCTCGGTTTCTGATTTTCTGAATTATCGATTTTGTACTGTAAACAGGGATATGGTCATTATCCATATTTGTCATATACACTATTTCCTCGTACAACTAAGTAGTTTGGATACAGTAATCTTCTATAATCATATCTTATACATCTTACTAATGCAAATCCCGAAGTGATGTTATCAGTTTCCATACATAGTACAGTTGGAATATCTGACGTATCAAATATATGACTCGAAATACAAGGAAGGATTACAACGCTTTTGTCAACCCGCATGATGTCAATATCTGATGATCTGAACATAAAGCCAAGAGAAATACTTCCACTACATATATTTGTAAGAGGTTGTGATGTATCACATAACCCAATGTCGGCTTTGAGTTCATACATCTGCTGTCGTATCTTCACTATACATTCTGATCCTACAATGTCACTAATTATATTGTACAATCCTTTAGAAATAAGACAACGTTCCTCCAGAGCTGAAGCCATTTCATTTTCGAACCTTTTGCGTTTCTTTCCCTCAATTCTAACAAAATGCACTCAGTTTTCTGAAAGACATTACAGGTCGCTTACAAAGGGATGTATCACGCTTCTCGGATGCTAGATTTTCTATGGGTTATCTAATGAGTTAAAGAAGATCCTGACGATAATCTCAACAGCACTCACAATAGAGCACCAAATGGAGCATCGACGGACCCCTAGCAAGCTAGAGGTGGGACCAGGTGCCCGGGAGGAGTAAGCATCCCCGGTTGGCTAGCCGCACCCGCCGTCGATATTCACGCACGAAATTGAAAATATATAGAATACATGCACTGTCTATGGTTCCGTCTGTATAGAAAGTGCTATGGCGACAATGTCAGGGAAAAATATTCAAAACACTTACTGTCTAACACATAGTAAATAGAGCAACCGGAATTAGCGTGATAAATCCCTGTGGTCGCTTATTGTACCCAGCCAAAATAAGCAAAATTCGAGCCAAAAAGAAGGTAAACCTAAAAAGAAGGGAGGAGATCTCCAACAAGACCCCGTTGCAGCATCAACAGTAAAACACCAAAACACCCGATGCAAAAACACAAAAGACGAGTACAGCACGAGACGGAAAAGAGACACACGACATGTAAACATCAAACACAAAAGACTACACATAAACCGACGAGACCAATGGGTAACCGGTGCCGACTAAGGGTAATTTTTATGTGATTTTTGCGGTTTCAGTGTCAATTATAACTAAATGATTTTCAAATATGTTTGTTTCACGTGTCAAGTACAATAAAATTGATACTATACAACATATATTTCAATATTGACAATTTCAAAAACTAGGCTGGTATCGCTTCCGGTGAACTGTAATTTCCTGGGATATCGCTCACCTAGTTGTAGTGTTAACGCACTGCTTTGAGATATATTCTAAATTTCCTGTCATCATTCTAAAACTAAGGGGTATCTCCCTCATTGCATAGTTTTGTCATTAGCTGGGGTTTTGGCATACTTCTTTCGGTCATGTTTAGAATTAAGGTCCTTACGCCTACCCTCCAACGATTTTTACCATTTTTTTCACTTAAATACGCTTCTGAATAAACCCTACACAAAATTTGGAGTCGCTCATTTTGGCAAGAGGAAATCAATAGTCTGTATTGTAGATGGTGACAGGAAAATTCACTATGACTTTATTTAAACTGTTTGACATGAAGCACTACTTACGAGGATTCAATATCCGAAACACGTGTCTTGTACAGTTAAATTGGCACTAAAGAACATATATTTCAATATTGACAATTTAAACCATTAGGCTGGTATCGCTGCCGGTGGACTGTACGTCCCTGAGGATATTGTTCGCTTAGTTATAGTGTTTACGCACTCATGGAAATATATTCTAAGTTTTCCGTCATCAAATTAGACCTGAATTTCTAAAACTAAGGGGTATCTCCCTCATTGTATAGCTGTGTCCTAGCTGGGGTTTCGGCATAATTCTTTCGGTCATGATTAGAATTAAGGTCCTTACGCCTACCCTCCAACGATTTTTTACCATATTTTTCACTTAAATACGCTTCTGAATAAACCCTACACAAAATTTGGAGCCGCTCATTTTGGCAAGAGGAAATAAATAGTCTGTATTGTAGATGGCACCAGGAAAATTCAATTGGGCTTTATTTAAACTGTTTGACATGAAGTACTACTGACTAGGATTCAATAACCGAAATACGTGTCTAGTACAACACAATTGGTACTATAGAACATACATGAAAACGTTTTCATATTGAATAGCATCATTTAAGAACAGATGAATTAGCAAAATGGACCAGACATGCACGTTTTGGGTACTTATTTCAATGACAAATATGGATAATGACCATATCCCTGTCTACAGTACAAAATCGATAATTCAGAAAATCAGAAACCGAAGGCATACAAAATCAGGATAAAACAGGAACCAAAGCAAACAAAAACAAAAACCTCCACCATATGAAAAGAAGCGAACTCCCGATATGAGAGTGAGACCAGGTGCCCAGGAAGAGTAAGCATCTCCTGCTTGCATGCAACACCCGTCGCTTCAATTGGTAGAACTGTCACATCCGGTTACTTCCATTTTGGAAGATATAGAGTACAATCTTTGGTTGGATGGTTCAAATGGTCTATGACAGAATATCATCCACCATTCTGGATAGTGGGACATCATAGTGTATGACGAGTTCCCCATATCGACCGTAGAACTTCCTCAGTGACGATGTTAGTCGGTCACAAACATATCCCTGACTGAGAAGCTTATCTGAAAGACGCCTAGCTCTCAGATCAAAATCCGTATATTTGGTACTTGCTCTGGCATAGCGTATCAACTGAGATATGAACACGCCATAAGCAGGCGATGAAGGGATGTTGCTACTCAGAAAAGGAAAGTTCGTAATGCTGAAATTGAAGTCGTCACGTTTGTCATAGAGTGAGGTGTTCATGTGACCATCAGTGTCGTAGGACAACGTTATGTCCAAATAGGTTGCTGAATTATTTGTCTCTGTAGTTTCCTTGACTTCAAGCTCCGAAGGATAGATACTGCTCAGGTAATCTGCGAATTTTGGATTATTGATGGACAACACATCGTCTATGTATCTGTAAGTGAAGTTGAAGCCAGAAGCTAAGTATCTTTTCCCTTCAGAGACCAAAGATTGAATGAATTCAGCTTCGCACGAGTAAAGGAAAATGTCGGCAAGGAGTAGGGCACAATTGGTCCCCATTGGAATTCCGACAATTTGCTGGAAGACCTTTCCTCCAAACACCACAAAAATGTTGTCGATCAGAAAGTTTAACATCTGAATAATGTCTGTTTCAGTGTACTTATTTTCAGAATCGGACTTTTCTTTTACAAAGTAGGTTTTGTCATAGTTAACAACAATAAATTTGTATTTGCGATTACCGTTCTTACTTGTAAACGCATTACTTATAATTTTTGCGAGTCTTTCTTTCAATTTAGAATGTGGAATTGTAGTGTAAAGTGTCGAAAAATCAAAGGCTTTGATCGAATGGACTCTACTAAAATGAGTGGATTTCAGATGTTCTAAAAGTTCCTTTGAATTCTTTAAAATCCACATCTGGTTGATACCACTGCGAGAATATACTGTCGAACAATATTTTTGTAGCCCAGATTTGATTTCAGATAAAACTTTGGTCAGTTAGATATTGACAATTTCAAACACTAGGCTTGTATCGATGCTGGTGGACTGTAAGTCACCGAGAATATCGCTCACCTAGTTGAAGTGTTTACGCACTGCATTGAAATATTTTCTTAATTTCCTGTCATCAAATTAGACCTAAATTTCTAAACTAAGGAGTATTTCCCTCATTGTATAGCTCTATCCTTAGCTGGGGTTTCGGCATAATTCTTTCGGTCATGTTTAAAATTAAGCTCCTTTCGCTTACCCTCCAACGATTTTTAGTATTTTCACTTTAATGCTCTTCTGAATAAACCCTACACAACAAAAGTTGGAGCCGCTCACTTTGGCAAGAGGAAATTAATAGTCTGTATTGTAGATGGCGCCAGGAAAATTCACTTTGACTTTATTTGAACTGTTTGACATGAAGTACTACTGACGAATATCCGAAACAAGTGTCTAGTACAATAAAATTTGTATATAGAATATATTTTTCAATATTATCAATTACGAATCTACGCATTTGTATTGGTCCAAAATAAGATAAAGAAGATCCTGACGACAATCTCAACAGCACTCACAATAGAGCACAAAATGAAGCATCGACGGACCCCTAGCAAGCTAGAGGTGGGACCAGGTGCCCTGGATGAGTAAGCATCCCCTGTTTGGCTAATCGCACCCGCCGACGAAATTGAAAATAATATCCACAAAACATGCACTGGCTGAGGTTGTCTAAATAGGAAGTGCAATGGCGACTATGTCAGGGATAGACATTTAAAACACTTACTGTCAAACCCCTCGCAGGGAACTTTTTACGAGCTCCACACTGCAAAAGGCATAAGTGTGACACAGATCCAGACGAAAACCTCAACGGCACTCTCAATAGAGCACCAAATTGAATATCGACGGAACCCTAGCAAGATAGAGGTTGGACTTGGTGCCCGGAAGGAGTAAGCGTCCTCTGTTTGGCTAGCCGCACCCGCCGTACTACTTTCATCAAAATTATTCAGTGTTGCTAAGATCGGCTTTTGAATGATAAAAATGCAAAAACATCTATACTACAAAAGGAGCGAATAAGCCGATTCTCCGTCGAAACGAAGAGGACAGAAATAAATGGTGTGATTTGAAGAGATAGCATATGATATGACAATGTGAAATTGATAATTGATTAGAAGGAATTATTTCTAATTAACGTGTAATCATTAATTATGTCTTACCGTTTTCCTAAATCAAATCTGAAAAAAATCTCAAATTCAAAACCGGCGACGGACACTAACCATTAACTTCGTATTTTCCTCTGATTTATACTCCCTTCCTAATCCCCGGTATTTTAAGTATCATAGATTTAGTAAGGCGATTCTTGCATGACATTTCTGATGTTAGGAGGAGGCTGATTTAATTCAAAACTCCATATTCGTTTTCTGAAATTTACGTCCTACAATCTTACAAGAGCACATACGAGAAAAGGGTATCATAGCGCAGTTGGTAAAGCGGCGGACATCTATCCAAACATCGAATCTGAAGAGTCTAGGTTCGAATCCCGTCGAGGGCGGACGTTCTCATAGGTGACATCTACTTGCTCCAATCTATTTTCTGGCTCTATTTCTTTAATACTCAATGCATTCTCTATGACCAATCACATGCTATTTTTCCCATGACGTTTTCAATTGACTCAGTGTCACACTTGGATGTGGACAATTTCTCATATATGATTTTTTTCACTTTTGTATACTTAAAACGTGTAGCCCCTCCAACAGGTGGGGGTCGGAAGATGGCTTCCCCGGAAAATGTGAAAAATTAGAATTAAAATGCTGCATTTTTTGTTATATCTGATAATCTTATTTGCTATGAAGATTGACGTAAAAAGTTGCATATAAATCTACATAATACACTTTTCCCGAAATGGAGCTGTATGATTAAGAAGTCTCACTTTTAATATTGAATTAATTCCATCTTGGATTTCTTAAAAGTGAAAGAAGTGTTACGAATAACGATTAAAGTAATACAAAATTTATACACTGAACATTAAAACCTGACAATTGTCTTATAATCTTGACGATTTTTATGGGGTTCCAAGGGGTGAAAAAATAGTTTCAAAAGAGATGATGTTTGAGGCAAAATTATCAACCTTTGGAAACTATAGATGGGGTGGGAGGGTGTCGGATACGCCTCTTTTAAATATACGAATGCTATTAATAGACAATTTTTAGGTTTATGATCTATCTAAAAAAATCCGGAAAATGTATATGTAGGCTTGAGTCTTTTAGCCTTTTATACGCCACTGAATTGAAATTTTTTTCCGCGCTTGCGCGGGTCCTTTTCTAGATTAAGATATTTTTGTTAACAGCAGCCCCGAGATATAAATACGATATCAGAATGAATAAAAAATTGTATGGTAATTCGATTATGTACCGATGTCCGCTGTTCTTGAAGCCCCTTAGACCATTCCCTGTGCTTAAATTTTGATAGAAAGGAGGGGATATCAAATAACACACTGAAAACGCAGTAAAATTAAGAGAGAAGCAGGATCTCCGATCTATCTTTTTCAAAATTACAATCCCATCATAACAGTTTTTATGGGTCGAGCATCCCGCTTTTGAAATTTTCGAATGGCTGACAAGTGCCAACGTGCAAATGTTTAGAATTAAAACTTCAAAAGGACCGAAAATCACTGTTACAAACAATTTCTATGAGATACAATCGTTCTGAACCTATGAATTACTGAATCAAGAAACTTTTCAAGTGATGTTTTTTCACCAAGATGAAGAATTTATATCAAAATATTATCAGCGAACATAAAATGAGAATGAAAGACGGCGACCTACCTCAGCCTCGATCTGGATACAATATTGTCATGAAATTTCACAATTAAACTTGTCACTTATAGAATAACTTTATTCCAGGAAGATATTCTGATACCAATAGATCATAATCATGCCGTTTTCTGCAAGTATTAGATCTATAGAAACAGACAATCTGTCAGTGTAAACTCCCAGCTCCTGTATGTACAATCCAAACACACAACTGCCATGTCGGCGACCTCGAATTTGAACTGCAGAACGCGTCATGAAACAGCTACGTCATTTTATCTGATGATGTAATGAATTTATAAAGTGGGGCTCCAGATGGGGAACAAATATTTTTAGCACATTTGTGGCTTTTAACTAGCTATGACATTATTTCTATTTCGTTTGGGAACTAATTCGCCTACGGGCACTACGGAGTTGATATTTTGATACGCATTGTTCGAAGTTACTTTTTTTAAGTATAATTATGAAATTTGGGATAAATTGGGGTTTGGAAATTATAAGAATTGACTGTTCAATTTTGAGAGTTTATTGGAGTATGAACTTTGGTTTGTCGCATCACAAATTTTGCGTAAAACCGCTTCGCTACACTGCACGGTTTTACACAATTTTACCAAAGTTCATACTCCAATAAACTCTCAAAATTGAACAGTCAATTCTTAGATGCAGACCTATATGACACATCCGAGTGGTTATTATCAAAAGTAATGTCGATCAAAAATATAATGAAAGAAAATCGAAGTTGGGATCATTGAGCTCTTTATCTCAAATTTTACTTAAAAAAACCGTTGGTATGAAATTTTTTATCGATTAACCTTATGCATGTGAACTAATAAGATTCTTTCATTTAATTTTATAACCTTGAAAATTTCCAAGGTCAATGACTTGAAAATCAAGGTTATTTCTTAACTTAGACTAAAATGAAAGAACCCGAGGGCACATGTAGCCAAGTCTGATCAATTTTGGTTGGACGTTCCTTCAGACACATTTGAAAATTTCTGTTCAAAAAATATTCTCAAATTTCTAAAACCTGGGTCCTGTAGCATCATATCCCAGCAATTTTGCTTTGTCTTTCGGTATATTAAGGACATAAAATTCACAGATTTTGTCATATTACATTGTTTAGATTGAGGATCACTGACGAGGGTTTATTACCCGTAACGTGCATGTCTTGTTCATGCTGTAAATGTATCTGCTCGAAAATGATGCTAATGAATTTGAAGACGTTAAACATGCATTGGTGGAATCTGGATTGTCCCTTTATCTTGGAATGTAGACAACAAGGTATGTCATATGATGCGATCATCAAAACATATGGCATTATTCGTTATTTGTACGAGCCGGAAACATCGATTGAGGAGTTTAACCTGGAAGGTTATGCGAGCAAAGAGACAATCGGAGACTATCATCTATGGATACAACCTATAGTATTTCTGAACTCCCTACTTTACCTCAGTCTTACACGACTCTGTTAATATAATGAGGATTTATCGATGCCAATATTAATCATATCCACGCATTTAGCCAAGTTCGATCAATTTCGACTGATCGTTCCTTCATCGCATTCTAAATTTCTGTTATCAAAATTTCTTGAAATTTCTAAAACGTGCCCTCGGGGACTCCTGGTCCACCAGCAGTGACACTCACCAAGTGGTACAAATGTTTAATGTCTTCAAAATTCATTAGCATCATTTTAGAGCAGATAAATTTACAGCATGGACCAGACATGCATCTTATATAAGGTTGCCTCTGAAGTCTTTGTTTTATGTGAAGGACAGATTGTACTGTTTTCTTGTAATTTTTATTTAAGTATAAACAAACAGAGGAGTAAACTTTATTGGGGCATAATGATGGCTGGCGCCATTTCCTCTGATGTCAGGGAGGCAATATTAAATATTTCTTTCATTGGGTTTTCTCTAGACATGAAAATTTCAATTATCTACAAAACTCTCTACATTCCACTCATAAAGGAATTCATACTTTTGTTGCCGTTTCTTAATCACGCATTCTGCTCTACAATGTCACTAACTATTCTGTACAATCTTTCAGATTCTTCGAGAGGATTTGCCAAAACCATTTGCAATATAAATATAACTATAATATAAGGTCGGAAAAGCTATCGACACCTGTACTTATATGAAAATTTCTGTCGAACGTCAATATAACTATAATAAAAAGTTGGAAAACCTATCGACACTTATATTTATATGAAGATGTCTGTACATACGTCAATATAACTATAATATAAAGTTGGAAAACCTATCGACACCTATATTTATATGTAAATTTCTGTAAAAAACGTCAATATAACGCAATACAACTTCCACTTTCCTTTTAAGCCGGAAAACCCAATTTGACATATATAAGACGTTTAAAATACACTGCAATCTTATAGAAGAATTGTTTTATGTTTTATGTCATTTAGATATGAATCGCTTACCTATTGGTAATAATTCTTCTACTTATTCATACCAATAGTGAAAATATGGATTATTTTAAGTACCTGTGTGGTCAAATAAATTACTTATCCATGTCCTTTAGTTGACATCGATAATTCGAATTTATTTGATTATCCTATGGATGTATACATTTGCCTAGGAATCGTCATTGTCATGTATAAAACAAACTAGAATGCCATTATACATTATTTTCAGAGAATACTTAAGCAGAAAATTTTCGATGCTCAATAAATGTTATGATATGGTGCACTGACAGATACAACATTTTCTGTTTAAGTGCTCTCTGAATATACGTCTATTCTTGACAAGAAAAGATTATCATCATATAATTTATTATGATATATGATAGGCTTAAAATAAATTCATATAAAGTAGATTTGGAAAGTACTTACCTGGTTTAATCGAAGTGGATTTCTGTTGAATATATCTTTAAGAAGTGTAACATATATCGGTTTAAAAACAAATTGAATAGAAATATTTTATAAAACGTAGCACAGGGAGGGCGTCATTACTTTTTGGCATATTTAAAACAATTTGCTTCAGGTAACATTAAGAAGTTATTATCAACCAGACATACAAGCATTGTGCACAGTATTTTAAAAGAAAATTCTTCTCCGATGACTGGTTTAGGAAACGGTACCTTTTTCATCGTTTATGATAAGAGTGGTACTCACGTAATCCAGATTGTTATGCCATCTTTCATTTATATATCAATATGGGTCATTATAAAACATGTCACAATTTTAATCGAATCATATTGTCCTTTACTAATTTCCAACATTTGGTTGAAAACCATTAATTGTCATGTAATGGTTTTCAACCATATGTTGGAAATTAGTAAAGGACAATATCGAAAAAATAATTTTAAATGAATAACAGATCTCTTCCCTTTCAGATACTAATGTTGGGCTCGATAGAAACTGAATATATTTTTTTTTCAAACAAACATTTATACCAAGAAATTTTGGTGTCAGTGATATTACCATCATGAATCATGAAAACTTTCTAATATTTTTTTCTTTTTTAAAGATATGAAAATGAAATATAGCAAATTCCAATGTTCTAAAAAATACTATGGTGGACATTAAAGTATAATTTTCTTATCGGATGGAAATCAAAGGAAAATGCCTTTACAAATGGGCAAAAGGTAATTGAAATAGACTGTACTCGAAAAATGTAATGGATATCAATAAAAAAAACATATTGTGTATGAGAGATTGACTTTTGTTTACATCCGATGCATTGTTGATGGAAATTAAAGATAGTAACACGAGGAACTTTAGGGTAACATGAAGGGAAAAAATGGTAACATCAAGGAAAATTGCACATATAAAGTTTTATACAATTTCTTTTTGACATTTGAAATGACAAATATTGATAATGACCATATCCCTGTATACAGCACAAGATCGATAATTCAGAAAATCAGAAACCGAAGGCATACAAAATCAGGATAGACAGGAACCAGAGCAAACAAACAAAAACATTCACCACATGAAAAGAAGCGAACTCCCGATATGGGAGCTCGCTTTGACCAACGTGTCATTAAATAAAAATTGTCATCAAAAGATTTGATTGAATGTCTCTCATGTTACAATCAATGTTCAATGATGTTACCCTGAAAGTACAAAATGTAACATCATGGACAGGTAACACCACGGGATTACAAGACACAAATTTGAAAATTTATAATGTATGGGCATTTCAAATACTTGATAAAATTAGTATAGTGCAAATACCTTGCGACTGATCACTTTGTGCTTCCAATAAAAAAGATTAAGCTTTCATCTCGAAGTAACATCATGGACAAGATCTAAAATTACGGTGCCAGTTCTAGGTAATTTCTACTCCATTGCTCAATAGTTGTATGTTCTACATTTCTTCTTTTGACCTCTTGTCAAAAAGCAAACATATGTCTTTACAAAGATGCTCTGATAACAATTCTCTTACAAGAAGATTACCTCAAAAATCATAAAAAAAAACATTCTGAGTAATAGCAAGGACGCGGCGAAAGTTACATGAAAAAATTTGTAAATATCTTCGTTTATTTTCGAGTTTTGTTACAATTGAGTCTTTTGTGTAGTAGAATGTATAGACACACTTGAAATGACCATGATCATGTATATAAAGAGACTAAAATTTGTGTTGAACGTTTTGGACTTGGCGAAGTTACTGGTAACATCACTGACATTTGCTATACTTTCATGTGAATTTGGCATGGTAAATGGTGTCGCTGGAATTCAAAAGGTATCTTACATTAGAGGTTGCATAGCCTTACAATGTATTTGACAAGAAAAACGGGCAGAAGTACATGTAATTTTCAATATTGAAATATATGTTCTATAGTACAAAGTTTGTTGTACTAGACACGTGTTTCGGATATTTTAATCCTCGTAAGTGGTACTTCATGCCAAACAGTTTAAATAAAGCCAAAGTGAATTTTCCTGGCGCCATCTACAATACAGAGCTTTAAATTCCTCTTGCCAAAATGAGCGGTGATAGGCGCAAGGAGCTTAATTCTAAACATGACCGAAGAAAATGCCGAAACCCAGCTTAGGACAGAGCTATGTAATGAGGGAGATACCCCTTAGTTTTAGAAATCTAGTTCTAATTTAATGACGGGAAATTTAGAATATACTTCAATGCAGTGCGTAAACACTAAAACTAGGTGAGCGATATCCTCGGGGACTTTCTTCCAGTATCGAGTTACAGAAATGTGGACATTTTTTTTATATTGACTCGTATGACCTTCTTTTGTCGGTATCTTGTGTACATTGTTATTTTTCCACTTACATGATGTTACATGTATATATATTTTGCAATATTATATATATTTTAATGGTTGATATGTCAGTTCTCTTGGTCCGTCTACTCTCCCTCCTTTAACGGTTTGAGTGTTACATTGTCGACGTTGTCGATTCTGGAAAAAAGGCCTACAAAGATGTTCCCTCTTTAAACATATTTCTTATTACTGATTTGTTTAATTTTGTTTCATTTGTCGAAACCTCGATACAAGTATAATGTAATATTATACAACCAGGATGTAACGTCGATTCTGATTGGCTGGATCGCGAGTCATTTTTTTCCGATAATGACCGCTTACGGAAGATAATGACTCTGTGTGGTATTTTTCCTGTTTTCAGTATTTACGATTAAAATTAGGGTGGTTATTCTGTTAATTTTACAAGTTTAGATACAATTTTCATTTAAAAGTGCAAATTATTGTTGATTTTTTCATAAAAAAAATGTATTGTTCAAATGTTGTTGAATCATTGTTCAATGAGATAAAGTTTAACGATTCGTTAAACAATATAACAAATAAGGACTTGGCATCGGAATGAAGTAACGTCCAGATTCAGCCAGGATGGCTGAAAAATTATTTACTGTAGATTTGGAACTCTTATACATATCAACGATGGTATAAAAGGTTTCAACGATGGTATAAAAGGTTTCTAACCCTTTTACTTTGATCTTGTACCAATGAGTTAAAGAAGATCCTGACGATAATCTCAACAGCACTCATAAAAGAAGACCAAACTGAGCATCGTGCGTTCGAATACTAAATACTAAATACTAAGTGCGTTCGAATACTAAAAAACAAACACGACGTATACATAGAATGAAACAATAGGGGCATCGTGTTAAGTTTTGTAGTACTCATACTATTGCTTTAATAAGCTAATTCTCGTTTTTATGATGAAGCTTTGATATCTACCAAGTATTTCATTGATGAAAACTGAAGAAATGTAGATTAAGAGGCCGTGTCAGTAAGCATCATGAACGTTGGACACTAGTTATCAGGGATACACGGCCGAATGCGTTATGGATGGTATTACTTGAATCGTAATAAGTATCCATCACGACTAATATGTGCATTGCATACCTATATACTCTAAAGACTGACGAAAAAAGTAACGTAAATTATCTAGCTTATATTGAGATATTTGTTGTTTTTACCTTAAAAGTCTTGATTTTTTTTTGGGGGGGGGGCGCATCAACTTCCGGAATTTTTAGTATATGGGTTAGATACTGTGAAATATTCTCTCAAGTAAGATGAGAATATTTGTCCATGACAGCCAGACTTAAATTTGATCCTATCATTTAATTTTTCTAAAATTATAAATGTTAATAATTGAAACATACTTTTTCTACATGCAAAGTTTCATCAATTTTTACCGTTAGATTTGAAGCTACGAAATGTACATATGTACCCATTGAATGCCCCAAAGTGGGCCGTAAATGTGACGTTAAAATTAATACACGTTAGGTAATGAAAAACAGTTAATCTTCTGTAGAGGCAAAATATTAACAAGTTCTCTATTTTTCATTTAGATATGATGTGGGCAATCGGATATGTATGGAATTATACATGATCACTAAGACTTTAAAAAGAAATTGTCGAAAGGAGATAAATTTATGTCTTTTTTCAAAACGTCTTTGAGTTTTAATCATAAAGTCCGTTTATCTGAAATCCTATCATCTATTTTCCGTAACAACTTGATATTATCTTCTTCATGTGTCAAGTGAAACACCGATATTCCTTTTGAAATTAGACCGTCAGTTTATAAAGTTTAAATGCCTAATAACAAAACTAATGACATCCATGTCTGTCTAGATTTTAATATAATCACACATTAATGAGAATCATATACTTTGAAATGAGAAAACACTATTTATTCTGGCTATTGTAGCTTGTTTGAATCCATTATATCTATCATTCAGAGCATTAACATAAGATTGATAAGCACCATGATAGTCACCACAGATCTGCAGACATATACCCAGGATCTCCCATGATATAGCCTTATACCGATAGTAGATATGATGACCATCGTCGTAGTTAACAAGTGTCTGAATCTCACACAGAACACCTACATGTAGTCGTGAATGACTGAGGAAGAGTAGGCAGTTAAGAAACACTAATGGCGGAATGATCAACAAATTGTAATACAACACATATTTTTTTTTCATTTATCCCCGTTGTTCCCACGCAGTTAACAATAGCACAATTCATGTTGCTTCCACAATAATCATAAAATGTTGTATTTCTATATGCCAAGACTGTTTATTCGGAACTCAGTAGCTTCTTTGAAGTCATTATATTTATCATTAAGAGCGTTAACATAAGATTGATAAGCACCATGATAGTCACCACAGATCTGCTGACATATACCCAGGATCTCCCATGATATAGCCTTATACTGATAGTAGATATGATGACCATCGTCATAGTGAACAAGTCTCTGAAGCTTACACAGAACACCATGTGCGCCATTGGTTCCATGTAGCCATGAAAGACTGAGGAGGAGTAGGAAATTTAGAAACACTAATAGCGGAATGGTCAATTCATCTCCACTTGTTTCTACGCAAGCATAACATTCCATGTATAACTCCTCAATCGATGTTTCAGGTCTATATTTATAATGATTAATGACATATGTTTTGATGATCATGTCATAAGTCATTCCTTGTTGTCTACATCCTAAGATAAAGTCGGGATCGAGATTCCACACATACATATATGGTTGTCTCTGAAGTTTCTCTTTTATACAACGAACAGTTTCTACAGTTTTCTTGTAATTACCATTTCTGTATAAACAAACAGCAGAATAGACTTCATTTGAATACAATGTTGTTTTTGTCCGACAAAAGATAGATTGACAAGTGTTAATAGACTGGTAACTTATTTTGTTTGCAGTAAGTCTTCGATTGCAGGATTCGCTATGCAAAGCGAGAGCTATGCTCTGAAATATGTAGTTTACTCTCAGTCTTATGGTTGCCGCCATTACATCTGATGTAGGTTTCAGGCAGGCAGTATTCCATAGTGTTTCAAATAGGTTATCTTTAGACAGAAGACGCATTTCAATAAATAAAGCTATCGACAAAACACTCTGTTTTTCACCTATTCTTGAATCGTTGTCTACATTTAATGGTAAGTAGTTGACAAGAAACGGTAGATTCATCACTAGATACAATGATGGACAACGGAGAAAACACCAATATCCTTCATCATACAATGTAGGTAACCTCAACATTAAATTCCTCTGGTGGATACCATATATTTTACCATAAAACATATTATGTTCTGGTATAAAGTAGTTAGGACAGTATCCTACAGACACCCAGTTCATGATACGACGGAAAACACTCCAGGCTTTCTCCATGAAATTCGATGGTGACCAGTTGTTAGAGTTTTCTGATATTTCACAAAATACGGCAGTTTTCATGAAGTATGAGCATAAAAGTTCACCAGTCTCAGGAATCTTCTTCAGTACTTCATTCAAAAATATTTTCATCAATCCATAACAGAGGAACTGACAGTGGTTCATTGAGTGAATCAGTTTCTTTTCAGCTAGAGAGAATGATATCCTCCATTCCAGATCTTTTAATTCACTATCTGTTTGTTGTTTGCTGTAGATAGGAACGATGAGACATCCGTCTTTACATATATCTGTAAGTACATCTAAAGAAGGCCAGCCATTACGCAGGGACCTATAGATAAATGATTCGGCCTGTGTCGGCCAGATTTGGCATTTCAGTGTGTAAGCGGCGTCATTTTCCGTGCCATCTATCAACACACCAGTACTACATGGACCATTCATTCTTCTATTACTGATGACAAAATGAGATTCTCTGGCAATCCTACTACTAAAATAGACACTATCTCCTCGTACAACTAGACAGTTTGGATACAGCAATTTCCTATAATCATATCGTACACAACTTAGTAATGCAAATCCCGGGGCGATTTCATGAGTTTCCATACAAAGTACATTTGGGATATCTGATGTATCTAATGCATGACTCAAGATGCCATGAAGGACTACAACATTATTGTCAACTTGCATGAAGTCGAAATCTGACGATTCAAACATAAATCCCTCAGCCGTACTTCCACTAGTTATAGTCGTAAAGGGTCGTGATGTTTCACATGACAAAATGGTGTCATTGAGGTTATGCCTCTGTTGATGTATATTCACTATACATTCTTCTCCCACAATGTCACTAACTATATTGTATAATCCTTTAGAAACAAGACGATCTTCTTCAAGAGAATATGCCGAGGCCATTTTGATATGTTAATATAACTTCACGATTTGTGTTGTTGTTATTGAGTTTTACAAATGTGCGATTCTAAAAATAGAAAATACAGAGCGTATACGTAAGCGTCACCCACTCTAAAGATTCCTCTGCGCTTCCTTTCGTGATCCGGTGCAACCAGAATAATGGAATATGAATTTCTTTGCCTAATGGGACTTTAACATGGTATTTCACTCGTAATGGAAATATAATAGAGTAAACTTCATGATTTATTATTATAAACCAGATACATATTACACAATTTTGGCCATTGGAATAACTTGAATACTGTAGTATTTATTATTGTGGCCTTCCTTTTATTTCAATTTTGGACCTAAGATATTAGAGAAAAGGAACTTCAACCCTCCTTTTATGTCAGAAAAAAATGCATTTTCACATCTAAATGTATGTAAATGAGTTAAAGAAGATCCTGACAACGGCTGAGGGATTTATGTTTGAATCGTCAGATTTCGACTTCATGCAAGTTGACAATAATGTTGTAGTCCTTCATGGCATCTTGAGTAAAGTTCAATAAAACATCAATATCATTTAACATAAATTCCACTTTCTTTTTAAGCCTGGAAACCCCGTTGGCATATATCGGTTCGTATATATAAAATGCTATAAATACACTGCACTCTTATCTCAAGTATTGTTTGAGATGCCATTTTACTATAAGTTGCTGATCTTTTAGTTACTCTTTTAAAAAAAATCCTTTAAATTACCAAAGTTGTCGAATTAATGATATCAATTATCAAATTGATTTTACTATTCGGTTTTTCTGTTTCTGATTAAATACAGATGAAAATGTTCAACATTTTCTAATTTTGAGCTTTTGTTGCATACATTCCGCAGCTCCATGGGTGAAACAATCTGATGTGACATTAATATCCACAGACGGTCTATTTAAAAAGACTAAATTACAATATTATGTCAAAATTATGTCATTTGAAAACGTTACTACATATTATGTCATTTGAAAACGTTACTACATATCAACTTTGATTTCGGAACTTTCGTCTACTAATACATATATCAAAAGCAATGAAAGTGCATCTAACATTTTAGGCAAGCATAACAGTGAACTGTCTTCATTCAGTATCTCTATTTCTAAATTGGATCTCCCAACACTATATTGCATACCGAAACTGCACAAGTCTCCTTACAAATTTCGATTTATTGCTAATTCTAGTAACTGTTCCACTACAATTTTGTCTAGAAATCTGACGTCAACACTTACTGCTATTAAAGAACACATAACTAGATATTGTGAAACGGTTCTAAACAGGAACAATGAAAATTTATTTTGGTCCATTAAGAATTCAGGGGATGTGATTGAAAAAATGAAATCTGGAAATTTCAAAGCCAATACGATTTCTTCATACGACTTCTCTAATATGTACATCACACTTCCTCATGACAAAATTAATGATCGATTATCTAATCTCATTAAATGGTGTTTTGATCGAGAGCGAAAAACTTACATTTGTACATCTGAATCGAAGGGTTTCTTTTCCTCGACAGACTACAAATCATACAAATCATGGACATGTAGTGACCTGTGTAACGCCTTGTCCTTCCTCTTGGACAATATTTATGTTAGATTTGGTGAGGATCTATACAAGCAGGTTGTAGGAATTCCTATGGGTACTAACTGTGCGCCTCTTGTTGCAGATTTATTTTCATACACTTATGAAAAAGAATTTATCCAAAATCTTCAAAAGCAAAGAAAATTTGATGAGCTGAAATGTTTCAATAATACTTCTAGGTATCTGGATGATATTCTAACCATTGACAATCCTGCTTTTGAATTATATAAGAATGAAATTTATCCACAAGAATTAACCCTTAACAAGGCAAATCTTTCAAATACAGAAACACCCTTTTTGGACCTAAATATCAAAATTGTAAACGGAAAGATTCATACAAGTGTATATGACAAAAGGGGTGATTTTGGATTCAACATAGTAAATTTCCCTTGGCTTGACGGTGATGTTCCAAGATTACCGTCATACGGCATTTACATATCACAGCTCATCCGGTACGCTAGAGCATGTACTGATATTTTGGATTTTCACAGTAGAAATTTACAAATTACCAAAAAACTTTTAGGTCAAGGTTTCCGCTTTCATAAACTAGTTAAGACTTTCTGGAAATTTTACAAAAATTACAGTCAACTTCTTTTAAAATTCGGATCTATACATGCAACAGAGTACATTACTATGGGTATTACACAACCTGTCTTGTATGGTGATATGATAAACAAAATAAAAAGGATCAAAGGTAGGCAGCATAACCATCGAAAATGCGTCAGAATCATCAAACGCCTTCTATACCGTGGGTATGATCCTAATGTCACCAGACGGACACTAGGCTTGGTACTTGACCAATCTACAGTCTTGTACAAGCGCATCCTTGAGACTTGCACTCTGACTGACTGTGACGACGGGACTCCATGCCGGGCCCTGTCCAAACCTCTTTAGAGAAGACAGGGTCCCGACCACCTGTCCTCTCTGAATGTCAGTATGACTCCTCGGGTGATTACATACATGAGCTCGCTACAGCCGGCAGAGCACGGACTGTATTACGCATGCCCTCTTTTTATATCCATTTACATATTCATCTGTGTCTATGGGGCCTCTGCGTTTCGCGGTCTTGTTTGTGTGATGTCATCTTACAATGAGGAGGTTGTTTTACACCATAATTTTACGTTCTTCGAGACCTCTGGGTAATTGGAGAAGTGAGAGGGTTGTGCGCACGTAATCCAGGATAACCACACCATTTCTACTTGCGTGACAGATGGCCGTCCAAAGTCGGCACCGGTTACCCATTGGTCTCGTCGCTTTATGTGTAGTCTTTTGTGTTTGATGTTTGCATGTCGTGTGTCTCTTTTCCGTCTCGTGCTGTACTCGTCTTTTGTGTTTTTGCATCGGGTGTTTTGGTGCTTTGCTGTTGGTGCTGCAACGGGGTCTTGTTGGAGATCTCCTCCCTTCTTTAAATATAGGCCAGGGAGAATAACAAATATATAAAACAAGTTTCAATATCATATTATTCGACTATTCGAAATATGAGAGAAACTTGTTTCATTCGATAATTAACAGATTTTAGAGAGGAAAAGAATGATAGATAATGAAATCTCTGAAATCGTTGCGGTAATTTTACATATCTATATTAAATCAAAGATCAAACAATTTCTCTTCAATTTATGTAGAAAACACATTTCATTTGCAAAAGATTGTATTATTTTAAGTTTGTTTTGTTTTATGGCTTTGGCCTCAAAACCTACCTGCACGAGGACGCAAAACAGAAAATAAGAAAGAAATGACCTTAATGATACCAAGAGCCCCATCGGGCACAACGCTCACCTGATACCCATGCACACTATTACCACACTGACAATGTATAAAATGTATAAAGATACATACATGTATTGTAGTTGCACTGGGCAAGCAAAGATTTCCCTGGTCAAATAAAAGTATATATAGGTACCTTTAGGATGTGTAGCAATTGATGTGAGAAAGAAAAGTCTTGCATATTTAGGAAAATAAATTCCCTATCACGTTTTTGTACTTAAGGAGGTATTGAACACGCAAAATTCGCTTTTCTCCAAATTTTTGAAATTATTTATTTCTTGTCTGTCCTTCATCATACAAACTTACGTATACATTTGATTCTATCCACAGGAAAATTTTCTATGAGACTTTGAAATATTCACCTTGTTCGTGATTTTCTTTACGACGTCATATTATTAAAAGTGTCATTTCAGTTCTTGTAAAGCTATTTGAAATTAATTTCAATTGAACTTCCAGAATATTATAGCGAGCGAAGCTCGCCCTTATGGTAACGCGTATACACATATCTTATTGAGAAAATATGCTGAATCAAAGAATGAGAATGTACTACTATGCTTTCAAAAATTTTCGTCCTCTCGCAGACAGAGTTACTGCGGAGATGCTGGATATTGCCATTTAAATTTTTTTTCGACTCCAAGTAGACGTATATGTTATACTCAATTTTCGTTTATAAGTTAAATTTATTGAAAATATTTTTCGTAAATCAGGTAGGCCTTTCAACTAAATTCTAAAATCCAAAAAAATTCCTTTGAAAGTGCTTCACGACTTTTGAATCTGTGTCTAAATAGCAGTAAGGAACTTTGAATCGGGAAAGACATGCTAACTAGAAAGGTTTCTTGTTGCGGTTGCAACAAGAGTGTCTTCCTCCTATACAATTTTTGGTTTGGAAATATGAAGGACGTCACATTACATGTATTTATATTATATATTTAAGTTTTCAAATAGCAGTAACATTAAATTTTCAAACCGATAATTGTTGGTGAGCAACCATTTGATTTTGGGGGGGGGGGGGGGGGGGGGGCAGGAGTTCTATTGCCAGCCGGTAAAATTTTTTCAGCAATTTTCTGAGCAGGCCATTTTTTTCAGCCATTACCAGAGTCGGAGAAAAATTTTCGCCGGTTCTTCGGGCCGGATTTAAACAAATTGTCAAATGTTGTGAATGTCTGTGTAAGTTAAACTCCCCGCTGTTACAGAGTATGAGTTAATAACCGTTCCTTCAGATGTCTCTTTGCAATTAGCGAATTTCAGACAGATTGTATGATGTTTAAATAGAACCTTTTCTAGATTTTTGTGCCTATGCGTATTAGGTCTCTGGTAGATACAGCTATGTGAACAGTTTGTATTTATATTAATTAATTTTTTGACTTTAAATTGTCTGGCACAAAGGGCCAGCAAAAATTTCCATATCATGCAATGTATCCTTACTTTTGCATGGTCCGGGAAAAAAAAAATTGCCGGCCCTTTGGGCCGGAATATTTTTTTCAGCATTTTTCAGAGCCGGGATTTTTTTTTTGCAAATTCTTCCTGCCCCCTTCCCCCATAAAAAAGGCGAGCTCGTAGCTGTAGAACCAATTTTCTTGAGAAGAGAAATGGTAATAACAAGTTACGTTCAATATATATATATAAATACCATGAGGTTCTCGCTGTGCAGGTTCAAATTTGGACCCCCCCTTCCCTTTTTTTCAAAGTTTATTTTGAATTTCCATCATGGCGACATCGTTCAATATAAACAGAACTGTTTTCGAAAAACGAGGGGAGGGAAGAATGTTGGAGAAATTGTTCATCAATTTGTAAATAAACCAACCGAAAATTATGTTCGAACGTTTGCTAGAATTAGAAATTAAACTTGATGTTCAAAATATAGTTATTGAAGTTTAGAAACAGGTTTGTAGGTTAGAAATCGGAATCAAACTACCACGTTTTGTGTGTAAATTCTGGTTTGTAGCTGATCTCTTCTAAATTAATCAACTGTCTTAAAATCAAATTGTGTATATCGAAATGTATTCATGAAATGCATATTCATCATTGCCGTGAAATCGGAATTTGAAAATCTCAACACTGCTTTTCTCGAGTCGGACTCGGACTACCAATTTTAGTGTGCGCCCGATCTGTTGGCGTGAAGGTGTATCGAAATACCCAACTCAAAATTTCGATGCTCATATCTTTTCAACAGTAAGAGATAGGAAAAATCAGAAAGACTAAATAAGACAGATATATGGACAAAAAATAATAATATTGAAATTTTTAGGAAACTTCATAAGCTTAATTTTTGTTTACTATTATAAGCAAAAAAGTGTCTTCCTCCTATGAACTTCTGAATTTGGAAATATGAAGGACGGTGAAGGACGTCATCGTAATAAATCGTTACAGTGTGCATCTAGCATTTCATATCTTGCATGGCTGTCGACTTTCAAAAAGAATGGAAATTGTAGATAGCAAAATACGAGATATTTAAGCTTACAAATAGCAAAACATGAAATTTTCGGTCCTTTTGAGTAATTCGACGCTCCCGTCAAATATTTGAATCTACTAAAAAACATGATAAAAAAAATAACAGAGACCAAAAATAAAAAAGACCAATCTAGCTTTTACTCCAAACGTAACGTTGGAGAACTTTCATTGTCCTAGCTTACAGGGTTCTTGAGAAATCGCTGATCCAATTTTCCACGGTTACGAAAACAATAGGTCTTCCGACGGAAGTCGGAAGACCTAATTATCGATAAATAATTGATTTTATCTACCGAATTTTAAATTAAATCTGCTTAAGAAGGGAGGTAATTCAAACTATAAAATTTAACAAACATTTGATACCCGGGACCCATCTTGAGTCACCGAGTTATACGGGTTCTTTAAAATATGTAACGCACAAGAAACGAAATGAAAAGTAACGGAACGATTTTTTTTTTTTTGGTCGGCAAGGAATTTTAAAAAAATCAAACGTAATAGTAAACGACGCAGACATCATAGAAAAAGCCCTGTAAATTTCAATTATAGGTTCTTGTTATCATTGAACTTATTAAATCAAAATTTACGAAAAATTTAAAATTAAACGGTTTGAACACAAGTTGTTCAAAAAAGCAAACAAAACAAATTACAAAAATAAGAAAAGATGAAATTTTCACGATTTTCAGATTTCTAAACTGAGTTGTACAGAAAAAATCTGAGTGACTAGATGAATACATTTCATTTAATTTCAGAGATCCCTCTTCTTTTTGCATGGATTGTTTGCTATAGACATGTAAAAGAAATGTCCATATCGTCATGATTCTTCACTTTGAAAACAACCTCTTTTATCTATAATACAGCTACATGCTGGGATAACTGAAAAAAAAGGGGGGGGGGGTCCCATCCAATATTTCACTGAATAATTACTGGTCGACATCATGCAGTGAACTTACGATGGTTTTCTTTTTAAAGCCGAGCAAAATTTGTCAAAAACATCGATTACGTACGTATTTTTTTTTTATTGATGTGAGAACCTTAAGAATTTTTTTTCTTTCTTCTCCAGGAAAATTTTTTAGAGGGAGGGGATGGGGTGGTCAGCCTTTCTAACATATGGTTTTGAAAAAAAAACTGAAGAAAAAAATTGAACTCACGTATACGTATATGCAAATAGAGTCACAGAAAATTCTGGATCAGATAAGAACGGTGAATGAGTCAGAATGAAATTTGATCAAAAATAGGCACTGGAAAACGAGTTTTTTTCACATTCATGGTGGTGTCCAAAAGTGGGAACCGATTATCGCAAATAATCGATTATCGCTCGATTCTTGATTCCGATTATTGATTATGGCTCTCATTAATCGATAACATATAGTGACTTGATTTAAAGAACGAATCTTTATGAAAAGGTTTCAAGTTGAATTGTCTAAAATAACGCCCCTCGCATGATTAAACATATGTACAGGGTAGTCTTCTATTTCAAGGTTGTTCTGATGTACAAGGAGTTAAGTTATCAAATCAAAAAAGGTATAGCCCATCAAGTCTTTTCAGTTGAGTTTAAAAAGAAGTTAACTTTTCTTTCTTTTTTTTTAGAAAAGGAGAGGCACTGAAACCCTGTGCCTAAAAAATAAATATATGAATAAGCAAAACCTGACTCTTTTATCATAAAAAGTGTATTTCGTTATTAAGTAGTCAAATGTATTAATATTAACACATATGAAGTGCTGAGGTTATCATTGTCTTGACTGAGAGTAAATGGAACAAATCTGCGTAAATCGATAAAATCGCATTGGATGGCCAAACCATAGACTATGAAGGCTCTGCCGATTCATCATCACTTATGATTTTGTATATCAGCTGGAAAAACACATCTTATTTTTTTTTTTTTTTTTTTGTAAATTCAAAGGCGGGGGGGGGGTTTCGGACTGATCCCCCTCCCTAACCCATCCCCCTAGCTCTTGATCCACGCTTTCAAGTGCCGAGCAGACTTTAGGTGACATATTTTGAGTATAAGTATATATACAATTAAAACTCATAAAAATGTATATAGCGATGTATAAATTTATCAAATATTGAGAAAAAGAAAATGTAGAGCACAGCCCTGTATTCACACTTTTAGAAATGGATCATTGGCGGATCCAGGATTTCAGAAAGAGGGAAGGGACGTACATGTTTCTCATTTCTCCCTCTGGAGTCCTTTATATGTGACCTTCAAATGAATTATATTTATGTTAAATTGGGTGATGTAGGCAAGCGAATACGTGCGAGCAGTTTTTGTGGTTTTTTTTTTTTTTTTTTTTTTTTTTTTTTTTTTTTTGCTGCGTCTGGGGTAAAAATGTCAGAATTTTTTTTATCTTCCCTCTATTACTCTTTTATTCTTTAAGGAAAAGGGGTACATCGGTGAGCCGTATTGTTATGAAATGATCATATACATTTAAGTGGTTAAAAACTGGCGAGCGAAAGCGAAAGTCAGTGAATGTTTTTAATTTTTTTTTAATCGTTACAAAAAGATGGTCAATATTTATCAGTTACGATCTCCATTGCATAATATCTTTATATTCAAAATCAAAATTTGAAATTCCAAATCCCCCTTTACCCCTATTGATATGACAGAGATCAATCCAATCAAAACATTAAAGAAAAGAAAGCAGAATGCAGAAATGTATTGTAAAATCTGAATCGGATGCGCGAAAGTTCCCGTTGGCCTTATCCAAATCAATAACTTTTGATTGAAAGGGGAGGGGGAGAAGGCGCCCCCCCCCCCCTACATATTAATCACATTCACAGATTTTAACATTTAGAACGCGGGCTGAGTATACCCCACCTCTTTAATTAGCAAATGGTTGAATTACAAAATAATTTCAATACATGTATATCCATAACACAAACAATTTTCAAACATCATTCACTTTTCTTGTGTTCTTTAAAAACTTCTTGTCCATCCCTCCTCCCTTAAACCCTTTGCAAGCAGGGCATAGGCGGCCGGCGCGGCCAACGCCCTCCAAATGAAACTGAATCATGCAGATATGCTTTGTTTTACAGATTGTGGACGAGGGATGATTACATCAGTTCCTCTTGTATGAGCAGTAAAGCTGAAATCTGTATTAATATCATTTCTGCGTCTTTTTTTAAGGTTGGGGTCATTGCCGTCACTTTTTTTTTTTATAAAAGTGTGTATTTTCAATGTTATGGATAATCATAGGCATGCTCTCTCTCTCTCTCTCTCTCTCTCTCTCTCTCTCTCTCTCTCTCTCTCTCTCTCATATATATTCTCTTTATTTTCCCGCTACTTTTGATGCTGTCTTCGATATGCATTACATGTATTTTTGTTTCTAACTCATGATATTTATCTTAACACAAACAGGTATATCTGCTTTTTATTTTTGATGTTTATTTTAAACTGAGAATTTCGGGATACAATTTTTAGTGAATACTTATAACCCTCTTCCCCCTTTATATAAGCAGAGTTTAACGAAATCGGTTACATGTATGCCTAGATTAAACCTTGTCAGCTATTAGATAGTCTTTTACAGATCTGAAATGTAGATTATGAAATATGTATAAGACGTACTGATCTTTGACTCGCAGTTCCCGAGGCACATAGGGTGTGCAAGCGAAAACATTACCACAGTTATATCGTAAACGAATGATTAAATGGTAAAATTTGTAATTTTGTTTTTCGTTTCATTTCGTTACTTTTCACTTCGTTTCATAGTTTAAAGGATCTCGAATTTTACAGATATAATTAAAGAGTTCTCTCCCTTCCAATAAATTACCACATGAACATTTGTAACTCGGTCTAAAAATCTGATGTGCAATTTTGTGCTATCTTTCTCTGACCTTTTATTGTCTTAAGTACATGAGACAAATTAAAATATTATACTCAATCCTACCAACTTTGTCCAACAACCCGAAAGAGGTAAATAAATAAGAAAATTCATGATTTGAAGTGATTTTTGCGCTACATTTTTATGAAGAAGCGCGAAAGGTTCCGATTCTGACACTTTGAGTACGAGTTGTCGTTACTCTCAGTCGACACCTAGCGTTTGTTGAAAGGCAAAATCAGGTAACGATAAAGCATCAACAAGGCGGCGTAACCACGGGAAATCCGACATTTCCGGTTTTAAACGAGACGTTTCGCTCTGATTGCTTTTCTCGTCTCGGGTGGTCTCGTACTGTCAGAAGTCGGAATATGTTTGTTTTTTTCTTTTGTTCTTAAGTAATTTATTTTCATCTAGCCTAAACATTATTCTTACAAAATAAAAATGAATTATAAAGAACCATATTTTTAAAGAACCGTATTTTAAGCCCCCTCCCCTCTTAAAATGTTCATCTGCTGGTCTAGATCAATTTTACAAGTGCTTCCGTTTTTCCACAAGCCTTATATACTACCTTTTTTGGCAATCATCAAACAGAAAGTTTTGTCAGATAAGATAAACCGTCATAGTCAAAATAAAAAAGAAAAATCTTTTTTTATTTTATATAATCATATCTATTTTCTCTCCGCTCGCACAAAAAGGCTTTGCCTTGATTCATATTAATAAAATATATAAATATATTGCTCTGTCATATGGAAAAGATGAACTGAATTGTGTAATAAACAAAGACAGGATACTGGAAAAGAAAATGACACCGTCGCTCAAAAAATTGTAGCCAATTGACTGCCAATAGCCATGTCGGAAGTTCGCTTCTTTTCATGTGGTGGATGTTTCTGTTTGTTTGCTTTGGTTCCTGTTTTATACTGATTTGGTTTGCCTTCGGTTTCTGATTTTCTGAATTATAGATTTTGTGCTGTGTACAGGGATATGGTCATAATCCATATTTGTCATTTTTACCACTGTTCATATGTAACTGCTGGTGGACAAATTGTCCCCAACGGCACTTGTCGGGCAGTCTTTTGCTTAAATGGATAGTTACTCAGGACACCTACGAAGTGGCTGGGACGTTGCCCACTATAAAGAGGCCCCAACCTGTTGCGTCTACGGGCACATACGCAACAGGTAATTTAGGTGTCCCTAGAATTAATTTACATGACATCAGACATTTGTAGTAAGTAGCAACCATGAGTTTTGGTATAAATATGCAGATGGGTATATTAAAATCAAGCCCTGTAAGATTGAAGTCGTCGATATATTAAAAGAGCACCAATTTTCATCAAGCGATTGCTCAGTTTCTAAGTGCGACACGAAGAAATGCAAAAGATGTAACATCCTCATAACAGACACTTCATTTTCAAGTAATCTAACAAAACAAACATTTAACACGCATATTTTTGAAAACCTAAACTGTAAGACATCTAATGTTGTCTACGGAATAGGGTGCTCACTTTGTGGATTGATTTATATGGGTGAAACCAAAGGTCAGCTCCGAACCAGAATGTCAGGACATCGGTCAAAAATAAATAATAAAGGAAGTCATCTTCTTCATCGACATTTTTATACCCCCGCCATATAATTGTGGGGGTATATAGTGATGCACTTGTCCGTCCGTCCGTCGGTCCCACCTGTTGTTTCCGGACATTTAAAGGAAAACTATTACAGATAATCAATTCATTTCTTGTATATAGCTTTTACACCAAGAAATACAGGTCAAGTTCAAATATGGGTAATTTCCTCAATTTTGTGCAGAGTTATGCCCCTTGAAACTTAGAAAAATTCAAAATTTTGTGGTTTCCGGACATTTAAAGGTAAACCGTTACAGATAATCGATTCATCGGGAGTTCGCTTCTTTTCATATGGTGGAGGTTTTTGTTTGTTTATTTTGGTTCCTGTTTTATCCTGATTTTGTATGCCTTTGGTTTCTGATTTTCTGAATTATCGATTTTGTGCTGTATACAGGGATATGGTCATTATCCATATTTGTCATATAGCTTTTTCACCAAAAAAATACAAGTCAAGTTTCAATATTGGTCATGTCCCTTAATTACGTGCAGAGTTATTCCCCTTGAAACTTAAACAAAGGCAAAAATGTGTGGTTTCCGGTCATTTAAAGGTAAACCATTACAGATAATTTCATTTCTTCCATATAGCTTTAACTTTAAAAAATACAAGTCAAGTTCAAATATGGGTGATGTCCCTTAATCACGTGCAGAGTTATGCCCCTTGAAACTTAGAAAAATTCAAAATTTTGTGGTTTCCGGACACTGGAAGGAAAACCGTTACAGATAACCAATTCATTTCTTCAATGTAGCTATTATACCAAAAAGTACAGGTTAGGTTTGAATATGGGTCATGACGCTCAATTTTGTGCAGAGTTGTGTCCCTTCAGACTTGGAAAAAATCAATATTTTGTGCTTGCTTGACGTTTAAATGAAAACTGTCACAGGGAATATATCTATTTCTTAGAGATAGCTTTACATTGAGAAATACAGGTCCAGCTCAAATAAAGGGTCATGTTCCTCAATTTTGTGTTGAATTCTGGCCCTTCAAACTTTTTATACATTGCTGATATGTAAAATATGCCGGGCAGGGGTATCATTGATCCTTAGATCAACAATAAATTTCATGACCAGGCCGATCATTCTGTTTTATCTATGAGAGTCAGAATCCTAGAGAAAATATATCACCCCACAAACAATCCCAATTTCAGCACAACTTTCCGTCGCAACAGGGAAGAGTTCTGGATGAAAATCTTAACACTGCAGCACCCTATGGGTGCAAAGATATTATCAGCAGCATAGGAAACTAACAAGTCCCGGTTGTCAATCGGTAAATGTGACTAGCTTATTCAACAGACCACAAAGATGACCTCGAAGTCATGGCATTCGTAAATTCGTCAAGTTTTCATTTTTATAGTTCATTCATGTATCTTGTCACTTTATTTGATATGACTTACTAGTTTTATAAGTGAAAGGAGGGGATTTCCAACAACACTAGGTTGCAGCACCCACAGCAAAATTCCATACACCCAATGCAAAAAACACAGAACAGACACTCACAGAAAGAGACGTAAAAGGGACAAGGAGCACCAACTCACACCATAGAAACATTAAACATAAAAGACCACACATAAACAAACGAGATCAATGGGCAACCGGTGCCGACTTAGGACGGCCATCTGCCACGTAAATATTAGACGGTGTGGTTATCCTGGATTACGTGCGCAAAACCCTCCCACGATTCCGATTTCCCAGAGGTCTCGAAGAACGTACAATTATGGTGTAAAACAACCTCCTCACAGTTAGATGACCACACACAAACAAGACCGTAAAAAAAACAGGGGTCCAAGAAACACAGATGAATATGTAAATGGATATAAAAAGAGGACGTGCGTAATACAGTCCGTGCTCATATATGTAATCATCCGAGGAGTCCGACTGACATTCAGAGAGGACAGGTGGTCGGGGCCCTATCTTCTCTAAAGAGGTTTGGACAGGGCCCGTCATGGAGTCCCGTCGTCACAGTCAGTCAGAGTGCAAGTCATAAGAATGTGCTCGCACAAGACTGTAGATTGGTCAAGTACCCAGCTTATTATCCGTCTGATCATAAATTTTATTATTCTATTAACGGTACAACTTAAATGAACTCTTTTCTAACTTATTTACGTTCGATAACGATACGCAGATTTAGCGGTTTTATGTAACGTCGTTTCGGTGCTTTACGCATTGTTGATTGTTATATGTGACGTCATACCTTGTTCATTTTACGCTTGGCTTTGTTTACCAGCAGTGATAGATATTACGTAGAATTCTTTTATATTCGTGCTTTTCCGCTTGATAAAGGCTGAGTGGCCGAAAATTTGTGGATATAGAGTGTTCATTGTTATTTACAAAATTTCAAAATTATCATGGACTCTTGTGACGAATATGCAAGACGTTGGGCAGAGAAAGAGGATGAACAGCTCGACACCCTTTCCGAATGGATAAAATCTATCAGAGAGTTACTTTTATCTAGAATTTACCGATTAAAATCAGCTGTGAACACCAGTTTCGAGTCTATCTTGAAAGACCCTGATGTTATCACAGAGCTTACCTACCTCGAAGAACATTATGTCATCACACCAGCAGACAAAGCCTCAAATAATTACACATTTACATGCAAAAAGTACTATTTCGACAGTCTAGTTAAAGAGTTGGGTTTAAATTCGACACCTGGAAATCCCACGTACTCCCCAATAAATCTTAATGCCTCTGAAATAATAGATAACCACAAATCAGCTCTTGCTTCCTTTGGCTTCGATACTAAAAACATTAGATTTAGATTTACCATACTTATACTGCATACCTAAAGAACAGGGAAAGATCTCCAGCATGACATCCCTGCAGACACCCAGCGAAACAAACCCACAAGACACTGACACAGATTGACATCAGACAAAACTACAAACCGCATAAGGACGCTAGAACATGATAAAAAACAATCGAAACAGACGCACAGAAACATCAAAACAACACATAAAAGGAAGGCCGAGTGTGGACGGTCATCTGCTATTAGCAGATGGTGTATATGTAGTTATCCGGATTACGTGTGCACAACCCTCCTACTTATCCGGATACACAGAGGTATCCGTAGACGCACAATTGTTGTATAAACATTACATTAAACATCACAAACGAGAAAGTTAAACACAGTGGACTCTAGAAACACATATTCTATGTAAATGTATCTAAACAAAGTCTATGGCATGCGTTTAACAGTCTGTGTTCTGCTGGCTGAAGCGAGCTCAAGATCAATCACCCGAGAAGTCTGACCAACTTTCAGATAGGACAGAGAATCAAGACCCAGTCTTCTCTGATGAGATTTCAACAAGGCCGGTCGTCACGGTTGGCCAGTGTACAACTGGTACAAACTGTCGATTGGTCCAGTACCATGCCCAGTGTTCTTTTGATGACTTTGGGATCATATCCTCGTTAAAGCAGGCGACCGACTATTTTCTTACATTTTTGGTTGAAGTTTGATCTGCCTTTGATCCTTCTGATTTTGTCTATTAAGTCACCGTAAAACGAAGGCTATGAAATTCCCAATGATATATACTCTGATGCTGGAGTTGTCCCAACTTTTGAAAGAAGTTCAGGATAGTTATTGTAACATTTCTAAAAAGATTTAAGAAGTTTGTGATATCTAAATCCTTGACTGATAAGTTTCTTATCAAGTTGTTTATATTTATCATGGAAGTCCAATTGAGCAAGCTCTAGCGTATCTGATGAGTTGAGAGATGTAAATACCGTATAATGGCAATCTTGGAACATCGCCATCAAGCCAAGGAAAATGCCCGGGAGGAGTAAGCATCCCCTGTTGGCTAGCCGCACCCGCCGTCGATGTTCACGCATGAAAACAATTTCTAAAACACATGCACTGTTGTTATCTTTCTCTCTTATACTGATACATGAATTTTGCAATTATTAGATAATAAATTCATTGAATGTGATATTTCTTGAATTAGAATGTAAAGGAAAATTAACAATTTGAGAAAAAGGATCTTTATTTTCAAATCCATCATGTGTAGACATAAATAAATAACACTCAAATGAAAATATTTAAAGCAAACTTAAGAATAATTCTATCAGACGGATAGATTATGCTTAGGTAATCAGCAAAACATTTATCATTAATTCAGAACATGTCATCGATATATATACCCAACAAAAAAAGAAACGCACCACTTAATCATCATTCTATAAAATATATTATGTAATCTATAGGAATTCAATTCTTTTCCAGCATAAATCGTAGGTATACGAATGACTTATTCTGTCAAACGCCAAACGAATCCGTCTTCATGATCAGACACAGCGTCATGATTAAGACACTTGGTTCAAAACGCAATGTCACAAAATGACTTTTTTAAAAAGAATTCCGTTCACTTTTTAGAATTGATGAAAGCTGTGTATTTACCCCTATCAATTTTTGATTGACAGCTTAAAACAGATGAGACTCGTGTATCTAATTAGCATAATAAAGGATTACCTGTCGGTTTGTCTTTGATGTAACACACCGCTCGCAGACGGCGTTGTCTTCAAAGACGGTATGCCACGCCTATCAAGCTTGTCACATCAGGTATACCTATTAACGACCGGGTGGTTACAACGTCGGCCTTTAAGGTAAGGTGATCCCAGATCGGCTAACGAGGATCAGAAATTTGACTATGGTAACTAAAGATTGTGGCAAAGTCCATAGGTTTAATGCAAGAGTGTTTGCCTCATTATACATTTTTTTGTATTCGAATGCATTAATATAATGGTTGTGTACAAAAAACGTAGCACACAATTATCTATGTAAATAGCAGATGACCCTCCATAGTCGGTGCCGATTTAATGTACGGAACTGGCGTAAAGACTTGCGGACGGATGAACTATCCTGAGTGCAAAATTCTACAGCTATTTCAAAGAATTCCCATGATTGCGATTCGTTTTGCTTTGTCTGTATTCCAACGTTACAAGTAGTTATATAAAAAGTCGTAATGGTTCGTTCAAAGCGTTTATTAGTCGATTTGACAGCCTTATATAACATGTGGCCGACCTAGAAATGTCCTTTCCTATGAACTTTTTTGATGATTCTTATCTATGGGATAGTACTGAACGATTCTAGCTTGGTTGCCACTCTGGCAACCTTGGGCAATTCTTTTTATCGCCGGAAATTCAAAATGGCCGCCAAATGCCTTCCACCAATAGATGAAATTAAATTCTTTCTTTCAATATTAAGTGTGGCACATCAAATCAGGGGGTTTGAGGGTCAACAAACCCATTTCCGATGTCATTTTTTACAATTTGAGTTCATTCAGGACTAAAAATTCAAGATGGCCGCCAAATATCAATCCCATTATGGTACAATGAGAATATTTCAATTAAACGTTTGTGTAACACATCTTATTTGTAGTTGCAATGGTCCTATAATACATTTATTATGCTGTTTTGGTTTTTTTCAGCTGACACATGTTTCTGGGAAAACTCTGCTTATCAGGGGGAAATTCAAAATGGCCGCCAAATGCCTTCAACCAATAGGTGAAATTTAATTCTTTCTTTAAATATTAAGTGTGGCACATCAAATCAGGGGTTTTGAATGTCAACAAACTCATTTCCAATGTCATCTTGACATTTATGGCTTATTCTAGGCTAGAAATTCAAGATGGCCGCCAAATTTCAACCTCATTATGGTACAGTGTGTAGATTTAAATAAAAAAAAAGTCGCGTTACACATCTTATTTGTAGTTACAATGATCCTTGAATACATTTATTTTGCTGTTTTGGTTGTGTCAGTTCACACATACTTGTAGGACAACTTTTTTTTTATCGGGGGAAATTCAAAATTGCCGTCAAATAGTCCCCTACCACTGAGTAAAATGTAAAAAGAGATAGCACAAGGTCTTGTTTCATAAGACTTACTATGTAATGAAAAATGAATAAGAGTGACATATAAGATTGGATGGTTTCAGCTTTAACAGACAAGGATTCGTCAAAATGTAATGCAAAGATAAACATGTCATTGTTTGATTAAAATGGTACTCAAAAGGCAAAAATAAAGTTTCCCTATTGATCATGTTGATATAAGACTAGTTTGTTTGACGCAGGGGATTCTAGAGTAAGCAAGTAAACTCGAGGTAACTTGGCTATCTTGGCTCTTTGACCATCATGGCAATTTCTTTGCTTGGCCTGTATGGCTTTTTTTTCCAGTCGGCAAGAATGCAATAGAAAGTGTTTGATGTTTTCTTTACAACAGTCCCTTGGTGTAATTTATGTTGAGTTGAGCTATCTACTATATTTATGTATGACGTTAATGATGACATGTATCATTTTGCAATGAAATTCAGAACCTTACATCTCTATCCTAGCTATTCATACTTAAAATGGAACTTTGATGCTTAATTTTGTGCTCTGTTGTGAGTGTTGTTGAGATTGTCGTCAGGATCTTCTTACTCATTTGTGTCACACTTATGCCCTTTGCCGTGCGGAGCTCGTAAAAAAGTTCCCCGCGAGGGGTTTGACAGTAAGTGTTTTGAATACATTTCCCTGACATTGTCGCCATTGCACTTTCTATATAGACATAACGTCAGACAATGCATGAATTTTGTATGTTCTTTTCGTTTTCGTGCTTGGGCATCGACGGCGGGTGCGGCTAGCCAACAGGGGATGCTTACTCCTCCCGGGCAACTGGTCCCACCTCTGGCTTGCTGGGGGTCCGTCGATGCTTAATTTTGTGCTCTGTTGTGAGTGCTGTTGAGATTGTCGTCAGGATCTTCTTCTTTAACTCATTTGTGTCACACTTATGCCCTTTGCCGTGTGGAGCTCGTAAAAAAAGTTCCCCGCGAGGGGTTTAACAGTAAGTGTTTTGAATATATTTCCCTGACATTGTCGCCATAGCACTTTCTATATAGACATAACGTCAGACAATGCATGAATTTTGTATGTTCTTTTCGTTTTCGTGCTTGGGCATCGACGGCGGGTGCGGCTAGTCAACAGGGGATGCTTACTCCTCCCGGGCAACTGGTCCCATCTCTGGCTTGCTGGGGGTCCGTCGATGCTTAATTTTGTGCTCTGTTGTGAGTGCTGTTGAGATTGTCGTCAGGATCTTCTTCTTTGACTCATTTGTAAGAATAGAATGTCTTCAAATTTGGCAAAACAACATTAATTATATATGCTTCTTTGAATCATTTTGGCTGGAAGTACCACTAATGAGCATTCATTGTCCGAATCATGCATGTCTGGTGCATAGAATGTATTCTTCTATGAAAGAAGGCTGCCCAATAGTAACAGGGTAACTTAGCACTCTCCTTTCTCTTCATAAGACCGGTTAAGTTTGTAAATGAACAGGTGTTGTGAGTCATGTATTATTTTAGTTTTACTTTATGTGTAGGTACACATGTACTTAGTCATGTTATTTAATGATTTCATAATGATTCTTTCTAGATTTTACTATGTCATGTTTATCTCATTAGAGAATATTCCAGTATGTTCTTTGTTACATCATTATCATCACATGACTGTGATTTCTAGAATTTACTCTATTGTTAATCATTTGTAATGAGTCATTGTTCTAGAAGCTTCTGGAAAATTCATTGTTATTAAGTATAAATACCTCTGAGGAACTGTGTTAAGAGACATTCGTATACATTCGTAGACACGATTCATTCATCTATTCTGATATACTGGGATACTTTATTTGTTGAGACTTTAATCCATTTAACATCGTTTGGACACCGATCTTTCGAGAACGTTTGTGATTACCGGAAACCATACATTCGATAGACTTTGTGGACCGTAACGGACACTTTGATCCGGACATTGTATTGTAAGTTGTAATCATTTTAAATATATATATTTTGTACATAATTAAACTTGTAAATTTATATTCTGTCTTTGTCTGATTTTTGCTGGCGTTTTGGGGTATTCTGACCCATAACAGAATTGGGGGCTCGTCCGGGATAGTAATCTCTGCATATTTGCACTTTACGTAAAGTTCGTTTTTTTTTAAAAAAAAGGAAAATTCTCCAAACTTTTGCCAGCAGAAATCAATCATGGTATTTTCGGTCACTAAATTTTTGAAATCGCCGACTGTAGGTGAGTTCGAATCATTGAAAAAAGATGATTTGATTGGTTTAGGTCTTCACTTGAAGTTAGATGTAAAATCTTCTATGAGAAAACAAGAAATTAGAAATATTGTGGCTAAAGAGCTTTTAGCTGAGGAAATCTTTTCGTCATACGATTTTCCTGTTGAACCTGTTTCAAGCAAAACCAAAATGTCAAAATATGAGTTTGAATTAGAGAAAATGAAAATACAATTACAATTTGAAAAAGAAGAAAAAGAAAGACAATTTGAACGAGAGAAACAGGAACGTATGCACGAGAGAGAACTCCAGTTTGAGCTAGAAAAGTTAAAGTTAGAGAAAGGCGCAAAGGAAAATCCTGTTCCTTCGCCTGTCAAGTCTGAATTCGATGCCGCCAAAAACATCAGATTAGTACCAAAATTTCAAGAAAAGTCCGTGGACAAATATTTTCCACATTTTGAGAAAATCGCGGCCAATCTGAAGTGGCCACGTGATTTTTGGCCAACTTTGTTACAAAGCGTACTTATTGGCAAAGCGGCTGAAGTGTACTCGGCGCTCAGTATTGCTGAGAGTTCAGACTATGACAAGGTCAAGGACACGATTTTGAGAGCATATCAGTTAGTACCTGAGGCGTACAGACAAAAGTTTAGAAAGTACAAAAAGTTTGAAAATCAAACATATGTTGAATTTGCTCGAGAAAAAGAAGATTTATTTGATCAGTGGTTTCGATCTAAGAAAATTCCCAATTCATTTGACAATTTGCGTCAGATCATTCTGATAGAAGAGTTCAAAGAGTGTGTACATCAAAATTTAAGAACTCATTTGGAAGACAAAAATGTTAAAACTCTTGAAGAAGCCGCTGTTTTGTCTGATACGTATGCTCTCACTCATAAGAAAAATTTTGTAACAAAAACTCAATCTAGCGATAGCGCAGAAACTTCAGATTTTCCAAAGAAAAATTTACAAGTCTCAGTCGTCCATTAGTTCCCAGTCACCATCTCAAGGTGGTTCTACGTCCGGTCCTAGGTCCGAACGTTCTGAGGCATCCCCAGGGGTGGGGTCGCTTCCTACATGCAATTATTGTAAGAAAAAAGGTCACGTTATTGGTGAGTGTTTGAAGCTTAAGAAGAAAAAAGAACTTAAGTCACAGGCCTGTGCGTCTGTTAGAAATGATAGGAAAGCCTTAGATTCGATTTGTTCTGACACTCCTGAAATTCAGGGTTCTAAGTCCAGTTCTGATGATTTTGTGGAGGATCATTATAAGCCCTTTTTGTCACAGGGATTTGTTTCACTCAGTGATTCTAGCGAAGCGTTGCCTGTTCAGATTTTGAGAGATACTGGTGCTGCCCAGACTTTATTGTTAGAGGGTTCATTGCCTTTGTCTGAGCACACTTTTACTGGTAGGTCAGTTTTATTACAGGGTGTGGAGCTAGGCGTCATTGATGTTCCCCTTCATAAAATTTATTTGAAGTCAGACTTAATTACTGGACCTGTTATCGTAGGTGTTCGACCTACTCTTCCCGTTCAAGGCGTTTCCTTGTTGCTTGGCAACGATTTAGCTGGCGGCAAAGTTGTAGCCGATCCGATTGTTTGTGAGAAAATCACGTCCGATGTCGTGTCCGATGATGAAGACGACGACTTGTACCCAGCCTGCGCAGTTACCAGGGCGATGGCCAGGAACAGACTAAAAGAGGCTGAGAGTACTTCTGCACTTAACGAGGACCATCCCTCCGAAGATATAGACCTTTCTGACACATTCATGTCTACCATTGATGACGGCGTACCTGAGACTTCAGTACCACTTCATGTTGACAAGTCTCCGACAGTACCTAGTGATGATTACCATCCGCCATTAGACAGAGATACAGATGCCTTAAGCCGTGAGCAGCTCCTCTCCGAGCAAACTAAAGATCCGGAGATTATCCGACTAAGCAAGAGGGCCCTTCCCCGAGAAGAAGCGGACAAAGTCGGAGAGTGCTTCTACATACAAGATGGCATCCTTATGCGGAAATGGAGACCACCCGATGCAGCCCCTAATGACGTATGGCGGGTCGTTCACCAGATAGTGGTTCCAGTAGCGTATCGCGGGGACATCATGAGTTTAGCTCACGACACACCAATGGCAGGTCATTTAGGTATCAATAAGACTTATAATAGGATTTTAAGTCACTTTTACTGGCCTAAGTTGAGAAAAGATGTGTCTGAGTTTTGTAAGTCTTGTCATAGTTGTCAGATGGTAGGTAAACCCAATCAAGTTATACCACATGCTCCCCTCCAACCCATTCCAGCCTTTGAGGAACCTTTTAGTAGGGTGTTAGTTGATTGTGTAGGTCCTTTGCCTAGGACTAGGTCAGGTAATCAGTACTTACTGACAATTATGTGTACTTCGACTAGGTTTCCTGAGGCCATACCTCTTAGGAATATTAAGGCAAAGACCATAGTTAAGGCCCTTACAAAGTTTTTCAGTTTCGTAGGTGCTCCCAATGCTATTCAGTCAGATCAGGGTTCGAATTTTATGTCAGGGTTGTTTCAGCAGGTTATGCATGAGCTAGGTATCAGGCAGTATAAGTCTTCTGCGTACCATCCTGAGTCCCAGGGGGCACTTGAACGCTTTCATCAAACCCTTAAAACTATGATGAGAACATATTGTCACCAGTATGGAAAAGACTGGGATGAAGGGGTTCACCTCGTGTTGTTTGCGGCACGAGAAGCGGTTCAGGAGTCCCTGGGGTTCAGTCCCTTTGAGCTAGTTTTTGGGCATACGGTCAGGGGGCCATTGAAGCTATTGAAGGAAAAATGGTTGACTGAGACTAGCGATTTGAATCTCTTAGACTATGTGTCTAATTTCAAAGAGAAATTATATAATGCTTGCAAATTGGCTCAAGAAAATCTCAAAACCTCACAAATGAAAATGAAAACATGGTATGACAAAGATGCTAGAAACAGAGTTTTTAAACCAGGCGATAAAGTTCTTGTATTTTTGCCTATCCCTGGTCATCCTTTGCAAGCTAGATATTTCGGTCCTTATGAGATTGAGAGTAAAATTAGTGATGTTAACTATGTGGTTAAGACACCAGGTCGGCAAAAAGAAAAAAGAGTGTGTCATGTTAACATGTTGAAAGAGTATTTTGATAGAAGTGACCGAAATTTTGTAAAACCAGTTTCCACTTTGGCCAATGTAAATACATTAGAAAATTGTGTTGAACCTGAATGTAATGGAGAGACTGTCGAAAAAGACTTCGCTCAAAGTGTCCGTTTGAAGAATTCCGAAATTCTGACAAATCCGGAAGTGAAACTCGGACATTTGACCGTGCATCAAAAAGAGGAAGTGCACCAATTAATGCGGGAATATACGACCATCTTTCCGGACGTTCCAAAAAAGACGAATGCATCTCATCATGACGTCATTGTAGGTGATGCGTCACCTATCAAACAGCATCCCTATCGGTTAAACCCGATAAAACTTCAATACATGCGGAAAGAAATTCAATACATGCTTGAAAATGACATTATTGAACCCAGCAATAGTGATTGGAGTTCCCCATGCATTCTTGTTCCGAAGCCAGACGGAACTTACCGATTGTGTAAGGACTTTAGAAAAGTCAATTCAGTCACCAAAACTGACTCTTATCCGATCCCACGAATCGATGACTGTATCGATAAAATTGGCAGTGCAAAATTTGTCAGTAAATTTGACTTGCTTAAAGGCTATTGGCAGGTCCCGCTTACCGAGAGAGCCAGAGAAATATCGGCATTTGCGACTCCAGATGGGCTATACCAATATAAAGTAATGCCCTTTGGTATGAAAAACGCACCAGCCACATTCCAGAGGATGATTCATTCGCTCCTAAATCATCTCGAAGGATGCGAGGCGTACATCGATGACGTCATCATCTACAGCGACACCTGGGATGATCATCTCCGAATCATGCGTACCTTCTTCGACATACTGGCGAAAGCAAACCTCACAGTGAACCTTGCGAAAAGTGAATTTTGTCATGCGACTGTAGAATATTTGGGTCACAAAGTAGGTCAAGGTTTTGTTACTCCTATCATGGCCAAGGTGGAAGCTATTTCAAAGTTCCCGATTCCTACCAATAAGAAAGAAATAATGAGATTTTTGGGAATGGCAGGATTTTACAGAAAATTATGTCCAAATTTCTCGTCAGTTGTTGGTCCACTTACCAATCTGTTACAAAAGAGAGTGAATTTTGCATGGACCAATGACTGTGACGAATCTTTTAAGAAAATCAAATGTGTTCTTATGAATAGTCCTGTCCTGTCAGCTCCAAATTTTGATAAGCAATTCAAGCTTACTGTTGATGCCAGTGACGTAGGAATCGGGGCTGCTTTGTTTCAAGAAAATGATGATGGTGTAGATAGAGTTGTTTGTTATTTTTCAAAGAAATTGACAAAATGTCAAAAGAATTACTCTACTATTGAAAAAGAGTGTCTTGCATTATTGTTAGCTTTACAACATTTTGATGTTTATTTGAATGTTACTCTACATCCCATTCTTGTGTATACTGACCACAACCCTCTCACATTTTTGCACAAAATGTCAAACAAGAATCAAAGACTTACAAGGTGGAGTTTATTGTTGCAAGAGTACAATATCATTATTAACCATATCAAGGGCAAAGACAATGTGATTGCAGATGCACTATCGAGAGTTTCATGAGTGATTTTTGAAGAATTTACCACCTAAGTTTTCATTGACATTCAAACTTTTTTTAAGGGGGGAGGTGTTGTGGGTCATGTATTATTTTAGTTTTACTTTATGTGTAGGTACACATGTACTTAGTCATGTTATTTAATGATTTCATAATAATTCTTTCTAGATTTTACTATGTCATGTTTATCTCATTAGAGAATATTCCAGTATGTTCTTTTTTACATCATTATCATCACATGACTGTGATTTCTAGAATTTACTCTATTGTTAATCATTTGTAATGAGTCATTGTTCTAGAAGCTTCTGGTAAATTCATTGTTATTAAGTATAAATACCTCTGAGGAACTGTGTTAAGAGACATTCGTATACATTCGTAGACACGATTCATTCATCTATTCTGATATACTGGGATACTTTATTTGTTGAGACTTTAATCCATTTAACATCGTTTGGACACCGATCTTTCGAGAACGTTTGTGATTACCGGAAACCATACATTCGATAGACTTTGTGGACCGTAACGGACACTTTGATCCGGACATTGTATTGTAAGTTGTAATCATTTTAAATATATATATTTTGTACATAATTAAACTTGTAAATTTATATTCTGTCTTTGTCTGATTTTTGCTGGCGTTTTGGGGTATTCTGACCCATAACAGAATTGGGGGCTCGTCCGGGATAGTAATCTCTGCATATTTGCACTTTACGTAAAGTTCGTTTTTTTTTTAAAAAAAGGAAAATTCTCCAAACTTTTGCCAGCAGAAATCAATCATGGTATTTTCGGTCACTGAATTTTTGAAATCGCCGACTGTAGGTGAGTTCGAATCATTGAAAAAAGATGATTTGATTGGTTTAGGTCTTCACTTGAAGTTAGATGTAAAATCTTCTATGAGAAAACAAGAAATTAGAAATATTGTGGCTAAAGAGCTTTTAGCTGAGGAAATCTTTTCGTCATACGATTTTCCTGTTGAACCTGTTTCAAGCAAAACCAAAATGTCAAAATATGAGTTTGAATTAGAGAAAATGAAAATACAATTACAATTTGAAAAAGAAGAAAAAGAAAGACAATTTGAACGAGAGAAACAGGAACGTATGCACGAGAGAGAACTCCAGTTTGAGCTAGAAAAGTTAAAGTTAGAGAAAGGCGCAAAGGAAAATCCTGTTCCTTCGCCTGTCAAGTCTGAATTCGATGCCGCCAAAAACATCAGATTAGTACCAAAATTTCAAGAAAAGTCCGTGGACAAATATTTTCCACATTTTGAGAAAATCGCGGCCAATCTGAAGTGGCCACGTGATTTTTGGCCAACTTTGTTACAAAGCGTACTTATTGGCAAAGCGGCTGAAGTGTACTCGGCGCTCAGTATTGCTGAGAGTTCAGACTATGACAAGGTCAAGGACACGATTTTGAGAGCATATCAGTTAGTACCTGAGGCGTACAGACAAAAGTTTAGAAAGTACAAAAAGTTTGAAAATCAAACATATGTTGAATTTGCTCGAGAAAAAGAAGATTTATTTGATCAGTGGTTTCGATCTAAGAAAATTCCCAATTCATTTGACAATTTGCGTCAGATCATTCTGATAGAAGAGTTCAAAGAGTGTGTACATCAAAATTTAAGAACTCATTTGGAAGACAAAAATGTTAAAACTCTTGAAGAAGCCGCTGTTTTGTCTGATACGTATGCTCTCACTCATAAGAAAAATTTTGTAACAAAAACTCAATCTAGCGATAGCGCAGAAACTTCAGATTTTCCAAAGAAAAATTTACAAGAGTCTCAGTCGTCCATTAGTTCCCAGTCACCATCTCAAGGTGGTTCTACGTCCGGTCCTAGGTCCGAACGTTCTGAGGCATCCCCAGGGGTGGGGTCGCTTCCTACATGCAATTATTGTAAGAAAAAAGGTCACGTTATTGGTGAGTGTTTGAAGCTTAAGAAGAAAAAAGAACTTAAGTCACAGGCCTGTGCGTCTGTTAGAAATGATAGGAAAGCCTTAGATTCGATTTGTTCTGACACTCCTGAAATTCAGGGTTCTAAGTCCAGTTCTGATGATTTTGTGGAGGATCATTATAAGCCCTTTTTGTCACAGGGATTTGTTTCACTCAGTGATTCTAGCGAAGCGTTGCCTGTTCAGATTTTGAGAGATACTGGTGCTGCCCAGACTTTATTGTTAGAGGGTTCATTGCCTTTGTCTGAGCACACTTTTACTGGTAGGTCAGTTTTATTACAGGGTGTGGAGCTAGGCGTCATTGATGTTCCCCTTCATAAAATTTATTTGAAGTCAGACTTAATTACTGGACCTGTTATCGTAGGTGTTCGACCTACTCTTCCCGTTCAAGGCGTTTCCTTGTTGCTTGGCAACGATTTAGCTGGCGGCAAAGTTGTAGCCGATCCGATTGTTTGTGAGAAAATCACGTCCGATGTCGTGTCCGATGATGAAGACGACGACTTGTACCCAGCCTGCGCAGTTACCAGGGCGATGGCCAGGAACAGACTAAAAGAGGCTGAGAGTACTTCTGCACTTAACGAGGACCATCCCTCCGAAGATATAGACCTTTCTGACACATTCATGTCTACCATTGATGACGGCGTACCTGAGACTTCAGTACCACTTCATGTTGACAAGTCTCCGACAGTACCTAGTGATGATTACCATCCGCCATTAGACAGAGATACAGATGCCTTAAGCCGTGAGCAGCTCCTCTCCGAGCAAACTAAAGATCCGGAGATTATCCGACTAAGCAAGAGGGCCCTTCCCCGAGAAGAAGCGGACAAAGTCGGAGAGTGCTTCTACATACAAGATGGCATCCTTATGCGGAAATGGAGACCACCCGATGCAGCCCCTAATGACGTATGGCGGGTCGTTCACCAGATAGTGGTTCCAGTAGCGTATCGCGGGGACATCATGAGTTTAGCTCACGACACACCAATGGCAGGTCATTTAGGTGTCAATAAGACTTATAATAGGATTTTAAGTCACTTTTACTGGCCTAAGTTGAGAAAAGATGTGTCTGAGTTTTGTAAGTCTTGTCATAGTTGTCAGATGGTAGGTAAACCCAATCAAGTTATACCACATGCTCCCCTCCAACCCATTCCAGCCTTTGAGGAACCTTTTAGTAGGGTGTTAGTTGATTGTGTAGGTCCTTTGCCTAGGACTAGGTCAGGTAATCAGTACTTACTGACAATTATGTGTACTTCGACTAGGTTTCCTGAGGCCATACCTCTTAGGAATATTAAGGCAAAGACCATAGTTAAGGCCCTTACAAAGTTTTTCAGTTTCGTAGGTGCTCCCAATGCTATTCAGTCAGATCAGGGTTCGAATTTTATGTCAGGGTTGTTTCAGCAGGTTATGCATGAGCTAGGTATCAGGCGGTATAAGTCTTCTGCGTACCATCCTGAGTCCCAGGGGGCACTTGAACGCTTTCATCAAACCCTTAAAACTATGATGAGAACATATTGTCACCAGTATGGAAAAGACTGGGATGAAGGGGTTCACCTCGTGTTGTTTGCGGCACGAGAAGCGGTTCAGGAGTCCCTGGGGTTCAGTCCCTTTGAGCTAGTTTTTGGGCATACGGTCAGGGGGCCATTGAAGCTATTGAAGGAAAAATGGTTGACTGAGACTAGCGATTTGAATCTCTTAGACTATGTGTCTAATTTCAAAGAGAAATTATATAATGCTTGCAAATTGGCTCAAGAAAATCTCAAAACCTCACAAATGAAAATGAAAACATGGTATGACAAAGATGCTAGAAACAGAGTTTTTAAACCAGGCGATAAAGTTCTTGTATTTTTGCCTATCCCTGGTCATCCTTTGCAAGCTAGATATTTCGGTCCTTATGAGATTGAGAGTAAAATTAGTGATGTTAACTATGTGGTTAAGACACCAGGTCGGCAAAAAGAAAAAAGAGTGTGTCATGTTAACATGTTGAAAGAGTATTTTGATAGAAGTGACCGAAATTTTGTAAAACCAGTTTCCACTTTGGCCAATGTAAATACATTAGAAAATTGTGTTGAACCTGAATGTAATGGAGAGACTGTCGAAAAAGACTTCGCTCAAAGTGTCCGTTTGAAGAATTCCGAAATTCTGACAAATCCGGAAGTGAAACTCGGACATTTGACCGTGCATCAAAAAGAGGAAGTGCACCAATTAATGCGGGAATATACGACCATCTTTCCGGACGTTCCAAAAAAGACGAATGCATCTCATCATGACGTCATTGTAGGTGATGCGTCACCTATCAAACAGCATCCCTATCGGTTAAACCCGATAAAACTTCAATACATGCGGAAAGAAATTCAATACATGCTTGAAAATGACATTATTGAACCCAGCAATAGTGATTGGAGTTCCCCATGCATTCTTGTTCCGAAGCCAGACGGAACTTACCGATTGTGTAAGGACTTTAGAAAAGTCAATTCAGTCACCAAAACTGACTCTTATCCGATCCCACGAATCGATGACTGTATCGATAAAATTGGCAGTGCAAAATTTGTCAGTAAATTTGACTTGCTTAAAGGCTATTGGCAGGTCCCGCTTACCGAGAGAGCCAGAGAAATATCGGCATTTGCGACTCCAGATGGGCTATACCAATATAAAGTAATGCCCTTTGGTATGAAAAACGCACCAGCCACATTCCAGAGGATGATTCATTCGCTCCTAAATCATCTCGAAGGATGCGAGGCGTACATCGATGACGTCATCATCTACAGCGACACCTGGGATGATCATCTCCGAATCATGCGTACCTTGTTCGACATACTGGCGAAAGCAAACCTCACAGTGAACCTTGCGAAAAGTGAATTTTGTCATGCGACTGTAGAATATTTGGGTCACAAAGTAGGTCAAGGTTTTGTTACTCCTATCATGGCCAAGGTGGAAGCTATTTCAAAGTTCCCGATTCCTACCAATAAGAAAGAAATAATGAGATTTTTGGGAATGGCAGGATTTTACAGAAAATTATGTCCAAATTTCTCGTCAGTTGTTGGTCCACTTACCAATCTGTTACAAAAGAGAGTGAATTTTGCATGGACCAATGACTGTGACGAATCTTTTAAGAAAATCAAATGTGTTCTTATGAATAGTCCTGTCCTGTCAGCTCCAAATTTTGATAAGCAATTCAAGCTTACTGTTGATGCCAGTGACGTAGGAATCGGGGCTGCTTTGTTTCAAGAAAATGATGATGGTGTAGATAGAGTTGTTTGTTATTTTTCAAAGAAATTGACAAAATGTCAAAAGAATTACTCTACTATTGAAAAAGAGTGTCTTGCATTATTGTTAGCTTTACAACATTTTGATGTTTATTTGAATGTTACTCTACATCCCATTCTTGTGTATACTGACCACAACCCTCTCACATTTTTGCACAAAATGTCAAACAAGAATCAAAGACTTACAAGGTGGAGTTTATTGTTGCAAGAGTACAATATCATTATTAACCATATCAAGGGCAAAGACAATGTGATTGCAGATGCACTATCGAGAGTTTCATGAGTGATTTTTGAAGAATTTACCACCTAAGTTTTCATTGACATTCAAACTTTTTTTAAGGGGGGAGGTGTTGTGGGTCATGTATTATTTTAGTTTTACTTTATGTGTAGGTACACATGTACTTAGTCATGTTATTTAATGATTTCATAATAATTCTTTCTAGATTTTACTATGTCATGTTTATCTCATTAGAGAATATTCCAGTATGTTCTTTTTTACATCATTATCATCACATGACTGTGATTTCTAGAATTTACTCTATTGTTAATCATTTGTAATGAGTCATTGTTCTAGAAGCTTCTGGTAAATTCATTGTTATTAAGTATAAATACCTCTGAGGAACTGTGTTAAGAGACATTCGTATACATTCGTAGACACGATTCATTCATCTATTCTGATATACTGGGATACTTTATTTGTTGAGACTTTAATCCATTTAACATCGTTTGGACACCGATCTTTCGAGAACGTTTGTGATTACCGGAAACCATACATTCGATAGACTTTGTGGACCGTAACGGACACTTTGATCCGGACATTGTATTGTAAGTTGTAATCATTTTAAATATATATATTTTGTACATAATTAAACTTGTAAATTTATATTCTGTCTTTGTCTGATTTTTGCTGGCGTTTTGGGGTATTCTGACCCATAACACAGGCCTTTCAAAATTTCATCTGCTATCATTACATCTTAGAATAATTTCAATTTCTGGTTGGAGATTTCCTCCGTTTTTCTCTACAGTGATTCAAAATTGAATCTGAGGAATCTTCAACTGTGGTAATATGAAATGGTACTACAGTATGTTTTGGCATGTAAAACTCAAGTGGGTGAAATCTATCTTGAAATCAATTAGATATCAGTGTTCCATATATATGCTTCGTTTTAATCAATCGTAATAATTCGCATCTATTCGGGCAAACATATTTTGGAATACTAAAAAAAACACATATTTTGGAATACTCAAATATTTTGGAATACTCATATTTTGGAATACATCAAAAAGTGTATGTGCCACCCCCGACCGACAGTTGGAGTTCTTGATCCGCCCCTGTTTATTCAATTAACATATAATAAATGATACAATTTAAGAAAGAATTTGAGGATTGAGTAACCAGGATATAGCTTATTGTAGAAAAGTGTTTACATGCGAGATACAGCGGCCGATCTCTTTTATACGTTGTTTGTATATAATTATTTGTTTACCTTTGTTTGTATTAATTATCTTTAACATCATAACTTTCATATTTGATCGTAATAATTGCCATATTTGTACTTTTAATAGCTTTATTTATCAGTTTAATTACATCGTTGTTTCATAACCTAATTAGTATTCATAGAAATGTCGATCCCTAATTAATTATGTATGTATTGGCCGATCATTCCAACTGACCAATCAGAGGCCGCGACCTTTGTTTACATCGGGTCGATCCCTGCCTGAGAGTATAAATAGGACCCCCGATTCTGCATATTAATATATAAGATTTGTGATGCTAAGGGAGATGTTGTGATGTGATTTCTTTTCTTAAACTGGATTTTGTACATAGTGTAAATAAAATGTCAACTTTATTACTTTGTCTCACTTCAACAACACTTGGATAATTCTCGTCTGGGACGAGTGTGGATTAATAGTCTGGGATGGCTAGAATTCTCGTCTGGGACGAGTGATATCAATACTTTACAAAGTGACTTAGTCGTCTGGGACGACCAGCTTGCAGATTGTCTAAGAAAGACACGCTACCAAAGATTTGTCTAAGATAGACACGCTACCAAAGATTTGTCTAAGATAGACACGCTACCAAAGATTTGTCTAAGATAGACACGCTACCAAAGATTTGTCTAAGATAGACACGCTACCAAAAATACTACGCATTCAAGGCTACGCTACAAGTGGTGGCAGCTTGGTGGGATAGAATTCACTGGATTTTATTGTGCATTTATTTTTCTGTGTGTGAAAATTTTATTTGTGGATTTTGAAGGTAAAGTATTGAATTCTCAAACGGTAAAGTATAGTGCTTACATAATTTCATTATTAGCTAACGCTGAATTTTTCTTTTGCAGTATTTTCAAATTTCAGGTTTTTACCTTGGGATTTACAGTGTGTACTAGTGCGCGATTCATTGTGGAATTTATACCGTGTGTAGTGCGCGTTTTGTGTATATTCCGTGTGTTAATTTTGTGACTTACGTGTGAAGTGAAAATTTTATGTAAGTAGTGCGCAATTAATTTTCTGTGTTAATTTGCGGAATATTCAGTGTTGATTTGTGCGCGACTTATTTTGTGTTGTGATCAGTGCCGTGTACGTTATATACTTACTTTTCCAATTGTTGTGTTCAATTTATAGTGCGTGATTTACGTGATTTATATCTGTGTTACTCGACGATTTGTGAAAAAAAAAAATGGAGAGTGAAAAAGTTCTAGTGCGAGTGTATGATATTACTGACAAAGGGTTCTGGTATTTTGTGAGAACAGTGCGTGCAAATATCAGAGTAGAGTGTGAAATTTGTTCTGCAGTTTTCCCGAAGTGCTTGTACAGTGACCGTACTAAGAAAAGTGAAGTGTGTGGCGGAAATGTACGTGAATTTTAAAGTTCGGTGTGACGTGCAAATTCGAGCAATTTTCAGTGTGTAAATATTTTCTGTAGAAAATCGTGTTTATATCTTATTTCATATTTTCTGTGCGAATTTTTGTTATCTTAGTGTATATGATTTTTAGTGCCCGTCGTGAAAAAAAAACCAATTGTGGAGTTGTTTGTAGTGTTTGCGTTAATTGTTCACTCTTTTGTAATTATCGATATCATGTTTACTGGTGATAAAACCTCTTATACCCCTCGCGACATGGACACGACAGAGGGAGTGACAGATCAAATTAGTGACACGCCCAGGACGCCGGAACGTCCAATCAGAGAAACGCCGTCAACAGTGCGACGGAATTTACTAAAAGAGTTTAAAAACGCCGATGAAGACTTGACGTGTGTAAAAGGTGTAGGGAATGAGCCTAATTATACGAGCACACCTTTACCTGGTCATTTTGGCGATCAATTAACGTACGAATACACAACAGAACCCGGTTGGTGTAAATTTGTCGGTATGTGGATTGTGACAATATTTCTAGGAAGTGGGGTACTGTTTGCATTATATCAGTATTTTCCCGGATATATGTTACTGTGTCTGACGAAGGAAATTTGGATTTCTGGTGGTTTGTGTATTTTGTGCATTATTCTCGTAAGCATAATTGTGAAGCTAGTGTCCAGAAACATTAAACCGACTCCGAACAATTTAAATACCAGGAGATCGACTCCTAAACGTGAACCGAGAAGAAATGTGACGTTTCGCTCACCTGATACTTTTACAAGCGATCAGTATCAACCAAGGGACGTTACTCGTGATGACAAGCGTACAGTCACCCAAATAAGTATGAATTAAGAGAACGTTCAAGGGCGACGGCGATGATATTTGGAGCGAATTTATTCGTTATTTTGAGAATATAGCGGAATTAAATCTGTGGAGTGACGAGAGAAAACGTAAAGTGTTATTTACTGTATTGCGTGGTCAGGCCGAAACATATGCGTACGGATTGTCAGATTTTCAAAGTAGTGATTATGATTGTTTGAAAAGTGCTTTAGACGAACGATTTGGACACCGCACAACGAAAGAAAGTTATGTGACCGAAGCCAAACTGCGTAGAAAACGAGATTCTGAGTCATTCCGTGATTTTGGTCAGGCTACAGAGGATTTATACCGTCGAGCGTACCCTAATAATAGAGAATATGTACAAGAAAGTAGTATGAAAACTTTCATGGATAATTGTAGTGTTGACGAGGATTTTAGACTCGCAGTGAAACGTACGAGGCCGAAAACTTTACAGGATGCAATAACGGCATCTATGCAGGAAGAGTGTATTTGTTTGACTGAAAACAGAAAGTCAAAACGTGAATATAAACCACCTGTTTTTGGAGTGAACAAACCTCGCGAAACGACTAATATTAACGGAGAAGTGAAATCTGAAAGGCGAGAGTACAACGGATCGAAGAGATACTGTTATAAGTGCAAAACGCCCGACCATTCATACCAAAATTGCCCTACAAAAAGTGGAAATGGACGTAACACGTACAGACAGAGACCTTTAAACATGAACGGACCGAGGCAGTAGGCCGTGCGTCGGTCAGTGCGCCTAGAAGGCCTAGTACAGATGTGAAGTCAAGTGTTTTATGTAAGGGAACACAAACGGACAGCAATTTACCCAGTGATTTTCAACGTAAAACGGAGTTTATGCATTCAAATGTGAGTGAATTTAAAGTGAAAGGAAAACGTGGAATGAGAGTAAATGGATTTGTAGAAGAAACACCATTAGAATGGAAGATAGATACCGGTGCAGTAAATACATTTATTACCGAGGATGTTTATTATAGTATCATCCCAGAGCACAGACCTGTACTAGAGAGGGCAATACGAAAATTCGAAACAGCGGACGGAAGTGAATTAAAGCTGTTAGGAAATGCAAGGATGCTATTAACATTTGGTGATGTGAACATTTATTTTCGAGTGTATGTAGGAAATGTGAAGAGTAATCTACTGGGACAAGATTTTATGACGAAGTATAAGTGCCAGAAGGAATATCGCAGTGATTCTTTAGTATTTTGTGAAATGCCATTTGCCGAGGAAGGGCGTGGTTGTAATGTTGTGACTATTGAAGATAGTGTGGTACCGCCGAAACATGAATGTGTATTGAGTTCGAAACTAAATCGTAAATCTGATATCAGTGAAGGAATATTAGTGCCTTTGAAAAGGTTTATCCATACATTTGGATTAGTGTTAGCACATGTACTTGTGAACGCGAAAAACAATGTGTTGTATGTACGCGTTTTTAACCCTGGTGACCGTAAAGTATGCATCAAGGGTTATACACAAGTAGCGATATTGGCACCAGTTAATTTCATCAGTGATCCATTGGAACAGGAGTCCGTGTGTCGTATTCAGGAAAGTGAGAATTCGGAAGAATTGCCAGAGTTTTTATACGGTGTGTATTATGGATGTAGAAATCTTTCAACAGATGAAGCTGAAAAGTTTCGAAAGTGTAAAATTCTACGTAAGCGAAAACGCGTGTTCGCTTACCCAGATAAACCGCCGGAGCGAGCGAATTTTAAGGAACAAGTCCGGAGAGTTCCTATTTTCAAGACTGAAGGATTGGACACTGAGATTAAGCAGAGGGTGATCGAAGAATCGTTAAGCCCGTGGTCAGCGCCACTCGTGCTGGTGCAAATGAAAGATAAAAGATGGAAAATATGTGTAGATTACAGACGTTTCGATTCGAAAACTGTTCAGGATATATCCGAGACCCAAAGTAGCAGAAGATTCAAGAGACGATTCAAATGGGTCGAAGTTGTGTAGTTCAAAAGTGACATATCAAATCGATTCTAAGTTGCGATCCAACAAAAACGCGAAACGAAGAAGAAGACCAGCGAAAGCCAAGCAAACAAAACAACTATCGGAGTTGTCATTTGAGAATATACGTAAACATCAACAAAATGACAAGTATTTGTGTGATTTTCTACGTATTATTGAGAATGGAAGTGACAAACCGCCATGTGAATCATTATACGCAAAGGGATTTGAATATAAGTTTTATTATTCAAGGTGGAATGCATTGTGCGTATCAAATGGCGTATTGTGTATCAAGTGGATTGACGGAAACGGTGAGAGGCTGAGAATTTGTGTTCCTCAGACATTACTTGACGTTGTATTGTGGCATATGCATAATTCATCTACGACAGATCATGTAGGAGTCAGAAGAACGTACGCCAAAGTGAATATTAGTCAGTATTATTGGCCACATTTAAGAAGACATGTGCATAAATACGTGTGCGCGTGTGAAAAGTGTGATGAAAGGAGAAATATTCCAAGGGAAAAGAGAAGTTATACAAATCCAGCTTTTGGAATTAATAGACGCGAGGAAATAAAGCCGTCAAATTTTGTGCGAAAACGTGATACAACTTCAAGGAAGCTGTGTGATTCTGTGAGATACGAAACGGAATTAATTTGTGAGCGGAAATCGAAAAATTGTAATAAGAGTGATCGAGTATTACCGATTCAACCAACAACAAAGTTAGCAGGGACCTTAGATGACAACATGACTTACAAAACAGAACCGCCTGATTTACATACTAAGACGAACAGCGGATGTAGGATGTTATCACGGACGTATCCAGGAATCCCCGTGATAAAGAAAATACCGATGTCTGGATGTAGGATAGTGTCACGGACGTATCCAGGAATCCCCGTGATACAGAAGAAAATGATGTGTTATAAAAAAGGAGGATATTATCACGGACGTATCCAGGAATCCCCGTGATAAAGAAGATTCGATAATTTAAATGTGAAACTTTGGAAATATCTACGGATGCTTTCATACATTCCCGTAGTTTGGAAGTGTTAAGATGTTTTTGGCAAAGGATTTTATCACGGACGTATCGAGGAATCCCCGTGGTAAAGAAGATAGACGAACGTAAGGACAGTATCACGGACGTGTCGAGGAATCCCCGTGATACAGAAGAAACTGATGAGTTGACGAGAAGGATATTATCGAAGACGTAACGAGGAATCCCTGTGGTTAAGAAGATATGGACGTTAACCGAGAAGATGCCTCGATGATGATACTTATAGACTATGAACATTTTCCGAACTTTGAACTTTTCATGTATATGATTTAATGCACTATTGACATTTATGATATTTTAACATTACTTTTTGATTGTTGATTGTATATATTTTTCATACTTTTCTATTGATATTTTGTACTTTTGTTTGCCAGGGGTCAAACTTAAGCGGGGGGCAGATGTAGAAAAGTATCGAAATGCCTTGTTTACATGTTTGTTTACATGCGAGATACAGCGGCCGATCTCTTTTATACGTTGTTTGTATATAATTATTTGTTTACCTTTGTTTGTAATAATTATCTTTAACATCATAACTTTCATATTTGATCGTAATAATTGCCATATTTGTACTTTTAATAGCTTTATTTATCAGTTTAATTACATCGTTGTTTCATAACCTAATTAGTATTCATAGAAATGTCGATCCCTAATTAATTATGTATGTATTGGCCGATCATTCCAACTGACCAATCAGAGGCCGCGACCTTTGTTTACATCGGGTCGATCCCTGCCTGAGAGTATAAATAGGACCCCCGATTCTGCATATTAATATATAAGATTTGTGATGCTAAGGGAGATGTTGTGATGTGATTTCTTTTCTTAAACTGGATTTTGTACATAGTGTAAATAAAATGTCAACTTTATTACTTTGTCTCGCTTCAACAACACTTTGATAATTCTCGTCTGGGACGAGTGTGGATTAATACTTTGTCGTCTGGGATGGCTAGAATTCTCGTCTGGGACGAGTGATATCAATACTTTACACAGTGACTTAGTCGTCTGGGACGACCAGCTTGCAGATTGTCTAAGAAAGACACGCTACCAAAGATTTGTCTAAGATAGACACGCTACCAAAGATTTGTCTAAGATAGACACGCTACCAAAAATACTACGCATTCAAGGCTACGCTACATTATGAATACAACTCTCATCCAGTTCAATTTACAAGAATAGAAATCATTTACTAAGTGGACATTTTCAATACTATATAAACCTGATAAATAATTTGTAGCTAGAGATCTACAGAAGAGGATCGAAAGAAGAGAAGTAGTATCAATATATATGAGAATAAGGAAGAAGGTTGAAGTAGAAAGAGAAGAGAGAAAAATATATATATACATATGAAAATGTGCAAGTATATGAAGATGAAGACGTATAAATATAGAGTCATGTTTAGTATAGACGTTATTCAAAATGTTGATTAAATTTTGTGTCAGTTGTTGCCTGTTCTCTCCTCGGGCATCTAACCTTCATATAGACCTCAACTCGGTCTTTATTCTATACATAATGCCCTCGCGTCCTCAGCCAATCACATTTATCACCTCGCCGGTGACGCGGCTCGGCCATAAATGTGATTGACTGAGGACGCTCGGGCATTATGAGACAATTAGAGCCCGGCTTGTCATTTTTTATTTCTTAAGTCAAATCGTTTACTCATTTTGATGAAGTTGTAGACCGCTAAAATTATCTGCTCATTCAGTTCATCACTATATTTAACGAGGACATCCTTTCAGAAGCGTTTCAATATTCAGATTAATGTTCAGACTTAGGAGTGTTGAGTTTCTTATTTGCTCGAAATTTTTACATTTCAAAAGATAATGCTCTGCAGTTTCAGTCAATCCACATGTACATTATCATTATCTGAAATATGGTTATTTTATAAATCTGCATATAGAGAGCTGCAACCGAGGCGAAGTCTTGTATGTAATTTGAAGCTTTCTTTCACCACTATAAAAATGTTCAGGTACTTTACCACGGTTACTTTTTAACTTATTCTTGAAAATATTAAGAAAGTGCTGATATTGATGTCTTCTGACTCAAAGAATTTCATTCTGAAGATGTCTTTGGTATGAAAGAATTTTTATACTAATTTGTTCTAGAGTGTGGAATATGCAGATGTGATCCTGAGCGTAAAGTCCTATTACTAATTTCTTGAACAGTGTATAAGTATGGTGAAGTAATTTTATGGGTCATTTTAAAGAATGTAGTTAATCTATGTTTGTAACGTCTATATGCCAAAGTCTCCCATTTGGTTTATTCAAGTATTTTTTGTTTTGAACACGATTTGGTTGCTCCCGAGTTACTACATTCTACCTGCTTCTATCTGTACCTTTTCGATTTCTTCTTTCTCATAATCAAAACAATTATCTCTCTGTGTAGAAGTGAATTGAATACTTGCATAAAAATAAAGTATAATATATTTATTTAATATTTAGAGTTTTGAGTAAAAATATATATAATTTCTATTATTATTAATTGTATGTAAGGAGCTGTTAAGATAAGGCGTAAAATCTGCCCTGAAAAGTGGAAATTTCAAAATGCAAAAATTGAGAAAAATTTTCGGTAAAAATACGAAGTCACTTGGTCCAGATATGAATCTTCTGTCAGGTAGGATAAATTATTCAAAATTAGACTGATTTTTGGGTCCAAATAACCGTTTTTCCTATAGAAATCAATGGAAAACGGAAAAGTTTTTCTAAAACATTGTTCCCCCCCCCCTCGGTTCAGAATGCCACTTTTACCGAAGGTGTATATCAATAAAATTTTCTGGCCAAGTGGGGTTCTGAACCGAGGGGGGGAACAATGTCCCACAGGCGAAAAACGAAAAAAAGGGGGGATGGATGACTATTTTAGAATCAGTATTTAGAGCGGTAAAATATATCAAAATCGCCATTTTTTTCTTTTAATATCATGTAACAATCTATTCAGAGTGTGTTCCAATCACATTATTAACCGTTAGGAAGGAAATAAACGAGAAAGTTGTCGATTTCTACGCTGTGCGTATTTCGCGCCTGAAAGCTACATATGTGGCTGATAAATACGAAATATAACCGTTTTTCAGTTTCCGGACTGCGAGTTTTGCCGATTATATTGATATAATAACATCAAGGTTAATTTTTCTTATCCAAGTTTGACATTATAAGGTAGAGAAGTATAATAAACATCAAATTTATGTAAACTAATGCATTTTTGTGAATTTTCGCTTGATATTTGAGGTTTTCTCTCATCCATACCCCTACCTCTTCAAACCGTAATTATAACATCTTTCACCAAATCTATTTAAATAAAATACCTACTAAGAATCTTCTAATACTTTATATTTTAATCCCGACCACTTTTATCTGAAATAGAAGGACAGCGCACGAGAAATAATCGAGTGATTTCAGGGCTAAATCAAGCCCTTATCTTAACAGCTCCTTTAAAGCTTTCTTTCACCACTATGAAAATGTTCAGGTCACAGGCGATTGTTTCGTGCGAGCTCACACCTTACATACACCCACATGGTGTTGGTGTATGTAAGGGGGTGTGAGCTCGCATGAAACAATCGCCTGTGGTTCAGGTACTTAATTTACCTTAATTAAAAAAATCCTTTACACTTAATTAATAAAATCTCTCTGTGTTGAGAGTGAATTGAATACTTGCATAAAAATAAAGTAATTTATCACATGATACACCCGTTATGTAGTTTCATAAAGCCATTTCATAAATATATGATATGATAACACGTTTACTTACATATCGCTCTGCTTGAATGCGATTGGTCATTTTTGAAACCTTGACAAATGTGACCTTTCAAATATCGGTCAGCTGTTAAATTCAGACCCGGTGTCAATATCAATGATTAAAATTGTTGTTGTTGAATTAGTTCTTGCATTAAAATACTATTCAAATTTGAAATACTTTTCTCTTTTGTACAGAACATCCATACAATGGGGACACTACTTCTCATGGCGTAGTGCTCAGACGACTTCTAGATTACGGCGTGGTTCGCCTCTATAGTTCTCGGAAACGTTGATTTCACGTTAGAAATACACATTTTTAGGCAATATCATGTGATAAAAAGAATCTCAAATGAATTTTCATTTCATAAGATTTATTATGACACTCGTTGTGCGTTTTATATCCCCTCGCCAAGGCTCGGGGATATAAAACCCACAACTCGTTTCAATCATAATACATCGTATGAAATGAAAATTCATTTGAGATCCTATATACATTAATATTTTAGAGTTTTTAGTAAAAAAAATATTTAATTTCTATTGATAAAACACAAACATTCTTAATATGCGCATCACTTTGAACATTAAAAAAAATCCTTGCTTCAACTTTGCAAGAAAATAATAATTTTGCCCTGGTCCGCGGGGAAAAAATAATCCTGCTCCGACAAAAATCTTTTAAAATATAATTTCAATATGAATACATATGAACATGATGAAAATATCATTAGTCTGCGTGAAAGTAATATTCCCGCTTTCCGTTCAGCGTCCGCAGCTAGACTAAAATAATCAAGTCTCTCCGCTGCCGCTAAAAGCGGCAGCGGAGAGCAGCCAGCGAAACGGTAACATCGGACTTCTTTCGGACCCCCTCGCCCTTTATTTGTAACGGCATAAAAAGGAAAAGGTCGAGGCTGATCCGAATGATCGGACTTACACTCAACTTTTTTCCACCTTGGAATTTGACTGTGCGTAATCATGCGCAAGACGGTTTGTTTATGTACCTTTTGTATCCGTCAACCTGATTGGCCAAGCGGCAAGGTTGTGTCGTTTACTATGTATTTTAGGCATTCGTTTTTTAATCAGTACAAAAAGGCAATAATTATTAAATTTAACGATTGTATTACCACTGTTTCCGATATGTTAAAGAGAGGGGGACCTTGGAAACATAATTCCATGTTAGATTAGACATGCAGACAGGTGCAATTTTTTCGTGAAGTGAATTGAAATCACAGGAGCTCGACGCCAACAACCCTCAATCACGTCCGACCCTTCCCATCTCTCGCAAGTAAAAGTTTATATAAGGAAAGAAGAGGCGGATGTCATTGGTTCGTTGGCGTCGAGCTCCTGTGATTTGAAATATAAAACAAGAAAATAAGCAAAGTCTATGTATATTTAACGATATAATACAAGTAATTAAACCTCATACATTTCGTATCTTACTTTATCATGTCATTCAAAAAAAGATAAATTTCAAAATTCCACTGTATCCTTTTTGCAGTTTAGTAAAACAAACTAAAACACTTCTTTCCAAATCATTCGAAAAACAATCCAGATCTCCGTTTTTTTGGGGGTAAATTATGATCGGCACCAGAAGAACTGCACGTCGAGCATCCTTGCTCGTCGGAACCCGTCGCACTCGCACAATATGGATGATAATTCGGAAAACGGACGCCCCTTGCTTCTAGGTTTTTCCGCGCAGGATTCGGACCACTTTTTGCCCGGGTGGGCAAATAATTCTTGTTGAAGGCGTTTATAATCTGCTGAAAGTTTTTACTTTCTCTGTGTAGATTGGCCGGAACTTTCCCTTTGAAGTGTTTTTCTAAAATATGCAAGTCGTTGTTTACTGCAGTCTGGCGCACAGCACGGCCGTTGCCTGTCTCGAAAGTATATTTGTTCAAGTTTGTATTGATGAGAGCACTTTGTACTTTGTACTTAAATGAGGCCTGGGTCTCGTCGACGGCTTTTTTCCTAGTAGAGAGCTCTTGTCTCATAGAATCAACTTCCTTCCTTAGAGCGCAGGGATGCGACTGCCTCGTTCATGATCTTTTTTTCGGCTGGATGTTTATCAAGATCGTTGCAGCTTTCTGGACCTTCACATACACCATTCATGCATTTGTTGCGATTGTGACCTTCACGCAAATGACATTTTGAGCACTGAGTCCTAGTTTTGTCTATAAGAATATTTGGGTCACAATATTTCATTTTCAAAGTGTCCACGTATTCATTTAAACTGCTCAATTCGACCTCTGCAATGTCTAGGTTCTCCTCAAGTTCAGAAAGCATGAGTTCTACGGGTGATTTGTAAACAAATCCAGGTTCCGACTCAATTTGCGTGGTGCCGTAGTCCCCGTCCGAGGAGTAATCCAGCCTTCTAGGAACCAAAGTTCTCGGCGTGGGTGAATCCAGTCCGAGTCTCGAGGTCGGGGTTTGCATCTTGGCCACCGCATTAAGCAGCATCCGTCGGTGGGCATTGCTTGTTTTTATTGTAAAGTTCTCAAATTCCTGAGCCACAAAATACTTGATAGTGTTAGTATTACAATAGTCCAAAGACCTAAAGTCGTTCGCATAGCGTGACAAAGACGCATCTAGGCCTATTAGCCAACTTTCCACAGTTTTTGCAGGAGTTTTATTCTCCATTTTGGTTTCCGACGATGACAATTTGGCGGCTTATGTCAATTTCAGCATGCTTGACCTCGTTCCTGTTTGTATACATAGATCAGTCCAAAATGATGGGGGGAAACGACAAGCAATTTTAATTGTTCAGGCCTTGAGAAATACAATAAATTGGCCTGCCCACCCCTCTCCCCTATAGATCCATCCGTTAACCCTTGATGGCATGATTTATAGGTTACAAGAAAAAAATCCAAATATGGCCACGCGAATGAATGTTCGTGGAAGACCCTACACCAATGGCAAAGCTATATCCGATGACTTGCGGGAATTAATTGTTAGTGCACTAATTGAAAATGGAGCAGATAAAGAAACAGGAAAGGTTCCAAGAGGAATTTTTACCAAAGTTTCGATGCAATTCAAAGTTTCTAACAGCAGCGCAACGAATATTTGGAAGAAAAATTGTGAAGATGGCAGTGTAAGCAGAAGACCGGGCGGAGTAAAGCCCAGGAAATTATCCGACGGCGACATTGGTCTTATTCAAACCATAGTTAGTACAACTCCGTCCATTAGTTACAAAAAAATTTCGGAAGAGTTGGAGAAATATTCTTCAACAGGTCGCGTCCAAGAACAACTTATCGGAAAAGCAGTCCGAAAATATCTTCCATCTGGAGAAAATACCAGGAAAATTATTACGCGTCAAAACAGAAATCGTTATACCGATGGCAACATGGCTTACACGCAATGGTATTTGAACTACATCCAACAGAAAAATGTCAGAAAACTGAAGTTTTTCGATGAATCCGGATTCAAAATAACTGATGCAAATAAAAGATATGGACACAGTCCAATTGGAGAGAAATGCATTGAAATAGGGAAATATGTTGCGACACCAAATCTAACCCTAAATTTCATGGTTTCACTTGATGGCGTTTCCTATTACAATTTTGTCGAGGGTGCAGCCGATACGGATAACTTTGTGGAATTTTTCTACGAAGCAGCGGAATCCTACACATCAATCGGAATGCCTGTGCTAGAGCCCGGTGACGTTGTTGTGTTAGACAATTGCCCGACACACAAACACGAAGGGGAGCGACGCGCCAAAGATTTTCTTGGTCGGATGGGGATCGAATTAGTGTTCCTTCCAGTTTATTCGCCTGATCTTAATCCCGCTGAAATGTGTTTTTCAAAAATAAAAACACTCTTAAAAGATGAAAGCTACCAAAACTTAGTTCCAGCAAATCTTAAAGTTGCCATAGGAATGGCAATCAGTGAAATTTCCGTATCAAATGTCAAAGGCTACTACAGGTGTACAGAGTACTTACAAGTGTAAGACATTACTTTAAAAGAACGTAATTTGTTAATAGAACTTTGATTTTTTGATACTATTCTGTAACGTTTTATCGTTTTCGTTGTCCTCAAACAGGTATGTAAACAAGATGTGATAGTAAATATCCTTCAGTTTTATTCTTGCATTACTGTGTTATTCTTGTATCACGCGAGTTTAGGTGGGATTTAAATTAACGGCCAATCAAAAATGTCCTTCCCTGAAGCGTCGGCGAGTTAGCATGCGCTGGCAAATAAAGTTGAGTGTAGTAAGTAAAGTCGTATCTCTAGAACGCTTCAAAAAGCTGTTATTTCATTGATTTGATTCAAGGGGTGCGTCGAATTACCCAAAAGGACCCAAAAGGAACCCAAAAGGACCCAAAAGGACCCAATAGGACCCAAAAGGAACCCAAAAGGAACCCAAAAGGACCCAAAAGGAACCCAAAAGCCAATATTTGAAAACTGATTATTGTTATGACTTGCAGGATTTTAAAATTATGCTTTGGATCAAATTACCCATACTCTACACAGCCAACCATTCCCATCCCACAAGTCTATGTCGCATTATTTCAAAATTCAAAAATTGAAAAAATAAGAATATTGAGTATATATATAGGATCTCGAATGATTTTCTATTGCGTATGGTATTAATGAAACAAGTTGCATGATTTTTACACCCCTGGGCGTGATTTTTACACCCCTGGGCCCAAGGACTTATAAGTCCTTGTGCTGTAGCCACTACATTGAAAGAGAGAGCCTGAAAGGTGGGGGTGGGTGGATGGTTTGACAACTTGAAACCAAATCCAAATGAAAAAAAAATTCTCTGAATGTGATATTTTCAAATACATTATCTGAAATATTTTATCTTCATTAGATCTATTAATCTTCTAATCAATCACTAATTCTAAAATTTCTACGAGTTGTTCCTTTTCTCCTTTGTCTAGCCCCCCCCCCCCCCCTTGGGTCATAGAGATGGGAGGATTATCCTTTTGGGTTTTAAGTCCTTTTGGGTATTTGGTCTTTTGTCCTTTTGGGTTCCTTTTGGGTCCTTTTGGGTTCCTTTTGGGTTCTTTTGGGTTCTTTTGGGTCCTTTTGGGTAATTCGACGCGCCGGATTCAAGCGCTTAAGAAACATTGAGGATACTCTGACTCGACAGGAAAAGTTTGGCGTGCTCTCACATATTGACCTTCTGATCGCGTGAACCAGACAGACAGAAGCATGCCGGTAAAAAGTTTATTCACTGAAGAATTTTAGGCCAAATATAAGTACAGTAAAGAAAGCATGCATTCTATAATCATTTGATTTCATATATTTTTTTGCATTTCTGATTTCTCCTCCCTCTTCAGGCTCCTGCTGTTTCCGATTGACTTGTTTGGATCATATTTCACGAGGCATTTTCTCTGTTTTTGGGAGGGATTGTAGCTTATTGGGGAAAATCTACGACATTTTACTTATGAAAGGGAATTTTTTTTATATTATGATAGGATCAAGAATCAAATCTGACTGTGAAAAGATTGATTCAAATGGGTATAGTGGCGAATTCAGGGGGTGTGGAAGAAGTGCCCCCCCTCCCCGGCACTGACCCCAAATTTTCCTAAAACAGGTATATTTTTGCCCATTTTCAGTAAATAAAAAAATCGGCAAAATTCACCCCTTGACCCCCCGCAAAGGGGGCGCTGGATCCACCACTGGGGTACATTCATCAGGCTGGGCAAAATTTCAGATCAAGCTATAAGAGTTCAATAGCTATCTTAAAACTAAGATTTATTAAGAATTATTCATTTCACTTCCTGGTTTCATGTGGTTGATGTATCATTGTATGTTGTTGAATGATTTTCTAAGTTTGCTTAATTTCCTCTGAAATATGTCGATTTAGTTCAGACTGAAATAATTGTATCCACTATGGTCATGGTGGTATTTCTGTGTATTTAATGTAATTTCAGCCTGAAAGGTTGTCCTGACAAAGTATAGGGTCGTAAAATTGGTCTAGAAACCCAATTTCTTCATAGATTTATCTTTTTTTTTTCAATATATGTATATCTGTGGGAAGGGCAGGGTATGAACTTAACGTTCGCCCACTTGCCCAAGACGAGTATTTTTTCCCGCGGGCGATAAAAAATTACCACTTACTCGCCCATATGGGGAATGAATTATACTTCTTCCCTTAAATGTATATTGTAAGTATCAATAGCCCTGTAAACATACCTCTGTCGGTATTTTAAATGAAATATATAAATGGTCAAACTACACGAATATGTTCGTTGATCGCCAGGCCTATTTGATATCCATACCTAATTTACAAATACATTCTGTATTTCACAGTCTATAAATCTTCAGATCCATTGCACTTTGTGTTAAATTGCCATTTTTATCTAAATTGCCGTCATCTTATTACGTTATGCATTGCACAGCATCTTTGGCAGAAAATTCAATCGTCAACACTAATTGAATTGATGACTTTGCAGAATGTTACTCGAATTGGAAGTGATGATGAAGAGAAGAAACAAGTATTTGATTCTCTTGTATTCTCCCCCCCCCCCCCCCCCCCCCCCCCCCATCATCCCGCCATGCAGGGCGTATATCTGAAGTGTAAATTTCAGCCAAGCCGTTAAATACATTGTGACAATCAAACTGAGTAATCTCCTTTGAATAATTATCTTACCTGGGACAGTATTTATTTAAAAAAAGAAAACCAAATCAAACCAAAAACAAAACAAACTGGTAAGACATTGTGTGAGGGGTGTATTAACACTCAACTTTTTTCCACCTTTGAATTTATAAGGTCAATGCGATGCGGACTACAATTAACATGTACATGTACATTTTTTACTCACAAACGTTTTGTATCAGTCAACCTGCTTAGTCAATTAACAAACTTGTTTTATATAAAGTTGGTAAACTCTGTACAGCGGCTTCGACTAGCATACAAAGCAGACCACTCATACCACAATGCCATGGTGACAACCCTGTTTGACACAAAAAGAGTATCTTAGATCAAATGCAATCAAATTCAAACAATAAAGTTGTTTAGTTACCTATTTATTTCGGGAATTTGTTAATTTTATCATTACTATAACCAATAATAGAGAGGTTTAGAAGGCTAACGTGTACGGGTACGCGTACGTGTAATCTACAAGTGCATCTACACATAAAAAGTAGCAGAGGTTTAGAAAACTGACGAGTACGTGTACGTGTACTGGTGCCCTTAGCGATGACGTAAAATATACATATCCAAACATATACGAGACTAATAAATAGATAAAATGTTGAATTAAAACTTATGAAATATTTTCGGTACAAGTATTCATGAAATACAACTGCTATATAAACATCGCGAGCTACACGTTTGTACGTACGTGTAGCTCGCGATTTACACGTTATTGACAACTTGTAGCGATTTCCCGTACTCAAAAATAATGACGTCATACACAGTTATTGCGCCTACATGTACACGTACACGTACCCGTACACGTAACGGTTTCTAAACCTCTCTAATGTTCAAATCCAACGATGAAATTATCATATGTACCAATTTGAAATGCATTTTAAGGAATGGGAAAGGTTTGAAAATGATAAGAGAACTGTTGAATTGCATTGTTAATCTCTATGTGTTTGTAACGGTGACATTACTTCGTAATAGAAGGTTCTAAAGGTAGCAGCTACTCAGAAAGAAGTTCCCATTGTTTCAGGAGTCACAGCATTGAAAAGGTTTACGTAAAGAATGACTGTAATAGTAAATAACTTAAGTGTTTACTTACATGTAATACCAATGCAGGGCTCTCGCACCCATTTTTGGGACTTGGGCCAGGGCCTTTGAAATCTTAAAAAATAGCGGCAAATTCTCAAAAATTGGGGAAAAAATATGAATAGATTTGGATGCCTTTTCACTTAAAATTAAGCATTTCTAACTCATTTATAACAATTTTTACCGGAAGTGTCAATTGGGGAAAAAATTGTCAATGAACTGGGAAAAAAAGATAATACACTGTACATGTATGTTTTTGAGAATTGGCAATGGGGGCAAATATCGGCCCCAAATCAGGCTGATGGAGAGCTCTGCTATGGATCATGAAATTATTAAATTTGAGACAACCAAAAACAGATTAATAAACCAAAATAAAAAAAAACAAAATAAATTTTTCTACTCTTATTTTTGTCCAGCGATTTATTTTTTTCATCATGTTCACTTGCAATATCCAAATTCCACTCGCATATTGTGTGTATTTACTCTTGATTTCGAAGTCTGAATTCCAGAATTGTACTAGGCTTGATCTATCGAGTCTCTTTCGAGGAGTATGACTATGAGGGTCTAAAATATACCTAGTGAGAAATTTTTCTTCTTGATTAATATGAACTCAGTCAAAACACATTCACAAGTATCAATTTCAAGATTGTGGCGTTCCTTAGATCAAATATTAGACAGATTCATTTATTCTTGTTAACCTGAAAAGATTAAGAATAAAAATCTAAAAGGCACATTAAAGATTCTGGTATGCAGAAAATTCTACTCAATTTTACTGTATCGATTCATGACGGAACTAAATAGATACAAAATGTAAAACAGCAAAATGCATTGGGGCTCGTTGAAGGGTCACCTATGTCTTATATTATAAGACAGTAAACATACCTACTCCTTCACTAATCAGTAGTTTTGTCTTGTCAATGTTAATCTTCTCATTCTATTGTCATTTCTTGTTTCAGCCCAAAGGGAAACAAGGAACCAAAGGTGCCAAACAGATAGCAGAAGAAAATAAGTCTACGCTCAGTTTTTACAGAAACATTTCTTTTGGTGTGAATGTAAGTACATCATCTGATTTTATCTTACATATGACATTATGTACATATATATGTGTCATACACAGACTTAAGACAGAAAAATAATTTTATTGCCAAAAGTATAACTTGTACTTTTAGGAAATCAATCGAGAGTAAAGCAATCCAAGTACATGTACTGTAAATTGGTTTTCGTCATTTTCGTCAGTGCCTCCCTTGACGAAATTACGTACCGACGAATATAAATACTCCTGTCAAAATATAGTGTAGAAAGGAAAATTTGAATCTTAAAGAGTTAATACGACAGGCAAATGATAAATCATTGAAAACTGAGTACGCACACAAAGTCGCATATAATATACTTCTAATTACCAAATGATATGTTTTTACAACATGCTAGGTGGTGTACATGTCTCCCAATAATTGTTAATCAAACAATGAAAACAAACGCATTTGAACAGACGAATTTATATTTAAGGGACTCTTGGATGACGAATTTACGTACTGACGAAATGGTCATTTTGAACGAATTGATGAAAATTGGTACTGACGAAAATAAAGTAATTTACAGTATATAGAATACTGTAATACAAATGTAGCAGATACAATTTTTGAGCCACTAGTCCTAAGACAAATTCTGTTACCAAATTGTATGAATGGTATATGGAAGTTTGTAAGACAATGTCTACCTGTCTAGCGGAAATTATGGTAGTCCTGGGCGTCAGGGCTAGGGAGTTCCCATGAAGACTGTAGATACACATACACAATCTAAATGAAGACATATTTTTTTAATCCTCCATAAGTAACATGATTTTCCTATGATTCTATAAAATTTTTAAGATTCTACTTGACTGTATTTGTCTAGATTTAGAATGTCTTTGTAAATGTATCTGTTTTACTTGCTTACAAGGTGTATAATCAACAGAATTTCTATTTCCAGGCATTATATGTAGTGTTGCAGTACATTTTATTTTGGGAATCCTTCACAGCATTGTATATAGTAAGTCTGTTCTTCTTTCCTTTAATATACATTTATATCACTTTGATGAGGTTGATACCTGGAATTATAAACCGAAAAATTCATATTGACCGAGTGTACTTAAAACTTTTAAAGCAATGTATACTTATTTTTCCAGTTCTTGTTTTTACTGGCATTATGTGCACATTTTGGCTGCTACCAGTTCCTAGCCTACATGGGTAAGGGGAGGTACACAACAGACGGACATCTTATAGACCCCGGGATAGACCTAAATATGGAATCTGGAATGGCTGAGTAAGTTTTTAATACCATCTCACTGAATATTCTCCTATTGGCTGAAATTTGAATCTGTGATTTTAATAGTTGCCATAAGTCTTGCTGAACATTGTAATGTTGAGATCAGGGCCTGGCACCATAAACTAAGAATTGACCGAAGTCAAATTCTCAAATTACCATACATGCCAAATGAGTGAAAATTTGAAATACTGAGTTCATCCATTAAATTCCACTCGGAAATAGCTTTAGATGCAGAAGCAATGTATTATATCATTGCTTTAGTGCAAACGGTAATGTTCACGGGAAGGTGAGCAAAGACGTGTATGTGTGCAAAAATATTTGCTATATGAAAAATATAATACATCTCATTTGTTTCAAGTCTACTCTCTTATGTACTTAGCATACCCTAGGCATGGAAAAGTTTACCTCTTAAGGTCTTAACAATTGTACATTGATACATATTTTATTTAGTCCCAGTCCTCAGTGGCGGATTCAAGGGTTTAAGGGGTGTCTCCCCCCCCCCCCCCCCCCCCCCCCCCCCCCCCCCCCCCCCCCCGGCACTAACCAAGAATTTTCCAAAAAAAGGTATATTTTGGCCCATTTTCAGTAAAAATCGGCAAAATTTACCCCTTGCCCCAGGCCCAAAGGGGGTGCTGGATCTGCCACCGGTCCTAACAGACATTTCTGTTTAGAACTGGGATTATAACAAATGTGAATGGATGTACAAGTTTTTAAGACCTTAAGTAATATTGAAATTTTCATATAGCAAATATTTTTGCACACATACATGTCTGCGCTCACCTTCCTGTGAACATTTCTGTTTGCACTAAAGCGATGATATACAATAATACATCACTTTTGCATCTAAAGCTAACTCTGAAATATAATTTATTTTTTGAATAATTGCAAATAATCACTGATATTATATAATGATACAAAAGAATATTGAAATTTAGATGAAAGTCAATTCTTAGTCTATGGTGCCCAGTCCTGATTAAGGTAAAGTCTAATATCTGAATTTCACATTAATTTTCTGTCTAAAACTTAATCATTTATGACTTTTTCTGTCATCATAGCCATAAACATTAGATATGTAATTGCTCATATATATACAACTGTACATGTGTCTTCAGTTGATTATGATGAATACATGTAAGTTTAAAATACAGTTGTAAATATAATGGAATGTGATATCAATAAATACTCAATAAGTAAACCGTAAATAATGAAATGCATATACTTACATGTACTTTACATATCAAAAATACTACAAGTGTATCATGCATACATACTGTAAATTAAAGGAATGAAGAAATTGTGTAATTCTTTTTGTAGTTTATACCATGAAACATGCTCAACACTACACATACTTCACACTACATTTCTTTGTTTTATAGGCATGCCAAAGATGTAATACTGTTCACATCTATAGTACAGGGACTTAGCATTATATCAAATTACTTTTGGCTTTTATTACTTGTGGTAAGTTATTGTTGATATTCTTAGTTTCTTTCTTCATTCAAACAATTATACAAATGTAAATAAGATTGAGTCATATCTTAGTTATAAAGACGTGTTATCCACTTCACATTGATATGTTTTATGCAAAGGCAAACAGTATGTATGGCTCAGTTTGTCTGGTAGTCACTTTTTTATGTGACCCTGCAATTCAACTTCTACATGTCTGTCTATCTGTCTTTCCGGGAGCCTTAACTTTAACATATCAGGTTTTTTTAGCTCACCTGAGCCATAGGCTCAAGTGAGCTATTGTCATAGTGTTGCGTCTGTCGTCCGTCGTCCGTCGTCGTCGTCGTCGTCGTCGTCGTCGTCGTCCGTCGTCGTCCGTCGTCGTAAACTTTTCACATTTTAAACTTCTTCTCCAGAACGGCTGAAGGGATTTTGATGAAACTTGGTAGGTATGAAGTACTCATGGTCCCCTACAAGTGTTGTTGTTTTTCGTCCGGATCTGTCAACAGGTGGCGCCACCACAGCCAAAAGTAGGTCACGGGGGGTACCCTCCTTTGACAAACTTCTTCTTCAGAACCGAAGCATGTATCGACAAACCGAAAGCATCAGGATGATCTAGAGAGATGTCTTAAGAAGTGTTGTTATTTTTGGTTCCACTTCGAAGTCAAATTTTTGACGCGTTTTTGACGTCTTTTCGGACTTAGTCAGAAATGCACATTTTTGCACTATTTCTTTAAATAACTCAATAAGTGTATGATTTTACACACTCATTTACTACATATTTATCATATTTAACTTACTTAATGCTTTGATATGTATTTTATGCTTAAATTTTATTTTTTTTGATTTTTTATGAATTTTTTTCTTATGTAAAAAGGAAGGAGGGGGGGGGGGGTGATTTTCATACATTTTCTGCTTCTTTTCTATAACCACTCTTCAGATTGTCATGACAATTTGTAGGTATGAGGTACTCATGCATGGTACCCTAAAAGTGAAAGAATTATGTCAAGATATCCACTTTTGGATTTTTAAGGAATATTTTTTAAGATTGTACATAGGTATAATGTATGTTTTCCATGCCCAATGGACCCATGGGGAGTGGCTTCAAACCCCGGCGGGACCCCAACAATTTTTTTTCCCTTTTTCAGTTTTTTTTCTCTTTTTCTCTTTATATTTATCGCTAGAAATGAAACTGTGAAAGAAATTTGTCAAAATATCAACTTTTAGATTTTTAATGATTTTTTAAATAAGACAAGCTATAGCTAGTTTGGCTTTGTGTACTTATTTTCATACTTCGAATCAACTTGGCCACATACGCTATCAAATATACTCTGAATTTATTTTTAAGATGTTGACTTTTTGTGTCGCCTGCGAAGCACAGCGACACTTAGGGATCACTTTGTCCGTTGTTCGTCTGTCCGTCCCTCCGTCTGTCCGTCTGTCTGTCACACTTGGGTGTCACACCCCATAACTTTTGATTGGTAAGTGATAGGGCTTTGATATTTCACATGTGTATTCCTTGTGACAAGACCTTTATACACATATCATTATTTTTGACCTTGTGACCTTGACCTAGATATTTGACCTACTTTTCTAAAAATCTAATATTGGCTATATCTCTTGATTGATTAGTGATAGGGCTTTGATATTTCACATGTGTATTCCTTGTGGTTAGACCTTTCTACACATATAATGTTTGACCTTGTGACCTTGATCTAGATATTTGACCTACTTTTCTAAAAATCTAATATTGGCTATATCTCTTGATTGGCAAGTGATAGGGCTTTGATATTTCACATGTGTAATCTTTGTGACAAGACCTTTCTACGCAAACCATATTTTTTTAACCTCGTGACCTTGACCTAGATATTTGACCTACTTTTCAAAAAATCTAAGATTGGCTATATCTTTTGATTGGTAAGTGATAGGGCTTTGATATTTCACATGTGTATTTCTTGTGACAAGCCCTTTTTTCACATACTATATTTTTTAACCTTATGACCTTGACCTAGATATTTGACCTACTTTTTAAAAAAAACCAAGATTGGCTATATCTATTGATTGGCAAGTGATAGGGCTTTGATATTTCTCTTGTGTATTCCTTTTGACAATACCTTTCTACACATACCATAATTTTGACCTCATGACCTTGACCTAGATATTTGACCTACTTTTCAAAAAAATTAAGATTTGCGATATCTTTTGATTGGTAAGTGATAGAGCTTTGATATTTCATATGTGTATTCCTTCTTGTGACAAGGCCTTTCTACACATATCATAACTTTTGACCTCATGACCTTGACCTAGATATTTGACCTACTTTTCAAAAAATCTTAGATTGGCTATTTCTTTTGATTGCTGAGTGATAGGCTTTGATATTTCACATGTGCATTCCATGTGACAAGACCTTTCTTCACATACCATCATTTTTTACCTCGTGCACTTGCCCTATATATTTGACCTACTTTTCAACAAATCTATGATTTGTTATATCTTTTGAGTGGTAAGTGATAGGGCTTTGATATTTCACATTTGTATTCCTTATGAAAAGACCTTTCTAAACATTCCATAATTTTTAACCTAGTGACCTTGCCCTTGATATTTGACCTAATTTCAATAAAAAAAAAAATCCGCTACGCAGGCGACACAAGCATTCCTTGGATTGCTTTTTTTTCATACATGCATATTTCAGAACAATTTCCCTATTTAATGATGATTTTCTCTGTCTTATTTCTGTATCTATGGTAAACATAGTCGCCATATATCTTCTGTTACAGATTTGATTGGCTCAATACCTCCTTGCCCCTTTAGTAGGGGTAACTACAGGAAATAAAAAGGTGCACACTAAAAATTTTGACTGACTTTAAATGCCCGGAAGTCTGTAAAATTTGTCTTTTTTGATTGCGAAACTTTGGCACGCATAAAATGTAAAGAAAAAAAGGGGGGGGGGGGGGGTCATGCATGTCCTTTTTTTCGCAAATTTCACTTTTTTTACAGGAACTCTGCGTCCTCATCGAAAATGTTCCGAATTTTGCATATTTTCAAACCTATCTGTAGATTGCATAAAAGACAAGATCAAGTTCGAAGTTAAATTTATCATGACTATTGATTCAATATGCTAAAAATACATTTCCAAGCGCCGCATTTCAGCATATTTACCGAAAATAATTTGTCCAAGTGGCTTCACTGGGTCATGAGGTTTGATACACCGTACACTGCTGTTTGGAAAATAAATTGGCTCAATTTCTGCACAACTCACTTGAATTAATATTGTCCGCTAACAACTTGTCTGTGTTAATTTTGACTACGTTACATGTATTAAGATGAAATCAATACTATTCAAAAGCTCTCATTCATAGATTTCTGTATAATTTAATATGAATAAAGGCAAAACCGAAAAGTCTTTGTTTTTTATGCTTCCAGAATCAAAGATACGGGGGCATATAGAATTTGGCCTGTCCGTCTGTCTGTTTGTCCGAAAAACTTTACATTGGGCATAACTTTTGAATGGAAGGTGGTAGAGCTTTCATATTTCACATGTTTATTCCTTGTGACAATACCTTTCCATTGATACCAAAATTTTTGACCTCGTGACCTTGACCTTGACCTTTGACCTACTTTTCAAAAACTTTAACATTGGGCATAACTTTTGAATGGTTAGTGATAGGGCTTTCATATTGTACATGTGTATTCTTTGTGACAAGATCTTTCCATTGATACCAACATTGCTCTGACCATGACCTCTCACATACTTAACAGAAAATGGTGTTTATACCAACAAAGATGCTACCGCGGGGCATTCGTGTTTCACAAACACAGGCTTTATTATTTTCTGGCATACTAGCTATTAATAATGAAAGGTTTGGTGTTCAATTTTAAATAAACTTAATTTATGAAATCATTTCATTGTTTTAATCTGTTTCTGTTGCACATTAATGTGGAATTTTACAAAATGATTTTATTTTTGATGTTGCATAATCGAACTATACTAGCTGGGCATATGACTTTGGATAGCATAATCCATCTTTTCAAATCAGTAAAAAAGTTGTTGTTTTGAAATGTGACTATTTTCTCTTGTTTGTACTTTTAAAGGTTGTCTGAAAAAAAAAACTTGTCTGCATCCAGCAAAAATCTTTTTAGAAAGGTTGTGGGCTAAAATCCTGGTACTGGCACTTAATCAGTATTCAATGTCAGTATGTCAATTAGAGGGTGCATGGGTATCAGGTGAGCGTTGTGCCCCCTGGGGCTCTTGTTTCATTTTGGGGAAGGTGCCTGTGCCTGTCCCATTTGGGAAAATTTGTGACATTTTGCTGAAATTGGGAATTTTTTTACACAAAGTGTCACCACAGTATAACCCTAAAGTATCATTTATTAAGACTGCTAATCAATTGATTTGTTTGAACTGAACAAGGGATGAATGAAAAAATAAATGCCCTGTTCACACGAGTGCGCATTAAATCTAATTTGCATTAGATTTGATGCGCTTTATTCTAATGCGAATTAGATTCGCATTGCGTTCACACGACACATTCTAATGCGCATTAGATTTTGGTACATTTGCACTGAGAGCCGTATACTTTAGATAGTAAAAGGGTCGAATGCATGCCTGTACATTGTTTTGCTCATAATTACGGCTTATATCCTTGAGTGCAAGTTGCGTAAGTTGGGCTTATGCATGCATTGCATGATGACATTGTGAGATAAAATGACGTCATAATATAATGTCAATCTATGCAAGTAAAGAGACGCAGTACTTAGAGTGTTCATTGACATTGTGAATGAAATCAAGTATTGTTGCCCCTTATTCTATGTTTCGAGGTCCAAGGGTGATTAAAAGTGCCTAGTTATGATTGAGATGTACTGTAGAATTCTAGTAAATCATATACGCATGCGCCAGATTTAATGCGAATTAGATTCGCTTTGCGTTCACACGGCAAAATCTAATGCGAATTAAACTAATGCGCATTAGATTCTCCTTGTGAACGCAGCTAAAATCTAATGCGCATTAAATTTGATTTAATGTGCATTTAACCCGTCGTGTAAACAGGGCAAAAGATGCACTGAAAATAGGTCATTTTGTGCAGGTTTTGATCATGAGTCTTATTTTCTCAGGTGATTTTTTTTCATAATTCCTCTTTGGGATTTTTTCATAATTCCTCTTTTTTAGGAAAAATAGAAGAAATTTGGCATTAGGAAGGGGCTGAATTTCGGCCCCAAAACAAGGGAAAAAAACCCTGCATGCACGGCTACATCTTGCTTGTTATGAATTGTACTATCACCAAACTTTTATGAATGGTCCAAGCATGATGCGACTAGACATCTAATGAGGGTCAAGGTCATCTTTAACATCAATATAAAGTATTTCAGATCAGTCAAACAACATGCAACATACCTGTCCCTAAACAGATTGAAGTCTACATTTAAAAGAATGGTCATTTCAAAATTGCAATAGCTCAGTATAAGGGTTACACAATGACACAGTTTGTGAAAATTCAAGTTTCTAAACATTATTATGCACTAATTTAAGGTAAACTGAGGTTTGACTACACGTAAATCTGATTTGGGTGAAAAAATTGTTTTTTCTTGAAATAAAGACAAGATATGTACATGTACTTCCTAATAAACATGAATTTTTACCATTTCAGATACCGGGTAGGGCGTTTTATATGTTATGGGTAAACATTTTAGCTCCATGGATATTTGCACCGGCCCCAGAAGTCGATGAAAAGAAGATGAAGAAACGAGAAAGAAAGGCAGCCAGACGACAGTAAACGTAGTGAATAATCTACAATTAATAAAACCTAACCTTGTTAAGTGGTCCAAGTCTTTATGAATCCCATTGTGTCTTTCTGTGATTTCTAAATTTGAAAGGTCTCTTACAAATTTTCTCATAATGTCATAAAATTTCTATGGAAATTTTTTTTTTTGGTATAATTTCCTTGCAACTTGGACTTCCAAATTCTGTAACAAAACTATTCTGTAGTGAATGAAACCTCCTATTTCAAATAAAGATCATGTACAGCCTCTTTTCATCCCATTTAAGGGAATAGTTCCTTCAGAATGAAATTCCTTGGAAACAATTTTTGAAAAAAAAAAAACTAGTCGGTTAATATTTTTCTCATAGAAATGGTATTCATGTGGCAAAGATTTATTTTTAGAATAAACTGTATGGAGTTTTAAACGAAGTATAAAAATGGAGTTCAATGGAGTATAAATGGAGTTAAATCTTCAAAGAAAAAAAAATTATAGAATTTATATAATAATGAAGTTGAGTCTATCTGTAGATGTGTGTATTATTGAAAAAAGAACAAATTATAGAGCATGCTGATTAACAATGTACTTGTGAGTCCATGAAATGGGTAATAAACACTTGATTTAGATGTAGGGCATCCCTTTTTCAAAAGGGTCAATATAAAATTCAAGGCAGAAGTCTATGAATATCCACAAATTGTTTTAAATAAAGCCACAAGTTTAGAAAGAATACATGTACATATTTGCTATTTTGTTTTGTTCCACATATGTGTTCTTTCAAATGAAAAAAAATATACATGTAGTTAAGTATAGTTAATTTTGAATCAAGATGTTGTCCAAAAAGTTCCCTACGCATTATTACGTTCTCTATGAAGAAATTTAAGCAGTACAAGTTAAGGTGCATGTAGATGGATAAGATCCAGATAACTGTTAGGACCTTGATGTAACTTAATATCGTTTGAAGGAATATTTATATTTATTAAACTATGTATGGAGTTGTTTGCTCAAACATACACTGTATGCATGATTGTACGTTTTTCATCTCATTTGAATAATGAAAAGCTCTTTTTGAAAGGCCGTACGTTTCTTTGAACAGCTAAATGTGTTAATTTTATGAAAAGCTACACATTATTTCAACATTTTTCAATTTTGAAAAATAAAAAGATTTACAAAAGAAATGTTATGAAATTATGAGTAATTGTAAATACTTCATTTAATTTATTTTGAAATAACATATTTTATTTTATCAGCTTATTCTGAGAAATTAAATTCTGTAAATATGAGTATTTTCCAACAATGAATTTTAGAAGCCTTGTAGGTATTAATTACCATGTGCATGTATATATAGGTAATATGTGTTAGCTTTTGATATTCAAACATGGTTTTCTTTTAAGTATTTTTTCAGATTTTGAATGTTTATTAGATTAACACTTAACTTTTTTAATGAATTTAAAAAGGAAAGAAAACAATATGATACAGAGAAGTCAAAAGTCATAACCATGACTTTTGATGTTCAAGAGAAACCTATGTCAGTGCAGCTGTCCTTTGAAATTGAAAATGAAATTTTGTTCTTCCTAACCATGAATTTTTCGTAAGATTAATATTCTTCATTTTTAACTTTGATGTATTAACTTAAATGAAATTTACATATGATTTAAATTTTCATACCTGCTATCATGTGTTATTAATAAGCTCTAGAAATTGATCTTGATGGAACATTTTCTTCATTGTGTAAACAGTACATTGTATATTACATAAATGCCATGTACTTCACTGTAAAATTTAAAAAAAAAATGAAAACACCCAATTTAAGATATTGAATGAATTGTTTGTGCTCACACATAGGAATACCAAACATGTGTTAAGTTAAAATTGGAGCAAATGATATCCATCAATATCTATAATTTTATTAAGAAATGTTCATGGTGAAGGGAACAAAATTACTATTATTCAATTTGAGAATAAAGCTGTGTTGACAAATGATGTATCACTGCCAATTGTGTTTCATTTGAAATTCAAATAAAAGTTAGCATAAACATTGCCTGAGCTTAATGCTTTAAAAAACCTGTCGCTTTCTTGAGTTAAACACTCTTGTACCTATAAAATAGATAAACACAATTCAAAGACACACTAGTAAAACACATACATTTGTATACCTGCATATGATAAAACACAAAGGTAAACACAATATCATTCAAATCAATCTAGAATATTGCATTCATTTTATTAGTGTTGGGGCTCTTTTATACTAATAGATAGTCTTGACATGGTGTTAATAATAGTATGGTTGTTTTTATTTGCAGTAAGAACTTTGTAGTCTACTTCATGCATATGGCCCTCATGCATGCTGATGCATTCCAGGTCTCCATCAGCAGTTATCAGCATTCTCAGTAGAGCAAACCTTCTGCTATATAAGGGGCAAATCTTCATGTTTGCTATTCTTCTGCCTTGTCGCTCTTAAGTCCAATTGTGAAGAGACGTGATGAATGCTAGCTATGCGCTTCTATTCAAAGGCTTCAAGAAGTGAAGAAAAGTCAATTTGCTAAAAATCTCAGAATAATTTGCAGGCCTCTGATTAGGTTTACTATGTTGCAAGGGAATGAAACTATCTTATCCTTTAATGAAAAACATGGTCTAATTGCTCTTCTGATTTTTTTTTTATATATTAAAACAAGGAAATTTTATCAAGTTGATGGTTTATTGAACAAACTAATCTAAACGAAAAACAAACATATAGGAAAAGTGTAATTTTGAATAAGAAGAATGTTTAAATTGACATCTTTACCTATAATAATGCAGTTCATATTTCTGGAGACACCATGTTGTGAAAAGCGATTGATTGAGCTGGAGTCCCAAAACTTGAACAATTAGCCATTGCTGTGTTAAGACTGTAAGGATATGTTATAGTTGCCGTTTGCTTTTGTTGCAGAGAGATAATTGCTTGTTGGCATAACTGAAGAGTGTTAATAAGCACGGCATCGGAAGTAGACATCTCTTTTATCGAGTTGTTGACTTTTGGTTGCATTTGTGGAAGTGACGTTGCTCCAACAAATGAAGGAACATGATCCTTAGCTGTTGAAGATGCAATTCTTGAAATTGTCGAGGGTGCATAACTCAAAGTAGCATGAGATATGGTTCTTTCTTGAGTTGGTGTGTTTGAATCAGATAGGTTATTGTTTCTAACTGGATTTACGCTCAGATTTGGTGTCTGTTTACGGTCAGTACTACTGGCTGTAGACACATTTTCTCCAGAATTTGTAACATTGTCAATGTAAATACGTTTCAAAACTGAGTGGCTTACTTGAGCATTAATTCAGATTCCGTTTTCAGCTAACTTTTCTTAAAGAATGACAATGTCCAATTAGATTGATCGTCATTGTTCATTTGCACTCTTGATCGACGACCCAAAGCCATTATAAGTTCACAGGTCAAAATTAAACATATTAACTGTCATCCGAACACAGTTATTGTTCGGGTTATTGATTTAGTTTCCAATAGATGGTATAACTTTGAAATATATGTTAAGGTCAATTTATTATAGGATGATTGACGATGTTAGACACACAAAATAAAGGCTTTAATCGCAAACAAATCTGAGATGGTAAACTGAAAACAAGGCTAGGCTAAAAATTGACTGGCAAGAACAAATAAAGCTGAATAAAACAAATTTGTAGACTTGACATTTAATATAAAGTAAGGTTATTGACATAATCATCAATGTAATAATACTATTTGAAAAAGCATTTTGGCTCCATCTTTATTAGATGGTGATACCAGAATAATTATACCACTTGAAAAGGTATTCTGGATTCAGAATCTTTGAATTTATTTTAAAAGGTTAAAACAAAAAATTATCATAAACTAAATGTAAGATTGTTTTGTTTGCATGATTGTTCTTCATTACACATGTTATGGTTAGATGTTATCCTTTCTCTTGTTATCTCATTCCTCAGTGTATGTGGAGTTTGGTTTGGATGTGACAGATAGGACAACCAGGCAGGATCTGTAGTCTTATTCTTATAGAATATGCTGTCACTTGGGCATATAGGAATAAATATACCACTTGAAAAGGCGTTCTAGATCCATCTTTATAAGACAGTGATATCAAAATAATTATACCACTTAAAAAGGCATTCTGGCTCCAGTATCTTGCAATATATTTTTTAACAAGCCTTAGATAAAAAAAATCTAGTCAACAGATCGTAAAATGCCTTTGTCCCCCTCTAGCTTGTTAGGGATCCGTCGATGCTCAATTTTGGTGCTCTGTTGTGAGTGCTGTTGAGATTATCGTCAGGATCTTCTTTAACTCATTTGTTGGCCTGATAATTTTCAAATTTGTCATTAGACATAAAAGTCTGGTCCTCTCCCTTTTTCCTGAATGAAACATGGCAAAGGGCCGCTTGCCTGATATGGATTTCATACCATCGAACATGTTTCTCAAACTGTTTATACTGGTGATGAGCATACCAAATGGTTTAATGAGTTCCTTTGCCTAGTCTGGTATAAAAGCTAGTGACCTGGTATCATCCTGTACCAGGTCACTAGATGACTGGGTAACTAATAATACTAATGGTTTGATGAGTTCCTTCGCATTGCCCGGCATAAAACCTCGTGTCCTGATATCATCCTGTATTAGGTCACTAGATGACTGAGAAACTAATAATATTAATGGTTTGATGAGTTCCTTCTTGCCCAGTATAAAACCTTTTGACCTGGTATCATCCTGTACCAGGTCACTAAATGGCTAATTAATAATACTTATGGTTTGATGAGTTCCTTTCCCTTGTTGTCTCGTTGCTCGATGTAGGTGGACTGCAATTTTGATGTAACAGACAGAACAACCAGGCGGGTTCTGAGCACTTATTCTTACAGAATATGCTTTTACGCTATAAAAATATTTATATATGATTTAATACAAAATAATTTCATAATCTTGGTCTTTCTTTGATAATAACAAAGAAAATATTTTATGACAAACCATCTTAAAATGAGAAGTTTTCCTTTAGAATTTACTGCCCTTTTTTATGTTATTGATAACACCACAAGACAGGATCTGTTTTCTTGGTTGTGGAAAAATGTATTGTAGGCCTTGTGAGATATCCAAAATAATGATAAAAAATTATTATTACTTATAAGAAATATAAAAATTATTATAGATTATGAAAATATAGAAATTGTTATAAATTATAAGAAATATAAAAAGGATAAATAAAAGTTTCTTTTAGCTATAATAATACTTAGTAAATAGTCTGACTGTATGTTACTTATTATTTATAAATTTTTCAACTGAGATATTCTGTTCTAGATCTGGCAGCTTTGTGTAGGTGTATCTGATCTGTGATGATATAGACAATATTACCTGACCGGATCTGTCCATGTCCCTCCAAGGTTGTTTACTATAAACTCTAAATCAATGATTTCATTGTCATAATTGCAGAAAAGATTGATGCATAATTGAACCTCACATTGGAAGCTGAGATATACATTTCGTATAAAATTTTAAAATTCTGAAACTAAGTACAAAGACTACGATGGTATTGTATTTTATGTGAGTGTCATGATGGTCCTTATCAAGTACATCTAACAGATGCTGTGGTACATCCTGGTCGTCAGGCTCTATGTAAGTTTATGTTTTTACCAGGTTTGGAAGTATCCAGAATAGGGCTTTAAGCCACAGTACTTGAAGTATGGTACAATTGATCCTTCCGAACGTCTGTATCGTTTTTAAGCTCATCAAAGAGAGCATATTCCATTTTTGACAATATTGTAAAGTATAAGCCAGCTTAGGAGAGCTTAAGATTTATGATGAAATGGATTCTGCGAGCTAATTTTTTTTTTAGATATTCAAAAAAATTAAAATACATTTATTATTTTGCCCCTTTTGGAAGAGGTGCTTTACAAGATTTCTTTCAAGTAGCGGAATGTGATGCTCAGAACTTTGGAGAAAAGTATAAGTCAATCAGAGCCTTTAATGTTTTGCTCTCACTCCTTTTACACTTTCTCCTGATTATGGCCAGGTTTCTTGAATCTGTAAAAGGATTTTGACCATCAACCAGCTTTGACCTTAGAATATATGATTGAGTAAAATTTAAATACAATTTGTGTACAAGATACGATTCTGAAATGATTAAGTCTATAATATATGTAATAGAAGAGTCTATTGATGTAATGAAATTTGTATAGCAAAATCTACATGTCTATTGTGTATCTGGTTTCAAATATAATCTGATGACAGTAATCTTATATACATGTTTTAAAAATGTTAAAAAAATCTTGTAAACTAAATGTAAAATTGGATCCAGAATCTTTGAATTTATTTTGAAATGTTAAAAAAAATTCTGGTAAACTAAATGTGAAATTGTTTTGTTGGCATGATTGTTTTTCATTACACATACCTTATGGTTGGATGTTATCCTTTCTCATCTTATCTCATTCCTCAGTGTATGTAGAGTTTAGTTTGGATGTGACAGATACGACAACCAGGCAGGATCTGTACTCTCATTCTTATAGAATATGCTGTCACTTGGGTATATAGGAATAAATACACCATTTGAAAAGCGGTTCTAGATCCATCTTTATAAGACAGTGATATCAAAATAATTATACCACTTAAAAAGGCATTCTGGCTCCAGGATCTTGTAATATATTTTTCACAAGTCTTAGATAATAAAAATATCTAGTCAACAGATTGTAAAATGCCTTTGTTGGCGTGATAATTTTCAAATTTGTCATTAGACATACAAGTCTGGTCCTCTCGCTTCGGCCTGAATGAAACATGGCAAAGGGTTGCTTGCCCGATATGTATTTCAAACCATCGAACATGTTTCTCAAACTGTTTATACTGGTGATGTGCATACCATATGGTTTAGTGAGTTTCTTTTCCCAGTCTGGTATAAAACCTAGTGACCTGGTATCATCCTGTACCAGGTCACTAGATGACTGGGTAACTAATAATACTAATGGTTTGATGAGTTCTTTCGCATTGCCCAGCATAAAACTTAATGACCTGATATCATTCTGTATTAGGTCACTAGATGACTGAGAAACTAATAATTCTAATGGTTTGATGAGTTCCTTCTTGCCCGGTATAAAACCTATTGACCTGGTATCATCCTGTACCAGGTCACTAAATGGCTAATTAATAATACTTATGGTTTGACGAGCTCTTTTCCCTTGTTGTCTCATTGCTCGATGTAGGTGGACTGCAATTTTGATGTAACAGACAGAACAAAGTAATTTGTAAAGAATAAGCCAGCTTAGGAGAGCTTACAATCTATGATAAAATGGATTCTGTGAGCTAATTAATTTTTTCTAGATATTCAAAAAAATAAAAATACATTTATTATTTCCCCCTTCTGGAAGAGATGGTTTCCAAGATTTCTTTCCAGTAGCAGAGTGTGATGCTCAGAACTTTGGAGAAAAGAAGAAGTCAAAGAGAGCCTTTAATGTTTTACTTTCACTCCTTTTACACTTTCTCCTTATTATGGCCAGTTTTGTTGAATCTGTAAAAAGATTTTGACCATCTACCAGCTTGACCTTAGAATATATGATTTAGTAAAATTCAAATTCTATTTGTGTATTAGATACGACTCGATTAAGATACGATTAAGTCTAAAATATATGTAATAGAAGATTCTTTTTATGTTATGAAATTTGTCTATCAACATCTACATGTCTTTTGTGTATCTGGTTTCAAATAGAATATGACGACAGTAATCTTATATATATTAGAAAGACTAGTAAAAATAGTAAGAATATTGTGACGTATCATTAACTCATTCAGCCCCATACACATTGTTTACATTAAGCCCCAGCACTGCAGTGGTAGATATATACACATGTGCCCCAGCAGCAAATTTATCTCCAGCTGCAATGTTTTGTTTACAGCATTCTGATAGCATATATGTTTATATTTACCTTCATAAAATGACTAATCCTGAATATATTCCAATGAAATTTTCACATCTTATAGAAAATAAAATTTCCAATCCAACCATATAAAATTTGTTCACAAATAATTTGTTTTTCACTTATAAAATTAATATCAAAGTAAGATGAAGTTAATTTTGCTACATTTTTTTTTTAAGTTTTCCTAGAATAAATTAGTGAATTTCAGCCTATGCCATGGTTTGAAGCATTTTGTGCACAAATTAATATTGCATTGTTCACATCCTGTGATAGGTTCACTTCTTTTTTTGTTTATGGTGCACATTTTGCATGTTTTCTTCTTCTCCATGACAGCTGGCCAGTGACAGGTATTTTGTCTTGGCGCTTCTTGTATGTCAGATGTTCTCTTTCTTTTGCTTTCGAAAGGATCCAACATGGAGTGGGCCAACTTCATTCTGAATTCTAATTGGGTCCTTTGTCTGACCTTGTTGTTTTTGGTCCTCAGCTCGTGGTTCTTTGACTCTCTCATTAGGATGAAAGCGTTGACAATGGAAATATCAAATAAAAAAAAAGTAGGTACTTCCACCATTTCAGAGATTTTCTTGCTGTATTGTAAGTAGAGTTGGTCTGCATGATCCACTCCATTCATATACATGTTATACAATTTGACAACAAGCGGACATGGGACTTCCTTTGTCGAGCCATCCTTTTGCTTCCTTGAAACCTGCTCTGCCTGGCCACTGCTGCAGTTGGTTGACAGCAGGGTGATGTTCTTTTTATCCCTCCAGACAGATACAGTAAGGTCTCCTTTCTGTCTTACAATACTCTGGCCTTGTTCTTTTAGCTTGATCTTATCTAAGCCTTGGGGGAGCCCTTTTCTATTCATCCTTACTGTCCCACAGGCATATGTATCTTCTTTCCACAAACGAAGAAAGAGGTCAGGTGAAGTGAAGAAACTATCACAGTAGACATGGTGTCATAGGCCAAATAGTGTTCCCATGAGGTCAAGGACTACCCTGGCTCCAAGGTCCTTCTCAGGGGCTCCTCTGACTTTGCCTGTATAGACTTGGAAATCATTGATGTAACCATTGTGGGGATCAGCACGTACCCAAATCTTGATTCCACGTTTGGTTGGTTTGAGAGGGACATATTGTTTGAATCCCAATCTCCCAGAAAATCCTACCATGGCCTCATCTATGGCTACTTCTCTATGACCATTGTATTCGTCTCGAACTGTACCCTTTATTTTATCGAGAAGTGGTCGTACATGGGCTAATTTATCATGGCCTATCTGATCCCTCTGCGGATTAGTACTGGTATCAGCAATATGTAAATATCGTTGAATATTTTCAAAACGAGTTCTGCTGAATTTTGTTTCAATGCAGGACAGGTGAAACATTCTATCTTTGACCCAGTACATATCCTGGGCAGGGGCTGGAAGGACTCCTAATATAATCATTGCCCCAAAAAACGCCTTCATTTCTCCTGCATTTGTATCGTACCATGAAGCATTTGGCCGAGTTTCAATGCATTTTGATGCATAGGCATTGGTCTCCTTTGCAATCTCTTCAAAAATAATTTCCGGCCAAATAAGATTGAAAAAATCGTATTCAATCTTATCTTCGTCCATAGTAGACGTTGGTCCTGGTGTAGGTCCCGTAAAATCCTTGATTCTGGTAGGCCTAACGTTCTCCGTCCATCGCGCTAGATCCGCCAAAACGGTTTCGTCGTCGCTTGATTCAGAATCATTATTTACCTCGTCCTCTACATCAGAAACATCGGATATATCAATATCGGAATCTAGATCATCTAATTCAATTAATTTGCTTAAATACCTTTGCTCAGCCTCCTCTACATCGCGCAATTCAAATCCTTCAAATTCACTTTCACTTTCACTCGACTCCGCCATTGTTACGATCGTCGCGATTGAGTAGACACAGGAAAACCCCTCTACACACGTGTTAGATCGTTATTTATGTCATAAATTTACACTTATAATAACTTATAAACCCTTCTTCTATTGGCTAAAAATCGAGGATTCTTACCATATCAACGCTATTCAACCAATGGGCATCCATTTTACAAGAGGTATAAACAACGAGTATAGTGGTGGTCGGCCATTACTAGATGTAAACAAAACCACGAGTGTAGACGGGATCGGCCAATACGCGCATAATAAATACGAGTATAGTCGGGATTGGGGCTGAATGAGTTAAAATAATCACTTTTCCATCTGCAGGCTGAAAAAAGTTGTCCATATCAAAGTTTAGCGAGTCATCTGTACTTTCTGTATATTCAGACATTGACAGGGGCAAGCTTAATTTGTGAGGAGCTCCATCTCTTTTCTTTGTAACAAGGGTAGATGTGTCCTGTTTTACCGTTACATCTGTAGGGAAATGCTGACTGTTTGTAAAATCAGCACTTTCCCACTTGTTCAGGAACTCTCTTAAATCCCGAGCAAGCGTACTTGCCTTCTGAGCTGTAAAATAATTAGTAAAATTTGAAAAATTGAATAAAATGCCTGACCATATCATATAACAGATTCTTAAAATAATAAAATGAATAAATGACCATAATATTATAATCATAAATTGTGTAGAAACTATAGTTTAACAAGTCAAATGTGTAAAAAAGTTGGTGCATGAGTGAATCTCACATTGAATATTTAGATATACATTTCATGTAAAATACTTACGAAGGCATTTCCAAAGACTACAAAGGTAATGTATTTTACATGAGTGTCATGAAGGTCCTTATCAAGTACATCTAACGGATGCTGTGGTACATCCTGGTTGTCAGGTTCTATGTATGTTCTTGTTTTAACTAGATATGGAAGTAGCCATATTGTTTCATTAGATGCATACTGTCTTTGTTTTCTTGACTCTCGGTTATTTCATCAATTTCACTGAGGAAATTAATCCACCATTTATAAAAAAAAATTATGTCTGCATTTGCTTTAAGAGCATCTGTATTTTGAATCGATGGTCTTCCAATTTGAATGCCTGAAGAAATAGCCATATCCATGTCCGTCTTAGGTCGAGCACTATCACCTTTGAATTGATTATGTTGTCATTGGATATGGTGAATCTGTTGTGAAGAGGTTTGGCATGTTTTCTGAGAGTGTAAAGGTATGGTCCATTCCACCGTGTGGTATTGTAAATATCATGGATATGCGTTATCCCATTCAGCACAAACTGCAGTTTGGATATGGTTGATTATAAGAATTAAAATTTCAAGTTCCATTGAATTTATTTCTTAAAAAAAACTATTTAGTAATTATTATGCATCCATGCAACTCAGTTATGGCCTGTTGGCATGGATCATTTACATATTTATTTTGTTATGATAAGTACAAAGGCCTTTCGTGTGTTTCTTAAGAATATCTCTGTCAGTGCTCAGGTGTTGTATAGAACTGACATCTGTCTCTTGTCTGTGCTCAGATGTTGTATTATACAGTATAGAGCTGTAATCCAAGTCTTCACAGGAATCATTGCTCTCGTCATCTTTTTCCTGGAAGATTTCTGTTGCTGGTCAAGATCAGTGTGTTTTCTTGGAGATCATCTTGGGGAATCTTCAAAATTAGTGGATGGCTGATGTGTATAGGATGTGGATGGCTGATGTTTATAAGATGTTTGTCTATTGAATCTGTCTGACTCCTGCATTAGTGTGGATGGCTGATGTGTATTAGATGTTTGTGTATTGAGTCTGTCTGACTCCTGCATTAATGTGACTGGCTGATATATGTTTAATCTGTTTGAATCATGCTGCTGCATGTTGAGCATGTTGAGTCTAGGTAACTGATGAGTACTGAATTTGGCAGTACTAATGTTATTTTGTTTTTGAGACTGTGTCTTGGTCTACTGTTCCATGTGTATAAGAACTTGTTAGGTCTGTATACGTCATGTGGTCTAATGGTGGAGATTGTGGAGGTATAAGGGGAATGTAGTCTCTTGATTTCTGTGGTGTTGAGTGAATGTATGGTGTCTCCTAGCCATTTCTGTCTGATTTGAATAAAACGGGTTTTTATAGAGACATAAGTAGATGATATGCACTCATTTATTGAAGTACAAATCTTTAAAACAAATAATAACTTCCATATAAACACTCCAAACTACACATTCATACTCACTCATACATGACTACAAACTATCAAAATGACTAGATCAAATTAATTCAATAAATTGTCACATAAAACCATTACAAAATAAAATACTTTGGCTTGCATGGGGGCTACTCGTACATTAAAAATCTTGCTAAAAACATAGTTGGGGTGATCCATGCAGCTTAGATTTTTCCCGGGGCTGATCACGGCAGGTATGAAATGAAAAGAACTAGCCGGGGCTGATCCCTGCGGCTCTCTAATTAGCATAGACCTGAGGTTGATCCTGACAGGTACTGAGAAATAGTCGTAATTGACTGGGGCTGATCCCTGCAGCTACTTGGTGCAACCCCTAAGCAAATTACTAAAACTTCTTAATTATAGTTAATAACAATTACATATCTATTTATACCATATCTATTTATACATATCTCGTTTAGAATTTGGGGCAGATAATTCCCCAGAATTAACACGCCATTTGAGTGAAGAATGAGTACTAGAATTAGTTTTTATAGAACTAGAAACAAGTTCAGGCCTTTGTGTCAGGTTAAACGAAGTGTTAGGATTTTCTATGTTGACAGTGATTAGATTACTCACTCTAGAGTTAAGGGCACTGACTTTAGTTGACAACACTTCGTTGCAAAACTTGTACAGTGTTTGACAGTCTTGAGACGATGTCAATCATGGCACGTTCCCTTCCATTATTATTCGAGGAGGAAACTTGATCTGTGGCGACTTCATCTAAATCACGTGTAGCCTTCGTGCTACGATCTGTTGTTCGCGCATCTGTTAGCAGTCTTACCAGTGTCCTTGTTAGATAGGGGATTAATCTTTAAAGATTACAGTTCTTCTCTTAGTCTTTTCAATGTTCAATTGATCGGTAATTCCGGATTGTACGTAGCTGCCCAATGGTAATCGCCTGCTGCTTGATGGCGGCATGATAATGCTTCAGCTCAATTTATTCCAAATGAACAGCAACAAATCATGAATATACAAGATACTGTCTACTTAGCTAAGAATGAGATGGTGGAATAAACGTTAAGTCTGAGCTGACAGAGTTCCTCAAATTAGAAATTGAATCACATTTATCAACAAGACAACTAAATACGGCTACCCTCCAAAATAATCTACTAATAATGCTGCAATCTGATTAGTCGGGTCTGTTTACTTGTTGTATAAAATTTGAAGAACTCACATGGATTAAGAGAAACAAAATATTACAATGTCAGCAGCCAACTGAGTATATAGGTTAGATTAAAAGAAATAAGATTTTACATTCGAGAAAAAGAATAAAAAACAATGAGATAAGAACAAAACACATAGTTGTGTATAAACTATAATTTAACAAATTAAATACCCATCATTTAAAAAAGAAAACAATCAGGAAAAAAAATAAAATGAATTATGTAATATCTTAATTGTGATATGTGATTTATTCTGTTTATCCTCTTCATGGATATATTTATTAATTATCCTACCTGTTGTGTATCTTTATGGAATAACTCACCATTACGGTCTGATCTAAATATAAAATTTATTTGTAACTCCTTGTCTATAATATCAACTACACAGAGGTCCATGTTAATGTTCTGTCATAACATTGTTGGATTGATACGGTATTTATCTTTTTAATCCTATTTGTTCATAACCCCACCTGTTGTTTTTCTGGTGTACCTCACCATTTCTGTCTAATGTAATTAAAATATGAAATAATGTTTAAATAAATTGTTATAAAATGCAAATCATTTAATGAAAAAAAAAACCCAAATTGTCCTACTCTGTTAACATTGAGTTAGCATAATGATTATTCATTGCTCATGTATCATTCTTTCTTTGGTGGTTTTATGGTATTGATACATGGTCATTATAATAAATATAGTATTATCCCGCCTGTGTTGTTAATATCATACACTTCCCCGTAACTGTCTGATGTCTTACAGAGAGTTGTTAAAGAAAAAATTAAAATTATAATCATGGTCTATATAGTACTCTAAGATAATCTGAATCACTTAATGCCAAAAAAAAAAGCCCTGACAACATATATGACAATTAAGTAAAATCCATTTTTTGCTCCTCTAGCTTTTATTTACAATGTGCAATGGACCCTAGAGAAACAAAGAAAAAGGAGATAAAAACAATGTATTTATCTATCTTTATCCTCTGTGTGAGTATACTTGTTTATGATCCCGCCTGTTTTGTATCCCTATGGTGTTCCTCACCATTTCTGTCTGATGTAAATATATAAAATACTTCTGTAAAAACAAATTATAAAATAATAAGGAAATATAAATTCATTTCAAACTCCTTGTCTATAATATCAACAACACAGAGGTCCATGTTAATGTACTGTCATAACATTATTGGATTGATATGGTATTTACCTTATCCTGTTGTTTTATGGTGCACCTCACCATTTCTATCTAATGTAATTAAAAATATGAAATAATGTTTAAATAAATTGTTATAAAATGCAATTCATTTAATGAAAAAAAAAACCCAAATTGTCCTACTCTGTTACCATTGAGTTAGCATAATGATTATTCATTGTCCATGTATAATTCCTTCTTTGGTGGTTTTATGGTATTGATACATGGTCATTATAATAAATATATCATGATCCCGCCTGTGTTGTTAATATGATACACTTCCCCATAACTGTCTGATGTTATGTGTCTTACAGAAAGTTGTTAAAGAAAAAATTAAAGATTAAAATCATGGTCTACATAGTACTCTAAAATTAATTGAATCTAATACAAAAAAAAACCCTGACAACATATATGACAACTAAGTAAAATCCATTCTTTGCGTCTCTAGAGTTCTACAATGTGCAATTGACCCCAGAGAAGCAAAGAAAAAGAAGATTAAAACAATGTATATATTAAACATTAATAACATAAATAAATCTTGTAATTTTTAGTTTGCCCGTCTCTTATTATACCCCCTGCAAACAAAGTTTGTCCGTCCATCCGTCGGTCAACCTGTCCGTCCAGTTAAGAAGTTCTTAAAGCGGATAACTCTTCAAGTATAAATGATAGGGCTTTCATATTTCATACACACATTCACCATAATAAGTACTACATTTTGATACCAAGACATTTGACCTAGTGAACTTGACCTTTGACCTACTTTTAAACTATAAGGGATAGGGGATCCGTATAGAGACAAACATCCTGCGGGTGGTATAATTCGTCACTGTAAGGGCAGTTCTAGTTTTGTTAAGAAAGGAAAACAATCAGAATTTTTTTAATTAATTTTAGATAAGAAACAACTTATCTATGGTGTCCATGTTCACGTTTTGTGAAAGTTTAATAGTTTACAAATGAATTATGTAATATCTTAATTCTGATATAGGACCTATCTTTTTTATCCTCTGTGTGATTATACTTCTTAATGATCCCGCCTGTTTTGTATCCCTATGGTGTACCTCACCATTTCTGTCTGATGTAAACATATAAAATACTTCCGTAAAAAAATTATAAAATAATAAGGAAATATAAATTTATTTCAAACTCCTTGTCTATAATATCAACATCACAGAGGTCCATGTTAATGTTCTGTCATAACATTGTTGGATTGATATGGTATTTATCTTATTAATCCTATTTGTTCATAATCTCACCTGTTGTTTTATGGTGCACCTCACCATTTCTATCTAATGTAATTTAAAATGTGAAATAATGTTTAAATAAATTGTTATAAAATGCAAATCATTTAATGAAAAAAACCCCAAATTGTCCTACTCTGTTACCATTGAGTTAGCATAATGATTATTCATTGTCCATGTATCATTCCTTCTTTGGTGGTTTTATGATATTGATACATGGTCGTTATGATAAATATATCATGATCCCGCCTGTGTTGTTAATATCATACACTTCCCCGTAACTGTCTGATGTAAATATATAAAATACTTCTGTAAAAAAAATATGAAATAAAAGTTTACAAATGAATTGTGTAATATCTTAATTATGATATAGGACCTATCTTTTTTATCCTCTGTGTGATTATACTTCTTAATGATCCCGCCTGTTTTGTATCCCTATGGTGTACCTCACCATTTCTGTCTGATGTAAATAAAATTATATAAAATACTTCTGTAAAAAAAAAAATCGTAAAATAATAAGGAAATATAAATTTATTTCAAACTCCTTGTCTATAATATCAACAACACAGAGGTCCATGTTAATGTTCTGTCATAACATTATTGGATTGATATGGGATTATCTGTATTTTCCTCTTTGTGGGTATATTCTCATAAAATCCTGTTTTTATCTTTATTTTCTGTCTTAGATAATTAAACTATGAAATGAGTAAAAATAAAATGTTATAAAATATAAATAGAATATAAAAAAATCATTCCAAGGAATGCATGTGTCGCCTGCAAAACATAGCGACACTTAGGAATCACTTTTATAGGGTGTGACAGACAGACAACGGACAAAGTGATCCCTAATTGGCGCTATGCTTTGCAGGCGACACAAAAATCTCAAATGATAAAAACAAAGTGTCCAACTCTGTTACCATTTAGTTAGCATAATGATTATTCAACTCAATAATTGTACATGTATTATTCCTTCTTTGGTGGTTTTATGGGATTGATACACAGTCATTATAATCAATACATGAATATAATTTTCCCACCTGTTGTGTCTATATGGTGGACTTCCCCATAACTGTTTGATGTGTGTCATTAAGACACGGTCATTATTACCAATATATAATTATCCTGCCTATTGTGTCTATATGATGGACTTCCCCATAACTGTTTGATGTTTTGTGTCATTCAAACACAGTAATTATTATTTATTATTATCCCGCCTGTGTTGTTAATGTAATGGACTTCCCCATAACTGTCTGATGTTATGTGTCACACAGAAAATTGTTAAAGAAAGATAAAAGATTAAAATCATGGTCTATATATATATTACTCTCAAGATAATCTGAATCAAATGCGAAGAAAAAAACAGACAATGTATATGACAATTAAGTAAAATCCACTTTTTGCTTCTCTAGCGTTCATTACAATTCATTTACAAAGTACAATGGACCCTAGAGAAGCATAGAAAGAGGAGATAAAAACAATGTATATATTAATCATTAATAACATGACTTAAACTTTTGTAATTTTGAGTTTCCCTGTCTCTTATTACAACCAAATGTTAGCATACTACTCATAGATCTGTTACTGCTGAATGCCCAGTTTTCTCGTTCTACAATGGAAGAGGAATTGAATAATCACTATCTCTCTCAGATTTAATCTGGATAGCCACAACAATTCAAAGGCATGATAAGTTCTTCAATTTGATTTCCTTTATCTTGAATGTGTTCATAATTTTCCCTCCATTTTGTAAAATAATCTGATCAGGATTAATCTCTCTTATGAGAAATTGATTTTCCCAGTGGTTGATATGAGGTGGGATGTATAGAATCAACAATATGCTAGATAAAAGTGTATTATTATGCGATATCTAGAAAAATACATGTTTCAAGTTGTATCAAAAGAGATAACATGAGAACATACATTATTTGTATCCTGAATGTCCCCCCTCTGACGTGAAACTACGCCCTCCCTCCAATATCCCAATGATAAACACCTTTTTGAGAAAATCGTGTTAATGCATATTGTATATTAATTTGAACTAAATCCAAGATTTTTACAATGAAATAAAATGGAACAGAGATTCTGATCGACCCCTTTTTATACTGTAGAATTTTCTTTCATGGCTCTTTTTTATGGTTTCGACTTTCTTGTGAGTGCTTGCACTTTCTCTTTATTAAGAACCAGTTTGTCCTGTTCCTTTGTGTTTCTCAGTCCCTGTCCTCCAGAGGCAGCAAGAGTTTCTCTCACAAAAAGCTCCGTTAACAGTTTGTAGCAAAGCATGTATCCAGGCTATGAACTTCTTTTGGCAGAGGCATCAAGAGTTTCTCTCACAAAAAGCTCTGTTAACAGTTTGTAGCAAAGCATGTATCCAGGCTTTGAACTTCTTTTGGCGACTGACACGGCTTTTCTCAGACCATCTTTGGATACCATTACATCTGCATCATTCAGATATATGCCTTAGTTGAATTTAGATATGTCATATTTTGATATAACAACTACTTGATATGCCTGGGATAATCTTTTTTTCAAGCTATATATACATGTATTGTATAAGAAAATACAATTTAAATTTTATGAAGGATTGATAACTCAAATTTTGGCCTCAGTTGTTTCAATTTTTTATACTTGACTTTTATGGGACTTATGATCTCTTCTTGAAGTGGCGATTTATGGAATTTTTTTTTTTCAGTAGCGGAGTGGATGGCCTTTAAATTTTGAGAAAAGTAACTTTAACGTTTTGCTAAAGATTGCTTACAAGATTACAATTCTTTAAATCAAAGCTCTGAAGGAACTGATGGCGAGTTTCGTTTATTCATTTTAGAATGATATCAAACTATTTTATGAGATTTTTAAATATTGTATTAGCAGATAGAACATATCCTTTTTTCAATGTTCGGAAATAAAACATTTATGAACCCAGGGACGGAAATTGGCGGTCGCCCAGTCGCCCATGGCGACCAAATTTTGAGCTGGGCCCCCAAAACATCATGTCCTACTCGCCCATTTGGCGAATGAAAATAAAAATACATAGTCCATATTTAATTATAAAAAAAAGGAATTTCTTTCGCTTCTATGTTAGGCCCCATACTTGTCAATGAAGCTCTTTTAAAATCAGGGGCTTATATTAATACATGTACGTACCTGTTTACATACGCGAAATTTACGTTTTCTCACGTGTCACTGTGCGAAGCCCTCGTTCAAAGTTGTGATAATTGGAATTTGGATTACCGCATGTTGTTCGCACGACACAGCCTTACTGCATGTACATGTTTTCGAAAGCATTTGTGTACACGTTTACCGATTTATTGAAAGGTATTGGTACTTTGCACGGCCGAAATCAAAACCAATTTTCTTAATTCATTTATCGAAAATTTTTTAAAGTTGTTCGCCAAATTTACGCCAAAAATCTCATTTCAATTGATTCAATCCATGCCATAGGGGACAGTATAACGGCGCAAATATATATAATGAATGTGCCGACCAGAAACTCACTTTTTACATCTCTCTCTCTCTCTCTTATGTTGATGTTTTAAAAATATCTATACGAACCGTGTATTGTTCTAGCCCTCCCCCCCCCCCTCTCTCTCTCTCTCTCTCTCTCTCTCTCTCTCTCTCATTTTGTCGTTGGTAACATACATCAATAAGCGTGAAACGTGAGATTGTACAATACTAAAGTGACATTTTATTCAGTAGAAACTTGTCGGATTAAAAAGACCCCCCCCCCCCAAAATAAAAACAATAGGCAAGCGTTTGGAAGGGGTGTCACGACCCGCAGAAAGAAAAAAAAACGATCGTGAAAGTGATTTCAAAAGAACTACAGCAGAGGTTTTTATTGTTCTATTAGAGGCTATTAAAACGTGTAGAACTCGACATTGTACAAGAGTATCTGTACCTGGAAGAAATAAACTTATCCTCTTTACAAGTTTAAGATTGGATGTGTATTTTTTCTGGGCCCCCAAATTTTAGCCTGGGCTCCTAAATTTTAGAGTTTAGGGGCCCAGTTGGCTCCTAGGATATTTTGGTAAAGGTTTGTCCCTGTGAACCTATGTCAGCATGACTGCTAGTCAGTGACAGATTCAAGGGGGGCGTAGGGCCCCCTTTAATTTTCCAATCATGGGTAAAACAATCATTTTAAACCAAGAAAGAGTGAATATTAGTGGATATTACTTACCTTTTAGTAAATATAATTGTTAAATGCATCAAATCCCATTCTTTAATTAATTACAGTCACGAAAATGGTCCTAAAAAGGCTGAAATTCAAGAGATTCCAGGTGGCTTCAACCCCCCTAACAGGGCTTTGCCCTGTACCCGCTGGGGATCTAGGACGTCCATAGACCCCTTGCCAATTATTTACGTCCCCCGCCCTAAATAATAAGGTAGATCCGCACTGATAGTACAGACGTTTATTTTTTCTTCATGTATAGCACAGGGGTGAGGTATTATCACTTGGTCACAAACCCTTTCCTCTATACGTACCCTTTCTTCTATATGTCTATATTAAAAAAGTTTTATAGAAAGCACAAAAGGGATGAAAACAACCACGTTCACTATTCAGACAATGTCGGATCAGCCCAACAGAGGGCGAATGCACGTCGCTTGGAACAAAAAATATAAAAAGCACAAGAAAGGTTCAAGCGACCACGACACTAAACGTGTTTAAACCCAGCGGAAGGGACATAACATCCCTTAAGCCGTCTGGATACACGAATATGCACTTATATCCAGTCGGAACAAGGGAGAGGTATTTTGTTTAATTTTACTCACTGGATAAGATGTGTGATCAATCAGGGAGCATCTTTTCAGTTGTTGTTTTTTTAATTTTTGAAGCTTTAGAAGTCTTGGACATGTTTCTATCGATCAGTCCGTCTAGACTTTTTGGCAGCGGATGTTGCATGCAAACGGGAGACGCTGACTCTACCTAGGCACCTGGTCTCGCCCCTCGCGGGGTCTGCTTTGGTTCATGGATTGAGAATATTACCTACCTGTGTACTAGTTATAGCCTTTCGAGCTTCAGTATAGTACAGGTTCTGACTAGCATGAGAGTGTGTGTATGTTTTTTATGTACTTGTGTCCGATCGGAATGAGGGACGTACTGTCCCTTGTTCCAACTGCATATAAGTGCATATTCGTGTTTCCAGACGGCTTAAGGGATGTTATGTCCCTTCCGCTGGGTTTAAACACGTTTAGTGTCGTGGTCGCTTGAACCTTTCTTGTGCTTTTATATATATAGACAGAAGGGTTTGTATTGAGGAAAGGGTTTGTGACCAAGCGATGATACCTCACCCCTGTGGTGTATAGACCTCACCCCTGTGGTGTATAGATCTGCATATCTGTTCCACAGGCCGTAAAAGTGCCCGGTATGTGTACGACCTGTGTATAAATTGTTTAAGGCTAGTATCTCGCAGATACGCAGTCATGTCAAATTTCTAACTTCAACCATTGCAAAATTCGCTATAGAGGTTCCATTAGAGATTTTTCATCGTGACGAACTTTGCACTTCAAACTTCGTACTTCGCACTTCGAACATTGAAGAAAAAGTGTCGTAGTTGCCGTTTCCATATAAAGTCATAAGCGGAGTCATCTACATTTTGATTAGTATACTCAATGGAATTGGTATATTGGACTTCCTGTACAACTGGTGCCCTTTTTTCGGCAATCCACTTATGGAATTAAAGTGCGAAGCTCGAAGTGCGAAGTATGAAGTTCGTCACGGTGAAAAAAGTCTAATAAGATCATACTTTCTACGATTGTACCTATATATTTTATCTACTATGTCGCCAAAGTTCATTAAAAATTTCCCCGTACTTCAAGAGATATCGTAGGTACCATTTCTTCAGTGACCTAGTTTTTAGCTGTTCAGCGTGTCCGTTCCAGCCCTGGCTCGGTGTTCAGAGAGTCAGGGCATTCTATTTGCGAGATGCGACAGACCAATGCGCTATGAACGCTTGATTGTCTGTGAATTCTAAATTGATTTCTATACCTAGAAGTGTAATGTATGACCGTAACTCCTCGTTAATCGCTTAAACACTCGAACTGCTACGACTTGAACATCAGCGCCTTCCATTTTATTTACATAGTGTCACGTGGTACAGTATACTAGAGGGTAGTAGGAATTACCGAAAAGACAGCATTTACCGAAAAGACTGGTATTTACCGAAAAAAACCCAAATTGTACCGAAAAGACACTTAAATTTCAAAACTTAACACATTTTATGATTGGAAATGTGTTTATACAATTAAATGTATCACCAAAACCAAAAATAAATATATCTGTCTATTCGGTAAATATCACTGTCGTTTCTGTAAATGCTGTCTTTTCGGTAATTCCTAGTACCGCAGTATAGCCAATAAACTTATAAGCAATCTCAACACACGTGCACACGAGACAGTTGATGTTTACTGCATCCTAAGTATCCTTTTTAAAATAATCTCTAACTTTTTTTAAACATTATAAAACAACTGTTAAAACGCGGAATGCAATGTATGCTGTCTTAAATAAATAGGTCCAGGGTCATCTGGCCACATGATCGGAGTTGAGAAAAACTGTGAATATATATTTATCTTCACTCAATTTATACATTTTGGGGCCCGGGGATGTCACGGATGTGGTGTGACGTCATGAAAATCCTGCGATCACTATAGCCGAGATCACCACGCGAAACTCGCCCAAAAATGATTGTATAAAATCGTAAATTTATTATAAGACTTCAATAAATGATTAATTTGAAACACAATCATACCTTTCAAAGCTTGACCAAGTGGTGTTTGAAGAACCAACATAGCTGTCTTCTGCAGAAAGTTTTCAGGCTCATAAAACCCGTTCATCATTAACTTGAAGCAGTAGGACTTTGTTTTGCCCCTGAACAGTCCCTTGATTGTCCCTATCCATTTACTTTCAACATACAAGTAGTGCCCCTCTACAAGTTTAACAAAACCTCGTGGCACATTGTCCTGGCTCTCGTAAAAGACTTGAAAAAATATATAGTTATTACTGATAAGGCACAAGTATTCATCAATTGAGGCCTTGAAGGAAACTTGATTTTTAGCTCACCTCGACGAAGTTGAGTGAGCTTATGCTATACCCCCGCCCGTCCGCGTCCGTGTCCGCGTCCGCGTCCGGTTAAGAAGTTTGGGAAAGCTCAGTATTTGGCAAAGTACTGATGCTACAGTAACCAAACTTGCACAAGTGATTCATCTTTGGATGCTGAGGTGAACCCATGCATCGGATGCTGCATCTGACCTACATTTTCCGCTTGAGTGACTTGGTTAAGAAGTTTGGGGTAGCTCAGTATCTGACAAAGTACTGATGCTACAGCAACCAAACTTGCACAAGTGATTCATCTTTGGATGCTGAGGTGAACCCATGCATCGGATGCTGCATCTGACCTACATTTTCCGCTTGAGTGACTTGGTTAAGAAGTTTGGGGTAGCTCAGTATCTGACAAAGTACTGATGCTACATTAACCAAACTTGCACAAGTGATTCATCTTTGGATGCTGAGGTGAACCCATGCATCAGATGCTGCATCTGACCTACATTTTCCGCTTGAGTGACTTGGTTAAGAAGTTTGGGGTAGCTCAGTATCTGACCAAGTAGTAATGCTACAGTAACCAAACATGCACAAGTGATTCATCTTTGGATGCCGAAATGGATCCATGCATCGGATGCAGCATCTGACCTACTTTTTCCACTTGAGTGATTTTGCTTTTAAAAGCCAATATTGAGCAAAGTATAAGTGCTACATGTACCAAACTTGCATATTGGATGTATCTTTGATCAAACTATCATGTAATGACCTTGACCTACTTTTTCCGCTTGAGTGATTTTGCCTTTAAAAGCCAATATTGAGCAAAGTATAAGTGCTACATGTACCAAACTTGCATATATGATTTATTTTTGATCAAACTTTCATAAAATGACCTTGACCTACTTTTTCTGCTTGAGTGATTTTGCCTTTAAAAAGCCAATATTGAGCAAAGTATAAGTGCTACATGTACCAAACTTACATATTGGATGTATCTTTGATCATTCTTTCATAAAATGACCTTGACCTACTTTTTCCGCTTGAGTGATTTTGCCTTGAAAAGCCAATATTGAGCAAAGTATAAGTGCTTCATGTACCAAACTTGCATATTGGATGTATCTTTGATCAAACTTTGATGTAATGAAATTGACCTACTTTTTCCGCTTGAATGATTTTGCCTTTAAAAGCCAATATACATGTATTTAGAAATATGTTTGAATTGAATTTTGCTGCCACGAGGTGAGCTTCGTAATCTGTGATTACCTATGTTTTATTTTCTCTTTCAGTTTTGACTCCCTCCGAGCAAATTTACAATAGATCGACTTTTTGTCTGCTTTTAACTTGTTTTATGACTCCTGCATGGTAAAATAACAATCTGTTGATTATGATTTGTCTTGCCCTTTTGACAGGAGTTTGAAACTTCCCGATAAAATGATTGATATTCCGTTAAAAAGAATAGAGTTTTTGACTTTTCTCTATAATCTTACAAGTGACGCTCATGAATATTTTAAAAGTAGTTTACATCACGACCAGAGTTATTTTTCTCTGCATTTATTATTTGAATAAATGACTATTTCATGAATAACTGTATAATCTTCTATAACCATCCGATACTATTTGAAGTATATCACATTTACACAGGGCAACCAGCATACCACCATCATGTATGGTATTGCACCTCCAGGATTTCTTTAAATAATGACAGAAAAACAAATACATATACTAAACTTATCTATATGGCTCCTCTACGTATGACCCAGTCCAATGGTGACATATGAGGGGGAACTCTTCTCTTGTTATCTGACGTTATTTCAGGTACATCACAGCTACACAGGGCAACCAGCAGACCACCATCATGTATGGTATTTCATGATCTCTTTGAATTTGTGACAGTAAATTAAAACAAAATATATATATATATATATATATATATATATATAAAAGCACAAAAAAAAGGTACAAGCGACCACGACACTAAACGTGTTTAAACGTTGTACCTTTTTTTGTGCTTTTATATCTTTTTTTTCCAAGCGACGTGCATTCGCCCTTTGTTGGGCTGATCCGACATTGTCTGAATAGTGAACGTGGTTGTTTTCACCTCTTTTGTGCTGTCTATATATATATATATATATATATATATATATATATATACGAGCTTCTCCTCTGATTGGCTATAACCCTTCTAGTACTAGCTATCTGATGTTATTTCAGGTACATCACTGCTACACAGGGCAATCAGGAGACCACCATCATCTATGGTATTGCATCTCCAGGGTCTCTTTGAAATTGTGACAGAAACATAAAACAATATACATGTATATTGTCTCCTATGACTGGCTATAACCCCACTAGACTTGGCAGTGTGGGGGTATCTTTTCTTTGCTATCTAATGTTATTTGAGGTGCATCACAGTAACACAGGGCGACAAGCATACCACCATCATGTAGATACTATGATATTAAAATTCGTATTAAATAACAGACTGAATAAAATGGTATGTTGCGTACCAATGGGCACATGATAAGGCACCTTTGCCTTGACAATAACACTTGAATGCGGGGGTAATGAAACATAAGAAACATTTCTAACTGTAACATTTGTCAAAATATCATTCTATACATTAAGAGACTTAAAATTTAAAACTAAACCCATGCTCATCAAATAGTCAGTTCCTAAGATTAAAGGATGCGATGACTCATGTAGAATATAGACAGGTATGGATTTATCGACATTGAAACAATATGTTTTCAAGCTAATTTTAGCAGTACCAAAAACATTAATGTGCTCACCATCTGCTAATTGTACTTTTGGGTCCGTAGATGGAAGTACATTTGTTCTGAATTTTGAAGGAATTGAGTCATAAAAACTACGTGAAACAATGTTAATAGTGCTACCAGAATCTAAGAGTGCTGATACAACTAACGGTCCTATATACACGGGAAGGAAAATAAGTTTTCACGCATAAACGCTTTGATTTCCATATATCCATCACGTCCATTATGTACATCACAGCCCGAGACGGATATCTGTTGGTGTCCCGGGCACTGTTAGTTTTTTCCGGCTTCTTTAGCTTTTTCAAAAAGGCAACATTGCTTCGCAAAATGTCCATTCTGTTCACAGAGCTGACATCGAGCGCGCGGGTTCTTGTCCCCTCATCCGGTCCACTGGCACTTTAACTTTTTGTGTCCTTCACCTGAACAGATATGACACTGGATAGTGTTCCTTCCGCCTCCCGGGTGTTGTTGCTCGTGTGGCCTCCCTGTGCTAGTTTCTAATTTTGAAAGTCTGTCGGAAATATCCTTCATTATGCTGAACATCTTGTTTTTTCATACTGGAGGGTACCTGTTGATGTCGCACGGCAGCTGTCGTCTCGGTTATTGTACGGTAGCTGTATGCCTCTCCAAGTTTTGCCTGTTTTTGTGCCTCCTTAAACGATTGTACTGATGCAGCGCGGACGAAAAATGCCAACTGCGTTGATAATTCGTTAATGAATTTGGTAATCATGGCCCTCTCTGGCTTCTGTAACTTCATTCCTTTCTCCATAATTTCACAATGAAATTGTTCTAAAGGTTGACAACTGTTTAATTTAAGGCTTTCGAAAAGTGCACTTTCTGCGGCCATACAGGGGTCAAACATATCTTGCCTTGCATATTGATGAGTAAAAGCCTGCTTTAAACTTGTCCATCTACTTTTATCTGTTTGCGATAGTGCATTAAACCATACAAGAGCTGGTCCCTTCAAATGTAAATGGAAAGCTGCTATTTTTCGTCCATCACTTAAGTTTTGAAAAGTGCAAAATGATTCGAATTCTCGTAGAAAAGTTTGTCCATTTTCGATGCTAAATCCAGAGAATTTGTCAATAGAAATTTTGTCGGAGATGGCACTTGGCTGCTTTTGATATGTAACTCCCTTTCCATAACACACTTAGATTCACTAATATCAGTGATTAGGAAGGACAGAGAACATGCATCATAGTCCCATTAATTTGCAAAAATGGCCCATTGAAAACTTTTTTTAAAAATGGCCCATTGATATTTTACAATATCACGGAAAATGGCCCATTCAATTGAATTTTCCTCCAAATCAGTGTAATATGCTAAATTTTTACACTAAGCTACCTGGAGTTATGATCATGAAACAGTCTCAAGTCAAGATAATTTTCTCAAAAGGCCCAAAATTTATAAAACTGTCATGAATCTCTCTTTACAAATAGAACACCAATGATCTCACTGTCTAAAATTTAATGATAATTAGCATGTAGATGAGGATGTAGTATTATTAGCACATTTATTTCATTATCAAAATTATTTTGAACAGTTTAGTAATAAATCAACAACACATGAAACAACATGCAATGACGCAATGCGCAATGACGCATCCCAACGCAAGGTGCACCGCAAAGACTTAGCACCATGCTATCTGAAATTTCTGGGGAGAACACTGATACACTTCCCCGTAACTGTCTGATGTTATGTGTCTTACAGAAAGTTGATACAGAAAAAATTGAAATTATAATAATGGTCTATATAGTACTCTAAGATAATCTGAATCACTTTATGCCAAAAAAACCCTTACAACATATACATGTATGACAACTAAGTAAAATCCATTTTTTGCTTCTCTAGCTTTCATTTACAATGTGCAATGGACCCTAGAGAAGCAAAGAAAGAGGAGATAAAAACAATGTATTTATCTATCTTTATCCTCTGTGTGAGTATACTTGTTAATGATCCCGCCTGTTTTTTTATCCCTATGGTGTTCCTCACCATTTCTGTCTGATGTTAATATATAAAATACTTCTGTAAAAAAAAAATTGTAAAATAATAAGGAAATATAAATTTATTTCAAACTCCTTGTCTATAATATCAACAACACAGAGGTCCATGTTAATGTTCTGTCATAACATTATTGGATTGATATAGGGTCCCGCCTGTTGTGTCTATATGGTGGACTTCCCCATAACTGTTTGATGTTGTGTCATTCAAACATGGTCATTATTACCAATATATAATTATCCCGCCTATTGAGTCTATATGGTGGACTTCCCCATAACTGTTTGATGTTGTGTGTCATTAAGACATGGTCATTATTACCAATATATAATTATCCCACCTGTTGTGTCTATATGGTGGACTTCCCCATAACTGTTTGATGTTGTGTGTCATTAAAACACGGTCATTATTACCAATATATAATTATCCCACCTGTTGTGTCTATATGGTGGACTTCCCCATAACTGTTTGATGTTGTGTGTCATTAAGACACCGTCATTATTACCAATATATAATTATCCCACCTGTTGTGTCTATATGGTGGACTTCCCCATAACTGTTTGATGTTGTGTGTCATTAAAACACGGTCATTATTACCAATATATAATTATCCCGCCTATTGTGTCTATATGATGGACTTCCCCATAACTGTCTGAAGTTGTGTGTCATTCAAAAAATGATATTGATACATGGTCATTATTATCAATAAATAATTATCCCACCTGTTGTCTCTATATGGTGGACTTCCCCAAAACTGTTTGATGTTTTATGTCATTCAAACATGGTTATGATTATTTATTATTATCCCGCCTGTGTTGTTAATGTGTTGGACTTCCCCATAACTGTCTGATGATATGTGTCACACAGAAAATTGTTTAAGAAAAATCAAAGATTAAAATCATGGTCTATATATTACCCTTAAGATGATCTGAATCAAATGCGAAGAAAAATAACCGACAATGTATATGACAACTAAGTAAAATCCACTTTTTGCTTCTCTAGCTTTCATTACTATTCATTTCCATAGTACAATGGACCCTAGAGAAGCAAAGAAAGAGGAGATAAAAACAATTTATATATTAATAAATTATAACATGACTTAAACTTTTGTAATTTTGAGTTTCCCTGTCTCTTATTTCAACCGCATGTTAGCATGCTTCTCATAGACGTGGTACTGCTGAATGCCCAGTTTTCTTGTTCTACAATGGAATAGGAATTTAATAATCACTATGTCTCTCAGATTTAAGGGGTAACGAGTGGCTGGTAAGCGAGCTAACTCGCACAGTCAATTACTTCGTTTCAATCCGTGTTTAACTTTTTTCCCGTTCAAGTCAGAGTCAAATTTTACAAATTATCGGAACTCTTTAACAAAGAGATACATAAAAAGGTTGCGGTTTGATTCGCACCAAAACGTTTTCGCACTGGAAATATTCGCATTTGACAACCCTTCTCTAGTTCACCGCTGGAATGCACGCACAACTTTTTAAAACATTGAGGATAAAATCCAAATGACTCGATCGCTAAATAATGGGAATATTCACTCAAAATTTACGGTTAAACGAAAAGACTAGGGTATCTAAATTTTGATATAGGATATAGTTTTTATCAGGTCTTGTGCTCTGGATCAGTGAAAATCGTCAGGATTTATTCTTTTTCCCGACGATTTCCTCAAAATTTGTTTTCCCTTACCTTAGATTTAATTTTAATTGGCTTATTTTTTTCGTCTTTACGTATAAGTTTTATAACAACAATAGGTTAGAGAACACCCCCCTCATTTGCTTGGAACCCCCCCCCCCCCCTGCCTTGGAAAAAAAATCTTAATACGTTCATTTAGAAAGTCTAAATAATTCTTAAAAGGATCAGGTTTTTATTCGAAAATGAGAAGGAAATGACATGTCGTGTAATAGCCTTTACTTCACAGGAATATATTATACAGGAAAGATAACTCTAGCAACTTTTGTATTTGAAACTTTGAAGCTGATCAGATTTGCCGAGCTGTAACATAAAAGTATTGATGGATACCTCAGTGTTTCATGCTTTTTTCTACTTTTTATGTCCCAGTACATAAATATTACATGAGTTGCATCCCCCCAAAAATATTCTGCAACAGTAAATTTTTTAGATTTCTATTAGGTGTACAATTTTTGTGCATTGTCTCATGAGACTGTCATCATCTTCCATATCAGTTTCTGATGAAGTATTGATGGAAAGGTGTATCAAAATTACTGTCATATGCTTCAAAATCACGCATATTTTCAATAAAAAATAACAAATAACTTAAAAAAATTATTCAGATTTTTAATTTTTTTCTGTCATTTATACAAGCAGACACTCGTTACCCCTTAATCTGGATAGCCACAACAATCCAAAGGAGACAAATTGCATGATAAGTTCTTCAATTTGATTTCCTTTATCTTGGATGTGTTCATAATTTTCCCTCCATTTTGTAAAATAATCTGATCAGGATTAATTTCTCGAATGAGAAATTGATTTTCATAGTGGTTGATATGAGATGGGATGTATAGGTTCAACAATATGCTGGATAAAAGTGTATTTATGCGATATCTAGAAAAATACATGTTTCAAGTTGTATAAAAAGAAATAACATGTGAACATGTCACAATAACATACATCATTTGTATCCTGAATGTCCCCCTCTCACGTGAAACTACCCCCCCTCTTCCAAATTCCAAAGATAAACATCTTTTTGAGAAAATCGTATTAATGCATATCATATATTAATATCAATTTGAACTAAATCCAAGATTTTTTCATTGAAATAAAATCAAACAGAGATTCTGATCGACCCCTTTTTATACTGTAGAATTTTCTTTCATGGCTCTTTTTTATGGTGCTGACTTTCTTTTGAGTGCTTGCACTTTCTCATTATCAAGAACCGGTTTGTCCTGTTCCTTTGTGTTTCCCAGTCCTTGTCCTCAAGAGGCAGCAAGAATTTCTCTCACAAAAAGCTCCATTAACAGTTTGTAGCAAAGCATGTATCCAGGCTTTGAACTTCTTTTGGCGACTGACACGGCTTTTCTCAGACCATCTTTTGATACCATTACATCTGCATCATTCAGATATATAGCCTGAGTTGAATTTAGATATGTCATATTTTGATATAACAACTACTTGATATGCCTGGGATAATCTTTTTTTCAAGCTATATATACATGTACATGTATTGTATAAGAAAATACAATTTACATTTTATGAAGGATTGATAACTCAAATTTTGGCCTCAGTTGTTTCATTCTTTTATACTTGCCTTTTATGGGACTTACGATCTCATCTTGAAGTGGCGGTTTATGGAATTTTTTTTTCCAGTAGCGGAGTGGATGGCCTTTACATTTCGAGAAAAGTAACTTTAACGTTTTGCTAAAGATTGCTTACAAGATTACAATTCTTTAAAAAATTATTGTATAAAATCGTATATTTATTATAAGACTTCAATAAATGATTAATTTGAAACACACTCATACCTTTCAAAGCTTGACCAAGAGGTGTTTGAAGAATCAACATAGCTGTCTTCTGCAGAAAGTCTTCAGGCTCATAAAATCCGTTCATCATTAACTTGAAGAAGTAGGACTTTGCTTTGCCCCTGAACAGTCCCTTGATTGTCCCTATCCATTTACTTTCAACATACAGGTCGTGCCCCTCTACAAGTTTAACAAAACCTCGTGGCACATTGTCCTGGCTCTTGGAAAAGACTTGAAAAAATATCAAGTTATTACTGATAAGGCACAAGTATTCATCAATTGAGGCCTTGAAGGAAACTTGATTTTTTATTTTCTCTTTCAGTTTTGATTCCCTCCGATTTTCAACCCATATTTTGAATCTAATAACAATAACAGGAGGCCATACAGCTCACCTCAGAACACTGGAAATCATTGATAGAATGTGATTTACATACAATGCTTATCATGAGTCTTATAACAGATTATATTCACAACAGATTTTCACCTTCAATTCTTTTGTACTTACATAGGGGCATGTCTCCACCACAGTTCCTCTCTTCGGTTTATAATGTGAAGTGTCAGTCAATGTACTTTTTCCCATCTTTTCTGGTCCATTTAAGGAATCTATATGTACATGTACAATAAAAATTATGAATAATAAAACTTACATGCTGTTACACTTACAATTAAATATCATCATGAAATGAGAAATATAAGTTAAAAAGTGAATGATAAATGATAGGCAATTGCAAATGATTTGCAGGTAAATGAGGAATAAAGGTTCAAACAAGATTTTGAACAAGTGGAAATTATAAAGGTACCGTAATTTTTCTGATTCATAATCATATGGATGTTTTCAAAGAAAAATAATTTAATTCTTAAACGGTAACCTAATTCAGCCTGTAATTCCTCGGCCTTCCCTTTCCAGTACACACTTACAGGGCTGTCACAAGGGGGGGGGGGGACAGGCAGGGGGTCTTAACTTCTATGAGTGGATGGTGTAGATTCCTCAGGCAAGGGAGAGATAGAGATTGGAGGTGTATGGTAAATTACTGGTTGATATGGACTGAATTTGGATGAATTCAGTCATGTCACTGAAATAAGAACTTGGAAAACATGCTTCAGAAGATGTCAAAAATTTCCCTCGGGAAATAGCTTCATATGAAGGGCGACAAGAGGGATAAGAATGAGTCACAGATTTTATATTGGACGGAATTGAGTACGTACAAGTTGAGGGTAAAGAAGTAGGGGCATCCCAGACAAAAAGGGAAAAGTTTGTGAGTAAATTTTCCCACACGTTATATATACCCTTTTCTTATCTCTACTAAAATAACACGAAATTAAAATTAATAAAATCAGTAACATTGTACTCACTGTCGTCTCAGACGTAGCCAGCGTCTGTCCTGATTGTCCCGACTTGTTCGCTTCTATTATGGTGAAATGAAGCAGCATTCTCAACGAGGGTTCATTCTCTGGCTTCCCCGCCATTTCTAAAAATTCCTCCGCTCTTTCTCTGAAGGCTCTTTTCAAATCATCACCGTCCATGTCCTCAGTCCTTTCCCTTACGGAATAGCTCAAACTAAATCCACATGTGATTCTAATGTGAGATTCTCACATGAGATTCACATTAGTTTTTAATATGCAAATTAAGTGAGATTCACATGTGAAGGAGAAAAACCTTGTGAGATCTCATGAGATTTCATGAGAATTCATAATTACAAGGAAAAGATATTTCTCATGAGATCTCATGAGATTTTCTATGCTGACTACACTATAGCATATTCTCATGAGAACTCGTGAGATCTCAAGTGAAAACATGAGAGAAATAATAAACTGTCACAAAATTCAAATTTAATTCTTAAGTAATAAAAAAAGAAAACTAATATTCTAGGCTACATTAATGGAACAATAAAGAATTAATTATGCACTGCACAGTGTATGTTTTTGGTTATATTGTTGGCATGTCCTTGTTCTTTGACTTCAAACTTCTCGAAATGTCTAGACATTTTCTGTTAATCAATGCATTAACGTCTTCACATTTGAATTGTGAACAGATGAATTCTGAAATAGAATTAAATTGATTATGATATTAAGATGCATCTTTATAACAAATGTAATGAAAAATTTCAATCATATTATCTATTAATAATCGCATTTGAAAAAAATTATTGAACCCATTAAACTATTTAGTAATGTTACTTTATAGAAGAGATTAATAGGATAATAGAAAATTTAGATTTATAAATACCTCGAATTGGTTGTATGATCCCTAAAGGGAGTCCTTTCTTTGATGACCTTACTCCTGTTGCTGAGTGCGTAGCTAGGTACTCTGGAGTAAAGAAATACAGAAGTAAGTCTCTGAGCATTTTGCTGGCATTTTTCTTTGACTTTATCCTCATGGCCTGAAGCTTTGTGGAATCTATGAAAAGGTCATAGGACTGTACCAATTTCACCTGTAAAATAGAGCAAATATTGGTTCAATTAATACATGTATAAGAACAAAGACATGAATATTTACCGCTTTTAAGTTTTAAAGTTGTAATTATAGTTGTCATGATTAAATAGCTAAGCATCAAACATATATTTCAATATTGACAATTGAACATGTTTTACACAGGAATTAGTCTCAAATTCGCAGTATTGCAAATAATGTAAACTTTTCTTTTCGGTTCTTCTCATGAATTACAAATAATGCCTCTATCTCTTCATGCTCCAGTGATTGAAGGGCACTTATTTTCTTCTTTATTGCTTTCAAAATTCTTGATTTTCTCATTCGTTGTGCTTGTTTGTCCAATTCTGTTTGTTCTTCTGCTGACTTTGGTTTTTTTTTTCATTCCAGGTCTTGGCTTTCTGATTTTGTAATTGGTATTAGGTACTAGAGATGTGTCATTGTTGTCACTACTGTCACTGCTGTTATGATCGTCATCTTCATCATCCTCATCAGAATTGTCATCAGATCTTACTACTGCTACATCTACATCTACAATTTCTAATAACGTTTTTACATTTTCTATATTTTCTAATCCATCACGTCCATCATTCACACCTTCATTATTGACAATTTCATTGTGCTCCTCCTCTGTCGTTCCTCCCTCTGCCTCTGGAAAATAAATACTAAATTATTGCATACCATAATCATGAAAATAATTAAGGCATTAAATGTTTCTGTCTTCCTATTATTTTCAAATCATTTAAAAATCTCTTGCATATTTGGAACTAGAATTTTGTCTGTAGATGATAGCAGACAACAAATAGGAACATTAAGCTTTGTCCATATGGCTGTTAAGAATCAAATTTATGAATATTCCCAAACACTTGTCTGGCAATTTAAGATAATTTGATCAAAGTATAAAAAGGTTTCTCATAGTAGTTAATTGAATTTTTCTTAATACGTGTAACTGAAACCATAAGTCTCTGATGATACTGAAGCTCTACAGGCTGATTTGTTGAATTCACAAAAGTGACACCAATTTTCCAATACACTAGGGGTAAGAGACTCACAAAAAATATCAGGTGCACATCTACACCACAGACACATAGTAATGCAAATTGAATTAATTCTCCATTAATTGTACTTTATGAGACCTGGTGTTCACATGATTACATAGTGTAATATTTGAGATAATGACCACACCCATTTCTGAAGATCATGGATGTCAGGGGCTCAAACAAAATATCAGGTGCACAACTCTACCACAGACTGATTCTATTGCAAAAATAATTACCTCTTTATCAATTATAATTTCCAATAATTGGTGTTCACAAAATTATAGAGCAGACACTCGTTACCCCTTAATCTGGATAGCCACAACAATCCAAAGGAGACAAATTGCATGATAAGTTCTTCAATTTGATTTCCTTTATCTTGGATGTGTTCATAATTTTCCCTCCATTTTGTAAAATAATCTGATCAGGATTAATCTCTCTTATGAGAAATTGATTTTCCTAGTGGTTGATATGAGGTGGGATGTAAAGGTTCAACAAAATGCTAGATAAAAGTGTATAATTATGCGATATCTAGAAAAATACATGTATCAAGAACATACATTATTTGTATCCTGAATGTCCCCCCTCTGAGTGAAACTACCCCCGCTCTTCCAAATTCCAAAGATAAACATCTTTTTGAGAAAATCATATTAATGCAGATCCTATATTTATATTAATTTGAGCTAAATCCAAGATTTTTACATCAAAATAAAATCGAAAAGAGATTCTGATCGACCCCTTTTTATACTGAAGAATTTTCTTTCATGGATCTTTTTATGGTTTTGACTTTCTTTTTAATGCTTGCACTTTCTCTTTATCTGAAGAACCTGGTTTTCCGGTTCCTTTGTGTTTCCCAGTCCCTGTCCTCCAGAGGCAGCAAGAGTTTCTCTCACAAAGAGCTCCGTTAACAGTTTGTAGCAAAGCATGAATCCAGGCTTTGAACTTCTTTTGGTGACTGACATGGCTTATCTCAGACCATCTTTTGATACCATTACATCTGCATCATTCAGATATATAGCCTTAGTTGAATTTAGATATGTCATATTTTGATATAAAAACTACTTGATATGCCTGGGATCATCTTTTTTCAGGCTATTTATACATGTATTGTATAAGAAAATACAATTTACATTTTTTGAAGGATTGAAATCAAATTTTGGCCTCAGTTGTTTCAATTTTTTATACTTGCCTTTTATGGGACTTATGATCTCATCTTGAGTTGGCGGTTTATGGAATCTTTTTTCCAGTAGCGGAGTGGATGGCCTTTAAATTTCGAGAAAAGTAACTTTAACGTTTTGCTTAACATTGCTTACAAGATTAAAATTCTTTAAAAAATGATTGTATAAAATCGTATATTTATTATAAGACTTCAATAAATGATTAATTTGAAACACAATCATTCCTTACAAAGCTTGACCAAGAGGTGTTTGAAGAATCAACATAGCTGTCTTCTGCAGAAAGACTTCAGGCTCATAAAATCCATTCATTATCAATGTGAAGCAGTAGGACTTTGTTTTGCCCCTGAACAGTCCCTTGATTGTCCCTATCCATTTACTTTCAACAAACAGGTCGTGCCCCTCTACAAATTTAACAAAACCTCGTGGCACATTGTCCTGGCTTTCGGAAAAGACTTGAAAAAATATCAAGTTATTACTGATAAGGCACAAGTATTCATCAATTGAGGCCTTGAAGGAAACTTGATTTTTTATTTTCTCTTTCAGTTTTGATTCCCTCCGATTTTCAACCCATATTTTGAATCTAATAACAATATCAGGAGGCCATACAGCTCACCTCAGAACACTGGAAATCATTGATAGAATGTGATTTACATACAATGCTTATCATGAGTCTTATAACAGATTATATTCACAACAGATTTTCACCTTCAATTCTTTTGTACTTACATAGGGGCATGTCTCCACCACAGTTCCTCTCTTCGGTTTATAATGTGAAGTGTCAGTCAATGTACTTTTTCCCATCTTTTCTGGTCCATTTAAGGAATCTACATGTACATGTACAATAAAAATTATGAATAATAAAACTTACATGCTGTTACACTTACAATTAAATATCATCATGAAATGAGAAATATAAGTTAAAAAGTGAATGATAAATGATAGGCAATTGCAAATGATTTGCAGGTAAATGAGGAATAAAGGTTCAAACAAGATTTTGAACAAGTGGAAATTATAAAGGTACCGTAATTTTTCTGATTCATAATCATATGGATGTTTTCAAAGTAAAATAATTTAATTCTTAAACGGTAACCTAATTCAGCCTGCAATTCCTTGGCCTTCCCTTTCCAGTACACACTTACAGGGCTGTCACAAGGGGGGGGGGGGGGGGGGGGGGGGGGAAGCAGGGGGTCTTAACTTCTATGAGTGGATGGTGTAGATTCCTCAGGCAAGGGAGAGATAGAGATTTGAGGTCTATGGTAAATTACTGGTTGATATGGACTGAATTGGGATGAATTCAGTCATGTCACTGAAATAAGAACTTGGAAAACATGCTTCAGAAGATGTCAAAAATTTCCCTCGGGAAATAGCTTCTTATGAAGGGCGACAAGAGGGATAAGAATAAGTCACAGATTTTATATTGGACGGAATTGAGTACGTGCAAGTTGAGGGTAAAGAAGTAGGGGCATCCCAGACAGAAAGGGAAAAGTTTGTGAGTAAATTTTCCCACACGTTATATATACCCTTTTCTTATCTCTACTAAAATAACAGGAAATTAGAATTAATAAAATCAGTAACATTGTACTCACTGTCGTCTCAGACATAGCCAGCGTCTGTCCTGATTGACCCGACTTGTTCGCTTCTATTATGGTGAAATGAAGCAGCATTCTCAATGAGGGTTCATTCTCGGGCTTCCCCGCCATTTCTAAAAATTCCTCCGGTCTTTCTCCCGTAATTTCTCTGAAGGCTCTTTTCAAATCATCACTGTCCATGTCCTCAGTCCTTTGCTGCGTAGCCAATCTGGCTAAACCTCCATCAACGTTTCTTGCTTCTTTGAGTTTTTAGCTCACCTGAGCCATAGGCTCAAGTGAGCTATTGTCATAGTGTTGCGTCCGGCGTCCGGCGTCCGTCGTCGTCGTCGTCGTCGTCGTCGTCCGTCGTCGTCCGTCGTCGTAAACTTTTCACATTTTAAACTTCTTCTCCAGAACGGCTGAAGGGATTTTGATGAAACTTGGTAGGTATGAAGTACTCATGGTCCCCTACAAGTGTTGTTGTTTTTCGTCCGGATCTGTCAACAGGTGGCGCCACCACAGCCAAAAGTAGGTCACGGGGGGTACCCTCCTTTGACAAACTTCTTCTTCAGAACCGAAGCATGTATCGACAAACCGAAAGCATCAGGATGATCTAGAGAGATGTCTTAAGAAGTGTTGTTATTTTTGGTTCCACTTCGAAGTCAAATTTTTGACGCGTTTTTGACGTCTTTTCGGACTTTGTCAGAAATGCACATTTTTGCACTATTTCTTTAAATAACTCAATAAGTGTATGATTTTACACACTCATTTACTACATATTTATCATATTTAACTTACTTAATGCTTTGATATGTATTTTATGCTTAAAATTTATTTTTTTGATTTTTTATGAATTTTTTTCTTATGTAAAAAGGAAGGGGGGGGGGTTGATTTTCATACATTTTCTGCTTCTTTTCTGTAACCACTCTTCAGATTGTCATGACAATTTGTAGGTATGAGGTACTCATGCATGGTACCCTACAAGTGAAAGAATTTTGTCAAGATATCCACTTTTGGATTTTTAAGGAATATTTTTTAAGATTGTACATAGGTATAATGTATGTTTTCCATGCCAAATGGACCCATGGGGAGTAGCTTCAAACCCCGGCGGGACCCCAACAATTTTTTTTTTCCCTTTTTCAGTTTTTTTTCTCTTTTTATTTTTATATTTATCGCTAGAAATGAAACTGTGAAAGAATTTTGTCAAAATATCAACTTTTAGATTTTTAATGATTTTTTAAATAAGACAAGCTATAGCTAGTTTGGCTTTGTGTACTTATTTTCATACTTCGAATTAACTTGGCCACATACGCTATCAAATATACTCTGAATTTATTTTTAAGATGTTGACTTTTTGTGTCGCCTGCGAAGCACAGCGACACTTAGGGATCACTTTGTCTGTTGTTCGTCTGTCCGTCCATCCGTCCCTCCGTCTGTCCGTCTGTCTGTCACACTTGGGTGTCACACCCCATAACTTTTGATTGGTAAGTGATAGGGCTTTGATATTTCACATGTGTATTCCTTGTGACAAGACCTTTATACACATATCATAATTTTTGACCTTGTGACCTTGACCTAGATATTTGACCTACTTTTCTAAAAATCTAATATTGGCTATATCTCTTGATTGATTAGTGATAGGACTTTGATATTTCACATGTGTATTCCTTGTGATTAGACCTTTCTACACATATAATGTTTGACCTTGTGACCTTGATCTAGATATTTGACCTACTTTTCTAAAAATCTAATATTGGCTATATCTCTTGATTAGTGATAGGACTTTGATATTTCACATGTGTATTCCTTGTGATTAGACCTTTCTACACATATAATGTTTGACCTTGTGACCTTGACCTAGATATTTGACCTACTTTTTAAAAAAAACCAAGATTGGCTATATCTATTGATTGGCAAGTGATAGGGCTTTGATATTTCTCTTGTGTATTCCTTTTGACAATACCTTTCTACACATACCATAATTTTGACCTCATGACCTTGACCTAGATATTTGACCTACTTTTCAAAAAAATTAAGATTTGCTATATCTTTTGATTGGTAAGTGATAGAGCTTTGATATTTCATATGTGTATTCCTTCTTGTGACAAGGCCTTTCTACACATATCATAACTTTTGACCTCATGACCAAGACCTAGATATTTGACCTACTTTTCAAAAAATCTTAGATTGGCTATTTCTTTTGATTGCTGAGTGATAGGCTTTGATATTTCACATGTGCATTCCATGTGACAAGACCTTTCTTCACATACCATCATTTTTAGCTCACCTCGACGAAGTTGAGTGAGCTTATGCTATAACCCCACGTGTCCGCGTCCGCGTCCGGTTAAGAAGTTTTGGGTAGCTCAGTATCTGACAAAGTACTAATGCTACAGTAACCAAACTGGCACAAGTGATTCATCTTTGGATGCTGAGGTGAACCAATGCATCGTATGCAGCATCTGACCTACATTTTCCGCTTGAGTGACTTGGTTAAGAAGTTTGGGGTAGCTCAGTATCTGACAAAGTACTGATGCTACAGTAACCAAACTGGCACAAGTGATTCATTTTTGGATGCTGAGGTAAACCCATGCATCGGATGCAGCATCTGACCTACATTTTCTGCTTGAGTGACTTGGTGAAGAAGTTTGGGGTAGCCCAGTATCTGACAAAGTACTGATGCTACAGTAACCAAACTTGCACAAGTGATTCATCTTTGGATGCTGAGGTGAACCCATGCATCGGATGCAGCATCTGACCTACATTTTCCGCTTGAGTGATTTGGATAAGAAGTTTGGGGTAGCTCAGTATCTGACAAAGTACTAATGCTACAGTAACCAAACTTGCACAAGTGATTCATCTTTGGATGCCGAGATGGACTCATGCATCGGATGCAGCATCTGACCTACTTTTTCCATTTGAGTGATTTCGCTTTTAAAAGCCAATATTGAGCAGAGTATAAGTGCTACATGTACCAAACTTGCATATTGGATGTATCTTTGATCAAACTTTCATAAAATGACCTTGACCTACTTTTTCCGCTTGAGTGATTTTGCCTTTAAAAGCCAATATTGAGCAAAGTATAAGTGATACATGTACCAAACTTGCATATTGGATGTATCTTTGATCAATCTTTCATAAAATGACCTTGACCTACTTTTTCTGCTTGAGTGATTTTGCTCTATAAAGCCAGTATTGAGCAAAGTATAACTGCTACATGTACCAAACTTGCATATTGGATGTATCTTTGATCAAACTTTCATAAAATGACCTTGACCTATTTTTTCTGCTTGAGTGGTTTTGCCTTTAAAAGCCAATATACATGTACTAAGAAATATGTTTGCTGTCACGAGGTGAGCTTCCTAATCTGTGATTACCTATGTTTTACCTCGTGCACTTGCCCTATATATTTGACCTACTTTTCAACAAATCTATGATTTGCTATTTCTTTTGAGTGGTAAGTGATAGGGCTTTGATATTTCACATTTGTATTCCTTATGAAAAGACCTTTCTAAACATTCCATAATTTTTAACCTAGTGACCTTGCCCTTGATATTTGACCTAATTTCAATAAAAAAAAATCCGCTACACAGGCGACACAAGCATTCCTTGGATTGCTTTTTTTTCATACATGTATATTTCAGAACAATTTCCCTATTTAATGATTATTTTCTCTGTCTTATTTCTGTATCTATGGTAAACATAGTCGCCATATATCTTGTGTTACAGATTTGATTGGTTCAATACCTCCTTGCCCCTTTAGTAGGGGTAACTACAGGAAATAAAAAGGTGCACACTAAAAATTTTGCCTGAAATGAAATGCCCGGAAGTCTGTAAAATTGGTCTTTTTTGATTGCGAATCTTTGGCACGCATAAAAATGTAAAGAAAAGGGGGGGGGGGGTCATGCATGTCCTTTTTTCGCAAATTTCACTTTTTTTACAGGAACTCTGCGTCCTCGTCGAAAATGTTCCAAATTTTGCATATTTTCAAACCTATCTGTAGATTGCATAAAAGACAAGATCAAGTTCGAAGTTAAATTTATCACGACTATTGATTCAATATGCTAAAAATACATTTCCAAGCGCCGCATTTCAGCATATTTACCGAAAATAATTTGTCCAAGTGGCTTCACTGGGTCATGAGGTTTGATACTCCGTACACTGCTGTTTGGAAAATAAATTGGCTCAATTTCTGCACAACTCACTTGAATTAATATTGTCCGCTAACAACTTGTCTGTGATAATTGGATTAACACGATTTTGACTGTACGTTACATGTATTAAGATGAAATCAATACTTTTCAAAAGCTCTCATTCATAGATTTCTGTATAATTTAATATGAATAAAGGCAAAACCGAAAAGTCTTTGTTTTTTATGCTTCCGGAATCAAAGATACGGGGGCATATAGTTTTTGGCCTGTCCGTCTGTCTGTTTGTCCGAAAAACTTTGCATTGGGCATAACTTTTGAATGGAAGGTGATAGAGCTTTCATATTTCACATGTGTATTAATTGTGACAATACCTTTCCATTGATACCAAAATTTTTGACCTCGTGACCTTGACCTTTGACATACTTTTCAAAAACTTTAACATTGGGCATAACTTTTGAATGGTTAGTGATAGGGCTTTCATATTGTACATGTGTATTCTTTGTGACAAGATCTTTCCATTGATACCAACATTACTCTGACCCTGACCTCTCACATACTTAACAGAAAATGGTGTTTATACCAACAAAGATGCCACCGTGGGGCATTCGTGTTTCACAAACACAGGCTTTATTATTTTCTGGCATACTAGCTATTAATAATGAAAGGTTTGGTGTTCAATTTTAAATAAACTTAATTTATGAAATCATTTCATTGTTTTATTCTGTTTCTGTTGCACATTAATGTGGAATTTTACAAAATGATTTTATTTTTGATGTTTCATAATCAAACTATACAAGCTGGGCATATGACTTTGGATCGCATAATCCATCTTTTCAAATCAGTAAAAAAGTTGTTGTTTTGAAATGTGACTATTTTCTCTTGTTTGTACTTTTAAAGGTTGTCTGAAAAAAAAAACTTGTCTGCATCCGGCAAAAATCTTGTTAGGAAGGTTGTGGGCTAAAATCCTGGTACTGGCACTATCAGTATTCAATGTCAGTATGTCAATTAGAGCGTGCATGGGTATCAGGTGAGCGTTGTGCCCCCTGGGGCTCTTGTTTTCAACAAGGGAAATAGATTCTTTCCTTTCAATGAGTGTTTTCGTTTAAGCACTGTGACCGGCATCTACAAGTACAAAGAGAAATTCTCATTCCCTTACACAATATTTGCTCTCAGCATTCATTCTCAGGATTTCATTTAAATGATGACAGAAAAACAAATACATATACTAAACTTCTCTATATAGCCCCGCTACGTATGACCAAGTATAATGGTGACATATGAGGGGGACCTCTTCTCTTGTTATCTGACGTTATTTTAGGTACATCACAGCTACACAGGGCAACCAGGAGACCACCACCATGTATGGTATTGCTCCTTTATGATCTGCTTGAATTTGTGACAGAAAAATAAATATATATATATATATATATATATATATATATATATATATATATATATATATATAGACAGCACAAAAGAGGTGAAAACAACCACGTTCACTATTCAGACAATGTCAGATCAGCCCAACAAAGGGCGAATGCACGTCGCTTGGAAAAAAAGATATAAAAGCACAAAAAAAAGGTACAAGCGACCACGACACTAAACGTGTTTAAACCCAGCGGAAGGGACAGTACATCCCTTGAGCCCTCTGGATACACGAATATGTACTTGTATCCAGACGGAACAAGGGACAGTACGTCCCTTCCGCTGGGTTTAAACACGTTTAGTGTCGTGGTCGCTTGTACCTTTTTTTGTGCTTTTATATATATATATATATATATATATACGAGCTTCTCCTCTGATTGGCTATAACCCTACTAGTACTGGCAGTGTGGGGGTATCTTTTCTTTGCTATCTGGTGTTATTTTAGGTATATCACTGCTACACAGGGCAACCAGGAGACCACCATCATCAATGGTATTGCATCTCAAGGGTCTCTTTGAAATTGTGTCAGAAACATAAAACAATATATATAATTGTCTCATATGGTTGGCTATAACCCCACTAGTCTTGGCAGTGTGGGGATATCTTTTCTTATTTGAGGTGCATTACAGTAACACAGGGTGACAAGCATACCACCATCATGTAGATCTCTTAAGAAAAATAAGATTATAATATATATCTTCCCTATGGCTATACCTAAATATGAATCTAACCATGATGTCAGTGTGGGGTATCTTTTCTTTTATATCTGATGTTATTTCTTGTACATCACAGCTACACAGGGCAACCATGATACCACCATCATGTATGATTTTCCATGGATTTCTATGGATTCCATAGAAAATTTTCTTTGTAGAGTATTGGAACGAACTTCCATGGACAAATTCCAGGTTTTCCACGACAGACCAGAGACTTAGATTTTGATTGGTTGTGTCCAGGGACAATCTCCATGAATTCCATGGAGTTAGTCCACATTTCCCATGGACATTATGCACAGACAAGATGCTCATATTTGTGTATGGATTCTATGGAAATTTTCCAGGTGGAGTATTGGAACGAACTTGCATGGACAAATTTCAGATTTTCCACGACAGACCAGAGACTTAAATGTTGATTGGTTGTGTCCAGGGACAATCTCCATGAATTCCATGGAGTTATTCCACATTTCCCCTGGTTACAATAGCATAAATCTTTGATCTCAAAAACTAGTGTTCTACACCAAAAAGCTGATGTCATTTACTGACTAAATATAAATGGCTTATATAGAAAGTGATATATCAAAAGAAAGATCATTTCTTGTAGATTTCATTGGTACTAAATGATATATACCTTTCCGATACCATTGTCACTCTGAAAACGAAAATGAAAGTGAAAATAGGGAGATTTTGACATGTCATCCAAATGGACTTTGGTACTATTTTGACCATTGTTCCAAATTATTTCTTAAATAAAAATTATGCTGATTTGAAGGCAATATCTGTCTAAATAATATATGAAATTTATTTAGGGATTTGCCGCTCCGTTTTTGAGAAATCCACAATACACCACGAAGAACCGAATTTCACAAGTCCCCATTCTGAGCCCCTCGCCGGAAATCACCTCTACGTTATGATTCCTTTCAGTTTTATTTTTATATGCATATCCAAAAAAAGAACCCACTTTTGTATCTTTGTAAGACAATTTTGCCCACCAAAGCAATCACAATGATTTGGAGTCTGGAATGACGTCATTTGATTGTTTTTGTGGGCAAAATTGTCTTGCGAAGAGACCAAAGTGAATTGGATGAACATTGGCATGAAGGGATCTATACTTAAAAAATAACAACTAGCTAACCATAGTTTATTGTCCAGTAATTCACAGAGTCGTATGAACCAATCAAATTATCACTGAGCTGCGGACAAACTGGTTTTAATGTCCCCCGTGCTTTAGAATAGCCTGCTTTGATGAGCCAGTTTAGATACTTCCTTTCAGGAAGTCTCTTACTGTTACGGTAACTGCTTCAATTGAGACACTGCCGCTTTGCAACCTACCTCAAAATATAGTGCTTTTTCTAATTTTAGAATTTGCTGTCTGACACATGCAAGAACAAGGATATTGTTCTTCTTGAAAAAAAATTCAATTTCACATAAAGTAAATGCATCACAAAAAATCAATGATCAATTTCTTGCTTTCACTGCACGTTGGTGGGGTAATAATATATTATTTTTTATAATAGTAACTAATTAGAGTTGTCTTCCTTATATTCAAACGAAACGATGAAACTGAAAATAGAAACAAAGCTAGATCTTGTTGAAAGAAATAGGAAATTCTGGTAATTGAAATGAGAATTTTTGGAAATTACCAGCAATAATAAACTTAAAGTTATGCTGGAACTACTAGTACATGCAACCGCTCTTTTATTAAATATATGGTAGACTGTCAGTTATTTAGACATGCATGCATGGTCTTTTTAGTTTCTATAGAAACAAACGGGTTAATTAATTAAAGACACTGCTCCAAAATTAAGTCATGAGAAAAAATTGTAATTTAAAGTGTGCCACTTCTAGTAAATATAAACAGTTTGTGCTGTTTTAGAACACATTGAGCACATAGAAATGAATAATTTATTTTCATTATTAAGCTTCGAATTCTACATGTATGTATAAAAAATCATCATCATTTTTAAAAAATACCTAAACAATAAAATGATTCAACATTTATCTGCTGACTATAAATTTTGAAAAGAAGTATCTCTCAGGACCTTCAGTACTTTGATTTCCTTCAGGGAGCCTATAGCTGCTCTCACCATGTCAATGTACTTTGGATGAGCTGCAGGACAATAATTTTTTATTACAAAAGAAAAATAATTAAAAGTTCCGTTATCTAAAAGATTAATGTTTATAATCCAATTTTGTTGTAACGTGTTTTAGTCCTTTGTTTGGTTATACCAATGTATGACCCGGCCTGTGCTGCTGATCTGTATGATCTCCCCTCTACTTGTTGGTGTCTGTCATAAAAAGATAGCTTCAGCTAGCAGATCTACATGAAATGTAAAATTACAGACTACCAATCCAGAATTGGATATCACTAAAATATATAGAAATTTCCATCAAAATACTTTAAAAGAGACTTGTTGTCAAGACGCTAGATGAAAACAGAATGATGCACGCGCAATATTAAAATGAACAATGGGCTTATGATGATACAAAACTGACAACAATTTAGTAAACCTAAAAAGACAATTTAAAAAGCTTAAAACTATATACAAATACAAGAAATTTGACATTTTTTTCACCAAAAAAGAGGCTTAGTTGGCCTATATCGCTCACCTGAGTACATCGGCAAACATAATGTGCTTCAATTGAAAAATACTTCAATTTAAGAAGGGGCAAGTCAAAAAATGTATCAGCCAATCAGAGGCCACTGGGTGGCCTTCTCTGTTGATGGATCTGCCCCATAAACACAAACATGATAGAGGACATTGAGATTCTTTCTTTCTGCCAAATTTCTCGTAAAAAAAAATGTTGTTCGGGTAATAGAAAAAAAACAACACAAAGATATCAACATCATTATATTCTTTGTACACTGCTGATCATTTTGAATCCTTACATACTGAATTTTTATCAACAAATGAGAACAAAATGAATTTTTGAAGAAAAAAATCTGTCTATCAGGACTTAGAAAATTTTCTATCGTCATCCACAGCAAGAATCATCAAATTTTTTCTAAGTCCTATAAATTGTTCAACCATGGACAAAGTCCATACAGTCTATGGACAACTTTCAGAGTTGTCCAGTCAACTTTCAGAACTTTCCATGGACAAATGTCCATGGAAAGTTGTTTTTCCATGGAAAGATATGTCCATGATAATCCATACTCTATCCATGGATTTTAAGCCCTTTCCATGGATAATGTAGGCCCGGGTATTTTTTTTATCTTTCTCGATTTTCCGTATGTTTGATTACATCACTCATTAGAGATGACGAATTATTATATATCAATGCAATAAAGAAGTTACCATGGATATTACGAATGTCCCTCTGCTACTAGTGTATTTGCAGCCTGTGCTCCTTATCGCTTCCTCACAAGATGTACTTAAATTTTTCTGTACTGAACACAAAACAAGATCCGTTTTATGTCTTATTATACTATGTGCTTAGTTTTTCAACTGTGTTTTGATTATTCACCCTTGAGTCTTGTTCATTAACTTTATTTGACAAGTTATAGATGCTTTGTTGGAAAACTTGTACTCTGAAAGGTTTGATTCCGTATCTATCATGACATGTTGTCCTGCTGAAGGCTTTAAATTTACCCAAGTTCAGCATTGATTGACCTCTTCACTTGCCACCTTTCCTCAATTTATACACAACTCTAAGGCAGATTAAAAGTAGGTACTATGCACTCACTTATAATATAAAACCAATATGGCATAAAAACATAAAATATGCTACATTAAAAAACATTATTACTTTATATAACTAATAAAAATACATGCAAAATATTGACTTATATATTGTAATATACATTCATACAAAGCAAACAGAACTTGAAAAAAAAATGGGATTTTCTGTATTTAATACATTTGTGCCTAAACTCTGAAATCTAGCATCCAAGTTGCTAACTCTCTTGACAAATTTGTGACAGTTTGTTGCAATGCTTGAACAGTATTTGATAAACTTGAATTGATATCTAGCATATCACAGTCAAAAGTGTTTGGATTGTTCGTGGGATGAATTAACTGCTGCTGGAAATCGCTTACCTGTATTGTGTTTGCTTGAGCGTCAAAGAACATTGGCACCAGTGCTATCAATTATATGCTTATTATAGATTATGGATTTCTTATAAATTATGGATTTCCAATAATACAAAACAAAAATTATTTATCAATAAGAGATAGAGATTAACAACATTGTTATGTATAAACTATAATTTAATATTAAAATTCTTATTAAAGAACAGACTGAATAAAATGGTATGTTAAAAAATTTCATACCCAAAGTATAACAGAATTTTTTAAAACTATTCCTGAAGTAGGACAGAAAATTAAAAGGAACAAGCGCAAAAAAAGAAGCTTAAGATTTACCCAGATAACATTCCTTCATAAGAAAAGCCAATCATCTTTGGTGCGAAATGATTTAAGATGGAATGGTAGCAGGGCAACCATGATACCACCATTATCTATGGTGATGAACCACGAGGATATCTTTTGAATAATAACAAAAAAAAAACAAACAAAATTATAATTTATATCTTCTCTAGCTTCTCAAGCTAAGAATTAACTAGACAACATTCCTTCATAAGAAAAGCCAATCATCTTTGGTGCGAAGTGATTTAAAATGGAATGGTAGCCTTCCAATGTTACTGTCTGCAATCCTAGGGATAGTATCATAATATCCTTCTTAATTTCTCTTGTTGGCTATGATCTTTTCTAGTTCTACAAATACTTTGGAACCTTTTGATAATAAAACATATAAATAATAAAATATATTATACATGTAGTGGATTAAAAACATAAGAAGTCATTATAATCATCAACATCAATATATTGATGAGCTTTTTGAAAAACCAGTTTAGAGGCTTTGAATTTAAAAAAAAACATTAACCTCAAATAGCTAGAAAAGTTTTTGTTGGAAGACTTTTCTCGTGAGATTTAAGCCCAGTGGCCGAGTGTTCTGCCAGATACTCTGGCTCAAAGTAATACATGAGTATGTCTCTCACAAATCTTGATGAATTGTTCCTGTTCCTTTGCCACATTGAATTTCATTTCATTAGTCTTCAAATCAAAGCAATTGCGGGAAAAAATGCAAATTGTCATGACATCACAATGCTTTTACCTCAGACGAATAAGCTTCGAACCTCAGTCAAACATCAAAATTGCATTGTGACGTCATGGAATTTCTCAAATTTTTCCCACGTTCGGAAGGGTCAATTTCTTCTTCTTGCAAATCTTCATAGAAGCCAAAGATCTCTTAGAATCAAGGCATTTCCTGTTGATCTCTGTATTGATGTGATGATATGACATTTTGTACTGCGTTGTGAAGTACATGTATGTACTCCATTAAGAAAAACAAGATAATTCCTTATAAATGATTATAAAAAATACATGAAGACACAGCAAGAGTTACGACTGTTAACTCTTTCAACACCGAGTAACTTTCACTAGAGATAGGCCTGTACACTAAGTAACTTTCAGCTGCTGTATCAAAACCAGTAAGGCTCATAAAACTTCTAATAACTTCTTTATTATATGGAGCATTGTTATGTATCATACATCAATAGAAAGGTGATGAAATGTACTTTTCATTTATATAAATAATGTTGTATAAAATTACCTTAGAAAAAAATTAATTCATGAAAATTACCAAAAAAGGATATTTTTTTTTTTTAGTTTCATAAAAAATGAAAAATTTGCTGCTACAAAGTTTCTCAAATTTCAGTAAACTTACCATTTATTGAAAGAGAATTTAATCCTGAATAAAATTATACATGTATATACATGTAGATCTTTAAGATCACTCAAAAAATAAGCTCGCAGTGAAGGATTTTATATATATACTATTTTTCCACAAAATGCCTGGAAATCAAAATTTTCTGAATATTTAGTCACATGTCTTAATGAAGATGAAAATATAGTATTTTGAGAAATTATAGCAGGAAAATCATGTATAAGGCTTATAAGAAATGATTGTTTTCCATTTTCATTGCCAGTAGTACACTTTAGTATGGTAGTCTTGAAAGCATGTACTCCTCGAGTTACAGCACAAGGGATCATCACATTTCTGGCATTTCAGGGTAGTTTTGGTTCTCTTGCATGGGTTTTCTGCCACAGAACATCCTGTATGACTTCCTTTGTACAAATTATGCTTTTTGTTGCAAACAACACACACAGTGTTAGTGCTGCCAGTTGCTTGCGGCCAGTGGCTTTTTTCATCAAGCCTCAATTCATCTGAATCTTGCATCCTTGGCCGTTTGAAGGCTCTCCTTTCCTGTCTGTAGCTACCAATTAGCGAGCTAAATCCAACCTAAAGCTTAGGAGATCAAGCTTTCTCTTATTGGTTGGATTGTGATCTATCACTGTTCCTTCTATAACATATGCATTGTACAATGCAATGTCATGGAGCTTCATCTAGATTTTTCTGTACCATCGCATACTTTTTTTCGACTTGTTGACGCGTGACATCTGATCAAGATGGTCTACTCCTCCCATGTTTGTAGGATACCCTTTTACTGTTGGTGTGATGGAAAGGGTAGTCTCTGATCCATCTTTATTGCATCTCGTAGTAGTCAGGTTTGCATCTGACGGCTGATGATACGACGACAAGTAGTAGACTATCCTGTTGTCCTTCCAGTATGATGCAAGTAATGGTCCTCACATTAGCCAGTCAGTCAAAGTTGCTTGTCCTTTGTCTACATTCTTAAGGCCGTCAGCTTGATTTGGCCTATGTAAAGGTTGTGACTCTCCACAACTTTCACCTGAAATGATAAAAAGATAAGCAAAATTTCAAAATCATAACAGCTGTGTTATGAGTTAGAGAGCTAGCTTTTATGTATGAATATACTTGGTACTTCAAAACCAACACATTATCTTGTGTATTATATAATAATAAAATTTACCATGTATACCTGATTTTGACCTGGATTAAAGAAGAGTTTCATGCCTTCTGTTCACTTCCTTCTTTTTTCATTTGTCTACATCTTGTTGGGTTGATTGATGACTATCCTGATTGTTCTCAGCCCATGATATTTTACCAACAGCTTATCTTTTAAGGTTAAAATATATATAAATGAACATAAGTTTCAACATCTTGTATAGAATTTAGCTCAAATATTTCTCCATTTACATTTTCCTTGATTTGTTTCATTATATATTTGGAATCTACAGTACATGTATCTAATGTCTGATGGTCTTTTTTATTTTAAGTAAATGATTGTTTCCTTATGTTTAGTTGGAATTTTCACTCCTTTATCACTCCAATCGGTTGGTGACAAAAGGTAATTGTTCCCTCCTTCACGGCTCCCCCCTTGCGAAAATCGTCCAGGATATCCCAGGACTTCCAGGGAAAATCTCAGGATATCCTGGAGAAAAATCCTGGGATAGTCCCAGGATATCCTGATCCTGGGATCCGGAAATGTCAGGACGGTATTGGAACAAGGATATCTCAGGATTTCCCAAGAAATCACAACAAACTCTTGTATAGCCATATGAAATTGGGATTTCCTGGGGTCAGGATTCCTGAATAATCCTGATGTACCATTTCAAGATGGAATTTCCTGAGATTTCTTGGGGTCAGGAATCCTGAATAATCCTGACATCAGGATGTCAACCTTTCTTGAATCCTGAAATATCCTGACATCAGGACAAAGTCATGTCACTGAAATATCCAGACATATCTTAGCCTGGGCTTCTTGAAAGATGTTTCTTTGGATCCTGAAAAAAAGTATCACTTCTGAATTAAACAATCAAACCGAAAAAATATCAATGCTTAAAGGATATTTTGGAAGATTTAATCGTACATGCTAAATGTACTTAAACATTTATCAGTATTGTTTATCAATTCTTTTTACAGCAAATTGTCGAGATATTTGCAAATTTTATTTACATATTGAATAATTATCAACATTAAGAATGATGTAAATCTATTCTAGCAAATTATTACTACAAATGTACTACGAAAACTTGAAGTCTCTAATTAGACTATAGCTCTAATGATTTTTAATTTCCCAAAATAAAAAAACAGCTGCAGCATTCCAAGAAATGCATGTGTCTCTGCAGTTTGCGACCAAAAAAAGTTAAACTGATAGACATATTAAAGGTCTTTGACCAGTCAAATGAAATGCTTAAGCAACAACAGTGTGTATTTACATGATTAAATGGGACAGTCTGATATTGTCCGATATTTGCAGTATTAAGTTCAAAGTTTTGCACATATTCAACTGATAACAAATTATATACAAATGGCTCGGGAGGTTCAGGTAAGGTAAAGATGTCACTTGTGCACTTTGAAGACTGATTTGCTCATAATGCTGAAGGCGTCGATGGAAGATATTTCCTCCGGATCAATTTGAGACGGTCTCTCATAATGTTATGGAGAATGGCCGTGCTGGTGTCAAACCTCTCAAATAATAGTGCTAAAAAGCAAAAGTACTCATTTTTAAAATATACATGCATATATACATATATTTGTGACATAAAAATGTGTGTAATTACTTACGATATTAATCAATTTCTTTGATTTTTGTCATTCAAGTTCTTATGCCCCTGTAATTAGAGATTAATCTGGGCATTTCTAAGATTTTGGTCCATCCTGTACATTATATTAAGTTTTGAAATAGCGATCATTCTTCATTAGAAAATATGGTACTAAATTGTCATACTGTGTCCTGCTTTAAAGTCTTAAAGCCCTATAGATTTAATTCAGATAAGGCATTTATTATATCATAAGTGGTTGAAAGTTGACTTTTAATTTGACCTGTACTCATTTAAAACCAAGCTGATTTGCTTTATCTTATATTTTGATTGGTTATCATTTGAAATCAAAGTAAAAGAATGACTGCAGCTTATTCTGGCCCTTTCATTCAAGTGCAGATCTCCTAAAAGTGTCCAATCCTGGCCTGTTGCCTTTTATAGTAGTTACCCCCATGACGCTGCAAGAAGTCAGCTCTGCTATTGTAAACATCTTATTGAACAGATAATTTACGCCATCACTAAGGGAATTAACTCTGGAAAGGGCCTGTTTTCAGTTCCTCCTGTGAACAATAAGAAATGAAACATTATTCTCATTCATTTCACGTGTAACAAGCAATCACAGTTGGAAATTACAATGAAATTAATTAATATCATAGATGGCATAATGATTAAAGAAGAAGGATATCACAGCTTGTATTATGGATAACATTCAAAACACTTTTCTTTATTTATCATTGCCTGGGATAGCCCATGAAAGCAAAAATTAAAATTAGTTATTTCCAATGGGGTCCCTTTACTTTATCATAATATATACTAGTATATTTATAAATAATATTTCTGTGTCATATTATGAAATCAAATTAAAATTAAAAATAAAAAATAAAAATAAATTACCATACAATTTATATGTGATCAAAATTGAGCTTTATCAATCTTACTGATATACACAATTCTTAGTTTGAGTTTTGCCTGTCGTTCACTGTAGCATAGTGATTATTCTCACATTGTCTCTGTCTGTAAAAAATTAAATTATGTGATAAAGAATATTCAATCAATTCTAAACATCAGAATCTAAGATACCTCTGATTGGTTGTATAACTTCCTCCGGTAATCCAGGTTTACCAGATTTTTGGCACGTTGCAGAATTACAAGCCAAGTATTCAGAATCAAAGTAATATGCTAGCAATTCTCTTAGAATCCTGGTGGCTTACCCTTTGGCTACATTCTTCATGGTCCTAAGCTTGGTTTGGTTTATAAAAGGGTTGTGATTCTCCACAACTTTCACCTGAAATGAAAGGAAACAAGAATAAACTAATAAGCAAAACAAAATTTTAAAATCATCACAACATTGTTATATTTAAGAGAGCTAGTCTTTAAATATGAATTTGCTTGGCACTTCAAAGTCTTACAAAAACTTACATAAAAGATTTACACTGTGGTAAGAACTATACACAACACTGATTAAACTCCTTTTTCTTCCGTTTAAAGATTCAAAGTCTCCAGTATTAAAATGCATCACTGATTAATTCACTAGTTTCATTTTGTCTTTAATTTTCCACTTTTCGTGTGTGCATTCCCAATTTTATTTTGAGTAGTCACATAGAATGCTCTTTGCTGAATCTATTCAATACTCATATTATTGCACTTTGAAAACATGTATTCTGTGGAGACAAAAAAAAATCCTATTTGAAATATACAGACAGATCTTGATTAAATTACAAGGAAGCTTGGTCTTAAAATAATGTATTTAATGTTTTTTTTTCATTTGAGAAGGGGAAGGGGTACGTGTTCATTTAAATGCATGCACCTTGAAATGAATTGCTGCTTGAATAAACAATAATAATGCTATAGGGTGTCATGATTCAAAAATTGAAAACCTGAAACTCCACCTAAATTAAAGTATATGTGTATATATAACTCAGTTTACTCTCAAATCATCGTGCAGAATTGAACTTTGTACCTCAAATGGCATCCATTTTGTGAGGATCAAAGCCCTCACACCTTTTGTTTCCAGAAGCTCTTTCTCTGAGTAGACAAGGTCCAAAACTTTGTTAAGTGAGTAAATTGATGGGCATTTTGCTGTCAGGCACTTCATTTCCGCTGTTCTCAGTGATGATGGGTTTACTTGTACGTCTTCGTAAAAGTAGTTTTTCGTCTTTTAAGAGGTACTAGTCGCTGCAAAAAAAAAGATACGTATGAAGTCAATTTGTTCATAAAATCTGAGGAAATATTCGTATAATTATGCTACTGATTGCAATTCCATATCTGTGCATTAATTATTTTTCCTGTTTAATTAGATTTTAAGAGAAAAGTATTATGTTCAGATTCCTTTGGGTTTAACTTAATCCATCTAATACCATGGAAACCACTTTAATAGTCGAACAACTAAGATATAATGTGACTCTTTAAATCTTTCCTTCTAACATTGCACAAAATGAGAAATGTAAATAAACAGTTCAGTCCTGTCCTGCATGCCTTAGTCGCTGCTCTTCCCAATGACTCATCCCATAACTTGTCCACCTGATCCTTTAGAAAAGTAGTAGGTCTGAAATTGGAAGACAAGGTGTGGGAGTCCTGTCTGCAAAAGGTGCTAGTCCATCTCTGATGATGGATTTCCTCATATTTGGAGAGACAGTTCGATATATGGCAGCGATTTGGCCGCAAATCCATATTTTGTTCTGGTGTATTGACTCTTTTGGTTGAAGTAAGCAGTTGCCAACTTGTACATGTCTTCAGCCTCTGAGCTCCTGTTGAATTCAATACAAGATTGATGAGCGCTGGTTGACTGGCACTGTTTAATTGTTCGATCGTACTTTGTTGTCTACCCTGTTTTTCACTTCCCGTTGCAGCTGATGGTTCAATGATTTGTGTCAATGTTTTTATTTTGAGACAAAATTTTGTAGCTGATGTTATATCTATGTATAACCCTGATTCTTCTTTTATCACTGCATGATATGTAAAATTATGAAAGAAAAATAATTAAAAGTTCTGTTATCTAAAAAATTAATGTTTATAATTCAATTTTGTTTTAATGTGTTCTTATTAGTCCTTCATTTGGTTATACCAATGTATGACTCGGCCTGTGCTGGTGATCTGTATGATCTCCCCTCTACTTGATGGTGTCTATCAAACAAAGATAGCTTCAGCTAGCAGATCTACATGATGTGTAAAATTACAGACTAAAAATCCAGAAGTGAATACTACTAAAATATCTAGTAAATTCCAAAATACTTTTACAAAATAAGGTACTTGTTGAGACTTTGATGAAAACAGAATGATGCACTTGCATCTTAAGACCATATAGAATGTAACTGGAGTTCAAGAAGGGGTGTATGCGAACATAAAACATTTTATATAATATATAAACTGGTTAAAATATTGTTTGAATTTGTCAGCCTGTGTTTGGGTTTTACTTTCATTGACCCAGCCTGTGTTACTGATGTTTAGAATCTCACCTCTACTTGGTGGTATTATATCTGACATACACTGATAGTTTCACCAGCTGATTTTTTATTTACTGTTTTTGTGAAGTATCATAGTTGGCATAAATTCCTGTTGCATTGGCATCAATAATTTACAGCATAAAATTCTAAAATTTCTAAAATCTATAGAATTTACTCTATAACACAATATTCACTTAATAAGAGTTAAACACTATTTATGCAATGTGTATGCGCATAAATCTTTCAACTTGCATAGTGGTAATATTTGCCGTAAGTTGGCATAATTTATTAAAAAAAATAAAGTTGGCATAAATTCCTGTTGCATTGGCAATATCAAATCTGGATGCATTGGCATTAATTCCTGTTCCATTGGCATTCCTGATGTGTTGGCATCAATTCCTGTTCCATTGGCATTCCTGTTGTGTTGGCATCAATTCCTGTTCCATTGGCATTCCTGTTGCAAAGGCATTACGCCCCATTCTGTTGGCATTCCTATTGTATTGGCATCTTTTCTTGTTGCATTGGCATAACTTCCAGTTATGTTGGTATTTCTTTTAAGTATAACTACTGGTCTGTGCATTTGGTATTTTCGAAATACAGAGTTACTTCCCATTTATGCAGGTATCCGATGTAAAAATATTGTTATATCATTAATTTTCATTAAGAACGTCATATTTATAGCCCCTGAATTTTACGCTCAGTTCCATACAATTTCACAATAACTTGATGTCGTATACCTGCACAAATGGGAAGTAACTCTGTATTTCGCAAAAGACAGAATTTCCTTAATGACAGACCTAACGATGGTCCGGTATGCATTCCTGATACAATCTCAGGACATCATCAGGACCTCTGTTAAACTTAACAGAGGCCTGGTGCATGCAGTTTCAACATATGCACAATATATATAAATACATGAACAAATAACAATAAATTGACAAAAGATAATATATACTGCATTATACATAGACAAAGATCGAGTTATACAAACATATTAAATGTGCATGTACATGGTAAATGCATTTATCTATCCCAATCATATTTATTAAATGTTGAATATATAAAGTATTTCACATCGACCAAAACTAAGTTAAAACATTGAAGATGCACTATATTGGGATACTTACTTTACATACTACTACTTGTTGTTGTCCTTTGCTAAGTCTTTTATACTGCAAATCTTACATGAAAAATCCCCTCTTGTACATGTTTATTCTGTCAGAACATTTTACAGTTGAGCATTTCACACCATAATTTATTGCTTTCGTACTTTCTGTAATTGTTAAGTCTTCTCAGAGGCATTGCAAATTGGCCGTAGAACAGCATCTTCAAAATAATCAACAGATGAACATCTGTATGTAACACTGTCATTTATAATAGTTAATTAAGAACAGCATAATAACTTGTCCATCATCCCTCCTTAACAAACTATCAAACATATAACTTATAATTAATGTATTTTCTGTTTTACTGATATACCACAAGAGGATTTTATCTTATACTATTGTTTAATTACCATATGCCATTAAGTGGGTAATAACCACTACCACGAGGGGAGGGGGGGCTGCATTAGGTTTCTGTGAACATGTTAAGAGACCAAATTAGATTTAATATAGACAAATATCAAATGAGACACAATTGGCTGTGAATACTGTGTTTACTGTATTAAGTTGTCTTTTCTTTTTCATTGTATGAACGATTCTGATTGGCTAAAAATTTCAGTATAATATATATTTTTCATGCAATTTTTTTCCAGCAATTTTTTTTCCATTCTGGCTACTGTGACATCAGCAGTAGCAACATATTTTTAGAAAGTTTAAACGTAGTGCAGGATTTACGGTTAAATGATAGAAAATCTAGAGCACATTTGAAGAAAGTAAAATGATAAGGAATGACTAAATTTGTTTTTGATGTGATGGAAGTATACCATGAAAAAAGGAGGAAAACTTGTATGTATGTATGAAGCACTGCGTGCAATGATACAATTTTCTGTCCTTTTTTCATGGTATACCTGCATCTAACAAAAACAAAAAATTAAGGCGTTCCTTAAATGAAAATAAAGAAACTTTGAAGAAAAGCGTGATAACCATTTTCCTAGCTTTTATAACTTATTTTAAGTTAATTGATATAACAAGAATCTTGGTAAAGTAGGAATTGATCATAATTAATATTCAAGAATTTCAGTAATTGATTTTTTTTCCTCAGTATTTATATTTGTTTGTTCCTTAACATCATGAATGATTTCAGATTACTAGTACCTTTTGGATATTGTAGTGTTTTGTATTTTACATTTTTCTGAGGCATTCCTTGTTACAAGACCTCAATGTCTTTTATGTATATAAGATAGTACATGTATTTCAAAAAATTCCTGTATATACTATTGCTGTCAATCATAGAAAATAAAAATGACTATGGAAATAGGTATATCACAATTTTGTCCTAAAAGCTTTGAAATAAACTAAATACATTTCCATCAATTTCAAACCTTTGATATATTAAAATTTCATATACCCATTATAAACCAGCTTTTCATTTATTAATAAATGGGTGTTTTCAATGTTATATCTTCCTGATGATATAGCTTTACACAGAGTCAGTGGATAACATTGTTGACATCAAATAAAAATAAATTACCTAAATTTACAAAAATTGTGGTTTTCCTATTTCCAAAGTCTGTCAACTGGACAGAATGATCTATTTTCATGTTACTCATGGACTTTTTTCTGCTTTAATATTGCAGAATTCGCTTCACATATAATCAGAAACAATAAATTTGTCCTACAGAATACAGTTCTGTATATGATCCCTGCTTATGAAAAACTTAATTAATTTTCCATCCTTATTCAAAATTTGCTATCTTGTCTGTTCTCCACATATTATATTATTAATTCTGTTGCTTACAATTATTTCCATCTAAAAAGATCCAAAGTGCACATAAAGATATTTACAGCACCAGAATACATGTATATTAATTTTAAGGTGATATTGTCAATTAAATTTCCAAGTTTGTCAGAATTAAGTGCATGTCTGAAATATGTATACTTGATATCATATATGCAAGTGGTGTATTATTTTGATGGAAGCTCTAGGAATGTAGAATTATAGACAATGTTATGTTGGTTACGTTGGAATTAATTTTGTTCAATTGACTTATAATATGGCAGCAAATTGTTGTAAGAAATAAATAATGAATTCTAGTCAGTATTGTCAATGTTTGTTTTATCTTACCTGTATGGCAGTCGCATGTAGACTCAATATTGCTCGATTGAGTTATGTCAAAAACATAATATGCTTTTTTAGTCCAGACTCCCTTTTTGAGTCTAAGGATTATGTGCTTAACATGACACAAAATCCCTATCTTTGTCCCTTTAAGAAAGTTCCATGTCATAGCAGTAAGATGGTAGGCAGTCCCATACCCAGAGGGGTCACATGTAACAAATGTTCATTATGGATTCATCTGTTGTCATATTTATGCAAAGTGACCTTGACCTACTTTTTGCAAGAATGATTGCTGTTGAAATACAGAATACTACCAAAGGAAGAGATGCTTTGTTCATAACATACATTCTATATGCAACAAATATTCATACTTCTGCATAATGACTTTGACCTGTTTTCAAAGATCTGAGAGTCGAAGGCTTTATAATCAAGAGATTAGCCAATGTAGTACTTTGTCAATATAAAGTGATCTTCATCAAAGCAGAACCTTTATTTTGGAGTCAGATGAGCTAAGTCAAAGGACAAAGATAATCTGTTTATTTATAAATTCTGCACCACAAGTACTATTTAGTGCTGGTGGCGTAGTGGTTAGCACGGTTGACTAGGAACCCATAGGTCGTGGGTTTGAATCTCACCGTCGCCGGTCATTGCAAAACCATTGTAACCTTGGGCAAGTTACTTTATACCACATTGCACTCTCTCCACCCAGGAGTAAACTAGGTACCTGGCACACGAGACGAGCTGGTAATGCGAATGAAAAGCATTAGCGCCTTAAAGGCAGCTCTGCAGAATGCACAGGATTTTACAGGTCTCTCCAGGGAGGTAATTGTAGAAGTCGTGCGAGGCTCAGGCAAACAAGACTATAAACCCCTACTTTTACCTTTTTTTCCCCGACTTTCCAAGATGTTATTACACAACTATAAGGTCAGTCCAACACCACATCTTCATGACCTATAATGACCATCCAATAAGCCGGATTTCAGTATTAGACTGATAATCATTACATTCTCCAAGGACAGAAATAGCACAGCTTATGGGTCTTTTTCACATAACTGCAGTCCAGGTGCCTATTTACAAAATACTTCAGAAAAATTTTAGGAATCTTCCTAACTTTCATCATCAAATGAAAGCTTAAAATTTTTTTTTCACTTTAGATTATGTTGTCCCTCTAATAGCATTTTTACACAATAAATACGAATGCAGAAACAAAACATTGCTACTTTTAGTTTATAAGAAGTACAGGGTGATCAAGAGTTATGAAAATTCCTTATATTTTTTGTAAATATTTTTGTGTGAAACAGGCTGCAGTTATTTTGGACGGCAAAATAAGTACTTTTCATAGAATATAATATGAAGGACAATCGGTTTTCAATTGTGACGTAATGAAAGTCAGTCCCAAAAGTCCATCAAATGCAAGTCATACAGTTATGTGAAAAGGGCAAATTGCAGAGCGGTTAGATGTACTGCAACATATTAAAAGCAACCCTACATCTTGAGGACAAGGTATCGCATAGAGTTGCAACTAAATGTACAAAACTTCAGAGCCTAGATAATACTGACAGATTTATTTTACACCTATTTTATTTATATATACACTGTATATATATATCCTAGGTTTTACACATGCTTTATAGGTACATTATATATTTCAGGTAATGGTTGATTTTGTATCTAAAAATAATGTATAATCATACAAAGTGAATTATCAATAGTGAATATTTCAATTCACAAATTACATAATTAAATGACAACAATACAACATTCAAAATTATATGTATACAAATAAACAAACACATTACATATACAACAATAGTACAACATTCAATATTGAACATAATAAATATACTTATTTATAGAAACTAAGAGTCCCCTTCGGTGTTGCCAGTAGGGGACTAAAAACACTTGACTGACTGAAGAAAAACTATTAATGGCACTTTTCAACAACACAGAATTATGCTATGATGTGTAAATAAGAAAGGAAATAATACAGATCTCGTGAAAAAGTACAGCAATACAAATATATTGCAGGAGGTCCAAGGTTCATTCTTATTTTAATTAAACACCGTTCTGGACAAACAAGAGAAAACCCTTCAACAATACAAAAATTTTGGAAATATCAAGTTCATATTCATAAAAACTACTCATGGGCAAGAACAAGCAAAAATTGTTGATGGCCTGAACAGAGAAATTGAGAAAATGAGAGAATTTTCATGTACCTGAAAAAAAGCAGTATTCATTGTATTTTACAATTTTTCCAACTTTATCTTTGTCCATTAAATAAGTTTAGCATTTTCTTGGTCTACTAAATCCTGGCCATGGAATATATACATGTATAAACATAATATGTATATGAAAATGCCCCTTGAATTAGAAACAAATAACAAAAGAGAAATGGACTAGACTACAGCTATTTGCTGCAATACTCATGTTGCTTTAAACTACGTACATGTACTGTTTGTATATTTTATAAATTATAAACACAATTTTTCACAATTATAAAATTTCATTATTATAAGGCAAAATGGGGGTGTTTACTCTAGAAATGCAACTTTTCTTTGATTTCAAAAGAAGGTAATAATTCATACGATACACGCTATACTTCAGTTTATGTAAAATGCATTACGAATTCTTCGGCCATTCATATCTGAATAATGTATTGATTAGTAAATCACTACATGTAGGTAATAATCAGTGAAGAAAATAGTTTACGTACAAAAACTCAATGAACAGCTTAACTCCTAGTTTATGCATGTAAGTTCATTAAAAAGTCATAAAAATTACGTTCATATTTTGTAATCCACAAAAATGGGCACCTAACGAAATTCTTGGTTATACAGAATACATGCACATGTATGTTACTTCTTTATACATACATTATATTGCTCCACAAAACAAACATTTTGTGCATACATGTATTTTATTAAATTTATACATGTGAATTTTTCAAGTTCATCACATGTACTAACTTCTACATGTTCTAAGCATTGTAAGTTTCCTAGATAATATTGCCAAAAAAGATGTAGATGAAACTGCTGGTCCTAAGTTGAAGATTATAAGCACCTCACTGTCATGTGAAGAAAAACAAAAGGATTTCAATCTAAAATATTCAATTTGATAGATACATTTATCACTTATGGTTGATCAACTGATATACTTGTATAAAAAGATATTTGACATCCTTCATTCCATGGTGGGATTTTTTTTTTTTGTATGCCTAGTGAAATTACAGCTGTATTTTGAAGTCCATTGCTAGCATAAATAATCTGACTTTTCTTGAAACTTAAATGATCTAATATGCAATTTACAAAAGATAGAATTTTGAAAAATCCTTACAATAGATAATGAAATGTTTACTATTGTTGACACGAAAAACAATATGACAGCAGCTTGAAATTTTACAAGGGAATTTCCTGTAGACATGTTATTTTTCATAATGCGTTTTGAAGGCAGCTGATGTGGTAAGTTGAAGTTAATTTCCAGTTACGACTAAAGGAGGTAAGTTCTCGGAAACAATGATTTATAGGAAAATTCTTCAGACGACAGAACAAATCACAAAAACAGGGTGCTCTGGATTTAGTGAATAGGACAGTAGGTAAAATCATACATACATGTAGTATAATGAAGGAAATCATAGTTTGAAAAGAAAACTAATAAATGTGTCTCTTAATATAAAGAGCTACATCTTGGCAATATGAACATGTGAACTCATACATGTATTTCACCATTGAAATTATATCATATTCACTCATAAATGTGTAAGCATTCTAAACAAATTGTGATGCATAAGTATGAGAATGTGTCTAAAGAAAGTATGAAAGATCTCGAATGTGTCATTGCTCAAGGCAGACAAAATTACATTTTTTAATGTAGAATTATATCACTAGGAATATTAGCACCATCAAAATAATTTGAATTCATGAATAATAATCACATGTATGTACAATATTGTACATGTACATGTATTAAATGTATATTTGCGAAAAATTATTGCACATTAAAGAAACAAAGTTAACAATTACTTCATGAAGTTTGTCATTGTGATAAGCTATGAAATTAGTTTCCTAAAAAGATAAAAAAAAGTATCATCACTAATTTACAATGATAATTTTTGGGGGGAAATGAATTTGAATAAGAGTTACACTTTTTTCCAGATCCCATTTATTTTTCATCATACATGTATGTATTGCTCATTCTATATATGCTCATATTTGAATAAAATATGTTCAAACTACAATGATAAAACATCTACATAGTTATGAAGAATAGTTGAAACATTCTAAATTATAGGGAGTTCTGACTTTTCATAGATTTTGGCATCTTTTATCACAATCTAATCAGAATTACATGTACAAGTTAAATTGTTCTTTCATTCAAAAGCCTCTATTATTCATATAAGTTCGTTTAAAAGTTTTCCAGAAAGATGGTAAAATAACAGAGTCTAGATTAGTTTAGACACATGAAATTGTTAAAACTATATCAATCAAAAGTCAAGAAAAAATGAAAAACTAAAAATCAAATATTTGGCTCCAAAAAGAAATACATGTATGTCATATATAAAGATATACAAATCTTTTAAATTTGAGGTCATAAGAATAAGATGATTCAGAAAATTGAAAATAAACTGATCAAAATGTAGACAAAAAATACATAAAGAATGTTTTAATAAGAAATTATCATAAATGTATCTATAAAACTTATGATGTCAAATTTTGATTTATTTATACAACATCTTGCTGCTATGTTTGGGGATACAGTTCTGCAGCTGGTTTCACAAAAATTCTTTACAAAAAAATCTAACAATTTTTATAACTTTTGATTGCTTATAAGTTCTTCATATTTTTAAACTATACATCTCAATGTTCTGTTTCTGAATTTATACCTAGTATGTAGAAATGATATTAGAAAACATAAAACAATTTAAATGGAAATACATTTCAACCTTTTATCTAATGACGAAAGTTATGAAAATTTCTTAAATTTTTCGTATAAGAATTTTTGCGTAACTTGGTACTGATCACATCTAAACTTGTTGTGGCTGTATGTAGGACAGACTGCTGAACACTCTGATCATGTTGGGATGCATCCTGTGCATAAATGAAAGAAAATTATAAAAGACTTATCACATAAATTTATCAATACATTCCCCAAAACACACTTTTCATTACGAAGTTTTTTTTTTTCCTATGACATATTTGACAAAATTTGACATATGATATCATCTTTGGTAATTCTAATTCCATGTAAACTATGTAGAAATTTCAAGATTTTGGTTACAATTGAAATGGCTTCACTGACAAGATTTTCCAACGAAATGAAGATCAAATCATTAGATGCTGAGATGGACATTGACACATTGTATCTTTTGTTCTTACTTGACTTATTCCATGTAAACTTAATAATGTTATTGAAATTTCATGACTCTTTGGTCACCCTAATTCCATGTAAACTTCCATGCAAGATTTCATGTTTTGGGCCACAATTGAAATGGTATCACTTGATGATGCATTTGTTAACACTGCCTACAACATTTGTACTTACTTGACTTCATACTCGTTATTTGTGATTTCAAACATCTCCCCGTCAATATCTATCAGTCTTTGAAGGTACGACTCTTCACTTTCTTCTTCTGCTTTGTCAGAACTAGTGGCTCCACCTGGAGGTAAAAAAATATATCAAAACCAAATTATGTGCCCAGAATTCTTATTGTTTGTAATTTTTCCCTCACAATAATTCACACTACTTCACATGTCTAGATATACTGTATGTCAGACTAATTGTACTTATTTTAGCAGGGTTCATATTTTCGCAGGGTATTTAAGTACTGTTGAGAGTGCGCTAATTCTAGACTACACTAAATATTTTATCGTCCATATATCAAACTGGAGAATAAGATAAGTGTGCTAATTCACAATCACACTATTATGTCCATATCCCCAAATTTGCCCCATTTTCTAAAAAATTTAATGATTGAACTAACATAAGTACACGTACAGCATTGATGCCTAGATCTCAACTCTTGATTCTGGAGTCAGCACTCTATAGTTATTAGATATTCGGGAAAACACATGAGTTAGTGTGAATTTACTCGAGTCAAGCCTGATTCTGACTCCCCACAACAAGAGTTAAGAGCTAGAGTAACATCCTCGTCAAACATTTAGTAAAAACCAAAACAGTAAATATGATTAGTCCATCCTAAGCAAGTTAATTATTTTTTACCATCTATACACAAACTCTTTCCAACTGTATAGAATTAAGCACAGTACATGAAAAGGTAAAAATTTACTGAATATTGGTTAAAATGAAGGTCAACTGCAAATAAGGGTCAAGGTCACATTCAAGATTCATATTATTCTATTTCTTCCATTTTACAAGCTCAATTTCCATTTGTGATGGTATCTGACGAGAAAGCATCATGTCATAATTAATTCTGTAGAAACATCGTATTTGTTGTACAGTTTCTCTGATTTTTACACTGGCTTTTGTAGAAGCTGATGACGTCACAATTAGTTCACATCAGATACCTGTGCAAATGGGAAGTAACTCTGTATTTCAAAAAGACAATAAGATTTTCCTATCAGTAGTACAGAATTACCTGCTGAAGTTTCCTGTTGCTCTGACCCGCTTTTTTCACCCTCCCCTTCTGTCTGACTTTCTTCCTTCTCTCCAGACTTCTGTTCTATAGGTCCTTTTATTGTATGGAGAATTATAAAACTATTTATTACATGATAAAGATTCAAATTCAAACAAATTATCAATAAGGTTACAAACACTTCACAACCCTAACAATGCACTATTCATGTATCCAAGTTCTGAGAGCTTGGGTTTTATTTGCATGGCCATAATTAATTTCTTTACTTTATTTAATACAAAACTTAGTTAGTCTTTGTTGTTTGAAAGAAATAAGCAAATTCTTCGGACACAAGAGAAACATTCAGGGGAACGGCCCAATAAACACATTTTGGTAGGAATTTAATAGTGTCATAATTCTAGAAAACAATTTGCTTGAAATCTAAATATAGAAGTTTTTCTATTCTATTTGTAACTTATTTGTTGAAAAGAATGAAATTTTACAAAGCACTAAACAAATTTTATTTCATGACAATAAGGGTCCTCTAATGATCTCTTTATTCATGACCTTGAATTTAAGAAATACCAAAGTCTGTGTAAATTCACTCTGAAATTAAACCAATTTTAGAGTAATTTTGAACTATGACCCTTAAACAATGTATCAAATGTCTTACTAAATAAACATTGAACCAAATTTCAAAATTTTACCTCCTCCAAAATGTTTATGATAATAAACTCCATTCCCATCTGTGACCTTGACCTCTGACCTTGACCAGAAGTATATTGTTTCATAACACTCAATCTCAAACAACATACCTGTACCTGTATTTTCACTGCTTTTCGCATCATGTCCAGCATCTGTAGACTGTGTATCTGCTGTTACTTCCCCTTTACTTCCTGATGGACTGTCAGGGGGCAGCACTTGAACTTTATAACTTGTGGTGGTATAAATATCAATGAAATCCTTGTTAAACTGAAATTGAAAATGAAGATTTAATATTGACAAACATGTATAATAATTATGCAAAGTAAATCACAATTTTATGTAACAAATATACAGGATTACGACATTCCTGTACATGAATTTAACATTTATTTACAATAAACCTTTATCTTATTTATCATTAAGACTTGGGTATTTCTTTTATGAAAAGTAATTCACTGCATCTATTACAGTTGAAGGTCACTTGTACCATACTTGTATTTCCTATTCTCATCAATCTATGATGTTGCCACCTGTCTGCAGATCTAGATGACCTGAACAACAACTTTGTAATGTGCCATTTGTACTTCTTACGTATAAAGTTTCATCAAAATCCATCCATTGGTACTAAACCAGAAGTAGGGAATGTGAAAAAATAACAGACAAATGGTTGAGTGTACAAATTGCATGGCACTGAACAATGCACTATGACAATAGCTCACACACTGGCAAGCTAGAATTTCATAACATTTCATGCATATTAGCACGCAAACATCAGAAACATTAGACTTATAAATTCAAAAAATTAAATACTGATACATGAATAAATAAACTTTGAAAAAAAAAATTAATATCTGAAAATAGGGAAATTTTTATGTCAAGCAGATACTATAGAAAATGAAAGGCTAGCTCTCACTTACAGCTGAATCTTTTCCCATAGCAAGTTCTATAAAAGTTTTGAAGTACGCTATTTTTGCACAGGGTCTCACACTTTTTAACACTATATCTTGCTGATCTTTACAATATGGTTTGAATGACTGACATAATCTATTATGTTCTGTGATGTTAACAGTCATGAATGTCCAAAATTGGTCCTCAAAAACTGAAAAAAAATCCAATACTTGAAATAAGAAATAATACTAAAAGATACTTCAACTGTCAGTTCACAGTGAATTTGTGAGTGTTCAAGAACATGGGTGGATCTGAAGGGCACTCCCCCATCAAATCCCACCCCAACCCACACACACTTTTGGAATTTGTCAAAATACCATTTATTTACCTATTCATACATACAATTTTCCCGAAATCAAAAGACAGACCTAACCCCCCCCCCCCCCCATTTAGAAATAAGAGAAAAGAAAAACAAAACAATTTAAAAATGTTTTGACTTACAGCATAATCTTTCCGAAGTCCAGCAGACTCTACTACTGTTTTCAGGTATGAGATTTTTGCACAAAGGTTTCACAGTTTTTAACAGTATATCTCTTAAATCTTTAAGATATGGTTTGAATGACTGGAAAAATCTACTATGTTCTGTCGTGTTAACATTCAATATTAGCCAAAACCTGTCCTCAAAAACTGAAAAGGAAAAGAGATGCAAAGGTATCTATGAAGCAGGAAGATAACACAATCAACATGCAAAAATGAGATACAGTAACTGTATGTGTACAAATATAAGCAGGATTCAAATGTTCATGGATTCTGCATTGATTATACTGCCCTATTTCAAGACTACGCTAAATCAGTTTATCTCAATTTTCTATGACGAAAAATAGGTCAAGTACTCTAATTCATGATTTTACTAATATGTCAATTAAGTCTGATTTTGCCCTGTTTCCCCTATAATTTGATTGCGCTTAAATAAGTACACATAAAGTATTGCATGCCAAGGAATTCTAAAAGCAGGATCTTGACAATAAAAATGAACTTGTGAATAAGTATTCAAGATTATATGGCCCATGTGCAGTAAGGATCGACAGTAGTCCATTCATAACTTCAAAGGATCCTATAAGAAGCTCTGGCTAACATGCACTAAGCTTGAAGAAGTGTATTCGTAATTCTAATGCATTCTATTTGTAACATGCAATCTGATTGGTTGAGTGATGCAAGAGCTGCATGGGGATTCATGTTTCACTGCAGTTTTTTGCTATTATGACATGTGTTCCTATAGCGACGAATTAAAAGCAGGTGTTTTCTACCTCATTTCTGACCAAAGCATTATAAAAGGGTTACTATACTGATAATTTAAAAAAACTGACAAGATATTGGGGACTCCCCTGTCAGAAATATCCGCCTTGAAATAAAATTCTTTTTCTGACAGGAGAATTGCCAATACCCTAGTCAGTGAAACATTCATGGTATCCCCCTATTCAGGATTCAAGGATCCAAGTCTATCAACTACAACAGCTCAACACATTCTACTGCCTGAACAATGTGAAAGCAGCCCTGGTATCTATCTACACGAAGGAAAATATCAATATACAGTCAATACTGTAAATGCGACCACTCATATTAAGCGTCCATCTGCCCTCAGCGACCAGTCTAATATCCTCCCAACATTTTTTGCTATATATTTCCTCTGTATTAAGCGGACATCTGTCCAACGCGACCAGCGTCCATCTTAATTGTTACCTATATGATCAATTCGTTTGTATTAAGCGACCAATTAAGGTAATTACGTCGGTTGTTTGATCGCGTAATTGCCGTATCGTAATTGTTATCAAAACATAAGCACGCTGGTTTAGTATTGTTGACATCAGTTATTTTTACTCGTTAATCATAATTCAAAACGAAACTTAATTTGAAACTGAAGCGTTTGAACTTGAAGAAATGAAAGAAAATGCACCAACAGTATCGTTAAAAAAGAAAAAGAAAAGAATTTAAAAAAAAAAAAGGAAAGAAAAGAAAGGAAATGCAACAACCACAAAACACTCCAACAAACAAGAATTAATAAACGTAAATGGCTGGATCAGGTAAAAAATGAAAGGACAAGGTACAGTAAGGGCCTTATTTGGCCCCTCATAGAAATGAATGAATTTGGTCTAAAACAAAGGAGTATGAAGTCTACTTACCGAAAAACCTATATATCATACCATGCTTTATCGTTTCTATATATTTTAAGGTCAATTTTTAAGGTCAAGGTTATGGCTTAATTAATCAAGGAATAGAACGTAACCATTATAGTATGGTTGCAACCCTCCTACCTTCATCCTCCAAAATTGGCCTAACCTTGCAGCATTTTTGTGTTCTTTCAATTGAAAAAAAGTTTCATGTAAATTTCTATTGAAAAAGTGATGTTTTTGGAGGAAAAACATGTTTTTTAGTGCAAAATCACTGAAAATCGGAAAATTTTTATAATTTGTAAATGGACAATGATTTAAAAAATAGGAAAACGTAATTATAAATTATTTTTCGTGTTCTTTCAGATGGAATAAGATTTAAATTTCATTTTTTATTTTTACGACGTGTTTTTGGGGTAAAAAATCAATTTTTTGCAAAATTTCAAAGAAATTTGAGGAAATTATAATTTTCTCCTGTTCCTCAGTTCTAAATATTGCCTATAATTGTTTATTGAAGAGTTAACTAATACTTAAAAGGTGTTGCTCATGAATCATATATTCCAAGTAAGCATAGCATATTTCCTACTTCGTTTTGAGGCAAAATTTTAATTTTTTGTTTTAAAATCACAGATTTCTGGTAAAATTTAATGAATACAAGGTCTTGCCTATAATAATAAATTCAAAGCTGTCGTTTACTAAAAAAATCATTTATGTTATCAAATGCAAGTAATATGAAACGTTTTAGTTAATTGAAGTCTAAATTTTGGGTCAAATATATACTTCTTGCGCAAAAAAAAAAACCAGTTCTTTTGAGAAAATGAGTACAAGTTATTTTCCCTTGACAAAATGAGCACACTCTAGCTGTGGTAGGATCTTGTTTCTGATCATGAATGGAAAGGAATATCATTTGATAAACAAAGTTCAAACTATATCCTATAGATATTCGTACCAGTTACAAATGTCTGCATAAAAATTGACCAAGATATAGGCTACTAAGGCTTATTATTAAACAATACCAATACATATGTAGTTCTTTTTCACTTTAGAAAGTGATTGTCATTTAAAAAAAACACAAATATACGATGACTGATTGATATGTTGTGAGTCTCGGTTTTCTGGGATGCAGAAGGTATTCTCCAAAAAGGACAAACAATGAATGGTACATACTATGCTTCACTTCTGACACGTTACACTTACTAGTGAGCTTCAGGAGGTCAACCCCCCCCCCCCCCGGAATTTGCCACAACATGCTGATTTTCACCGTTTTCAATCCCACGGGTTAATTAGAATCCCCCTCCTTTTTCCTGTATGAAAAAAGTTTCAAGATCCGCTTATGCATACAATGTCTGAAACAAATGCTTAAAGGTACGGTGTCCCTGAAAATTAATTAATTTTACAAAACTCTATAATGAAAAATCTTTCTTTTGATATGAAAGTTTACATTCTCATTTAGATAAATTCAAATTTTCCGGCTAATCTAACGCATACATTCGTAGTTGTAGCCGTTTGAAAACGTCATTTTTAATTTGGGGTGCGCAGCTCTAATTCATTCCACTAGCACCACCTACAATGTATCGAGGTATATGTAGATTTAATTTTACAAATTCGACAATATTATGGTAGCTACTGCATATTTTCAAATAGCACTTTTTATGGCTCCTTTTAATCTTCAATCTAGGCCCATCGGAATAAATTTTACGTTTTCAATAAAATTCATTTTCAGGGACACTGTATCTTTAATGTTTGTTAAAACATCTGTATGCGTCGTATAAATTTACAATCGATATTCTATATGCAAACCGACATCATGTACCTCTTGCAATAGACAGATTATTGGTTTTTTTATGTGGAGATAAGGGGGGGTGTTTATTGAAAACATGATTTATCGAGAAGGCGAAGAGATGTTTATTGTTAGAATTACAATTCATATACGAAATTATGATATATATATATATATATATTTTTTTTTGTTATTTCATTCCATTTTTGTAATTTTGAAATTTACATCAGTCTATGTTAACCGACGGTGCGAGCCCCCCCCCCCCCCCCCCCCCCCCCCAAAAAAAAAAAAATTAAAGAAATAAAAATATACAATATGTCAGTATAAATTCAATCATATTGATGAGATCTACCAAATTGTCAATTAAAAATAAAAATAATTATGATAGTGATAATTAGTTTTGTCCTTTATTCCTTTGATCGTGGAAACTTTGGGAATGTATGATTCTGAATCTATTCGGGAAAATTTTGGAATAAATGATGACAGTTTTATTGGGAATAGCGTTTGTAAAATAACAGTAATTTTTTTTTTAAATATATCATACCGGCAAACTCAGTTTTCACTACCTAGAGCAGAAACTTCTTATACAGTTACAGTCTCCATAAGAACTGATTGACTCTGGCCTATCATACAAAAAAAGGGGGGGGGGGGTTACAACCTATAAAACCTGACTAGATCTGCTTATATATATATTATATATATATATCAGAGACGTATATTAAAATATACCCCCTGGGTATATGTACTTTGTGGCAAGTGGGAAGTTTCTATACGAGGGTCTCGTAACTTAGTTTTTTATGTTTTCGAAAATTGTAAGAGTTGATGCCCTTGTGCTGATTTTATTGTTATTTTCAAGAATTTATGATTAAATTTGTACTTTTAATACTAGGTAATTTTATAAGTTTATAAAACATAAAAATATAAAGTTACATTATTTTCAATTGAAATAAAATGAACTTTTATAAAACAAAACTTTAAATTTGATAATTATATATATATTCCTACACACGTGGTCTTTTTATCTCAATAAGTATATAGTTTGCAAAGCAATCTTGTTTAATTCTGCGTGAAAATGTCATTGTAACAGGTGATACCAACGTAATTTACTCTAAAACGTCAACGTGAAAATCCCGATCCCGCGAAAAAACGTCATAATTGCTAGAGGAAACGTTACGTTTTTCGTTATAACAAGTGAGCACAGCAGGGCCTATCTGAGAAAATTTGCACATCAACTCGTAAATGGGTCACAAACACCATATCAAAATATGAATGATAGGCCAGCGTGTGCTCATATCAAAAAAAGAAGATGAACACATGGAAATGGTAAAAAAAGCAGAATTTCCGAGAAATCAAGCAACTTCATTACTTTATATATAGGCTGTTATGATTTTTCTTGCAAAAATTACTCTAGATATCAAAAATACAAACCTAAATTGATTTAAATTTATTTCTATCAATACTTTTTAGAGAGCTTGAATTTTTATAAAATGAGTGGGCCAAACTATAATGACAAGTGTCCCTTGTCCTTTATCAATAGAATTATTTGATGGTGAATGTATTGACCTTGAATTTGTGAATGTCAAAACTCTTGTAATACTACGGAAGCCCGTAGGTGACAGGTATGAATTATAATTTATCTAGCAGCTGCCACTTAATTATGTGGCGTCCGCCAGATAATTATGTGGCAACCGCCAGATAAAATAAGTGGCAGCCGCCAGATAAATAAATAATGATTATAATTATGTGCCACTTTATCTATCTGGCGGCCCCCACATAATTATCTGGCGGCCGCCAGATAAATCTTTTGTTACATTTCATCTGGTTATTTTGCATGTGTCATATCAAAAAGATTAAAAGAGAGGATGAATTTAGCACTTATAATAGAATAGAAAGAACATGTTATGCACTGATTTTGTTTCGATTTGTTGTAAATTATGTGGCAGCCGCCAGATAAATTATAATTCATACCTGGCACCTACGGGCTTCTGTATAATACAGACGCGAGAATTATTTAAAATCGAAGCGCTATGAAAATAATGGTCACAGTAGGGAACAATGGCGACGGGAACAATGGTGACATTGATGATGGCGACGACCCGGATGAATTATCAAATGACAATTTGGATTTATTTAACCATCATGATATGAAAAAATAGTTGTATGCAATCGTACAAGGAAATAAGAATTTTTTGTACGATTTTGATTTGATGCTTCATGGAGGAGTTCGTGAACGCTACTTCAGAATTCTTTATTGAGATAAAGACTCTTTGTAAGTATTTCATACGTTGTCTATTGACTAGTTCGATAAACCGGCGAATATTTTTATCTTATTTATACTGGATTCCTTTTTGTGAGAGTTTTTCTTTAAACGACCATCTGTCTTCAGTGACTATTTTTGTTCTTTCCCTTGAGTGGACGCTTAATACAGTATTGACTGTACCTGTATAACTTAAGAAATATTAATTATGCCTCAAACAGATAACTTACAAGATCAGGGGAGCGTAAGAAAAGCTGGCCAAAATGTTTCATAAACGGCAGTCTTCCACATCGTTTATAAACAATGAAGTTAAAACTTTCTTCTCCTGACTGTTTTTTCCCACGTGCATAATTTAAGTCAAAATGTCCTTCTTCATTAATTATGTCACCGCCAAAAGTTGCAAATGATAGGAAATTGCCAAAAAATTCTGAAAACAAACAGAACATAATTGTTGGAGACGACATCAAGATTTTGCAAGCCAGGCTTGTCATGCAAAGGTTCTAAATAAATAAAATAATTATAAGTATAAACAACATATTCTAAATAAACTTTAACTTAAATTTGAGTATCATGAAAAATAGAACTGTTCAAGAACAGTACTATGTTGCCTGTTAAATGTTTGATCTTGACCTTGAAACTGCATGGCCTTGACCTAAACTAGTGAAACGGCTCATGATTGTGGATATAGATGTGTATGCTTCACTCGGGAAAAGCTCAATTTCCGTCACTTGTGTAAATTTTTATGTCTCAGTAGAACGTGGTAGAACCTATTAATCTAGTCTAAAGCAGCATGCAGCCCTGGTATCTATCTACAGAAAGGTAAATCACAATGTACCTACATACAAGTAAGTAAGGAAAAGTTCACAGCACATCAAAAAGATAACTTACAGCATCAGGGTTGCGTAAGAGAAGATGACCAAAACTCTTCATTAGAGAAAATCTACCACATTGTTTATACACCATTAAGTTAAAACTTCCTTTTCCCAATTGTCTATTCTCAACTGCATAGTTAAAGTCAAGCTGTCCTCTTTCATTAATTATGTCACCTCCAAAAGTTACAATACATTGGAAATTGCCCAAAAATTCTGAAAACAAACAGAAATTATTTGTTCAGGGAGGGTCAAAAGCTCAGTAAAACACTCTTGGCATGCAAATGATGGAAATGAATAAGGTCTGTTTAAACTAAACTTAATCATGATCATATTCTACAGTAAGGACATGTACTAACTTGATTTCCAGTACATTTGTATTATCTAAGTTTAACTGTTCAAGAACAGATATGTCGTCTGTGGCATATTTGATCCTAAATACATGACCTTGACCTTGAAAGTGGCATTGACCTACAATATTTATTTTTGTCATGTTTGGCTTATCATGATTGATGATCTCAGTAACTTTGATATAGTGAAACATCTAGCAAGGCCATACTATAGCTAGTAATTTTAAATTTTGCTTTACGTTCGTGGGCGGGTACCTTTAGGGGAAATTGCTAAGAAAAAAACACACACAAATATGCATTTTTCAGTAGTAAAATATCAGCAAATGATCTTGAATACTATAAAATGCCTAAACCAACATTGGTATGGGAATGTTATGATACATGTAGTTCTTCTAAAAATAAAGTTCAGAATTATCCACCTCACTTGAAGAAAGACATTCATATTGATCATGTTTATGAGTGTGTTCATGCCTGGCGGGAGGTAAATTTTCAGAAAACCGTGAACCTCCCAAATAGACAAAAAAATTCTTCATTCTACCCAAGAGTTGCAAAGCCAATACCAATCTCACATTCACCTACACTTGTAACAGAGAGACTGGCTGTAATGAAAATCAAACTCAGAATCAATCTTTTACAATTTAGATGTAGATGCCTATCAAATTAACCATCAAGGAAAGATATTCAGACTATCACACTGCCCACGGAGGCCACATCATTCACCTGAACTATCGACAAAGGGCTGATAGCGGCCAATTTTGTAGAAGCCTTTACGTACTTGATTCCTGTAAAGTTTTATGAAGTTCTGTGCAAAAAATAATGGGAAGAGAATTTGAAAATGCATTAGTGGCCATATTTGCTGACATATTGGCTCAAAAAAAACCCCATAAACTTGGTAGGTTTGACTAATGAGTGTTCAATAAAGGGGCCTTAAGGTCTGGGATCCTTTGAAAAATGTATGACAGATAGACAGACAAGATTGACAGATTTATGATTTAAAGACTATTAACAGGCAGATAGCATTCTCTGAACAGAGTTGTAGAAACAGTCTCTGCCACAGACTCCAAGAATCATGCCGTAATGTAAAGGCTGACAGTACTAAAGTAACTATGACGTCATAGCAGCGTTACGTTAAGATATGCTTTATGGCGGCAACTCTATGGCAGTGATGTTGTAGAGTAGGGTAATGGAAAGTAAACTTGAGCTGCCTGGAGTTTGGGTAGATTGTACACTGTCATGCAGCACATATAAAGCACCCTCATGCTAGATTGAATTACTATAATACATGTAGTTGTAAAATTTTGCAAATTAAAGTTTTTATGTCCTCATATACTTTAAACGTGGAAATTTTCGTGTGGGGGTAATTTTCACATTTTTCGCAAATCAATGGACTTTGTGAAAATTTCCCCCACACGAAAATACCCCCGCTGCATTCTTACATTGGGAAAGACATTTTTATCGCGAATATTTTCCCCAAACGTAACATCTTGATTTTATAATCGCGAAATTTTCCCCCATCGAAAACAACCACGTTTACAGTATTTCAAAACTTAATACATCAAGCACTGAAGCCTGAAATAGTTTGAAAGCAAGAAGGCAGCAATGGCAGGCAAGTGCACGTGTGTCAAAGAGCTACAATGTGACTTACAGAATCAGGGTTGCGTAACAAAATCTGGCCGATATGACTGACTAAGGAGAGTCCTCGACATTCTTTGTATGCTGTTAAGTTAAAACGATCTCTGTTTCCTTCTCTTTTGGACAATTTAAAGTCAAGTTGACCTGCCTCATTTATGATATCACCCAAAAAGTTTGAAAAACATTGGAAAGTGCCAGAAATTTCTGAAAACAAAAGGTAATCATATTGTTCTTTCATTTCTCTGTTTACATCTATTCTTTTCAAAAACTTTTTATAAATGTGAGTCATCCTGAAAATTACTTGACAGAATGAACTTGACCTTCCTTTTATAACGTAGTCCAAGAGTGCGAAAATAATACTATGGGCACAAGAGATAGGGGAAGAATTGATCTGCTCTTAGAATGTATACATGTAGTTAGTCAAAAGTCACTAGAAAACAAGCCTGGACAGGTATCAAAATCAAGCACTTAGTAGTAATATTCACTTTACATGTACAATGAGACAATCATGTAATGTAGATCTTCCAAAGCCAAACTGACCCTTCCGATTGTGGGAAAAAAATTCAAAATGTCATGACGTCAAAATGCTTTAACCTTGGACAAACAAGCTTCGAATCTCCGTCAAACATCAAAATTGCATTGTGACGTCATGGAATTTTCACATTTTTCCCATGTTCAGATGGGTCAATTCTACCAACAAGCCTACCTCCCTCATTAACAATATGATGTGTTATATCACTATAATTCTGTTTTATATTGTAAATACCGGTATGAATACTCACAGAAGTAGCTTCACTTGACCATGAAAAACTAATCTACTGTAGATTAAAATTCTGAGTGGGTTTCATGAAGACTATATTTATTCATTTGACAGGACATTAGGTCTTAGGCACTTCAGTATGACAGACATACAGATGGACAGACAACCAATGAGATGCTTGGCAAAATGATCCCTTTCTATGAAAATTTATGAAATAAGATTTTTTTATATACATGTAGAAAAATTTCAACAATTTGCAAATAATGATCATGCATGTACACAGGACAAATTTCATTTGCTTGAAAATTCATCAGAAATTAAGCAAAACAATTCAAGACATTATTAATACTATGAAGATATACCTTTTTCTGTGACTTTTTCCACAGCCTCTTTTTGAGATTCATCGCCTTCATTTTCAATTTCCCTGAAAGTAGAATTCCAAAGATAAATGGTATGGAAACTTCAGAGAGAGAAATCATCTTGAAACTTTAGAAGAACACACAGCAGTCAACAGTCTTTTTTCATTTTTTTTCTAAACGCTAGTCCACAGGCAAATTCTACATGTTCTACTGGCAGATTGGTTATTTATTAGCCAATTTCTACTAGCCCGAAAGAATTTCTGGTAGCTCTAGGCCTTGGGCTAGTGAGTTTTCCTGAAGACTTAGTCAATAATTTGAACAAAACCTCTAAGGTCATAGTAAGGAAGTACTTTAAGAAACATATAAGAAAAGACAATGTGTACGGTACCTGACTTTATAGGTCACACGTGCATTAAACAGTCTTTGTTTTTTCCATAGCATGACCCATAATGGAACCACTGAAAAAAATTACAGGAAACTGTTCATAATTGAATAAATATAGAATAAACAATATGAACTTGAAACATTTATTCATTTTCATTAAAACTGACTATAATATATACATAAATATTTTGATATCTCACACACTTTACATGCTCTGTACCATTTTGGTATGATACCCTTAGATCTAAAGCTCAACATCACTTCACATTCATAATTAAATGAAATTCTTAACCTTTGTGTTACATGCATGTACATGTAATTTAGCATGAAAAAAAATTGATAACCACAATCAAGTGCATTGATTAATCGATATAAATTTGATCAGTAATTCGTCAACTTTTGCACAGCTCTTTCACCAGTCACCTGCTAAATCACTTGAGACTCGGTTTTGTTAACAGAAACATTTTGTTTCACTTCTTTTCCAAAATATTTTGTTATGTCATTTTAATACAAGAAAATGTGAATTCTAAAGATTGCAAAAGCCAAATACACCCATACCCTTTGCTCAAGCTCTGAATTCATGTCTAATTAATACCTTGTCTCTCTAATTAATACCTTGTCATTTAAAATTATGAAGCACTTCTATGAAATAAGAATTAACTAATCAGTAAAATACATATTGAAAAAAATAAAATTTTGACCCTAAGGATGCTTAATATGCATTAGTTGTCAGTTGTAACGCACTAGTATATATTAGAGCAAATTTTCTAAATGATAAAGAACGTGTACCTGCATATCTAAGTTTTTTCAGCCATCGCTGTTTGTCTGTGTGGTACATGACATCACTAAACAAACCATAGGCTATAACACAGCAGGACATAGACAGTAAACTCCCTCCAGAATGTACACTCATCAGAGGCTGTGGTTGGATGGTACCTACAATTAAAGATAACATCACTAAACAAACCATAGGCTATAACACAGCAGGACATGGACAGTAAACTCCCACCAGAATGTACACTCATCAAAGGCTGTGGTTGGATGGTACCTACAATTAAAGACGACATCACTAAACAAACCATAGGCTATAACACAGCAGGACATGGACAGTAAACTCCCACCAGAATGTACACTCATCAAAGACTGTGGTTGGATGGTACCTACAATTAAAGATGGCATCACTAAACAAACCATAGGCTATAACACAGCAGGACATGGACAGTAAACTCCCACCAGAATGTACACTCATCAAAGGCTGTGGTTGGATGGTACCTACAATTAAAGATGACATCACTAAACAAACCATAGGCTATAACACAGCAGGACATGGACAGTAAACTCCCTCCAGAATGTACACTCATCAAAGGCTGTGGTTGGATGGTACTGTAAATTGCTTTATTTTCGTCAGTACCAATTTTCGTCAATTCGTTCAAAATGACCATTTCGTCAGTACCTAAATTCGTCATCCATGGGTCCCTAAAATGTAAATGCCAACTTAACATTTAGATCCACTGTCAAATCCGTGGTACTCGTATGTGTTTGTTTTCATTGTTTGTTTAACAATTATCGCTAAACAAACAATTAGAGACATCTATATCACCTACCTTCCTGTGAAAACATATTATTTAGTAATTAGAAGTACATTATATGCGACTTTGTGTTCGTATTCAGTTTTCATTGATTTGCCATTTGCGTGTCGTAATTTAACACTCTCCCTTCTCCGCAGTACTCCCGGTTTATATTCTTAAAGTTTACCAAGAGACTGATTCAGTTTTTCCTCACTACAATTTTTTGTCAGGAGTATATATATTCGTCGGTACGTAATTTCTTCAAGGAAGGCACTGACGAAAATGACGAAAATTGGTATCTGACGAATAAAAACCAATTTACAGTACCTAAGGAAGAAAAAAATACACTGTGGTGAGTATTACATACCTCAGCAGGATAACCAAACTCCTGACTAAGCACCTTCACCTACTAGAGAGCTTATATACCTGTGCATGTAAATCATGACATCATAATCCAATGGTCCATCAATGAATTGTTTTGCATGCAATGTGTGTGGCATAGCTAGATTTGGTAATACCTCAATTGTTGACCTAGATTTGGTAATACCTCAATTGTTGACCTAGATTTGGTAATACCTCAATTGTTGACCGAGATTTGGTAATACCTCAATTGTTGACCGAGATTTGGTAATGTATACATGTACCTCAATTGTTGGCCGAGATTTGGTAATACCTCAATTGTGGATAATTTAAAATTCTTTAGACTTGGAGACAATATAATGTTGCTACAGGCTGAAGATTGATATATTAAGCATCATCCATAGCAGGCTTAAATAGGATCTTGGGGCAAATTCCATGGGTCCTCCCCCCTCCCTGAAAAAATCCAAGAGAATATATTGGTAATTCCAGCGGGTCCCCAACCCCCTTAACAAGGCTGTGTACAATTAGAAAAATTTGATGACGGTGAAATTTCAATTTCTTTTTCTTTTTCTTAAAATGATATTTGAAGTACAACAAATAAATAATATTAATTTGATTAAAATCTCTTGCGCAGAAACATGAAAAATTTGAGAAAAATCATTATTTTGCGGCAAAACCCCATAAGGTCTCATTGTAAGATGTCATTGAGATGACCCCTACGTAATACTGAACGGTCAACTTCTATTTTCTTTCCCATAAAATGAATTTTATAATACTGCAATTCTATGATTCGAATTTAGTCAAAATACCTTGGGTAGAAGTTCATCATTTTCTAATTAGACCCAGCCTTGTTAAATCCGTGCTTGTTCACCATTCTGGTAGTAGAAATTGTGTAGGATAAACAAGAGGCCCAAGGGGGCCACATCGCTCACCTGAGGAGACTGTATGTATGTTTTCAATCAAAGTCAAGACCTGAAGGAAATCGCTTTTAGTGAAGCTTTGAGAAGGACAAGGTGTACAAGTTACTTCCTGTAAAGTTCAGTGACATTCTGTGCAGTAGTTTAAGAGGATAAGTCAAAAATGTGTCATTCAAATAGAGCCTATAGAGGACATCTTGGATTTCCAATCGGCTCGAAAAACACAAACTAAGTAGAGGGCAATTAGTACTTGCGTCCTGTGAAGTTTCAAGAAATTCTGTGAAGCAGTTTTAGAGGAGAAGTTGAAAATGTGTCAGCCAATCAGAGCCTGTGGCGGCCATCTTGAATTTCCGATAGGCTCCAAAAACGCAAACTTGATAGAGGGTATGAGTACTTGCATCCTGTGAAGTTTCATGAAATTCTGCGCAGCAGTTTCAGAGGAGAAGTCGAAAATTTGTCAGCCAATCAGAGCCTGTGGCGGCCATCTTGGATTTCTGATCAGCTCGAAAAACACAAACTTGGTAGAGAGCAATCAGTACTTGCTTCCTGTGAAGGTTTGTGAAATTCTATGCAGCCGTTTGAGAGGAGAAGTCGAAAATGTGTCAGTCAATCAGAGTCTGTGGCAGCCATCTTGGATTTCCGATTGGCTCGAAAAACACAAACTTAGTAGAGGGCATTGAGTACTTGCTTCCTGTGAAGTTGCATGATATTCTGTGCAGTGGTTATAGAAGAGAAGTTGAAAATGTGTCAGCCAATCAGAGCCTGTGGCAGCCATCTTTGATTTCCGATTGGCTTGAAAAACACAATTTGGTAGAGGGCATTGAGTAGTTGCTTCCCGTGAAGTTTCATGAAATTCTGTGCAGCGGTTTCAGAGGAGAAGTAGAGAATGTGTCAGCCAATTAGAGCCTGTGGCGGCCATCTTGGATTTCCAATCGGCTCCAAAAACACAAACTTGGTAGAAGGCATTGAGTACTTGCTTCCTGTGAAGTTTCATGAAATTCTGTGCAGCAGTTTCGGAGGAGAAGTCAAAAATGTGTCAGCCAATCAGAGCCTGTGGCGGCCATCTTGGATTTCCGATCGGCTCAAAAAACACAAACTTGGTAGAGGGCATTGAGTACTTGCTTCCTGTGAAGTTTCATGAAATTCTGTGACGCAGTTTCAGAAGAGAAGTCAAAAATGTGTCAGCCAATCAGAGCCTGTGGCGGCCATCTTGGATTTCCGATCGGCTTGAAAAACATAAATTTGATAGAGGGCATTGAGTACTTGCTTCCTGTGAAATTTCGTGAAATTCTGTGCAGCGGTTGCCGAAAAGATATCGAAAATGTTAAAAGTTTACGTCGGACGGACGGACGATGGACGGACAACGCGCTATGACAATAGCTCACTTGAGCTTCGCTCAGGTGAGCTAAAAACAACAATACTTGTAGGGGACCATGATTTCTTCTTTCCTACCAAGTTTAACGAAAATCTGTTCAGTGGTTCTGGAGAAGAAGTTGAATATGTATGAAAATCATCCCCCCTTCTTCTTGAGTAATCTAAGTAACCCGAGAGAGATAGTTATACAGAAGCTAAAGCAAAATAACAGACCCTCTCCCCATCCTTTCACTGTGTTATTGATAACATTGATCTGTTCTTACATTAATATTTTGAGCTGCTCTCAATATTGTAATTTCATAGTTGTATATCTAAGTCTTCACAAGATAAATTTGAAAATACTTATTCATCTTTTTAAAATAATTTAGTTTCCATTTCCATACCTATTTAATAATTCAAAATATATAACATTCAAATGAATCGATAATCCAAAAATTTAAACCTCAAAAACATAAATCTATATTAAAGAAAGACAACTCTTGCATACATGAACATGTACCAACTTATACGAAACTAAAGTTACCAGGGTACCAGAACTTGAACTTACAAGCCTTGGGTCCATGTTCACAGTAAACATATCTATTCATGATTGAAAAAATACTCATAAAAATCTGTTCAGCAGTTCTGGAGAAGAAGTTGAATATGTATGAAAATCACCCCCCCCCCCCTTTCCTTTTCACATAAGAAAATAATTCATAAAAAATCAAAAAATTAAAATTTCAGTATGAAATACATATCAAAGCATTAAGTAACTTAAATGTGATGAATTTGTAGTAAATGAATGTGTAAAACCATACACATATTGAGTTATTTAAAGAAATGGTGCAAAAATGTGCATTTCCGACAGAGTACGAAAAGACGTCAAAAACGCGTCAAAAATTTGACTTCCGAGTGGAACCAAAAACAACGACACTTCTTAAGACATCTCTCTAGATCATTCTGATGCTTTCAGTTTGTCGATACGTGCTTTCGTTCTGAAGAAGAAGTTTGTCAAAGGAGGGTACCCACTGTGACCTACTTTTGCCTCTGGTGGCGCCACCTCTTGATGGATCTGGACGAAAAACAACATCACTTGTAGGGGACCATGAGTACTTCATTCCTACCAAGTTTCATGAAAATCTTTTCAGTGGTTCTGGAGAAGAAGTTGAATATGTATAAAAATCACCCCCCCCCCCCCTTCCTTTTCACATAAGAAAAAAATTAATAAAAAATCAAAAAATCTAAATTTTAGAATAAAATACTTATCAAAGCATTTAGTAACTTAAACATGATAAATATGCAGTAAATGAATGTGTAAAATCATACACTTATTGAGTTATTTAAAGAAATAGTGCAAAAATGTGCATTTTTGACGAAGTCCGAAAAGACGTCAAAAACGCGTCAAAAATTTGACTTCCGAGTGGAACCAAAAATAACAACACTTCTTAAGACATCTCTCTAGTTCATCCTGATGCTTTCAGTTTGTCGATACGTGCCTCCGTTCTGAAGAAAAAGTTTGTCAAAGGAGGGTACCCCCTGTGACCTACTTTTGCCTCTGGTGGCGCCACCTGTTGATGGATCCGGACGAAAAACAACAACACTTGTAGGGGACCATGAGTACTTCATTCCTACCAAGTTTCATGAAAATCTTTTCAGTGGTTCTGGAGAAGAAGTCGAAAATGTTGAAAAGTTTACGACGGACGACGACGGACGACGACGGACGACGGACGCCACGCTATGACAATAGCTCACTTTGAGCCTATGGCTCAGGTGAGCTAAAAATATTCCTTAAAAATCCAAAAGTGGATATCTTGACAAAATTCTTTCACTTTTAGGGTACCATGCATGAGTACCTCATACCTACAAATTGTCATGACAATCTGAAGAGTGGTTATAGAAAAGAAGCAGAAAATGTATGAAAATCACCCCCCCTTCCTTTTTACATAAGAAAAAAATTCATAAAAAATCAAAAAAATAAAATTTAAGCATAAAATACATATCAAAGCATTAAGTAAGTTAAATATGATAAATATGCAGTAAATGAGTGTGTAAAATCATACACTTATTGAGTTATTTAAAGAAATAGTGCAAAAATGTGCATTTCTGACTAAGTCCGAAAAGACGTCAAAAACGCGTCAAAAATTTGACTTCGAAGTGGAACCAAAAATAACAACACTTCTTAAGACATCTCTCTAGATCATCCTGATGCTTTCGGTTTGTCGATACATGCTTCGGTTCTGAAGAAGAAGTTTGTCAAAGGAGGGTACCCCCCGTGACCTACTTTTGGCTGTGGTGGCGCCACCTGTTGACAGATCCGGACGAAAAACAACAACACTTGTAGGGGACCATGAGTACTTCATATCTACCAAGTTTCATCAAAATCCCTTCAGCCGTTCTGGAGAAGAAGTCGAAAATGTGAAAAGTTTACGACGGACGACGGACGGACGGACGGACGCCGGACGGTGCGCTATGACAATAGCTCACTTGAGCTTCGCTCAGGTGAGCTAAAAATGGTTGCCGATTGCTTAGTTGTAAATGCTTTGTTGAATAAATGCTTGACATTTCTTTCCTTCTTTCTAAAATACACAAAGGGTCTTTAAAATGGTCTGCTGTCCCTGTTAGTATCATACCATGTAGTAACATGATCAGATAATCACTTTAATCCTATAGTTTGGCTACTTGAGAGATTACTGTGGCCGCTCATGCGACACAGATTTAAATCTACCTTGCGGTCAGAAAGACGTGAATATGTACTCAATTAACGGAGTGTAGAGAGGTGTTATGCAACTGAAAATCTATATTTATGGACATGTCCTACTCACCACCCGGGTGACTGCTGTTCAAAGTTCTAATCGCCCAGCCGATAAAATGGTCGCAAATGCCACTGGGAGAATGCTAATTTTACTCCCTGCATACATAAAGTAACTCACCATTAATGACATGGAGAATAGTTATTACTTCATTTTGTTTACCAAACATAAAGTCACTCACCATTTATGACATGGAGTATGGCTGTTAGTTCATTTTGTACACCATACATAAAGTCACTCTCCATTAATAACATGGAGTATGGCTGTTAGTTCATTTTGTACTCAATACATAATGTCACTCACCATTTATGACATGACATGGAGTATGGCTCTTAGTTCATTTTGTACTCAATACATAATGTCACTCACCATTTATGACATGACATGGAGTATGGCTGTTAGTTCATTTTGTACACCATATATATATAGTCACTCACCATTAATGACAGAGAGTATGGCTGTTAGTTCATCTTGTACACCATACATGTACATAATGTCACTCACCATTTATGACATGACATGGAGTATGGCTGTTAATTAATTTTGTTCACCATTCATAGTCACTTACTGTAAATGACATGGAGTATGGCTGTTAGTTCATTTTGTACACCATACATGTACATGAACATAAAGTCACTCACCATTAATGACATGGAGTATGGCTGTTAGTTCATTTTGTACACCATATAATCCTTCACTGAACCCATTTCCTGTACCTGAAAATAACATTCCATTTGCTCAGTAAATGTCTTAGTAGAAAATTTACTCTATTTCGACAATGTGTAAAATATTCAATAAAATTAAGACATGAAAACAAAATTCCTATCAAATATTCTTCCTTTTTTCAATTGCACACTTGCAAAAGGAGCTGTTAAGATAAGGGCCGTATTTAGCCCTAAATCTCGTGACTTATTTCTTGCGCATGGCGAATCGTATACAGAAAAACATGAATCATTATTGAAATATAATGTATTTGCAGACCTTTTACATGTTTTACATTATGTTAAGGAACTCTTAAGGTTGTAAAATTAAGGTCGAAAGAGGTAGGGGTGCTCGGATAGAAAATCCGATAATATCGACAAAAAACGTATACATTTTTGAATATTTTGTCTAAAATTGATAAATATAAGCTAAAAGACATCAAATATGTCTACATTGTGTATCAGAAATAGATTTCGAACGTTCTTCCTCCTTAAATCGGTAAATAATGAAATCCGGAACTTAAAATACGGACTTATTCTTCATTCAATGGCTACAATGTAAGCCTTTTAGTGCGAAATACACATTGACGGAGAAATGAACATCACTCTTGCTTATTTCGTTCCTAATTCTTGTATCTTTCATTCAATCATATTGAGTACACAATGTTTGATGGATTTAAGAGGAAAAATAGTCAAATGTGCTATATTTAATGGTCAAAAAGATCGATTCTTAAAAAATGCACCCCCCTTTCCATTTTTAGTTTTTCGTCTCTGGGGTAGTGTTCCCCCCGGAGATACAGAACCCCACTTTGCCAAAAAAATTGTATCATGGATACACATCTCCAGTAAAAGTGGCTTTCTGTATATCCGGGGGGAACAATGTTCAATAAAACTTTTCCGTTTTCTATTGATTTCTATGAGAAAAAGATAAGTTTTGACCCCAAAATTAGCATTATTATGCAAAACAGATAAAAAATAACTTCATATTCTGATGGGATGCCGTATAGGTATACATTTTACCAAAAAAGGTTCTTGACATTTCAATTTTCAAAATTCCACTTTTCAGGGCTGATTTTACGCCTTATCTTAACAGCTCCTTATTAATTTCCCTTTTATATATGATTGTGCCAAGGGTCTTTATGGTGATATTTTTAACTCAGCTTTTTCATTCCCTGTACCCTGCTAAGCTTATACATGTATGGTAGTGACGTTCATGTATACTTTGGCTAGAAAACATGTGTCGAAAGTTTCACTGTGAAAACTTATCATGACTTCAATTCCGTTTTCAGTGGAATCTGCAGTAATTTCTATGGAAATGACACTGACACAACATGGATGCAAACATATACTGCAAAGTCATTACAAAATTTATTATCTTAAAGTTATTACCTGTAGGTATTACAGCCATAGGAATATCAATAGGTTTGGGGTCTTTGACGTCCTGTCCGTACGTCTTTCTCATCACGGCATTAAGGATTTCACAAACTGATCCATCTCCACCAAAGATCACAATGCTGAAGGCAGAAAACATTAGGTTGTTCAAGAATGCACCAGCATCAAGTATACGACAGCTTTTTATACAGAGACTCATGTTACTTTGTCAACATTATTACTTGTGAATGTAATTATAGACACTCTGCTGCACATGTGGGTAAATTAGCGTGATCTTTACAATATCAGTGTCCCTTATATACATGTATGTACATGCAATATAATTCCCTGAGATGAGATTCTTGAAACAGAATTTCATGCATTTGTTCAATAATATCACTTGTGCCCTCATAACACAATCTGGTGATATTCTGACAATGAATGTGTACATGATATGATCCTATAGATGCAAGAAAACTATATTACCCATCCACTGAGGAGAAATCAAATGCTGCTACTAGATCTGTAAAGTGCCTATGTCTTTCTGAAACTGAAAAAAAATCATTATATTCATACATGTATGTCAGTTTTACAGAATTCAAATGTACAAAAAATTATCATACTGAGACTTTTGCAGACTAAAAAGAAGGCTTTCTCATATTTTATGTTCCAGCACACTTGTTAGAGGGTATAAATTACAATGAAATAGATACCCTAAGACAATGAAATGCAGAAAGACCCTTTCTGCACTACAGTAAATTTTGTTATCTTCGCTGGGGAAATTCTGCGATTATATTTGTCAACTTAACATCTCTGCCTTTGTAAAAGTGCACAGGGTCATTTTCATGTGGGAGGGAGGGGGGGATTTTTGCGAAGTCCATTAATTCTTGAAATACACCAAAATTACCCTCATGCAAAAATTTCCATGTTGACAGTATATTATTTGCAGTACAAAATTAGCAGCCCAATTCCATCAGTTTAATGTCTGGTCATATGATTGATATCAAATACTTTGTGCATGAACAGGTCTTGTTCATCAGCTATAAGTACCATCAAAGCATCTTATGTGACAATCAAACAACTTTACCAATCAACAATTTGGCTTATATAACTGAGCTTCACATTTGGTCCATAGATAATAACAAGGGGTCTATTTCAAAATTGCATACAGGCTCAGATAATGTAACATGTACAAACTATGATGAAATACCTCAAAGGAGGAAATAGTGAATGTAACAAGGTTTTAAAATCTAGCATTGATACACCTCATTAGAGTTAGAGAAAAACATATACATGTAGATGTTAATACCTAGAACTTCACACAGGATTCCAGCTAGCTCAAACAATGGTCCTGCTGTTTTCTGGTAGATTGATCTTGCATTTTGCTTCCCTCCAATAGGATTAAGGAAAATAACAAGCTTCCGAGGTTTACCAAGACCTTAAATAAAATATTTCCGATTACTAATTCAGACGACACGGAAGATAATCAACAGCAGTGTGAGCACACTCGCTTCTAATCTTCGAGATTTTGGAATAAAATTTTATATTTGGCAAAAGATCTAAGGTGGTCATCCACCCTGTTTATGTGGGAGGGTAAAGGTGGCCGCCCACTCTGTGTATGTGGGAGGGTAAAGGTGGCCGCCCACTCTGTGTATGTGGGAGGGTAAAGGTGGTCGCCTACTCTGTCTATGTGGTAGGGTAAAGGTAGTCACCCATCCTGTCTATGTTGGAGGGTAAAGGTGGTTTCCAACCCTGTCTATGTGGAGGGTAAAGGAGGTCACCCATCTTGTCCATGTGGGGGGGGGGGGGGGTTAAAGGTGCTTGCCAATCCTGTCTATGTGGGAGGGTAAAGGTGGTTTCCCACCCTGTCTATGGGGAGGGTAAAGGTTGTCACCCATCCTGTCTATGTGGGAGCGTAAAGGTGGTCACCCATCCTGTGTCTGTGGATGGGTAAAGGTGGTCGCCCACCCTGTCTATGTGGGAGGGTAAAGGTGGTTGCCCATCCTTTCTATGCGGGAGGGTAAAGGAGGTTGCCCACCCTATCTATGTATGAGGGTAAAGATGATCGCCCACCCTGTCTATGGGGAGGGTAAAGGTGGTCACCCATCTTGTCTATGTGGGAGGATAAAGGTGGTCACCCACTGTCTATGTGGGAGGGTAAAGATGGTCGCACACCCTGTCTATGTTGGAGGGTAAAGATGGTTTCCCACCCTGTCTATGGGGAGGGTAAAGGTGGTCACCCACCCTCTCTATGGGGGAGGGTAAAGGTGGTTACCCACCCTGTCTATTGGGGAGGGTAAAGGTGGTTTCCCATCCTGTCTATGTTGAAGGGTAAAGATGGTTGCCCACCCTGTCTATGGGGAGGGTAAAGGTGGTCACCCGCCCTGTCTATGGGGGAGGGTAAAGGTGGTTCCCCACCCTGTCTATTGGGGAAGGTACCTGTAAAGGTGGTTTACCCACCCTGTCTATGGAGGAGGGTAAAGGTTGTCACCCACCCTGTCTCAGGAGGTTACTTTCCAGGTTCTTTCCTCACGCTCCAAAGACTCCCTCACATTAACATCAGTGATCCAAAATGAGGCATTAATTAAAGTACATGTATGTGTATAACTTGTTTGTTAAACTTTTAGAATTAGTTTTGATACACAACATGCATATCAAAAACTTGTTTCTCTTTAAATTTGGGGTTTTTATCCTAAATTCATGTAGGGTCAAGGTCGCTTGTAAAAAGCAGTACAAATACATGTATACATTTTAGTTACCTTTCCTCTTCTCATCCAATGAATTAGTCAGGCTCTCAGCTTCTGAAACATTTCCATTAACATTAAGGGTTTCTGTCGTCCATTTAAATACTTTGGGGTCAGCAGGCTGTGCTATGTACAGAAGGTTTAAAGCTGAGGATGTTTTGGCTCCATCTATTATCTTTGGGGGACTAGTACTTCCTTCCTTGTTGATATGGTAACCAATAACATCACGGATATCTATATTGACTTGTAAAAACAAGAGAAATAATTTTTATTTCCACGTAATTTTGAGGCATCAGTGGCCAGTATTTTTTGACTATCCCTATGTAGCTCTTTCATATTCAAAACGATATTCTTTCTATATGTTCTGTAAATCTTTAGCTATAATCACTTCAAACTGAATTCAATGTTATACAAATGCAATGAAATTACATGCCACTTTGAAATTCTTTTAAGAGGGGAATCCCAAAAGATCCTACGTTACAATCCAAAGACCTTATCCCTATTGCTGTACATGTATTTTGAAACAGAAAGTAACACTACTGCATGTCATCACCACTGGTTAGACTGCAAAAGACACTGTCAGTTAATGAATCTGAAATCACTTTAACACTAACCTTGTATCCCTTTGGCATTTTTGAAAGTCAATGAGTCATCTCCAAAAGCCAAGTCCTTCAATTCAACTGTCTGTGGCATCTTTCGTTAATATATTGTAATAAGATTACAACTTCATCTTTTCTCCAAAGTCAGACATAACTGCTTTGCCTTCCAGTCATCTGAAAAAAAAACTCATAACTCAAATTAATCCATTTAGAGTAATATTCCTAAGAAATCAAATTATTGATTATAATCACCCGACATGCTGTAAAGCGAGGAATGTATCAAAAGCTATTCAATATTATTTTACATCTATTATAAAACCTTCCATCCCCTCTCCCCCTCCCCCTCTTATTTTTGGAGGATTTCTATAGAATGTACTCTCTTAGTTGTAACAGAAAAATGCCCCCCTTTTACCTTTGTGCATAGCTTAGTTAAAATACGACATAGAAGAAAATGTTTACAGGAATTTTCTACAGTAAAAATCACAGGCAGGAAGATCACCTGGATTATATGTATGCGCTTCTGAAAAAATCAAGGTCAGCAACATGGATTTTACACTCCTGTCACCATGCACAATGTCACTGTTTACCATTGTTGATACGGAAAACAATATTGTGGCAGGCAGAAATTAAAATGGAAATTTCATGTATATATTTTATTTTCAGCAGCTTAAAAACTGTTGAATGGGCGAGTTCATGCACATTTCTTGTAACGACTATTAAAGCATGTAAAGGTCAGGTCAATCTAGGGAGACAAAAATAATTTGAAAATTCCTAAGATGGCAGAATAAATCTCCAAAACAGGGTGCTCTGGATTTAGTGAACAGCCTGTTAACTAAATCCAGAGCACCCTGTTTTGGAGATTAGAGTTTTTTAACTGTTTTACCAGTAATCAGTAATAGGACAGCTATCAGGCTATAGTAGCTCACTCGGTAACTCACTGGGCAGCTACTTCAAACATTGCTGTGATATGATACTCATATCATGCATACATAACCTAATCAACTGACCCAATAGAGGGAAAGGAATGAAGGAAAAACTTCAAGTAATTCTTCTCAACACAGATCGCAGTCATTTGAAAGTGAAAGAGACCACGCCCACTTTTTCCAATCCCGAATATTTAAAAATTAAATTGGATAAGTACTATTTTTCCACAAGGGGCCTCCCTCTTTCCAATACAAAACGTCCTATCTTCCTATTTCTTACAGGGGGCGGACTTCACGATGATACCTACCAGTGGCGGATTCAGGGGGGTGCGGAGGGGGCGTCCGCCCCCCCCCCCCCCGGCACTGACCCAAAATTTTCCAAAAAAACCCATATTTTGGCTCAATTTCAGTAAAAATCGGCAAAATTCGCCCCTTGACCCCCCGGCAAAGGGGGCGCTGGATCCGCCACTGCCTACAACAGTCACTTGTTTAGTGTCTCCTCCCACTATATCATACCCCTTCGTACTAATTGGTGTTACTGAGGGGGTATGATAGAGTGGGAGGGGACACTAAACAAGTGCCTTTGATATATACCTACCCTCTGTGTATTTTTCAACTTCAAGCATTTGCACATGTGTCTGTGATGCAATGATTGTGACGATATAGCTATTTCTTCTTACACAAATGTATTTTTCCATAAACATAAACCTTCATCATTTTATTTTACGATGGCTTTTTGAAACTTATGAAACTGAGGTCTTAAAACACTGTTTTAGTAGTTTCTCCAATGTACATGATGTATAGAGATACGAAATTCGACAGATTCTGCCCTTCAACTCTGAGAATAATCAATGCTTTTTTTAAAATAACTTTCACTTGATCTCTGTACTGTATCCATATAAGGAATGAATTTCCCGCTTTATCATGACATGAACTCGCCTAGATATTATTCTTTTATGACATGACAAGTTTTCGAAATAGCAGAATGATATAGGATGTCAAATTAATAAAGGGCCAAAACAAAGCTTCTGTCAGGCGACAGAGCTAGAAAGAAGTATTTATTACACTTTAAACATCCAGTGAAGGGGAACAGGTCTAAAGTTCACGTGTTGTACCTCAGTTTTGAGCAATGTAGGTTTATTACACATTGGCATACTTAAATGTTTTTCTGACATAAACTTTCTTTGCAATCCAGCCATACCTGCTTAACAAGCGGTGTTTATACACTTCGGAAGTATCTGTGATCCAGGATAAGTCGAAGGGTACTTGCTATAAATGTAGCAGATAGAAGTCATCAGCTCCGATGTTTGCACTGGCCTCTTCTACTTGTGTTTTCAGGTAAAGACATTTCAAAACATTCATTCATCATGTTTATAAAGCTCCAATTTTAAATGTTTTCGTATATATATAGTTACCGATTCTTCTTATCTTGGTCTGGATTCATTAAAAATAAAAAAAAAAAAAGAATAATAAAACCTGTGTTTGTGAAACACGAATGTCCCCGTCAACATCTTTGTTCAATAGTATTGACACCATTTTCTGTTCAGTAGGTGAAATGTCAAGGTCACGAGGTTAAAATGTTTGGTATCAATGGAAAGCTCGTCACAACGAATACACATGTGAAATATCAAAGCCCTATCACGTACCACTCAAAAGTTATGCCCAAAAGTTTAAGTTTTTGATAAGTAGGTCAAAGGTCAAGGCCAATGTCACGAAGTCAAAAATGGAAAGGTCTTGTCACAAGGAATACACATGTGAAATATCAAAGCCCTGTCACTTACCATTTAAAAGTTATGCTAAATGATAAAGTTTTTGAAAGTAGGTCAAAGTTAAAGATCAATGTCACGAAGTCAAAATTAATTGTATCAATGAAAAGGTCTTGTCACAACCCGAAAAAAACACAGGGAATACGCATGTGAAATATCAATTAAAGCCCTATCACTTACCATTCAAAAATTATGCTAAGTGTTAAAGTTTTTTAAAACTAGGTCAAAGTCAATTAAGGTCAATGTCACGAGGTAAACAAAATAATTTGTATCAATGGTAAGGTCTTGTTACAGGGAATACACATGTGAAATATCAAAGCCCTATCACTAACCTAAGTTCTGTAAAATGTTAAAGTATTTGCTACTGACAAACAGACGGACAAACCAAAAATTATATTGTGCTATCCATTTTGTTCTTTATTCATGTGGTTGTCTGTATGATGTTTATTGTTTAATTCAAAATGATCTTACTGTACATGTTTGGTTGGCTGTGGGGATTGCGATCCATGCATAACAGAGGTCCACTTTGCCAGCACATCCCATACAACCTTTAGACGATACCCAGACACAAGCTTGAAAAGTATTCTTCAAAACTCACTCCATGTATGTACGTACATTAATTAACGTATCCCTATATATCGAAGATCAAAGGGCATAATATGTTTGTCCTGTCTGTCTGTCTGTTTTGTTTACAAGTCCGTCCAAACTTCAAATTTGCGCATAACTTTTAATGGTAATTAATCTGTGCTTTTTCTTTGTTTGTTTGAATATCTATTCTCTGTTATTTCTTTTTTTTTTCGGGGAGAGGCTGTTTGGGCTTTGGAACAAAGTCTTACAGAGCTCTGCAGAGTAACATTGATGGCATGGTAGATGCTTTAGAATTATTAGTAACATGTATAAAGGTATCAAAGCAAAAATAACATTAAATAACATTTTATCAAATGATTTTCCATGTCAATAAGGTGTCCGCCAAGGAGAAAACTTGTCACCATTCTTATTTTCTATATATCTTAACGACCTAGAACAGTTCCTACTCACAGAAGGCGCTGAAGGACTTCCATTTATTGAACAAAAAATTGAAAATGAAGTTCATATCTATGTCAAATTGCTATTAATACTTTATGCTGATGATACTATTATCCTATCACAATCCGAAAAGGATCTACAGTTTAAACTAAATGTTTTTCATGATTATTGTGAGAAATGGCGACTGAAAGTCAATGTAGAAAAGACTAAAGTCATGATTTTTGGTAAAAGAAATACCCCTTCTTGCAAATTTATGTATGATTGTAAAGAAGTAGAAATTGTTGATGAATTTAAGTACCTAGGTATTCACTTCAAGGGCAATGGTTCTTTTACAAATAACATAAAATTCCAATATGACAAAGCTACCAGGGCCATGTTTGATGTACTAAGAAAGCGTAAGCAAAAGAATTTGTCAATCAGCTGTCAATTAGATCTTTTTGATAAAATCGTACAGCCAATCTTATTGTACGGGTGTGAGATATGGGGTTTTGTGAACACGCCACTGATTGAAAAATTGCACATTAGATTTTGTAAATATATTCTCAAACTAAATCAAAGCACTCCAAATTATTTTGTCTATGGAGAGCTCGAAAGATATCCATTGGCAACAAATATAAAAACTAGAATGATAAAATTCTGGTCAAGAACCTTTTTATCAGACAATAGCAATCTTGTGAATTTTTTTTATTCTATTAATAGTAAGGATATGAGAAACCCATGGGTTAAATCCATAAAAGGTATCTTAAACGAGTGTGGGTTATCATATGTATGGAACACTGACACTTCCTTAAATGCAGATTGGTTGAGTTCTAAAGGAATACAGTCATTAAAAGATCAAAATTTACAAAAATGGAACAGCAACCTATGTAACTCTTCAAAAGCCATGTACTATTGTATGTTTAAAAATGATCTAAAATTTAAACCTTATTTGAATGAAATGCCTAAAAATAAGAGAGAACTATTTTGTAGATTTCGATGATCAAACTTTAAGTTACCAATTGAAAATGGGCGTTGGAATAACACGCCAAGAAACGAACGAATATGCACACTTTGTGACACTAACGCTATGGCAGATGAATTTCATTATTTATTCCTTTGTACTGATCAAACTATACAAAATATCAGACTTGAAACTCTGGATCAATATTTCACTACCAGACCAAATATTTTCAAATTTAAAGAGTTCATGAATTGTAGTAATGTTATTGTATTAAAAAGATTATGTAAATTATTATATGTTATTAGAGAGAGGGCATATGTCCTCCATGTTAACCAACATGCATCCTATAAATTTATTTGTTGAAAACTTTCTCTTCAGTGCACTTTTTGTGTTAATGAGAATAAAGCATTTTGTTGTTGTTGTTGTTTTTGTTATTTATTTGTTTGGTTTTTTTAAATAATCAATAACAAAATACCGAATGTATGTCCACCAGTACATTTTCTTTTAAATCATGGATATATCAAAGTAAAGATCGAACGTACGTTCAATTTGATTCTAGTTGGAAGACCGAATTCAAATTATTTATTGGCGAAACTCCTTTTTCATAATGGACCATGTCAAATGAGTAATATTACATGTTACGTGTATATTAATGACGTAGAGATTTGAAGGTGTAACAGGAAAAAAAAGTCTAAATGTGTAACAGAAAAAAAGTCTAAAGGTGTAACAGAAAAAAAGTCCAACATAAATTAACATATAGATCTACATTTTTTTATTACTGCCACATTATAGCATACTAGCTGGTACATACATGTATATCATTTACATGAATATAAAATGATATAAAATGTACTCTCACATCGTGTATACAGAAATATATTTGTACAAAATATACATGGAATTAAATTCCGATCGGGTAAATATAATAAAACTTTTCACAACATTGACTGAATCGTATAAAACAACAAAAAATTCAATTTTTTAAAACTTGAATGTTTCTTTTTTTCGAATCAATTTTAGACAATATTTCAGCTTCAACTGTATTCGATTTCGACTATTTCATAGTACCTGCTCGACTAAAATACAGTCATTAATCTAAAAAAAAATCTTGACAAAAATTGCTTATTCTTGATATATACTAAGGCATAAATACATAAACGAAGGAAGTGGGAATTGACCCAACCCATATAATAACAGCTTTTGTTAAATGATCAGGAATTATAGCCGATTTTGCTTATTTCTGATTGGTGGAGTCACGCTGTTTGATTGAGTGTACCTCAGAGTGAGTTGATCGCTAATGCATTCGGGATTAGCGCGTGCGGGACCACCGCGTGTGTTGATTTTTGTAGTGTTAGATCTTTGACTCCGCGTATCATTACAATTTTAAATCTTATTTTTTTAGACAATTTAGATAATTTGATAAAATAATAGAATCCTGATAATTTAATAAAGCAGTTATTGACTTTTGATTTCGGTCTACTCGTGACTTCGGCCTTGGTCAACCAATACCTGACCAGGTCTGTATAGTCACGAGTAGACCGAAATCAAAAGTCAATAATTGTATGATAAACTTTAGTTTAGAGTTTAATGTCATGAAGCATTTCAAGCTCTTACTACTACACAATATATATGAGTTTTAAAAACTGATAGAAAAATATTCCATATAATTATGCAGTTACATTTTTCCACATTCTCTTTATGATGTCCTAGTATTAAAATTAATGTTTCTTGTAACATATTTATTGATAAGAGACGAATCATATACATGGGCAAAGGAAAAAGGATCGAAATTGCTGGGCAAGTGTCCTCCTCGCCCCCCTCCCCCCCCCCCCCCCCCGCCCCCTAATTTCGAAAATGAGAATGTCATCCCTACTCTTTGAGATATTAAACATGTTTGCGAATTGAGATTGCTCATCCAAATCATGGTAAACTGACATAAAAATTACAATCTCATAAAAGTCATCTAAACACATTATTTGTTGCACAATAGAAATTACGTTTCATGAAAATACTGTCAGTAAAAGAGATTATTCATTTGATTGGATAATAAAAATCCGTCCGATCAGAACAGAGTATAAAAAATATATACAGAACTATAATAATCTCCTAATTCGAAGAATTCTTGACCAGATATTCTTCGATAAAGGTAAATATCACTGAGTCTCTTTGTTCGGTCTTTCTATAGCTCCTGAATACCGCCTCCTCCTGAGATACAAAAACAGACCAATCGCAATAATTATTGCTAAAATCACGATAACAGCAACAACGCCTCCTATGACTGGTCCATACGTGGCAGCAACTGTACGTATACATAAAAGAGATAAAATAGTAGTCATGCTAGTAAACGAGAGAATTATATTTGTTAATTTTAACATTCATACCATTGTTTCATCCATATCTATGGCATAAACCAAATTTATCTTTATTTACATGAATCTTCTAGTATTTATATATAAAGGTACTGACTGTCCGGATTGGACTTTTTCTTCAGTGGACGGGTCCCATGTCTTCTCTCTTCCAAAAACTGCTGTTATGTCTTGTTTCTGTCATAAATGCTATTATGTCTTAATAATTTCTGTCATGACTGCTGTTATGTATTGTTTCTGTCGTGACTGCTGTTATGTATTGTTTCTGTCGTGACCGCTGTTATGTATTGTTTCTGTCATGACTGCTGTTTTGTTTTGTTTCTGTCATGATGCTGTTTTGTTTTGTTTCTGTCATGACCGCTATTATGTATTGTTTCTGTCATGACTGATCTTATGTCTTGTTTGTCATGACTGCTGTTATGTATTGTTTCTGTCGTGACCGCTGTTATGTATTGTTTCTGTCATGACTGCTGTTATGTATTGTTTCTGTCATGATGCTGTTTTGTTTTGTTTCTGTCATGACCGCTATTATGTATTGTTTCTGTCATGACTGATCTTATGTCTTCTTTGTCATGACTGCTGTTATGTATTGTTTCTGTCATGATTGCTGTTATGTTTTGTTTCTGTCATGTCTGCTGTTATGTATTGTTTCTGTCATGACTGTTGTTATGTTTTGTTTCTGACATAACTGCTGTTATGTTTTGTTTCTATCATGACCGTTGTTATGTCTTGTTTCTGTCATGAATGCTATTATGTATTGTTTCTGTCGTGACTGCTGTTATGTATTGTTTCTGTCGTGACCGCTGTTATGTATTGTTTCTGTCATGACTGCTGTTATGTATTGTTTCTGTCATGATGCTGTTTTGTTTTGTTTCTGTCATGACCGCTATTATGTATTGTTTCTGTCATGACTGATCTTATGTCTTGTTTGTCATGACTGCTGTTATGTATTGTTTCTGTCATGACTGTTGTTATGTTTTGTTTCTGACATGACTGCTGTTATGTTTTGTTTCTGTCATGACCGCTGTTATGTCTTGTTTCTGTCATGAATGCTATTATGTCTTGTTTCTGTCATGTCTGCTGTTATGTATTGTTTCTGTCATGACTGCTGTTATGTCTTGTTTCTATCATGACCGTTGTTATGTATTGTTTCTGTCATGACTGCTGTTATGTCTTGTTTCTATCCTGACCGTTGTTATGTCTTGTTTCTGTCATGACTGCTGTTATGTATTGTTTCTGTCATGACTGCTGTTATGTCTTGTTTCTGTCATGTCTGCTTTTATGTCTTGTTTCTGTCATGTCTGCTGTTATGTCTTGTTTCTGTCATGTCTGCTGTTATGTATTGTTTCTGTCCTGATGTTATGTCTTGTTTCTATCATGACCGTTGTTATGTATTGTTTCTATCATGACCGTTGTTATGTATTATTTCTGTCATGACTGCTGTTATGTCTTGTTTCTGTCATCTCTGCTGTTATGTCTTGTTTCTGTCATGACTGCTGTTATGTATTGTTTCTGTCATGACTGCTGTTATGTCTTGTTTCTGTCATGTCTGCTGTTATGTATTGTTTCTGTCATGACTGCTGTTATGTCTTGTTTCTATCATGACCGTTGTTATGTATTGTTTCTGTCATGACTGTTGTTATGTTTTGTTTCTGTCATGACTGCTGTTATGTATTGTTTCTGTCATGACTGCTGTTATGTCTTGTTTCTGTCATGATGCTGTTATGTTTTGTTCCTGTCATGACTGCTGTTATGTCTTGTTCTTGTCATGACTGTTGTTATGTCTTGTTTCTGTCATGACTGCTGTTATGTTTTGTTTCTGTCATGACTGTTGTTATGTCTTGTTTCTGTCATGAATGCTATTATGTATTGTTTCTGTCGTGACTGCTGTTATGTATTGTTTCTGTCGTGACCGCTGTTATGTATTGTTTCTGTCATGACTGCTGTTATGTATTGTTTCTGTCATGATGCTGTTTTGTTTTGTTTCTGTCATGACCGCTATTATGTATTGTTTCTGTCATGACTGATCTTATGTCTTGTTTGTCATGACTGCTGTTATGTATTGTTTCTGTCATGACTGTTGTTATGTTTTGTTTCTGACATGACTGCTGTTATGTTTTGTTTCTGTCATGACCGCTGTTATGTCTTGTTTCTGTCATGAATGCTATTATGTCTTGTTTCTGTCATGTCTGCTGTTATGTATTGTTTCTGTCATGACTGCTGTTATGTCTTGTTTCTATCATGACCGTTGTTATGTATTGTTTCTGTCATGACTGCTGTTATGTCTTGTTTCTATCCTGACCGTTGTTATGTCTTGTTTCTGTCATGACTGCTGTTATGTATTGTTTCTGTCATGACTGCTGTTATGTCTTGTTTCTGTCATGTCTGCTTTTATGTCTTGTTTCTGTCATGTCTGCTGTTATGTCTTGTTTCTGTCATGTCTGCTGTTATGTATTGTTTCTGTCCTGATGTTATGTCTTGTTTCTATCATGACCGTTGTTATGTATTGTTTCTATCATGACCGTTGTTATGTATTATTTCTGTCATGACTGCTGTTATGTCTTGTTTCTGTCATCTCTGCTGTTATGTCTTGTTTCTGTCATGACTGCTGTTATGTATTGTTTCTGTCATGACTGCTGTTATGTCTTGTTTCTGTCATGTCTGCTGTTATGTATTGTTTCTGTCATGACTGCTGTTATGTCTTGTTTCTATCATGACCGTTGTTATGTATTGTTTCTGTCATGACTGTTGTTATGTTTTGTTTCTGTCATGACTGCTGTTATGTATTGTTTCTGTCATGACTGCTGTTATGTCTTGTTTCTGTCATGATGCTGTTATGTTTTGTTCCTGTCATGACTGCTGTTATGTCTTGTTCTTGTCATGACTGTTGTTATGTCTTGTTTCTGTCATGACTGCTGTTATGTTTTGTTTCTGTCATGACTGTTGTTATGTATTGTTTCTGTCATGACTGCTGTTATGTCTTGTTTCTGTCATGTCTGCTTTTATGTCTTGTTTCTGTCATGTCTGCTGTTATGTCTTGTTTCTGTCATGTCTGCTGTTATGTATTGTTTCTGTCCTGATGTTATGTCTTGTTTCTATCATGACCGTTGTTATGTATTGTTTCTATCATGACCGTTGTTATGTATTATTTCTGTCATGACTGCTGTTATGTCTTGTTTCTGTCATCTCTGCTGTTATGTCTTGTTTCTGTCATGACTGCTGTTATGTATTGTTTCTGTCATGACTGCTGTTATGTCTTGTTTCTGTCATGTCTGCTGTTATGTATTGTTTCTGTCATGACTGCTGTTATGTCTTGTTTCTATCATGACCGTTGTTATGTATTGTTTCTGTCATGACTGCTGTTATGTTTTGTTTCTGTCATGACTGTTGTTATGTATTTTTTCTGTCATGACTGCTGTTATGTCTTGTTTCTATCATGACCGCTATTATGTATTGTTTCTGTCATGATGTTATGTCTTGTTTCTGTCATGACTGCTGTTATGTCTTGTTTCTGTCATAACTGCTGTTATGTTTTGTTTCTGTCATGATGTTATGTCTTGTTTCTGTCATGTCTGCTGTTATGTATTGTTTCTGTCATAACTCTTGTTATGTTTTGTTTCTGTCATGACTGCTGTTATGTTTTGTTTCTGTCATGACCGTTGTTATGTCTTGTTTCTGTCATGAATGCTATTATGTCTTGTTTCTGTCATTACTGCTGTTATGTATTGTTTCTGTCATGTCTGCTGTTATGTATTGTTTCTGTCATGTCTGCTGTTATGTATTGTTTCTGTCATGACTGCTGTTATGTCTTGTTTCTATCATGACCATTGTTATGTATTGTTTCTGTCATGACTGCTGTTATGTCTTGTTTCTATCATGACCATTGTTATGTATTGTTTCTGTCATGACTGCTGTTATGTATTGTTTCTGTCATGACTGCTGTTATGTCTTGTTTCTGTCATGTCTGTTGTTATGTATTGTTTCTGTCATGAATGCTATTATGTCTTGTTTCTGTCATGACTGCTGTTATGTATTGTTTCTGTCATGTCTGCTGTTATGTATTGTTTCTGTCATGTCTGCTGTTATGTATTGTTTCTGTCATGACTGCTGTTATGTCTTGTTTCTATCATGACCATTGTTATGTATTGTTTCTGTCATGACTGCTGTTATGTCTTGTTTCTATCATGACCATTGTTATGTATTGTTTCTGTCATGACTGCTGTTATGTATTGTTTCTGTCATGACTGCTGTTATGTCTTGTTTCTGTCATGTCTGTTGTTATGTATTGTTTCTGTCATGACTGCTGTTATGTCTTGTTTCTGTCATGACTGCTGTTATGTATTGTTTCTGTCATGACTGCTGTTATCTCTTGTTTCTGTCATGTCTGCTGTTTTGTCTTGTTTCTGTCATGACTGCTGTTATGTATTGTTTCTGTCATGACTGCTGTTATGTATTGTTTCTGTCATGACTGCTGTTATGTCTGTTTCTGTCATGACTGCTGTTATGTCTTGTTTCTGTCATGACTGTTGTTATGTCTTGTTTCTGTCATGTCTGCTGTTATGTATTGTTTCTGTCATGTCTGCTGTTATGTCTTGTTTCTATCATGACCGTTGTTATGTTTTGTTTCTGTCATGATGCTGTTATGTCTTGTTTCTGTCGTGACCGCTGTTATGTATTGTTTCTGTCGTGACTGCTGTTATGTTCTGTTTCTTTCATCACTGCTGTTATGTCTTGTTTCTGTCATGACTGCTGTTATGTCTTGTTTCTGCCATGACTGCTGTTATGTCTTGTTTCTGTCATGATGCTGTTATGTTTTGTTCCTGTCATGACTGTTGTTATGTTTTGTCTTCTATCAAGACTGCTGTTGTTTCTTGTGATCATGCCATGACTGCTGTCATGTCTTGTTTGTCATGATGCTGTTATGTTTTGTTTCTGTCATGACTGTTGTTATGTATTGTTTCTGTCATGTCTGCTGTTATGTCTTGTTTCTATCATGACCGTTGTTATGTATTGTTTCTGTCATGACTGCTGTTATGCCTTGTTTCTCTCATGATGTTATGTCTTGTTTCTGTAATTTCTGCTTTTATGTCTTGTTTCTATCATGACCGTTGTTATGTATTGTTTCTGTCATGACTGCTGTTATGTATTGTTTCTGTCATGATGCTGTTATGTATTGTTTCTGTCATGATGCTGTTATGTCTTGTTTCTCTCATGATGTTATGTCTTGTTTCTGTCATGACTGCTGTTATGTTTTTTTTTCTGTCATGACTGCTGTCATGTCTTGTTTCTGTCATGACTGCTGTTATGCCTTGTTTCTCTCATGATGTTATGTCTTGTTTCTGTCGTGACTGCTGTTATGTATGGTTTCTGTCATGACTGCTGTTATGCCTTGTTTCTCTCATGATGTTATGTCTTGTTTCTGTCGTGATTGCTGTTATGTATGGTTTCTGTCATGACTGCTGTTATGTCTTGTTTCTGTCGTAACTGTTATGTTTTGTTTCTGTCATGACTGATGTTATGTATTGTTTCTGTCATGACTGCTGTTATGCCTTGTTTCTCTCATGATATTATGTCTTGTTTCTGTCATGTCTGCTGTTATGTCTTGTTTCTATCATGACCGTTGTTATGTATTGTTTCTGTCATGACTGCTGTTATGCCTTGTTTCTCTCATGATGTTATGTCTTGTTTCTGTCATGGCTGCTGTTATGTTTTGTTTCTATCATGACCGTTGTTATGTATTGTTTCTGTCATGACTGCTGTTATGCCTTGTTTCTCTCATGATGTTATGTCTTGTTTCTGTCATGTCTGCTGTTATGTCTTGTTTCTATCATGACCGTTGTTATGTATTGTTTCTGTCATGACTGCTGTTATGTATTGTTTCTGTCATGATGCTGTTATGTATTGTTTCTGCCATGATGCTGTTATGTCTTGTTTCTGTCATGATGTTATGTCTTGTTCTGTCGTGACTGCTGTTATGTTTTTTTTCTGTCATGACTGCTGTCATGTCTTGTTTCTGTCATGACTGCTGTTATGCCTTGTTTCTCTCATGATGTTATGTCTTGTTTCTGTCGTGACTGCTGTTATGTTTTGTTTGTCATGACTGCTGTTATGTCTTGTTTCTGTCGTAACTGCTGTTATGTTTTGTTTCTGTCATGACTCCTGTCATGTCTTGTTTGTCACACAGGGATTTACCACGCTTCCCGATTGCTTTATTGGCCATGGGTTATTACATGACCCATAGAATATTTAGCAACCGGGAAGCGTGATATATTCCCGTGCTTCTATCATGAGTGGTGTTTTGCTTACTTTCTGTCATGACTGTTGTTATATGTTGTTTCTGTCATGACTGCTGTTATGTCTTGTTTCTGTCCTGTCCTTGAAGGGTATTTAGTCCTCTGTTGCTATTCCTATCTACTTTGCATTACGTACGTCAGTCTGCTATCAGATCTACTGTCCTGTTGGTCCTTACATGACACCAACGACAAAGGCAAACATGACAATAACATGAACAAACAGACAGACAGGACAATGGAACTGTAATAGCTGAGAGGACAATCACGTCAACAACATAAAAAACACAACAGGACAACTGAACATTACAACAGTAGACAGAACGCTAGAGACATTACATCAGACATCACAACTGTTATAACAGTAGACAGAACGCTAGAGACATAACATCAGACATCACAACTGTTATAACAGTAGACAGAATGCTAGAGACATAACATCAGACAGGACAACTGTTATAACAGTAGACAGAACGCTAGAGACAATACATCAGTCAGGACAACTGTTATAATAGTAAACAGAACGCTACAGACATAACATCAGACAGGACAACTGTTACGTAGACAGAACGCTAGAGACATTACACCAGACAGGACAACTGTTATAACAGTAGTCAGAACGCTAGAGACATTACATCAGACAGGACAACTGTTATAACAGTAGACAGAACACTAGAGACATTACATCAGACAGGACAGCTGTTATAACAGTATTCAGAACGCTAGAGACATTACATCAGGCAGGACAACTGTTATAACAGTAGACAGAACGCTAGATGAATAAGATCAGACAGGACAACTGTTATAACAGTAGACAGAACGCTAGAGACACTACATCAGACAGGACAAATGTTATAACAGTAGACAGAACTCTAAAGACATTACATCAGACAGGATAACTGTTAAAACTGTAGACAGAACGCTAGAGACATTTCATCAGACAGGACAACTAGCTGTTGTGACAGCAAACAAACGCTCTATATGGAGACATGCATGGAAGCAGACAGAACAATGACAGAAGGTAACATGAAAGGAAAAATGCGACGACAGCAGACAGAACGCTAGAGACATGACACCAAACAGAAACATAAAAGGACTTACATGACAGCAGACAGGAAGGCAAAACTGTTTCCAGGGATCTACAGTTTAAACTAAATGTTTTTCATGATTATTGTGAGAAATGGCGACTGAAAGTCAATGTAGAAAAGACTAAAGTCATGATTTTTGGTAAAAGAAATACCCCTTCTTGCAAATTTATGTATGATTGTAAAGAAGTAGAAATTGTTGATGAATTTAAGTACCTAGGTATTCACTTCAAGGGCAATGGTTCTTTTACAAATAACATAAAATTCCAATATGACAAAGCTACCAGGGCCATGTTTGATGTACTAAGAAAGCGTAAGCAAAAGAATTTGTCAATCAGCTGTCAATTAGATCTTTTTGATAAAATCGTACAGCCAATCTTATTGTACGGGTGTGAGATATGGGGTTTTGAACACGCCACTGATTGAAAAATTGCACATTAGATTTTGTAAATATATTCTCAAACTAAATCAAAGCACTCCAAATTATTTTGTCTATGGAGAGCTCGGAAGATATCCATTGGCAACAAATATAAAAACTAGAATGATAAAATTCTGGTCAAGAACCTTTTTATCAGACAATAGCAATCTTGTGAATTTTTTTTTATTCTATTAATAGTAAGGATATGAGAAACCCATGGGTTAAATCCATAAAAGGTATCTTAAACGAGTGTGGGTTATCATATGTATGGAACACTGACACTTCCTTAAATGCAGATTGGTTGAGTTCTAAAGGAATACAGTCATTAAAAGATCAAAATTTACAAAAATGGAACAGCAACCTATGTAACTCTTCAAAAGCCATGTACTATTGTATGTTTAAAAATGATCTAAAATTTAAACCTTATTTGAATGAAATGCCTAAAAATAAGAGAGAACTATTTTGTAGATTTCGATGATCAAACTTTAAGTTACCAATTGAAAATGGGCGTTGGAATAACACGCCAAGAAACGAACGAATATGCACACTTTGTGACACTAACGCTATGTCAGATGAATTTCATTATTTATTCCTTTGTACTGATCAAATTATACAAAATATCAGACTTGAAACTCTGGATCAATATTTCACTACCAGACCAAATATTTTCAAATTTAAAGAGTTCATGAATTGTAGTAATGTTATTGTATTAAAAAGATTATGTAAATTATTATATGTTATTAGAGAGAGGGCATATGTCCTCCATGTTAACCAACATGCATCCTATAAATTTATTTGTTGAAAACTTTCTCTTCAGTGCACTTTTTGTGTTTATGAGAATAAAGCATGTTGTTGTTGTTGTTGTTTTTGTTATTTATTTGTTTGGTTTTTTTAAATAATCAATAACAAAATACATTTTCTTTAAAATCATGGATATATCAAAGTAAAGATCGAACGTACGTTCAATTTGATTCTAGTTGGAAGACCGAATTCAAATTATTTATTGGCGAAACTCCTTTTTCATAATGGACCATGTCAAATGAGTAATATTACATGTTACGTGTATATTAATGACGTAAAGATTTGAAGGTGTAACAGGAAAAAAAAGTCTAAATGTGTAACAGAAAAAAAGTCTAAAGGTGTAACAGAAAAAAAAGTCCAACATAAATTAACATATAGATCTACATTTTTTTATTACTGCCACATTATAGCATACTAGCTGGTACATACATGTATATCATTTACATGAATATAAAATGATATAAAATGTACTCTCACATCGTGTATACAGAAATATATTTGTACAAAATATACATGGAATTAAATTCCGATCGGGTACACATAATAAAACTTTTCACAACATTGACTGAATCGTATAAAACAACAAAAAATTCAATTTTTTAAAACTTGAATGTTTCTTTTTTTCGAATCAATTTTAGACAATATTTCAGTTACAACTGTATTCGATTTCGACTATTTCATAGTACCTGCTCGACTAAAATACAGTCATTAATCCAAAAAAAATCTTGACAAAAATTGCTTATTCTTGATATATACTAAGGCATAAATACATAAACGAAGGAAGTGGGAATTGACCCAACCCATATAATAACAGCTTTTGTTAAATGATCAGGAATTATTGCCGATTTTGCTTATTTCTGATTGGTGGAGACGCTGTTTGATTGAGTGTACCTCAGAGTGAGTTGATCGCTAATGCATTCGGGATTAGCGCGTGCGGGACCACCGCGTGTGTTGATTTTTGTAGTGTTAGATCTTTGACTCCGCGTATCATTACAATTTTAAATCTTTTTTTTTTTTTAGACAATTTAGATAATTTGATAAAATAATAGAATCCTGATAATTTAATAAAGCAGTTATTGACTTTTGATTTCGGTCTACTCGTGACGTCGGCCTTGGTCAACCAATACCTGACCAGGTCTGTATAGTCACGAGTAGACCGAAATCAAAAGTCAATAATTGTATGATAAACTTTAGTTTAGAGTTTAATGTCATGAAGCATTTCAAGCTCTTACTACTACACAATATATATGAGTTTTAAAAACTGATAGAAAAATATTCCATATAATTATGCAGTTACATTTTTCCACATTCTCTTTATGATGTCCTAGTATTAAAATTAATGTTTCTTGTAACATATTTATTGATAAGAGACGAATCATATACATGGGCAAAGGAAAAAGGATCGAAATTGCTGGGCAAGTGTCCTCCTCGCCCCCCTCCCCCCCCCCCGCCCCGCCCCCTAATTTCGAAAATGAGAATGTCATCCCTACTCTTTGAGATATTAAACATGTTTGCGAATTGAGATTGCTCATCCAAATCATGGTAAACTGACATAAAAATTACAATATCATAAAAGTCATCTAAACACATTATTTGTTGCACAATAGAAATTACGTTTCATGAAAATACTGTCAGTAAAAGAGATTATTCATTTGATTGGATAATAAAAATCCGTCCGATCAGAACAGAGTATAAAAAATATATACAGAACTAAAATAATCTCCTAATTCGAAGAATTCTTGACCAGATATTCTTCGATAAAGGTAAATATCACTGAGTCTCTTTGTTCGGTCTTTCTATAGCTCCTGAATACCGCCTCCTCCTGAGATACAAAAACAGACCAATCGCAATAATTATTGCTAAAATCACGATAACAGCAACAACGCCTCCTATGATTTGTCCATACGTGGCAGCAACTGTACGTATACATAAAAGAGATAAAATAGTAGTCATGCTAGTAAACGAGAGAATTATATTTGTTAATTTTAACATTCATACCATTGTTTCATCCATATCTATGGCATAAACCAAATTTATCTTTATTTACATGAATCTTCTAGTATTTATATATAAAGGTACTGACTGTCCGGATTGGACTTTTTCTCCTGTGGACGGGTCCCATGTCTTCTCTCTTCCAAAAACTGCTGTTATGTCTTGTTTCTGTCATAAATGCTATTATGTCTTAATAATTTCTGTCATGACTGCTGTTATGTATTGTTTCTGTCGTGACTGCTGTTATGTATTGTTTCTGTCGTGACCGCTGTTATGTATTGTTTCTGTCATGACTGCTGTTATGTATTGTTTCTGTCATGATGCTGTTTTGTTTTGTTTCTGTCATGACCGCTATTATGTATTGTTTCTGTCATGACTGATCTTATGTCTTGTTTGTCATGACTGCTGTTATGTATTGTTTCTGTCATGATTGCTGTTATGTTTTGTTTCTGTCATGTCTGCTGTTATGTATTGTTTCTGTCATGACTGTTGTTATGTTTTGTTTCTGACATGACTGCTGTTATGTTTTGTTTCTGTCATGACCGTTGTTTTGTCTTGTTTCTGTCATGAATGCTATTATGTATTGTTTCTGTCGTGACTGCTGTTATGTATTGTTTCTGTCGTGACCGCTGTTATGTATTGTTTCTGTCATGACTGCTGTTATGTATTGTTTCTGTCATGATGCTGTTTTGTTTTGTTTCTGTCATGACCGCTATTATGTATTGTTTCTGTCATGACTGATCTTATGTCTTGTTTGTCATGACTGCTGTTATGTATTGTTTCTGTCATGACTGTTGTTATGTTTTGTTTCTGACATGACTGCTGTTATGTTTTGTTTCTGTCATGACCGTTGTTATGTCTTGTTTCTGTCATGAATGCTATTATGTCTTGTTTCTGTCATGTCTGCTGTTATATATTGTTTCTGTCATGACTGCTGCTATGTCTTGTTTCTATCATGACCGTTGTTATGTAGTGTTTCTGTCATGACTGCTGTTATGTCTTGTTTCTATCATGACCGTTGTTATGTCTTGTTTCTGTCATGACTGCTGTTATGTATTGTTTCTGTCATGACTGCTGTTATGTCTTGTTTCTGTCATGTCTGCTGTTATGTCTTGTTTCTGTCATGTCTGCTGTTATGTCTTGTTTCTGTCATGTCTGCTGTTATGCATTGTTTCTGTCATGATGTTATGTCTTGTTTCTATCATGACCGTTGTTATGTATTGTTTCTATCATGACCGTTGTTATGTATTATTTCTGTCATGACTGCTGTTATGTCTTGTTTCTGTCATGTCTGCTGTTATGTCTTGTTTCTGTCATGACTGCTGTTATGTATTGTTTCTGTCATGACTGCTGTTATGTCTTGTTTCTGTCATGTCTGCTGTTATGTATTGTTTCTGTCATGACTGCTGTTATATCTTGTTTCTATCATGACCGTTGTTATGTATTGTTTCTGTCATGACTGTTGTTATGTTTTGTTTCTGTCATGACTGCTGTTATGTATTATTTCTGTCATGACTGCTGTTATGTCTTGTTTCTGTCATGATGCTGTTATGTTTTGTTCCTGTCATGACTGCTGTTATGTCTTGTTCTTGTCATGACTGTTGTTATGTCTTGTTTCTGTCATGACTGCTGTTATGTTTTGTTTCTGTCATGATGTTATGTCTTGTTTCTGTCATGTCTGCAATTATGTATTGTTTCTGTCATGACTGTTGTTATGTTTTGTTTCTGTCATGACTGCTGTTATGTTTTGTTTCTGTCATGACCGTTGTTATGTCTTGTTTCTGTCATGAATGCTATTATGTCTTGTTTCTGTCATGACTGCTGTTATGTATTGTTTCTGTCATGTCTGCTGTTATGTATTGTTTCTGTCATGACTGCTATTATGTCTTGTTTCTATCATGACCGTTGTTATGTATTGTTTCTGTCATGTCTGCTGTTATGTCTTGTTTCTGTCATGTCTGCTGTTATGTATTGTTTCTGTCATGTCTGCTGTTATGTCTTGTTTCTGTCATGTCTGCTGTTATGTATTGTTTCTGTCATGATGTTATGTCTTGTTTCTATCATTACCGTTGTTATGTATTGTTTCTATCATGACCGTTGTTATGTATTGTTTCTGTCATGACTGCTGTTATGTCTTGTTTCTGTCATGTCTGCTGTTATGTCTTGTTTCTGTCATGTCTGCTGTTATGTCTTGTTTCTGTCATGATGTTATGTCTTGTTTCTGTCATGACTTCTGTTATGTATTGTTTCTGTCATGACTGCTGTTATGTCTTGTTTCTATCATGACCGTTGTTATGTCTTGTTTCTGTCATGACTGCTGTTATGTATTGTTTCTGTCATGACTGCTGTTATGTCTTGTTTCTGTCATGTCTGCTGTTATCTATTGTTTCTGTCATGACTGCTGTTATGTCTTGTTTCTATCATGACCGTTGTTATGTATTGTTTCTGTCATGACTGCTGTTATGTTTTGTCTCTGTCATGACTGTTGTTATGTATTGTTTCTGTCATGACTGCTGTTATGTCTTATTTCTATCATGACCGCTATTATGTATTGTTTCTGTCATGATGTTATGTCTTGTTTCTGTCATGACTGCTGTTATGTCTTGTTTCTGTCATGACTGCTGTTATGTTTTGTTTCTGTCATGATGTTATGTCTTGTTTCTGTCATGTCTGTTGTTATGTATTCTTTCTGTCATGACTGTTGTTATGTTTTGTTTCTGTCATGACTGCTGTTATGTTTTGTTTCTGTCATGACCGTTGTTATGTCTTGTTTCTGTCATGAATGCTATTATGTCTTGTTTCTGTCTTGACTGCTGTTATGTATTGTTTCTGTCATGTCTGCTGTTATGTATTGTTTCTGTCATGTCTGCTGTTATGTATTGTTTCTGTCATGACTGCTGTTATGTCTTGTTTCTATCATGACCATTATTATGTATTGTTTCTGTCATGACTGCTGTTATGTCTTGTTTCTATCATGACCATTGTTATGTATTGTTTCTGTCATGACTGCTGTTATGTATTGTTTCTGTCATGACTACTGTTATGTCTTGTTTCTGTCATGTCTGTTGTTATGTATTGTTTCTGTCATGACTGCTGTTATCTCTTGTTTCTGTCATGTCTGCTGTTATGTCTTGTTTCTGTCATGACTGCTGTTATGTATTGTTTCTGTCATGACTGCTGTTATGTATTGTTTCTGTCATGACTGCTGTTATGTCTTGTTTCTGTCATGACTGCTGTTATGTCTTGTTTCTGTCATGACTGTTGTTATGTCTTGTTTCTGTCATGTCTGCTGTTATGTATTGTTTCTGTCATGACTGCTGTTATGTCTTGTTTCTATCATGACCGTTGTTATGTTTTGTTTCTGTCATGATGCTGTTATGTCTTGTTTCTGTCGTGACCGCTGTTATGTATTGTTTCTGCCATGACTGCTGTTATGTCTTGTTTCTGTCATGACTGCTGTTATGTTCTGTTTCTGTCATCACTGCTGTTATGTCTTGTTTCTGTCATGACTGCTGTTATATCTTGTTTCTGCCATGACTGCTGTTATATCTTGTTTCTGTCATGATGCTGTTATGTTTTGTTCCTGTCATGACTGCTGTTATGTCTTTTTCTTGTCATGACTGTTGTTATGTTTTGCCTTCTGTCAAGACTGCTGTTATTTCTTGTGATCATGCCATGACTGCTGTCATGTCTTGTTTGTCATGATGCTGTTATGTATTGTTTCTGTCATGACTATTGTTATGTATTGTTTCTGTCATGTCTGCTGTTATGTCTTGTTTCTATCATGACCGTTGTTATGTATTGTTTCTGTCATGACTGCTGTTATGCCTTGTTTCTCTCATGATGTTATGTCTTGTTTCTGTCATGTCTGCTGTTATGTCTTGTTTCTATCATGACCGTTGTTATGTATTGTTTCTGTCATAACTGCTGTTATGTATTGTTTCTGTCATGATGCTGATATGTATTGTTTCTGTCATGATGCTGTTATGTATTGTTTCTGTCATGATGCTGTTATGTCTTGTTTCTGTCATGATGTTATGTCTTGTTTCTGTCATGACTGCTGTTATGTTTTTTTTTTCTGTCATGACTGCTGTCATGTCTTGTTTCTGTCATGACTGCTGTTATGCCTTGTTTCTCTCATGATGTTATGTCTTGTTTCTGTCGTGACTGCTGTTATGTTTTGTTTCTGTCATGACTGCTGTTATGTCTTGTTTCTGTCGTAACTCTTGTTATGTTTTGTTTCTGTCATGACTGATGTTATGTATTGTTTCTGTCATGACTGCTGTTATGCCTTGTTTCTCTCATGATGTTATGTCTTGTTTCTGTCATGTCTGCTGTTATGTCTTGTTTCTATCATGACCGTTATTATGTATTGTTTCTGTCATGACTTCTGTTATGCCTTGTTTCTCTCATGATGTTATGTCTTGTTTCTGTCATGACTGCTGTTATGTTTTGTTTCTATCATGACCGTTGTTATGTATTGTTTCTGTCATGACTGCTGTTATGCCTTGTTTCTCTCATGATGTTATGTCTTGTTTCTGTCATGTCTGCTGTTATGTCTTGTTTCTATCATGACCGTTGTTATGTATTGTTTCTGTCATGACTGCTGTTATGTATCGTTTCTGTCATGATGCTGTTATGTATTGTTTCTGTCATGATGCTGTTATGTCTTGTTTCTGTCATGATGTTATGTCTTGTTTCTGTCGTGACTGCTGTTATGTTTTTTTTCTGTCATGACTGCTGTCATGTCTTGTTTCTGTCATGACTGCTGTTATGCCTTGTTTCTCTCATGATGTTATGTCTTGTTTCTGTCGTGACTGCTGTTATGTTTTGTTTCTGTCATGACTGCTGTTATGTCTTGTTTCTGTCGTAACTGCTGTTATGTTTTGTTTCTGTCATGACTCCTGTCATGTCTTGTTTGTCACACAGGGATTTACCACGCTTCCCGATTGCTTAATTGGCCATGGGTTATTACATAACCTATAAAATATTTAGCAACCGGGAAGCGTGATATATTCCCGTGCTTCTATCATGAGTGGTGTTTTGCTTACTTTCTGTCATGACTGTTGTTATATGTTGTTTCTGTCATGACTGCTGTTATGTCTTGTTTCTGTCCTGTCCTTGAAGGGTATTTAGTCCTCTGTTGCTATTCCTATCTACTTTGCATTACGTACGTCAGTCTGCTATCAGATCTACTGTCCTGTTGGTCCTTACATGACAACAACGACAAAAGGCAAACATGACAATAACATGAACAAACAGACAGACAGGACAATGGAACTGTAATAGCTGAGAGGACAATCACGTCAACAACATAAAAAACACAACAGGACAACTGAACATTACAACAGTAGACAGAACGCTAGAGACATTACATCAGACATCACAACTGTTATAACAGTAGACAGAACGCTAGAGACATAACATCAGACATCACAACTGTTATAACAGTAGACAGAATGCTAGAGACATAACATCAGACAGGACAACTGTTATAACAGTAGACAGAACGCTAGAGACAATACATCAGTCAGGACAACTGTTATAATAGTAAACAGAACGCTACAGACAGGACAACTGTTACGTAGACAGAACGCTAGAGACATTACACCAGACAGGACAACTGTTATAACAGTAGTCAGAACGCTAGAGACATTACATCAGACAGGACAACTGTTATAACAGTAGACAGAACACTAGAGACATTACATCAGACAGGACAGCTGTTATAACAGTATTCAGAACGCTAGAGACATTACATCAGACAGGACAACTGTTATAACAGTAGACAGAACGCTAGATGAATAAGATCAGACAGGACAACTGTTATAACAGTAGACAGAACGCTAGAGACACTACATCAGACAGGACAAATGTTATAACAGTAGACAGAACTCTAAAGACATTACATCAGACAGGATAACTGTTAAAACTGTAGACAGAACGCTAGAGACATTTCATCAGACAGGACAACTAGCTGTTGTGACAGCAAACAAACGCTCTATATGGAGACATGCATGGAAGCAGACAGAACAATGACAGAAGGTAACATGAAAGGAAAAATGCGACGACAGCAGACAGAACGCTAGAGACATGACACCAAACAGAAACATAAAAGGACTTACATGACAGCAGACAGGAAGGCAAAACTGTGTCCAGGGATTAAAGACAGACTGACAGAACAGCAAACAGATTAGCAGGTAGACAAACATGAGTAAGACAGACATAACAGCACACAGGTAAGATGCCATATATATATGGTGACCAAAACACACTGGTCTTGACATGGTCACCATATCACTTTTTATATAGACATAACCCCAGACAGTGCATGGTTTGTAGATATATTCATTTTTGAAATTTGACGGCGGGTGCGGCTAGCCAACAAGGGTACGTCTTACCTCTAGCTTGCTAGGGGCCCGTCGATATTGTGAGTGTTGTTGAGATTGTCGTCAGGATCTTCTTTATCTCATTTGTTACTACATGTAGTATATTTGAATCTACTAAAATCTATCGAAAGAAACTTACAATCTAATATTTTCACTCCTGTGATTCTTACTCTGAAGTAGGTTTTACTGTTTTCTGTTTTCCTTGTGGTGCCATTTATGAAGTGGTCGTCTGCTTCTATCTTAATAGACAAATCGTTGGTAGTTTCACCACAGACAGGATGCTTCTTATGGTGTGGATCGCGATCAGATAGAGCTGTGTAAGTCTGAAAATTTACAAAAAATGATACAAAACTATTCTTATATAGATATCCATATCAATTACGTGATCAGTTTTGCCTATCGCTGATATTTTCTGAAGCTTTTTTTCTTTTATTTTTGGTCCGTTGATACTGCGGCGTATTAAAAAGAAACGATAACTTCCCTAAAGTAGACGAATTATATACCCCCCCCCCCCCCCCCCCCCCCCGCGGGACGTTTTCTCTTTGTAACGGATTCATTTATGACATAACACTGAAAGCTCCTGTCATACGGAATCTATATGTGAAATAGCAAAGCTCTATCCCTTAAAGTTTAAAAGTAGGTCAAAGGTCACGGTCAAGGTCAACACCACATACCCAAAATATAACTATAAGGTCAAAGTTCAAGGTCAAGGTCACTAGGTCATATGTCTTGGTATCAAAATGTAGTACTTATTATGGTGAATGTATGTATGAAATATGAAAGCTCTATCACTTATACTTGAGGAGTTATGTGCTTTAAGAACTTCTTAACCGGACGGATGGACAGACGGACAGGATGTTTCCTATATACCCACCAAGCTTCGTTTGCGGGGGTATAATAAAATGCCGACATGCTGAAATAACTTATGCAAAACATTGCACAAACAGGGAAAAGGTATAATGAACAAAACTGATTGGATTAAGATGAACTTGAATGGCTAAAAATTGCATGTAAAAACTGCAATATAGATGGCACACAATTTCACTTTTCAGACAAATATTGATCTTGTATGAAAATACGTGAAAATTGGTCATCGTTAAGGTATGGGGGATTTGCAGAGACAGTAAAAACGAAATATAACAATAATACCTTTTTAGGTTTGTTGCTGTCCCCTTCATATATCTCCAGATAGAACCCCGCCATGAAGTCCAGATCCTCAAGTTGTGCACACAGTTTATAATGGTCTACTGCATTGTCTCCCTTGAACTTGTACGTACACCCTCCCTCCCCTGGATCATCCCCTTTATACCGCAGAACGTATGAATTCTCATCATCAACGACAAATTCGTGAGAACCACAGGGATAGCTGGCATCTGGAACTGAAAGTGAAGAAATTCTTTACGTCAAACGAACAAGAGGCCCAAGTGGATCTACATCACTCACTAGAGCACTGTGCGCATATACACATGTATATTACTTATAGAAATTATCATCGGTCAGTTGGTGATAGATCTGTGAAAGGACCTTCATGTCGGAACTCAAAATGTAATAACCTAAAATGTAATAAACTGGATTCATTACATTATAGGTTATTACATTTTAGTTTGACCTTCCAAACCTAAAATGTAATAACAACCGAATTAATGTAATAAATTTTCAAGACGACCATAGACATATCAAACGTAAGATTTAAGTTTGGATGTTTGTTAACTTTGTCTATCCGTAGGTAACTCTGTGTATCCCCCCTTCTCAAAACCTCTTGCCTTTGGTGATGTTAAACTTGGTAGAATTCTGTTTCTGGAGCTACAAATTCTGATTGAGGGATCCAACTCGGCCCGAGGCCTCTGGCTATAGGAATCGTAAAATACTACATTTACACATAAGTGCTCTATACCCGCGCTTCGGGCCGATCTCGCTGAATCTTTACCCTAGCTCCATACCTGTCCTGTTTATAAATTTTTCTAGTTGCTTATTTCCCTTTCACTTTAAATACCGGCATCATCTATTTCATTTTTAATTTCAACATATTTTATTTTCAAAAGAAGAACTGGCGTTGGGCTCTATATATGTGAGTTTTTTCAGCATTATAATTGTCCTCTGCTTATATATGTCTTACCATCTCTCTTTTTGTTTTTCGTCATTATTTATAAAGCGCGGGTTTGTATAAAAAAAGGAGCGATGTATGTGAAATATTGTCCTAATAATGCATTTGAATAATGCAGCTGTCATCGTTGTTGGGTACCAATAACATTTCAAAGAATTTTATGCGCAAGTCTAAACGTTTTTCGGGAGTGTCTAGCTTTGCTGGAAAAGGGGAGGGAGGGGGCGGACAGGGGGTACCTCTCCTTCCCTCCCGCCCATTTTTCCCGCCTCCTTACCTCCACCCTCCTTCCTCCCCCTCCCTTTCGCCCTTCCCTCCCTTCCTCCTCCCCTCTCTTCCTCCCTTTCACTCTGTCCATCCCCTCAGATAGGCTCAGTTTTATAAGCTACGTCAAAATTGGAAATACACTGCTCTATATATAGTCCTTACTTTCTATGTCTACAGCGTTGACTGTAAAGATTAGAACAAACAAAACGACCAGTGTTATCATTTTAGAGGACTGCTGTCTGAGATGTGACGTCATCATGAGGTCATTATGTTCACCTGTAAAAAATAATAGAGAAAATTGCGTTATGCAAGCAGATTTTTAAAACATGCTGATAAATGATACTTCATTGCAAGTATTTTCTTCTGTGATAGTTTCCAGTTCATTAATGTATCAAACAATGTAGAGGCCAAAGTAGTTGAAGCTCATCCCTGTCACTTACACTCGATTTACAACGGGTAGCTCTGACTGAAAAAGTGGAAGGACGCAACATCCCAAAATTTCTAACAAGTAAGAGGAGAGGAAGATATTAAAAAAAAAAAATTGGGGCTTTCATGTTCTGTACAATTTTAACACTTCTGGTGCAATTCTAAATTTTAAGTACATGTACATGAATAAATGGATTTTTTTTTTTTTAGCAAAATATTGACTTATCAGAAAATGCTTTCTATACCCTCTATCATTAACAGGTACATGTAATAATATTCTATATAGTTTGAGTTAAATGTCTTCATGTACATTGATAAAGAAATATGTATAAAGGATGGATCAGAATAGCTAAATTATTCAGAAAGTCTATAAAGAACTGGCGAGCGGTAGGGAGCCAAAGAAAAATTTTGAAACTTGAGCGAAAAATTGTAGATTGATGGTACAAAATGTTGCTATCTTAAACAATATTAATGCATCATAAAATTTTGTGATTGAAAAGTGTGTGTGTGTGGGGGGGCACAAACATGGTTGTGCCCCCCCCTCCCTTCCCCACTTTTCAAAGTGGGGGATGTGCCCCCGCTCCCCCCCCCCCCTCCCTTCTCCTACGCCCTTGATTTAAGAAAATATGATCATGTTTATCGTGGACCATCCATGGTCAGTACCCTGCTGGATCCCCATCGGTGCATTGACCCGACCCTAAGGTACGTGACTCGATCTGCTGTGCACGAGCACTGATCCATAAATAGTTGACACCAGTTACGATGCTTTGTGCTGCTTTTACCTGCTAGATCTCTGGGTTTTTTACCCAAATCAGATTGATAATTAGATATTTCTTATTTACTCACAGTGGCGTAGCAGCATCCTCAATTTTCCCCCCAAAATAAGCATTTAAACGTTTTCTCTCAATTAGCTTTTGAATGGCTATTTTTGCTGGGTTGTTCCAAATCAGAGCATTATTGATGTTCCAAACCCAAAGTAAAAGTATTATGAAAAGCATCCAATTAATTTTCCACTAGCTACGCCACTGAGTCGTACAAGTTCAGTTCAAGGCCAGTGCATTCGCATTGAAAGTGCGTTAGTAAGCTTTACCTGTCTATTTTGAACTCGTTGTACAGGTATAAAATTTTGCTGGTGTAGCTGCACTAACAAGTAAAAAGTGACATGATCTTGTGATTGAGGACAAACGACTTGTAAAAAATTCGTTTCTAGAGAGTCAAGCATTAATTGGATTTTAAATTTCAATTTCCGCGAAAATAAAGTCCTACACCCCTGAGTAAGAAACTGACCTGGTTATGTGAAACATTAATACATTTAATTTATTAATTACTACGTAAAGAAGTTTCAAATAATGAATATACTGTTTTGATACTTACTATAAGATCTTAATGTATCACACAGGTATATATACTCGTATATTTATATATATTTTCTACATTCCTACCTGATCTATGAGTGTCGTGTGTATTTTCTGAATCGATGGTCTATTTGACCGCGTTATGATTACACGTGCGTAGTTGCTTTTTAACATTTCGATGATAGCTTATCTCTGTTGCGTAACACGTGATACACAAATGATATGTCTAAATCTACTTTATATGAATTTATTTTAGGCCTATCATATGGTCATTGTAATTTTAAAATTATATGATGGTAATTTATTCTGATCAAGAATAGACGTGTATTTGGAGAACACTTAAACAGAAAATTTTGTATCCATCCGTGCACCATATCATAACATGTGGTGAGCATTGCAAAATTTCTGTTTAAGTGTTCTCCGAATACACGTTTTTCTTGACCAGAATAGATTACCATCATATAATTGATGATAATGGCCGTATGATAGGCCTAAAGTAAATTCATATATAGAAGATTTAAAAAGTATTTACTCGGTTTGATCAAAGGGGATTCCCGTGGAACATATCATTTGCGTATCACGTGATACGCCACAGTGGCTTATGTTAACTAGGTTCCTATAATATATCAAGACGGCCTCTTGCTATATAAAACAACGAATGGTGAATGTTGTTATCAGGATTAAGTGTTCACAACACTCTATTTTAACTAGTTGAAATGGCTCTCAATACACTCAGAACGCTGCTTTATGAACAATATCCAGGGCCCGGTACCATAAACTAAGAATTTACTTAAGTCAAATACTCAAAATACGATAAGTAGCGCAAATAAGTGAAATTTTGAAATATCTAATTCATTCATCCTATTCTACTCTGAAAATAGAAAGAAATGTGTGAATATTTTCAAGACTTAACTTACATTATATCGAGACAAACAAATATTGAAATTTAGACGTAAGTCAATTCGTAGTTTATGGTGCCGTGTCCTTAACTCTGTCATTTTAAAAGATGGAACAAATCTCCGACAAGAAACAGCAGAACACAACAGCAGGTGAAGGTACAAACAAGACAATGTATGAAGCACAGGTACTCCAGATCGACATTGTACACACGTAATCCGGATAACTACACCATTTGCAACTAGCGTGGCAGGTGGCCGCCCAAAGTCGGCACCAATTGCCCATTGGTCTCGTTAGTTTATGTGTTGTCTTTTGTATTTGATGTTCTGGTGTCGTTTTTGGTGTATACGTACTTTGTCCCTTTTGCGCGTCTCTTGCTTTGCGTGCCATCTCTGTGTTTTCGCTTTGGGTGTGGGTGCTGCAACGGAGTCCTGTTGGAGACCCCTCCTTTCTTGTACATTTGTATAAAGATATATTGAGCTTCAACATCCAACTTGCAACAAGGTGATAGGCGGCACAGGCTTGCAATGTAATTATATAGATTTCAAAGTGAAGTAAAGCGGAATTGAAATCGGATCATGAATGCTTAGGAGATTCCGATATAGTTAAACATGTGATCCCGAAGAGCTGTAATTGATTTCTTAAAAGAGATATGCATGCAAATTGTCAGAAAAGAAGTATTTTCTGCTATAGAATTGCACGGATTGTTTTACACCATGCAGTGTCTTGATTTATCTTTTAGACGACACGATTTTGTAAGAATTTCTTCATCAATGAAGGTTGTCGAAATTACTATGGGTAATTACTGTGTGCCTCTTAATTATTGTGGATCTGTTAGTTGTCAAAGAAAATAACAAGAAAGAATGCAAAAATAACTAAAAAGATGAAAATCTGGATAATCAGTGCAATAAACCCTCCCGCTTGATATCAAATGTCTGAATTTCATAAAAGTAGTGTTCCTCCTCCTTGAAAATATGGGCAGACAAACATAGAAGATTTTACAGAAAAAAATTATAAAAATGAATACAGCTAATAGAATATCACAATATATGGCAATTAACTTTTGGCGTATCGTATCACCCCTAGAAAATAACACTGTGAAAATGAAAGTTTGCCGAGGTTACCATGGCTACTTCAAAACCTTTATTTATATCAGAGTAAGATTTCTTCTTAGGGGAAAATTTATGCCAAATTTGATTATGCTACTCACAAGAATCTGTATTTACACAAATACACACTGACATTTCCACACAAAAACAATAAAATGGTTTGGACACAGAACAAAACTTTATACCTCAATCTCTACATTTCTATTCTTATGTTGGCACCTACACATCTTTCTATACCTGTTATATATATACTGTATTAAAGAGCTGAAACTGAGGAGTACCTCCTTACTATGCCTGTTATATATACTGTATTAAAGAGCTGAAACTGAGGAGTACCTCCTTACTATGCCTGTTATATATACTGTATTAAAGAGCTGAAACTGAGGAGTACCTCCTTACTATGCCTGTTATATATACTGTATTAAAGAGCTGAAACTGAGGAGTACCTCCTTACTATGCCTGTTATATATACTGTATTAAAGAGCCGAAACTGAGGAATACCTCCTTACTATGCCTGTTATATATACTGTATTAAAGAGCTGAAACTGAGGAATACCTCCTTACTATGCCTGTTATATATACTGTATTAAAGAGCCGAAACTGAGGAATACCTCCTTACTATGCCTGTTATATATACTGTATTAAAGAGCTGAAACTGAGGAGTACCTCCTTACTATGCCTGTTATATATACTGTATTAAAGAGCTGAAACTGAGGAGTACCTCCTTACTATGCCTGTTATATATACTGTATTAAAGAGCCGAAACTGAGGAATACCTCCTTACTATGCCTGTTATATATACTGTATTAAAGAGCTGAAACTGAGGAGTACCCCCTTACTATGCCTGTTATATATACTGTATTAAAGAGCCGAAACTGAGGAATATCTCCTTACTATGCCTGTTATATATACTGTATTAAAGAGCTGAAACTGAGGAATACCTCCTTACTATGCCTGTTATATATACTGTATTAAAGAGCTGAAACTGAGGAGTACCTCCTTACTATGCCTGTTATATATACTGTATTAAAGAGCTGAAACTGAGGAGTACCTCCTTACTATGCCTGTTATATATACTGTATTAAAGAGCTGAACCTGAGGAGTACCTCCTTACTATGCCTGTTATATATACTGTATTAAAGAGCTGAAACTGAGGAGTACCTCCTTACTATGCCTGTTATATATACTGTATTAAAGAGCTGAAACTGAGGAGTACCTCCTTACTATGCCTGTTATATATACTGTACTAAAGAGCCGAAACTGAGGAGAACCTCCTTACTATGCCTGTTATATATACTGTATTAAAGAGCTGAAACTGAGGAATTAGGGGTTACCATGCGTGTGTTTTACAAAAACTGACAGGGTATCGGCGAATCCCCTGTCAGAAATTGAGTTTTACCGCGAGGCGTCAGCCGAGTGGTAAAACGGATATTTCTGACAGGGGATTCGCCGATACCCTGTCAGTTTTTGTAAAACATCAGTATGGTAACCCTTTTCTAATGCTTTGGTCAGTAAGAAGCTAGAAAACGTCTGCTTTTAACGACGTCGTCATAGCAACGCATAACGTCATAGCAGAAACTGCAGTGAAATGTGAATCCCCTTGCAGTTTTTTAATCGCTCAGCCAATCAGAATGCGCGTTACAAACGGAGTGCGTTAGAATACCTCCTTTCTATGCCTGTTATGTATACTGTACTAAAGAGCCGAAACTGAGGAGTACCTCCTTACTATGCCTGTTATATATACTGTATTAAAGAGCTGAAACTGAGGAATACCTCCTTTCTATGCCTGTTATGTATACTGTACTAAAGAGCCGAAACTGAGGAGTACCTCCTTACTATGCCTGTTATATATACTGTATTAAAGAGCTGAAACTGAGGAGTACCTCCTTACTATGCCTGTTATGTATACTGTATTAAAGAGCTGAAACTGAGGAGTACCTCCTTACTATGCCTGTTATATATACTGTATTAAAGAGCTGAAACTGAGGAGTACCTCCTTACTATGCCTGTTATGTATACTGTACTAAAGAGCCGAAACTGAGGAGTACCTCCTTACTATGCCTGTTATATATACTGTATTAAAGAGCTGAAACTGAGGAGTACCTCCTTACTATGCCTGTTATGTATAAATGTACTGTATTAAAGAGCCGAAACTGAGGAGTACCTCCTTACTATGCCTGTTATATATACTGTATTAAAGAGCTGAAACTGAGGAATACCTCCTTACTATGCCTGTTATATATATACTGTATTAAAGAGCTGAAACTGAGGAGTACCTCCTTACTATGCCTGTTATATATATACTGTATTAAAGAGCTGAAACTGAGGAATACCTCCTTACTATGCCTGTTATATATACTGTATTAAAGAGCTGAAACTGAGGAGTACCTCCTTACTATGCCTGTTATATATACTGTATTAAAGAGCTGAAACTGAGGAGTACCTCCTTACTATGCCTGTTATATACACTGTATTAAAGAGCTGAAACTGAGGAATACCTCCTTACTATGCCTGTTATATATACTGTATTAATGAGCTGAAACTGAGGAATACCTCCTTTCTATGCCTTATATATATACTGTATTAAAGAGCCGAAACTGAGGAGTACCTCCTTACTATGCCTGTTATATATACTGTATTAAAGAGCTGAAACTGAGGAATACCTCCTTTCTATGCCTGTTATATATACTGTATTAAAGACCTGAAACTGAGGAGTATTTCCTTACTATGCCTGTTATATATACTGTATTAAAGAGCCGAAACTGAGGAGTACCCCCTTACTATGCCTGTTATATATACTGTATTAAAGAGCTGAAACTGAGGAGTACCTCCTTACTATGCCTGTTATATATACTGTATTAAAGAGCTGAAACGGAGGAGTACCTCCTTACTATGCCTGTTATATATACTGTATTAAAGAGCTGTAACTGAGGAGTACCCCCTTACTATGCCTGTTATATATACTGTATTAAAGAGCTGAAACTGAGGAGTACCTCCTTACTATGCCTGTTATATATACTGTATTAAAGACCTGAAACTGAGGAATACCTCCTTACTATGCCTGTTATATATACTGTATTAAAGACCTGAAACTGAGGAATACCTCCTTACTATGCCTGTTATATATACTGTATTAAAGAGCTGAAACTGAGGAGTACCTCCTTACTATGCCTGTTATATATACTGTACTAAAGAGCCGAAACTGAGGAATACCTCCTTACTATGCCTGTTATATATACTGTATTAAAGAGCTGAAACTGAGGAGTACCTCCTTACTATGTCTGTTATATATACTGTATTAAAGAGCCGAAACTGAGGAATACCTCCTTACTATGCCTGTTATATATACTGTATTAAAGAGCTGAAACTGAGGAGTACCTCCTTACTATGCCTGTTATATATACTGTATTAAAGAGCCGAAACTGAGGAGTACCCCCTTACTATGCCTGTTATATATACTGTATTAAAGAGCCGAAACTGAGGAGTACCCCCTTACTATGCCTGTTATATATACTGTATTAAAGAGCTGAAACTGAGGAGTACCCCCTTACTATGCCTGTTATATATACTGTATTAAAGAGCTTAAACTGAGGAGTACCTCCTTACTATGCCTGTTATATATACTGTATTAAAGAGCCGAAACTGAGGAGTACCCCCTTACTATGCCTGTTATATATACTGTATTAAAGAGCTGAAACTGAGGAGTGACCCCTTACTATGCCTGTTATATAAACTGTATTAAAGAGCCGAAACTGAGGAGTACCTCCTTACTATGCCTGTTATATATACTGTATTAAAGAGCTGAAACTGAGGAATACCTCCTTACTATGCCTGTTATATATACTGTATTAAAGAGCTGAAACTGAGGAGTACCTCCTTACTATGCCTGTTATATATACTGTATTAAAGAGCTGAAACTGAGGAATACCTCCTTACTATGCCTGTTATATATACTGTATTAAAGAGCCGAAACTGAGGAGTACCTCCTTACTATGCCTGTTATATATACTGTATTAAAGAGCCGAAACTGAGGAGTACCCCCTTACTATGCCTGTTATATATACTGTATTAAAGAGCTGAAACTGAGGAGTACCCCCTTACTATGCCTGTTATACATACTGTATTAAAGAGCTGAAACTGAGGAGTACCTCCTTACTATGCCTGTTATATATACTGTATTAAAGAGCCGAAACTGAGGAATACCTCCTTACTATGCCTGTTATATATACTGTATTAAAGAGCTGAAACTGAGGAATACCTCCTTACTATGCCTGTTATGTATAAATGTACTGTATTAAAGAGCCAAAACTGAGGAGTACCTCCTTACTATGCCTGTTATATATACTGTATTAAAGAGCCGAAACTGAGGAGTACCTCCTTACTATGCCTGTTATATATACTGTATTAAAGAGCTGAAACTGAGGAATACCTCCTTACTATGCCTGTTATATATACTGTATTAAGGAGCTGAAACTGAGGAGTACCTCCTTACTATGCCTGTTATATATACTGTATTACAGAGCTGAAACTGAGGAGTACCCCCTTACTATGCCTGTTATATATACTGTATTAAAGAGCTGAAACTGAGGAGTACCTCCTTACTATGCCTGTTATATATACTGTATTAAAGAGCTGAAACTGAGGAGTACCTCCTTACTATGCCTGTTATATATACTGTATTACAGAGCTGAAACTGAGGAGTACCCCCTTACTATGCCTGTTATATATACTGTATTAAAGAGCTGAAACTGAGGAGTACCTCCTTACTATGCCTGTTATATATACTGTATTAAAGAGCCGAAACTGAGGAATACCTCCTTACTATGCCTGTTATATATACTGTATTACAGAGCTGAAACTGAGGAGTACCTCCTTACTATGCCTGTTATATATACTGTATTAAAGAGCTGAAACTGAGGAGTACCTCCTTACTATGCCTGTTATATATACTGTATTAAAGAGCTGAAACTGAGGAGTACCTCCTTACTATGCCTGTTATATATACTGTATTTAACATATCCAATGTACAAATGGAGATCTTGCTGACGTCTCGTCCATTTAAACAATGTTAAAATTATCTTGGTAATATTCCGTATTGTCTCGATAGTTTCCGTGGCTTGAGTGACTGTCGGCATGTTGACCGTTGATAATTGAAACCAAGTTTTATGTTGTATTAGGTATATTAAGGTAAAAATATGCCATGATTGTTATTATATAATACACTTGATATTTATTTGTACAACGGATACCTTAAGAGCTGAAACTGAGGAATCAGAATTTTAAAGACAATTTTCTTCGTTTTCCATTGTATAGTTATGTGGTAAGAAAGAAGGGGGGGGGGTCTCCAAAAGGACTTGGTTGCAGTACCCTTGGCAAAACGTCAAAACATCCAAATAAAAAAACACAGATCAGACAAGCGCTGAGTGACCCTACTCTGTCATTTTAATTTTTTTATGCCCCCATAATCGAAGATTCGGGGGCATATAGTTTTTGGTCTGTCCGTCCATCTGTTTGAATGGGAGGTGATAGGCCTTTCATATTTCACATGTCTATTCCTTGTGACAAGACCTTTCCATGGATACCAAAAGTTTTGACCTTGACCTTGGAGTTTGACCTACTTTTGAAAAACTTTAACCTTGGTCATAACTTTTGAATGGTAAGTGATTGGCCTTTCATATTTCACATGTGTATTCCTTCGATGGATACCAAACTTTTTGACCTTGTGGTTTGACCTACTTTTGAAAAACTTTATCCTTGGCCATAACTTTTGAATGGTAAGTGATAGGGCTCTCATATTTCACATGTCTATTCCTTGTGACAAGACCTTTCCATGGATACCAAAAGTTTTGACCTTGACATTGGAGTTTGACCTACTTTTGAAAAACTTTAACCTTGGTCATAACTTTTGAATGGTAAGTGATAGGCCTTTCATATTTCACATGTGTATTCCTTCGATGGATACCAAACTTTTTGACCTTGTGGTTTGACCTACTTTTGAAAAACTTTATCCTTGGCCATAACTTTTGAATTGTAAGTGATAGGGCTCTCATATTTCACATGTCTATTCCTTGTGACAAGACCTTTCCATGGATACCAAAATTTTGACTTTGTGACCTTGACCTTGGAGTTCGACCTACTTTTGAAAAACGTTAACCTTGGCTATAACTTTTGAATGGTGATAGGCCTTTCATACTTCACGTCTTTTCCTTGTGACAAGACCTTTCCATGGATTCCAAAATTTTTGACCTTGTGACCTTGGATATTGATCTACTATTGAAAAAACTTTAACCTTGGCCATAACTTTTGAATGGTAATTGATAGGGCTTTCATATTTCATGTCTATTCCTTGTGACAAGACCTTTCCATAGACACCAAATTTTTTTAACTTTGTGACCTTCACCTTGGAGTTTGACCCTTTTTTTGAAAACTTTAACCTTGGCCATAACTTTTGAATGGTAAATGATAGGGCTCTCATATTAAACATGTGTATTCCTTGTGACAAGACCTTATTATGGATACCAAAACTTTTGACCTTGGAGTTTGACCTACTTTTAAAAAACTTTAATCTTGGTAATAACCTTTGAATGGTAAGTGATAGAGCTTTCATATTTCACATGTATATTCCTTGTGACAAGATCTTTACATAGATACCAAAATTTTAGACCTCATGACCTTGACCTTGGAGATTGACCTACTTTTGAAAAACTTTAACCTTGGCCATAACTTTTGAATGGTAAGTGATATGGCTTTCGTATTTCACGTGTATTCCTTGTGAAAAAACCTTTCCATGGATACCAAAATTTTTACCTTATGACCTTGACCTTGTAATTGACCTACTTTTGAAAATCTTAACTTTTGCCATGACTTTTGAATGGTAAGTGATAGGGCTTTCATATTTCACATATGACTTTCTTTTGGCAAGACTTTTCCATGGATACCAAATTTGACCTTGGTACCTTGACCTGAAAATGTAAACTACTTTTCAGCTGTTTTACTGACAAAGATGCCAACGGGGGCATTCATGTTTCACAACACATGTTTTTTATTTCATTTAAGTGTGAGCCATTTTATCAAAATTTGTACAGACTTTTAGTCATGAAATTCATTGAACTTTCCAACAAATAAACCTTTTTTCCATGAACTTCAGGAGTCGACAAAGCGATTATGCAAGTTCAGTTCAGCTCTTGTATAAACTTGTCACACACTTTTGGCACAGTAGGTAACAAACTTTAAAATGAAAAGACAAAATATGTATGAAAAAATATCATCTTTATGTCAACAACATAAGTATATAAATAATCAACACTTTTGTTTCATAAATAGCGGTTAATTTTGGTTGAATGTCTAATCCACGACATAACCAGGTGGATAGTTCAGAACCACATTTGATGGACACTTAGGTTGTCTACAGCATTTTCCTGGTGCAGGTGGCTCCATTGTACACGTGCTGGGCAGTCCCTGCCAAGTCACACATCTGAAAACGAAGAGATTTAAGTAAATATATAAATTAGTTCATCATATCATTATATAAAATACAGTAAAACCTGCATCAGCAAGAAATTCTATGTACATGTAGTACTATACATCTTTGGACACCCAAAACTTCTACTCCTGTTGTGATATATTATAGGTCATAACTTAATGGGCAACCTTCATTCTTCAAATATGCATGTACATGTATATAATTATAAATGCATTAGATCTCATCCAATTACAACGAGTTTTACAAATGAACCTATATGTCTACCCTAAGAAAAGGTGCTCACATCTTTCTAAAAAACAGTCAATTTCATTGGATTAAATGTAAATAGCAGTATGACAAATAAAACAAGAATTTCATGGTAATTAAAACATGACCCATAAATGCAGATAAACATACTGTGGGTTTCTGATGATTGTTTAAATACCTCTTCTTTAAAAGAACAATGTTAATGAACTACAGTAAAAGACACTCAGACAGACTCACCTGTCGGAGCATGTGTAACGTCCTATAGTGGCATCTTGACATGTACACTTGTACTGACATGCATCATTCCACTGTTCGCCCTGGGCGTGGATGTCGCCCTTGTAGTAACAGAATCCTATAATAGATTTACATGTATACAACCAAAAATTAATGGCCAAGGTAAATTGGTTTTTCAGTTCCCATCCCATATGGCACGGTATCTGACGTAACATAATTGTGACGTCATCAAATTCTTTCGGAAGAAGCATAAAATTCAGGGAAAATGATGATTCTATAGGAATATCATAATTACGTCATAATGCATTGAAGCCAGATATCATCTCAAGATATAAGAAACTGCATACCAAAAAGACAGAATATATAGCTGACAGGGTAATTAATATTTTCTGTCACTAAATTTGGTTCATCATTCAAAATCCGAGATGTATCTCAATCATATACATGTATATATAGCTAGCTCAAAATCCTACAGGCATGAACAAATACAATTTTTCAAGATTGCAGAAAAGATATAAGTGCATGACTTGATGAATAAAATGTTACTGCTTTAAAGGGAATTAAATCAATTAAATTTTTTTTCTTCAATTAATTTGTCCATAAATTCAATTTTCATTATAAGTGATAAAAAATGCATTTTAAAAAGGCATGAATAGTATTAATATAATTTTGAAAGACTTCTTCCTCATAAAATAGTCAAGTAAAAAGAAGTTACTTTTTTTCCAGATATTTCCAGATGAACACCTTAAAATATGAAATCTCATTTGACTTTCATGATTAATTGACCCTTCCGATTGCGTGAAAAAAATGCAAAATTTCATGATGTCACAATGCTTTTACCTCGGACAAACAAGCTTTGAACCTCAGTCAAACATCGAAATTGCATTGTGACATCATGGAATTTCTCAATTTTTTTCCCGCGTTCGGAAGGGTCAATTATCTGAGTTCATACCCGTCTCATTTTTGTTCTGGCTGTTAGGGTTGTATGTATAGGGTCCACAGTCGGGTTTAGCACAGCATTCCCCTGGTTGTCTGACTAGAGTACATCCCTGTGGAAGTTTGGCATACTGAGGGCATCTAAAATAGAGAAAAATACTTTAATCCCATGATTCAATGTGCAAAATGGAGATTCCTTTCCTACATATATTCAAATCCACAACATGTAAAAGATAGTTAGAGCAGTTCATGTGGATTGTATCTATGGCATCACAGAATTCTGTGAAAATGCAACCTTCCCCCCCCCCACCCCTTCACACCTTAATTTTTTTGTAAAATCTCCCCTTCTACAACAATCAGCAAGAGTTTTATACTTATATTATTATTGATTATTCTAAAATAACTTTCATTGCTTTCTGAGAAGGTAACTATGAAGATAACATAAACCTAGCTCCCAATGTTTACTTACTGTACATATGATCACGACATGCACATTTTTGAACAATGTTTTTATTATAGCTTTCACACAAAAATTGTCAAGAAAATAATTTGTACATTATGGTTTTCCTACAAAAGCATAAAATAACTGCATATCATCCAAATTAAATGTTCTATTTTTCTTGATAATAATGAAGAATGAACAGAGATGGCCATTCAAAGAATATGATATACATGTATAACCTTTATTTCATAGATCATAATGACCAATTTTTTAAGTAATTGATCCTTCTGATTGCGGTAAAAAAATGCAAAATTTCATGACGTCACAATGCTTTTACCATGTGTTTACCTCGGACAAACAAGCTTTGCACCTCGGTCAAACATCGAAATTGCATTTTGACGTCATGAAATTTCTCAAAATTTTCCCGCATTCGGAAGGGTCCATTGATAAAACACAACTTACAGCTCTCTACACGTGTAGAATCCCCTGGCAGCATCGTCACACGTGCAGTTCAGTCGGCAGCCGTCCTTCCATGATTGACCTTGTTGATACACGTTGCCCTTATACACACAAGCACGTGCTGAAATGTATTTATAGTTAGTTTTAGCATGTCTTTTATTGTAATTTTAGGGGCTCAATGTATTTGGTAATTTTTCAAAATTTTAAAGTTTCAGGTATTCTTATCTTTGGAATTCCTTCCTTTGAATAAGGAGCACCGCCTGCAGGCGTATTATCTGAAGACGTACGCAGAATTTGGAATTTAGACCCGTGCATCTGACCAACCCGTCAGGCTAAAACAAACATTCTAATGCAAAGTCGATATAACATCGAATTTCAATGGATGTTTGCTCCTTAGTTACGGCAGTAAAACGAAAACATACTAGGCTTTGACCTGGCTAACATCACATTTCGCCTTATTTTCACAAAAATATTGATTGCATTAGAATGGGAATAACTAGATACTGACGTTATCTTTGCGGACGGTAAATGCTGATTTTACGGTGCAAACATCCGTTGTTCTGGCTCCGCTAATGCATTGCCAGAATCAGAACTTACCGTCCGCAAATGTATCGTCAGACGCTAGTTATTCCCTGATCAAATTTCAACAATGTTTTATTTTAAAAATACCATACCTGTTCCAGTGAAGCCTGTGGGCTGTACGCTTGACAGTTGACCTAAAATATTAGAAAATTTGAGGTTTTTTATTCTTTTGTTCTCTCTGTCTTAATAAAATGGCAAAATGAAGATATAAAAATGGAGATATATTTCTTGGCCAAAGCATACAAAATTTCCTACCATAAGGGAAAATTTCTGCAATGTCTTTAAAAACAATGTAATAGAAACAATGCAACTTTGCCTATAATCATGATAATCTAATAAGGCTGAAAATATTAAACATGTTAAAACTATGACAAATTTAAGAAACGTAGACATAAAATGTAAAGATGTTATGAGAACTTACAGTTCTGGTAATCACTGTGAGCCATAATGACAAATACATCACCAGATCCTGTGTTTGCTACGAGGGAAGAAAATATTACCATTTAAAACACAGAATGATATAAAAGTGTTTGATATATATTTTTTTTTAAGGTCTTGAAAAGACAGAATATTGTAAAATACAAAGTGGGATTAAATCATTTTCAATCATTAAGCAAAGAATATCATAGAATTTCAGTAATGCTACATCACAGAATGATATAAAATAATACATGCAGGTCATTTAATTCAAAATCACAGAGACCTATTAACTTGTTCTACCTTCAAATTCTTACTATTTCAAATTCTATATTTAAGGAAACACAGTCTCTCTCACATCTGCAGCTTAATATTCAATAATAAAATATTATGTCTTGTCGGCTCTGTGGTCATTCGTTGGGGTGTCGGGCCAGTGACTGAAAGGTTGTTGGTACGAGCCTCACTAGGTACATGAGTCGGCCAACATATACTCTTCTATTTTCTATGTTATCAACAGAAAAGTCCTTGTCTGTGTATTGTATACATGTGGTATTTAAAAAAAATCTTTTTTCTTCTTGAAATTATTCTCTCATAAACTAAGAGACTAACTAAGTTAGTCACCGAGAAACTAATCTTTCTTATTCTTTAGTGCAAGTTCTAAGTCAAAATAATGGCCATGAACAGTTTGAAAAATACATGCATGTCAGTGTCACAGATCAACAAAACAACGAACGGACGTACAACAAAGAAATCCTTCAAGTGTTAGAAATAATTTGAAGCAAAGAGATCCCCTCAAAATAGAGATACCGGTATTTCTTCCAGTCTTACTTTGGTCAAAGCGTCCGGCGTTAGCTCCGGTGCTGTACAGGAAGCTTGGTGATTGGCCGGCACTGGATTCGAACGGACAGCCGTTCTTGGTGGCCACCATAATCCATCCCGTGACGTCACAGTTTCCGTTATTACTGCTACTCATCAAGAACTGACGACCGTTGGCAGTGTCTCTGTGAAAGGGAAAATGAACAGTTTAAGATAGGAGTAGGTCAAGTTCAGCTTAATACATAATCCTTAACATTTTGGAGTGACGAGGCCTTCTGGTCAGATCTCATCCACACATTATATGTGTATCTACAATTGGTAGTAACATTGATAGGGATAAATTTAGCAAAACATGCATGTTAGGTGCTCTGTATTTGGTGATTTTTGTCCAGATGGTTGCTCAGAGTGCTACAGTAGAGTTGGAACATAACTAACAAAATCTTACTTAAATCAAGCTCATATAACCTGTATTGTTTGGAATTTAATTAAATTATCAATATACATGTATTGTATAAGAAAAATCATTCGCTCATACTTTCTATCGCGGTATTATACAAGTAAGCCTTTTCACATGGACAATTATTCGCGGATCCGCTACTGGTCTCATTGAGCTATGCCTTTGGTAACAATCACTGAGACAAACTTTCATGGTAGAAGGCTGAGCACAAAAGAAGCGAAAGATTATTTGGTCTTTTCGAAATGCAGAGTTACTTCCCATTTGTACAGGTATGTGACGTCAACGTATTATGAGTCATCAAATTCTATGGAAATAAGCATAAAATTCAGGGAAACGGTGCTACAATTGTGACGCTTTCAATGAAATTTTATGACCTCACAATGCTTTTTCGTCAGATACTTGCACAAAAATCGAACAAATTCCAGTATAATCAAAAAGACGGAATACACAGCGAATGATTCTACCTATAAAGAATATGACTTTAGATATCAGAAACACATACAAGGACTATCTACATGTACAATGTATATAACGGACAAATCAAAGAGCACAGTTGAAGAGGAATAAGGGATATAATGTGAAAACAGTAATACACTAGCATTCAATTTGACATGTTATTATAGAATTCTTTAAATAGCAAAATAGCTGTAACTGACAAGAGATTACGTTAGAGATGAGCAAGATTCTAATATGACATGTATGTTTACCCCATCAGGCTGAACAATCCTTTAGGTGCGTTCTTAATATCGGTGTAACTTGACGAGATGATTCTGTCGGGACTGAACCAGCTGTTCTTGGTCGTGCCACGAGCATCAAAGTCAATATATGCCTTCTGTTGTCCATTGTTATATACAGCCACTCTCACCTACGTAAAAAGTACTCTAGCATCAGTTGTGTCTTATAAACTGGTTAAAGTACTCAGCTTTGGTAATGAATCAGTGCATAGTCACGAATATAAATTCAGTGTCAGCTTTTCAAAACAATGCCAATTTCTTAAAATCTGGTCTAAGTACTTCGTTTTAGGTACTGAATCAGTACATAAACATGAATATAAAATCAATGTCAGCTTATCCACACAGAGCTGATTTTTTATCATTTGATCCAAGTACTTGATTTTAGGCACTGAATCAGTACATTGTCAGTATAAAATCAAATTATCAATACAGAGCTAGGCATAACCTTTTTACAGTATACCCAGTCAGTTGTTTATCAGTACAAGTTTTATTTCATCTACACAGAGCTGAGACAAGTGTTTACGTTTAGTGGTTACAATGTACCTTTGAAGTGGCCAGATAGGTACTGAGTCTTACTTATACATACACTATCAGTGCAATTTCAGTTCATGCATTACCACAGAGCTGTGACTAGTGGTTACAGAGGTCGGGTGCTTAGTGACCTTTGTTCTTGCTGGTTATGTGCTGGGCCTACTTCAGTACATGTCTTACCCTATCAACACAGAGCTGTGACCAGTGGTTAGAGAGGTCTGGTTTGTAGTGTCCTTTGTACTGGCTAGTTAGGTACTGGGCTTGTGGTATGTTTGCGTTCATTGTACCTGTTCCGCTCCAGAGTTGGTATAAGTCACCTGGTACTCCAGACACACCCTTCATCAGAATGCTATAACCTAAAACAAACAGAAAGTTTCTATTCAGCATTAAAGAAAACCTACTTAATTAAACTTACAGAGGACATCTCTAGAGATAACTTTAAGTGTACTGAATTTTCATATTTCAAACTTTGATGTGAAGACCATTGCAACTTTATTGCTGTGTTGGGTCTGTGTAAAGCATAGCACATATATTTCTTTTTTTAATACTCAAATTTTCAACCAAATTAAGAAATGCTTCAATACAATAAGATGTGCTCTAAAATCAAAGATGCTCTCCATCATGTTTCAATCAGAATTAGGGCCGAGTATTGTAGGTCAAATTTGTATTGCAAATATTTACATATGAACATTCATTTGTATAGAATTTACAGTGTGATTATAGGAGTATAACCGAAACGGCGTGATTTGAACTACGACATCATAGTCACTTGGATTGAATTGAAATATGCCGGTAAGTAGTAACAGAGCCTTAGCAACAGAGTTTTCAACGTCATTTAAGGATGCACACTACTTTGATTTTCGAACTTTCCGCACATCTAAGATACGGCGCCTAACGTAAGAACTATCCGTCCCATTTACAATTGTCTTTTAGCCTGAACCGCATGTACTGTACTAGTATAAACAATATCTATGTATATTCTTTGTAAAAATGATATGGCAAGACAGAAAAATTCCTGGATCCATTGTAGGTTAAAACAGTATAATCACACTTCAAAAGACAGTTATATTGCGATATTCGGAAAATTATTGCGATATATTGCAATATTTTGTAACATGATTTTCATTTTCCTACTTCAATTTTGCTTTCAGAATTCTATTTAAAAATTTGAAAATGTCTTCATTATATAATGATGGACATGCGCAGACAAATTTGGCAGTCCTCCTATAACATTTGAAGTCAACCATACATGCATGAATATCTGGTTGAAAGAAACTAAAATCCATCCAAATTCTGCTGGGACATCAGCAGACACTCCTAGACATGCAGACAGTACAATAAGTCATTAGGAAACTTAAACAGCATTTAAACTACCCTCACTAAATAAATAACAGGAAAGGCAAACGTCCGTGAATTTCAAGGCACCACGATGGTGTATGGTAAACAATCTGCCAATCATGTAAAGATACTTGTTAAGAATCGAGCTAACATGGTAAAGTCTTTCTTGCAAATTAGAATTTTTATACCAATGATTATTTACTTTTGCCCTTGACATGTGCAGTTTGTTGACATACATTTTTAAAGGTCAAACAAGCGTTAATGATTTATTTTTTGGAATCTATTAGGCTGGGTAGCAATTAGTGTGGACACTTCGTCGTGTTTAAAAGTGGCTAGCTTGAAAATGCTGTTATTGGACGAAACATGGAATGAGCATGATATAATTCATGACGTTGTAACTTAAACGTCATACATGTACCTTAAATGTGTGATATCATACCGACACAGACACAAGAATCACCTTTGGCAATTTAAATGACCCTATTGTTGTATTTTGAGTAGTAATTTGCATTTGCTCATAATTTTCAAAGAAACAACATAAAATTATGAAGAAAGAAAATATCGTTAAAAACCGGTTTTTGAAAATAAATACCGTTGTACATGTATGTATTGCGAAGCCTTGTATCGCAATATACCGGTGCCATGATAAAACCGCTCAGCCCTAATCAGGATCATCGAAGTCAGAGGATTTCCGATAAAATAAGAGTAATGGACATCCTGAACTCTACGTTACTTATATAGAAATAAGAAAGTATAGAATAAGACAGACACTTACCTTGAGGTGGGAGAACTTGCTGGTAAGATACTGAGCCACCAGAGGTGCCTGATCCAGATCCTGAAATCAAAATACATGTATCATACAATATCATTATCTGGACAATGCTGTGCGGAAAATTTTACTGTAAGTATTACTTTTTAGCTCGCCGGGATGAAAAAGTCCGGAGAGCTAATGCCATACCCTTGGCCTCGTTGTCGTCGTCCGTAGACAAAACTTTAACCTGGGCTATATCTCTTGAACTATAAGGGGTAGGGCTTTGATATTTCACATGTAGATATCTTGTGACCAGACCTTTCATTTGAGACCATGACCTTTGACCTAGTAACCTTGACCTTGGACTTTGACCTACTTTTCAAAAACTTTAACCTGGTTTCTGACAAAAACCTGTGTAGGCGAGCTATGTAATCTTTGATTACCCTATGTTTAAATGAATTTTTCTTCCTTCCTTCCTCCTCAAACCCTCCCTCCCCCTTTCTTCCCCCATAGCTCTCATAAAATTATTTTTTGCTTACCTCCACAGTATCCGCAATATTTAGCACAGTTATCTCGTGCCCAGGCCTCATACTGTCCAGTACAGGCGTATTTACCGTAGGCATCACAGTTGTTTTTCTTGTCGACACATACAGTTGTTGTTGGTGCCCCTGTGCTGCTGCTGCCAGAGTTTTGACCTAGTCAAATCAATTAATGAAAATCACTAGGCTTCAAAACATACTGAAGATCCGTTTGATAAATTCAGCAAAAATAAATAAGGTCAATGCAAATTCAGAGATTTAAAAATAAAAGCATTAAGACTTCAAATTTGATAGAATATAAAGAGTCCTCTTACACAATCCACAATACTTCATGCAATTGTCCATCGCCCAGCCTTTGTACACACCCTCACAGGCTGATTTACCATACTGAGCGCAGTTTGACTTCTTATCCTCGCAGGCAACTGGCTCTACGACGGACGACACTGTAAAAGTATAAAGAAAATGTAGTTACACTGTATAACTAAAAGTGCCCTACAGTGGACAAATTATAACACCCCCCCCCCCCCCCTGTGACCAGTTTTTTTACCAGTAGAGCTAAAAATGGCATCAAGCAAAGTTGACAAAATAACAATGATCAAGACAAACCAAATTAATTGTTAAGTCTTACTTTTAAAATTCATTTTTATTAATTAATTTAGCAATTAGTGTGTATGTTAAATAGGCCGCAGCATAAATGGTTTTTCACTTGTTTTGAACATTTTTTTATAAAACTTAGATAGTTACTATAATTAATCTATAATATAAGCCTCCTAAAGAGTCTTGATAATCCATAGTAAAAATTGTCTATCTATTATTACAATTATTACATAGAAACTTGAAAATAGACCATTTTACAAGTTTCACATATCACGGAGGCATTTTCATTAGTATTTTCTCTATTCACCAATATTGCGGGATAAGGTTAGATGCTATGTCCTTCATTGTAAGGAGCAGAGTAAACATAACAAAAGTAATCCGAGCAATCTTTAACAGATGTTTGCTCATGTCTTACCGCAGAATCCACAAGTCTTGTTACAGTTCTGTCTGGCCCATGGTTCATACTGGCCTACACAAGATGACCTATCATACATTCTACAGTTATCCAGGACGTCGTAACAGTTAGGGTCACGGTGGGGATGTGGGGTGGGCGTGAAGGGGGCAGGGGTAAAGTAGGACGGTGTCTGTGATGTGTCACATCTCACTTCCTGGCAACAGTCACCTGGTACGTCCACCATCCTACACACTGATGGAATCTTAGTGTACTGTGGACACCTACAAATGTATGTTATCATATACATGTATTATATGAATTTATTAATGCAGGGTATGAAGATAATTCTATATGCAAATGCAAGACGTATTCTAAGGATAAAACAAAAAAAAGTATTTCGATTTGAACCTTGCATGATTATCTTTTTTTTTGCACTTACTGTAGCATTAAAACTGCTTCATAATGCAAACTTATGAATATCTGTCACTGTATGAATGTTTCCTTGTACAAATTTAACTGCCTTAATCCAAACACAATATCACATTCCTGATCACTTATTATCTTGACATTGATATAAATACATGTATTGATTTTCATCCAAACACATAATATTGATTTTTAACTTTGCTTTACATTAGTACAGGCTAAAGTTTTGATCCAAACATACTCTATTCTGATTTCATCCAAACACATACATTTCTGAGTTCTTTTTACCTGGCTTGACATTGGTACAGGCCTTGGTTTTGATCGACACATGTACATGTGTAGTCACATCCATCATCCCATCTCTGACCTTGTCTGTATGTTACACCCTTGTACACACATACTCCTCCTGTAAAGTCATACATCATTGTTCATCATACTGTACATTTCTGCACTAAAACTGAATATAGTTACATGTACTTTGTGTGAAAGCAAGCCATACGCAATTAGTATATCTGAAATTCTATTCATATAAATATACAATATCATTACACTTTGAATATCAATTAAATTATGTTCAATGACGAAAGTTGCCCCTAAAAGTGAAAAAAAAAAATTCAAATACATGTATATATTTATTGCAAAACCTTTTACATTGTTTGTTGAATTTTTGGTAAATTGAATTGGCTTTCATTAAAATACAGAATACAATATGTCAATTTTTACAAACAATTCTTGGCAAAGTGACTTATCAAATGGATAATGTGATAAAACTTTGCTGCAATCACAAGATTTTTTCTAAGTTACTTTAGGAGAAATGCACCATATAACCACATCGAAGTATCCTTACCAGTAAACATCAGCAGTTCTCAACAAATCATCATGATTTTAAAATTTTGCTTACTGTATTCTTCTCTCTACTGTACCCATGTAAACATTTAAGATTTCTTCGCAAAGAACAACGTTCCATCCCCTCCTCAGGTCAAGTGCATTCACTGATTCAGTATCAAGCATGGACCTAGAGGGGGTTCTGGGGTCACCTGACTCTCCCTTGAATGCTAAATTTTCATGTGTTTACGAATGTGGTTATTTTAAATGGAAATACAGGAACACCCCCACTTCCCTTTTACAACTTGAATGTTTTAGTTAAAAGCTTTCTTTCTACATGCATTTTATAACAGGACTTGTGAGAAGTTTTAACAGCCAGGTTATAATAGTAAACAAATATTTATCAGTTTTGAAATCATGACTTTGAATGAATTAGTACATTTCAGAAATAAACATAATGAATTGATTTTTTCTCCTTGATTAGCCCAGACACTGTATCAAGTAGATCTACATATCCAGGAAACAAAGTACTTTAATTAAATAAATTGATACATGTATATTGGTTGTTTTTGGCATAACATACTTGAGTAATTTCCGAACATAGTGGCAGATCCAGGGTTGTAGTTTGGTTTGAAGCCAGTGAAGCCACCTCCATAACTTCCGTAGATGGGGTATTTAGATCCGGGCTGTAATGGGTTGACTACCTGCCCATCGGGTGTACGGCACATGGGCTGCTGGCAACAATTGTCCTGGCTTCGTACTAAGTAACATCCACTGGGCAGGGAGTTGTAGGTGGCACATCTAAAAAGAAATCATCCAATCAGAAGACAGATCTTAGTGGTATTGGGAAAAATTAAAAAAAAAAAATAGCCAATCAATAATCAGAAACAAAGAAATATGAGACATATGCGTAACCAACCAGTGAGTATGAATGCTACAAGAAAGGAACAAATTTAAATGAGAAAATGAAGATTTTACAATCTTGTATCTTGATGCCAAGAACTTAATCAAAGGTTATTGCACATATATAGGGCAAATATCATCGTTTATATGTGATTACTTATTTTCTTACTAAAACAAAAATAGAGTGTGCTATGACCAATATTTACATTGCTAGGTATAAAATATCCTGACATTAAGGGGTTTTTTTATTTAGATTAAGGCATTTACTGGTAAATATAACAATATTCATTAATTTTTCATTAAAATTTTGGCAAAGTTTAATTACTAATCTAATCAAATCAAACCAATGATACTGATATTAGAAGAAGGCAAATTTTCAGGTAGTTATATCAAGGCAACAATCTTCATGATTATACTAGTACTGTATGCTAAAGTACTTCAGTGTCTTGCATGGCAACAACTTTTATATATTAAAACTATGTAATTTGATTTAATCAGATTAGGCATTTGAAAATAAATATACACTGCATTTCAAAAATGACTGACCTAGGTTTACACTGGTAGTAGCCTGTACTGCCGTCTTTACACTCACAGCTAAAATCACAACCATCGTCCCATTTATCTCCCTGGTTATACAGCTTGTTCTTGTACACACACAGGCCTGAAATTATGGTTATTGTGCAAGTATCTACCTTACATATACATAACCCGATCAAAAGTTTAAATTGAGAACATGAAAAAAACATTTGATAATACATTACTTGATCTGTCTCCGGTGAATGACGTTAAGCTGGTGCCAGGTGTCACTGTCACAGGACTGGTTCCTGAGGTACCACCACCAACGGTGCCTATGATATGTGGTGATAACGTCGGTTGTCCCGGTGCGGGAGTAGGGGAGATTATCGGGCTTGGTGCATAGTTTCCGTAGTCGGGGCTCTTACATTTCAGGCTTGGGCAGCATTGTCCAGGAACGTTGACAAGAGAACAGAATTTGGGCAGTGGTGGATACTGAGCACATCTGTCAAAAAATTTATTGCAATATTTAAAAGTCTTAAAAGTCTTAAAACACTTTTTTTTCCCTTGTAGTAGAGTGATTTATTACCAATTTGTAATAAATAACATCATTTTCCATTGTATTTTTCATATTTGTATTATTGTATTCATAATACTTACTTGATGTACTATTTTTAGATCTTTAGGGGATTTCCCTATATGTATTACATTCCAATGTAGTCTATTTATATATATATATATAGGAAGTGGTGTGACATCAGAGGGGTCACATAGGTCATTTGTTATGTTAAAATGTATATCATTGGCCAATATGCTAATGATCCTTATTAGAACTTTTTCTATTGGTTATTACCTTTTTCCCTCCAACATTCAGTGGTCATTGTTTAATATACCCAGACAGACATGTTGATTTCCATCATACCTTGATTTCTTGATTAAGTACATTATTCCATATTCTACTGACTGTAAGTACTTTTTATTGTATTTTATTGATGTATGTGATATTTCTGAATTAATTAATTATCTATAAAATGTGTATTTTGATCTTTTATAAATTTTGGTAAATAATGTAAACACAATCAGCTGATCAGCCATTTTGGATCAGCCAGGTAACACATCAGACTTTTCCTATTTTTTATCTTTAGATTACTTTGCATGATTAGAGATTCATTATTGATAATTATCTTATCTAGGTTTTCCCATGCATTATATCTGTCTGATGTACCAAGGGTATAGATAGATCATCATGTATAGGATCTATTTGATCTTTGACAGCCTTGTATCACATACAGGTAATTATTATTGAATGTATTAATTATCATTTTGTGATGATCATAATTATGTGTGATATTTATCTATTTATGCATATATATTGTATGAAATTGGGGAATTCTATATTTTTCCTTGAATTGTCAGATTGTGTGAATTTCATATATTTTTGATATCATATGTTTACATTGTATTTATTATTGTTATTATGTATTTCAGGGCTACTTACTTATTCATGTTGTAATAAATTGAGAACCTGAGACCAGAGTTACTGTCCTATTTTGACCACTACAACACCCTGACCAGTTCATGTTGCAAAAATGAACAATTAGCAAGCTCTGATCCTATGATCACGAATAAAGGAGCTGTTAAGATAAGGCGTAAAATCAGCCCTGAAAAGTGGAATTTTGAAAATTGAAATTTCAAGAACCTTTTATGGTAAAATGTATACCTATACGGCATCCTATCAGAATATGAAGTTATTTTTTATCTGTTTTGTATAATATTGCTAATTTTGGGGTGAAAACTTATCTTTTTCTCATAGAAATCAATAGAAAACGGAAAAGTTTTATTGAACATTGTTCCCCCCGGATATACAGAAAGCCACTTTTACTGGAGATGTGTATCCATGATACAAATTTTTTGGCAAAGTGGGGTTTTGTATCTCCGGGGGGAACACTACCCCATAGACGAAAAACTAAAAATGGAAAGGGGGGTGCATTTTTTAAGAATCGGTCTTTTTGACCATTAAATATAGCACATTTGACTATTTTTCCTCTTTAATCCATCAAACATTGTGTACTCAATATGATTGAATGAAAGATACAAGAATAAGGAACGAAATAAGCAAGAGTGATGTTCATTTCTCCGTCAATGTGTATTTCGCGCTAAAAGGCTTACATTGTAGCCATTGAATGAAGAATAAGACCGTATTTTAAGTTCCGGATTTCATTACTTACCGATTAAAGGAGGTAGAACGTTCGAAATCTATTTCTGATACACAATGTAGACATATTTGATGTCTTTCAGCTTATATTTATCCATTTTAGACAACATATTCAAAAATGTATACGTTTTTTGTCGATATTATCGGATTTTCTATCCTAGCACCCCCTACCTCTTTCGACCTTAATTTTACAACCTTAAGAGTTCCTTAACATAATGTAAAACATGTAAAAGTTCTGCAAATACATTATATTTCAATAATGATTCATGTTTTTCTGTATACGATTCGCCATGCGTAAGAAATAGGTCACGAGATTCAGGGCTAAATACGGCCCTTAACTTAACAGCTCCTTTGATCTGTTCCGTATCCAACAAAAAGCCTTGTATCAAATTCAACATCTTAACCCAATGCAGAAAAAGTGCAGAAATCTTAGACTTTGAGAGATGAACAGACAGACTAACAGACAAAAGGAATGAGCAGAAATAGTCATGCAACTTCAGCTTTTCCATAGAGAACACATAAGTAAATAGTACATACTTAGTGGTACATTTGTACAATCCCTTAACTTCATCCTCACAGCTACACACGTAGTCACAAGCATCATCCCAGCTCTGACCTTGTCTGTATACCTGGTTCTTATACACACAGCCAACTGTAATCATATATGTATATGTAGTTTATAAACGCTTTAAAAATATCTGCGGCATAAAATTTGACCCTATTTTTTTGGAAAAAAACAGAGGAAGGGATGCTGAATATTACTTTTTAGAGTATGTTAACACTATACACATTTATTCAAATGGATGGCAGGTAATGGCAAGATTTATTTGTTAAATGGATACATCATAATAAGGATTATACATGCATGTATCTAAATTCGTTTTTTTTTTAATAAACAGTCTGAGAGTTATTTTCCATTCATACAGGTATGAGACGTAAAATAATTGGTGACATCGTCACATATTCTATGGACACCAGCATAAAATTCAGGGAAGTGATGCTACAAGTATGATATTTCTATAGAAATGAATTACATCACATTGCTTCTCCATCAAATATTGTTACAAATGAAATTAAAGATCACAATGACAGAATTATTACGTACCTCTGCTTCCAGTTACGCCTGGTAGATTTGACGTGGGTTTGGAACTTCCTGTAAAGATCTGATGGGTGCCGACAGGGAAAACGTGAATCAAGTCTGGTGCTAGGGTCGGTGAAGGTGTCGGGCCGGTGCTAGGTAAGACCGGTGTTAGTTGTTGGCCGTTAGGTGCGGTGCAGCTTGGAATTTCACAACAGGTGTCACTTGGGTCAGGAACCAGTTTACAGAAATTAGGAATAGCAGAGTAGGCCTTACATCTGAGAAAAAAAGTGAAGATGGATCAATGATGTATTCCTTGTAAATTTTTTTTATAAATAAACCTTTTCTCAAGTTTTTTTTATTTTTTCAAAAATTAAGCAGGCACAAGTAATAATACATGTATAAACAACATTTGTATTAGGAGTTGAACATGACCTGTATTTTTCTTATATCTAACTGCATATGTAAGGTAGCATTCACCTTACAATATTTTACTAATAATAAATAAGGTTGCTGTACAGCAATTTACAAGCCCTATCAGCTGTATAACATTACCTAGCCTAGCAAACATAATTATAAATATTGCTTGTACGTTATGAGTTTTAACTTATAATATATAAGGTTAATGAGCCCTATTGGCCCTATAATATTACCTAGCCTAGCAAACATAATTATTATTGGTTGTATGTCATGAGTTTTAACTAATAATATATCAAGGTTTACGAGTCCTATTGTCCATGTAACATTACCTAGCCTAGCAAACATAATTATCATTGCTTGTACGTTATGTGTTTTAACTAATAATGTATAAGGTATATGGCCCTATAATATTACCTAGCCTAGCAAACATAATTATTATTGCTTGTACATCTAATAATATATAAGGATGAAAGAGCCTATCGGCCATATAATATTACCTAGCCTGACAAACGTAATTATTATTGCTTGTACATTGTATGATTCAACTAATAATATATAACGTTAATGAGCCCTATTGGCCATATAATATTACCTAGCTTGACAAACGTAATTATTATTGCTTGGGTCAGAGCAGTAACAGTTGAAGTCACATCCATCCTGCCATTGCTGGCCCTTGGGGTAGTTATGTCCCTTGTACACACAGAAATCTAGCGACAAAATCTCAAATGAATATGACAATAATCCATTTTAAAGATAGGAGTAGCGACTTTTTAAAACCTAGTTTTTATACATGTTGGCATCAAACATGAAATCATTTGAACACACTATCTTTATGTGTCCAGATGTGATACAATGTTTTCTATTATAATGTAGAATTTTGTGATAACCAGGTCAAAATGAAAATTTTTTTAAATTTTGTTATATAAAATATCTGTCTGTTTGACTAGATTACAATGTACTGGCAAATAACTTATGACATACTTTCAGTGGAATAAATATTAAAATAATCTTGATATAGGAGTGTCTCCTGTACTTTCAATTTTGATTAATCAATTTTTAAGTATTAAATAAAAGAATACAAAATGTATATGGATTACTATTCAGTCTAAGGATAAATAAATCTACTTCAACATCATGGTGATATTTTGTCTTGAAAATGCTTCTCACGAATCTAGATCTTTAATGAGTATATATTGAACATGAAACAGAATGTAAGAATAAATATTAACAGGAAAAGAAAACAAAGCAGACATACCTTTAGCAGACTAAATATATGAGGACATGCATGCATAATCCTCCAAGTTAATGAGGGGACGCAAGATTTTTCTTGTAAAATCCATAAACTTGCAATCACTTGCATTACTCACTTTAAATTCATGGAGTTGGGGGGGGGGGGGGGGGTTAGTTAACTTTTAAAAGTTGGCTTTTTATATATCACAATCTGCAATATTTTCTTTTCAACAGAAAACAAATCTTATCTATCTGCAATATCTTCCTTTTGGCAGAAAAAAATCTTATCTATCTGCAATATCTTCTTTTTGGCAAAGAAAAATCTTGTCTATCTGCAATATCTTCTTTTTGGCAGAGAAAAAATCTTAGCTACCTGCAATATCTTCTTTTTGGCAGAAAAAAATCTTATCTGCAATATCTTCTTTTCAATAGAAAAAATCTTAGTCACAAAAAATCTGAATAAGTCCATACTTGGATTGATAACATTGGTTGTTGGTTGGAAAGTGAAACCTCCGGTTGTTCCAGGATTGAATGTGATTGGTGAACCAGTGGATGGTTTAGGTGTTGGTAGACCGGATCCCGGTGTTGGTGCGGGTGTGTTCGGGTTTATTCCTGTTACAGGGTTTGGTGGTGAGATGGTGGGTCCAGCTGTTACCGAGTGACTGGTGCCAGGGTTAGGGTTAAAGGTCAAACCTGGAGTTTTAGTGGTTGGCTGAAAATAGATATTTTTCTTAATCATTTTTTTCTTTACTTCTCAAAACCTAAAGTATGTAAAATTAATCCAAGATTTCTTAATAATTGTGAAGAACAATTGATGTCAAAACCTAACAATATAATAAATGCAAAGCAACGAAGCAAAAAAAAAAAATTATTTTTTGTGTTTTGGTCATCACAAACCTGGAATGGCCTTGGAGTTGGTGTGTTAATTGGTTTGACAGTTTGAACTCCAGTAAAACCAGTGCCGGGATTTGCAGTGATTATGAAAGGCTTTGGTGTTGTTGTCTAATGCAGCAATGACAAGCAAAAAGCAAAATAAGCTTTGGTTAAAGTTTCAAGCACTTTCAAACAGCAAAAATGTTTTGTACATGAATGACAAAGTAAAGACAAGTAAAGAAGTCAAACCTTACTTTTCATTATTTTCCATTATCAAGAAGCACAATAAAGTTTTACACAACTAATTGCAGAGAATGACAGAAATGAGTTTTTTTTTTCACCTGTCCGGGTTGTGGAGTTGGAGTAAAGGGTTGGGGAGTGGGAGAGTTTAGCCCCGGTTTAGGTGATGGTGTTGTGCCCGGTTGTGGTGCTGGGGTGTTTGGCCCTGCTGTTGGTGTAAATGGCCCTGGTGTTGGAGTATTTGGCCTAACTATTGGAGTATTTGGCCCTGGTGTTGTGCCTGGTTGTGGAGCTGGGGTGTTTGGCCCTGCTGTTGGTGTAAATGGCCCTGGTGTTGGAGTATTTGGCCTAACTATTGGAGTATTTTGTCCTGGTGTTGTGCCTGGTTGTGGTGCTGGGGTGTTTGGCCCTGGTGTTGGGGTATTTGGCCCAGCTGTTGGTCTTGTATTTGGAGTATTTTGCCCTGGTGTTGTGCCTGGTTGTGGTGCTGGGGTGTTTGGCCCTGGTGTTGGGGTATTAGGCCCAGCTGTTGGTCTTGTGTTTGGAGAATTTTGCCCTGGTGTTGTGCCTGGTTGTGGTGCTGGGGTGTTTGGCCCTGGTGTTGGGGTATTTGGCCCAGCTGTTGGTCTTGTATTTGGAGTATTTTGCCCTGGTGTTGTGCCTGGTTGTGGTGCTGGGGTGTTTGGCCCTGGTGTTGGGGTATTAGGACCAGGTGATTGTGTAGTGCTCTAGTGTAAAGCAAGCAAGTAGCCATTAAGATTTAAAGCATGATCTGCCTCCTTGAAAACGCAAACAGTGAGTTAGAAGTTTGACCTTCCTATTGGTTTATCTAATATGGTACACTTTGTAAAGCCTGGTCAGCAAATAAAACACAAAACTTAGAAGAAAGCTTAACATGCACAAAATGGCAAATAAAGCTTATTTCAGGCAAAGCATATTATAGGCATTGATTTTTATATAACATACAGCTGTAAAAAGCTTACATCATCTATATATACCAATAATGTAACGATAAAATGCTAAGACTTTCCTAGTCAAACATTGTAAGCCTACAGACTGGGGTGCAAAGTTACATTTCCTCATGATATACATGTACATTGTTATACATAGCCTGATTAAAATTTACAGGAGTTTAAGTTAATCTTGAAATTTGATGGGGTGATTAGAGTGACACAAAATTCTAAAACACAAGCTACATACTGATATGGTGCCCGGTGCCGGTGATTGGGTGGCAGGTGCTGGGGTGATGTTGGGACTCGGTGTTGGTACATAGGGAGTACAGACGGCTCGCTGGCAACAAGCGTCTTGTGGGTCCTTCTGGTAAGTACACTGAGGTGGCAGGTATGGATAGTGTGGACATCTAATATAGAAAATAATCTTCAGAAGTTATAATAAACAACCATTTATAATGTGGGAAATAAAATGAACTGAAGAATTTTCCTATTTTTTTAAGCCCAATTTTCATGTCCCCTTATAAAAAAGAATTACATTGGTCATACAAATAACAATTCAAATTTTTGCTAAAATCAAAAACTCAAACTTGTGAACTAATAACAGACAGACAATAGAAAATTTATGTACATTTCTTGATTATAATATTTCTCATCTTCGTTTCCACTGTGAATTGAATCATTTACAGTAAAACAATTAGACTGAATTTTAATACATGTTATATTAGGTCACCTCTGTTTTACCAATAGAAATTCTATAACTCAAGACCATGGAATGCAAAAAAAAAAAAAAAAAACAGACAGACATTCATCTTTGTATGATATCTACTCACCTGTCTGTACATCTGTACGTCCCCTGGCTTGCATCACACTTATCACCCGTATTGTAAGCTATGGACAGACAGACTTATACACAGACATTCATCCTTGTCTGATTTCTACTGACCTGTTTATACATCTGTACGTCCCCTGGCTGGCATCCATACACTAAAACTCATCACCCTTACTGTGCCATACACAGACATTTACACAGACAGACATTCATCTTTGTCTGATTTCTACTGACCTGTCTGTACATCTGTACGTCCCCTGGCTGGCATAACACTTATCACCCTTAATGTAAGCTATGGACAGACAGACATATACACAAACATTCATCTTTGTCTGATTTCTACTGACCTGTCTGTACGTCCCCTAGCTGGCATTACACTTATCATCCTTATTGTAAGCTATGGACAGACAGACATATACACAGACAGACATTCATCTTTGTCTGATTTCTACTGACTTGTCTGTACATCTGTACGTCCCCTGGCTAGCATCACACTTATCACCCTTATTGTAAGCTATGGACAGACAGACATATACACAGACAGACATTCATCTTTGTCTGACTTCTACTGACCTGTCTGTACATCTGTACGTCCCCTTGCTGGCATCCATACATTCACACTTGTAGTTACATCCATCGTCCCACTTGTCACCTTGATTGTAGGCAACACCCTTGTAAAGACACGCCTCTACAAAACCAAGACATAAAATAGAATTAAGTGTTTTTCAAAAAAAGTTCTAAAAAGTTCAGGTATGATCAATGAATAGGCATTGCTTTGTTTCACAAAGATACAGTACTTATGACAACTTACAGAATTCTCTGTAACTTCCTTCCTTTAATATCAGCTGTTTAAATTGTTTATTTTTTTTCTGATATCTTTTTAGTAAGCTAAATATAAATTAAGAAATGAAAATTTGATGGATGGTTTTAGCTTGTCAAGAAGATGAAGCAAATGAAATTTATGAAAATTCCGAAAAAGTTCATAGGGTTATATAATTTTGTAAAACCGGCCAAATATAGCTGATCTGTCTATAGGCATTTTGTAAAATTTAGAATAAAGCAGTCTTTTCATAAACCCTGTATGAACAAGTAAGAAGTACTTACTGCTCTGTTGTGAAAATCCAGGGTTGTAATTTCCACCAGAGTTGGGGTTGTTTCCTGTTCCGGTAAAGCTACCTGGGGGTATGGGGCTGGGGTAGATCAGGGGTGGGGTAGCTGTGGTTCCACCTACAGGATTGGGTGCATTAGTACCAGATGATGAGGTGGGTGGGGCAGGTGTGAAGACTTGAGTGTTACAATCAGGGGCTAGGCAGCACTGATCTGCAGGGTCAGTCTTAAGGACACACCCAGCTGGAACCTGAGGGTAAGTACGGCATCTGAAACGGCAAATTTTAAAATTAGTACATGGAATGTGATTTGATTGGTTAGTAAAAAAAAAATATTTTTTCAATACTGCAAGATATATATGTTTACATGTATGTGCAAGGACTGAAAGTTTTAAATATGTTTCAGATTTATAATTAGTTCACAATTGGTTAACATAAACATACACCAACAGTCAATGGTTCTCTATCCTGAATAGAGCTGCATACAATATACATACATGTATGAATGTGAATATTGCAAACCAAATATTAAATCTAGATTACAATGGTGCATTATCATGAATTTTCCCAGCCTTTGCAAATTTTTATCTCCTTTATATGCAAATGTATCATTGTCACAGCACATTAATATCACCAGGTGCAGCAAATTTTCTTGTCATCAGGAGAGCTTAACTACAATGTATGTCAAAGCTTTAAAATACTGCAGGCAATGGGTGTTTCTTCGGATTACTAAACACTTGAAATGCACTTCATATCCTTACCCAAAATTTAATAACCTCGTCCAAGTAGCTCCACCTGGTCAGATTTCTTGATAAATCAGTGTAAGAAAGATAACTCTTACCTCGGATGACAAGAGTAGTATCCTGTTGACACATCGTCACACTGGCACGTCTTATCACATCCGTCATTCCACGTCTGTCCCTGGGTGTAGAACACACCCTTATATACACAGTATCCTGGGGGAGGTACTGCCGTGGGCTGGGGAGAAGGTGTGACATAAGGATTAGGGGTTGGATTAGGGTTTGGATTTGGGTTTGGATTGGGGTTTGGTCCAGGAGATGGGGTGATTACTGGTGCTGGGGTGGGGACACCGTTAGGGAAGGGGGTGGGGTTAACAAAATCACAGTACGGCTTCTGACAGCATGGTTCTTGTGGATCCTGTACTAACACGCAGCGACTGTCCAGGTTGGGGAATGTCGAACACCTGATAATATACAAACACATACATTAAAAACAGACGTCAAAAAAACTGGAAAGTATATGGACATGCACATAACAAATGTATAATTAAGAAATGTAATGAATCAAATTTTCTTTTATTTCTCCTTTTTAAGACACCATAGACATGATGACACAACATAGGCAAGGACATTTTTTGTATCTAACACATAACATTGACATAAGATTAATAGAATCTTGCACTACATTTGAGTTCCGGATAGAAAAATATCAGTCAAGGGATCGATCAAGTCCCAATCAAGGCATTAGCCGTGATTGGGATGTTGATCCATCCCAACCGAGACTGATATTTTTCTATCAGGAACTAAAATGTGGTGCTTGATTATTTTTCTCGCACATTCAAAATTTCAAATTCTGCATGTTTACGCATCAGAATGACTGAACATCATGCTAAATGTACATGTATGTGCACGTTAAATAACCTACGTCAGGTTGTCTGTGATGTCACAGAGCAACAATCAATAGTGCCGGAACAAATTTTCCAGCATTGCAGAAAAGGGGAATCAGTCTATCCCATGTGCAAGAATAATGTCTCCTGACTCGTGTAACTACCAAGGCTCTATACAGCAGCTTTCAGTTTACTTGCTAAACAAACCATGACACAGACAATAATGTACCAAACTTACTTCTCTGTACATCTGTACTGTCCAGTCATGTCGTTTAGACACGTACAGGAATATTTACAGCCATCTTCCCATGTCTGTCCCTTCTGGTAAACCACACTCTTGTAGTAGCATCCTAAGCATAGAAATAATCAAAAATAAAGAAAGTCTGAAAATCTTAGGACTCGACTATATGGAGGAATCTATGCCTTGCCTTATGTTCCACAAGGAACAAAGAGGATATGTAAGGTCAGGTAAAATCTTTCAGTTCTTACTGGACAAAAAATCAAATATAAAAAAATGCAATGATCGCTGTGCGATATAAGTCCCCTACCGGCGGCATAAATTTATGACTTGCATCTCTGTTCATCAGTTCATCTTCTGCAACAACAGCCAAGAAAAGTCTGGGAAACTGAATTCACGAAATTTGCTAAGTCAAAGGGCCAGAACTCTTGTGAAAATTAGTCAATCTAAATTAAACTCAAATCTGCATCACACTATAATGTATTCACATACAAAAAATCAGCTCATTATCTGCAATAACAGGCATGAAAAAGTCCAGGAAACTAAAAATTTCATGAAATTTGCTAAGTCCAAGGGCCATAACTCTAGTAAAAATAGGCCAATGGAAACCAAACTCAAACTTGGTCTGTATCACACTGAGATGTATTCATTTACCAAAAATCAGTGCATTATTTGCAATAGAACCAAAGAAAAGTCCGGAAACTGAAATTTTCATAAAATTTGCTAAGTCCAAGGGCCATAACTCTTGTAAAAATAGGTGAATCTAAAGCAAACTCAAACTTGATCTGTATCCTATTGAGATATATCCACATACCAAAAATGAGTTCAATTTATCCAACAACAGCGGAAAAAAGTCCGGAAAACTGAAATTTTCATAAAATTTGCCAAGTCCAAGGGCCATAACTCTTGTAACCAGAAGTCTCTGATGAGACTGAAGCTCTCCTGGTTGATTTGTACATATACACTCAAGAGAATGAATGCTCGGCTTCACCTCGCCTAATACCACTTTTTTCATCGACCCAATATATTTCTGTATCCCCCCTGAAAACACTGTATAACAAACTTATCCCGCTGAATCGCTTTTGGTTTGTGTATCTTACGTCAACATATTTTAAAGCATTTTGGTGACGTCAAAAGCATTAAGGGTCTTAGTAGAAGCAGGATATCAAAATATCCTGTTAGTAAAATAATACAACATAATATTTGGTTCTTCTCGACCAATCAGATTGCAAGAAATTTGCCAGAGGCGGGATAAATGTATATATCAAGTTTTTTTTTATGAGAACCAACAAGCACATGCCAATGCATATTCATCAATTTCTAATTAATTTTTTCCATCAAAATTCAGAGCAAAAAATTTTTTTTTTCCAAAAAAAACCGGTGTCCCCCCCCCCCCCCCCCAAGAATATCAAATGGACCATGCCTTAGATTTCTCTAGAATGTGAGAGAATTACTAAAAACGTGTATATACAACATGTTTAACATACCATATGTATCAAAACTAAAATAACAGATGTTTTTATTTTTCAAATCAAAGCACTAAAGGTACTGAGTGCGAATAGCCAGAATAATATCACTTACAATGTATGACAAAATATTGTGTTTTCAAAGTTATATTTGTTCCTGAACACCTCTGTGGGCCAGTTTATGGACTTATAAAGACAGAACTAAAATGCAAATGCATAATGTTGTCGTAATGAATTGAAAGATGAAGTCTGACAGTGAACATGAAAATTAAATAACATCACATTAAATCTACCCCTCCCCACAAAAAAAATACAACAATCCAATATGACTATCGATTGATGATTCCATATACAAGGAAAGAAGTATATAAAAATATGATACATCCTAAACGGGAATGTTTTGATCTTTTATTTTTTTTCATAATTGTTAATATCATATTTCATGATGGAAATTCATAATTTTTCCGTCCTATACAAATTTTATTTTATGAAGAGGGGCAAAATAAGCCTACTTGAAGTTAGTTTTACGTTTCAATGATTCAACTTAATATCTTTATCGATAGCACCGTTTCATTTATATATTGTCCACTAAAACAGATAATCACCAGGTAATGGAAAGGGGTTTCCAACACACTGTGTTCATCTCAGTACATACAGATGCAATTTTTCATTAGGTCATGCATGTACATAACACGACAGCTTGATTCATATAGATGTAATTCATTGATTCAGACAGTGATCAGACTTTATACCGATCATGACGCTGACGCAGTCCCAAGGTACATGTAAACAGAGTAACATCGTTTATACATACTCAGTAGACGGGGCTCCCATGAGTGAAGAAATCAGGCAATCACTATGTGCTATTCGCACAAAAATGTGGGTCAAAGGTCAGTGATGGGGTCAAAGGTTAAAAATTTGGCTCCAAAAGATGAGCCTAAATCTCAAGGTTCATAGACATGCAATATATGACAGCTCTATTATCTTATACCCTTTCATCAGAATTTAGTTGAATGGAATGATATACTGACAGTCGGATGGATAGACAAACATATGAACAGACAGACCTACCACTATATGCCCTTTTATAAAATTAAGACTAAAGGCATAAATAACCTCTCATTTGAGCTGAAATAGTATTGCATAGGATACTCTATTATAAGAGATATTTCCTTCTTTCTTATACTGACCAGTGAAAATACTTAGATCAAGTAATCAGGCAGTTTCAGATTGAAATTAAACATAATAGGACATGTGGCCTACCGAGTGAAATTTTAAAAGTATCGGCCATTTTGTTCTAAAACCTAAAAGGGTTTTAGGCTATTTATTTAGTAAATGTAAAACAATGTAAATAGAATATTGAATGAAGAACATGAACTTTTAGGGCGATTAATGTGGTATTAATGTAGACAGAAGCTAATTATTAAAATATAATACAAAATATTTTTACATACCGGTATGAAATATTTGATCCTCTATAGAAAACATTTCTACCATATATCCCAGTTCAGAAAAATATTTCAAAATCTGCATGAGGTTGAAATGATGTTTTTGATTGGTCAAATTTTAAAAGGACAAAATGACTCGAGGTCCAATTGACAAAAAGGCCTGAAACATTAGTTTATTACCATTAATTTATGGCAGGAACAGGTATCATACCCAGATAGCTCAGTTGGTAAGAGCGTCTGCCCAGATAGCAGAAGGTCTCGGGTTCAATTCACGGTTCGGTCACATCTTTTCCTCTCCTGTTACAGAATTGGCACCAAACTAAATGACTCAAGGTGAAGCGGAGTTTAGTTTGAGGTTTCCAGTGCATGGAAACCTGAAAAATTGGTAGAGAGGAGTGTGGCAGGAACGGGCATCGTGCCCAGATAGCTCAGTTGGTAAGAGCGTCTGCCTTGATAGCAGAAGATCTCGGGTTCGATTCCCGGTACAGTCACATCTCTCCCTCTCCTGTTACAAATTCAACTTCTATAACTTACACAAGCACCTTTCATTTGGCAATGTGAAGGATGCATTATTGCTATTTTATTTGATAAAATGATCAATCTTTGTGATTCTGGTGTTTCCATTTATCAGAAAGCACAGCTCAAGTCCGTGATCACTTAGGACATTCTACTCTTGCAACAAAAAGTCTAACTACTCTCTCTAAAAATCTTACACCTTAAACAATTAAAAAATAAGTAAGAAATATATGCATTTTGATTGTTTGTTATCTTTCTTGCACTGTATAAACATAATAGAAAAGATTTTGAAGTTGATTGATTGATCAGAGGAAATTCCGAAACTATCCCCTAGCGTTTCTATAGGATTGAAGATAAAATCCTGGGTCAGGCCCCAAATAAAATATGAGAAAAACTAAATTACAGACTCATCTATGATAATATTGTCAAATGGCAATAAAGGAAAATTTTGGTAGAAGTTTTCCTGGGTTGAAATATATTTGTATGAGTCGGCTTTTACAAATGATTTTTTTTAGTATTTTATTTTAATTTTTTTTTAAATTTGATTAACACATAGTAGATATGCCAATAAGGCATCTCTTGTTATATTATCTTCTACTAAAACATGTGTCACTTGCTTTAATGTAAACATTATGAAAAATTTTATCAAACCACACAGTTTTACATCCCATTGGGGGTGGTACTCCAAGCAGTGGAGGAATTTATAAGAAGAAAGAAAGATGTAAGAGTTACCTCCCCCCTCTCCCCCCCCCAAAAAAAAGCTTACACAAGCACAATATTCCTTTCATTTGGCAATGTGAAGGATGCATTATTGCTATTTTATTTGATAAAATGATCAATCTTTGTGATTCTGGTGTTCCCATTTAAGTACAGAAAGCACAGCTCAAGTCTGTGATCACTTACGACATTCTAGTTACCTCCCCCTCTCCCTCCCCCCCCCAAAAAGCTTACACAAGCACAATATTCCTTTCATTTGGCAATGTGAAGGATGCATTATTGCTATTTTATTTGATAAAATGATCAATCTTTGTGATTCTGGTGTTCCCATTTAACAGAAAGCACAGCTCAAGTCTGTGATCACTTAGGACATTCTAGTTACTTCCCCCTCTCCCCCCCCCCCCCTCAAAAAAAAAACTTACACAAGCACAATATTCCTTTCATTTGGCAATGTGAAGGATGCATTATTGCTATTTTATTTGATAAAATGATCAATCTTTGTGATTCTGGTGTTCCCATTTAACAGAAAGCACAGCTCAAGTCTGTGATCACTTCGGACATTCTACTCTTGCAACAAAAATTCTCACTACTCTCCCCAAAAATCTTACACCTTAAACATGTTAAACAAATAAAAAATAAGTGAGAAATACATGCATTTTGACTATTTGATATCTTTCTTGCACTGTATAAACACTATAGAAAAGATTTTCATGTTGATTGATTGATCAGAGGAAATTCCGAAACTATCCCCTAGCGTTTCTATAGAATTGAAGATAAAATCCTGGGTCAGGTCCCAAATAAAATATGAGAAAAACTAAATTACAGACTCATCTATGATAATATTGTAAAATTGCAATATCTTTGTTTATTTATAGTTTCTGTCACTTATGTACTCTAAATGCATTTAGATAGGGTAGGAGAAAATAGCCATATACCCATTTTCCAGAATCCTAGGGAACAGGGACTGACGTAAACTACTGTAATGACATCTAAACTGCAAACCGATAATATTTTGGAATAAATAAATTAACTATTATCCATAAATTCTGGGAAATTAGCTATCATGAGATCACATGTAGTTTAATAGAGAGAAAACAACCACACCCATTTTCTAAGACCCTTGGGGTCAGAGACTCAAACAAAATATGAGGTGGACAACGAGATTACAGACCCATCATATTGCATAAAGAATTTAGTCTCCATTATTTATAGTGTCAGCGCTGTAAGCATAAGATTATATGGAATAATATAAAAGAAAATGGCCACACCCTTTTCCAAGACCCTGGGGGTCATTGGCTCAAACAAAATATCAGGTGCACAACTAGACTACAGACCCATCATATTGCAAAAAGAATTATGTCTCTATCATTAATAGTGAAAGAAGAGCTATCCGGACAAAATTACATAGAATTTAATGACCACGCCCATTTTCTAAGACCCTGGGAGTCAAGGACTGAAACTGAATGTCAGGTGCACAACTAGACCATGAACCAAGTAAAATACAAAAAGAATTAAGTTTCTATCTCTAACAGTTTCAGAGGAGTTGTCTGGACAAGAATTGTTTACGGACAGACGGACAGACAGACAGACGGACAGACGGACAGACAGACAGACTGACAGACGCCGGACGAAGGGTGATCGCATAAGCTCGACTGGTCTGAGACCAGTAGAGCTAAAAATAGGCCAATGGAAAGCAAACTCACACTTGATCTGTATCCCATTGAGATATATCCACATACCAAAAATGAGTTCAATTTATCCAACAACAGCGGAAAAAAAGTCCGGAAAACTGAAACTTTCATAAAATTTGCTAAGTCCAAGGGCCATAACTCTTGTAAAAATAGGTCAATCGAAAGCAAACTCAAACTTGATCTGTATCACATTGAGATATATCCACATACCAAAAATGAGTTCAATATATGCAACAACAGCGAAAAAAAGTCTGGAAAACTGAAAATGGGACAGACGGACAGACAGACAGACAGACAGACAGACGGACGGACGGACAGACAGACAGACCGAGAGGAAACTAAGAGTCCCCTTCTGCGTTGCCGGTAGGGGACTAATAAGAAATACCATCATTCCCCTCAGCTTTACTTAATTTTCTCAGAAATACATGTATCAGAAAATCTGCAGTAGTTGTGAATCATTCAATTGAAGAACTTAAGAAACACTATACTTTACCAGTTTTAGGTGCAGGTGTTGGGAAAGGTGTTGTAGGCTGGCCTGGCACAGGTGCTAAGGTAACACCAGGTGTGGGTGTTGGCATATTAGTGGGTACTGGTGCTACACCTGTAATTACACCTGGTTTAGGTGTCATAGGTGTGGGAATAAATCCAGGTGTAGGTGTGGGTCCTGAGGTGGGTTTGACAGGACACTTAGGCACCTCACAGCAGGACGGGTCCTTGGGGTCAGGTACTAGGGTGCAGTCAGCTGGTACGGAGGTGTACCTCGAACATCTGTAAAAATAGATATAGATCTATGTAAATTGATTTTTACATGCAAATAACAGACAAAGAATAAATGTCCCCTCGAGCAATTAACAGTTATATTCTTGTGAAATCAAATGATAAAGGCATAGAAATTTACCTAAGCTTCCTATATAGAAGAATACTTATTGAAAGATATAGTCAAACATATAACAGTAGCTTTATGTTTTCCATCCCCCATCCCCTTATTACTTATTTCAACAAAGTCAAAATCTATATATACTTAATGGTCTTCAACATTTTTGAGAAGAATGAAAATATAATATTCTACGTACAGCAAGACAGGAGTAATATATGAATCCAAATTTCAGTTGGTAATGATGTACAAGAAAAACAAATCTACAGTATTTATTCACCTTTCTTGGCATCTGTAGAATCCGACCTTAGCGTTCTCACATCTACATTTAGCGTTACAGCCATCATACCAAACTTGGTTCTGCTTGTAGTACTGGTTATTGTAGATACACACCTCTGTAAAAGAAAGTAACAGTAATGAAATCTAATAAATAATAATAAATCCAAATCTAAACATATACAAGACTTTTCCTTTACAGACATGTAGGGTTAAATTATTTTTTAAATCAACCTTTTTATCAAACCATCATCATTTTCTATGAGTAATAACATATGTGAAAATGAGCAAATAAAAAAAAATTTGCTGACAGCTAATATTGCTTTGATTATACATGTATGTATCTTATGATGAACTTGTAAATTTGTACTTTTGATTATCTATTTACATAACATGGCTATACATGTAGCATCAACATTTATCCTTCTGTCATTCAATAGCTTGGTGCTGTGACTGTATCATCTTATAATTAACGTAATAATGTCTATACAGTGAGGTTACTTTTGTGTTTTGTTTCAATCCTAAGTTTGGTGTTGGTGCGTGGTGCAATATTTTTATTAAATCTTAAGCTCAGTGTTGGTGCTATCAAAATACAAGTTTGGAAGTGTAAAAAAAAGCTGGAAAAACTTCAAGCTGCAATTTTAAAGTACATGTAATTGATTGAATCTTACCTCTCGGTTGTGGTGCTACAGTGGTGCCCGGGTTGGGGTTAGGATTAGGATTTGGTGCCGGCGTTTGACCATCTGGTCCTGGTGTAGGTGTTACTCCAATAGGTGGCACTAAAGTAGGCTATTGTAAAACATAAAATTCATAAAGTCATAACTCTTGTTATCCCTAAAAAGTCAAAGTAAAGAACTTTGACATATACATGAACATGTGCCCCATAAGAAGAAATTGTTGCCTAAGATCTAAAACGACCTTTGGTCAATATCAAGTCTCATGAAAATAACATTTCCTCAAAGTTTTCTATTGCTAAGTGAAAATCAGACAACTGCAAACATTGACAGACGGATGGAAAGACAGAAAGTCAGATGCTTGTTGAAGTGCATTGCTAAGCAGGCCACATAAAAACTCATTTTACCTATAAGTGTTACCAGGATTGGGTGATAGAGTAGGCTAGGGTGTGAGGTTAGGGTTTAGACAGTAAGGTTTCTGTCATTTTACCTGAGTGTTACCAGGATTGGGTGATAGAGTAGGCTGTGGTGTGGGTTTAGGATTTGGACAGTAAGGTTTCTGTCATTTTACCCGAGTGTTACCAGAATTGGGTGATAGAGTAGGCTGTGGTGTGGGTTTAGGATTTGGACAGTAAGGTTTCTGTCATTTTACCTGAGTGTTACCAGGACTGGGTGATAGAGTAGGCTGGGGTGTGGGGTTAGGGTTTGGACAGTAAGGTTTCTGTCATTTTACCTGAGTGTTACCTGGATTGGGTGATAGAGTAGGCTGGGGTGTGAGGTTAGGGTTTGGACAGTAAGGTTTCTGTCATTTTACCCGAGTGTTACCAGGATTGGGTGATAGAGTAGGCTGTGGTGTGGGGTAAGGATTTGGACAGTAAGGTTTCTGTCATTTTACCTGAGTGTTACCAGGATTGGGTGATAGAGTAGGCTGTGGTGTGGGGTTAGGGTTTGGACAGTAAGGTTTCTGTCATTTTACCTGAGTGTTACCAGGATTTGGTGATAGAGTAGGCTGTGGTGTGGGGTTAGGATTTGAACAGTAGGGTTTCTGTCATTTTACTTGAGTGTTACAAGGATTTTGTGATAGAGAAGGCTGGGGTGTGGGGTTAGGATTTGGACAGTAAGGTTTCTGTCATTTGACCTGAATGTTACAAGGATTTGGTGATAGAGTAGGCTGGGGTGTGGGTTTAGGATTTGGACAGTATGGTTTCTGTCATTTTACCTGAGTGTTACCAGGATTGGGTGATAGAGTAGGCTGTGGTGTGGGGTTAGGATTTGGACAGTAAGGTTTCTGTCATTTTACCTGAGTGTTACCAGGATTGGGTGATAGAGTAGGCTGTGGTGTGGGGTTAGGATTTAGACAGTAAGGTTTCTGTCATTCTACCTGAGTGTTACCAGGATTGGGTGATAGAGTAGGCTGTGGTGTGGGGTTAGGATTTGGACAGTAAGGTTTCTGTCATTTTACCTGAGTGTTACCAGGATTGGGTGATAGAGTAGGCTGTGGTGTGGGGTTAGGATTTGGACAGTAAGGTTTCTGGCAGCATTGATCCTGTGGATCCTGAATCATTGTACAATATGGTGGCATGGTTGGGAACTTGGCACACCTGTAAAATAAATAACAACAATGACAAAATTTGTGAATTGTAAATGCCATATTTTTGATAAACAGTTATTGTCTGAAACCCACACTTGGTCATGCAAGCTCTTCTCCAGTGGGTCATAAATTTTTGCTGGATAGCATTACAAAAATCGTAGGGGAGTACATGTCAGTGAATAAGCTATTTAAAGCCAATGTAAGTCATATTGTCTTGTAACGCTTATAATTAACAAAAATGAGCCACTGTCAACATTAATTAGAGCATCTTTTGTTGATAAAAATGTTAAATAGACCATGCCTTTGCTACCAATATCACATTCACTGACATGTACTTGCATAAGATTTTTGTAATGCTATCCAGCAAAATTTCTTCCATTATGACCCACGGGAGGTGAGCTTTCGTGAGAGAGCGTGGGTTCCGACAATGATAAACAGTAAGATATTGAGAACTTCATTTTGTCTGGTTTACATCATTATTAGACAAAGGGGTAGGGCCATGAGACCCCTAAATCGGCCCTCCATTTTTCTCTAGAACTAAATTTCATAAGAAATATTTGATATCTCTCATGAAAGTTCACTTTTAATGAAAATAAAAATATCACTAACCAAAGTGCGATTTGATTGTGATGATATCATGAAGTGACGTCATTTTGACATTATTAACAAAATATAGCAAAAATTGCTGGAAAATTTGTTTTTTGTGGAGGAATTTGATGTGGACGCATACATTAACTAAGATAAAACGTTTATGACAAAAAGATATACTGATAATCTTTTACATACAAATTTTTCATCATGCATGCGGCCATTGCTAATTTAATAGAAATATGTATTTTTTGCAGCAATTTTGTTGAATATTGCCAATGTTGGTGTTTTCAGAGGGCTTAAAGCTATTGATCAATGTATTGTCAAGAAAATATAGATTTATTATTCAGTAGAGAACACATCAAAGTGTCCAATCACAGTTGAAAATTCTATGAAGTGCAATGTTCAAAATAAGGGCCAATATCGGGCTTCGTAGTCCTATCTCTTTATGGCAAGTATAAGGTCTCTGATACTCCTACATCACTTAGACTACAAGAAATGGACATTCCTTGTAATCTACGCTACAATTATAGATATCGTTGTCATTAAAAAAAACCATTTTAGAATAGATTTTAATCGGCTCTTAATTCTATAATACTAATCTAAGTTTTGCTGACTCACTAAGAATTCACTAATTCAGTAAGCCGCCGTACTTTATGGACTTTTCAGAAATCACATACTAGTAGCCATGAAATGTAGGTCATTCAAGTTTTTTGTAAGATTCCAACATACAGTATATAGCCAGACAGAAAGGCAGGTACAAAATGTAAATCAAAGGACTGAAGGTCCTGAGAGATACTTCTTTTCAAAATTTATAGTCAGCAGATGAATGTTGAATCATTTTATTGTTTAGGTATAATGATGATTTTTTTTCATATAATAAAAATAAATAATTAATTTCTATGTGCTCAATGTGTTCTATATACAACACAAACTGTTTATAGTTACTAGAAGTGGTACACTTTAAATTACATTTTTTTCTCATGACTTAAACCTGGAGCAGTGTCTTTAATTAGTTAACCCATTTGGTTCTATAGAAACTAAAAAGACCATGTATGCATGTCTAAACTACTGGCAGTCTACTGAATATGTGATACCGGTAAAAGAGCGGTTGCACGTACCTAGTTCCAGCGTGACTTTAAGTTAATTATTACTGGTAATTTCCAAAAATTCTCATATCAATAACCAGAATTTCCTATTTCTTTCAACAAGATCGTGCTTTGTTTCTACTTTCGTTTCTCATCGTTTCGTCTTACAAGGAAGACAACTCTTATCAGAAGTAATATATAATTATGCCACCAACGTGCAGTGAAAGCAAGAAATGTATCGCTGATTTTTTGTGATGCATTTACTTTATATGAAATTGAATTTTTTTTCAAGAAGGACAATATTCTTGTTCTTGCATTTTGCATGTGTCATACAGCAAATTCTATAATTAGAAAAAGCACTATTTTTGGGGGTAGGTTGCAAAGCGGCGATATCTCAATTGAAGCAGTTACCGTAACAGTAAGAGACTTCCTGAAAGGAAGTATCTTAAAAACCTAAAGACTGATTTCTGGGAGTAAAATTACCTTGAAAGGAAAATTTAATACTATCAAATAATCAAAATTCATTACAGTATAATACATACTTCTCTGTGCATTGATAATGGCCTGTAGATGAGTCCAGACACGCACATTTATAGGAGCATCCGTCGTCCCACCTCTGTCCTTGGGTGTACGTCTTACCATTGTATACACATACATCTGTCAACATAGAAGATTTACATGCAACTTTGACAAACAAGTAAAATATTTCAGAATACAATTTTTTCAAATCATAAAATTATCTCGTATCTACCTCTTGTGGAAAGGATTCACTACAAGTAAGGTAATAGGGTACCAAAATTTCAAAAGATACCCTCACTAGTAAGATTTTTAATGGGTTTCAGTGTGTTACCTGCTACTGGTGGTAGTGATACGGTGAGAATTCAGTATTTTATGTACATTCTGACTTTCAATGGTGTCATACAGATATTTTAAGAATTGAGTTTGATTTAAATTGTCAGTACTTTAGTAGACAATGATCCTGTCACCACCTGAGTGAGATCTGGACTGTTGGGATTATTTAGGGATTTCAGTGTTTTACTTACTCCTAGTGGCAGGATTGATAGGAGTTCCAGGTGGTAAAGGTATATTCTGACCATCAATGGTTCCTACAGATCCTATCACCACCTGAGTGGGATCTGAACTGTTTGGATTATTTAGGGATTACAGTGTTATACTTACTCCTAGTGGCAGGATTGATTGGAGTTCCAGGTGGTAAAGGTATATTCTGACCATCAATGGTTCCTACAGATCCTATCACCACCTGAGTGGGATCTGAACTGTTTGGATTATTTAGGGATTACAGTGTTATACTTACTCCTAGTGGCAGGATTGATTGGAGTTCCAGGTGGTAAAGGTACATTCTGACCATCAATGGTTCCTACAGATCCTGTCACCACCTGAGTGGGATCTGGATTGTTGGGATTTACACACTGTGGGATCTGGCAGCACTGGTCATTCGGATCTGTCACCAAGGTACAACCCTTAGGCTGAGCTGGGTAAGTTGGACATCTAAAAAAATCAAATTGTGATGAATTGCTGAAGAATTTTAAGTATTTATGGACATTTTTAAAATAATTTGAGAACAAAAGAGTAATACTTTTATGCCTTTCTCTTACAGCAAAAAAAATTTTTTTTTCAAAACTCAGAAATTACTGGTAATTCTGAAGTTTTTAGACGAAGTTACAATCAATTTTGAATATTTCAGGCAGTTTTCCTAATCATCTCAATGATTTTTTCTTATTGTGACATACTCTTCTTTAATATTTTGTGGACAAAATTCTTCAAGTACATGTATATAACATGTGTATAATACACAGCCATCATCAGGGTACATACCTGTCGTTACATGTAACCTGTCTGTTAACAGCGTCCTCACACTTACAGATCTTACTACATCCATCCCTCCATGTCTGATCTTGTTTGTATGGAATTCCCTTGTACACACAGAAAGCTGCAAAATATATACAAAATCAGACCTGAAGTTTCGGAGCAACATGAGAACATATTTTTCCAATTCCAAAGGCAATAATTCCTCTAAAAATTGTTATAGCAGACCAATATTCGAAAATGACCTGTATCATCTTATAATACAGTTTAATTCCACATATCATTTGGATCCATTAAACCTTCAAGGAATAAATGCCCGTCAACTAAACCTGAATGACAACCGAGTACAACACTCTATGCCCCTCAATGAAATGGCTCAGCATAATTAGCTTTAAAGGACTCAAAAGGGTGGTACAGTCTACTCTCGATAAGTCGAACTTCAGGGGACCATCAGAAATAGTTCCGACTTATCAGGAATTCGACTTATTGAGTACATGATCAGCAATCGATTTTTCAAAAGACTTATTTCCCTTCTCTCTATTACAGTTCACAAACGTTCATCTTGTCCTCTTTTAATGACCAAGTTAGATTTCATGTTTGTATTTTCAACTCCATAGCAAGAGAGTATCAATTATAGGTCCACCGATCTCCTTATAATGACCTGGTTTTTGATTAAGAATTGAAATTAGAATTAATGTGGTTCGACTTATTGAGATAAATTTTAAATGTAAAATGATTTATGGAACCTAGTTCGACTTAACGAGAAGTTCGAGTTATCGGAATACAATTTATCAGAAGTATAATTGCATAGAAATCAATAGCAGCGGATTGGGACTTTTAAAAACAGTTTGAGTTAAGCGGAAATTTGAGTTAACCGAGTTTGAGTTAATGAGAGTAAACTGTATTATACTGGGTACTGATGCTTCATTGTCATTAGGTAGGTGCAGTAGGGAATTTAAAAAGATTAAGTTTATGATAATCTAGCAATAATTAAGTCAAACTTGCTCCATAACTATCGAAGACCAACCTGTGTACAGTGGACTCCACTTATTTGACTATCGCATAATCGGGTCATTCGTTTTATTGACTTAACTATCTCTGCACCAAACCATTTCCTATCTATTCTATGTTAAAATTTTGCCGTAATCGACTGGACTAAAACCAATATCCCGTTTATTTGACTCGAAAAATTTCTTAAACTTCAAAATTTCCAAGATAGATTTCACAAATTTGCCGTTTCTGACCATACGAAGTCAGGTAAAGTTGTTTCCCCGGCGTTAATTACCCGTAATTGGCTTCCGTACAACTTAATTGCCGCTGGCGGTGTGCGATCTTAATTAGCAGCACGTGTCAATCAGACAATTTACCTGGACTAATTGATCAAACAGCTGAGTGTATCAAGGAAGGACAAAGAGAAAAGAATATTTGCGTATGTCACACCAACATTGGACATGTTAGCACTGTCGGCAAATTAAAAGCGTGTTAATTTCGACGAAATTCGTGCGAGTTATCAAAGAGCAAGTGAATGTCATTGCGATGAAAATTACAGAAAAAGAAAAATCAAGATATCCGTCATGCATGTGACATTGTTTCAGGCCTTTGTGAAATAAATCGAAGTTACAAAAGTCGAAACGAAGCGTGAACAGGTCACTACGCGGCTCCAGAACGTACTTTTTTTTTTTTACATATGAGGACTTGAGAACGAAAGACGCGATTTAACGTGCAGCGTGTCAACTGAATGACCTTGCCACACGCCCCACCCTCCAGGGCGTGGAAGAGGACTTGATGTGCCGGAATGTGTTTATAGGATACAGACGCAAACGGATACGAACTCTGATATACATTTATTTTTTTATTCTTTCGAAAGCAATAATAACCACGTGTTATTCGGTCTTAATAATTGTAGTTAGCTTAGTTGTACATGCCTTGAATTTCAGTAAAGTTCTGAAACGAGGATGCGCAGTCTTCAACCCACTGGCCCGATGCCCGAGGCTAGTAGACACTTTGTCTTCGGGCCAGTGGTTGAAAAAAGTTTTCGTAAAGACTGCATGCGGTGAATTATAACGGTGGAATAATAGCTGGTCCTAGGGGAATGACGGTCTTAATTTGAGACGTAAACAGAGAAAGGGTCCTCCCCTCTTTTTATACGGGAGAATTTTCTCTACTCGATGTTCAACAAAGAAACAGAAATATTCCGCTCTCAAAAAAAAATTAAAAAAAAATTCAGAGTTCCGTGAGTTGATGTAACTTTCATGTTGTCAAAATGACGTCCGCTGGTGTCCTTTACTTTGGTTCTGCTACTTGTATACACCTGTACAGAAAATCAATAACTCTTCACAAAGGTTTAAATTGTCAAAATGACGCCCGTTGATGTCCTTTACTTTAGTTCACGTGGACAGAAAATCAATAACGTTAAACTGACCAGGGATTTAAATCCCATTGTTCGGAGAATAATAGACGTGACGGCCAGTACCTGCCTCAGGTTATACACGCTTATAGAGTACATATAGGGCGGTGCATGAATAACAAACGTCTTTCCTACAATTTTATCATTATTATTTTAATGTAGCAGACTTTTACTTCATTTTTTCGTTTTTTTTTTTTTCATGATTTTTTTATGATCAAATGCGGCATCGAGACGTATACATGTTTTAAAACACGTGAAAAGAAAGATAACTCTTACTGAAATTCAGCCCTTGTAATTCCCTATCTAACCGTGTACATCGATTTGGTACGTGAATTTGACGACCCGAGTAGTCACGGAAATTACCGAGTTGCTTATTCGAATATTCGGCTAATCGACTGGAATTGACTTGACAAATGGTCAACCCAAATAAGCGGATTCCACTGTATCAACTAAATATCTCTACCTCACACAGGAAAAAAATATGAAAACTGAAATATGCTTGTCATCAAGGAGCATAACTCCTCCAAAAATAGGTCAACCATGACTAAACTTGAACTTGCTCCAAGATCAAGCTGTGTATCAAATTTCCTCTGAATATCTAAGAAAAAAGTCTGGAAAACTGAAAAATGACAAACTGACAGAACAACTGACTGACTGACAGACAAACAGACAAAGAGGAAACTTAGTATCTCCAGCACTAATAATTACCTGGCACAGGTGTGACACTTGGTGCTTTGGTGGTAGGTTGACCAGGGATGGGGCTGGGTGTTATACTGGGTACTGGGGTAGGGTTGTTACAGTCAGGTTTCTTACAGCATGGGTTGGCTGGGTCATTAACCATCACACAGCTGGCAGGAAGGTTAGGGTATTTTGGACAGCTAAATGGAAAGAAAAATTAACTTAAAAACTGGTGACATAGAATTGATTATAACAAAATGTTTAAGGAAATCAATATGTTAGGAAAATAATATAACCAGATTCAGTATAAAGGACTATGTATGGTTTATATAGTAAAGTGGCCCCCTTTCAGGGCAAAATCTGAAGTTTTCACGAAGTAATGAATTTGTACCAATTTTTATTGTATAATGTACGCTACTTATGAAATGATCTATATTCTTTAATTTCCTTTCTCACTTTCATAGAATTTGGCCTTCAAAAATGGCATATTTTGCCAAATTTCTGGAAAAACGTCATTTTGGCGCTCATTTTCGACAAACCTCCTATTACAGTATAATCTGTGTAAACCGGCTTTCATTGGTTCCGGTTGAATCGGCCGGTTTCGGCAAGATCCGGTGTACAGAAAATCGATATATTTGACCCAAGTAAATCGAAATAATATTCACAAGAATGCTCACTGCTATACCTTTACTGATGAATAGAATAATTGATCATCATATCAATACAAAATACAAACAGATTTAATCATATATAAACAGAGATCAAACAGATTTCATATCATTGTCTACGTTTTGCGGAAAAATCTGTCAAGGATGAGTATGTAATGATTTGCATTTAACAATTTCATTCTCTTTTAAAATGCGTAAAGTCTGCAAATAAGGTAACATTCGGTCATTTTTACGGACGAACGCATACACAAGTACCGCTACATAGATAAGATACGTAAGTGGACGTTGGAGATTTAAATCTCAGGCGCAGAATGAGGAAAAAAGAATGTCAGAGAAAAATCAATCCTGTATTGTATCATTGCATTAATTGTCGGTCAACAGAAGAATTTTGTGCTTCTGGCTGGCAATGTACAGTAAGCTGTGATCCACTGGTTTAGATCTACGTAACAACGTAAATAGGAATAAAGAACTTTCAGATAGATTTAAAAACCAAAATGGGACACGAAGAATAATGCGCACAAGGACGTAGTGAGTTGACAATTTGATGGGCCATTTTTTATCAGAATGGGACACCGCACAGGGCGCGTGGCCTTCCCAATCACTGCAAGTTTTTATTATGTCACTAACAGTAGTTGCTCCGATGCCATACTTCTGTGACTTTTTGTACTTTTTAAGGATCGTCAATCAAAGATATTTTCTTCCAGTTTAATTCTTTTCTTTGTCTTTTATGAGATGGATATGCATTATCAACATTATTTCTTTTTCTCGGCGTAATCGCCATGATAAACATGTACACTGAATAGCTTTAAATTCTTTGTTATAAAAAAATACGTTGCCGTAGGTGTAATTACCGTTGACCAAATCACACCTGTGTAGATGTTTATATAAGGCCAGTATACAGGTGATCAATTAACCCTAATTAGTGTGATCGGTACCCTAATTGACGGCCGGAGTACGGAATAGACAAGATACGGAATACACAAAAGATTTTACTATTAAACGTTGCGGAGAATCGCTCGGGACCGTAAGAAAGAACCGATGTAGACAAGATTCCGGAATACAGAAGATCCGGTTTTCACAAAATATACTGTAGTTAGTATCAAGCGGGCTTCTGAACAACTTTTATATTTTGATATGTTGTTACTTTTATATGTTTCTAAGTGCATGCAAAAGGAAAAAGTTGTTCACGATCCCGCTCGATGTTACCTCAATGAAAAAAATAAAGAATTATGCTATTTTTCGTGGAAAATCGAAAAAATCACCGATTTTCATGATACTTATGCAAAATTTACAATGTCTTACAAATCGAGGAGTAGTTTTTGTAACTAGATTTCAAAAAATACAGATATTAAATTTACTAAAAATGACAACAAAATTTAATTTTGAAGAAGTCGATTTTAGGGGGCCACTTTACTATATAAACCATACATACTCCTTTTTATTAATTAATTCTTACAATGTTTGAAAATAACACAAAAGATGCTGCATACACACACATGTACAGGGTGTATTTAACTCATTACACGAGCATAATGTAGATTTGAAATCTAACTTTGAATTCATTAGGATTTCACAGTAGTTTCAATACTCATGAGGTTTATAATTAATGAATCAAGGCAAGGCCTTAATTCAGACAGACATTGATCATCTACTTTTGACCTCGTAAATCTTTATCTATATCTGTATATGTATTTTATGTTTAAGACTTAGGTACAAAGGCTGATTGATATGTTGTGAGCCTCGTATTGAAGAATTTGAATTTTATCAGACATTTTACATTATTTTTCTACATAATCCCCTTCAGAATCTATACACTTTTGCCATCTGTGTTTAAGGGCCTCAATACCACTTTTAAAGAATTCCTTATCTTGACTGGTCAGAAAGCCATCCACTGCAAGTATGATATCATCAGACTGAAAGTTGGTACCAGAAATAGCTGCTTTCAGTTTTGGGAATAGATGAAAGTCTGATGGAGCAAAATCAGGTGAATAAGGTGGATGCTCAATCAAATTAAAGCCACAATCATGAATGGCAGCCATGGCAGTGACATACTTGTGAACAGGAGCATTGTCCTGATGGAACAACACATCTTTAACTAGTGAGCTTTCCGCAGCGCTTAAGTTTAATTTTCCCGTAACTGTGTCAAAGGTGGCGCATAGTATATGCCATTGATTGTTTGTCCTTTTTGGAGATAATCTATCAGCAGAATACTTTCTGCATCCAAGAAAACCGATGCTCACAACATATCAATCAGCCCTTGTATCATATAACTTACATATCAGTACATGTATATTTGCCAGTCATTCCGTTTTCACATACACAGTTGTAATCACAGCCATCTCGCCATTTCTGTCCCTGAGCGTACGTCTTACCATTGTATACACACACATCTACGATTCAGGAAAGTTTAAAAATCATCAGATTGTCAATGGTATACAATGTATAAATGTATATACACATACTAGTAAACTACTCTAGAGAGACTGGAATGAACCATTGCATGTAGTAAAAGTGAACATGTCAACACTAATTCACACAAAGTACATGAATAATACTAGTTTAATATACAGTGTTTTACAGGGGGATACAGAAATATATTGGGTCGATGAAAAAAATTGTATTGGGTGAAGTGCAGGCCAGCCCAATACAATTTTTTTCATCGACCCCATATATTTTTGTATCCCCCCTGTAAAACACTGTATAACAAATTTACCCTGGCTTTTGGTTTGTGTAAGTTATGTCAACAGATTTTAAAGCTTCTCGGTGACGCCAACAGCATAAAGTGTCTTAGAAGAAGCAGGATATTAAAACCAGAAGTCTCTGACGAGACTGTAGCTCTCCTGGTTGTTTTTTTTTTCTAAAACATCAATTTCCTGTCTTTTTTTTAAACCAAAGACTATAGGGCCTGCTAACAAATTATAAGTGGCATGACAAAACAACATATCCATTAGACTGCAAGTAGAATATTCACTCATATAATTCATAATATCCAAGATATAGTATTTCAAAAAAGAATGCCACACCCATTTTCCAAGATCCTAGGGGCAAGGTGCTGCTAGCTCAAATGAACTATCAATGACACAACAAGACTACAGATCCATAATATTGCATAAAGAATGAAGTCTCCATCATTAATAGTTACAGAAGAGTAGAGAGCACAACTATATCGGAAAAAATTACCACACCCATTTTCTAAGACCCTTGGGGTCAGGGGCTCAAACAAAATATCAGACGCACATCTAGATCACAGACCCATCATATTGCAAAAAGAATTAAGTCTTCATCATTTATAGTGTCAGAGGAGTTGCGAGCACAAGATTACATAGAGTTATATAGGAAAAAATTACCACACCCATTTCTAAGACCCTGGGGGTCAGGGGCTCAAACAAAATATCAGGTGCACAACTAGACCACAGACCAATCATATTGCAAAAAGAACTAGGTCACCATCATTTATAGTGTCAGAGGAGATGCGAGCACAAGATTACATAGAGTTACATAGGAAAAAATGACCACACCCATTTTCTAAGACCCTGGGGGTCAGGGGCTCAAACAAAATATCAGATGCACAACTACACCACAGATCCATCATATTGCAAAAAGAATGAAGTCTCCATCATTTATAGTGTCGGAGGAGTTGCAAGCACAAGATTACATAGAGTTATATAGGGAAAAATGACCACACCCACTTCTAAGACCCTGGGGGTCAGGGGCTCAAACAAAATATCAGGTGCACAACTAGACCACAGACCCATCATATTGCAAAATGAATTAGGTCTCCATCATTTATAGTGTCAGAGGAGTTGCGAGCATAAGATTACATAAAGTTATATAGGAAAAAATGACCACACCCATTTTCCAAGACCCTGGGGGTCAGGGGCTCAAACAAAATATCAGGTGCACAACTACACCACAGATCCATCATATTGCAAAAAGAATGAAGTCTCCATCATTTATACTGTCAGAGGAGTTGCGCGCACAAGATTAGACCACAATTTTTTTCAGATGCACAACTAGACCACAGATACATCATATTGCAAAAAGAATTAAGTCACCATCATTTATAGTGTCAGAAGAGTTGCGAGCACAAGATTACATAGAGTTATATAGGAAAAAATGACCACACCCACTTCAAAGACCCTGGGGGTCAGGGGCTCAAACAAAATATCAGGTGCACAACTAGACCACAGACCAATCATATTGCAAAAAGAATTAGGTCACCATCATTTATAGTGTCAGAGGAGATGCGAGCACAAGATTACATAGAGTTACATAGGAAAAAATGACCACACCCATTTTCTAAGACCCTGGGGGTCAGGGGCTCAAACAAAATATCAGATGCACAACTACACCACAGATCCATCATATTGCAAAAAGAATGAAGTCTCCATCATTTATAGTGTCGGAGGAGTTGCAAGCACAAGATTACATAGAGTTATATAGGGAAAAATGACCACACCCACTTCTAAGACCCTGGGGGTCAGGGGCTCAAACAAAATATCAGGTGCACAACTAGACCACAGACCCATCATATTGCAAAATGAATTAGGTCTCCATCATTTATAGTGTCAGAGGAGTTGCGAGCATAAGATTACATAAAGTTATATAGGAAAAAATGACCACACCCATTTTCCAAGACCCTGGGGGTCAGGGGCTCAAACAAAATATCAGGTGCACAACTACACCACAGATCCATCATATTGCAAAAAGAATGAAGTCTCCATCATTTATACTGTCAGAGGAGTTGCGCGCACAAGATTACATAGAGTTATATAGGAAAAAATGACCACACCCATTTTCTAAGACCCTGGGGGTCAGGGACTCAAACAAAATATCAGGTGCACAACTAGACCACAGACCCATCATATTGCAAAAAGATTTAAGTCTCCATCATTTATAGTGTCAGAGGAGTTGCGAGCACAAGATTACATAGAATTTCATAACCACGCCCATTTTCTAAGACCCTGGGGGTCAGGGGCTAAAACCAAATGTCAGGTGCACAACTAGACCACATACCAAATAGGATGCAAAAAGAATTAACTTTCTATCACCAATGCTTTCAGAGGAGTTGCGAGCACAAGAATTGTTTACGGACGGACGGACGGACGGACGGACGGACAGACGGACAGACGGCCGGACGCCGGACGACGGGGTATCGCATAAGCTCGACTGGTCTGAGACCAGTAGAGCTAATAATATCCTGTCAGTGGCAGAATGCAACATAATATTTGGTTCTTGTCGACCAATCAGATTGCAAGAAATTAGCCAGAGGTGGGATAAAAATGTACGTGAGCATGCACATAACAGAGCAACATTACTGTGATGAAGAAAAAATTTACTAAACTCTTTAAAAGAAAATAGAAATTATATTGAAAATCAAATAAACAGAACAGCCAGTAATCTTTGCCCTGGTAGAGTGTTCATGATTTGATTTTTATTGACACCTCAATAATCTTGAAAACAAATAAGAATTGACTGCTCAATTTTGACAGTTTATTGGAGTGTGAAGTTTGGTTTGTCGCATCACAAATTGTGTAAAACCGCGTAGCGTAGCAAATTTACGCAAAAATTTGTGATGCGACAAACCAAACTTCATACTCCAATAAACTGTCAAAATTGAACAGTCAATTCTTATAATTTCCAAACCCAAATTTATCCCAAATTTCACAAATTTACCCAAGATACATGTACTTGAATAATACTATACTTATATAGACATGATAGAAAACAATAAACTTCATACTTACTAGTCACAGGTGTTGGTTGTGGGTTGGGTGTCACCTGACCTGGTACTAAGGTAGGCTGCACATTAGGAGATACAGTGGTCCCTGGAATCATGTTAGGTGGGTAGGTGTATCCAGGGTATGGAGTTGGCACCTGGAATGGATTGGGGGTCGGATTCTGTCCTGGATTAGGGTTTGGTGTCAGAGTTGGATTTGGGTTTGGATTGGGATTTGGAGACAAAGTTGGATTAGGGTTGGGATTGGGGTTGGGAGTCAGTGTGGGGTTTGGATTAGGGTTGGGATTGGGGTTCAATGTTGGGTTTGGATTAGGGTTCGGGTTCGGATTAGGATTCGGGCTAAGAGTTGGGACTGGAGTGGGTTTCTGTCCAGTGATAGATCCGGTGATTCCTTGTGTGGGATTAGGAACGTTGTCACATTTAGGTACTTTACAGCATGTAGGATCACTGGGGTCAGGAACCATAACACAGTTAGGAGCAATGTTGTTGTAGACTGGACACCTGCAAATATGACACATCGTCAAAAAAAAATTCACACATCTGAGAAGGGTCTGTTGCAGGTAAAAATAAAACATTTGCTTAATAATCTTTATACAGACAAATATAAGCAATTTACAAAACTTTCTTTTAGGTGCCTATATTAAAACAGCCTGAAAGAATTTTGGATTGCCCTGATACCCTTATTTTTGCAAGTATTAGAGAGGTTTAGAAACCATTACGTGTATGGGTACGTGTATGGGTATGGTACGTGTAGACACAATAACTGTGTATAACGTCATTATTTATTGCGCACGGGAAATCACTACAAGTGGTCAATAACGTGTAAATTGCGAGCTACACGTACGTACAAACGTATAGACATTTACTTTTATATAGCAGATGTATTTCATGAATACTTGTAACGAAAATACCTTATAAGTTTTAATTTTACATTTTATCTATATATCAGTCTCGTTTATGTTTGAATATATTTATTTTACGTCATCGCTGAGGGCACCAGTACATTTACATGTACTCGTCAATTTTTTAAACCTCTGCTATTTTTTACATGTAGATGTACTTGTAGATTACATGTACGCGTATCCGTACACGTTAGCCTTCTAAACCTCTCTACCTATCTTACTCAGATATTTGGAAGAGATCATTACATCTGTGACGTACCTGTCAGTGCACGTGTAGAACCCTGTCCTACCGTCCTGGCACACACATCTCTGTTTACATCCATCATCCCACTTCTGTCCTTGTGTGTATGATTTACCATTCATTACACATACATCTGTAATGGAATTTATTCATGTTTTCTTTACTAGATTTAAATATACTATATAATTAAAAATTAATTATAAAGAAAAACCTTTATTGAATACCATGTCTTAAAAACCATAGAGTAGACGATTTTCATATTACTGCAGTAGACTTGAATTTCATACAGGCCAAGACCCAACATAACAACATTTGACGCAACTTTTAATTGTGACGACGAGTCAGATATTTGACGTCATATTGAAAAATAATATAAGAAGTTGTGATGTCGGGTCTTGGAGTATATAAAATGCAAGTCTAGCAGTAATATGAAAATCATCTATTAAAATCATCTATTAATGAAGATATTTACTAATGGATGAATAGTACCTATAGTATCTTTAGATTTCTTAATAAGGATGCAGACACTTAAATGGACATCTTTTCTATAAAATCAAACAGATTTCCAAGATCTTAACTACATGTATTTTGAAAACAATCACACTCTACATGCATCTGGCTGTATTTGGTCTATAAGGTTTTCAATGTCATTCTCACATAATTTGCTTACTTTATTAAAATCATATTAGTATTTCTTCTTTTTCATCAACATTTTCATACTAGATCCTGAATAATTGACTGCATAATGACTTGCCTTTTTTAAATATACAATAATGATTCTGAATTTCTTTAACCAGAATTATATGATAGCTGTAAGTGCTTACTTCTTGGTTGAGGTTGGTTGGTTGGGGTTGGAGGTGTAGCTACAGGTGATGGTGTACTCAAGGGGTTGGGCACAGATGTGGTGCCTCCAGCTCCAGGGGTGGGGACTCTAGTACTTCCAGGGTTTGGCACCAATGTGACACTAGGGGCGGGGCTGTTAGGTGTGAGCGGCATGGGTGTGGGGGCCACTACGTTACAGGATACCTTCTTGCAGCACGGGTCGGCAGGGTCCTGAACCATGGTACAGTATGATGGAATAGCGGCGTATCGTGGACACCTGTACAATAAGTGAATGATATTTTAAAAAGAAGAGTCACTCTAATGTAAGAATTGTTATCTTTTGCCTAGCAAAAATACAGCAATCAAACCTCTGGAATCAGAAAAAAATCAAATATAATTGATTTTTCTGAAATATAGCAAGTGTTTTTATTCTCTTATGATATTTTTTTTTTTGTTTTCTCTCTCCTAGAGTACAATATCTAAAATGGATTCAATAATTGCAAAAGACACTGTTTTTCATGTGTACTAACATATGCTTACTTTTCAGTACATCTGTATTTGCCGTTCATTCCGTCGATACAGACACAGTTATACTGGCATCCGTCCGTCCACTTATCGTTGGTGTTGTACTGTCTGCCCTTGTATTCACATGTTCCTGTTGGAAGAAATATTGCAAACTATTTTTTCTTGAACCAATTTTTTTACAAAGACTCTTCTCTTTTGCAAGACAAGATTCAATTACGATTTATAGTGTATAAGCAAACAATTCGTAGCAAATATATTCTTTATCAAAGGCCAAAAGTACTGGTAGTAGTTAAGTACACACATCAAAGTGACGAGTGCTCAAGCTAAATAGTCACAAAAGCAAAATAAGTTAACATAGATTTAAAAATAAACTCCTCCCTGTAAGAAAGTTCAAGTGACTACCTAATGTGCATGTCATATATGTACTTCTGAAATGATGAATTGTATGAAATGAAAACAGATAATTTATAATCCTTGTTATATGAACAGTGCACACACCCTTCTTAATTCCTCGAAGTCTAATCTAACTTTAACTTACTTCAAGAACATAAAATACATACTAGTACTTACAATATGTGTTTTTAATCCCAACAATCACATGCAAGTATATGAAATTCCTTAAAATTGTAATTCATCTCTACAATATTCATACTTGAAAATCCATCTTACCTCTAAGTGAAGGTACTGGAGGGCTACCAAATATAACTCCAGTCTGTCCCGTGGGTACAGGTGATGGGTAGGCAGAAGGGAGGGGGGTATTATTCACCCCTGGCACTAGGGTGGGGTTAGGTCCGTTAGGATTAGGTGCCAGTGTATTCAGTGGGTTTGGTGTCTGCCCGCCTGGTCCTGGTGTGGGTGTTTGTCCATTAGGCCCGGTGCCAGGTGTGGGTGAGAGGGTGGGGTTGGGTGTGGGTACCACGTTACATGATGGTACTTGACAGCATGGATCGTTGGGGTCGGTGGTCATTGTACAGCCTGGTTTTTGACTGTATGTTGGACATCTGAAATTATCAATATGAAACCAAAGTTCAGTCATGAGAAGTTACAAGTTTCCAGTCTAAATATGCAGCAATAGATAGGACTCAACTAATTAAATATTATGTCTTGCATTTGTTCTGAATAATGATATAATAATAATCATTGAAAATAGAGACTCCATATATTTTAGCCTATTGACCTTTATCAAGTAATACAGGCTTGTTTGATGAAGGCATGACTGTATGCATTAGAACTTTGAATTCCATGCAAAATGAAAATAATCAAGAATTGTAAATTCTCTATCATGTGTAGTTCATACTTTATTAAGAGTTATCTTTCTTTGTCTGCAAATAGATTTATACAGGAGCTATGTTTGAACCATAGTTTAGAAATATGAAAAGCTAGTTTAGGTGACACATTTTTTTGTTTTGTGGGGAATGCTTTTGCTATTCATGTATACCTGTCAAAGCATGTGTATCTGTTATTGATAGCATCATCACAGCGACATTTCTGTGAGCATCCAATGTTCCAGGTCTGTCCTTGTTGGTAGGTTACTCCCTGGTACACACAGAAATCTGAAATGCCACAAAATTACAGAAAATCTGGAATGTCACAAAATTATGGAATCTTAACTCCAATGTGTTCTAAATCAGGCAGCATGTCCATGTATTTGTATTAGAATTGAACTGCAGGAGAATGGAAAAGAAAACAGATGTACTGACATAAGTCTTTTTTTCGGTCAGATCTTTCAGAATTTGTCTATAAAAGTAAAACATGTAACAACATTATAAGTTTAAATTATGGGGGATTCTATAATTTGACCAAAGAGGTTTTTCCTGTTGTAACAATATATATCTAAGGCAATCTAACTCCAAGTCTAGAAGATTTCTCCAAGTAACAGAATTAAAGATCTTAATTTTACAGGCTAACCTTTGCTGAAATCCAGAAAGAACAGACAATTAAAACACTTCCTAATCTTCTCTACTCATGTAAGTCAACTTTGAATTGTTCAATAAGAAATCTCACAGACTAGGGTCAACAATACTCTCCCTATATGTACAAACAGCAATCACTTCACATTTTCCTACACTAATGTCTTTCCAGGCTTACCTAAAGGTCCAGGTGTAGCTCCGGGTGTGGTATTTAGTGGGTTGGGTACCAATGTGCTTCCTGGGTTAGGGGGTTGTGGTGTCTGTATGCCTGGTACTAGGGTGGTTCCTGGTCCCTGGGGGTTAGGTGTAATGACTGGACCAGGGGTGGGGATAGGCTTATCAAAGTTACACACAGGGGTCTGACAACAGAAGTCTTTAGGATCCTGCTGCATCTTACAGTAAGGTGGCAGGGCAGGGTATGAGGGGCACCTGTTATAAGAAAGTTAAATATTTTATTGTGAAAGCTAAGAAATTATGTTGTCTTTATACATATACATTACAAATACTGATTGCAGATGCCAAGCCCAAGGCCAAAGGATCACTCCTTTACTTTTCAGAAAATCCATTCATTAAGTAGCCCAAATTTCAAATTTCAAACAAATTGTGATATAATGTTTACATTGCAACATCATAAATAGACTGAATTCCAATGTATACCATTTACAGCAAACTTGCTGTAACGACAGTGTTACCTACCTCTCAGTACACTGGTATTTTCCTGTTTTACCGTCTTCACATACACAGTTAAAATCACATCCATCCTGCCATCTCTGTCCTTGGCCGTACTGTACTCCCTTGTACATACAAACCTCTGGAAGGAGAAGATGTGACGTGAAAACTTCTGGTGAACAGCTACATGCATGTACACACACATATCTTTCTTTAAAGAATTGGTCCCCTTTGTGTGTTTTCTTTTCATGCATTTAGAATATATAATTTCACTACAGGATTTGCATATATGTAACAAACCTTACACAAAGAGTTGGTTGTTCTTTTTTGAAACTACTATACAATACTTTTATAGCATCTTGAGTTTTTGTATTGAGATAACTAAATTATATAAAGTTTTATCTTTCTAATGCTTTTATAAAAAAAAATGTCTTTTGAAAACTCAGATAAGCAAATCAACATTTCAATCTTAAAATATCAGAAGTGTAAATCTGAAAATAACTTACGAGGTAATGGAGGTGTGGGTTGTGGTTTAGCAGTGGTGCCACCAACTGGCTGAGGTGCAGGTGTTGTTACGGGCGTCGGCTGGGCGTATCCTGTGACCACGCCTACTGGAGCATTGGTAATGAGCTGAGGTGCATTAGTTTGTCCGTTTGGCTTGGGGCTTGGGGTGGGGTAACCGTTGACTCCTGGAATACACTGTGGTACCTTACAGCACTGTGGGTCCTTGGGGTCAGCCACTAAGATACAGCTGTTTGGCACGGATGGGTACTGACGACACCTACAGAAAAATAAGTTTAATTTCTTTATTTGTTACCTTTTTTTCTTGCATTACAAAAAATTCAGTTTAGTTTGAACAAATACAATCATATCAAGAGCAGATAGTTGGAAGTAAGTTTTTAATTCATTTCCATTAAAAATCAAGAAATTTTGTAGATTTAATAAAATCAAAGTGTTCCAAATCGTTAAATTTATGAACAACTTTTCAAACTTATTTTAATGCAACAGACATGTTTCATATGGTAAATCCTCATCAGTACGGACACAATGCATGATGACTTTTTGAAAAAATAATTTGTAATGTGTAAATCGTTATCAAATTAAATAAAAGAAATGGAGTTTTTTTTCTTATTTCTTGGGAAAACACTGACTTTTATAGAAATTATGCCAACAGCATAATTTTGATACAGAATAACGTGTGAATACATAATAATAGATGTCCACTAGACTTTCTTCAGAATACATGTCACAGTCTTTGAATCCATTAGTGCAGAGAAAATTTTGTCTCTGGATTATAAATAATATACAGACAGATAGAAGAAATTATAAAAGAGTTGATACATGTACATTTAAATTTGAAGAAATTACACATGTGATAACACACCTGTCCACACATCTGTAGAATCCAGATTTACCGTCCTCGCACACACACGTTTTAGCACATCCATCATACCACTGCTGACCTTGAGTGTAGATCTTTCCCTTCATTACACATACATCTGTTAGAAGTAGTAGGAACATGTAAACACTTAAAAATGTATGAACGGCAGAATTAGGAAATGAAGATATTTCAACTCTATTTAAGCTATTGCAAGATTAAACTTTGCTTCAATGAGCCTTGAGGCACACTATATCTGTACATACTGTATACATGGAATCATTCGCGATGTATTAATCTTCGCTACTTTTGCAGTCATCTTTGTACCGTGAAAGTTTGTCTCAGTGAATTTGAATTCCACGTGCATAACTCAATACTAGTAAGAGTGGGTCCGTGAATCATTGTCCATGCGAAATGGTTTACTTTCATATAACCGGAAACCAAAGAACCAGTGAATGATTCTACTTATACAGCAATTAGAAATGATTCAATTCTATAAAGAAATCACTATACACTCAGGACTTTGCTTCTTCCTAAGACTTCAAAATAAAAGAAAATCACAAAATCTGTTTTTAAAACACCTGACTTTCTCCTTGCTTTAAAGCTACACATGTACATACATGTGGGATTTGGTATGCTTCTTGAATTCCAAATTCGCAGAAAATTTATTCATCTTTGGAGTTTTGCCCCTAAAATTAATAAAAAAATTTTAAATCTCAACATTCTACCAATTAATTTTACTAACTTTTAGGTTGAGGAGCTGGTGTGAGTTGAGGGTTGGGATTAGCTGTGTTGGGATTTGGTACCAGGGTGGGATTGGGATTTGGTGTTGATTGTAATCCAGGTCTGAGTGTAGGTCCAGTGCCTCCTACAGGTGGCGTTAGTGTGCTTCCTACATTAGGTGTGATCATTGGTCCAGGTGCCTTGGTGGTGCCCGATGGGTTGGGATTGGGGTTTGGCGTCATGTAGGGGTTTGGTGTGGGCTGACAGAATGGCTTCTTACAACACTGGTCGTTTGGATCGGGGGTCAGTGAGCAGTACGTGGGAAGGTTCAGGTACTCTCCACAACTGTTTGAATAGAAACATTATACGAATAGTTGTACAGCTTTTTGAAAGAGCATAGGTACTTCATTTTTCAACAATTTTTTTTTTTAATATTGAGAACTGCAGTCTATGACTTTTGCGTCATGTATTTGAATCCAAGAATGCAATTCTCTCATACTGCAGAAAAGGAAATACTAGGACATTCTTAACTGTACAGAGCTTCGAAATCAAATCATGTTTTATTTAGATGAGAATGAAAAAGTTCAAGTCTAAGAAATAGTCAATTTGTTTGTTATTTCAAGCAAATTATTGATCATTTACATGAATTTTCAGTCAGAAACAAATTCAGCATTTCAAACAAAAAGATTACCGTTTTGTGCACATGTATTTGCCGTTCTTGGCATCTATACATTCACATTTGTAATCACAGCCATCGTCCCATTTCTGTCCTTGTGTGTATTTGGCACCCTTGTAGACGCACACAGGTACGGCCTGTGGGTCAGGGGTCATTCCTGGCCTGGGGGTGGGGGTTACACCTGTGACATTACAGAAAGAGGGATAAATTTACATACAACAAAAATATTACATAAACTGAAAATACATACAAATTGTTTTACTCAGAAACAATACTGTAAAGTAAGCAAAATTCTCAATTATTATGTGAATGCAATTTCTTGAATAAATATATGTATGCAATCTACAAAATTTAACACCTACATTATGACACAGTTAAATGCAAGTAAAAGTTACAAGGTATTGTCACTCCTTTACATGTCAAATGAAAACATTTTAAAAAGGGATTTGCTGTATACAGAAAATTTTTTGCCCCCATTTTATTTTTGCCCTTTTCACCCAGTGCCATGAGAGAAAACTTAAGTCAGGGCAAATAGAATAATACATATAACACTGCATGGGATTGAAACGTATGGTGTTGTGGATTTTCTAACCTTGACCAATGATAACAGCTGGTACTGTAGGTATCTGAGGTGGGGTGGGGCTAGAATTGTATGTTGGTTGTGGTGTGGGAGCATAGATTGTGTATAAGACAGACAGATCTTCTCACCTTGACCAATGATACAGCTGGTACTGTAGGTATCTGAGGTGGGGTGGGGCTAGAATTGTATGTTGGTTGTGGTGTGGGAGCATAGATTGTGTATAAGACAGACAGATCTTCTCACCTTGACCAATGATAACAGCTGGTACTGTAGGTATCTGAGGTGGGATGGGGTTGGGATTATAAGTTGGTTGTGGTGTTGGAGCGTATGTCTGTCCTGGGGGTAGAGGTACACGGGTGGTGCCAGGTTGACCTGGTTGTGGTGACAATGTGGTTCCAGGTACCGGGGTACACACTGGCAGTCTACAACAGCTGTCCTTAGGGTCGGTGGTTAGTGTACAGCCGGCAGGGACGGTGTCATAACGGGCACATCTGAGAACATTTCACAAAGAAATAATGTAAGTACTTGATATCAACTGAACAAACAGATACTTGGCTACATAAAGATGTTAAAACAGAAATACAAACTACAAATGATATTAACTTAAATAAATGTAGTGCTTTTTATATTGAGTAAATTTGAAAACAGTTTATACGTTACTATACAGTTAAATAGGATTAAGATGTAGCTGCATCACAAATAAGGATGCAGTTGCAAAAATATCAAAGCCTGTGCAAGCAATTAAAGATTAAAAATAATTGCTGCGCATAGTAAATAGGGAATAAAAAAAATTATATCAAAAGCAAAGATAATTCTATTGTATTTACCTGTCATTACACCTGTAATATCCATTCTTGGCATCTTCACAGACACACTTGAGTGAACATCCGTCATTCCATGTCTGTCCTTGCTTGAATGGTACACCATTGTACATACATGCTTCTGAAGTCAAGATAGTGAATTTGTATGGAAATGTGTGGTAGTGACGTAAAAGAACCTCATGTCTGTAAGTCTAACAACCTGCTTTAGATGCAATACTTCTTTAACAAAATTAATGCATTTCCCAAGATATCAGAAAGAGGAACTTGAGTTCCTGTTATTGCATAAAGTTTGAAATTTGGTGTTGAATGCAGCAATTTTTAGTTTATTAAATTGCTTTCAAACCATAGGCAGAAAATGTCTAATTCAACATATAATACCCATATAGCTTATCATTCCTGCATACTTTACACCTGTACCTACCTGGCAGAGGTGGAGTGGGTATTGGGGGCGGAGTTTCTCCTGGTCCCAGTGGGCGGGGAGTGGGTGTGGTTACCAGGTACGGGGCGGGAGTGGCTGTTCCAATAACCGGTACGGTCACCCCAGTAAAGTCACAGTACGGCTTCTTACAGCAAGGCTTGTATGGGTCAGCTACCAGACGACACTGCTTGGGCAAACCATTGTAGTTTGGACACCTTTGAAATACATTAAGTCAAACATGAACAAAATCCAGATCTTCTGTCACATACATGTATAAAGCTCCAGTAGATTGATACAGCCAAGTTTTGGTATCAGTACAATCAAAGTCAGGAATAAGATACATGTTTACTGATAATTCAGTACATTTCATTCACAGTCATGTACAAAGCTATATAAGTACTCACAATTCAGTACATTGGTACAGTCCAGTTTTGGCATCAGTACATTCACAGTCATAATCACAGCCATCTCTCCATTTCTGACCCTGGGTATATTGTGTTCCCTTGTAGATACAAACATCTGAAAATAGTATTAAAACTATGTGTGAAAATTGCAAATTGAATACTGTATGTGTACTTATTTTAGCGGGATTCATAATGTATTTTAGCGGAGTTAGTGCTATAAAGACAGCGTTAAATCAAGACTACGCTAAATTATTGAACTTATATAGATTAATATTGAAAAAAAGTCATGCACGCTAATTCATGATTACGCTAATACATTTATGTCAGTTTGCCCATTTTTGCCCAGTTTGCACTAAAATTTGGTTGCACTAAAATAAGTACGCATACAGTACCTATCTTTCACTGAAGAACTTTTCTTGCGAGTAAATAGAGCAGTTGCATTTAGTTTACTTTACCACTACTTTTACCTCACCTCTACGCTTCAGTGGTCACTGCGGTTAGGGGTTACATAATCTTGGTCTCGAGCATTGACTACTACAGTTAACTTTTAAAGCTGACCTACCCTGACGTTTAACGGGTACATTGAACATATCTTAGACATAAAACTTACGGGTACATTTTATGTAAATTTCCCCTTTTCGGACGAAGAAACATTAAGCATTGTAATTTTTGCTACATGAATAAATGATCTTTCCGTCTGCATGTCCGTCCGTCTGATGATTATACTTTCACATTTAAATGGTAAAAAGTGACAGGTCAGCTTTAAAAGGTAACTGTAGTTGGATCGCCTCAGGACAGGTGTGTATTGAACAATGTAAAGCCATGACTGTGAAATATTCTGTTTAACGTGTGCGGACTGGTACCTTTCGAGACAAAATACCAGATAAAAAGCATATACACTCACAATTAATTCGAGATTGCCAAAGGTATCCTGTCATACTGAAAAAAAAAGTTCCACTACGGCTTTATTACTCGAAATGAAAAACGGCTCAAATGGATCTATTTAACCCAAGACTTAGCTATAATAGCTCACATTCCCGTCTCCCCTGACTTGTACAGTGGATATGTGCCTTAAATAAAATTTCAGAATAATACATGTCATTGACAACAATACAAAAATTGTATGTTTGTGTGTTTTCGCCTAACTGGAGGGTGTCTTTTTTTAAAACACCAGGATGGAAAACGAATTTTAAATACCACGGCCTAATCCCTAACCACAGTGACCACTGAAGCGTAGAGGTGAGGTAAAAGTAGAAGTAAAGTAAGAAGTAAAATAAATGCAACTGCTCTATTTACCAGTCATTCTCGATTTTATGACTCCATTTGACTTTATAAAATGTTCAAAAATAAAGTCCATCCGGTTAAAATAATATTTTCTTCTTCAAAAAATATTATGATCGAAATTTCTAAATTCACTGATTTTTTACACACCACATTTTCCTAAAATTCTAAAAGTACCATTGAAAAGAGGTACCCTACACACGTTAACGGAGGTTAATTCTTCCAGAGCGTGATATTAAATGCTCGGAAAAAATAAATAAACGAGGATTTTCTTGCCTCAGTATGCATTTTTATACAGTTCATAACCGTATCAAGTGATTTAAGTGAAGCAAGAGTCTACCTTGTCTGATTGTGATCATTTTCAAGACTTAATAAAGGATACACTATTTTCTTCCTTTTATGATAAGAATATAACTTATCGGAATCTTACATATACATAAAGAATAAATGTTGAAATGGTTTTAGGCCTTCTTAATAGGAATTAAAGGATACAAGAAGTAAATATTGATATCGTTTTCAGCAGAAAACAAGAACTATATTTCTTAAACAAGCATACTAGAAAGTCAGCCCAATGGTAACAGCTGTTAAAAAAGACCGAAATAACCTTCAAAGTTGTTATGAATACTAATATTCATTGCTGTAAATCACCTATTTTTTGCACAAATGTTAGAAAGATTTCAATAGGTATTCATGCACATTCGAATAATTGTGAGTACTTGGAAAAAACGACGTATTTGGAGTCAGTCACGGATGTTAATACAAGCAAAAACTTTGATGCTCAATGAAACAATAAAAGTTATGAACAAGAACTCCTTTGTCTAGTACTTTTCTGAAGTAATTTGGATACCCTTTCGAAAATAGGAAGAATGAACATTATATTTTTGTCTAAACTTTTTATTTCAAAGCATGAATGTAAAACAAGAAAATCCAAAAACAATTTAACATCCGTTACTTCTTTTTTGAAGGCATATGCACTTGATAATCAGCAGCTGATTGTAAAAACACGATTTATAAGTCCACGAAATGTATGGGCATTCAATTGTAACGCTCATTCGCAAAGAAAATTTTATCAAATTATCATTATGGAAATGTTTAAGTTTCATGTGTAGACTTCACATAACTATAGGCCAAATTGACCACTTTTCTTACATGCTAGGACGATTACTACGCCAGTATTTGTTTGAGACTATGCTTTCTATTTACATACTTAATTTATCATTAAAATTATAGTTTTACTAGTTTTCTGAGTAATATACATTTCGAGATGAATTTTTGCATCAAAATGGCTCTAGATTATGTGTCTTGCAAAATTGCAGACAAATATGCAGTTATTTTTAATTCTTATACTCTCGTTTTACAAAGTTAGATAAGTATAGTTCATTTTATCCATCATACCTGTAAATATCAATGTTCTTATACGTAGGATCTGTTGGTCACGCTTGTTAAGTGTAACGGGTGTTAAAAATTTCTTCAAAAATCTCCCCACAAGAAAGACATAAATAGTGGAAAGGAAATATAATTTGTATGAATAAGTAGTTCACGACCAAGCCTTTATAAGGATAATACCACGGTTTCTGATTACTGACCAGGGCATGCCCTACATACGGTCACGCTTTTTAAAACCTGAACGTATGACATCAAGAAATACGGAAACAACGCTCTCCTATTCAATTATGAAAGCTTCAATGATGATCTGCATTCAATATCTTTGAAGAATGGTAAAAGTAGACTTGAAAAAGGACAAACAATTCAAAGACATGGTGATGCTTGTAAATTTGTGATCATCAGAATGTACGTAACGCCTGTTAATGCTGCTTTAGCGACAACACACTACGAGTAACTGAAAAGATATCTTTGCCAATCTGCATCTTAACGATTGAATACAACAATCTCTGACATTCATGATTGAAATTAGTAACAATGATGTGATTCAAATCAGTTAAATTTTTTTGATAAAAGGTCTTCTTTTTACGTATATGGGGCTGCGACATGCAGATTTTGCACTATTCGCCAAGTTTGATGCAATAGATCATCCACATATAATGCAAAAGATACAAAGTTTAGGTTATATAATTTCACAATTATATGTATTGTTTCAAAATAATCATAAAGATCACACGAGAGCTTTACCATATTCCTCTATAACTGCGAGGAAGTATAGCGACAGGGATTTTTCAAAATGGGGTAGTAAAATCGAGAATGACTGTACATGTAGCTTGCCTTTGGTTCTATAGACATATCAGTGATGTTAAAAAGAGCTAAATTGCAGTTCGAGCTTCGAAATTTGAAATTCAAATCATGACTGACTCCGTCTCCATATTAGTTTATTCCATATCTAATTAACTTTGAAGGAGACTTTATTTTTCCTGTCTCAAAAATCGAATATTTTACGAAGGTTTTAAGACAATCCAAATTTTAAGTCAAACACAAACATTAATAGATCTCACCTCTTGGTGTAGGGGTAAGTCCAGGTGTGGGCTGTCCAGGGGCAGGGGTCATACCTGGAGCTAGGGTTGGGTTGGGAGTTGGCGCCTACGGAAAAACAACACATTACATTATGACATACATGCAGATGTTTCACCCCTTACAAAAATTTTCAAAATGATACATCCTTACTACATGTACATTTTCATTTGATCTTCCTTTAATTCAAAGACTCCTTTAACACATTAATTACTGATAAATAAAGACTGAGACATACTCGAGAATACTGAGTTTTTGACCTAATAATGACCTTGAAAATGTACCATTGAATCCTGAAATTCCTGAATACTCGAGCTGCCATGGTTCATGAAAATACTGTCCTTACAAAGAAGCGTTATCATTGAGTCAGACTGGACAAACAAATATACACAATGCAAAATGTAAGTTCCCTTGCCCATCCTTACGTGTACTTTTATATTATGCAATTTAGTTAAAAAACAAATACCACTGACCTTAGTAACAGATCCATCAGTGATTACTCCCGGTTTGGCGTTAGGAATATTGACATAGCCAAAGGTATTAGTGTATGATGGAGGGAAGTTACAATATGTGATTTTTAAAATTACAAAACATACTCCACTGACCTAAGTAACAGATCCACCACTGATTACCCCTGGTTTGGTGGTAGGTATATTGACGTAGCCTGAGATATTAGTGTATGAAGGAGGGATGTTACAATACGTTATTTAATTTAAAAATAAACACCACTGACCTTAGTCACAGATCCACCACTGATTACCCCTGGTTTGGCAGTAGGAATATTGACGTAGCCAGAGGTGTTAGTGTATGATGGAGGGATGTTACACTGAGGAACCTTACAACATAACGCATCGTTAGGATCAGCCATCAGAGTGCATTCCTTAGGTAGATTCTGGTACTCCTTACATCTGTTAATGACATTAGCAACATTAATCATGATGAGAGGGAAAGTAAATGTAACACATGATTTTTCAAATCATTTGGAGAGAAATTTAGAGGTCAAATTTATTCAGACGTAGACTAGTATGTGTAATATTGCAAAAGAATTAAGTATACAACACTTTCTTACTTTCTGTATTCATTTTCAATAATAAGAAACGAAAGAGATTATGATTCAAAATATATAAAAAAAATTAACACAAAAATTAAAGAAATACCTAAATCTAATTAAAGTAATGATAAAAATGATGCAAAGAGAAGCTATTACTGTAAACGGGGATATTTTCGTGTGGGGTTATTTTTGCATCTGATTCAATTTTTTTCTTAATAAGAGATATATTCTACACATATTTCATGAATCAATGGTTTTCGCGAAAATTTCCCCCACACACACAAACCCACGGTATTTTTCCAAAGGCAGAGATATTTATACCACAAATATTTCCCCCACACACACAAACCCACGGTATTTTTCCAAAGGCAGAGATATTTATACCACAAATATTTCCCCCCCACACACGAACCCACGGTATTTTTCCAAAATGCAGAGATATTTATACCACAAATATTTCCCTCACACACACGAACCCACGGTATTTTTCCAAAGGCAGAGATATCTATACCACAAATATTTCCTCCACACACATGAACCCACGGTATTTTTCCAAAGGCAGAGATATCTATACCACAAATATTTCCCCCACACACACGAACCCACGGTATTTTTCCAAAGGCAGAGATATCTATACCACAAATATTTCCCCCACACACATGAACCCACGGTATTTTTCCAAAGGCAGAGATATCTATACCACAAATATTTCCCCCACACACACGAACCCACGGTATTTTTCCAAAGGCAGAGATATCTATACCACAAATATTTCCCCCACACACACGAACCCACGGTATTTTTCCAAAGGCAGAGATATTTATACCACAAATATTTCCCACACACACACGAACCCACGGTATTTTTCCAAAGGCAGAGATATTTATACCACAAAAATTTCCCCCACACACACGAACCCACGGTATTTTTCCAAAGGCAGAGATATTTATACCACAAAGATTTGCCCCACACACATGAACCCACGGTATTTTTCCAAAGGCAGAGATATTTATACCACAAAAATTTCCCCCCACACACGAACCCACGGTATTTTTCCAAAGGCAGAGATATTTATACCACAAAGATTTCCCACACACACACGAACCCACGGTATTTTTCCAAAGGCAGAGATATTTATACCACAAATATTTCCCCCAAGCATAACATTTTAATGATATAATCACAAAATCCCCCCCCCCTAATCGAAAATAACCACATTTACAGCACTTGACAAAGCTTAAACTATTACGAAGATGGACTTTTCATCTTTTGATTTTAATCTTTTAAAATGGCTTAATGTTTGTGAGCATACCTCTTGCTACATCTGTAGATTCCTTTCTGTGCATCCTCACAATTACATACATAATCACAGCCATCATACCACTGCTGTCCTTGTGTGTAGCTCTTACTCTTATACACACATACATCTGAAATAAATAACTTAGTTACACACAGTCACAGCCATCATACCACTGCTGTCCTTGTGTGTAGCTCTTACTCTTATACACACATACATCTAGAATTATTCAAATAACATAATTGCACACATAGTCACAGCCATCATTTGGTTAAGAAATAACAACTAGCTAGCTGCTAGTCGGTTCATGCAACAAGGGGTTTAACTACTGGACAATAAGCCATGGCTAGCTAGTTGTTATTGCTATTCTAATATATTCTGATTATAGCAGATGACATGTAGTGTTGTTGCAGTAGTTATCAGAAAATGACAGGTCTTCAATCGGCTTATCTGACCGTGAATATGTTGAAGAATAGACCACAGGAGCTCTATAGCACATATAGGGAGAAAATCTCAAGTCATATAAGAATATGTGATGGTTGGATAAGCACGACCTTGAAAAAATTTCTGCTGAGCTATACACTGCTTCTGGATTAACTTTTACTATTATTATTATGGAATGTACATATACATAATTATACAAAACTAAGCTGAAATCCATCAATGTAGAAATGTCACTACCACACAAACACACATACGTTCTCACAAAGAACAGGTTCTTCTAATGAATTCTAAGCAACACAGAATATCACATACCTTTAGGTAGAGCAGGTGTTGGGTACATGTTAGGGCTAGGGTTAGGCTGAGGTTGGGGTGTTGGTGATGAGGTTACACCAGGAATGGGTACTGCAGTGGTTGGAGCATTTGTGAACTGAATCACGCTTGGATTAAATCGGCATTCTGGTTTTTTACAGCAGGGGTTGGCAGCATCCTTCTGTAGATAACACTGAGGAGGCAGCTGACCATACCTTGGGCACCTAGAATATAACACCTTATGTAACATACTCTGATTTTTGTCTCAGACTAAATGCATGTAATATCAACCATTTAGCTAAAATAAGAGCTTGCAAAACATTTATATTATGATCCTCCAAAGTTCAGAAATGAAACAAACAGATTTACTTCTCGGTACATTCGTAATGTCCAGTCATGCCGTCTTTACATTCACATGTGTATTCACAACCGTCGTCCCACCTCTGACCCGGGTTGTACTGCTGGCCCTTGTATACACAGTAGTCTATAATAAAACATTCAAAACTTAGCAGTGAGGGTAAAGTCAAAGGATATCAAATCAATGATGAGACTGTGAGTTGATTTGGGCAGAAACTTGGTCCTGAATAAAATAATTAGAAGAACTAGGCAGAAATTGAACAATTCAAAACTTAGCAGTGCTGGCAGAATTATTCACATCAATAGATTCAGAATCAATTATAGGATCGTGAGCTGAGATGTCTTGGCACTATTCCAGAAAAAAGTACATATATTACAAAACCTACAGAAGGAATCATTTAACTATAACACAAGCACAGTATGAATTTCAATCCCTCGTGGCATATTTATCAAATTCCCAAATAATTCTTGTTGAATAAGCCTTCATACTTCTTGGTCATGCCCCTCATTCCCTCCTATTGACTTCCACTACCATTTCACTTACTGATTGGTTTTGGAGCCTGAGTTGTCTGCCCTGGAATGGGCATGGGTGTAGGGGTATTGATGTTTCCAGAGATGATACCAGGTGGCGCCAGTGTCGGGATCATATCTGGCGAAAGAGTGCCAGAGATGTTCTGTAGTGTAGCAGGGATGTCACACTTGGGTTCCTGACAGCAGGTGTCGGTGGAGCTGGCAACCATGCGACATTCCTTGGGTAGGTTTGTGGGGTATTTGGGACATCTACCGGTACAATACATTTTACAATTATTGCATTTTAAATCTACAATAGGGTTTCATATACATGTACTTTACTGGGAATAATATTTTTCAAACAAACAAAGTTGCTTCAGCATGATTTTTGACAGGGTTTTTTCAATTACTTGCAAAGATTATTTGGAAAATATCTGCCTCAAATTCAGCAGCTTGATCCGAACAATATGACAACAACGTAAGGATATATGACCTTGGCCTTAGACATTTGACCCCACATTCAATAGATACATATATACCTATCCCATCTGTTTAAGTGTCCATTCATGTACACCAAAAATTAAATATCTGATGTAAAAATACATTGTGATATGCGTTATGGAGTTTCTTTCAGAATTTATTTTAAAATCGTTTATATTATATGTGTACCTGTCATTACAAATGTAAAGTCCCTCGGAGGCTCTATCACATCGACATCGTTTGTCACAGCCATCGTCCCAGGTCTGATCCTGGTAGTACTTTACTCCCTTGTATAGACAATAATCTGAAGAAAAAGACGATAGCATACAGATATCATCTTCACATATTACTGTAAAGATTATGATGCAAATAAGTACATTTATATACTGAATTAGCGATTTGGAATGACAGGGGCCATGCAGCATAGTCCCATAACCTATTCCATAAACTTGACCTAAACCCAGCCTTTGACAATTATTTGGATGGTGGGGGGACGTCCAAATAACCGTCAAAGACTGGGTTTAGGTCATGTTTTTTGGGCTCCCCTTTACCATGAAAGATGGCCGAATGAAGTATCAACTTTCTAAAGAAATAACACAACAAAATTATTGAAAATGGCCCATTCACAAAATTCCCTTAAAATTCTCAATTTCGTACAAAACACTGGCAACCCAAAGTCTACTCTGGCATCATTTTTTTTCCAATGATGGGATAACTAGTCTGATGAAAAATCATAATGTAGCTTATGTATAAATGCAAGACTCACTCAAAACTGGTACAGGGTTAGGGTTTGGTCCCAGTGTAGCGCCAGGTGACGGTGCCACGGTATTTGGAAGGTTTGGTGCTGGAGTGAGTTGACCTACAATCTGTGTGTAGTTTCCGTTGAATCCACAATCCGGTACCTTACAACATGGATTACGGAAGTCAGTGACAAGTTTACAGGGATAGGGCAGCTGTGGATAACGGGGGCATCTGAAAATAAATAAAATACATACAAGCAAACGGAAAATAGAATCCTTGTTGATAAAAGAATAAATATACAAAATTGTTGAACATCAAAACTTCAGCAAAGGTCATACACATACTGTATGTGTACTTATTTTAGCAGGATTCATATTTTAGCGGAGTTAGCGCTGCTAAGACTGCCCTAATTCAAGAATACACTAAATCATGAATCTCTTATAGATTAATGAGGAAAATAAGTCAAAGCGCTTATTCATGATTACGCTAATATGTCAATTTACCCAATTCTGCTATATTTCCACTAAAATTTGGTTGTGCTAAAATAAGTACACTGACAGTAAAATTGAGTGTACATGTATTTGCATAAAACTTCTCGCAATTTTTTTTATGCTGTATTAATTTGCTTTGGACACTGTCAAATGGCTCAGGATAAAGTACACAGGCTTTCTCTAGTACCTTAAGACTTTAGTCAGAGTATTTCCTAAGTATCCATGAAATAATTGTAATTGCCAAATGTCAACTTAATACATTTGTCCTTTTTATATGTTGTAGAAGATGCAAACTTCCATATTACCTATCAGTACATTGGTACAGGCCAGTGTCCTCACTCTGACACGTACAGGAATAATCACAACCGTCCATCCACTTGTCTCCAGTATGGTACTGTTTGTTCTTGTACAGGCAATATCCTATGATGCAATTTTTATGAAAAAGTCTTCAAAAAAAGATTTTAAAAGATTCAGTAGTACAAAGCACAGTTACAAGTTGCGTTGCCTTATGTTTCTTTTTATCCTTATTATACTTCTGTAAGTTAGATTACTCTATTCCCTCTTTTCCATATACAGCTCAATTAAATCTACCTCCTCAATCTCTTCCATCGAACATTTACATTATCTCTGTTGTTGAACCGAAAAAAAATCTCGATCCTGTGTATATTTCACCGTGCAAAGTGTAGACCGTGAGTGGCTACCATTCTTGATTTTCTCTTTTTGTACATGCATAAAATAGTTCCTTAGTTGTAATTACCCTAAATTTTTCAGTTTGGGATGTGTACAATTTTATGTTAAAGGCTAACACTCTCTTTAATATCTATGGTATTTAACATTGTTAAATTGAAGAGGCATGTGCCTTACAGCCTCTTAAAAATTTCGTCAAAAATCTTGACAACTGAGCCCCAAGCAGAGGTGGTAGTGAGAGGAAGGAGCGATAACTCTGTTTGGAGATTGCTATTTCCTGTTTGGAATGGTCTCTTAGATATAAAGAAATTCCAATAGGAACATCATATCTGAAGCATAATTTCCCTGAATATTACGCTTGTTTCCATAGAATTTGACGATGTCAAACACTAGTAACTTAACGTCAGATATCGTCCCAAATGGCAGTAAATCTTTGTATGGTAAAGATAAATATATTTGGTGAGGTAATTATGCTAAAAAAAACTCACCTATGTTAGTACCAGCACCTTGACCTTGGAAGGTGCCAGGAGCCAGGGTGGGGTAGGCTCCTGGTGCCGAGGTGGGTGTTTGTCCAGGGGCAGGGGTAAATCCAGGGGCAGGTGTAGGGGTACAGAATGGAACCTTACAGCAGGCTGGGTCATTGGTATCAGCAACCATGGTACATCCATCTGGTACGTTCAGGTACTCTGGACATCTGAAAATAAAATTTACGTGTACATTTTGAAAGAGGTACAAAGTTTTCAAGTACAAATTCACATGTGAAAATTTGCTCCTGTGAATAAATTGTCACATGTACTAATAACGATTAGATATACCTGTACATTGTACATATAAATGTATGAGTCAAACATGTACAAGACTGCATTGAGGTATAAGAAATGTTAAATTCTGATGGAAATGTAAATACATTTACATGTTTTCGATTTCAACTTTTCATTAAAGAGTTTGCACCTAAAAATATCTATAGAGATTAAATGGTCTTACATGTAGTTATATGTAAAAAAAAAATGCAAAGAAAATCTTTTACATGCAATATGAAGCATTATTTTTGGATGTGACAAATTTTTATTTCAATTCATGCGTGATGATGAGGGGGAGTAATTTATTTGTGATTCTTTTTCAGTTCTAGTGTGAATTTAAATGCTCTTATGTAGTCATAATGGACTTAACTGTAAATGAATAATTCCTTTACCTGTTGGTACATCTAAAATAGCCGAGTGTAGCATCGTCACAAGAACATCTGTATTTACAGCCATCGTACCAAACTTGACCTTGTGAGTATTGTTTTCCATTGTATACGCACACATCTGTATTGTAAGGTAAAGAAGTCATGTTAAGTTTTAAATTATCTCCAGCTGGTGGGGAACATATCGATTCATACTTTTGCTTTTAAAAGAATTACATCAGAAATGATATTTAGAGATGTATTAAAGGAAATAGGAAGGACATCATTTTGCAACTCAGGATATCTTGTACATATCAAATAGTATAGGCCATTACATACATTAATAGAGAGGTTTAGTAACAAGTGCTTTCAACGTGTACGTGTGACGTAATGTTCATAGTTTATTTCATCAAAAGCAATACTGCTTATAGATACAATATTTACAAATAACATGATATATAATAATAGCAAGGTCAAGTACCTGAATGTTACATTAAACAGATTATTCTACAAAGATTACATATCTAATTATTGAATTTTCCTCATATTGAGGGCATGTTTAATAAATTTTCCTAAATTACACAAATCTTTTGTATTGTTTGTACTTAGTAACTGTATTAATTTAAAGACTGAGGGACGTCTAAAATAATAAGGCTTCAAATATTTTTGTCTTAAGTTATGATATGTGGGACATTTGAGCAAAAAATGAAATTCATCCTCTATGTCAGATTTACACATAGGACATATACGTCTTTCAAGTGGTACTTTCTTATACCGTCCAGTTTAACCAGCTAAACAATGAGATGACAAACGAATTTTGCAAATAAATTTCTTATAACTATTGTATAATGGTTTGCACAAATATGATTGTATAGTTACATGGTCGACCAGATGTCTATAAATAATACATTTTGGTGATGAATTGATTTCCGCTAAAATAACTTGATGTTGGATGTCTAACAAACGTTGTTTAACTAAAAATAATATGTGTTTATTCTCACCATCAGTTATACATTGATTGTTAAAAACATCACCCATTCCAATTTCAGACAGAATACTAGAAACATTTGAAACCCAGTTTTTACAATTTGGTTTTTCGTCAAATTCTTTGAATAAATGTTTCAGAGATGCATTCAAAATACAATTCTTAGATTCTCTAAGTTTCAGCCAATATTTTATAATTCGGACTTTTCTCATAACAATCAAGGGCACTCTACCAAGTTCACAATATACAACAGCATTTGGTGTGCATCTCTTTACACCCAGTATACGTTTACAATAATCTAAATGTACTTTTTCTATATCTGTAGCTGAGTGGGTTCCCCATAGCTCACAACCATAGTTTGCAACACTTGCAATATACGTATCAAATAAAGACAAAAGTGTACGATGATTAAGATTCATATTATGACATTTCCTAAAGAGTCCAAACATAGCTTTTCGACATTGTAAGGATAATTGTTTTTGTGTCTTGAAAAATTTACCGTTATAGTTTAAAAGTATTCCTAAGTAACAAAACTCATCTACAACATCAATGTACTGGTTTTTGTACAACCATCTTTCTTCAGGCTTAACAGTGCCTCCATTTCGAAAAAATTTTTTGACATCACAATCTGCAGACGTTGTTTAGTTATACGTACTAACCGGAGAAGGTCTAAGTATAGCTATGTAGGAAGGTGTACTTGTAATTAGCTTCTTTTCAATCAATTAAATCTGCGAGAAATGTACATTGAGATACGTAAAACCTAGACGTAAGGAAAGTTAGAATCCTAAATGTGCTTTATAACACCGAAAACTGGAAGTTCAATCAATGATAAGTGCAGAAATTTTCAAAGAAGTTACTCGTTCTGTACTTACGTGTAGAGTGTCGTTTACACCTTCATAACATGTAGCTATACATTACGTCATGACGTCATTTGTTCAAAGATTGCAGGAAGTGATGACATCATACGTACATGTCACGCTAAAACTTGTAACTAAACCTCTCTAATACGAAGGTATTTCATGCCTGGTATTCAAGGTACCATATGCAATATATATTCTGATGAGAAGAGATGTCCCAGGAAGAGATATGAGATTTCAAGGATAGGAAATCAAAGGGATATAACTCTTGCATGATTTTTCGGCATGATACAGATTAGTATGCAAAAATTATGAAACTTTGAGCAAACATGAGTTATTCCCCTTGGAATCCTACTCTTGAAATTTTTATTACTGTACTTCGGAATTCGCTACCTATCAGAATGTTTATAGGTAACAGCACAATAAAAAAATCATCTTTTGTAAAATTAATTTGTTAAATTGATAAGATACAAAGTTGGTACCTGGTCTTGGAGTTGTTGGACGTGGTGTGGTGGTTTTACGGGTGACTACAGCGGCTGTGCCGGTGAAAGATCCGACCGTAGCTTGGAAGTCACAGACAGGAATCTGACAACAAGTATCTTTAGGATCCTTCTCTAAGTGGCAGAACTGTACAGGTAAGTTATTGTATTCTCTACATCTGTAAGCAAAACATTATTCTCAATCAATGAAAAGTTGTATACTTTGAATTATGCAAATATCAGCACCATGGTCTAGTGGAAATGTTGTTGGGACAGTAACCTAAAGTTTGCCTGATTTGAACCTGATGCAAGTACCACTGGTTCACGGACATATATTCACAGACAAAAATGTTTTTGTCTGTAAAGTTTGCTAACAACTCAGACAATATTTTCAGCATACATGTATTTCACTCTCGTTTAAGTACAATGTATGTATCAAATGAGAGCATTTTTGAGTTTTTTTTTAAGATTTGATATCTCGATAAACTTAACAGTTACGCATGCGTAGAGTTTGGCGCTGGTCATGAACTTTTTAAGAGAGAAAATTTTAGAAAAATGCTCTAAAAACAGTGATTTTCATGGAATTTGAGTGGTGATAATTTCTTATGTGGAACCAAAGGACCATGTAAGCTTTATTTTTTGGTAAAAAGAGATGCAGTTGGTGAGTTAGAACTTTTGAACATTTTATTTGTTTTGAAAACTATGAAGAGTCGCTCACCTGATCGATCAACGGTACTTATAATTGCTCTTTGGTATGTGGACAAATATACATATACAGTGTCACAGTGTCACGTGTGGTGATTAATTGAATCAATGCGTAAGCGAAAGAGGCATAGTACTGTTTCTCCGAAGTTTGATAGATCATTCAAAAGAGATAAATTTGACATAGAATCTGAAACTGACTTCGAAATTTCTTCTTTGACTCTTAACCCACCTCCCGACCTCAGTGTTATTCTTGAACGTCCAATTATGGCCGACGCTCCTCTTTTATCCAATACTGACACTAGTGAGGGCTCTATGCAGGCTCAGAGCCTTAATGTTGTACTGGGCGAGGATGATATTAATAAAATTGCCTGTGCTGTTCGAGCTTTGCTTTTCGAGGATATTCAAGGTCTAGTGAACAAGATCCAGGTACTGGAGGACGAAAACCGCCTGCTTCGTGATCGTCTCGATGAATCTGAACAATTTCAAAAGCGGAACAATATTGTGATCACTGGACTTCCTGAGTCCGCTGATGAAACTCATGACAAACTTGACAAGTCTGTTTTAAGCCTTGTCTCCAAGATCGAGGCTAATATTCCTGCTCCTGAAATTGATCGTATCTTCCGTGTTGGAAAACCCTCTCTTGGTAAAACCCGTCCAATCGTCGTCCGTCTGACAAATTTCGCTGCGAAGAAGCGTATCCTGAAGTCACGCCCTGAACTTAAAAAGAAAGGCATGAAAAAGGTCTTTATTAATGAGGAATTGACGAAACCTCGCCAGCAACTAGCGTACGCGGCACGTCAAGGCGTTAAACGAAATGCCATTAAAAAGACATGGACAGACGATGGCAAGGTCTTCATTATAGACAATAATGATCGGAAGCACAGGGTTGACTCTCTACCAACATTAGAGGGTTTTTGTACCATGATGCGCTCCCCCCAACATGCCGGTCAGCAGGTCACTTACGCGGCTGCATTACAGCGTAGTGTCACTCCGCCACAGACAAATGAATCGTATTGTCAACAGTACATAAACTACTAGTATTTGATGACGTCATTGTCTCATAATTCCATGGTATATCCATATCACAGACTTTAAAGCTTGTACATAGATATTATTTACCTACGTATACTTAATTAATATGTTTTTTGTTTATATTTTCCATGTTCTCGTGTTTTTCCCATCTTCTTCGTTTCATGGGTCATCTGTGATCAAAATTGCTCACCAAGCACTTTGCACGTTTAATACTACTACTTACAATTTTCGTCCTGTCCTCGGTATGTCTGTTTGCTCGTTCTGTACATACATTGACGGTATTACATAATGCCTATAGACAGTGTTAATCATCGACTGAGGACAGGTCTATTTTACCCTGTGTCTAGTACATACTACTGTTATAGGAAACTTTCCCATGCTGATGTACCAAGTATATATTTTCATATCATATTGACCGTAATATTTCAGGTACTCTTTCTCCTAACAATCACTTGTAATGTCCTTTGCTTGATCTGCAAGGCTAGCCTTAGATATATCCATTATTTAGTCTTAGAGGGAAATCTTACTCAGCTAATTGAGGATTTATCAATCATAATTCTTTTTTGCAATACTTTATCTCTCCTTAGATGTGGTGACATCCACCCAAATCCAGGTCCGATTCAAGTTGAAGATATTGGTGACACTTCTAGTCTATTTAATTCGTCCAAATCCAGTGTTTACGATAACAAAAATGTTTCATTCATTCATTACAATGTTCAGAGTATAAAAAATAAATTGAGCCTAATTGAGTCTGAATTGTGTGACTTTGACATCTTGGCCTTTACAGAGACATGGCTAAATATAAATGATACTCCTTCCAGTGTAGAAATTCCTGATTTTGCTCCCCCCTTTTCTTATGTAAGACATAACAGAGTTGGTGGTGGTGTTTCAGTGTATATCAAACCCCATTTACAGCCTAAACGTCGTCATGACCTTGAAATTGTAGATATAGAAAGTGTCTGGGTTGAAATAAATATAAACAATAAGAAGTTATTACTAGGGACATTCTATAGACCTCCTGACTCTTCTTCACATCTATGGCAACATATCGAGCACTCATTCGATTTGGCCCTTAATTCTGGCGTTGAAAATACTTTAGTTCTGGGCGACTTCAATGAGAACTTGCTAGATTCAAAGAAATTAAACTTCAAAAGTATTATTGATTCATCAGGTTTTACTCAGTTGGTTAAAGATCCCACACACTACACTGAAAGTTCCAATTCCCTTATTGATGTCGTACTTACAAATAAACCAAATCTTCTGAAAAATGTACAAGTAGCTGATCCATTTTTAGGTTCTGAAATACGATTCCACTGTCCCGTAGTTGGTAATGTCGACTTTCTATCATACAAAAGTAGCACGTTTAAGAGAAGAATATGGCAATATGAAAAAGCTAATTTTGAAGAGTTTAGAAATCATTTGTCCACTTCCGGTCTGGACTCCTTAATTACTCAAGATGGCGACATTAACGACGAAGTTAAATGTCTGACACAAATTCTAATGGATTCTGCCAGTAAAAGTATTCCGAATAAAACTGTAATTATACGTAAAAATGAGAAACCTTGGTTACATAACGAACTCCGCAAAATGATCAGACAGAGAAAGCGTTTATATAAGAGAGCCAAAAAATTTAACACTCCATATCATTGGTCAAAATATAAAATTCACAGAAACAAATGTAACAAAGAAAATCTTCATTCCAAAGAAATTTACTATGATAAGCTAAAACAATCACTAACAGACAAAAACCTTTCCCCAAAGCAGTGGTGGAAGATAGTAAACTCTTTTATAGGTAAATCAAAAACATCCCAAATCCCTATTATTAATCATGATAACGGATGTGTTTCTGACAACAAGGAAAAAGCTACATTATTTAATGAATATTTCTCATCCCAAGCCACTGTTGATGACAGTAATGCATTCCTTCCTCCTCCTCCCGATGATCCAGTCTATGAGCTTCTATCTGACATCACTATAAGTGAATCTGACATACTTGATATTCTCTCATCATTAGACACCACGAAGGCATGTGGTCCTGACCATGTTAATGGAATACTACTGAAAGAAGCTGCAGCTCTTTTGAGCGATCCTTTATCGAAACTATTCAACAAGTCCTTATCCAAATGTGTCTTCCCCAGTGATTGGAAACTAGCTAATGTATCCCCGGTATTCAAGAAAGATAACCCTAGTTTCATTCAAAATTACAGACCAATATCATTGTTAAATATTCTAGGCAAAGTCTTTGAAAAATGTGTTTTTAAATATCTGTTTAATTATTTAAGAGATAACTCTATACTTTCTAAACACCAATCTGGCTTTTGTCGAGGTGATTCAACTGTTAACCAACTTCTCTACATTCTAGATGATATTAGTAAGGCTGTCGATTTAGGTAAAGAAGTAAGAGCTATCTTTTGTGATATAAGTAAGGCCTTTGACCGCGTATGGCACTCCGGATTATTGTATAAATTATCCTCCATTGGCATCTCGGGCAATCTTCTCTCCTGGTTTCATAGTTATCTATCTAATCGAAAACAACGTGTTGTTATCAATGGCTCCGAATCTGAATGGAGACAAATTTCCGCCGGCGTACCTCAAGGTTCCATACTTGGACCTATTTTATTTCTTATATATATTAACGATATTGTTCAAGACATACATGCCACTGTGAAACTCTTTGCTGACGACACTTCCTTGTATATTGTAGTCGATACCCCTGACATTGCAGCTAACCAACTTAATTCTGATTTAGACAAAATTCATTCTTGGTCCAGTAAATGGCTCGTTGATTTCAATCCTGCTAAAACAGAATCTGTCTTATTCTCTAGGAAAAGAAATCAGCAACAGCACCCACAATTATTTTTCAATAATACAAATATTAATGAAGTTAACAACCATCGACATCTTGGCCTTAATCTCTCGTGTGATTTGACTTGGGATAATCACGTTGACAACATTATTTCCAAAGTGGTACCAAAACTCAATGTTCTTCGTAAACTTAAATTCCAACTAGATAGAGTATCTTTGCGTAAAATTTATTTTTCTCATATCCGCCCTGTCCTAGAATATGCTGATGTTGTATGGGACTTTTTACCCGTAAGACTTATAAGACGACTCGAAAACATAAACTTAGAAGCAGCTCGGATAATTACTGGAGCGACAAAATATGTAAGCCACCATAGTCTCTACGCCGAACTGAATTTAGAATCACTTTCCGACAGACGCAGAAAACATCGATTAATTATGTTCTACAAAATTGTAAATGGATTAACCCCTACGTATTTAACAGAATTACTTCCATCGCAGCATCAAGATACACACACATACCCAACTCGTAGTCGTTCGAACTTCATGCATCTTCACAGTCGTACTAATCTCTATAGAAACTCATTCTTTCCACAGACTGTTCGTGACTGGAACAATCTACCAGAATATATTCGTAGCAAACCATCGCTGTCATCATTCAAATCTTATTTATTTAAAGACAAACCCGAACCTCCCTACTATAACATTGGCAATAGAAAATCTCAAATCCAACACGCTCGCCTTCGCATGAATTGTAGTCCCCTAAAATCAACTTTATTCCAAAAGAACCTTGTTGATTCACCTTTCTGTTCATGTAATAGTAGCATTGTAGAAACGACAAAGCACTTTCTACTTGACTGTCCGAAGTATTCATCGATTCGCAATTCTACTCTCGACCTTCTTCCATACGACATAAAACTAGATACACTTCTATATGGCGATGAAAACCTCTCAAATGATGAAAATAGCACTATATTTAAGTCCGTTCACAATTACATTCACCTTAGCAAACGATTTGAACAGAATTAGGCTATATCTGTAAATAATTTCAACATATACTTACATTTCAGCATTTCAGTTTTACCAATACCTACCATCAGCATAGCAATAATGTACTAAGGAGCTGTTAAGATAAGGGCCGTATTTAGCCCTGAATATCGTGACTTATTTCTTCCGCATGGCGAATCGTATACAGAAAAACATGAATCATTATTGAAATAAAATGTATTTGCAGACCTTTTACATGTTTTACATTATGTTAAGGAACTCTTAAGGTTGTAAAATTAAGGTCGAAAGAGGTAGGGGTGCTCGGATAGAAAATCCGATAATATCGACAAAAAACGTATAATTTTTAAAATATTTTATCTAAAATGGATAAATATAAGCTAAAAGACATCAAATATGTCTACATTGTGTATCAGAAATAGATTTCGAACGTTCTACCTCCTTTAATCGGTAAATAATGAAATCCGGAACTTAAAATACGGTCTTATTCTTCATTCAATGGCTACAATGTAAGCCTTTTAGCGCGAAATACACATTGACGGAGAAATGAACATCACTCTTGCTTATTTCGTTTCTAATTCTTGTATCTTTCATTCAGTCATATTGAGTACACAATGTTTGATGGATTAAAGAGGAAAAATAGTCAAATGTGCTATTTTTAATGGTAAAAAAGATCGATTCTTATAAAATGCACCCCCCTTTCCATTTTTAGTTTTTCGTCTCTGGGGTAGTGTTCCCCCCGGAGATACAGAACCCCACTTTGCCAAAAAATGTGTATCATGGATACACATCTCCAGTAAAAGTGGCTTTCTGTATATCCGGGGGGAACAATGTTCAATAAAACATTTCCGTTTTCTATTGATTTCTATGAGAAAAAGATAAGTTTTGATCCAAAAATCAGCATTATTATGCAAAACAGATAAAAAATAACTTCATATTCTGATGGGATGCCGTATAGGTATACATTTTACCAAAAAAGGTTCTTGAAATTTCAATTTTCAAAATTCCAATTTTCAGGGCTGATTTTACGCCTTATCTTAACAGCTCCTTTCACATACTTGCATTGCACTTTTGACGCATTATTGTTTTTTACGTCTTTATGCCATTTATATTTAAGGTTGACCCATCTTGAAGATTACTTTCATTTACTATGATTTATTTTCTTTTCTTTCATGCTATGAATTCCTTGATCTATTGTCTACCTCTTTTATGCTCTGTGCTTTCCTTCTCCTGTACATTTCCGTCCTTCAAATTTCTTCTTAGTTCTTATATATATATATATTTGTTCATTATAAATATTATAATAATATGACCAGCTACATGACTATAAAGTTAAATTGATTAAGGAGCAGAGTATTAAATAAGCTTTTTGGCTTTCTCTCCTATCCTTATGTTTCATATGATGTAAATTATTGTTGGAATATTATATTGAATAAATATTGTTTAAACTAAACTTAACATATTTTTTCTGACTTGTTCATACCTTGCATTACAGACCCATTTTCCGAGTGTGGCATCGGCACATGTACAGTTGTAATCACAGCCATCATCCCAGTTTTGTCCTGCGTTATATTTCTGACCCTTATAGATACAGTAACCTGAAAATGGAACAAAATAATTCCGCATTATTTTCTGAATAATTTCAGGGTTGTCACCGTGGTGTAGGGGTATGAGCAGCCTGCTTTGTATGCTAGGCAAAGCCACCGTACGTAGTTTACCGACTACATGAATAATTTTAATTAGGAAGAATTTACATGTAAGAATTTGATTGAATAAATTTTAAACCAAATAAATTAACCTACATGTACATGTATTCTACATCCCATATCATTCAACCTAATCTATCATTCAATTGGCACAATTAAAGAACTTTCTCGATTGTGCATGCTGACAGACCATGACAGTCTAACCATTTTTTTCCCAAGGTGTCAGCTGACAGATTCTATTCCACTCACCTATGCTTGGTTTAGGTGTGTTTGCAGGTCGAGTGGGGCCTACAGCCGATCCTGTGAACAAAGTGATGTAGTTTATAGTGTTGTATGTGTTGTTAAACAGCTCGGTAACACTGGGAGGTTTGACGATGCCGTGTCCAACGTTGCCTTGTTGGTAGCTTGGAATTATGGGAGTTTTGGGGTCGGTACATTTTGGTTGTTTACAACAAGGTTCCTCAGGATCGGCCTGCATTGTGCAGCTGCTTGGTAAATTGAGGTAAGTTGGACACCTGAAACATGGGTAAAACTGATTTAATATTTCTGATTCTCGAGTAGGTGAGAAAATAAAACATACATGTACATATAAGCCTACATGAAAAATTAGTTATCAAATTCATTCAGAGTACTAGTTCAACTGCTATGGAATAAAAAATAACTGCTATTTTGTGTTTTCTTAAATAAATGTTGATAGATATATATCAATGAACTTGTACAGTTAGTTATTAAGGAAACAGAACTTGAAATTTATCTCACAGAGAGCAACCCTTGGTGAAAATGTATTCCAGGTGCTGGTAAAAATAGCACTGGTGTACTTAGTGAAATTTAGAGTTTCTGGTTATAAGGTATTTTGAGAACTTACTTAGGACTACACTTGTATCTTCCGGTGGATGCGTCGTCACATACACAGCTATAATCACACCCGTCTTCCCACATTTGATCCTGGATATAGAGCTGGCCCTTATATAAACATCCTCCTGTAAAACAAACAATACACAACTTTGGTTACGTCATTGAGTCTTCAGTAGGCATATATCCAATTTTTCATCAAAAACTAAAGATTTTCAGAGATTTTCATAATAATATTGCAAAATTAATCATATAATGATGTTCCATATCACAATATATCATTATTTCAGCATGTCATGTCACGTTGACATTATTGTTAAAAGACAGTCAAAACTACAAGATAATTTTGCTTTTGTGAAAGAATTTGATATGCAACATTTGTTGATCAAATCAAAGAATTTCATGACATAAAGACTGTTGGGCAGATTACCTTTCACATTTTTTAAGTATAATTTTTTTATGTTAACTAAATAATGCATGCTATCTAGAGGGAGAAAAAGGCCAATATGAGCCCTTCTCAGACAATCAACTGCCCTGCACCATGAGACTTTCTTCAATTCTAAATTAAAGTCACTATCTTCTATCTTTCTACATTAAAGTCACTATCTTCTACAAATGAAGAATTGTATCAATAAATACATGTACATTTATATGAATATACATATTGATGCTTGATAAGTTATTACTCACTGAGTGACGGCCCCATAAATCCTGTTCCACCCGTTCCTGGTTGTAAAGTTCCACCACCAGGGGGCGTAGGAACAATCTGAGGCTGTGCTGGGTTCTTGACGTCAATCAAACCACCACTGCCAACCGTATAGTAGTTGTTAGAGGAGGTCAAAAATGTTCCTGTCTCACACTGAACGGTGGCGCAGCACTGTCCGGCTTTCTTCACCTCATAACATCCCTTTGGTAAGTTGTTGTAAGTGGGGCAACTGAATAAAGACATATGTTCCGTTAAAAATGCAATTGTTGAAAATAACTTTTCTTGACAAAAAAATCATTAAATTGAACATGATCACTCTTTGATTTCTGTAAAACATGGCCAAATATCATACATCGACCTTTTCTCTCTTTTTTTGGTTTCTTTTTGTTTTGTTTTGACTTTTTTTTTTTTGCTAAATCTTAACTTTTTTATTCTATTGTGTTGTTGAAAAAATTTAACCCTACATACTTGTTTGTACATCTGTAATAGCCGTAGACAGCATCCTCACACACACAATATGTGTCACAGCTAACCTGCCAGCCCTCTCCTTGTTTGTACTCAGCGCCTTGGTACATACACTTGTCTGAAGAAAGAAAATAAGATTTTATTTGTGGGTGTGTGTGTTATATTCAGAAACATATTCCATATCAAATTTATTCACTGCATACTAAAGTATCAAATATATTGAAAAAAAAAGAAATATAAAGTTACAGACTGAATATCGCAATACATGGTGGGTAATCTCACAATGCAGAATATTCGCTTTTCCTTTAATTTCATCAATCCAGGAGAATACTAAAAATAGTAATATTACTTAAAACTGTAATATTACTGTTAACAATAATCCCTGATATTATTGAAAACAGTAATGTTTTCACCCTGTATTACATATTTCTGTAATATAGACAAAGGAAAGTTTTAAAGCCATTAGCACACTTTCTATCATACAATTCTCTCTCTCAACAACGAATTCATTAAATATGAAAAAAAAAATTCTACTGAAAAGTGAAAATAATGTCCATTTGGAACCTATTTTTCATTTTTTCTTCTTTCTGAAATTCCATTTTCTTCAAATATGTGAAGGATAAAAATTTCCTGATGTTCTAAATAATTTTTCAGTGTACATTTGAATAACATACAACTCCTAATCACCATCATTTCTCCCCGAATCCACTGGTATAAGAGCGAACTGACAATCTAAATAGTTACCGTCAGTCATGACTGACGGTATACTGTAATCATTCGTAATCTACTTGCACGGATAGAATATCTCTTGGCAATATGATCATAGGTTGACAATTGCATAAAATGCAAATATTTGTCTAGGTTATTCAGAACCTGTGTATAAGATTCTCTCACCGGGTCGGCTTAAGAGTCTAGATGACCTGACAAATGAAAGTCATATCGCATCAGTGTATTTTCTTTCAAAATATGCATCGAAATGTCTTTGTACCGATACGTCTTATAACAATCGCAGATTTTCAGATATATCCGTCATTTGAATCGGAAAAAAAAGACACGGAAAAGCTCGGAAATGTGCAATTGGTAAATGTTTCCGATTTTTTTTTCTAACTAGAATTTTACACATTTACAGTCAGCTAACTGATGGCAAGCTTTTTGTAAAAGCTAATACTTGTATTACTACTTACAGTAATATAAAGGGATAAATTTCCAAGAAAGATAACTCCAATTTAATCTATATTATTGATTTAAGTAATATTACTATTTCCAGTATTCTCTTGGACTGTTCATGTAATACAGATTGCTTATCACAAAAAGGGAAATGTAATGAAGTGTAAGGATGCCTTAGCTATGAGTTTATCCAAAATAAGAGGAAAAATATCTTTTCATAAAGCTGAAAAAACGATTGGCATGATCCATGTACATGTACATGAAAGTGAAAGTAGAATGTCAATCTTGTTTGTGCGTTATAAAAAAACTAATATCCACCTTATTTTGGATACAACATGAATTTAACTTAATATTGCCAACAATAAATGTACCAAAATAATTAAAGCATTTAAAATAGTTAAAATTTACCTGATGAACTTGGTGTTGAAACAGCATCTGAAATCATTATACAAAGATGTGGTCAACAACACGTAGATATGGTACAAATAGACTTAAAATGTTAGGGAACAGAACTTAAGGTGACTTTACATTGAGATTGTATTTTGATACTGAAAATGTCTACCTTGTATAATCCATCATATAATATTTTGTATCATATAATATATCATACAATATTTTGTATCATATAATGTATCATACAATATTTTGTATCATATAATATATCATACAATATTTTGTATCATATAATATATCATATAATATCATAATTAATATAGCAATTATAACATGAAATATCGTTAAAAAAAAACCCATTATGATTATGTTTACCCTGTATCTAAGAATTTTAAAATAACTTACCGCACAGACTGCAGAATTTTCGGCAGTTTTCCTTTGCCCAGCTAGCAAATGAATTGCAAGTCTCAGCTCCATACCTAGCACAGTTTGACAGTTTATCAGCGCATGGGGGTGGGGTTGTTGGTGTGATACCTTTGAAGATAAATATTAAACTTTTAATGTACTAGATGAAACAAAATGAAAGCCTATTTACATGTATGTTGGCTCACTCAGAGAAAAAAGGGAAGAAAAGGATAAAGAGACAGGAGCCAAATCCATTTGTGGTTTCGTGAATCATGCATTACACTTAGAGTAAGCTAAACAGATGTCTCAATAGCAAAGTATGGTATAAATGTTTTATTGTTTACATTATACACTGCCACCCATAAATTAGTATACACCATATCTGTTCATGTTGCTGTTAGAAAACAAATTGTTTCGAATCCATTATTGTAAATTCTGAGATGAACCTTATAGAAATCATTAAATTGTAACAAACTTGACATCAAAATATGCATTTTTTTTATATATATATAAAAATGACAATTTTTGAAAGAAAATTGTGCTGATGAAAAAAGTTTTTACCTGCATTTTCGTAATCACATTTCATAATTTTGAATTATGTGAAGCCAATTATTATGAATCTTTAAAGTTCAGAATGGAAAAAATTAGGATAAAATCATAAGGAATTCAGAATGACGTCCTTGTTTGTATAGTTATGTACTTACATGTATCAAACACGATGATTAGTGGATAAACAATGTCAATGCCAGATCTTCACTCTTTTTTTTTTAAATGAATTGCTATGCTGAGTACAAATGTACCGTAAATAAAAAAAAATCTCTTGTCCTGTTTATAAGCTGCAGATATTCCAAAGGTTAATATCTGTCCTATTGGTAACAATTCCTTATGCATGTGTAAAAAAATTGTGCATGGGGGCATGCTTAACTTACTGCTAATTAACATGATTAATAAACAAAATAAATTTCCATTTCCATAATTCTTACAGTTTGTAACAAATAATTCATTTCTACAAATAGGTGAAAGGAATGAGATAGAAATTGATTAATTAGATTGATTCAATCAGTGATTGGTCAAAAGCATGGTTTATTTTCAAACATTTTGATTAATTTTGCTCTCTCCCCATCCCTCAACAGGAGTTGGATATTTCATGAGTAAATTGCATGACACAGTGCAAACTACACTCCTTCTCAGATATCTACTGGTGTCTGAATAGTTTACAGACAGCCATCCTTTTCAAGGGAATCACCAAGACAACTCGTAACAAGACAACTCGTAACCAAAAAAAGACAACTCGTAGCCTGGCCATTTTGGTGACGAGTTGTCTGGTCAATTCGTAACCAGGTAACGACTTGACCAGACAACTCGTCACCAAAAGTTAGAAGTTTTCTGATAAAAAGTCGTCACCAAAACTTTTTTTTTGTATTAAAAAGTCGTCACCAAAACTTGGAAAAAATCTTGATAAAAGCTCGTCAGTCACTAAGTTTTGGTGACGAGTTTTTAACATTTTTTTTCTAAGTTTTGATTACAACTTTAAAAAAAACTTCATCGGTCAAATTTTCAAAGTTTTGGTGACGAGTTTTTAACAATTTTTTTCCATTTTAATCACGACTTTAAAAAAAACTTAGAAAATGTGACACATCGGTCAAATTTTCTAAGTTTTGGTAACTAGTTTTTAACAATTTTCTTCTAAGTTTTGGTGACGTCTTAAAAACACAGAACATGTAACCAATATGTTGTAAGATTCAAAGCTACATCGGTCAAATTATCTAAGTTTAGGTGACTAGTTTTTATCAAAATTTCTAATATAAGTTTTGGATTTTCTCTAAGTTTTGGTGACGACTTTTTATCAAGATTTTTTCTAAGTTTTGATTACGACTTTTTATCAATTTTTTATTCTAAGTTTTGGTGACGAGATATCTGGTCAAGTCGTCACCTGGTTACGAATTGACCAGACAACTCGTCACCAAAATGGTCAGGTTACGAGATGTCTTTTTTTGGTTAAGAGTTATCTTGTTACGAGTTGTCTTGGTGCCGAAGTGTCCAGCAATCTTTTCAAGTACTTTGAAGGAATTTATTTTCAAAATTTTGTGGCAATTTTGTAAATTTAAAAACGGAGAATTCAAATCACAAATAATACAAACAAGATTTGTTCTAAGTTGCTTTATCATACCACCTTTTCGTCCCTTTCTGCCCTGTTTAATATCGCACAGAGGAGGAGGTTGCCAAGAACCATACTATTTTGACTTACATAATTTGGGAAGTTTGGGCTCTATTTCCAAGATTATCTTTACAATGTCATTTGTAGAAAAGATTGAAGAAAAAATATCTGAAATTCATCCAGTTTGGCCTGAAATTGATCGATATTGACATCTTTAAAATCAGGTGTCCGGAAAGCGGTCCAGTGATTTGAGAAAATGTAGGGTCACTCATAAAATCAGTCAAAATATCATATTTTTTTTATAGATTTTTCATTTTCTTTCTACATGAGTGTCTGTGTGAAGGGCAAATCATTATGCGAGAGAAATTTGAACATTCTCCATGAAATGACAGAGGAGTTATCTATCTATCTATTGATACTGTATGGCCCTCCAGGGGAGTATTCTTTACAGCCTGCGTGTCAGTGCAATATTAGTCTTGTTACTGCACGATGCATGCGCACTTAAAATGATAACGCAGTTATCACAGAAAAGCCGTCAAAATCATCCAAAAACTGTTCCAATCAGTACACCAGTACAAAAAAAAATGTATATCTGTGAAGAAGGTTGCTTGCAACTTTACTTGTGTCAGAACAGTTTACGGACAGTCGCCCTTTTCAAGTGCTTTGAAGGAAATTATTTTTAAATTTTTGTGACAAGTTTGTAGATTTTTAGATGCAGAATTTAAATCGCAAATCATATAAACAAAATCTTTGATCAAAGTTGCTTTTATCACATCATCTTTTTACCCCTTTCTGCCCCATTTAATATCACGCACCAGGGGAAGTCGCCAAGAACCATACTATTTTAATCTACATGATTTGAGAAGTTTCGGTTCTATTTTCAAAAATATTTTTACTCAGTCATTTGTAGAAAAGATTGAAGAAAACAATATCAAAAAATCATCCAGTTTGGGCTGAAATTGTTCGAGATTGACAGATTTAAAATCAGGTGTCGGGAAACTGTTCTAGTGATATAAGGTCATAAAATCGGTCTAGAAACCATATTTCTTGAGAGATTTAATATTTTCTTTCAACATGAGTATCTGTGGGAAGGGCATTAGCATTATTTGAGAGAAATTTGAATGTTTTCCATTGATGTACGGAGGAGTTATCCCCGAAAAACCTTCAAAATCGTCCGGAAACTGTTCCAACACCAGTACAGTTAAATTGAACTCGTGTGATCTGGTGATTTTTAGTGGAAACTGGCCTTTTTCAGTTTGGTTTCAGTTTCCTGACTTATCCTCCCTTGAGCCTCTCCCACCTTCCCCCGTGCTGTCACTACTGTACCCTAAAACATTCGACTTCAATTCTATAATGAATTTAACTGAAAGCAACCACAAGTTCTTTTAGACCATTGTAGGCTGTTCTTACTTCTCTAATGATGTGAGTCGTATTCCCCGCTGTCGTCGTCTCACAAAGTGAAAGTCGACGTAGTTGCAAAAATCGAAAACGGCTTGCAATGTTCCGGCGAAGAAAATGCGTAACGAGCAAAAAGAACCCCTCTATTCCTCTATGCGTTCAGGTTTAGGGGAATTATCTTGAAAATTAATTATTGCTAGAGTGTGTATTTCTGCAATTCAATGTAAAAGCGACCACTGTACATATGGTCGGAGGACTACGCTTTCTTCTTATACACTATAATACAGTCAAACCCTGACTTACCGACACCGTTGCCGCTGATAGATCCGGTTCCAGTAAAGCTACCTTGCTGCTGGGTGAACTCACATACGGGTTTACTACAGCATTCACCGGCTACCTTCTCTAAACGACAGTATGGGGGCAGGGAATTATACCGTGGACACCTAAAATGATAATTTTATGATTCAACAAAAAAACATATACCCATTAGTCATTAGGGAGCAACCATTTGATTTTTATGGGAGGGGGGGGGGGGGGGAGGAAGACTTTTGCCAGCCGGAAAAAATTTTTTCAGCCATTTTAAGAGCCGGAAAATTTTTTTCGCCGGCCCCTTCGGACCGGATTATTATTAATTTTTGTTGTTGTTGTAATTTTCCAATGTAGAAATTACTCCAAAGTTTAAATAATTCAGCGTGATTTTACGGCCATATTAAACATCAAACACAGAATGAGTTCATCTCTTGCCAGCAGATCACTTCATTTTAATTTCTTGAATGGCATATGATGCCTATAATCTATTTACTTAAATGACACTCAACGGAGACAGGCTATATGGTGCTAATGACTTTTGAATTTGATTTATTCACTCCCAATTTCATAAAGTTTCATTTGCTCCCTTTTTTAAAACTTAGTTTATGATACACAATGTTAACTGGGCAGTGGAAAGGTTGGAAGTGAGGGAGTAGGGGCAATTTCATGATCCGGATTTTTTTTTCGCCGGCCCTTCGGGCCGGAAAATTTTTTTCCCTCAAATTTCGATCCGGAAATTTTTTTTTGCAAAGTCTTCCTGCTCCCCCCCCCTAAAAATCAAATGGTTGCTCCCTTACAAAACAACGTTTGTTTTCTTCGTTATGTACGAATAGGACCTATTACAATAAAACTCCTGTTTTTTATGCTTACTTATATTATTACCATCCTCTCCAATATTGTTTTAAAAAACTCTTGAAACACCTTGAGTCTGACTTGTTTACGTTTGCATCCCCCTTTCATTTTCTCACCCTGATAGAAGTCTGTAAAAGGGATACACCTTTTCGCTAAAAACTCCAAACTCGTGACAAATGAATGCGAAAATAATTTCAACTCACAAGTCTTGGCATTTGTACAATCCGGCGTTACCATCGTTACAGGAACACTGGTATTGACATCCGTCTGTCCAGGTTTGACCTTGGAAGTACTGTTTGTTTTTGTATGAACAGACACCTAGAGGAGGTACATTCAATGTTTTAAAGTAATTGTTTATCATTCAATAAAGTCTATCTTTAAAAAGACTTGTCATCTGTTCATTTTTTCGTGCATCCAATTTCACGGTTTTTTCTTTCTTTTTCATAAATTCGATCAACAGAATCAAAAGAATCATTCAGCAACATGCATCAATGGCAACTTTATAGCAGATATTTTAAAAAAGTAAAAGATAAATGTTGGTGGAGGAATAAACATCATTACATAAACGAGGGAAAAGTTACGCGATATGAGCTTTCATGCATTATGGAAAATTTTACACGTGTGCCATGGTTTCCGTACACTAGCTGAACTAAAAACTATAATACTGATTCCGTAATTCATTTGGTTGTTCCTCATTCCCTTCTTCTCAGTATTCATTCATTCATTCATTCATTCATTCATTCATTCATTCATTCATTCATTCATTCATTCATTCATTCGTACATTCATTCATTCATTCATTCATTCAAGCATTGTTCTTTGTATACGCCGAGCTAGCAAGTAATCTAACTTACCAACACCAGAACTTGTCTTGGCAGGAGCCGTCTGCTCAAAGGTCTGAATGTTCTGGTTGAAGTTGCAGACTGGTTGCTGACAACACTGTTTGGAATCCTGTACCAACGTACACTCAGCAGGCATGTTGTAGTATAGGGGGCATCTATAGATGGTTAAGTAAAGGAAATTAATTAGACCCAAAGTACACCCAACAGGCATGTAGTAGTACAGGGGGCATCTATAGGAATATTAGACCCAAACTACACCCAACAGGCGTGCAGTAGTATAGGGGGCATCTATAGATGGTAAAGTAAAGGGAATATTAGACCCAAACTACACCCAACAGGCATGTTGTAGTATAGGGGGCATCTATAGATGGTAAAGTAAAGGGAATATTAGACCCAAACTACACCCAACAGGCATACATGTAGTAGTACAGGGGCATCTACAGATGGTAAAGTAAAGGAATATTAGACCCAAACTATACCCAACGGGCATGTAGTAATACAGGGGCATCTACAGGAATATTAGACCCAAACTACACCCAGCAGGCATGTAGTAGTATAGGGGGCATCTACAGGAATATTAGACCCAAACTACACCCAACAGGCATGTAGTAGTAAAGGGGCATCTACAGGAATATTAGACCCAAACTACACCCAGCAGGCATGTAGTAGTATAGGGGACATCTACAGGAATATTAGACCCAAACTACACCCAGCAGGCATGTAGTAGTATAGGGGACATCTACAGGAATATTAGACCCAAACTACACCCAGCAGGTTCGTAGTAGTATAGGGGGCATCTATAGATGACAGCAAAGAAAATATTAGACCCATAGTACACCTAACATGCATGATGTAGTATAGGGGGCATCTATAGATGGTAAAGTAAAGGGAATATTAGACCCAAACTACACCCAACAGGCATGTAGTAGTACAGGGGCATCTATAGATGGTAAAGTAAAGGGAATATTAGACCAGACCCAAACTATAACCAACAGGCATGTACGTAGTAGTATAGGGGGGCATCTATAGGAATATTAGACCCAAACTACACCCAAAAGGCATGCAGTGGTAAAAGGCCGGGGCATCTATAGGAATATTAGACACTAACTACACCCAACAGGCATGTAGAAGTAAAGGGGGGATCTATAGATGACTACAAAGAAAATATTAGACCCATAATACACCCAACATACATGTTGTAGTATAGGGGCATCTATAAATGACAAAAATGGAATATTATAAAATCTTAATTCTAAAAATAAAACCAAAGGGCGCTATAGTGAAATGAATTTGTGTGGTGTATGAAAAGCACTTTGGCTGGAAGTATCACTGATGAGAATGTAATATTCGAAATACGTGTCTGGTGAATGAAAATTGGTTTGAAATTTTCTTCAAGAAGGTATCGAGTTGGAACACTTCCGTATCATAATGCCGAAAGAAAGAATCGCTATATGGTCTTATTGAATTTGAAAAGGGTTGCTTGGTTTCTGATATAGGGTTCCAGATATAGAGTACCATATATAGGGTACCAGATATGGGGTACCATAACTGACAATTTTCAAAGAACATACCGGTACTTATATCAATAGTACGAATGGTCAAGATGTTTTTGATAGAGTCAATTTTAACTTCATTTTTAAGTGACGGATACAAAGTTAGAAATGTTCACACTCCCTGAACCTTTGCTACTTTATCTGGGGTAATGGAGTAGGTTACGAATTTCATGTTTCTCCTGATGTCGTGTGTTCTTCGGTCTATGACGATATGGTACATTGCAGACGTTTGATTTTATCGGTATTTTGTCATTCACAAGCTGTCCACTTACTTATTATAACATCTGTATCGTCCAGTTTTTCCATCCTCACAAACACATTCGTAACTACATCCGTCTTGCCATTTCTGACCATGTGAGTAGGATTTACCCTTATAGTAACACTGGCCATCTAGAATCAGAAATGTTAATTCATTTAGGAAATTGTGTATAGATAGGGAAAAGTCAATAACAAATGGCCCAACTTCACTCAATTGTGATATATATAGGTCAACATGTATTTTCTTACAAATCGTTTGTTTGTATCATGTCCACAGGATTACAATGCAGTCTTGAAATACATCTCGTACATGTATTGATAGCAAGTTAGGATGAAAGGTACTTACAATATCCTACAGCGCTCGTGCTTGGACCTGCAAGTAAATAAACGGAGAGTGAGAGGAAAATTTGCGTTTTAAGCCGTAAAATACTTGACAAATGTCATATTTCATTTGAAAAAGAATAAATTCAATTTTCCCAGAGTAGATTGAATTATGACTACATCACGTATAAGATCACCATGAATTTCAAACATCGCTTTCAAAACAAACATCCATGAATTGATGCAGTTTCAAAAAATGCAACAAGAATATGGAGAAAAATATTCTAACACGCACCACAGAATCCACAGAATTTCCTACAGTTATCCTTGGCCCATCCTGTGTACGTTGGGTTACTGCAGACGGCTGTACCAAAGTTGGGGCAATTTGGTAGGCCATCGACACAGGGTGGAGGAGCGGTGGTGTACAGAGCTGGAAGAAACGTAAATGACTCGTAAATACATATTTCCCAAAGTTTATCATGGTTAAAGAAATGTGCGGACACTAGTATCATTCGAAGACGGAGACAGACGAAAAGAAGGCGATGAAAAAGTTCTCATCTGGTTTGTTTGTAGTGAAGCATGCGATCTTACGTGTGCAGATTCCACAATATCTTTGACAGTTGTCCTTTGACCATGGTGCGTAATCAACACAAACGTTTGATCCGTATTGTCTACAGTTTGGAATTCTGTCCTTGCATGGATCCGGTGGGAGGGTGGCATCTGCAAGAAACACAATGGAGTATGTATTCAAAATGTACGTGATGAAAAAAAGAAACTGATAATGATGATGTTGGACAAATGAACAAATTAATTTCAAAGGGGCATACTAAGCTTACAACACGTCGTTTGACCAAAGGTTGCGATTGATTTGAAATGTGCTGGTGGTTGCTCTTGTGGAAAGAGTGTAACTGGGTATATGGAAATAGATTTATCTGCAATATTGTATGTATAGTAATTCTACCTTATCGACGGGTAAAAGTGAGGAAAATATCAAGAACTTACTTGAGCTGGCTTGTTGCAATGGTGCAGCGGTTGTCCTGACTGAAAAAAAAAGTTGAGATTACATGATGTTGCTTTTACCATCCAGATGAGTTTTTAAAAAATGATTATGAGGAGGGAGATAGATGATGTATAACATATCTAATAAGATCCATTTATGACTGAAGAGTTTCACCATATTCAACGCTTTAAACAGTATTAGTATGGAAGTTTCAATATTATCTTGTCCAGTATAAAGATTCATGAAGCGAAAAATACCTTGGCAAGCCTTTTGGATGATTTGGTTTGCAATTGCGTCCAGCTGATCGAAATTGTTGACAATGAATGTATTTTCGCTATCAGGATCATTAGCTATGGAGTGGAGTTCGTTTCTGTCGACGCCGCTTCCGACACCAACTGCAATCAATGCTATGTTGTTCAAACGAGCTTGATCGGCAGCGGCAGCAGTGGCCGAGGAGCTAGATGATCGGCCATCTGTGATAACTACAGCTATTCTTGGAACATTTGGCCGTGCTCCACTGTTCTGTAAAAGTGATAATTGTCGTATTTTTAAATGAATGTTCTTTCCAAATTTAAAGTCGTCAATGGATAGACAGACGGTCGAACAGGACACACATTTGATGGATGAATTTTTTTATGTATGGATTGGTTGATGTATGGAGGAAGGGAGTGCTAGATGGATGGATGGATGGATGGATGGATGGATGGGTGGATGAGCAAATCGATAGATACTAGTACGTGTAAAAAGAAGGGAGGAGCTCTCCAACAAGACCCTGTTGCAGCATCAACAGTAAAACACCAAAACACCCGATGCAAAAACACAAAAGACGAGTACAGCACGAGACGGAAAAGAGACACACGACATGTAAACATAAAACACAAAAGACTACACATAAACCGACGAGACCAATGGGTAACCGGTGCCGACTTTGGACGGCCATCTGTCACGCAAGCAGCAAATGGTGTGGTTATCCTGGATTACGTGCGCACAACCCTCTCACTTCTCCAGTTACCAAGAGGTCTCGAAGAATGTACAATTGTGGTGTAAAACAACCTCCTCACTGTAAGATGACATCACACAAACAAGACCACAAAACGCAGAGGCCCAGAGACACAGATGAATATGTAAATGGATATAAAAAGAGGGCATGCGTAATACAGTCCGTGCTCTGCCGGCTGTAGCGAGCTCATGTATGTAATCACCCGAGGAGTCCGACTGACATTCAGAGAGGACAGGTGTTCGGGGCCCTGTCTTCTCTAAAGAGGTTTGGACAGGGCCCGTCATGGAGTCCCGTCGTCACAGTCAGTCAGAGTGCAAGTCTCAAGGATGCGCTTGTACAAGACTGTAGATTGGTCAAGTACCAAGCCTAGTGTCCGTCTGGTGACATTAGGATCATATCCACGGTATAAAAGGCGTTTGATGATTCTGACGCATTTTCGATGGTTATGCTGCCTACCTTTGATCCTTTTTATTTTGTTTATCATATCACCATAAAAGACAGGTTGTGTAATACCCATAGTAATGTACTCTGTTGCATGTATAGATCCGAATTTTAAAAGAAGTTGACTATAATTTTTGTAAAATTTCCAGAAAGGCTTAACTAGTTTATGAAACCGGAAACCTTGACCTAAAAGTTTTTTGGTAATTTGTAAATTTCTACTGTGAAAATCCAAAATATCAGTACATGCTCTAGCGTACCGGATGAGCTGTGATATGTAAATGCTGTATGCCGTAATCTTGGAACATCACCGTCAAGCCAAGGGAAATTTACTGTGTTGAATCCAAAATCATCCCTTTTGTCATATACACTTGTATGAATCTTTCCGTTTACAATTTTGATATTTAGGTCCAAAAAGGGTGTTTCTGTATTTGAAAGGTTCGCCTTGTTAAGGGTTAATTCTTGTGGATAAATTTCATTCTTATATAATTCAAAAGCAGGATTGTCAATGGTTAGAATATCATCCAGATACCTAGAAGTATTATTGAAACATTTCAGCTCATCAAATTTTCTTTGCTTTTGAAGATTTTGGATAAATTCTTTTTCATAAGTGTATAAAAATAAATCTGCAACAAGAGGCGCACAGTTAGTACCCATAGGAATTCCTACAACCTGCTTGTATAGATCCTCACCAAATCTAACATAAATATTGTCCAAGAGGAAGGACAAGGCATTACACAGGTCACTACATGTCCATGATTTGTATGATTTGTAGTCTGTCGAGGAAAAGAAACCCTTCGATTCAGATGTACAAAAGTTTTTCGCTCTCGATCAAAACACCATTTAATGAGATTAGATAATCGATCATTAATTTTGTCATGAGGAAGTGTGGTGTACATATTAGAGAAGTCGTACGAAGAAATCGTATTGGCTTGGAAATTTCCAGATTTCATTTTTTTCAATCACATCCCCTGAATTCTTAATAGACCAAAATAAATTTACATCGTTCCTGTTTAGAACCGTTTCACAATATCTAGTTATGTGTTCTTTAATAGCAGTAAGTGCTGACGTCAGATTTCTAGACAAAATTGTAGTGGAGCAGTTACTAGAATTAGCAATAAATCGAAATTTGTAAGGAGACTTGTGCAGTTTCGGTATGCAATATAGTGTTGGGAGATCCAATTTAGAAATAGAGATATTGAATGAAGACCGTTCACTGTTATGCTTGCCTAAAATGTTAGATGCACTTTCATTGCTTTTGATATATGTATAAGTAGACGAAAGTTCCGAAATCAAAGTTGATATGCAGTAACGTTTTCAAATGATAATGGTGTTGTTGGCTGCTTTATCAGCTGGTGCAAAGACATATTTTTCATGTAATTTACTTAGTTTGGATTTGAAATATCTTTCTGATTTGGAACGTGGATTTTGAAAAAGATGAGGGTTTTTTATTGAAGTTATCTGTTCGAATATCCGTCATATCTGAAATGAGGTTTTTCCAGTCATTCAGAGCATGCGGTTCGACTCCTTCTGATTTACACCATCTTTTCGTATAATTATCTAAGGCTTCCGTAAGCACTTCACGGCATTTGACAAAATCTATCTTGGATGGGATTCTATACTTAGGTCCTTTTTTAAGAAGACCACGGAGCTGTCTTGGATAATTGAAAGTCACCTGTAACAACATGGCCATCTGGTTTGTAGAGATATTTAGAAGTTGCACATTCTCAAGAAGCAGGACACGATTCAAGTATGTCAGGATCCGTTGTAACTTTATTATAGTTAAAAACAAAGTTTCGAATAGGTTTCTTGTACTTATAACAAATAAGAGGTGGCTCTAAATTTTCAAAATATTGAGGAATGGTACTTTGTACGCGATGATCCCGAAAAATATTAAGAGATGTTTAGAAGATCAAAACCTTTGTTAATAAACGGGATTTTTATGAATCGTCTTTTCGGTGAGGTGTTTTTCACAGTAGGATAAAGTTTACACTGTGCGAATGAGACAATGATATTAAGTCTGAATCAGTCAGTGTTTCTTAAGAATGCAACCTCTGCTTCATCCAAGATAGATTTCAAGTGCATAACTGGTATTGACGACAGAGCATGTAACAGCTCATGTCTTCCGCCATTGCGTGCTATAGTAAGTAAATCGTTGAGAGAGCGGTATATTCTGGATCGTTTTCTTTTTTGTCTGTTTCGTCTTTTCCCGTGTGACCTGTATTTCCTTTTAGTGTTTGGGCGAATTGAAAAGATGTTGATATTGTGTAAGGATAAATTATGAATATACTTGCCAGTGAGAACATTTGCTGGGCCATGTAGTTGATACCACTAGCGGTGTTTGTTCCACCAGACATGTACTGCATGTTGTCTATGCCACGCATTATCTCGGCTTTCGAGGGATGCATGTCTAGTGGGAACTCAATAGAAGGATAACTACTGAACTGTTCCACTCCTACTTGTACTTTGTTCGGTCCTACATCAAGTTTTGATACGATCCCTTTGAGGAAGCTCTTCAGTTTGATGAAATTGTTCGGTCCTATACTACCAGATCCATCCACCATGAAAGCTAAGTCTGCTTTCTGTAAACATGACTGTCCAGAGTTTGATATTGGTGTTTCTGTATAAAGGAAGGAATTTTATGTTAATGAAATACAAACAAATGTATTAATGTGTCGACGATTAAATTTGTATACATTTCGCTATGACTGGAAATATCTTTGTTGAAAGATCATTTCTAACCATCAAAATGATGGTATTAGCACGAAATTATTCAGTTCGTCTAGTTCCTTTAGCCATGGAATAAGAAGGAATAGGACTGTCGTAAATCATGGAAATGAGAACGTTTGTTGGATGGATGAATAAGAGGAAAACCTTATGGTATTATCTAAGCTGGTATTATACAAGCCCCTTTTCAGTGTTAATTTCTGGATACGCAAATTTATTGCCATTCTTTTCTGTCACAAGTTGTTGTTGTTGTTTTTTTTTCGAATGACATTTTTCTGTTTATGCATGTCATCGCTGATCGAGTTGAATTAGTGCCTTGTTTAGTTTGCATTGCATTTAAACTACTTAATAGGGCATTGTCTATATCATGGGCAGAAATATCTACGGTACTTTTAAATAAACTCTTGTCTCCCTGTTAGCTGTCAACTTATTTTCCAAACACAGATACATACCACTTTTGGTTCGATAAGCCAGAGGGTATGCCTGACTTTGCAAAGCGTCGTAATTCTGGGCATGAAGTGAATAGCGGCTGGACGGCTGATTGGCAGCGGCTGCCAATTGTTGGGTGTGAAGACCCGATCCCACGCTGACAGTATACAGACTTATGCCCGCATCTCGTGCTCTCTGTACTTCTTGAGAAAACGCTTGGAAATTAGCAGGACTTCCATTGGACACTAATATTCCAACACGTCTGGCGTTTGACCGCGCCCCATGTGAGTTACTGAAACTCTGGTCTATCATATACTTCATTCCTTCAGTGGTATACCTTGGACCAGGCTGGTATTGAATTTGGTCTATTGCATTGAACATTGCCTGTTTGGAATTATATTGGTTGAGGTAGAACTGATTATAGGCGTTACCACTGAACGTCACAAAGCCCACATGGATGCACTGTGGGGCAACATTATAATTGTCAATAGTCGATTTCACAAATTCCATCTGTTGCCCGAATCCATCTGGGCCTACTCCGCTGGAGGAATCCACCAAAAACACTACATCCTCTGGTATACATTCTATCAATGACACGTAGATAAGGATGTTTTGAAATTGCATTTGTTAAGAAGAAATATATCTTTGTATGAAGCAATCTTGAAGCTGCGAGGAGCCGATGCAAGAAGCTTATGATGTGAATACAGCATGTGAGTACTTTACAATTTGTGCAAGGAATGCAACATGTCACATGTCTGACGTCAGCGAAGGGAGATGGCTTATAGCTTGCTTGTATCCTTCTTAACCAAGCTTGTCGAAGCAGACGATGCTTTAATCTTTTATAAAGCAAAAATAAAGAAAGCATTTCTTCAGAATATTGAACTAAAGTAAGAGAAGTCTCTGAGAATACAATCCAATAATCCAAGATATGGCTTGTCAACGTTTGCATGATAACGACAAAAAACGACTTGGCATATCCAAGTCATTAGTTCTGTATATTCAGTGCAAAGCAATATTGTTTAAAAGAAGATATACCGAGAAGTTTTTATTAATGTTGCGCAAAGCAAGCAGTGTACATAGGTATAAAGGCTCAGCAACGCAACATAGGCTCAGCAACGCAAGATAGAACTCCTGTCCAGAAGCAGTGCCCGGTAAATGCGATAATGCTAAAGCTCCCCGAGTGCCATTTGACGTGATCCAACTTCATAGCTCCGAGATATATCTATGGAAAACTGTACTTTTTCCATCGGCAAATAAAGCAAAGCTTCATATTGAGGATTTGTGAAGCAAAACTCTTGGTAGTGGTTTGGGTGGATTAAATGACTATTTGTTCTAAGACATGTCTGAACAGAATATAGACCTGTAATAATTGGCCTTTCTTCGCATTACCAAGTCAACAGCTGAAGAGTGTATACTACGGTTTGCACTCTTTTCCATTCAAGTTTGGGATGAGCACGTCTGTCATAATATTTGCAAAGCAAAATAAAAACTCGTTTCTTCAAAGATTATTCCGAAGAGACGTTTAAAGTAGTTCACACTAAGCATTGAAAAAGTAATCTTACACAAATTCAAACAGGATTAATTGATTTGTATTGCAATACTATGACTACCGTCCGAAAGCGTGCGTTCCTAAAGCGAGCAAAGGCACAAAATTATACAGAAATAATTCCGTTATTTTGTTCTTCAAACTAGTCTTATCATGAAAATTTATCTTGTGAAATATGTCAGTAAATCAAATAGTATGTTTACTAGTTGTTTATACTTACGGTTTGAAGCTGCTTGCCGCCTTTCTGTAAATCATAAATCAAAAAAGGATTATGGGATGGGCGAAATATTGAAGAAAATATTCTATATACAATGTATTATGGTAAATGAGTCCTTCTACAAGACAATGCAAATGAAAAATTTAACCAACTCATATAAATTATATAATATGTATATGACTATTTAGATTTCGCGCGCTTCCAGGGTAAAATAAACATTAAAGAAATACCGATCAGTCACTAGTGTTCAGTCTCAAAGTCCAGAAGGCAAAGCAAAATCATTAGATTTTCCATGGGAACGGTTGCGAACCTCCGAATGAATAAAATTACGAAAAAAAAACAGTGCCCAATTTCACAAAAGTTCTTACAAAATATTTAACGAATTTTCGTAACTTTTCTCCTTTAATAAAAGGTTCAAAATGTTTTCTAGATAGATTGTATCATGGTTTCTAACATCATTTCTACATACTAGATATAAAACCAAAAACAAAACTTCTGGAATATAAATAAATTAGTAAAACTGAGCAATCAAAAGTTACGAAAATTCCTGAAATTGTTCGTAAGTATTTTTGCGAAACAGACTGCAGGTGCCCGGGAAGAGTCAGTGTCTCCTGATTGCATGCAACACCCGTCGCAACAGCTCCATGGAAATTTAAACTTGTGAAAGTGTACGACACCATTTTTAGATAATAATTTGGGTCAATTACTTGCGTCCAGTCAAAATGAAACTATTTCACTCGTTGCATCAGATGATTGGTTAACGTATTGTACAACTTCCTCAATTCATGACAGATTAAGGGCAATCGAAGTCAAAATATATGTCATTTTAACCTGTAAATAGGCATCTCCTCTTTTATCTTTGATGACCTCATGAGAAGAGGTTACAGTGCAGGCATATGCACATTTAGTGCAATCCCATATTTTATCTCTGCATAAACTAAACTCCTTCATACTGAGCAACGAATTTTAGAAGGAGTCAATTGAATGTCATCTACAAGGTTTTGTGCAGAGGCATACTGGTATATATATTACATACAATATCAATAATCACACTCTAGATATTTGCGCAGAAATGCGGTCCTATGGTTGAAGAAGCAATCACCTCCCTAATGTTTTGTTGGGTTTTTTTTTTTTTTTCTTTTTGCAAAACTGTCCGTCAAATGAACATAAGCTAACCCCCTGTTCAAACAGGTGTCTCTGAGAGTCAGCATCTCGTTCCTTACTGCAGAATCCGTCGCCTTCATGCGACTTCTCCAGATGTTTTACAATGAGTGATTAAAAGTCAATCACAAAACCCAAAATTTGCACATTCTTGAAAAATGTACAACAAAACAAAGAGAGAGAGAGAGAGATCCCAAACGGATCGCATTCTCATAAGAAGAGAAAAGCGGATAAACAGAGAGAGACATTAACACAGCACCAGACATCACGAAAGAAAACTATCTTAATGAACAATGTGAAATAACGGAATGTGCCGCCACCGTGGCTCACAAAACCTCTATCCATTTTGCCTGCAAAAAATATTAACTTACATTAAGCAAGGTCTTCAAACAATATTCCAGAAGAAATCCATCAGATGTTGATCCAAAAGAATTCTAAGAAACGTTTGGAAAATTAAAAAAGCCACGAATTTCAATCATATTAACAGCATAAAGTCTTTCTTCTTCCCCGCGCTCTACACTACCATTCCACACCAAAAGCTCAAAAACAGACTGTCCAATACGGTATTATTCGCAACACAGGCACATGTAGAAAGAGCGTCGATATCCTGTATGGTCATAAGAGAATACTGGTATCTATAGAGAGACAAGGCTTCCGACGAATTTTCAGCTAGAAGAAGCATTTCTGCAGTTTTTTTGCATTTGAAGGGCAAAAAGGTGTTTGACCATAAAGATTTATGTGTATATTTCCTAAAAACATCAATAATTCACCCAAAAAGATCTCATAACATAGCCTAATCGTCTACCAAAGTTGGACTGTTTTCTACTTTCTGTCTTGAACCTCCATTGCCAGATTAGCTAGTCTGAATCATCCAGGTGTTTTACTCTGCTTACAGTAAGCAGAGTAAAGCCTCTGAATGAATCAGTATTTGTCCAATCTGGCAATGGAGATTCAAGACAGAAAGTAGAAAACAGTCCAACTTGGGTATGCGATTAGGCTATGTTATGAGGTCTTTTTGGAAAAATTATTGATGTTTTTAGGAAATATACAAATCAATTTTTATGGTCATACCCCGTTTTGCCCTTCAAACCTGTCAAGTGGAAAAATTGCAGATGCTACTTCTAGCTGAAAATTCGTCGGAAGCCTTGTATTTCTATACATATATTCTCTTATGACCTGTAAAGGGGTATCATACAGGATATTGACAATCTTTCTACATGTGCCTGTGATTCGCAACACCTTTCTTTAAAACAATCAATGGGAACAGGAGATACAAATACCTTGTCATAGGGCGGGAGGATACTTATTTCGTTAAGGAACAAAAAGTACACCGAAAACGATATCATTCAAATGCTTGAATGTTTTTGTGGTGTTTGGAGGAACCGTATCCCCATGGGTACCTAATGCGCCCCACTACTTGCGGAATTATTTTCATATTCATACGAAACTGATTTCATCAAGACCTTTTCTCGAAAGCAACTCGCATCTCAGTTCAATTGTACCCTCAGATACATAGATGACGTGTTGTACATCAATAATTCGAAATTTAAGGATCATCTACATGCAATCTATCCTCATGAACTAGAGATTAAGGAAACAATCAAAAGCGACAGATCCACTTCGTACTTGAATATATTTCTATCTTTCTGTGCAAACGGCCATTTGAACACCTCACTGTATGACAAACGTGATGATTCCAGCTTCCACATTACTAACTTCCCTTTCATGAGTAGCAACAATTTTCTCCTGCTGATGGCAGGTTTGTTTCTCAGCTGATACGGTACGCTAGGGCATGTTCAAAATATGAAGATTATGTCGTTAGAGCCAGACGGCTTGCAAGTAAGATACTTTTGATCTTTCACCTTTGAGGAAGTTCTTCGGTCGCTACGGGTATATAATAAAAGAATATCAGATCCCCCTTTCCAGAATGATCAGTGACATTCTGGATTTCGATTGAAAGGCTGTCATCATCACCAAACAATGAATAATGACCTGATATGTACATTAATATGCTCATCGAGACAATCACCGAATTTGACAAGTTTTCATGGAATTGTTGCGACGGGTATTGCATGCAACCAAGAGACGCTGACTCTTCCCGAGTACCTGGTCTCAACTCGGAATGTTATTCATTCCTAGGTTCGCAACTGTTCAAGTGGAAATTCTAAATTTTGCCTTGTCTTCTCGTAACTGATGGGTATACTTCTTTGATATTTACTTACAAAATTGAAAGGCCGTCGTACTATGATAATGGGATCGGAACTAGAATTAGAAAACTGCCAAAAACATTTCTAAAACCTATGAGGACTGTACGGAATTAATCCTGAGATTACATTGGTTTATATTCCAGAGAATGAGATTTCATTTGGTATTCTAGATTTCTCTTATAGATATATAGACCTTACTCAGAATGGAAATTCTAATGATTTCGTCTAGTTACCTTTTCGACTTTATTTGAGACTGAATAACTATGGGTACTTCTTTGATGTTTATCAGAGACGAAGCCTAATACACCGTATTACCATGGACAAAGCCTAGTTATTGTTCTTTGTAGTTTGCTCTGGAATCTATGATGCTTTAATTGTCAATATATAAAAGGATGTAGGATACAGTCCCACCTGTGTTAACGGACACCTTTATATACCGGACAACTGTACATAACGGACGAGTTTCAGTTCCCCCCAACGTTTTTGTGTTATAAATGTCATTTGTATAGCGGACACCTCCGTTCTCCGGACAACGGACACCCTTCTTGTACCCCAATCGGTGTTAATAACCTCCTATAACGGACATAATTATCTCGGTTCCGCCTCTGATAACGCACAATGCCTTTGTAAAATCCTTCGATCCGCGTCCTTTTCTATCATGGCTTCACAAATTAATGGTAATTAGGGGACGGGTAATTAGTGGCCAATTTATGTTTACCTGTGTATACATTAATTAAAACAAGAACGCATAAACAGAGGCTTTGACGCTTCATGAAGGGTGTAATAATGGAAAATCGCAAGAGTACAAGAGCCTTGTATTCACAATAGAAAGCCTTCGTTTCACAATAGAAAGTTTATATCCCGACTTCATTTATTATATAGCTACTGACCACACGCCGGCACGCGTCGCGGACAATTTAACGATCGATATTTTTTCAATGAGTCCGACATACTCTTTCTCTCTCGGTCTTTTTATATATGTAAACAGCATAATGTATACTAATAATTATGCTGAACAACATCAGAAGTTTATTGTAATATTTCAGATTCGATTGAAAATGACGTCCATGATTTAAGAGGTATTCATGGACCGCCGACACGCGACAAATGTCTGTTTAATCCTTACATTAACGTTATCCGTAAATGTAAGGATTAAAACTTACGTTTTATCAACAACGTTTTATGTACCCGAGTACATACATGTAATTTGATCAACTAGCGGTTTAATTAATGTCAATCAATCTAGCCTTGGCTTCCGTACACGTTGTACGCTGTCCTACTCACGGGCCCTCCTGAAGAAATGAGGGGTCTTTATACATGTAAATCGCGGGGAAGATGAGAAACCGCAATACATACCGAGCCTTGTACGTGACTCGGCGCTCACGTACTTATCTATCATGAATTACGTCTCTCCTTTCTCATAAACTGAATGGGAGGAAAGTGGCATTTTTAAAACTTTATTTCCCAGTTTACTTAGGGAAATACTCTCTTACGTAAAAAAATGTTTGCAAAACTTAATGCTTTACTTATATTGCAAGAGTACTCTTGATAAAAAAAAATATACTACCTTCCTTAATTCCCTTTTTTTGTAGTCTCAGTTATCTGAGAAACATGTATTTAATTCTACATGACCCAATTACATGTATTAGTACATGTATTCGGTTTTATTATTAATTTACCTTGTAAAACTACTTATCAAAATTTGATGGAAATTATTGCTAACTGTATATCAAACAGAACCTCTGCATAAAGGACACCTCTCTATAAAGGACAATATTTGATTTTCCCCGAGCTGTCCGTTATAGACAGGTTAGACTGTACTTATTTGAAGGGAAATTATATGCAAATGTTTAAGAAATTCTATATGAGTGTCAATCGCCTTTTTTCGTGAGACAAAGAATTAATTCTGCTTCGTAGAGAAAATTGTCGCTATAGAAGTATGGTAAAATTCGTTCTCATATGAATGTCATGTCAATGTCTCTGAAACCCTTTCGCGAATTTCAAATGAACACTGATACATCCGACACACACATGGAATTCTATGCGCAGTACAAGAGTATGGAAACTCAAGTGGGAAAACTTTATGACTAAGAATTAAGCCAATTCCACGACTATAAACGATCAAAATTTATAATGTATCAGACATATCTTTCCATTCCCATTTGCGATACTTTCAGAAACAGAGTTTGAAGCATAGAAGAGATCTAACTCAAACCTATACAGACTAATAAGAAAATCAACATGGTTGTGCTTGCATGATAAGAAGGTCTGGTCTGTTATCTACAGAGGATTGTCAAAGAAGTGGAGAAATAGACCTACAAATCACGACTATAGTATCTACAGACAAAGTTAAGGTCATCTGATAGTTAAATTGTGCTAATTTCACCTCGTGGTCAATTGGTATGGTATTCATATGGTCGGAAAGTTTGGGATGGGAACGGGAAAAAGGGGTGTTGAGTGGGGTGGGATGTGATGGGGTGGGGCGGTGGTATCTGAGATCTGCAAAGTAAGTATTCTACAAAATTTGTGTAAAAAGGATAATTTTTCCATACATTTAAGACCGAGTGAACTCAAAGACAGATCACGCATAGTGAAGTCATGTTCGAATTATGACGTCTGGTGTTGAGAACATCCACACTTACATGTATAACACTTGAAAAGAGAGTATGAAACCCCCTCCCGCTTCTCTTTCAATTCCTTTCTGTGAAACAATTTATAAATGGAACTATACTCAATGTGAAGACCATCAAGTGAAGCTTTGGCTCGACCAAAAGTAAGCCAAATGTATTACTGAAGTAGAAAATTATGACGTATATACAATTGAGTTTTGAGTGAGTATTTGAACCCCAAATGGGGTATATTTCATTCATAAAGCTTATGGTCGTGTAATATAGAAGACAATTATGTTTGAGAATGTCGAAACTTCAAAAAAATTCCATACACTACACGGAACAGAATGCGATTTGTAGTATGATTTTAGTTAACCTTTCCTTATAAAATTTCACAATGTGATAAATTTGAAAAAAATCTGACATATTTGAAAATAAACAAAATTTAAGTACAGATATTCTGATTCATAACTATCAATTTAAATAATTAAAGTACGATGACGTTTGACTAATGTGACAAAAATAAATAATGAATAAAATTAAAATAAATTTGAACATGTTTGATAGTAATAGATGAAATGAAATTGACAGTTTCATAAGGATGTTTTTATATGTGCATAAAAAATTGATGGTATCTATTAACAATAGTCTTTGGTAATTTTTCATGCTGTTTTAATCAATCTATAATTATGTTGTTCTCGAAATAAATATCGAAATATTATAAGAAAAATTCATTAAATCAACCGAAAACTACGGAAAAATACTAGAAAGCGGTAAGTTACCTGTGCAGATGTGTATGACATGAAATATAATTAAAACGTCCTATTGAATCTTTAAAAAAACTAATTTCCTTCAATCACATCCTTTCATAAACGTCGATCATATATTTTTTGTTAATCTCCTCCAACATATTTATTAAACCACCATGTAGAAACAATGCCACGTACCTTTGGCTGCAAGCAACGTTACGAAAAATGCCAGAAGAACGCCGAGTTGTCGGTACATCCTTAAGGCTCGAAAGTTGTCTGGGTTACCGAGTAATCTGCCTTATATAGGGGGCACTGTAAGCACGCGGTCTTCGGTAAGGTTCGGGTCTTCGTTTGACCTTAAATCAACGGAAACATTCTTATCGTATGGTGTCCATGCAATGCTAAAGCCTGGGATGGACCTTTTACGACATCAATTCATTTTTCTGCACTATAAGGACTATCAACTATCTACCTTAAGTTAGAATGAGGATTTTGTGTATTATTTCTTTTGGATTTAGTATTTTTCAGGAAAGCAACTCTTACAAAGAAAACGATGGAAAATATAAAAAGAATAGATAGAAATTTCTCCAAGGTAACATGGTATAGGGGTTATGAAATAGATAACAAGTAGGTCAAGAATGATTTACAATACACTCCCTTGATTGGGGCAGAGTTTAGTTTTGGTCATTTTATTGTACACAGTGCGGAGGTGGTACTGCACTGCAATGTGCAGTGAAACCTTAAAGGTTACTTCCTTTCAATTTCTGTATTAAAGATTTTGTTATCTTATTTTGACAGTTCTTACTTGTATATCTTGATTTTTGCGAGTAAAGGTTGTCTCCAACCTGTAACACAATTCTTGGTCTAAATGGATGAAATATCAAAAACAGATGAAAGGAGATACTTTTTGAGTTTTAATCAAATTCATACTTGGTATGATGGAAAACAAGGTTTCTAGAAAAAAATAAACTGGGATGAAACTTAGAAAAAAATAAAACCAGAGGGCGCTACTGAAATTAATTTTGGCTGTGTCACAAAATCACTTTGACTGGAGGCATCACCGATGAGGATTTTACTACCCGAGACACGTGTCTAGTGCATCAAAACTGGTTTAAAAATTTCAAGAAGGTAAAGAGCTGAAACATTTCCGTATTATTAAAGAAGATTGCCTTTATGCCAAAATGTAAAGTTTTTACGTTCGAAGTTTGTTTTGCTCTTGACCATTGTGCAACCTCAGTCCGGGCAATTCTAGATCAAATCAAGACGTTCAAAAGCTTTGACTCGGACAAAGTCCTTGAATACACCTTGGGACCTGGGTAATTGTTTTGTGTAATATTCATCGCAATCATATTGAAGTTCAAAGAAATGGCCCGGACACGACTGGTGTACAGAGGGACATACAGGGTTATATCCCCTTTCCTAACGTTGTTCCCTGAATTATAGACTACATGTATAATATAGCCTTAGAATCGTAAAGTAAATCAAGATCTTGTCCTCAGGAACTGTTGACCCTAAAGACTTTTATATACAGGACAAACAAATCATGAAGATTTAATCTGTGTCTCTATCTCCGTTCTACACAGTATACTGACTTAAATATTGTAACGACAAGCTTTACCTTAGAAAATAGCAATCCAAGGAATGCTTGTGTCGCCTGCGAAGCGGATTTTTTTTATTGAAAATAGGTCAAATATCAAGGGCAAGGTCACTAGGTCAAAAATTATGGAATGTTTAGAAAGGTCTTTTCATAAGGAATACAAATGTGAAATATCAAAGCCCTATCACTTACCACTCAAAAGATATAGCGAATCTTAGATTTGTTGAAAAGTAGGTCAAATATATAGGTCGAGGTCATGAGGTCAAAAGTTATGATATGTGTAGAAAGGCCTTGTCACAAGAAGGACTACACATATGAAATATCAAAGCCCTATCACTTACCAATCAAAAGATATAGCAAATCTAAACATTTTTGAAAAGTAGGTCAAATATCTAGGTCAAGGTCACGAGGTCAAAATTATGGTATGTATAGAAAGGTATTGTCAAAAGAAATACACAAGAGAAATATCAAAAGCCCTATCACTTGCCAATCAAAAGATATAGCAAATCTAAAAATTTTTGAAAAGTAGGTCAAATATCTAGGTCAAGGTTACGAGGTCAAAATTATGGTATGTATAGAAAGGTATTGTCAAAAGAAATACACAAGAGAAATATCAAAAGCCCTATCACTTGCCAATCAAAAGATATAGCCAATCTTGGATTTTTTTTAAAGTAGGTCAAATATCTAGGTCAAGGTCATAAGGTCAAAAAACATAGTATGTGAAGAAAGGGCTTGTCATAAATAATACACATGTGAAATATCAAAGCCCTATCACTTACCAATCAAAAGATATAACCAATCTTAGATTTTTTGAAAAGTAGGACAAATATCTAGGTCAAGGTCACGAGGTCAAAAATTATGGTTTGCATAGAAAGGTCTTGTCACAAATATTACACATGTGAAATATCAAAGCCCTATCACTTGCCAATCAAGAGATATAGTCAATCTTAGTTTTTTTTAAAGTAGGTCAAAAATCTAGGTCAAGGTCACAAGGTCAAAAAGTATGATATGTGTGGAAAGGTCTTGTCACAAGGAATACACATGTGAAATATCAAAGCCCTATCACTATCCAATCAAGAGATATAGCCAATATTAGATTTTTAGAAAAGTAGGTCAAATATCTAGGTCAAGGTCACAAGGTCAAAAATTATGATATGTGTAGAAAGGTCTTGTCACAAGGAATACACATGTGAAATATCAAAGCCCTATCACTTACCAATCAAAAGTAATGGGGTGTGACACCCAAGTGTGACAGACAGACGGACAGACAGACAGACGGACGGACAGACGGACAACGGACAGTGTCGCTGTGCTTCGCAGGCGACACAAAAACTACACTGCTAAAAAAAATAATGGAGCAAGGTTATAAACGTTTGCAGCTGCTTATTCAATATGATGAACATAAAATTTATGTATTAAGACATATTTAATAGTCATTTCTTAATTACCAATGTTTAACCATATACACATGATGAAACTTGATGCTGCAGCCTTCCTTATCCCAAAAGATATTACATTATATGTAACATATTATATTACAATGGAAAATCGCTCCTTTAATTTTTTTGAGGAGTGTATATATGTGTCCTTGAGTTTTGCTACTGAAACAGGAACACATTATGTTTGACTATGATTTTATATGGAAATATTCCCCTCGTTATTATTTACCTGTTTTCTTCCCCTGGGTTGATATTTAACATATCTCTCGATAGAAGTTTAAATGCCTTCACGGTACTAAATTTAGATATGTCACGTGGTTATTTTAGTAATAAAGTAATAAAAGTAATAAAAAGGCGTGTTCGATCACGCCACGTTGTCCAATTTGTAGTTGAACACTGCACGGACCATTCTCCTCTCCCTTCCTACTATGGGTCATTTCTCGACTCGGTACTTTACTTTTCGATGTTAGGGTAACGTTTGGCAGTCTAAGTATGGGCTGGGGTAGAATTTTCACTGTTTTATATGTCGTAATTGATTGTATTGTAATAAAGTATGTAAACTGTAGTAATCTTCATCGTTTCATTTCATCTGTTTTGTCGTCACGTGGCTGGAGAAGTAGAAATCCTACGAACCTGAAGACAGGCGCTCAGAGTCAAGCTGAGTCCTGTTACACTACTTAAAAATAAAATCCTGCGCATGCGTTGAAAAAGTTGGCAGGAATTTTGAGTCGCTCTCGAAAATTATGTGAAAAGTGCTTTTAAACCCTCAAAAGTGGTGCTGAAAATTCTAAAAATTTAGTCATGCGTCACCTATTTGACTATTCCAGCAGTATTTGTTTGTGATACCACTTCTATTTATGATTGTGTTTCAAATTTCAATTCCATATGTAAATATGTTTTTTGTTGTGTTCTATCATATTTTTCGTTATTTTGAATCACGACGATGTTCCTATGTTTTCTGCTTTGATTATTATTTTACTGTTTGGATACCTTTCTTGGCTCTCTTGTACAATACTCAAGATTCAGCTATAACTTGAAATGAATGTTACACTAGACCAGTGCAGAGCCATGATAGGTTCCTTTATCTAAATAAGATACCGCTTCTTCCCTAACTGTGGAGACTACACTCCTGTCTTGAAATAAAGCGACTAGGGATGGAAATTTTTCCAAACTATATACTTAAAACCTACCCATCTGCTGAAACTTGACAAAGAAAAAAGCTTGTTTTGGCCTTAGTACATTAGATATTTAAATCTAAGCAAGTGATGACTTATAGTACACAGGCATGCATTAGCCAGTCAAATGTTATACTATGTAAACATATGACCCTGGCTAAGGTCAGATCGCATCCTTCAGGATCCAACATGCAAATCTTTGCAAGTACATATAGAATGTAGATAAAGTAACAACCAGAACTACTTCAGCTAGGTATTCACAGATGTGATGACCTTGAACGTTGATGTGACCCTTGGTCAAGGTCATGACATATTTCTTTTTGCTAATCATTCCCTGGTAATCTGCATCATCTCTTAAATATTCAATAGTTTAACATACCAAAGGAAAGACTATATTGAATTCATACTTTATTTGAACAATGCTTTTATAATAAGTTATAATTTAAATATAAACACATCAAAATTCATTGAAAGTAAACTAATCAACACGGGACTAATGCGACCTAAAATTCAGCACTAGAACCTTTTCTTTAGAGACTGCTACAAAGATACATAATCCCTTTCATACATACCACATAATTTGAAACAATATATGATAGGCAAGAGGAGTTTAGAGAAAGGCAGACAGGTAACAAAGAGTGTTATCGTTTAGTTTAATGATGGTCAAAGGAAGAATAGTTACAGATGTCTTTCCCTTTAGGGTAGGTATCTAACATCAAATGAAATAACTACAAATAAACCATATTGTACTGTCATTTTCACTGAATTTTACACCAGTTTCAAGGAAAGAGTTCCTCACAATTTTCTTCTGGTAAATAAATGACTTTCAACTCTGAATAAAGTAAAATACCCAATATACCTGATAAACCAGACAAAATAAGAGTGTCACAGTGTTTTGTGTGGTCAATCAAGAATGTTAATTCTTTCTTAATATACATAAATAAATGTGTTTGGAGATAAATATATTGTTTAATCAGCTTATTTCAACCCATTTGCAACAGAAAGTTGAGTGAAAACAAGGTCAATGTACATGTCTTTAGTGAAAAGATTAACACATGTATATATTAAACATTCTTTAAAAGTGTTACAGTATAATCTGTGTAAACCGGCTTTCATTGGTTCCGGTTGAATCGGCCGGTTTCGGCAAGATCCGGTGTACAGAAAATCGATATATTTGACCCAAATAATATACACAAGAATGCTCACTGCTATACCATTACTTCATCATATCAATGCAAAATGCAAATAGATTTAATCATATATAAACAGAGATCAAACAGATTTCATATCATTGTCTACGTTTTGCGGAAAAATCTGTCAAGGATGAGTTTTTAATGATTTGCATTTAACAATTTCATTCTCTTTTAAAATACGTAAAGTCTGCAAATAAGGTAACATTCGGTCATTTTTACGGACGAACGCATACACAAGTACCGTTACATAGATAAGATACGTAAGTGGACGTTGGAGATTTAAATCTCAGGCGCAGAACGAGGAAAAAAGAATGTCAGGGAAAAATCAATACTGTATTGTATCATTGCATTAATTGTCGGTCAACAGAAGAATATTGTGTTTCTGACTGGCAATGTACAGTTAGCTGTGATCCATCCGTTACTTATACTGATGTAGACCTACGTAACAACGTAAATAGGAATACGGAACTTTAAGATAGATTTAACCAGAAGTCTCTGATGAGACTGAAGCTCTCCTGGTTGATTTGTACATATACACTCAAGAGAATGAATGCTGGACTTCACCTTGCCTAATACCACTTTTTTCATCGACCCAATATATTTCTGTATCCCCCCTGTAAAACACTCTATAACGAATTTATCCCGCTGAATCGCTTTTGGTTTGTGTATGTTACGTCAACATATTCTAAGCATTTTGGTGACGTCAAAAGCATAAAGCATCTTAGTAGAAGCAGGATATCAAAATAATATTCTGTTAGTAAAATAATACAACATAATATTTGGTTCTTCTCGACCAATCAGATTGCAAGAAATTTGCCAGAGGCGGGATAAATGTGTATCAAGTTTTTTTTTATTAGAACCAACAACCACATGCCCATGCATATCCATCAATTCCTTATTAATTTTTTTCATCAAAGTTCAGAGCAAAATTTTTTTTTTTTTTGAAAAAAATGGAGTCCCCCCCCCCCCAAGAATATCAAATGGACCGTGCCTTAGATTTCTCTAGAATGTGAGAGAATTACTAAAAACGTGTATATGCAACATGTATAACATACCATATGTATCAAAACTAAAATAACAGATGTTTTTATTTTTCAAAAAATGTGGGTCAAAGGTCAGTGATGGGGTCAAAGGTTAAAAATTTGGCTCCAAAAGATGAGCCTTCTCAAGGTTCATAGACATGCAATATATGACAGCTCTATTATCTTATACCCTTTCATCAGAATTTAGTTGAATGGAATGATATACTGACAGTCGGATGGATAGACAAACAGATGAACAGACAGACCTACCACTATATGCCCTTTTATAAAATTAAGACTAAAGGCATAAATAACCTCTCATTTGAGCTGAAATAGTATTGCATAGGATACTCTATTATAAGAGATATTTCCTTCTTTCTTATACTGACCAGTGAAAATACTTAGATCAAGTAATCAGGCAGTTTCAGATTGAAATTAAATATAATAGGACATGTGGCCTACCGAGTGAAATTTTAAAAGTATCGGCCATTTTGTTCTAAAACCTAAAAAGGTTTTAGGCTATTTATTTAGTAAATGTAAAACAATGTAAATAGAACATTGAACGAAGAACATGAACTTTTAGGGCGAATGTGGTATCAATGTAGACAGAAGCTAATTATTAAAATATAATACAAAATATTTTTACATACCGGTATGAAATATTTGATCCTCTATAGAAAACATTTCTACCATATATCCCAGTTCAGAAAAATATTTCAAAATCTGCATGGGGTTGAAATGATGTTTTTGATTGGTCAAATTTTAAAAGGACAAAATGACTCGAGGTCCAATTGACAAAAAGGCCTGAAACATTAGTTTATTACCATTAATTTATGGCAGGAACAGGTATTGTACCCAGATAGCTCAGTTGGTAAGAGCGTCTGCCCAGATAGCAGAAGGTCTCGGGTTCAATTCACGGTTCGGTCACATCTTTTCCTCTTCTGTTACAGAATTGGCACCAAACTAAATGACTCAAGGTGAAGTGGAGTTTTGTGTGAGGTTTCCAGTGCATGGAAACCTGAACCAGACTTGTCAGAATGACAACATAGCTCGCCGGTGGCAACCATATCTAAATTGCAACAACAACAATAAAAAAGGTCTTATCACAAGGAATGCACATGTGAAATATCAAAGCCCTATCACTTACCAATCAAAAAATATGGCCAAGGTTAAAGTTTTTCAAAAGTAGGTCAATCATCTCCAAGGTCAAGGTCACAAGGTCAAAATTTTTGGTATCCATGGAAACATCTTGTCACAAGGAATACACATGTGAAATATCAAAGCCCTATCACTTACCATTCAAAAAATATGGCCAAGGTTAAAGTTTTTCAAAAGTAAGTCAATCATCTCCAAGGTCAAGGTCACAAGGTCAAAAATTTTGGTATCCATGGAAACGTCTTGTCACAAGGAATACACATGTGAAATATCAAAGCCCTATCACTTACCAATCAAAAAATACGGCCAAGGTTAAAGTTTTTCAAAAGTAGGTCAATCATCTCCAAGGTCAAGGTCACAAGGTCAAAAATTTTGGTATCCATGGAAACGTCTTGTGACAAGGAATGCACATGTGAAATATCAAAGCCCTATCACTTACCATTCAAAAAATATGGCCAATGTTAAAGTTTTTCAAAAGTAGGTCAATCTCCAAGGTCAAGGTCACAAGGTCAAAAATTTTGGTATCCATGGAAAGGTCTTGTCACAAGGAATGCACATGTGAAATATGAAAGCCCAATCTGAATGGTTTAAAAGTTATGAGCAAGGTTAAAGTTTTTGTGCACGCGCACGCAGACGCAAACGCCAACGCCGACACCGGGGGTATGACAATAGCTCTCCGGACATTCGTCCCGGCGAGCTAAAAATTGGTAGAGAGGAGTGTGGCAGGAACGGGCATCGTGCCCAGATAGCTCAGTTGGTAAGAGCGTCTGCCTTGATAGCAGAAGATCTCGGGTTCGATTCCCGGTACAGTCACATCTCTCCCTCTCCTGTTACAAATTCAACTTCTATAACTTACACAAGCACCTTTCATTTGGCAATGTGAAGGATGTATTATTGCTATTTTATTTGATAAAATGATCAATCTTTGTGATTCTGGTGTTTCCATTTATCTGTGCAGAAAGCACAGCTCAAGTCCGTGATCACTTAGGACATTCTACTCTTGCAACAAAAAGTCTCACTACTCTCTCTAAAAATCTCACACCTTAAACAATTAAAAAATAAGTTAGAAATACATGCATTTTTATTGTTTGTTATCTTTCTTGCACTGTATAAACATAATAGAAAAGATTTTGAAGTTGATTGATTGATCAGAGGAAATTCCGAAACTATCCCCTAGCGTTTCTATAGAATTGAAGATAAAATCCTGGGTCAGGCCCCAAATAAAATATGAGAAAAACTAAATTTCAGACTCATCTATGATAATATTGTCAAATGGCAATAAAGGAAAATTTTGGTAGAAGTTTTCCTGGGTTGAAATATTTTTGTATGAGTCGGCTTTTACAAATGATTTTTTTTTAGTATCTTATTTTAATTTTTTAAAAATTTGATTAACACATAGTAGATATGCCAATAAGGCATCTCTTGTTATATTATCTTCTATTAAAACATGTGTCACTTGCTTTAATGTAAACATTATGAAAAATTTTATCAAACCACACAGTTTTACATCCCATTGGGGGTGGTACTCAAAGCAGTGGAGGAATTTATAAGAAGAAAGAAAGATGTAAGAGTTACCTCCCCCCTCTCCCCCCCCCCCCCCCCAAAAAAAAAAGCTTACACAAGCACAATATTCCTTTCATTTGGCAATGTGAAGGATGCATTATTGCTATTTTATTTGATAAAATGATCAATCTTTGTGATTCTGGTGTTCCCATTTAACAGAAAGCACAGCTCAAGTCTGTGATCACTTAGGACATTCTAGTTACCTCCCCCCTCTCCCCCCCCCCCAAAAAAAAGCTTACACAAGCACAATATTCCTTTCATTTGGCAATGTGAAGGATGCATTATTGCTATTTTATTTGATAAAAATGATCAATCTTTGTGATTCTGGTGTTCCCATTTAACAGAAAGCACAGTTTAAGTCTGTGATCACTTAGGACATTCTAGTTACCTCCCCCCTCTTCCCCCCCCCTCAAAAAAAAACTTACACAAGCACAATATTCCTTTCATTTGGTAATGTGAAGGATGCATTATTGCTATTTTATTTGATAAAATGATCAATCTTTGTGATTCTGGTGTTCCCATTTAACAGAAAGCACAGCTCAAGTCTGTGATCACTTCGGACATTCTACTCTAATGCAACAAAAATTCTCACTACTCTCCCCAAAAATCTTACACCTTAAACATGTTAAACAAATAAAAAATAAGTGAGAAATACATGCATTTTGACTATTTGATATCTTTCTTGCACTGTATAAACACTATAGAAAAGATTTTCATGTTGATTGATTGATCAGAGGAAATTCCGAAACTATCCCCTAGCGTTTCTATAGAATTGAAGATAAAATCCTGGGTCAGGTCCCAAATAAAATATGAGAAAAACTAAATTACAGACTCATCTATGATAATATTGTAAAATTGCAATATCTTTGTTTATTTATAGTTTCTGTCATTTATGTACTCTAAATGCATGTAGATAGGGTAAGAGAAAATAGCCATATACCCATTTTCCAGAATCCTAGGGAACAGGGACTGAAGTGAAATACTGTAATGACATCTAAACTGCAAACCGATAATATTTTGGAATAAATCAATTAACTATTATCCATAAATTCTGGGAAATTAGCTATCATGAGATCACATGTAGTTTAATAGAGAGAAAACAACCACACCCATTTTCTAAGACCCTTGGGGTCAGAGACTCAAACAAAATATGAGGTGGACAACGAGGTTACAGACCCATCATATTGCATAAAGAATTTAGTCTCCATTATTTATAGTGTCAGCGCTGTAAGCATAAGATTATATGGAATAATATAAAAGAAAATGGCCACACCCTTTTCTAAGACCCTGGGGGTCATTGGCTCAAACAAAATATCAGGTGCACAACTAGACTACAGACCCATCATATTGCAAAAAGAATTATGTCTCTATCATTTATAGTGATAGAAGAGCTATCCGGACAAAATTACATAGAATTTAATGACCACGCCCATTTTCTAAGACCCTGGGAGTCAGGGTCTGAAACTGAATGTCAGGTGCACAACTAGACCATGGACCAAGTAAAATACAAAAAGAATTAAGTTTCTATCTCTAACAGTTTCAGAGGAGTTGTCCGGACAAGAATTGTTTACGGACAGACGGACAGACGCCGGACGAAGGGTGATCGCATAAGCTCGACTGGTCTGAGACCAGTAGAGCTAAAAACCAAAATTGGACACGAAGAATAATGCGCACCAGGACGCAGTGAGTTGTCACTTTTATGGGCCATTTTTTTTATCAGAATGGGACTATGACACAGGGCGCGTGGTCTTCCCAATCACTGCAAGTTTTTTTTATTATGTCAATAACAGTATTTTCTCAGTCGCCATACTTCTGTGACTTTTTGTACTTTTTACGAATCGTCAATCAAAGATATTTTTTCTTCTAGTTTAATTCTTTTCTTTGTCTTTTATGAGATGGATATGCATGATCAACATTATTTCTTTTTCTCGGCGTATTAATCGCCATGATAAACATGTACACTAAATAGCTTTAAATTCTTTGTTATAAACAAAATACGTTGCCGAAGGTATAATTACCGTTGACCAAATCACACCTGAGTAGATGTTTACACAAGGCCGGTATACAGGTGATCGATTAACCCTAATTAGTGTGATCGGTACTCTAATTGACGGCCGGAGTACGGAATAGACAAGATACGGAATACACAAAATATTTTACTATTAAACGTTACGGAGAATCGCTCGGGACCATAAGAAAGAACCGATGTAGACAAGATTCCGGAATACAGAAGATCCGGTTTTCACAAAATATACTGTATATTATCCTAGTTCTTTTCTATCTTCTTTATATATTTAAATCTTTAAAGAGCTCAGACACCACAGAAAAACTTCTAATCTTTCATACTCTTCTAAATGGTGGTGTACATAAGTAAGATTCACACAGCTTTGATGCAAGATTTCAATGATTTTTCATCATATTTACATGTATCGACAAACCATAATTATACATTTACACTCCACACTTAAGAAAAGAAGTGAATCATAAAAATGTTATGATCGCTGAGCGATATAGTCCCCTACCGGTGGCATATATCTATGTCCTGCAACTCTGCCAATGAATTACTCTTCAATTAAACATATATGAGTTTTATTTGTTGCAGAAAAAAGTCAGGAAAACTGACAAAAACTGAATTGTGCAAGTCATCAAGGGGTATAACTTCTGGAAAAATAGGTCAAGTGTGACAAATGTCAGACTTGCTCTGTACCTATCCAAGTCTAAGCTGAGTATCAAATTTTACTTGCATATCTCTATTTGTTGCAGTAAAAAGTCTGGAAAACTGACAAAAACTATATTTTGCAAATCATGAAGGGGCATAACTCCTCGAAAAATTGGTCAAGCGTGACATAGTCAAACCTGCTCTGCAACTATCCAAGACCAAGCTGGGTATCAAATTTCACTTGAATATCTCTATTTGTTACAGAAGAAAGTCCGGAAAACCGACCAAAACTGAATTTTCCAAGTCATCAAGGGGCATAACTCCTTGAAAAATAGGTCAAGCGTGACAAAAGTCAAACTTGCTCTGTAACTATTCAAGACCAAGCTGTGTATCAAATTTTATCTGAATATCTTCATCCGTTGCAGAAAAAAGTCCGGAAAACTGAAAAAAACTTAATCTTCCAAGTCATCAAGGGGCATAACTCCTCGAAAAATAGGTCAAGGGTGACCAAAGTTAAACTTGCTCTGTAACTATCCAAGACCAAGCTGTGTATCAAATTTCATCTTAATATATTCATCTGTTGCAGAAAAAAGTCTGAAAAACTGGAAAAAAATGAATCTTCCAAGTCATCAAGGGGCATAACTCCTCGAAAAGTAGGTCAAGCGTGACGAAAGTTAAACTTGCTCTGTAACTATTCAAGACCAAGCTGTGTATCAAATTTCATCTTAATATCTCCATCCGTTGCAGAGAAAAGTCCGGAAAACTGACAAAAACTGAATTTTCCAAGTCATCAAGGGGCATAGCTCCTCGAAAAATAAGTCAAGCGTGACAAAAGTTAAACTTGCTCTGTAACTATCCAAGACCAAGCTGTGTATCAAATTTCATCTTAATATCTCCATCCGTTGCAGAGAAAAGTCCGGAAAACTGACAAAAACTGAATTTTCCAAGTCATCAAGGGGCATAACTCCTCCAAAAATAGGTCAAGCGTGACGAAAGTTACACTTGCTCCGTAACTATCCAAGACCAAGCTGTGTATCAAATTTCATCTTAATATCTCCATCCGTTGCAGAAAAAAGTCCGGAAAACTGATATTCGGACAGACGGACAGACTGACAGACGGACAGACTGACAGACAGACAGACCGAGAGGAAACTAAGAGTCCCCTTCGGCGTTGCCGGTAGGGGACTAAAAAGTAGCATATAATTTTCAAAGACAAGTTTTTGGACCTAACTTCAACAAAGAAATGTTAAAAACAATTATGTGCTAAGTTTAAATCTTAGTAGCAAATTTCAATCAATTATTCAAAAATGAGTTAAACCTGTTGTAAGCTTTTTGAAAAAAATAATCTGAACCATATAAAAATTCATTTAGATCACACCTTAAACCTTGAAAATAAATTGGCTATTTCACATTAAACACCTTGTCATTATAATTTAACGGTTAACTTCTACAGCTGTAACGAAATCCTAGAATTTCTAACGTGCATTCATAAGTCCTCCTCATCATCGTCAGCACCATCTTCTAGGATAATTTCTTGACCGTCGGCCAGTACAATTTTCTGAGTGAGAACAGTCGGCTTTTTTATTCGTTTCTTTGCTCGTTTTGGAGGACTGCTAAATGTATGATCAGTAACTGTGTGTTCCTGGGTCAAGGCCTCCATGTGTTCAATGACATCAGCCTCCATGACCTTGACCTGGGATCGTTTCATCTCCGGTATGGCACTGCTTCTTACTACAGGGAAGTCTCCGTCATCTTTATGATTCTTCATGTGAGCTTCCATGGTCACCTTTCTACTAAACCCGACCCCACATATGTTACATCTGAAAGAAATTAGATTTTGATTAATTACTAATTTTTTTTATCAGTTGGTAACCAAATCATTTGAAATCTTTAATATTTCATTGTTTTCAAATTCAATTTTTTCATCATTTCATTTTATTTTTTACCTCAGATTTTTTGCACCAACAGGATGTGTAATTTTTGTAATTCTCTGTTACATGTACCTGAGATTCTACAGATTGAGTTACTTTATCAGGAATGAATTGTTTTAAATTATGAATAAATTATTTTGAATTATGTTAAACAGAACTGTATCAACATACTTAAATGCTTTTTGTCCTGTGTGGGTACGCATGTGAGTTGTAAGATTAACCTTCTGGCAAAAGGTTTTTCCGCAGACTTCACATTTGTATGGTCTCTCGCCAGTGTGGATCTTGATATGACGGTAAAGATCAGAAATCTTGCTGAATTTCCTTCCACAAGTATCACATACGATATCACCTGTGTGTACTTTAGTATGGGCATTAAGTCTGTGCATGTCATTGAATCCCTTAAAGCAGACACCACATTTGTATGGAGAATCATCATTCTGGTGAATCTTCATATGCCGTCTCAAGTTTCCACTCTCATTAAATCCTCGAGTGCAAATGGGGCATTTAAACGGCCTCTCTCCAGTATGGGTACGGCAGTGCATCTTAACTTCATATCGATGAGTGAAGGCTTTTCCGCAATATCCACATTTGTAATTCTTACTTTCGGTATGTGATTTCAAATGTCTATGACAGTTACTCTTATTATTATACTCCTTTCCACATATATTACATTTATAGATAAATCGGGTTTTCGTTCCGTCTTGAACCTCTGCCTCAGCTTCAATTTCAATCGCAGGCGTTACTTCTGCGGCTGCCTCTGTGGTGTAAACCTCAGTTTCTTCCACAACAGCATCATCAGGTGGAGCAGGATGGGGACTTGGTGGATTTTCAACATTGCTTTCCACATTACTTTCCGTATTATTTTCCGCTACATCCACATCAGCACTGGGATCAGGCTCAGTCTCAGCCTCTTGCGTCACTGTATGTGTTTGTGGTGGGTTTTCCAACGCTTGTAGCTCCTCTGGTGGAAACAAAACAGGATCCAGTTCTGTCGCTACATCTCCTATGCTAAGCTCAATAATGGATGCCTCTTCACTAAGCATGACAGAACCAGGGACTGCCTTATGATTTTTTCGCTTCAGATTTTTCGGCAAGTTTTCAAATACGGCAATTTGACGAAGTTCGGAATGTGTCCGCAAATGTGTGGAAAGACTACCTTTTTGATAGATTTTGCCACAGTGTCCACACATATACACTTTCTCTTGAGCATGGAGCTTGATATGGTTCTGCCAGTTCATTTTGTTTTTGTAAACTTTATTACAAATGTTACACTTAAAGAAAATTATTTCTCCTTCTCCTGAGTTCAGAATGACTGTACTTTCGTTTTGAGTTTTAATACTATTTTGAATGACTGTCGTGCCATTGGCTAAAGCTCGTTTCCTTGGTGACATAGACAAATCTCGCGGCAAAACCTGTGTAGACACATCAAATAAACCTGAACGGGTAAATTTTGGAAACACTGTTATTTGTGTCGCAACATCTCTGAATTTCTTTGCTGTTACAGACATCATTGAACCTTGAATTTGACCCGGGTCTTCTGATGGTTTTTCCACAATATAATTTCCAGCATCTTTTTTAGGATCGACAAAGTATAACTGAATACTTCCATCTTCAAGGACTTCTGTTTTGAGGTTTTCATAGTTCTGATACGATTGGGGTAGACCATCTATTACCACCTCCCCATTCTCTACGGCACTAGCGATTTCTATCTGACCTATTCCCGATACTTCCATTCCTTCGTCTTGTGTTAGCTCCTGTGTAGTCTCTGCGCTTTCAACAGGCTTAGTAAGCTGTACATAAACTTGTTTACCATCTCCTCCTGTCATAGGTACTAGCTCTACAATCTGAAATAATACAAAATTTCAATTGTGGTACATGCAAATCTGAAACTCATATTATTGTTTAAGGCATAATTTGTTTTCCCATTTATTTTCAAACATTTTATACAGAGAGGAAAAGCCATAAAATTGACATCAATACTTTTTTTTTTTAAGTTGTGGCCATTCTAAACCTACATACACCACATCATTCGTCAGCATTTTTATTGTGATGTCATATTTGATTGCACCGTCATGGTGAGTTGTCATGTTTTTTTATTGCATCAGGCCGTTGGACCTGTCTGGTAAATTTTAGAAAGGTCCACTTTACACCCTCAACTACATGTATTTCTAAACAAATTTTCTGGCATAGGGTCACATTATGTCCGATGCTTTATGAAAAAAGTTTCTCATAGATTGCTATTGCGACGTCACAATAAAATTTAATCCACTTCTGTGATATGTCTGTTGTCTGGCTGTCTCACTGAAAAACTGCAATTGCATCAATAATTGTGCCTTTAGCAGTACTCCTAATGCATTTATTTCCTGCATGAAGCCTCCTTACCTGACCCTGCATGTCAGTGACAGACACTGGAATGACTTGTGCTGTACCATCAGGCTGTAATTCTGTCATGGTCTTAGCTATGTTTAACATCTGGAAAAAAAAATTATATGTCAGTATGAGAAGACAACAGATTTATCACGTGTGATACTGTATGTTTTAGCGAGATTCACATTTTAGCCAGATTCACATTTTAGTGAGATTCACATTTTAGCCAGGCTAGCATTATCACAATTATAAATTATAAGATGAAAATGGCATGTGCTTTAAATCATGATTATGATTTTATGTCACCCTGTCTCATTTCTGCCAGATTACACTACAATACATGTATGGGGGAACCCTCACCCCCCCCCCTCCCCCTTTCTCCCACCTCCCTCTCATCCTGTCCACCCCCTCATGTATGGTTCTGCTAAAATAAGTACATGTACAGTATCTGTTGTTTCTCTCCACCTTGTGCATTGTTTGACTGCATTCACTGCAACAAAGTCTTATTGAAGATCTTCTCCAAATTGAAATATCAAATTACATGTACATACTCGATCGGATACAGTATCTTTTGTGAGAAAGTAAACAGGACTCAGAAGTAATTATGGTAATAAATACATAAATTACAAATTTTTAAGATCTCTTACCTCAACATTGTGTTGATCAGTGTAAGATCTCTTACCTCAACATGGTGATGATCAGTCTAAGATCTCTTACCTCCACATGGTGTTGATCAGTGTAAGATATTGTGTTGATCAGTGTAAGATCTCTTACCTCAACATTGTGTTGATCAGTGTATTGTGTTGATCAGTGTAAGATCTCTTACCTCAACATTGTGTTGATCAGTGTATTGTGTTGATCAATGTAAGATCTCTTACCTCAACATTGTGTTGATCAGTCGAGGGGATTCCCTCCAGGTTTTGTGTGTCCCTCTCTGAAGCTGCTGCAATCGCATTGGCCATCTGGAGAAGCTGTTGTCCTATACATTGGTAAAGGTAAACCAAGGTTAATTACAAATTGTTCTGAACAATTTAAATAGTGTACCAACAGATATATGTACAAATTACTAAATGTATATTGTCACAAAAAATGCATTGTGACAGAATTTTGTGACCCATTTCAACTTCTGATAAATGATACATAGTACATGTAAGTATAATTAAATATGCTCAGATCTACCAGTAGAAGGCCAGGATGCCCTTGGAGTTTGCCAAATACACAAATTTTCCTATTTCATGCACTATTTTCTCAAATCATAAGTTATGCTTTGCATATTGTATTAAATGGTTAATAACAAGAGCAATGAGAAAGATGTAAAAATGTAGCTCTAGAACTTCATGTGCAACAGCTTTTATGAAAAAATAATTCCAAGGAATGCATGTATCGCTTGCGAAACATAGCGACACTCAGGAATCACTTTTATAGGGTGTGACAAACGGACAGATGGACAACGGACAAAGTGATCCCTAAGTGTCGCTATGCTTCGCAGGCGACACAAAAATAGGATGTTTCCTAAGATCCTACAGTGCTTTGAAGTTCAAGGAATTTACAAAGCAAAGTTCTGTGATAGCCCAGCCCATGTGTAAAGGGGATCTTAAGACTTCAGAAAGAAATTTGAATTTGAAAATTCTAACCTGCTAATGCCTCTGTGAATTCTGTGCCATCCACCACTTCACCATCTTCTCCCTGGGTAAATCCTGGATCACTATACGATATCACCATGGCCTCTTCCCCTGCTGCTATAGAGGCAGGGTCATTATAACTAATTGTCAAGTTACCATGGTCAAGAGATATGCTATCTGGCTGACCGCTGGCCGGAATCATATCCATGGTCATCTGGGATCCAGAGACCCCCTCTTCTTCTGCCATGCCTTACTGCATGCATCCACTGAAAGAAAAGATAAACAAATAGACATGAAACAATGTCTTTCTAACATGTGTAATGCATAAAATAACAAATACATGTACTACAAAAGGCACATTATTATTTACATGTACATTGGATTCCAATCGCTATGCAGTCATCCTTGGGTCATCTCTTAGGACAGTCCCCTATAGTCGGATTAGTCCTGCAGATTTTTTTAAATTGTGTCGAAAGCCGAACAGAAATAAAGGTACTGTTCATCTGAATTAAGATTAATCAAGAGGCCCAAGGGGGCCACTGCCCTTGAGTACTTGCTTCCTTAAAGGTTTTGTGAAATTATGAGCATCAGCTTTGGAGATGTCAAAAATGCATCAGCCAATCAGCCATCATATTTGTTAACTGTTCGGCACAAAAAACACAAACTTTTGGGGTTTTTTTTTTATTAATTTTTTAAAAACACCACAGACATGTAAACAATACATACACAAGGACATTTTTGTATTTAAATACAGAACATTGAAGAGTACATGTCAGCCGACCAATGGTCCTAGCAAGGATCGAACTAGCACTATCCGCTAGACCACAGCGACAGCAAAACACAAACTTGGTAAAGAGAGGACCTTGAATACTTGCTTCTTGTAAGATTTTGTTAAATTCTGTGCCACAGTTGCAAGGAAAAGTCAAAATATGCAAAATGCATATCAGAGCCCTCAGCAGCCATATTTGTTGACCGATTGGCACAAAAATTAAAAACAGAAAATTGGTAGAGGACATTGAGTACATGCTTCCTGTAAGATTTCGTGAAAATCTGTTGCAGAGGAGAAGTCAAAAATGCCTCAGCCAATTAGAGCCCTCGGTGGCCATAATTGATGACCGATCGGCACGAAAACACAAACTTGGTAGAGGACCTTGAGTACTTGTTTCCTGAAAGGTTTCATGAAATTCTGTGCAGCGGTTGCAGAGGAGAAGTCAAAAATGACTCAGCCAATCTGAGCCCTCAGGGGCCATATTTGATAATTAATCTGCACGAAAAACACAAACTTGGTAGAGGACCTTTAATTCTTGTTTCCTGTAAGGTTTCGTTAAATTCTGTGCAGTGGTTGCAGAGAAGATGTCGAAAATGTGACAAGTTTACGCCGGACGACAACGGACAGACAGCGCTCAATGACAATAGCTCACTTGAGCTTTGCTCATCAATTAGGTATATAGACAAGGCCAAGGTTACGAGATCAAAAATATTGGAATTAATGGAAAGACCTTGTCAAAAGGAATACACATGTGCAATATCAAAGCCTTAGCACTTACCATTTACAAGTTATGCCAAATTATGAAGTATTTGAAAAGTTTACAAGATCACGAGGTCAAAAACATTGGTATCAATGGAAAAGTCGTGAAATATCAAAGTCTCATCACTTACCTTTCAAAAACTATGCCCAATGTTAAAGTTTTTGAAAAGTAGGTCAAAGGTCAAGGTCATGAGGTAAAAAAATTGGTATAAATGGAAAGGTCATTCAAAAGTTAAATCCAGTGTTTAAGTTTTTGCATAATGGACAAACAGACAGACAGACGGATAGGTCATAAACTATATGCCCCCTAATCTTTGAATCCTTCGAAATATCTTCAGTTCTGAAATATCTGCTTAACCAAAGGCAGAGTTTAGTCAAGAGAAATTTGTCTACTGTCCATGCAGCTCACTTCAGAAATCAGAAAATTAAAGTTTTGTCAAAGTATACTTTGTCAGCAAACGTTCAGATTGTTATGTTATACGTCCATACCACAAATTCTATGTATATACTACGCTCATAATGAAAGAAAATAGATTTAGATGGGGAGTTTTCTATATGTTTATTTTAGGGTGACATCTCCGATGTTTAACATTGAGAACGTCAACGTCATGCTTAAAATCCCTATCTAATTCTATTTTCTTTCACTGTGAGCTTAGTATATCGCACATTAAGTGCATAAGTGTTCTATCTCCAAAAAATGAGACAAACATACCATCGGCATCTCCAGAAACTGTTCTATCTCCTCCCATTAATAGAAATTCAATTCCAATTTTCTAATAAAAGATATTCACGGGTTTCACTTATGCAATCTGAAAAATTGCTGTTTTTTAGTGCAATAATGTTGTATGTCCCTAATGTCCAATCAATGAGAAAGATTCGATCACATGACCATGGAGGTTGCATGCAATATTGTTTTATCTCCATTTCTACAAAATGTTCTACTTCCATATTTCAGTTATTGTTATTTTCCATTTTTCTGATTAATAAAGCATTCACCCGGCATGATTTCACAATTTTTGTGATTAATTATCATTGTGTTGACCATCAGATATGTTGAAAGTCGTTAAAAGTTATCAGATTTTCTTTATTTCATGGGATTTCCTTTGAGGGAAAGAAGGAGAGAAGGTATTCTAAAAAGATAGCTTCAAGAAATATATGGGCTCTATCGTCAGAATTTAACATCGGAAAAGAAAGAGAATAAAAAGGAGAATTTAAATATTGGTTAAACAGATGGGGAAATTGAAAGAGAAAAAAATACAGATGGGGTGGAAGTTTGATGGTGGTGGGGGTGGTGGTGATGTTGCACTGCCTTCCATTCCCTAAAATTTGTTTAATTCATAATAATTGATGTCATGGATTTGAGAATTATTGTTTTAAAATGTTATTATTAAGGAACAACGTTAATAAAGAAGATTTTATTCTTTTAATGAAGCCTTTATTTATTTTGGAACATTTATGCACTAAAGGAAAGTGTACTTGAATTTAGCCTCACTGTTCTAATTCTCCGTGTAAAAATTTCGAATTTCATGAGAAATACAATAACTGTTTGATATAAAATTACACATGCTAGCTACTTTTCACGTATTATTTTGATATATACCGTAATCGTCCGAAAAAAGTCCGCACGAGTAGATATCACGCAGGCAAAAAATTGCGCTGAAAATCGTGGAAAAAACTCTAATCTAGTAAATAATACGCATTAAAAAATTCGAAATTTCGCCGATGTTTTCTCCCAAATTAATCTATATTAACATTAAAAATACCAAAGAAACGGCCCTCTCGGTAATTATAATTGTAGATATAAACGTACCCGTTTAAAAAAATAGTTTAATTAGATAAGTAACTTAATTAGTTGAATTATTAACGTACCCGTAATTAAAAATAAATAGTGAAGCAATTACTAGATGTTTTCGTGGTCGCTTTGATGGCCCGATATCGCTTTGATGGACCGAAATTAATAACATTTATATTAACGTAATGACTTGAATTAGATACCGATTACAAAATAATCCATAGTACGATTGAAAGAATTAGGATTGACAGCCATATTATGTATCAATCAACTGAACTGACCATTGAAATTTACCGTTAGAATAAGCCTATTTGAGAAGATTTTACTTCCCCCTTCACCTGTCAAAAGTGACAGATCAATTTCATGCTTGACCGCACCGCTACCGGTGAAGGCTATTGTCTCCGTTCAACACCCCTCGGGGTAGACAGGTGTTTAAACTCATACAGGTATTTAACGTACATGCACTTGTACGATCTGACTTTAGATGACCAGGTACCGTAAATACTTGGACAAATGTTATTGTAACGCGATTGCTTACTTACGCACGGACTGGTAGCGTGAATTAAAGTCAAATATACTTACACAATTGATCTATTGATGAATTCTCCGTTCAGAAAAAAAGGTCTCGATATTCTAAACCAGTGTATTGACCGCATTCAAGATTTTTTTTAGCAAATTGCCATAAAAAGTAGCGGGTAATACACGACGGAGACGGTAATGCTTTATGGCATGGATCATGTCATTTAATATCAAGATATCAAACAGAATGGCAAAATTTTCAAAGTTGATTTTCTGGAAAACTGGCAGATAGAATGTTACACTCTTGCAGTTGCAGTCAATGCAAGATAGGTCGTACGGAAATATAATGTACAACGTTAGTTACAAGAGTTTGAGATCTTTCCCCCTGTATTAATTTTAATCGGAAAATAGTTCGACAAAACTTCAAAGGAGTAGGTGCGGTAACCTGCCATATCAGCCGTATTTTCAAAGTTTATCATATATCCATAATATTCTAGTTTATAGAAGGTCAAATGTATGGTGAATCCAAATCAGGAAAGCCTGTTTTGATTTCACAGTCCTACACAGAATAATACATCACTCAAAATGTCAAAAAAACATTGAAATCATTGGAAATACCAATAAATGAGTGAAATTTCGATACAAATGAAGTATCTATTCTGGCCTTGCCCATGATAAATTTTGTAACAATCGATGGATTTCTGATCGGCCTTTTAATTTTCATAAAAAAATTCGTAGGCGAGGGCGAGGCTTGGATCATAGATGAATTTTGAAGATTTTTGCATCATTCAGGCAAATGATGTCAGAACATGACTTCATACATCATGCGCGTGACATTATGAGGGCTCAAAATTATGACGCCATATTTTCTCAAACATTAAACATTGCAAAAAAGGGATAATCAAAAGTTCGCTTATCAAATGCATTTTTCGTCGAAATTATAGGGCCGATATGAGGGGTTAGGGTACCTAGTCCTGTCTCCAATATCTGAAGTGAGCTGTGCGTACAGAAAGTATACCTGTGTATTTGTCAGAACAGACCATGCATAATTTATTAAAGTGGCAAGCCGAGGCCAATGGTGGAAATCAAAGGTTATACAAGGAACAAATCTCATCATGATAGATGGCTATTTCCTCCTCTTATTTAGAATATAAAATTTTGACATTGATAGAGACACAACTTGTTGAGCAAATTTCATTCAAATTGAAAGTAGAATATTCAAGCATCTTGTGAATAAAATAAATCTTCAAGCGCCTTTCCTGCCTCGTGTTTTCACCATGAAGCTTTGAACCCGCGTTGCTTCTTTGCTGCCAAGCTTCCAAGTGAAAAATCAATCTGCCCTTTCCCTCCCACCGCCCCAAACAGACTACGCGTGTTATATCCAAAGTTACTCGTTGTCATGTATCAAAATAACATCTAAGGAAACGATTCTGAAAGAAAGAAATCAAGTCTAGATTTACATCTCTATCTTACCCCGCCTAGGTCTAAATAAAATGGCGAAATCCTCGAGACGTAAAATAGGTCATAATGGGCAGATAACTCTGATTTTTTTTCTCTTATTTTTAAGTTTCACTCGTTACCGTCGAATGCAAAGAAAAAATATTTAAATTTGATTTTTTGGAAAAATCGTGAAGATTATTTTGTCTTGCATGTACACTACGGTGTTCATTAGAGGACATAGCTTCTTCAAATCTTCCCCCTACTTTATATCACCAGTCGAAGGATTGAAGTGATGATGCGAAGAATGGAAGAAATGATGAGAAGAATTGTCCAAGTAATGATGCGAAGATTTGAAGAAATTATGCGAAGAAACAATTATTTCTTCAAATCTGTGCATCATTTCTTCAATTGTTCGCATCATTTCTTCAATTTATTTAAATTATTCAATTCTCCGCATTTTGACTTTGTGAGAAATACACATTTTTACCTTACCTTAGGATACCTTAGGATTTGGAGCTCGTAAAAAAGTTCCCCGCGAGGGGTTTGACAGTAAGTGTTTTGAATATACTTCCCTGACATTGTCGCCATAGCACTTTCTATATAGACATAACGTCAGACAGTGCATGAATTTTATATATTTTCATTTCCATGCTTCGTAAACATCGACGGCGGGTGCGGCTAGCCAACAGGGGATGCTTACTCCTCCCGGGCACCTGGTCCCACCTCTAGCTTGCTAGGGGTCCGTCGATGTTTAAGTTTGTGCTCTATTGTGAGTGCTGTTGGGATTATCGTCAGGATCTTCTTTAACTCATTAGGATCTTCAGTAGGCGCTGGCTGTATCTGCCACTATGTCCACCTCTTCTTCTTCTATCAACTTAAACATACTTTTGTGACTTTTTGCACTATATCTTTCAATAACTCAATAAATATATGATTAAATTATGAACTGATTTACTGTATATTTATCACTTTAGGTAACTTTATACTCTAAAAATATCATATTTAATGCTAGAACTTTATTAATTTTGCATCTTAATGAATTATTTTCTTATGTAAAAATGGAGGGGGTGATTTTCATACATTTTCAGCTTCTTTTCCACAACCACAGTGACACGAAAGAGGGGGAACCTAGAATTCTTATTGCATCACCTATACAATAAAAGGAATAAACTACTTGTTGTAAGTGGATGCTTTTTCAACTGTAAAGTAAAATAATTTTTTAAATTGAGATATCTTCGAAATGTTTAACTTGTAATTTTTACCAGTCTTTGTTTGTTAAAGATATTTCTTAGTGTTTACTTGTGGTTATTTTTCTTCTTTTTGATAGCTTTTCTTCTTTTGTTATACATGGGACATTAATAAAGAAATCTTCTACGCTAGAAATCCAATATGTTCAATCAAGAGTAGTGCCTTCTTAATTGATTAAAACAACACCCATTGTCTTTTGCATGTGGGCATTCCGGGAATATATTTCATTCAAATTGTGGGCATTCCGGGAAGACACCATACGGGCGTGTCACCCTCCTTAATAAAGTTGTAAATTTAAAATCACCCCTCCGCTTTTACATAAGAAAATAATTAATTAAGATTCAAATGAAAGAATGAAAATTATTGATATAAGAAATATAAATTTAAGCATTATGTTACTCAACAAATAAACATCAAAGAAGTACCTAACAGTTATTCAGTCTCAAAGTCGAGAAGGCAAGGCCAAATCGTTCATTGCTGCGAACCCCGCAATGAACAACACTCTGAAGTGAGACAAGGTGCCCGGGGAGAGTCAGCGTCTCCTGACTGCATGCAACACCCGTCGCAACAGCTCCATGGAAACCTGTCAAATTCGATGATTGTCTCGATGTACATTTTGATGTACAGATCAGGTAAGTATGTCTTGTTTGGTGATGGCGTTGGCCATTCAATCGCAATGTAGAATGTCACTGATCATTCTGGATAGGGGGATGTGATATGCTTTTTTATATCCCCATGGCGACCGAAGAACTTCCTCATTGATGATTTCAGCCGTTGTGTTATATAACCCTGAACAAGTAGCTTGCTTGCAAGCCGTCTGGCTCTAACGATGTAATCTTTATTCTTGGAACATGCCCTGGTGTACCGTATCAGCTGAGAAACAAAAACCCCATTAGCATGCAGGAGAAGACGGAATGTTGCTACTCATGAAAGGGAAATTAGTTATGTGGAAGCTGAAATCATCACGCTTGTCATACAGTGAGGTGTTCAAATGGCCGTTTGCGTCGAAAGATATAAGTATTTCCAAGTACGAAGCGGATTTGTCGCTCGATCTCTGTTATTTCCTTGATCTCTAGTTCATGTAGATGGTCCGAAAGTTAGGATTATTGATGTACAACACATCATCTACGAGCATGTATCTGAAGGTAAAATTGAACTGGGATGCGAGGTGCTTTCGCCCAGTCTTAATGAATTCAGCTTCGTATGAATATGAAAATGAGTCAAGGACAACGGAAATCATCAATGCTTTTAAAGCCTATCAATGTTACTCGGCGTGTCTAATCATTCGGTTCTACACATACTATGATATAGACAAAGGTAAATAAGAAATGACCTTAAAGCAACTGCAAATATATGATAAATGACAGTAGAAACCTTCCCCCTTAACTTTTTTTTTAAATCGGTGTATATATCACAAGTCACAATTAGATTTACACGTCCACACAACAAGACGTTAAAACTAGGATCTATCTCTCCTGGAAAAACTTAAATATATAGAGAGGTTGAGCTTTACTGAATGTAACTTGTACGGGTACGTCTAATGTACATGCTGAACTCTGCCTCCCTCCTTCCCCTCTCGTTCACCCTTTCCTCCCACCCCTCTCTCGGCCTCCTCCCTCCCCCTCTTTCACCCTGCCCACTCCCTCATAAATGTATCAGTAAATATAAAATTGAATTGCTGTGTCTCTCTAAAAAATGGCTTCATGTGAGGATATAGAAAAGCATCAGCATGAGGTGGAGCACAGTTGGTTCTCATTGGAATTCTCACAATTTGCTGAAAAGTATTCACTCTCTATTAAGATAAGTTTTGTCGTAATTAACAAAAAAAATATGAATAAATAACTTCGATTTTGCGTTTGAAATTTTTGCTTGTGCAGGCAATTAATAATTTGGGAAATTCTCTTCTTTGGTGTTTTTTTTTATATATTTAAAATGAGGAATTTTGAATAGAGTCGAAAAGACAATTAAAAAACACACAGTCTTTAAACTTGTGGAACACAGTTTCTGTATTAGTTCTTTTGAATTTGTTGATAACCAAATTCATTTTTGTTTTAAGAGCTGCAGCTTGAAAAATGTAATCTACAACCATTGATATTGAGACTACCTTCTTCATTTATTTGACTCCTATGGTTGCCGAATTCAGCAATTAGTGGTTGAATTTGACAATGTTGCTGAATTCTAAGTTTGTCAGAACTGTGATGTCATGCAAGTTTTCATATTCTCATATTAGAATTTATTTCTTACTTGATTGTTCAAATACAGAATTGTTGCTTGTAGTAATGTTTGACTCCAATTGGATGATTTTGACCATAACCTTGACCTTATTTTGTGGTGACCTTGTCATTATTTTAAGAAAATTATGTTAAGTGTAAACAGACATATGTATGCTGGACATCATGGTCTGGAAAAATCTTGCTTCCCACACAACATAAAATGTTGCACATTCTTTACAAAATTGCAAATTCATTTAGAAGTCAGCGTGCACTCCGCTTCCCCAACTTCAAAGTGATAATAATAAGAAGCATTTCATAATTTTATCCTTTATTTGATAAATTAATTAGCAGTCAAGTTCACACAGATTCAAGCACACTACATCATAACAACAAATCATCGTTCATACAACCAGTTTTCATATGCAAAACTAACTATTTCTATTATATATGCATGAATAATGGTGAATGAAATAATTTTGAAATTATGGTTTAGTCATATTCTGCACTCCATTCCCTCTTATTGTGATAATGCAATTCTGAATTCATTTACAATTCTGAAAGTTACTCTAGGACATATATGAATGGCCTTCACACCTTGACCTTTGTCACAAAATCTATCTTCATTTTGCCATCAATTATCCGTGAAAATACTTGGATTTTCAAAAATAATCATATCAGAAGAAACATTTCAGTCAATGCTTGTATGGAAAAAAGATGGGAAAAAAAATGAAAACAGATATAGGAATAGTAATTAACCAATTTGTATATTTCATATACATGTATCACTGTATATAATTGTTGATGTCATAATTGACCCTTCCGATTGCGGGTAAAACAATGCAAAATCTCGTGACGTCACAATGCTTTTACCTCGGACAAACAAGCTTCGAACCTCGGTCAAACATCGAAATTGCATTGTGACATCAAAGAATTTCTCAAATTTTTCCCGCGTTCGGAAGGGTCAATTATGCTAACTTAAAATTTCTTAATCTATAATTTCTTCTTACATGTATTATATTGCCTTCATCTATTCCCACACGCATAAACATGTATTTACACTATGTAATGAATCAATTAATACCCGTATATTCCAATTAATTAGTCGTTTATAACTGAAGACCCTATGGTGAATACTGAACAACATTTTACAAACTTAATGGTAATCAAGGCAATACAAAAAAATATTAGAATAAATCAAGAATTATGAAAAATTTCAAAGTCATTGCATTATATAAATTACCAAGTGGGATATTGTAATTCAGCCAGCTGTCAAGGAGGATATCTCGATCAATACTTCCCAGTAATTTTTACAATCAACTTGATCAAGGATTTGTACATTTTTATCCAAAATTGAAGGCAAAGTCTAAGAACCAAGGGGAACTAACCCTAGGAAACTGATAATAAAATATGGTTGAATATGCAATGGTCAGACTAGTATATTGGGAATTATAGTTTAGTTATATTAAAACATAACCAAAAAGAAACTGGTTGTTCCATCCATATTACACTGATAAACCTGAACAACGTAAAACATTATGCGACATATATATTAATTGTCTTCATAAGAGTGAAATAAAATGTGTATAATGCACGTGCCAAAAAATATACATGTACACAAAAAGGGGAATGTAGAGGTATAATTTCTCTGAGGAAATTTAAAATAATAGGGGAGAAAAAGATGTGTCAAGTAAGTACATGTAAGTATAAATTGTACTGTAATATTCTAATTACAGATTCAATATGTACTTAAATATTCTAACAAGTTGCGATTCATAAAAGAAAACAAGTACTCGGGGAAAGTTTGGAATTCACTGTTTTTGACTTGATGTAAAAAATAAATTGTTATGTACTTCAAATATAATTTTGACTCTTAGGTTCTATTTATAAGAATTCTTAGTTCGTTTAAAATACATTGTAGATGAAATTGATGTCCCGTGATATAAATGGTGTGCTGCTTTTTTTATTAATTTGACCTTGAACTTTAAAATTTCACCTTCATGATCAAAAGGTCAATAAATGAAGGATTGGTTTCCTAGTTTTGCTACTTTTAAAACATAGAGCACAGATAGAAAATTACCCTAAGTATAAACCTGTACATGCAACAAAGGTTTTATTGATCTACAGTAAAATAGATACAAAACTCTCAAAAATATCAAAATGAGATTCTTGGAAGGCTTTCTTGTAATCATTGAGTGGTAAAATCAGCTTCCTATATACATTCCATCCAAAATAAATATATAAGGAACACAGAAAACATCAAGTAGCTGATGCCTGCAACATGTACATTGTACATGTATCGGAACACAAATAAATAAGTAATAAAAATATATAATAAATTGTTCAAAAATATTCATGGAATTATGCTCATATAACTGTCATGGATAAAAATTTGAACTTAATATGTTAATATATCTCCTACAAGATCTAGGTTGCTGCGCATTAAAAAATATGTATAGTATACTACATTACAAGAAGTGTGATATATAACTTGTATTAATTGTATTTACCATCTACATGTATAGTCTAATCTTATGAATCCTAATTTGTGATACAAAGTACATATAAATATACACTAAATGTGCTACATAAAAAAAAAACTAAGCGTAGAAACAAGTGTAGTAAACTTTTACACATTGAAAACCTAAATCATTTACGGTATATGTGCATGAACATCAAATTTTCAAATACATGAATTCACATTACATCAAACATACGGTGTAAATACATTCAATATTATTACTTTCACACATAAAATGATAAATTCATCAAATATGCTTTGTTCATGATTGGAGATTCATGTAGATATTGCTTGCTACAGCACAAAATAAATACATCTCTCTCTCTCTGTCTCCCCCCTCTCTGTCTCTCTCCTTTCAAATTTTTTTTAAAACATGTTACAAAGCAGTCGATATCATTCAAACATTTGTAGAATTTTTAAACATGTTACTAAGCAGTTGATATCATTCAAACATTTGTAAATTTTTGAAACATTTTACTAAGCAGTTGATAAAAAGCAAATAAACAATGAAATACATGACAAATGATAAATGCTTGAAAAAAATATCATTACGTTCACAAGAAATAACAAACTTACTACATTGTATTCACATTCAAGTCTGCCTCATGTAATATCGGAGTGCATCGACAAGGGGCAGAATAATACAAAGCTACTTTAGATATGACAATTACATTATTGTTAATGAATTCGACAGGTTTAAAAAAGAAATTTTTTATTAAGTTCACCGTGGTGATATAAAAAAGTTTAAGGATTAAGCAATATTGGCAGTGCCAATTTTTGAGGGTGCAATAAAAATGACAGTGTCAATTTTCTTCCATTAGGAACAAAAAAAAATTGAATTGCTAAAATACAATACAAATTATGTAAAATTGAAATTAATCGATCATGAACTTTACCAAGTCACACTGTTCAATATTTTACATTCATTCGAAATTCAGGAATCCCTCTGACAATTTTGTGACTGTAATGGTATTTTGTTCACAATGTTTACAAATAAATAACTAAAAATCCTAGTACCATAAAAGTGGCCAGTGTGTGAAGACTAGATTTTCTCCGAGATGATGTAGTTGTGAACACATTTATAGACATGTTAAGTCTGCTGTACAATGGATGATTTACATACTAGCTCATACACGTATTTCATTCTCAACCGTTCAAATTCATAACAAAAACAGCCAAAATAAATGGTGAAACACTTATAGACTACTTATAAAGTACAGGCCCATGTAAAAATTATACAGGGTGTTACATGTACATTTATATGTTCTTTGTAGTATAAATACAACAGTACTACTCCTGACATCACAGGAACCTGTTAATCAGAGATAATGAAGAAATTTTAAAATGCCTCTCTATGCCATGGTATCTTATCTCATGGTGGGCATGACAATAGGAGATATTTAGCTCATAGTTTATACATAGGGTAAAAGAATTTGTGAAGAGTAAAATGCGAAGAAAAATTCCAATATAATTTTTTTCATGAAAATTTTGAAGGTATTTTCCCGAGTCTAATTTTAACATGGACCTGTACTTATTGAATTATTTTCACGACTCTTTATTAGATTCCTGTGGTACAACCTCCCAAGCCTTTTGTCCAATATGGGTTAAGTTAGCTGCAATGAAAGTAAAAGAAGTTTTTTATATTTCATTTCCACACTAATATCATTATTTTTTCAATATCAATCTTCTTTTCAAACAAATTTAGAATATTAAATAAAGTTTTTAAATGTATGTTGTCTATTTCAGGACTAATTTAGAAAGTGAAAAAATATATAACTTTGTGCTAATCAATATTCCTAAATGCAGACGCCAGTATACAATTAATTTATGCAAGATTGATCTTTTTCCAATGTTTTAACTAACTATGTCCCAATTACTTTTTCACCTTATACTTTTAATTAGGGATATTTTAGTTTCAATTCCCAACTTAAGATATTTTGAAGAACTCTAAAAAACATTTCCTCAAAATTTATGAACTTGGATCAAATAAACTTTACCTACATTGTGATCAGAATATACTAATCAAATAGAAAAAAAAAATTCCTTACCGACAAAACGTTGGAAAGATCTGGGTTTATTTTTCCACACGACGCACAGGAAGTAGACGGGGAGTCCGGACAGAATGACCACTACGGCCATTACGGTGGACTCCGGCTCCTTCGTCAGCGGTAAGATCAGTAAAAATAATACACACATCAGAAAGAAAATAGGTATGGCCAAGTTGAACTGAAAACAAATGAAAAATTAAATTTAAAGATTTTTGATAAGGACTTGAAACATTTAAATATTCTCATAAAACTAAAATTTGGAGTATCAAATTACCAGTAATAATAATAAAAACAATCAACTGGCTCTATAAAATTTATTTCAAATTGCTTTCCCTATGGCTCAATCATTTCCAAATCCTCATTTTTTTTTAATGGATTGTTGATGAAGAAATAACTAAATTTACATCACAGACAAACAATCAAAATTAATGCTCTCTTTGGAGAAGAATAATGTCTTTTTTTTTGAAAGCTCTTCCTCATATTATGTATCATAGTCAATCTCAATTAGACAATTACCACAGCAAATTCTAAAGTAACAGTTTTTTTTTTCAAACTTTTGTAATAGTCGAATGTACTCTAAATTTAAATCAATTACAATTTTCAGGATATTCTATTCATTTTTCTCACCTTGATAGGTCTTGGCATTTCTGGTCGTTTTATCCGTAAGTAGATAAGGCCTAATATGGACATTCCCACTGACCACCACTGGACAAAACTCATGTAGTTGATTAAGATGAAAATATCGTCAGACATCAACATGATCAAAGACAGCAAACCCTGTAATAAATACAAATACATGTATATTTCAAATATCTGATAATGATTATTCTCAAAATTATTAATACAAACATAACCAAACAATTATCTACAGTAATTTCACTTAACAAGGGTCTTTTTAAACCAGCAAAAGGTTATATCATCAAATTAACTTGTAAATTTTTCGGTAAATTTATAACTATAATTTCTTCATTATTCGTCAAGAGGAAAACAGGCTGGAAAGCGGACATTAAATGCTAATCTTTACATCATACATTAATATAATAGCTGATTTTCTAGTAAACTCATGAGACAGTCAGATATCAGACATCACAAAATTTTGCGACATTTTGTTTGTGACGTCAAAATGAAAAGCATGACAACACATCAAGGTGCTTCAAGATTGTGTGATCAGATGTGACGTCACAATGGAAAATTTTGCCAAATGATGTAATGTCTGGTGTCTGTATCAAGGTTAGGAACGGTCATATCTTTTATCTGGAAAATGGACTATTGACGTACGTATTTCGTATGTTAATTTTATATTTTTTTTCGGGTTAATTTGCAGAGTTACTTCCCATGTTGGCCGGTATGCGACAAAATTTAACATTTTTAGTCCTTCATATAACTTACAGTAAATAACATGGCTGGCAGTGGTGTAAATTTCTTCATGTGAATCATAGCAAAAAACTGAGGTAGATGTCCTTCTTCAGCTCCAACAAAGAAAAGTCTGTAATAAGAAATGATATGTCAGGAATTTCTTCTTTTTTTCAAAATTTGGGTTCTTTATGAAAGGAAACTTAAAGAAAACTGGGGACCTTTAAGAATCTAAGATTTTCAGATTAAATAGCGACGTCTACTGACTGCAATAAAAAGTGATGTAAGCTGATCTTAGCACAATTGAAAAAAACACATTTTATCATATTTAGTATCTCCCAACGCTTGTTCGACACTTTTCTTTTATGTTGTCGGTAGATAATAATAATTAAGACTTACCTTCCAGAAGTGAAAAGAAGACCATTTACTCCTCCAAAAGTAGAAAGTGATACAAACACAGGAACAATCCATGCCATGACCCCAAAGGCTTTGTCACCAAAAGTCTAAAAATAGAAAATACGTACATTTAAAATTCAATTACTGGCACTTTGTAGGAAAGATATAAAGAAAGACAAATGACAAAATCTTTTTCATTGTAATCAAATTCTAATTTTGATGAATCAAGTTGAGAATTCTCTCTCTTTTTCAAACACTCAAATAGATTTTATGTCAAGCTCCAGCAGTGTTATCTTATGTGCAGCAATATAAACTGGTGTACATCACAAACAAATGCACAGACAAACAGACATACATAATTATCATTAACCTACCACGGCTACTGCATTAGATTGTAGTAATTCTCCAGGTGACACGATTGTTAGATAAGCAACGTTAGACAGGACATAAACGATCGTTACAATGGGGATGGAAATGTAGATGGCTCGTGGCAAGTTTCTGAAAATGAATGAAATATGAACTGTAAGATTCTCAGCTAGTGATGAATTAAGAACAGTTTTCAGATCAGTTCCCCTTCAAATGAAAATCCTTTCCCTTTTATCCCTTCCTTTGTCTATTTCACAAACTTTTGACATGTATTTTTGCACAAATAAGCTATATGATATGCATCATAGCCTGGGTCCTTTAGCTTGAGTTGTTCCCTATAATAACCCCTTTCTTTTCGATTTGTATAATTCACTGGATACATGAATATTGAATTCAAAATAAATGGTAAACATTTTGCACGAAATAACTCCATTACACCAATTTCTATAAATAGGTACTCACTTGAAAGGGTCAATCAATTCTTCAGTAACAAAGTTCAAGAAATTCCTGAAATAGTCAGAAAGGTAAGATTAAAGTGGTAAAAAAAATCATTACAAAGGTTGTCAAAATTTTCCTTAAAAAGTTTCTTTTCTTCTAAGAGTTTTTTTAATTTCAACTATATCTGTTGGTCAAAGGGTTGCAAATCAAATTTGTACATGTAATAAATCTAGCATTTCAAGACTTATTAATATAATTTATTGAAGAGAAAAAAATAGAAGTTGAGAGGAAAGTGAGTGCTGGGTGGGGACTGAAAATAATTTTGTGCACCAGCCACTTACCATCCTGCGTATGCAAAAAGTCCCGAGTAAAAAGCTAGGGAGATTGATCCTACGTCTTTAGAGGAATCCTCGAACGCATTCTCAAAATATTCTGTTTCACCTGTAAAATTATTCATCAAAATGAGCCTAACTGTAGAATTATATCTTAGTAATATACAGTAAAGGCATTCATAATATTAACAAAGACTGAAAGTACTGTAAAGAAATATAACTGAAAATCTGAGCACTCATTTATCTGCATATTTTTCTCTTCATATCAAATCTATTTGAACATGTTGAATGACTTAAACTTTTTTTTTCAGAATTTTACACTTTGATTAAATTTGTAATTATGCATTACGTACATACATGTAGTCAGAAATGAAAATGATAAATTTGTTTTTTTATTTTTCATTCATTTCAAAACAAAATCTCTTTTTTATAAATAATTTTGATGGCAATTCTGTAGTTTTTATCACATGATCTCACCTTGTCCAATCAGAACAAAGCCTGTGAGAGTAATGATGATCAAGGCAAGAATTTTGGCTATAGTAAAAACATCTTGAATTCTGGTAGCTGCTCTGACACTGACTAGGTTCACAAAGGTTAAAATACCTGTAGGACAAAAAAAAAAAATTAGAAATTAAATAATCAAGCATAATCTGTCGATTTTAAATTTCCCTCCAATCTCAAGTGCTGAACTTATTCACCAAAATTAACTTTTTTTATTTTCACACTTTTCCTTGAATTTGATACTCATAATTATGTTAATATGCTTTGTTAAAGTTCAATATTGGTGGATAAATTGAACGATAAAATTAAATTTATGGTCTCGATTCCCCAATCCCCCTCCCACACGTAAACAGCTAAAGTCCATGTTCGTTTTAAAGTTAACTACCAGATCTTCATGTATTTTAATGGAAAAAAGGATCCGAGGGAGATCAAGAGATCTACACTAAGAGTGACCTTGTGTCCCGGACATGGATACTAACTGAACTGTAGCCCTATTATTTTTTCATCCGGATCTGCATGTCTATGTAACAGATGTTACAGTACTTAGAGATGCTCAAAGGGATTAAATACAAGCGCGGATCTAGAAGGGGGGGGGGGGGTACTTATATTTATTTCTTCAAAACCATATGCTGGATTCCACCTCCCCTCTCCCTAAATGGACTGGACCTTCCCCTCTGGAAAAAATCTATATCTTTCACGAAAAGCATAAACCTGTAAACTGGCAAAGTACATAAGAAAATCGAGAACGGTTTGATCTTATCTCAAATATAAATACTTCAAAGTCAGGAAGTACGGACGTTTCCTTCTATTATCAAGATATCAAGGGCGTGTACACAAGTAATTTAACTTTCTAAAGTCTATGACAATATTAATTAATTGAAATCCGTTAAAAATAATGCAAATGTACTTGTCAAAATGTCTTAAAGTTTACGTAATGACCAGACGTTACGTCATGTATTTATGAAGGAAGTGATTGAAAAAAAAAGTTGTATTCTCTTTTGTTTCAAGTACAAATGTGTAATCGTAGACCACATCTTAATTCAACATAATCAACTCTTATCAGATAAATATAAAAGCATAGAGATTATCGGGTGATTTTGGTAATTTCGGGGAATTTAGGGGATTACAGTCTTACGTAATACGGATATGCTTGTGACTAATTTGAACAAATGCTGCACTTTCTGCGGCAATCCCACCCTTCTCTATATTTTATACCTTTTTTTTTTTCAACGTATGAAAACAAGACAAAATTCTGTTATTGCAGTAAACAAGTCTGTTCTTTATAAATGTTATATCCTTTTACTCCCTCCCCCTCTTTGATCGTCATTACTCGAAATTTGCTTCATCTTTCATTAATTTTCTTCAAAGCATGACGTACTGCGCATCCTTCAGTGGACGGGGCGTACCGTTTACATGTTCGACAACTTTTTTTGAGTTGTTAATAAATCCGATTCCATGTCACTAGTTATGGCTCTCGTCCCAAACGTCCCAAACTCAAAACAGGGAAGAGGTGGGATGAAAGGGATGTTGTAAACCCCGAGTCCGATTCATCACGTAGTTAGAGCTTCACGACAATTCAGCAGCTATGCTCCTGACATATATTGTTGTCTGCATTTTGCACGGAAATCCTTTAATCAACAGGACATAAAAAGGTTCTCCTAATTAAGAAGACGACGGCCAAACCTTAAGAAGATGGGAAGAATAATTGCTTAGAAAACCTTGATTGTTCGCGGATGATCTATCACAATTAGAATTTCTTTATGTCAGTTGAGGAAACCTATATTCAGCATTTTATGTTAAAAGTACATTTTGAACAAATGAGGATGTCATTTTTAAATATTTTCATTACTAGTAGATTCCCCATGTTAAACGCCCATTAGACAACTAGAATTATATTCCAATAACTTGGGTTGCTCACGTGCAAGCTTTGCATGTAGGGAGAATTTACCAACGTTCAAATACATTTGACACTAAAACAGGCAAAATATGCGAAGTGCATGCAAATAAAAAGGACTGATATTTAGAATAAATGTAAATATAAGTAATGACTGTCTTACTTTTGGTGTTCGCTTCGCGATTCACGGAATTTGCACGTGTCCAACCAGAATTATACACCCATGAACACCAAAAGTAAGACAGTCATTTCTTAATTAAACATCAAGATACGAAGCGTTTTCTGTTTGTTTACTCCTTGACATAAAACGTATGTTTACGATGACACCCAAGAGGCTGGTAATAATTCATTGCATATTAAAGTAGACTTGGGGGGGGGGGGGGGGATTCAAACCATTACTTCAATATAGATACACATAAAGTTTATCTAGATAGTCTTGCGCTCCCTAATCACTCTTTTCTACATATTTCCGCAAAATAAGTCGTAAACTGAAAAGGTAAGGGAATGAGCGACGCGACGGCCAAGGTTGCCAATTAGCAGCATGTCAAAATTATATATATACATTTTAAACGGCATACCTGACATTTTCTACCGAATCACGAAAGCATGTTTATATAAATACGAACGAAAATATTATAGAGGTCAAACCTCTGAAATTATTTCTCCAATTTGAATGCCCAATTGGTGTCAGTAAAGGTAAAGTTTTGGCATAATATTTCAATTTATGAACGAAGTGCTCCAAATATATGTGTGTATATTCAAAAATATTTTTATTTCATTATACATCAGTTGCATAAATTTAAATTATTAGATTGCGTAATAGTAAAATCAGACTGAAATGTGTATACTCATGTATCCCCAAACCAATTTATACGGAATGAACAGCACTTTTTTTATGAAACTGGAGAAATCACATAGGTTCTTACAGTTACCTTTTCATCAAACTATCCAGATGATTATGGCAAAATCAGAATTTAAGAATACTCTAACATGGGCGGATCGAGAAAATCTCCAAAAGGGGAGAGGGGGGAGGTTCAGCCTATGGTTTTGAAAAAAAATATACATGTACGTAAAAACGGGAAGAAATCAACATTTTTGGCACATTCCAGAGGAGGGGGATCCTGACAACCATCCCCCCAATCTAGATCCTGGTAAAAATGTGTCGTTCTGCTACACTTACTAATACACAAGGCGGCAAACAGTTTGGTGGCGATGGGAGGGGGGTCACAGTCCGAGAAGAATGGCTGCATGACGTAATAACCAAAAGTCCACGCCACGACGGCTTGGGCTGTGGGACGGATAATGATCAAATTTACCTGAAAATAAAAAAGAAACATTTAATCGGAATGTACATGTAAAATTCTATTAACAATAAGTTAAACTCTCTGAAGAAATATTAGTACGTGAAAAAAAAACTATTTTCGATTAAAAAAGACAAGAAAGTAATTACAGATAGACAGGGGGTAGGGACTGAGCTGGACAGATAGACTTACACTTTCTACTTTTCATTCACAGATTTGATCATGTTGATCACATTGAATTATAATTCTTAAAGTATTTGGTCTTTGTTTGCGAAAAGAGAGACAAAGTCCGAATTTGGAGGCAACCCATGCATCGATTGTACATTTATTTATTTCATAACACTTGTCTCCGATTTTTCAAATTATCAAAGCACAATGTACTTACCCATAGTTGAAGGAAGGCCATGCATGGCCCAAAAGCCTCTAGAATGTAGGCATAGTCCCCGCCTGACCTGCTTATTGTGGTTCCTAACTCGGCATAGCACAGGGCTCCAACCAACGACAAAAACCCACAACCAACCCATACAACCAACGACAGACCGACCTGTAATAAAAGTTAATAGCTGATAAATTGACATATACTGCAAATAAAATCGATTTTCATTGCCTATTATAACCTTGAAAATACATCTACTCTTAAAAGTTTCGGCTACCTTGAATGTTAAACGTTTTCAAATTCAATAGCATCATTTAAGACCTGATAAATTTACAGCATGGACCAGACATGCACGTTTCGGGTACTAAACCCTCGTCAGTGATCCTCAGTCTAAACAATGTAATATGGCCAAAAAGTATGAAAATTTGAATATTTGGATATTTGGACATTTTTGCCATTTTCTGACTTTTATGAAAATCTTGACATAGTATAGTTTCCCCCTCTTGTCTTCAGCTTTGACTTTATTCAGTTCTAAATGACTTGTTTATACCAGTTGTTTTAAAAATGTTGCAATATATATTTGTACATGTTTAATATCTATATCCAAATACAAAGAGCAGATTCTATGAATATTCAAAGCGGCCTACATGATATGATATAGCTTATGATAAAAACAAACGAAAACATGGTCTGAATATGACAAACATCGAGTGGGCATGCCAGACAATTCTCTCGCTCTCTTAGACGTGTTATATAGAGCTCATTTTCCAGTACATGTAGAAAGTACATCAAAGATACATGGAGACATGGGTCTAGAGAGGAAATAGACACGATGACATGTTAAAACGTTTTAAATCGTGAGACATTTGTCTTTGAAGATTACCCTCTGTCAAGATTACATTAACCTATTTTTAATAGAGTGGACAAAAATAAAACTTTCGGAAAATGATGTATATTTTTCTCCATACGAGCAAATTCAGATTACCGCCCCTCCTCCCCCCCCCCCCCCCTCAGTTTTGGGTGTTTGTCATTGTTCACCAATTCTATAGTTACTTGGCAACAAGTTGCAAAGTACATGTTATTATTAAAAGGAAAAGGAGGGTGGGTTCTCGATCATCACATTACAAAGTATATTTGAAACAATAGATTACATAACGTTTACGCCATAATGAGATCACCCCTCCCCCGTATTCCCTCATCACACCACCTCATGTAATGTAACATCAGACAGCGGATCAAAATTCCATCAGGATAATAAAATGTTGATTGTGTCTGGTGTTGACGTTAACGTTCCTAATCTGTCCCACCTTTTGACATCACAAATTCTTTAGACGTAAGACACTGGCAGAAAGGAAATCTGATTAAAGCTCGGATCCATGAAGAAACCTCCCCTCGCCCCTTTATTAAGTTTATAGTATGCAAAACTTGTTTTCGTCTTACATGTTTTCTATGAAATGATTTCAAAAGGACATCAACTTTTAGTTTCCTCTCGATTTGTCAGTCTGTCATTCTTATAAGGTTTCCGGCCTTGTTTTGGTCATGGTAGACCTATTTTTGAAAGATTTATGCCCCTTAATAAAAAGCAAAATTCAATTTTTGTTCGGACTTGATAATAGAAATATTGATATGAAAGTTGATACACAGCTTGGCTTTGGAAAGTTACAGAGCCAATCAGTTCATCCATATAGCATGTCGTATATTGATCTAAATTTGGCTTATTTTTGTTCTCGAAGTTCACAGTTACAGCTCTTTTCCACAATTATTGTTGTATGCATAATGCAAATTAAAGAGCAAACAAATATTTTCCTTAACTAATGTTGTTTACGCCACAGATTTGTCCCTGGGACGGTGACCAATCGATGCCACATCTTGAGTGCGCGCGGAACGATAAAATCGTCGGCAAAATGTCAAACCCATTTAATTGTATAATCAAGGCTAACTCAACATTGCTTGAAAAAGCATGAATATATTCCTCACGAATTGAGCCTATATGTCCCTAAACGGAAGCCCTCTAGCTGAAATTTACCAATCTATATTCATCTAATCATATTGATTCCAAATGCAGTGACAAATCTAGGAATTCAGTTGATGATCGTATGAAATGCTGTAAAACTGACGTAAAATGCAGCCCCCTCCCTTCTCCTTATTATGTTCATAGTATATGATGACCTCAGATATGGACAGTTTAAAAAGTTTTAACTGCATGTACCAATATATACCAAGTTTGAGGATGGTACGACTAAAGAAAACCAAGCTATTAGAAATATGACGAAGCTTGAGTGCAAGTGCAACGTGAGACAGACAAATCGACAATCAAGTATACAATAATAATGTTTCTTCGAAAGGGTGTGAAGTAAAAATAACTATTATATGAAGTAATATACTTATATAAAGTTTGAATTCTGTGAAACTTCCACTTCACGGTGATGGTTTATGATATAATAGTCCATGATCTCATAATGAGAAGTAAAAATATTACGTGAAAGATGCTGACTGAGTAGTTCGTGGCTGCCCCAAGGAGGAAGAAAATGAATGCAACAATACTTCCCTGATGAAGTCGATTAAAAATGAGGCAAATTCAAACGAATCTGCAACAACTCTATTTCTTAGTAAAACACTACAATAATAACAATATCGTTTTCTGAAATAATGGATGGGTACCTACAACTAGCCCACAGGGATTTATCACGCTTCCCTGTTGCTAAATTTTCTATGAATTATAATAACCCCAAGCCTAGTAAATAGAGCAACAGGGAAGCGTGATGAATCCCTGTGAACTAGCCATTAGGAATGGTGGATGGACTCTGGACCCCCCCCCCCCCTTTTCGATGATTTTAATATACATGTTTACTCGTCTTTACAGATCTGAACCTCCATCCCCTACCTCCTTTGAAAATTTACTCTATCTACGCAAAGTTCGGACTTCTCCAAGGAAAAAAATTCCTGGTTTCGACACTGAAAAACGGTTTATCAATATTCCATACTTAGTCTCTACATCTCTTCATATACAAGTCATTCAGATCAAGCTGATTTTAGATAGACTAATTTTAACGCTGTTTATTTAATATCAATACTAATAGTTTTTCACTTTGATTTAGTATTTGGAATTTGCTAACGACTAAGGTAACAGTGTACGGAAGAGGAGGGGGGGGGGGTACCAACTACCGGAGAGGGGCATATCCAACAATAGTGCAAAACAGTCGTAATCAAGAATAATCAAATAAGATTCATAACAACCTATAAGTCCTTACAACTAGGATAAAACTCTTTTATCTTTAATACTGCATCTTCATCACCATACTACTTTTCTGATGAATCATAAAATTTCCATTCTTCATTCACCCCCAAACCCCTCACTTCCCTTGCTCCCATCCCTTGTCATAATCATTACAATACAACTCCTTTATTTTTTCTCTCTCTTACCCATCTAGGTCACGGAAAGCGTCTTTTTCCGGAGATTTTTAACAGTTTACACAGACACAGGCTCTATTTACTTTATTGAACTTTAACGGAACCAGTCAAAACATTTTAAAATTCGATCAAGGTTTCTTTTTCATTGTTTCTTTCTAAAAATACGATCAGAACTTACTTCTGCTGTCTGTAAACAGATGTTAGTGCCACTCTTTAAATGGGAAATACTTTAGGGAAAACTATTATTTAGTCGTCCCTCCCTTCTTTTCGAAATATATACGCAACTTAGGGGTGAAAAAATATATCGATATATTGCGATATTTAATAAATTCGTATCGTATCGCCATACGAAATGCGTATCGCAATATATCGCGCACTTATAGGTTATATGAATAAATCGGTTTAATTGAAAACAAGCGATCTATGGTCCACTTTGCGTGTTTCTTTCAAGCAAATGGCATTGGCAATGTGAATTTCGATAGTATTGAAAAACATGCAACGAGGAACCTGGTTTTACAAAAAAAAAATTATGAAAATGAAAAGAAGCAATACATCGCAATTTATCGCAATACAGCTAATTAAATATCGCAATATATCGAGATTCACTTTTAGCGTATCGTTTCACCCCTAGTGTCTGAACTTACACGTGTACTTCCTTGCATTCATTCATACTAAGTGTGTCAACAAAGCACAGACTCACGCACACAGTATATATGTCATTATGTGTGTATGACATGTGGTAGCGAGTTCACGATTCATGAAGCTGTTTTAAACAAGCAGGAGATACTTACTCTACCCGGGCATTTGATCTCATCTCCATTGAGGGATTCAATTTTGCATCTTTGCTGAATATATAGGTTGTTTTTATGGTTTTTGTATTTTTCATGATTTTTGCATGCCAATTGATTGAGATTTTTGGAATCTGTTCTTGGTGTGTCTGACTTTGCATGGTCATATAATCCACCATCTTCTCAACGTGAAGGTAATCTCGCGATTATTACAAAGCCAAACTGACTTCATGAAGAGAAGATGAAAATCCATATCATCCAAAGTGCTTCTGACGCAAAAAAAAAAAAAAACATTACCCCCCTCTGGTAACTAACACCGTACAATCACGCGTAAAAATGGTCAAGGCCACATGTTTACTATGCACTTACTTCAAAGACATGCAGTAATACATAATTGTGCAGTTATTCAAAGGGAACTAATCACGAAAGGCTTTTATTAATAAAAGTCCAAGGTCGAGTTTATTTGTAGGAGAAAGGTTTCCGACCTTGGAACACAGCCCGATGAGAAGTTATTTCTTTTATAATGATAGAGAGATGGGGTATAGTCAGTTCAAATTATCTTTCTCTACTCCAAGGGTGGCGGTTAAAACTTAACACCCCCTTTTTACAGTTAAAAATGACTATACATTATATACCTATACTGGACATAGATCAAATAATAGGGCAAAACATGTTCATCAACTCTGACACTGATTTATGTAACATTATCTCCCCTTCTCATTATGTAAACAGGATTATAGTGGGGAGGGGAGTGTCATATATCCAGAAAAAAACAGATTATAAATGGACCCCCTGTCCAGGGACTCGTACAGATGGTCAATGGACCATACCGATTTGTCAGCTAGGCCACTCTCTAATCTTGAAACCAAAATTACAATGGACCAATGTTAAGAAATTTGGTGAAATATGATAAGCTATTCTGAACTTTCACATTTTAATTATGAATTTCTTTCTTTCTACCTTTTTGATGTTTTCTTGATTTTACTTTTGTGCGTTGTACATCCTCCCGAACAAACACAATTTTAAAAACTATCTCAACACATTTCCCATTTTGGACTTGAGCATTGCGGATATTAAGTTTCTTACCCCCCATCACTAGGTAAAGTACCCCCAGATCCCCCACAAAGGAGGGTCCAAGATAAGCACACTGTCCATATGGTTTTAGCGTCACGGTCTGTTGTTAACTACAAAGAGGATAGTTAACTCCATCTTTTGAATAAGTGATGCAGAAGTGTAGCTAATTATACACAATGGCTGTAACAGCGCGGACGGTGGTAACGAGGGAGGGTTCACGTCAGGTCAAATATCACATTCTCAAAGCAAAACTTAACGCCACATCCGGAAGCAATCATAGAAAAATACATTCTTTTGGCATATTAACGAATAATTTGAGTTTTTTCCAAGGATGAGTGCCAATATTTCGCTTCAGACTCAAATTCATCATCGCCACTTGTTATTCCGGACATTCGTTTTAAATTACCCGGTCAAAAATTATTGGAATATGGTGAAATTAAATTCTTAGGCCATACCAAATAAATTAAATGTTCTTTGGATTTTCTTGTGAAAAAAAGGGTGCGAGCGGGCGAAAATATAATTATTTTATTTTTTTTTAAGTATTGCAATTTTTAAGGTGCGGGCGAGTAAAATAATTTCATTGTTGATATAGGTTACCCCAGTCATACATTTCTGATGTTTTTCGTACTCAAAAAGGAATCCCCATAGAAATCTGGTGACTAGAAGCCTGGCACATAGCTCTACGGGAAAGATTTTCGAACATTCCCCCCTTCTTGACTTTCGATGAGACAACAAATTTGCTCCAAGCATAATTTTTCAAATACAAAAAGTATCATTTTCTTCGAAATTTTCACAATCTCAGACTTCTAGAAGCTTTAAGATTTACTGAAGTCAGAACCGACCCTAAAAAAATCTTGAGCTAGACGTTTTGTGGTGCGGGCGAGCATTTTATTTTTATAATATTATTTTTATAATTTTGAAAAATATGGTGCGGGAAATCCAAAGAACATTTAATTAATTTGGTATGGCCTTAAAAAAAATCTATCCAAAACTGAAGAGAATTTTATCCCCACATTCGTGTCAGTTCAATATTTACTGTATTGTACAAGGTGTGAACTATTCAAACTATCTGGATCAAGTGGGAATTAATTTATTAAAATACAGACAGTATTTCACTATAAAAAAAAGCTTAAAGCACTTTCAATATCCGTCTAGTATAATATTATATCAATACAAACTTCCTTCACATCCATAATACAACTGGACAAACAAAGTTCTCCAGGGCCCGGGAGAGGGAACAATGGCAATATACCTCAAGGGACACAGGTGATGATTTAAAAATAAAAACTAGTGGCTTGGGGATTAAGAAATGGATATTCTTGCTTAAGGGGTATCGACAAAATTTTATCGGCCATATTGGATTTGACGTGAATCATACTTGAAAATCTGTCGTTCTGCAGAATTAAGACTCCAATTTTAACCATTTTAATACTAAGTTTTCTTTGCCTCAACATCGTCATTTTCCAATCTTTTTAAACAAAAACTGCATCAATATTTTTACATGACAACCATTTGAACTTAGTGCACCGAACTGCGCAGCTACAGGTTTGCAGGATTCATGATTAATACTATAACCTACCTTAAACGTTACTATCATCATATGTCTACAAACATTTGTCCTCCAATTTTGATCATACTTTCTCATAATACCGGGTATCTTCATTTTACACACAAGGGGCTAGTAACCATATCAACATAGAAATGAATCCAGGGGCGGATCCCCAGAATGTTGCACATTTGTAATTTGTCACCTATAATTCACATGACTATCCCACTTTTCTAATATATATCATGTAAATAATTAATAATTGAACCGCAAACAGTCGAAATTCTAGTGAATTACCCCAGGAACTTAAAAATCGTTTATTTTTTCTACCTATGTTGGGGCGGATCGGCACGTGAAAATGGCTACCTGTAAAAACTCGTGTTCGAAAAGACACCGTGTTGTATTAACAAGAGATTTATATGATAATGAGACCTTGTACTCAAAATCGAAGGACAAGTTGTTGCAGATATAGTATCAATGTAATGTTTAAGGTAAGTTATAGTATTATTCATAAATTCTTCGGAGGTGCAGCTGTGCAGTTCGGTGCATGAATTTAAAAAAGTTTCTAATGTTAAAATCTTAATGTAATTTTCCGTAGAAAATATGGGAAAATGTAGCTATTGGGGTTGAGAATACTTGGGATTAAAATAGTTGAAGTTGGAGCCATGACTCGGTGTAAGGAAAGATTTTCAATAACACACTACAAAAGATCCAATATGGCGAATAACGGTTTGTCGATACCCCTTAAAATATACAAAAGAAAGGCAAATATTCACCGAAGGTGTTACAATTCCAATCCCGGATGATCTATTCATAATCCAAATTGTTATAATACTTTATAACGGATGGGGTTCCTCCCAGGGCGAGAAAACGCACTTTTGATGTCTTAAAAAAAAGGTTAAAATCAACCTGAATTTTATATTACTTGTTCTAAAATCGACATATCCGTCAATCTTCACCATTCCCTCTCAGTCATTCTGCGTCCGGGTCGCACTGATGTTTGAGTTGTTTGTTCATTAATAGATATTATACTATTATATTTCAATTTTTAATCATATACATTTTCTTGTGTAATGATTCAGAATTTAAAGTTAGAAAAAGGCACATGTAAGGTAGCCTTATTCACGGAGAGATGCTCAATATCTCACCCTCCTTTTCCCTCCCTAAATTGCTGTGAACTTTTTTTATTATCATCAGATGGTTTGACACTCTAGTTTCTAAGATAATCTCATGTTATCAAAATTGCTTGAAATTCAATAAAGATGTAGAATGTTTATGCGATTGAAAAATTTTAAAATAAGCAATCGGTGGAAATTGTCAAAGTGGGGAAAATCAAAATTTTACGTAAGCTTAATGTGTTTGCATACACACTCAGACCAAAGGGTTTTAAATATGTAATCTTTTGTAAATGTAGCTTAAAACATTTTTTTCTACTTCGAGTTAGGTAAATATCTTTTTCAATTGTAAAACCAACAGACACACCATTTTCTTCCACGCTTAATTTACATGTATTCGAAGTAACCCATAGAAATACTTGCATGAAGAAGCTTTATAAATAATGGAATGCGATTCAGAAACAGAATTAGAATTCGTAGGCCAACTTATTACTGAACGATTTCATTTTCAGTTACCCAATTTAAAATGTAATTATCGAGTGTTGATTGGCAAAACATATATTTTCACATTTCCTTTTTTCAGGAGCGAAACGTGATATTATTATGACACTCCAAATCGCCATAAGGTAAAATTGAATTATATATTATATAGATTTGCTTTGATTTTCCCCCACCTGTCGTTTCTGGTGTGACAAATGTACCACGCTTGAACCTAACAAAGACGGATATACATAATGGATAAAGACGATTCCTTCACTGCATCTATGTTTATGAAAACAGGGGTACTTTGTTTAGATTCCTCGGGGGAAGGTATTTCAATTCGTCCACCTATGATGTGACAACCGTGGGAAGAGTGTAATTGAGTATTACGTAAACGAAAGTACATTGGTTTTACTCATTATTTCCGGCATATTTACTCTCTTGTCTAAAGCTTCTCGTATGGATCCAAGAGGAATACTACAGTAACATAAACTATCTTATGATTATTTCCGAAACTAAATTAGTAAACATGATTTTATGTCGCCTCTATCTCAATCATCCGTCTGTCTGTCCGGTTGTTTCAGTGATAGTCACTGATACGCATCCTCCGTCCAGTTACATCAAACGTGCAGGGATTATCAAGCATGATGAGATTCAACAGTCGGTGAGGGTCAAGGTCAACTAAAATGTCAATCAAGAGAAATTCGAGATCATATCCGAGATCCTCCTCTCTCCTCCCCCCCCCCCCCCCCAATAAAAAAAAATCTCCAACACAGAATTGTGTTGGAACCATACTAAGGGGATGTATACAGTTACATTTAGTTATATCTTCAGAGAAATCAATAGTTCACGAAAATCCCCTTTCAACTTTCAACAAATTACAACTTTCACAACTTACATGCTGTATGCAAGAAGTGGGGGGGGGGGATACGGATACAGATTTTTTTTTTTCAATAGTTTCTACAGAATCTCGGTCAGCATCTGTCAGATGCAATGTCAACGAGCTTTTAAGAGTGTGAAATAAGCTGATATTACCTTATTATTGTAATTACATGCACTGTATAACATAAATCTGTAAATATGTTTCACAACTTACCGACCCGGCCCCAGCTAACACGCCCTTGGGGGTCACGAAGATACCCGACCCCACGATCGATCCCACAATAATGGCCACACCATTGAATAGGGTTATCCTCCTTTTTAACTTCACTCCTTCATCCTTACTTTCTTCTTTTTTCTCTACTCCATTCGCCGTCATGATGATGGCTTCCTACTCTCGCAGCTCAACCACGTTGTTGTGTGAAACACTGTTTTTGTTACGACTGGGTCATAGGAAGAGTCCATTTAAAGGGGCCATAGGATCTTTCTAAAAAATAGTTAATTATACTGAACCCAAAGACATTCAAATAACATGTGTGACATTGAGAAACAGAAAGAATCCGATTTTAAATAACGATTTCATAAATATTTTGAAATGGAAAATGTCTTCTTTATTTTATGTGCCTGTAGTTGTACGATGAAATAAAATGGAACCGTCCTTTTCATTCATGTTTTTCTAACGTTTTCTGATTGGTCAATTTTGTCACATATGACAACAAAACGTTGCATCAGCATGCAGCCCGGATTTCATCATCCTCACTTCTTTATTATGTTCAACGGATGTTTTTTGGATTAGAATCAGTCTCAAATTAGAAATCCCCCTCTCTCTTACCATGGGAGGAAATAAAAATTTGTCGAGACAGTTTCTAGGAAAATAGACTCGCATGACGCAACCATATATGAAACTTGAGAATGTACATATCGATTAGTACTTTTTAACCTCGCTTTTAAACTATACATGAATATGTAATACTAGATACGTTCTATTTTTTCGAATTGAAAATGAAAATTGATATGTTTTATAACTACAATTAAAAAAAAAAAAACTAGCCCTAACCCAAAAGCCACGTGATTTTTTATGTTCCCGACTCAATAAGATATGATGGAATCGGTATCTCTCATTACAAACAAGTAACATTTATTTATTTATTTATTTATTTATTTATTTATTTATTTATTTATTTATTTATTTATTTATTTATTTATCTATTTATTTATTCATTTATTTATTTATTTATTATCTATTTATTCTAAAAAGCTCCGCGATAAACATTAAAAAGAAAAGAAGGAACAAAAATTTGACAAAGAGTGAATTCATACTGACAATTCTCCTCTCAAGAGAGGAAATTTGATTCAAGAACAAAATATGAAATATACATGTAGTTAAATTATAGATTATGTCGTTGTTATCTCTAAGTTCGATGTGATTTTTCAGAATTACTCTTTGTACAAGGTCATGATTCATACCAAGAAATTGATCATTGCGCGTTAATTTTTAATCAAACATGATTCGAAAATATTGATTTGCACCGAAAGTCCCACGTATGGTATTTTTGAAGGATAGAAAACAAGGATGGGAATTACAAACATGCTTATCAAAACCGATATCACGATTGTCGATTCTATATAATTTTTCTTTCGTAAGCGATCATTACATGTACGTAATACGAGGGTTGATTGATATGTATTGAGCCTCGGTTTTCTGGGATTCAGAAGGTATTCTGCTGATAGATTATCTCCAAAAAGGACAAACAATCAAAGGAACATACTATGCTTCACTTCTGACACAGTTACGGGAAAACATTTAAACGCCGCGGAAAGCTAGCTCATTAGTTGAAGATGTGTTGTTCCATCGTCGATTGGAGATAATTAATCTCCTGTTCACAAGTCTGTCATTGCCATGACTGTCATTCACAATTGTGGCTTTAATTTGACCGAGCATCCGCCTTATTCACCTGATCTTGCTCCATCAGACTTTAACTGAAAGCAGCTATTTCCGGCACACACTTTCAGTCCGACGATTACGTCATACTCGCAGTGGATGGCTTTCTGACCAGTTAAAACATGGAATATGCAAAATTTCTGATAAAATTCAAATCCATCAATACGAGGCTCACAACATACCATCAATCAGCCCTTGTAACACTTCAAACAAGTGCAATTATGGAGTTGACGATAGTGCGACAAAAGTAAAGGCATACAGAGGGATCTATATATGGTGTCTCGCCGAAGTTTCTCATTGCCATCACAATATCGCACTATCACCCTTGTGCTAATGTACTATTGCCATCACAATATCGCACTATCACCATGTAGTGCTAATGTACTATTGCCATAAGAATATTGTACTATCACCCCTGTGCTGTTGTGCTATCGCTACAATATCGTACTCTCACCTTTATGCTATTGTACTATCGCCATAAGAATATTGTACTATAACCCTTGTGCTATCGCTACAATATCGTACTATAACCCTCATTTTATTGTAATATCGCAATAAGGATATCGTACTATCACCCTTGTGCTACTGTACTATCACCATCAAAATATTGCACTATCACCCTTGTGCTAATGTACTATTGCCATCACAATATTGTACTATCACCCTAGTTTTACTATACTATCACTATCTGAATATCTTACTATCACCCATGTGCTATTGTACTATTACCTTCAGCATATCGCACTATCACCCTAGTGCTTTTGTACTATCACCCTCATTTTATTGTAATATCGCAATAAGCATCGAAATATCGAACTATTAACCTTGCGCTATTGTACAATTGCCATCACAATATTGTACTATCACCTTAGTTCTATTGTGCTACCAACATCTTAATATCGTGCTATCACCCTTGTGTTATTGTACTATCACCATCTTAATATCGTGCTATCACCCTTGTGTTATTGTACTATCACCATCTCAATATCGTGCTATCACCTTTGTTCTATTGTACTATCAACATCACAGTTTCATATTATCACCTTTGTGCTATTATTCTACCACCATCACAATATCGTACTATCATAATCACAGTATTGTACTACCACCATTGCAATATCGTACTATCACCATTAGTACGATATCGTACTATCATATTCACAGTATTGTACTTTCACCATTGCAATATCGTACTATCACCATTGTGCTATTGTACTATCACCATCACAGTATTGTACTATCACCCTAGTGATATTGTACTATCACTATCACAATATCGTACTATCACCCTTGTGCTATTGTACTATCGCCATCATAATATCGTACTATCACCCTTGTGTTATTATACCATCGCCATCACAACATCGTGCTATTTCCCTACGGCTATTGCACTATCGCTTTCACAATATCGTACTATCGCTATCACAATATCGTACTATCGCTATCACAGTATCGTACTATCACCTTTGTGTTATTGTACGATCGTAATAAGAATATTGAACTATCACTCTTGTCCCATTATACTTTCGTCATCACAATATCGTACTATTTATCTGGTACTATTGTGTTATTGCCATCACATTATTGTACTATAACCCTAGTGCTATTGTACTATCATCATCGCAATATCGAACTATTACTCTTGTTTTATTGACAATAAAAATAAAAATATCGTACTATCACCTTTGTGCTATTGTTCTATTGCCACCACAATATTGTACTTCCACCCTAGAGCTATTGTTCTATCGCCCTTACAATATCGTATTATCGCTATCACAATATCGTACTATCGCTATCACAATATCGTACTATCATCATTTGTGATATAGTGCGATCGCAATAAGAATATCGTATTATCATCCTTGAGTTATTGAACAATCACATCATAATATCGTACAATCACCCTTGTCCTAATATACTATCGCCATCACAGTATTGTACTATTTCCCTAGTGTTATTGTCCTGTTGCCATCGCAATATCATACTATCGCCATCACAATATCGTACTATTTCCCTAGTGTTATTGTCCTATTGTCATCGCAATATTATACTATCGCCATCACAATATCGTACTATTTCCCTAGTGTTATTGTACTATTGCCATCGCAATATTAGATATCGCCGTAACACTTTCGTACTATTTCCCTAGTGTTATTGTCCTATTGCCATCGCAATATTGTACTATCACCATCACAATATCGTACTATTTCCCTAGTGTTATTGCCATATTGCCATCGCAATATTTTACTATCGCCATCACAATATCGTACTATTTCCCTAGTGTTATTGTCCTATTGCCATCGCAATATTATACTATCGCCATCACAATATCGTATTATTTCCTTAGTGTTATTGTCCTATTGCCATCGCAATATTATACTATCGCCATCACAACATCGTACTATTTCCCTAGTGTTATTGTACTATTGCCATCGCAATATTGTGCCAGTATCTGTGTCCTATAATACTATTGCCATCACAATAACATCTCAAATGTGTCATAGGGCACTTCGATTTCTCCAATTGTAACTTCGATTTTTCACATTGTGGGTTCGATCCTTCGCATTGTAGGTTCGATTCTTTTCTTTTCATTTTATTTGAATTTTCATATTGCTTACTACGATTCTTCACATTGTAGCTTCGATTCTTCACATTGTAACTTCGATTTTCTTCACATTGTTACTCTTATTTTCTTCACATCGTAACTGTGAGCCTTCATATTGTACTTACCTTTACATTGTAGCTTTGATCCTTCAAATTGTGGATTTGTTACACTGTATCTTCAATTTTTCTCATAGTTACTTCAGATTCTTTACATTGTTACTTCGATCCTTCACATTGTAGCTACGATTTTTCACATTGTAAATTCGATCATTTACATGAATGATTACTTCGATTTTTTCACATTGTATCAACGATTTTTCACATCGTGACTTCGATTCTTTACATTGCAACTTCGATCATTCACATGGTAGCTACGATTTTTGTTCACATGTAAATTCGATTAATCCGATTGAAACTTCGATCATCGACATGATTGCTTCGATCCTTTACATTCGAACTTCGATCCCTCACTTTTTAACTTCGATCATTCACATTGCAACTTCGATAATTTACACCGTAGCTTCGATTCTTTACATTGTAACTTTGATTCTTCACATTGTAACTTCACTTCGGTTCATTACATTGTTACTTCGATCATTCACGTTGCATCAACGACTTTTCACATTGCAACTTCGATTCTTCCCATTGAAACTTCGATCCTTTACATTATTTCTTCGATTTTTCACATTGCAATTTTGAAATTAGGTTCATTTATTATAATATATCTCATATTTGAGTTTATGATTGATATGCCGAATTCGAATAGGTGATGTTAGTACATGTCCGCGTAAGAATAAGGCAGGGGTGATACATGAACTTTTGTTGCACAACTTTTTATTCTTGTATCGAGACATGTGGGTGGTAAAAAATAAACAAAAAAGACTGAAATTAATTTCTCAAGGTTCGGATGGTGAAGCGAGATATTCACCTCATACTTGATAAAGGATTATGAAGAGACAAAAATGGCGGGAAAATTATCCTTATATGATTCAACCAAATGACTACCACTATAACTTTCTTCACCATCAGGCATGAGGAAAATTCCTTCAGAACATTCATATGGAGGCTGATCTGAACACATGTCAAAAGAAAAAAGGTTCAGCAAAAAATTTAAGGTTTTTCATCTGCCTGATCCTCACGTGGATATTGCCTAGTGAAATAGGGTTTTAGGAATATGATATACATGCACATACTTGTATATCTTCTATTCTAATATGTGATACCTCAAGTTTGAATAGGTGATATTTACTATTCAAATTCCTCTCAGAGATACTAGTATATTGATCTGTATTCGGGATTTGAATCTTTATGGAAAATTATCTTTGGCCAGTGCCGGGTCACTGTACATGGTGCAAAGGTTACATTCCAAATAAGGCATACGAAAGAGTTATATGTAATCCAGTGTAAATATTTATAGTTTCTTCTCATTTCAAAAGTAGGGGGAATACCTTTTTTGTCATGTTTAATTCTCAGAAAACTTCTTAAAATTCAGATTCCAAGTGTAGAACAATACGGTAGTCCCATGCAGTATATATAATTTTCACATTGTTGCACAATTTAATCTTAAGTGGGTTTTTGGACCTTTATATACATATATATAACAACTTCATGTGTTTACAATTCTGATGTAATAGATTCATCACATTCTATTCAAAGATTTTTTTTTCAGATTTTAAATGGAAAATATTTGAAAATTGATATTGTTACAGATCCTCTGGGTTCGAGGTGTGCACATGGACTCGAGTCTCGTTATAACTTGTTTATTATTATTCCATAGAAATGATTATTTAGTATCCATATATTAATTAAGTTCCAGTGGGTCCACGTCCCCTTAGCATTGCATTCATAGTTTATTAAGGTTATGCCTAAAATGTCTTGGGAAGTTATATGGGGCGCTCACAGTGGCACTCCTTATTTGCAGCTAAAATTTTGGAAAGTTGTATGGGGCGCTCACGGTGGCACTCCTTACTGGCAGCTATAATTTTGGGAAGGTATATTTGGCGCTAACAGTGCCACTCCTTACTGGCAGCTATAATTTTGGGAAGTTATATGGGAAGCTCACAGTGCCACTTCATATTGGCAGCTATAATTTTGGGAAGCTATATGGGAAGCTCACAGTGCCACTTCTTATTGGCAGCTATAATTTTGGGAAGTTATATGGGGCGCTCACAGTGGCGCTCCTTCTAGGCAGCTAATTTTCGGGGAAAAGGATTACCAACTTCAGCAAGAGTAATTTTTTTCTGAATATGCCCCATTGGTATTTTGCAGAGGAAAAGAAAACATGTTTTAACTTGCTCAATTGCTAACTGCATGGACTCGACTCAATAATGTTCTACTTTGACTACCTTCGAATCATGTCGATATTCGACTAATCTTGTCAACATACACCTCTGCAATTTTAAAATGCAACACATGGTCATAATTTGAATGTCGACATGATTATTTTGCATGTCGATGTGGCTATTTTGCATATCGACATTATAATTTTGCGTGTTCACATAAATAACAGGACATGCTTAAATATAAATTCAAACTTATTTCTCAGTTCTCTAAACTGTGGTCTCAGATTGCTATGTTGAGACATATCAAATGACTAAACTGTGATCACAGTTTACTACACTATGATTTCAGTATACAAAACTGTGATCTCAGATAACTACGCTGGGTAACTACAATTTAATTAAGATTACTACGTTGTTATCTAAGATCACTAAACTGAGATTTAAGATAGATTTAACTGTGATCTCAGATTACTACACCAATCTTACAGATCACTACACTGTGATCTCAGAGTACTACACTAGGATTTCAGATTGGTACACTGTGTTTTCAGATTACTACACTGTGATCTTAGATAACTGCACTGTGATTTTATATTACTACATTGACATCTCAGATTATTTCACCGTAATATAAGATTACCAAACTGAGATTTCAGATAAATTTTATTGTGATCCTAGATTACAACACTGTTATCTCATATCACTACACCGTGATCTCAGATTACATCATTACGTGATCTTAGCTTTCTATACCGATCTCAAAGATTACTGCACTGCGATCTCAGATTACTACACCGTGATCTCAGATACCTACAATGCGATATCAAAATATTAAATAGTGATCTCAGATTACTGCATTGTGATCTCAGATAACTAGACTGCGATTTCAGATTACTATACTGTGATCTCGGATAACTACACTGTGATCTCAGATAACTGCACTGTGATCTCAGATAACTACACTGTGATCTCAGATAACTGCACTGTGATCTCAGATCACTAGACTACGATTTCAGATCACTACACTGAGATCTCGGATAACTGCACTGTGATCTCAGATAACTGCACTGTGATCTCAGATAACTACACTGTGATCTCAGATAACTGCACTGTGATCTCAGATCACTAGACTACGATTTCAGATCACTACACTGAGATCTCGGATAACTACACTGTGATCTCAGATAACTGCACTGTGATCTCAGATTACTAGACTGCGATTTCAGATAACTACACTGTGATCTCGGATAAGTACATTGTGATCTCAGATTACATCAATGTACTGTCAGTTTACTACACTGTGATCACAGTTTACTAAAATATGATCTCAGATAAATTTAACTAAGATCTCATATTACTACACTGTAATCTCAGATTACTACACTGTGATATTAAATTATTACACTGTGATCTCATATTACTGCACTGTGATCTCATATTACTGCACTGTGATATCAGATTACTAAACTGCGATATCAGGTGAATACACTGTAATCTCAGATTACTACACTGATATCTCAAATAACTACAATGAGATCTCAGATTACTACACTTATATCTCATTTTACTGCGATATCAGATTACTACACAGCGATATCAGACTTCTACACTGTGATCTCAGATTACTACACAGTGATCTCAGATTACTACATAGTGATCTCAGATTACTACACTGTGATATCAGATTACTACACTTATATCTCATATGACTAAACTGTATTCTCTTAATAATTAGAGGTAATAGATTATAATACTGATATCTTAGATATCTAAATCTGTCCTGATATTCTCTTATCTGTATCCGGATCTCACCTTATATACATCCCTCTTTGGATCAAATCACTCCGGGTCCACCCACTTCTTAATCCAACTCATCCCCTATCAATCCTTTCCGGATCCACCCTATAATTGATCCAAACCATCCTTATCCATCCAAACTGGGATCCAGCAAATCTAGGATCCATCCTCGACACGAATTCAACATCTAACTTGATCTTTCCAATAGACCATCCTGGATCTACACTAGCGTGGGAAAATGCCATATTTAATACCTAGACCCGAGGTTCAGATGTGGAGTTAAGCAGGGTTGTTGGATCAGGGACGGGTTAGAACCACACCACCCTAATCCATTCCACCTCGCATTCATACAAATTTTATCTACCCTGTCCTGGGTACAGTCTATTTCCTTATCATTCCGACCCCTTTCTGAATTAATTCCACCCAAATCCCATCTGGTTTTTAACCTGTCAAGGATCACTTCCAACACATACCCACCCACCTTTGATTTAACCCTCTTTGGATCTTCTCAGCTATGATCAACCCAAGCTTGTACACGCACTGAGTTATTGGTACACTTACCTCACAACCATTAATCGAATTCTGCCTAGGCAAAAATAATTTTACCTCGGCAGAAATGTGATAATTTTGACACACATTCCGCGCCATGGGATCTCTAACCTATCATTGATCCATTAAATTCTGTATCTTCCCCAGCCCAAAATCCCTTCCAGATCCGACTTTGTCTTATCATCCAGGGCCCATCGTGTCCTGGATCCACGTCATCTTGCATAGATTCAAATCCATTCTGTATCCAGTCCACATTGGATCCAATCCATTCTGAATTCATAAATTCCTGATCCACCCCACCTCTGAACTCCGATCTGATCTAGGCCCTAAACGAAGTCTCGTTGCGGATCTTTTCCTAAGCTTGGGTGGATCAGGGATGGCCGATGGGAGGTGAATAATACTAGATGGGCTGGGTCTCGGGTTGGGTGGATCAGGGATGGCCAATGGGAGGTGAATAATCCTAGATGGACTGGGTCTCGGGTTGGGTGGATCAGGGATGGCCGATGGGAGGTGAATAATCCTAGATGGACTGGGTCTCGGGTTGGGTGGATCAGGGATGGTCAATTGGAGGTGAATAATACTAGATGGGCTGGATCCCGGGTTGGGTGGATCAGGGATGGCCGATGGGAGTTGAATAATACTAGATGGGCTGGATCCCGGAATGGGTGGATCATGGATGGCCGATGGGAGGTGAATAATACTCGATGGGCTAGTTCCCGGTTTGTGTGGATCAGGGATGGCCGATGGGAGGTGAATAATACTAGATGGGCTAGATCCCGGGTTGGGTGGATCAGGGAGGCCGATGGGAAGTGAATGATACTACAGTAGATGGGCTGGATCCCGGGTTGGGTGGATCAGGAATGGCCGATGGGAGGTGAATATTACTAGATGGGCTAGTTCCCGGGTTGGGTGGATCAGGGATGGCCGATTGGAGGTGAATAATACTAGATGGGCTGGATCCCGGGTTGGGTGGATCAGGGATGGCCGATGGGAGGTGAATAATACTAGATGGGCTGGATCCTAGATTGGGTGGACCAGGGATGGCCGATGGGAGGTGAATAATACTAGATGGGCTGGATCCCGGGTTGGGTGGATCAGTGATAGCCGATGGTAGGTGAATAATACTAGATTGGCTGGATCCCGGGTTGGGTGGATCAGGGATGGCCAATGGGAGGTGAATAATCCTAGATGGACTGGGTCTCGGGTTGGGTGGATCAGGGATGGCCGATGGGAGGTGAATAATACTAGATTGGCTGGATCCCGGGTTGGGTGGATCAGGGATGGCCGATGGAAGGTGAATAACCCTAGATGGGCTGGATCCCGGAATGGGTGGATCATGGATGGCCGATGGGAAGTGAATAATACTAGATGGGCTGGATCCCGGGTTGGGTGGATCAGGGATGGCCGATGGGAGGTGAATAATACTAGATGGGCTGGATCCCGGGTTGGATGGATCAGGGATGGCCGATGGGAGGTGAATAATAATAGATGGGCTCGATCCCAGGTTGGGTGGATCAGGGATGGCCGATGGGAGGTGAATAATACTAGATGGGCTGGATCCCGGGTTGGGTGGATCAGGGAGGCCGATGGGAAGTGAATGGTACTACAGTAGATGGGCTGGATCCCGGGTTGTGTGGATCAGGGATGGCCGATGGGAGGTGAATAATACTCGATGGGCTAGTTCCCGGTTTGGGTGGATCAGGGATGGCCGATTGGAGGTGAATAATACTAGATGGGCTGGATCACGGGTTGGGTGGATCAGGGATGGCCGATGGGAGGTGAATAATACTAGATGGGCTTGATCCCAGATTTGGTGGATCAGGGATGGCCGATGGGAGGTGAATAATACTAGATTGGCTGGATCCCGGGTTGGGTGGATCAGGGATGGCCAATTGGAGGTGAATAATACTAGATGGGCTGGATCCCGGGTTGGGTGGATCAGGGATGGCCGATGGGAGGTGAATAATACTAGATGGGCTGGATCCCGGAATGGGTGGATCATGGATGGCCGATGGGAGGTGAATAATACTCGATGGGCTAGTTCCCGGTTTGGGTGGATCAGGGATGGCCGATGGGAGGTGAATAATACTAGATGGGCTAGATCCCGGGTTGGGTGGATCAGGGAGGCCGATGGGAAGTGAATGATACTACAGTAGATGGGCTGGATCCCGGGTTGGGTGGATCAGGAATGGCGGATGGGAGGTGAATATTACTAGATGGGCTAGTTCCCGGGTTAGGTGGATCAGGGATGGCCGATTGGAGGTGAATAATACTAGATGGGCTGGATCCCGGGTTGGGTGGATCAGGGATGGCCGATGGGAGGTGAATAATACTAGATGGGCTGGATCCTAGATTGGGTGGATCAGGGATGGCCGATGGGAGGTGAATAATACTAGATGGGCTGGATCCCGGGAGGGTGGATCAGTGATAGCCGATGGTAGGTGAATAATACTAGATTGGCTGGATCCCGGGTTGGGTGGATCAGGGATGGCCAGTGGGAGGTGAATAATCCTAGATGGACTGGGTCTCGGGTTGGGTGGATCAGGGATGGCCGATGGGAGGTGAATAATACTAGATTGGCTGGATCCCGGGTTGGGTGGATCAGGGATGGCCGATGGGAGGTGAATAACCCTAGATGGGCTGGATCCCGGAATGGGTGGATCATGGATGGCCGATGGGAGGTGAATAATACTAGATGGGCTGGATCCCGGGTTGGATGGATCAGGGATGGCCGATGGGAGGTGAATAATAATAGATGGGCTCGATCCCAGGTTGGGTGGATCAGGGATGGCCGATGGGAGGTGAATAATACTAGATGGGCTGGATCCCGGGTTGGGTGGATCAGGGAGGCCGATGGGAAGTGAATGGTACTACAGTAGATGGGCTGGATCCCGGGTTGTGTGGATCAGGGATGGCCGATGGGAGGTGAATAATACTCGATGGGCTAGTTCCCGGTTTGGGTGGATCAGGGATGGCCGATTGGAGGTGAATAATACTAGATGGGCTGGATCCCGGGTTGGTCGGATCAGGGATGGCCGATGGGATGTGAATAATAATAGATGGGCTTGATCCCAGATTTGGTGGATCAGGGATGGCCGATGGGAGGTGAATAATACTAGATGGGCTGGATCCCGGGAGGGTGGATCAGTGATAGCCGATGGTAGGTGAATAATACTAGATTTGCTGGATCCCGGGTTGGGTGGATCAGGTATGGCCGATAGGAGGTGAATAATACTAGATGGGCTGGATCCTGGGTTGGTCGTATCAAGGCCAATTTTTTAAAAACTTTGAATCAGATGTCGATGACAAGTGAAGCAAGTTATTTTTTACTTTTGAGATGAAAAAGTAGGAATAGTAGGAGGTTTTAAAGTAAAAGTAGGAAAAAATAGGATCAAATAAAAAAGTAGGAAAAGTAGGAAATAGTAGGAAAAAGTGGGAACAGTAGAAAGCCTGATAATACAAGATGGGCTGGATCCCAGGTCGGGTGGATCAGGGATGGCCGATAGGAGGTGAATGATACTAGATGGGCTGGATCCCGGGTTGGGTGGATCAGGGATGGCCGATGGGAGGTGAATAATACTAGATTGGCTGGATCCCGGGTTGGGCTGATCAGGGATGGCCGATGGGATGTGAATGATACTACATGGGCTCGATCCCGGGTTGAGTGGATCAGTGATAGCCGATGGTAGGTGAATAAAACTAGATTGGCTGGATCCCGGGTTGGGTGGATCAGGGATGGCCAACTGGAGGTGAATAATACTAGATGGGCTGGATCCTTGGTTGGGTGGATCAGGGATGGCCGATGGGAGGTGAATAATACTAGATTGGCTGGATCCCGGGTTGGGTGGATCAGAGATGGCCAATTGGAGGTGAATAATACTAGATGGGATGGGTCTCGGGTTGGGTGGATCAGGGATTGCCAATTGGAGGTGAATAATACTAGATGGGCTGGATCCTTGGTTGGGTGGATCAGGGATGGCCGATGGGAGGTGAATAATACAAGATGGGCTGGATCCCAGGTTGGGTGGATCAAGGATGGCCGATGGGAGGTGAATAATACTAGATCGGCTGGATCCCAGGTTGGGTGGATCAGGGATGGCCGATGGGAGGTGAATAATACTAGATGGGCTGGATCCCGGGATGGGTGGATCAGGGATGGCCGATGGGAGGTGAATAATACTAGATGGGCTTGATCCCAGGTTGGGTGGATCAGGGATGTCCGATGGCAGGGGAATAATACTGGATGGGCTCGATCCCACGTTGGGTGAATCAGGGATGGCCGATGGGGAGTGAATAATACTAGATGGGCTGGATCCCAGGTTGGGTGGATCAGGGATGGCCGATGGGAGGTGAATAATACCAGATGGGCTGGATCCCGGGTTGGGTGGATCAGGGATGGCCGATGGGAGATGAATAATACTAGATGATCTGGATCCCTGGTAGGGTGGATCAGGGATGGCCGATGGGAGATGAATAATACTAGATGAGCTGGATCCCTGGTAGGGTGGATCAGGGATGGCCGATGGGAGGTGTATAATAATAGATGAGCTGGATCCCGGGTTGGGTGGATCGGGAATGGCCGATGGGAGGTGAATAATACTAGATGGGCTGGATCCCGGGTTGGGTGGATCAGGGATTGCCGATGGGAGGTGAATAATACTAGATGGGCTGGATCCCGGGTTGGGTGGATCAGGGATAGCCGATGGGAGTTGAATGATTTTCCCAGGTTGGGTGGATTCAGGATGGGAAGGATCCATGATAGAGTGTGTCCGGGAATGGTGGATTTTAAAAGGGGTAGGTTTGGTGCAGAATAGGTAGGATCTAGGTTGAGTGGATCCTAAATGGGATCCATGTCGGTGAGGTGTATCCAGGAAGTAGAGAAGATAAAGGAATAGTGTAGAAATCGGAGATCTAGGTCTAAAGTACTAACTGTTTTTTAAGAAAACAGAAATTTCCCTTCTATTTGCAAACGGTAAAATATAATCGTTCGACAATATAACTGGTAATACAGAAGGAAAAGCACTACTCAAAAACCTAGCTTTTTAAACCTTACAAGACATGATTTTTGTTGTACTCATTGGAAAATAGCAATATTTTACACTTACAAATTGACCAAGTCATTTTGTCTTAACAAGGGTCGCGTATGTTAAAAGTAACAGCGATTCCTTTTCATATAGGTAGATATTCACTGATCATTGAGGCATAAATCTATTGTGTCGCATTTAGATTATGGCTATTGTGTCATTCAAACTTGACCAGTGTACATGTTTTATGGACTTTGTGCACGATACAGATGATTTAACGTGTTATTTCCAATGTGTGCAGCGAAAACACAAAAGCAATGATTTTTAAAAATTTCATTTTCAAACAGTGCTCTAATAGTCGAACATTTCCCTCGATATTCATATGTATCCATCTTAAAGCGTTTTCACGTAAAATCAAAATTTCCGTTTTCTTACTTGCTGTTAGTACTTTAGTGATCTGAGATCAACAATTGGAGAAAGAAATGCAACTCTTGGTGGCAGACTAACTGACTGTATGGAGACAACCCAAGAATAATGTGATTATCCCACTTGGTTAAAAATAGACTTACATTCCGGGATTTTCTGGGTCATATATGCTGCGTTTTTGTTGTTTTTTTTTTTTTGTCACAGCAATGATTTTTTTTTCGAACTGCACGAACACTGAATACCTCTGAATGATTAATCATAATTCTTTCTATGAACATATGGGCGGATCTAGTATATTTAGCAGGAGGTCCAATCTGTCATGTAGGGGGCAGTCCAGCCCAATGGTTTTGAAAAAAAAAATTACATACCAGTATACCATATACATGTATCTGTATATGTAAAAAGAGAAAAATAAGCAATTTGGCAAAGTCAAGGGGGATATAAGGCCCGGGTTGGAGCTTGCACCATGGAACAAAAAGCTCTTGTTACAGAGAATCTGCGCTTGAGACATTCATGAAAGCCTTAATTAATATTATCCCTTATCTGCATTATCATCTTTGTTAAAAGTATGTCAAAGTTCAAGGCCAAGGCAACGACGTCAACAGCTATGAAATTGTCATGGGCAACTTACTGGTACATAACAAATTTATGTATTCAACTATTTTAAATATGTTTCTACTGCTCATAATTTATTGAGATTTAACTTCAACATTAAACCTTGACCAAAATGTTGACAAGAGACAGACAGACGGACATAATCTACTGTATGCACCGTATTTGCTCTGCAATACAATCCGGCAAAAAGCGGTGAATTCAGAATTCATTCTTGGAATGAAAATTATCCCTATTCCTTATTCCATAAGGACAATTTGAAAAAAAAAATGTATCAATGTATAAATTATCCCTACAAAGAAGGAATTTACATATATGTGCGAAAGCCAAGGTAGATAATGACCATGCAGGTACCAGATATGTAATACATGTGTGATGATATGTATTTTTAAAAAGTAATTTGTATAAAAAAAAACTGAAAATAATGTAATTACAAGCCCTTGTAGGTACATCAGGAGCATCTGTGTATTGACAAACAACAAAGAAGTTATACTCAAATCATTGGTCACACTCCTCCTTTCATGTTATTTACTTGAGCGCAGATCTAGAGGGGAGGGGTTAGGGGGTCAGCTCCCCCCTCCCGGGAATATGTCAAAAATGCATGTTTTGTTTTGTTTTAAATTACTATACAGCTGATGACATAAATAAAAACAACGAATATAAAAGGGCTCATTCACAAGATAGTTCACAAAAGAAGGCAAAAGTAATTCAAAGTTTGAATATTCAAAATTTTCAAATGTATAGAAATGCATATATCTTATAACATAGGTTCCGCTTTGTCATAGCACATTAATGAAAAAACGAAAAGGTTGACGTACAGCTATCGATGTGTTTTTTTTTTTCAAACCAAATTTTCCAAACGGAACATCATATCTATATGCAAAATTCAAGTCTTCAGTTTTGCATGACAAAATATGAATAATATCTTTTAATTATCTGATTCCCTTCGTTTCTATTTAACATGTATGTGCGAAAAAAAAATTAACATTGTATACCCATACCGTGGCAACGATCGATGGAACATCATGTCGAATACTGCATATTGTCACCTATTATATAGTCTTTAGAAGACTGCGGGGATCAACGATTGGGGGGGGGGGTCGTGGTATTGTCAACATGAAATAATTGTGAATTTTAAATAATAAATATTTATTTAAAATAAAGAGTCAAAATAAATATTTTTTTGATTTATAATTCACAAATTTCATGATGACAATACCACGAACCTTTTTCGACAGTATATTTCTGACAGATATAGGGTTCTTGTATTCATGTTGACCAGGAGAGAAAAAAGTGATGAGATAAATAAATAAATAAATAAATGAATAAATAAGTCAATAAATAAATAAATGAATAAATAAATAAATAAATAAATAAATAAATAAATAAATAAATAAATAAATAAAGTGAATTAAACCGATTTTTTTTTCCTCGTTCTCCCGATATCTTGCATCTCTCCTTCAAAATATTTTCTCCCATATACTGCAATGTATCTTTAAAAGAAAATAAATACATGAATAAATCGTAGTTATTTTTTCCCATTCTCTCCATACTATCCTAAAAATCCTCCCATATAAAGTATCTAAGTGAGCACGTGGTAACTTCTTTTTTTGCGCATGTATGAAAAAGCAGGTACCCGCATATTGATTGGCTGTTGGCCTGCGCATGACAGCAGCGATGCAAAGCGGAATCAATGACGTAGAATAACATGGTTTGGCGGTTTGTGTACTGTTTATTGTTTCCTTGTGAAAGCTTGACATCGGTTGTGTTAAATTGGACTTCGGGACTTTAGAATCGTACCAGAGAAACTGTTAGCGAAGACAGTATATCGAAATTCAGGTTCTGAGTAGCCAGGTATCGTAACAGACGTGAAACATCATCTCGACACGTTTTCCATTCATTCTCCATTTATAGTACGTACCACGTGGTTCATAGTAAAGAAAAAATGTCTAACGGTACTGTGAAATTAGCTGAGGATCCGCATCACGAAAAAGATGGAGATGATGATTCTGGGCGAGTGAAACTAAAAAAAGAACTTGGACTCAAAGAAGGAGTAGCAATTATTGTTGGTATTATAGTAGGAAGTGGGATTTTCATCTCTCCCAAGGGAGTACTACTGGAAGCCGGCAGTGTTGGACTTTCCCTGGTGATATGGTCCCTTTGTGGAGTTATTTCCCTTGTAGGGGCTATGTGTTATGCAGAACTTGGGACACTTATCCTAAAATCAGGGGCAGACTATGCATACATCAAAGAAGCATTCGGCAGTTTTCCGGCCTTCCTTTATTTATGGGTGGCTATCATTATCATTTTTCCTACAGGAAACGCGATCACCGCACTGACATTTGCAAATTACATAATAGAACCCCTCTTTCCTGACTGTGACGCCCCAGGGAGTGCCATCACCCTCCTGGCAGCCCTTTGTATAAGTAAGTATCGCATACCGGCTTCCACGGTTCATTGATTACAAATGTAAACAAAGCATGATGCAATCGGGAAGAAGTCGGCTTCCCGCCCGCGCTGTAGCAAAATATTGCATCATGCTGAGCCTTTCCCCTTACTGGCCTTAGCAACAGTTGCTTAGCTGAATATTTTAATTTCCGATTAATTAAGAGGGTAGGATGTGGTTTTATAAGGATTTTTGACCTAGTCAGCTAGTTTTAAAGCGATTGGGGAAGTGAGAATATAGTAGGCTATTTAAAACATGATCAACATTTTTTTTTTCATAACAACGTTTTTGTCTAACCACAATAGACGAAAACGTCTAACATTAATATCATGATTATGGAATTTTTTTATGCTTTACTCTTTTTTTACACGTACCGAAAAGGACTGTTATCGGGCCCCAATTAAATTTGGCGGGAAGATTATAAGGGCTTACTTTTCTCGGTTGGAAATGTTATATACATTATATATGTTTAAACTACAATTATAATCAGTGGCGGATTCAGGAGGTTGCGGAGGCGTCCGCTCCCCGGCACTGACCCGAATTTTTCCAAAAACAGGTATATTTTGGCCCATTTTCTGTAAAAGTCGGCAAAGTTCGCCCCTTGACCACCGGCAAAGGGGGGCTGGATCCGCCACTGATACATGTAATTCATATTTATAGATATATCTCCTATTTCCCATGATTCTATTCGTTATTATTTTCAAAGCATCCTCAACATTTCGAATTAAAAAAACCCGTATAATTCTGTATCTTTATGATGTTTATCTATTTATCCTCCCAAAGTACGAAAAAAAAAATGTTTCCTTCATCTGAATTAATTTTTAAGCATTTGCAAATGAGAAATCAATGACTAGTTCAAGTGACCTAAATAATTATCAAGTTAATATCCAATAAACAAACAAGCAACGTACCGTACTAGTATTCAATGCGGTTGTTCAAATAAACAAGGCAAAATTAGGACAAGGACTTGGAAGGAAAATAACTCCGAAGATTGTAAATAGAAAAGTTTAAAATTGTGAAAAGAATGACCTCTCACCGCCCAAGAAGTTTTATGGGTACACCCTTCGATGTTAGAGATATGTTTTATGGATTGTGTGCACAACGCATTATGGAAATAAAAGAATAAAGCTTAAATACTTAAGATCTTGTGAAGAATGTTTGAAACATTCATTTTGCACTAACTTTGAAGCTGACATTTTGTCACTAAGTGTAACGCTGCATCTGTACAGGAAATAGGATCTTTTTAGTTATGTGTGAAATCTTATTAAAATTTCAATACATTCTGAAAACATTGACGATAAGAATTATCAAGATTTAGCCTTACTTTAACCCCTTTTTGAAACAAAATGTTTACAATCTGCGAGTTCTCTTTTTTTATGTATGACCACAGCGCTTCAGCACCAAGTAATTCTAATATAGTTGAAAAAGAATTGCTAATGAACTGTCTGATCCCGATTCTGAAGATGATAGTTTTTAGAAAACAAAGGGAAAAAGGAAAGAAAGAATTAAGTATATTAGTTATAAGAAAATATGGGAGAAAACGGAAATGCCCTGTAGCCTCCAACAAATGGTGTATGGTATAATTACGAGACATGAATAACATTGCGAAGGTCACTCATTAACCCCACACCTGCTGAAAAAATATCATTGTGTGAAAAAAAAATATCGCACACCAAAGTAAAAACTTGAGGTGGTTGTAAGTGGATATGAGAATACAGTTATAAAATACAATGTAATTCAATTGTTATATTTAGTCGTTCGCATAGTTTAGTTAATCGTTCACATTAGCTTATTATATATTGTTCCAACAGTTTAGTAAATCGTTCCCACAGTTTAGTAAATCGTTCCCAAAGTTTAGTAAATCGTTCCAACAGTGTAGTAAATCGTTCCCAAAGTTTAGTAAATTTTCCTCGTTCCCACAGCTTAGTAATCGTTCCTATAATTTACTAAATCGTTCCCATGGTGTAGTAAATCGTTCATAGTATTAAGTAAATCGTTCCAAAAGTTTAGAATATCATTCATAGAATTGAGTTAATCGTTCCCACAGTTTATTATATCGTTCCCAAACTTTAATAAATCGTTCCCACTCTTTAGTAAATCGCTCATACAGTTTAGTAAATCGTTCCCACCGTTTAGTAAATCGTTCATAGAATTTAGTAAATCGTTGCCAAAGATTAATCGCTCCCAAAGCTTAATCAATCGTTCCTAGAATTGAAATAAAATGTCCTCGCAGTTTAGTAAATCGTTTCTACATATTAGTAACTCGTTCCTACAGTTTAGTAAATCGTTCATAGAATTTAGTAAATCGTTCCCAAGGATTAATCAATCGTTCCCAAAGATTAATCAATCGTTCCTAGAATTTATTAAAATGTCCCCAAGATTTAGTGAATCGTTCTCATAGTTTAGTAAATCGTTCCAACAGTTTAGTAAATCTTTTCCTCGTTCCATAATTTAAATAGGATTTAAGTTCAATTTTTTGGAACGATTTACTATACTGTGTCAACGATTTATCCAATTCATAATTTCACTTAACTCATTAATGTGGGGACGATTTAGTTCGCCTGTCAGTGTGGGAACGATTTGATAGAAATGAGGTAGAAGAAAGATGGATATGTCCACATCATGGACCACTCCTCGAACTATTCATACCAAAAAAAAAAAAAAAAAAAAAAAAATCAAAATCAAAATTTGCCCGTCTCGTATTTTGGCAACAAACGTCAAATTTTGGCCTATTTTAACATTTTCGTATATTTAGAGAATACTACATCATAACTTTACACATACCTTTGCAATGCATGAAATTTCATAAATTGATATGTATACCCTTATTTTTCTTTCTTATCATTCTTATAGATTGTGTATGTATTAAAGCCTATTTTGAGAAATAAAATAAACACTTCTAAGGAGAGTATTTTCTTATAAATACGATTTTAATGGTTGCCATGGCAACAACTCGAAATTTTTATTAATAGCTAGAAGGTCGCACCGTTTTTTTCTGCTTATTATGCTTTAGACCGAGAACAGGCCAAAATTTTATTCTTGAGTTGGTATTTACCAAATACCAATCAAGAATAAAATTTTGGCCTGTTCTCGGTCTAATTATGCTTATGGAGCTATGGTATTGCTTTATCCTAAAGCAGTCAAACCAATATGTACCCGAATTCGTTTTTGAGCAAAATGACTGCTTCTATAAAATATAATAAATAGCACAATAATTTATGCAAAAAATCAACATTTTGACCCCAAAACAAAGAGTTAAACTCTAAGTTCGAATTTCTAATTATCTCACTTTCAAAGAGTATAATGAATAGTATATATCCTGATCATGCGAATATGACAATTTTTTTTCGTATTTTCGGCGATTTTTCATTGAAATATATGCATTCCCCCCAAACCCCCATTTAACAATGAAAATTTCAAGGAGTATTATGTTTTTTTTTTCTGAAATAATGTAACAATTTGAGCTTATACCATTTATCGTCCATGTCGGTTTCAAATATTACGTGATATCAACCTTTTGCCATACATAGATTGTGCATCCTTCCCAAAACTCACGAGCCCGACGCCCGAGGCTACCAAAATTTTTGCTGTGCTAGTAAAAAGTAGAAATTCTAGTGGCTGAAAAAAAGTTTTCAAAAAGACTGTATATACAAAGTCGACGTGTTTTAAAAGAATTTTTCTCATTTGTGCGCTTACCCTTTACAGTTTGACAACGGCTAGAGAAAGGAGATTGATTTGATAAAAAAAATTAATAAAATTTCATACGTTATTTTTGCTTCTTTGCAGCTTTCCTGACTTTCATCAATTGTTGGCATGTGAAATGGGCAACTCGAGTACAGGACGTGTTCACATGTACCAAAGTACTAGCTCTCATCATTGTCATCATCACCGGAATCGTCTTCCTCGTCATCGGTAAAATTGTCTTCTTCATTTTGTGATGAATTTATAGTTGGGTCACTAACCTGTTAAATAAAGACAGTTGGGTTGAATTACTAAGTAAGAAATCGTACCTTGTCCCTCTTAAAAAAAAAAAAAGAAAAAAAAAAGAAAGAAAGACCCCCCCCAAAAAAATTCACATGAACGTAACAAATGGGATCTACATGTAGTTCGAACAAAACTAGAGCACTGATGGAGATATATTAACTACTTTTGATCGACCTTGTTACACCCCTAAATTAGTGAAAATAACAACTGTTGATTCAGAATGTGACACGGAGCAAACGTACATCTGTGTACCTATCACCAGCTCCCTCAATAATTCATTTTTAGTTCTCATTACATAATGTTAAGGTCAAATTTCTGAAGCATTGTGTCTATTTGTCTCTATTAGGTCATTTTCGACTATAAATTTTGTCGGATTTATGTGTAGTTTATGTTCCTTGGTTAAAAGTATCATCGTTTATCATCACACGGAAAATGTTGCTATGATGAAAAATGTGAAGATACATGTTATGTGTATGACCCCCTCCCCTTACAGGCATGAGATCTTGTTAGATCTATCCCCTAACGATACTGAAACTTTTCTAGAAATAATTATTTTTTTTTAATAATTCTATACCATTTTGTACTCTAAATGTACATACATGTACTCATGCATTAAGCCACCGTTCCACTGCAATCCCGCTGTACCTACGACCATTCCCGACCGCAATTTTCACAAGAGCGGGTAAAACTTTCCCGACCTTTTCATTTTATTCTTGACATCACGCTCTATTCCCGACCGACTCCCGATCAATTTATGACCGAATCACGTTTCATCGCGGACTTACTCACGCTTTACCCGCTCTACTCATGATCATATTGCCGACCAAGTCCCGTTCTATCCGATCAAACTCCGATCTATTCCCGACCAAAACCCGATCTATTCCCGATGCAATCCCGATCTATTACCGACTGTCCCCGACGCATTCCCGCTCAAAACACAATTTTTAACTTAAAGTGATCTCATTTGTCATCCAATGATCGTATCGACCAAGAAGAAGCCTGTATTTCTCGTTTTGACCAAGCCTTACCCAAAAGTGTCGAGATCAAAATTAAAATGTTTCCTTACTTAAAAAGTGGCATTGGATAGCCAAGAATCGTCGCGGCGACATTTTAATAATAAATATTTTGAACAAATCAATACCAGTGCGAGAAAATGAATGAAATGTGCACACATTCTATTTAAAGCGTCGTTTGGTCGTAACTTGGTCATATAGAGCGTGAATAGGTCGCAAGATGATCATGAAAAGGTCTTGGTAAGATCAGCAAATATTGAATCTGTAGTGGATAGATCGTGGTAAGAGCGTAGAATAAACGGGTAAAGATCGGGAACAGGGCGTAATTAAAGCGTATCTGATGCGTGAAGAGAGCGGGATTTAGGTAAATGCCGATCAGATCACGCTCAAATCACGCTCCTTCCCGACCAGGACACGATTAACCTAGGCTGTACCCCCGACTATCCCGACCAAGCGCCGACTATTTCACGACCACAAAGAGAGCGGGAAAGTTTCCCGTATTCATTCAACCGGTTGAAAGAATACGGGAAACTTTTCCCGACCTCTTGAGCGTGCCCGCTCTAATACCGATCGATTCTAGACCAACATACGCTGTACCAGACCAAGATATGACTAAGAGCCGTTCTCTCCCGACCTGGCAATTTTCGAGGTCGGGAATGAACGTAGGTACAGCGGGATTGCAGTGGAACGGGGGCTTAACATGTATAGACGGACGTACGAATTCTTATGATAGGTCAAGAACTGAAAGGCGTGGTCTCTTTTTTGCTTGAGCATGTCCTAAGGCCTAAACATTGCATTACAAACATTAAGGCCTAACCCGGGTAACCCCTAATTCAAGACTTTTCACGAATGCGTTAAATTTTTGTATCGCCTTCCTCGTAATTTCATAATTTTCATGTGCGCATATATTAAGAGATCGTATGGATTTGTATTGAATCTCTAGTTATTCGAAGTACATGCTAAGTTTTTTGTTTGATCGAGAAAATTCACTGGGAAATGAAGAAAATAATAATAATCATTAATGTATCTTTAGGAGATAGAGAAAGCTTTGAAGAACCGTTCAGCAACTCTGCCACCCAGCCGGGAAAATTGGCACTTGCATTTTACTCTGGACTATTTTCTTTCTCAGGATGGTAAAGAATCAGCATCTGTCACATATACAAACTAATCTCTAACATTAATATAAACATCAAACTATGCCAATTTCCGTTTTCCCCATTTTGACATATAATAAAGAGAGGGGTCAAAGGTCAAGGTCAAAACCACTTTTCCGATTTACTGAATAGAATGTCAGCGAATTAATTCTCAAAATTGACACAAAGAGACGTTTAATCGGTTCCCAAGGTCAAAGATGAAGGTCACAACCCTATAGCCTAGGTTATACATGTAGGAAGGGTTTTTAAAAGGAAGATTGGCAGAGGAAGATAAGGTGCGATACCTAGATCTTCATACTGAAGATTAGGTGCGATACCTAGATCTTCATACTTAGATTGGCAAGAGGAAGAAGCGTAATTTATTATTGTTAACGTCAAAAGTCAAGACGTCGAGGTCAAAGGCCGATAGATCGCACTGGTATGCGTTCGCATCTATGATGCGCAGTTAGATCCGAGATTTGGCGTATACTTTCTATTGTACCATTCCTGAAGTTTTTCGCACCCATCTATACCATACAAGTATGAAAATTAATGAGTCATTATTATAATTGATTCACAAGCTAATTATCTTATTATAGCATTTGGTGATGGAGCCAGCTCATGAATACTGATTTAGATAAATATATGTAACAAATCATAATCTAATCTTTAAACTGTTTAGTGGCGGATCCAGAATGGATGGGGAGTAGGTTCCTGTTTAGGAGGATGATTATGGTCAAACCCTCATAGCACTGTCCACTGCTGATTACAAGTACTTCGCAGTCAGACAGTTGTTGTAGAAGAATACCGTGAACGCTGTATCAAGTGATTGCTGGATTGATATTTAAGCATCTATGTGAAATTTCAACTTATATTGGACTAATCCCTGATAGATAAGATAAGATATGATAAACGTCTGATATCATGATTAGATTTTTGATTCACATAGGGGCTTCACCAAAAATGATATCATTCACAGGTTGAACAGCATTCACTTTGTCCACGGTGGATATCCGGACTATATACGCACCAACCTCCTCCCTTCTTGGAAATCCGATAGTTCTGGATCCGCCACTGCATCAGACGATCTTTTACTTCTTTAATATCATATCATAACCTATAACACTATGCTCTGACATTCTCAGGTGATCGGGAAAGTTTCCAGGAACCATGGGAAGGATCCACCACAGAGCCCGGGCGATTCGCCCTCGCCTTCTACTCTGGGCTCTTCTCATACGCAGGATGGTAAAATCATTTATCATTTTGTAAAATTTTCTTGTTCAATTCATGCATTATGAGTGTTTGCTTTGTCTGTCAGTTCGTCAAATTTTCGGTTTCCAGATGATTACTGAAGAACCGATTTTCACTAGTAAAAGCAAGTTTAGATTATATGGCTATAATATTTACTTTTGAGCGGAGGAGGATAATCTGACATTTATTACGGAAGTCATATGTCAAAGTTCAAGTTCAACACTAGGAAAATAGACTGGAAAATATAACACTGGTCATCAGAAAGACAACTTGATCAACTTTAACCTATATCAAGGACTTATAAACTGTTCATTAGTCCTTGCCATGATTATTAATTTATTATGCATTGTCAGAGGAAATCGCCTATTGGTTTAGGGATCAAAGTTCAAGGTCACTCTCCTTATTTCAAGAGAACAATTACTACAACGGGGACATGTTTTTTTTAATCCAGTTGTGCCATTGTTTTGTTTATGACCCCTCTTAAGCACGTCAAAGGCATGTTTATCTTTTTATTGTATGATGGTTCGTCATTGGACATTTATAATTTATCACACTAAAGTCAATAATCTCTTTTTTTTTTCACTGAATTAAGTCAAAGGTCATTGGCCTATAGTTTTAATGAAACAATTCATTCACCCCAAATTTGACCGATTGTGACTGAATACAAGCTGTTCTTTGTATTGCAGCAAGTTCAAACATGTTAAATGCTTTTTCGATAAATTCACAGAGTTTACCTCAACCCAGTGCAATATACCCATCCCCATTTCCATCGCCCTCTTACACGCTCCCTCCCCTTTCCATCGCCCTCTTACACACCCTTCCACAGGGGTGAGGTATCATGGCATGGCCACAAACCCTTTCCTCAATACAAACCCTTTCTTCTAAATGTCTATATTATAGACATTTGTATTGAGGAAAGGGTTTGTGACAAAGCGATGATACCTCACCCCTGTGCACCCCTCCCCTTTCCGTCGCCCTCTTCAGTCTTGTACGCTCCCTTATCGAAGATATGTTTGCATATTGTTGACTTGTCCGTCTTTCTGTCCATGTGTTTGTCTGCCTGAAATTTTAATCTTTTAAAAAGTGTACGTGACTAGGCTGTAATTGATACCCTAGGGCTTTTATATTTCACATGTAATTTGTAGGGCTTTCTTTTTTCACATGTAATTCCAAACTCACGTTATAAAGACCAACGTGACTGTTATGAAATTGATCGAGCTATGTAGAATCGTCTATTTTATGTAAGTTAAGATACAAAAAAGATACTTTTGTCGTATTAGTTAATAAATATTGACTGCATATAAAGAAAACAGAAGATAACTCTGAAGTGCAAAATCCTCAGGCGCGTTAACAGGCTTTCTACTGTTCCTACTATTTCCTACTTTTTCCTACTTTTCCTACTTTTTTATTTTGATCCTATTTTATCCTACTTTTTCTTCAAAACCTCCTACTATTCCTACTTTTTCATCTCAAAAGTAAAAAATTAGTTGCTTCACTTGTCATCGACATCTGATTCAAAGTTCCTAAAAAATTTCGGGCTCGCTTCGCTCGCCCATTCTGTATATTTAATATGAAAAATCAATCTGTCCTTATTTCTCTCTGTGATTTCCTCAAAGATGAACATTACCAGTCTACATTCATTGCTTACAGTGATTTGTGTGTCATACTTACTGAAAATTGTCGCTAAAAGTGATGGAAAATTTCCTACTTTTCCCCTTTAAATTCCTACTTTTTCCTATTTTTCTCCTACTTTTTTTCATTGACTACTCCTACTTTTTTCCTACTTTTTCATTAAGGTAGAGTAGAAAGTCTGCGCGTATCTACATGTAAAATTTGTATTATGAAAGAAGAGGTTCAGGTCCATTTATGCAAAACAGAACCGTAGGGATGGACCTTTAGTGTAGGTGACCAACAGACCTAAATAAGGGAAAAAAGGGGAGAGGGTTCCGTCCTTGACTATGACCACCCCTTAAACCCGCTCCTGATCAACAAATGTTGCACCTTAATATTTGTGTCCTATATATTTTAATTCAAGGAGTGCAGTTCATACAGATCAATACTGTAAATATCAGCTTTGAAATCGGCACCATCTGTCGACGGAATGGAATGTGTATGAAAATAGAGGACTTCTCATAAGCAATCATTTGTATCATATTGTATAGGTATAAGAGGCAAGGGGTTCAAAAGTTCAAAAATCTATAATTTTTAAGAAAATCACAAATGAAACGTTTCTATGCATATAAGAAGTTGAATCCGAAATTGTAATTAATTGTAAATTAAATATGTTTTATATGAATTTGGATTTTCGGTTTTTTTTTCTTAATTGGAAATTGGTATGTAGTTAACCAATATTCACTTTTGTATGCTTTTCCTTATTGATTTTAATAAAAAGTTAATTTCCCCATAACCTGAAGAACTAGCATCACTCTTAACTATTCTGCTATCCTAACACCAGAAAACATTCTGTCTGTGTTGGATCTTACTTCATTCATTAACGAAAACAACACATAATGAAATGTGATTCCTTGTATATCAGAACAAAATTATGGGTGGATTACTTTTAAGAAAGCTCAAGCAACTTGTCAAATAAAATTAAAATCAGTTTTACTATTTGGTTACTCTACTGTAAAGTCGTAAATTTCTCTTCAAAATATTTGTCAAGTTTTCTGCTTATCTCGTATACTACCTTTTCATACATAAGTTTAGATGTCCGAGGTAGATTTCAGGCGGGTTTAAAAATTTGTTGTTTTTGTTTTTACAGGAACTATTTGAATTTCATCACGGAAGAATTGAAAAATCCCTACAGGTAGGTATAAGGGTTTTGTCCTTGGGTACATGTGAAAGATTCCAGATGGACAATTGTAAGAAACATTGACAGATATACTAGCATCAAACAATGATATTTCAAGTAAAAAATAATGAATATGATGAAAAGAAAGACCCCCCCCCTCCCTTCCAAAAAAAGAGGCCTTATTTAAAAAAAAAAATATTGTCCACATGAACATCTTCTTTGCATGGGATATTATCCAAATTCTTTGTAAGACTGGTGTTGTATTTCTTGTAAGCAGCATAAAAGCTGTACTTGGTCATTATAATATATCTAGCGCACCGCAAGACATTGTACAGTGCAGGGAACAGTCAAACAGACGGACTACCGGATACACAGACGGGCGCTGTTGCAAATAAACGTGGAAATAAATGCAATAAAACTCTATGGCACTGTAAATTACTTGTTGATTACCCCAATAAGGAAAAAACGTCTTAAACAATCGGGTCTAATAAGCCTGATTTAAGACAGAAACACGATGTTAATCCAAGCTGTAAATTTCACTTTTATGTTCGAAGTAGCGCTTACGAACGCCGAGGGACATCGCACGAAATTTGTCGTCTTTGCAATTCCGGTAGCGATTGATTATTCTTTTATCAGCTACGCCGATCAAATTGGATATTCGCTTTTCGATTAACCCAAGAACAGAAACAATTTGCCGTCGATTATTAGCTCAATATGAGAGGATATTTTTCTTTATGATTTGCAGTGTCAGAATCGGGAAATTGATATATTTGCTAAGACTTAATCATGCAGCAAGAAGAACTTAATTTGATTATGATACAGCGCAACGCTCTCGACAAATAAGCACGTCATATTCTTTATTGGATACGTTCTGTAGTGTCAATTAAGTTTAGATGTTGGGATGTTTGCGAAGGAACTATAAATTTTCCGATTTTACTAATTATCAAGCGATGCTATATTTATAATGCTGAATAAAAAGACTTTTTGGAGTATGTGTAAATTTGATGCGCGGAAGTTAGTTCGAAATAGAAACACTTTTAAACTTAAAAGTTCAAGAGAAATGAAGAGGAGTATCACACACTAGACCTTGAACTTGGACTAGTGGGCCTAAAAAGTTGCTAGTATCAAGATTGAAATATGAGGGGTATTGAGAAGGAGAGGAAAGGGGTGGGGTGGGGTGGGGGGTTAGGATGGGATTAAGGTTGGAGATTTGAGACTGAAGATGGAAACCGGGGGAGGGGGGTTAGAAATTTAAGATGAACGTACAATTTGCCTCCAGAAAGCGTCGCTGTAGACAAATGGAACAGTGGTGGTACAATAACATGGTTAATATCTAGTTCTGTTCTCTTGTTCTGTCACTCCCCATTAAGGTCACGTTAAACCAGGAGTGACAACTGGCTCTGTCTACATGATAAGACTTTAGATATCAAGGTCAAAGTCGTCGAGGTGTACGTAACTCTGCATCGGCGGATCCAGGGGAGAAGGTTCCATTCAGTAAAAATTACATGTGGGCCCGGCGCCATGAATTAAGAATTCACTTAAATGAAATTACACATGTATCAAAATACCATATATAATAAAGCAGTGAAAATTTGAATTATTGAGTTCATTCATTTGATTCTACTCTGAAATAAGAAAAAAAAAGTTTGAATAATAGAAAGAATTGGAAAAAGGGAGATATTGATTATAGAGCCCTTGCAATACAAATTTTGATGACACACAAATTTAAATGTATTTTTCTTTTATTTCAGAAATTTACCACGAGCCATTGGTATATCAATTCCATTAGTTACTGGTATTTATGTACTGGCCAATATAGCCTATTTTGCTGTGTTGACACCTCAGGAAATGATTGCATCTAAAGCAACAGCCGTGGTAAATATTCACAAATTTGTTCAAATTGCAGCAGTTTTTCACATTAACCAGGGCATAAATCTATATTCGACTTGTAGTTTCTTTTATTTATTACGTATATCTGTTTATTTATCTCTAATACCAGTCTTTTTTAGTGACCAGCTGAAATCCCTGGCCTCCCTTAGACTCTTATGTACATGTAAATCGCTACTCTCATTCTCTTTCCATCCCTTTTCTGAGTTTCATTTCACCTCACTCTCTCCGCTTTAACTCATGCCCAAAATGATATAACAGTTCTGTCATGTTCATTTTGATATTTGTAAAAATAATCAACTCATCATTCTGTAAGACTTTTTACAAGGAATAAAAATTGTGTATGATACTATTTTATGTCTTTATCCTTCTTCTTGTGAAGATGTCTTGTGTTTTATCATGATTATGGAGGTTTTTCATATCTAATATCAAATACCCTTTGTATACATGTTGTATGTGCACCACTACACCCAATTCTTTTTTTCTGCATATAAATACATGTACTAACGACATATAAAAATCCATAGTTCAAAGAATGTTTTACATTGTTTTTTCAGACCTTTGCAGACCGTACGTTAGGCGTGATGTCATGGATTATGCCGTTATTTGTAGCTTGTTCAACATTTGGTAGTGTTAACGGAGCAATTCTAACATCGTCAAGGTAAATGTATTATTCAATCTCTTATAAATCAATTCATGTAAATATTATCTGTAAAATTTTCAAATATTTATTGCAAAAATGATTGATGAAATGTATAAAGGTGAAATATTATTGTAATTTATGGAGGTAAAAAATGAAACTTTAAGTTGAATATTGAGTCACTAGAAACCCTACATATCTGCTCCCTTCAACTCCCTATTTTCTTAAAAATAATCTTAAATATAATTATTACTTTGATGATTTTCTTTACAATCAGGTTGTTTTTTGTCGGTGCACGAAATGGTCATTTACCAGGCTTCCTGGCCACTATATGTGTAAAATACCTGACACCTATACCGGCACTTGTAGTAGGGGTAAGTTAATTTGGTCAAAGAAAGATAACTCTAAAGAAAAAAAAGATAACTAAGAAAAATTCTTTAATCATGGTAATTCAACATTTAATTTTTAAATACCCTTTACTAAATTTTCAAGTTAAGGTAGCGATACACTGGTGCTCTGATTTTAATTACAATGTTCATTCAACATTAAGCATTAATTTGTAGAATTACAGTACACTATTAATTCTGATGAAAAAAATCATGGTAGTGCGGACAAAGAAGGATAACTCTAAAGAGCTATGTACTTACAGTTTAAAAAGTCGAAGATGAAGAAACATTTCAGTATTATTTGAGGATAATTTGAATCTTCCATCTCTGTCAATTAAAACAGTAATTGTGCTGTATAATGTACATGTATCTACAACTGATGGTTGATTGTGTTATGGTCATCTTACAAAGGGAACTTACAAAGCATTCAAATAGCCCTACATTTCCTACAAAATCCCTATATTTTTGGCTGTGTCTTGGAGATAATCTCTGCAATACCATATAAAATTCTATTTCAAATTTCTATTTCAGTGTATATTATCGTGCGTGATGCTGTCAACTAGTGATATATATGTATTAATAAACTACGCAGCATTTGTGGAGACGTTATTTATAACCATAAGTGTAGTAGGACTCATGTATTTACGATGGACCAAACCTGATGAGAAACGACCAATCAAAGTGAGTTTTATACTTATATGACTATGTAGTTTTACCCTTCATCAACTTTGTTACAGTCAGGAAGAGATATACCACTGTTAGTCTGAGATATTATACACTATTATTCTTCCCTTCAGTGACTTTATCGCAGTTTGGACAAAGTAATTCCACATTGTATATTGTGTTTGTACAAATCTATTGGACATTCTGGAAGTCACAATATAATATTGGGTATAGTCTTCAGTTATTGCATGTGATAAGCAAATGCCAAGAGGACAAAATTATCGAAAGTCAAGGTCATAACAGACAGGTATTGAGAAAAAGCTTGTGGACACTCTAAAACTGATTCCACTGATCTCTTATCAAAAGTCTCTTAGTGTACTACATAGAAAAGTGTTGTTTAAAATTTGATCATGATTAAGAGAAAAAGAAGAATTGAAATAGTACATTTGAAGACAAAATTCCTTCCAAGCAAAATTGAGGATTTTCCTCTCTTAAATGTGATAAATGAACATATGTTTTCTTTTTTTTTTGCAGGTCAGCCTTGCATTCCCTATATTCTTTGTGTTCATATGTGTCTTTTTACTGGTCATGCCGCTAACGATCGACCCCTCGGAGGTGAAGATGGGCATCTTTATGATACTTACCGGCATTCCAGTATACGTACTAGGTGTGTTGTGGAAAAAGAAACCACTCAGCTTCAGATCTCTAGTTGGTAAGTTGAAATATTGTACTTAGTACTATTACAAATTGCATTGAACTATTAAAGACTGCATTGATCTAACTGGGTGGGTAAGTTAAACTAATATTCACATCTTTCAAAAATTGCTTTTTTCAAACGTGTGTATGCAATCTGAGGAACTAGATTTGTGGCATACATGTAGTAACATTTACCTTGTCTGAATACTAGGATTTCTCCTAGCTTTATGGAAGTGGACGAAAACAAAAGACAAAATATTTCATTTTACTCTTGGATTTGTAGTATTAAAGAAACTTAACTCTTCTCATATATCCTCATTTGTTGTAAAAAAAAAAAGATTTTTGTGTTTGAATATTGACATTTCTAGGAAAGAAAGAAATATTAAAAAAAAAAAAAAGAATTAAAGTTTTTGATATTTTTCTATTCTGCATTGAAGAGTATAAGAATATAATCCTGCTGTAAATACTTCTTTAACATATTATATTTTGTCCTGTCTTTAACGTATTAATATTTGGTAAATAGCTCCTCAGAGTTAATGTTATATGAGGGCTGATTGATATGTTGTGAGCCTCGTATTGATGGATTTTTAATTTTATCAGACATTTTGCATTATTTTTCAACATAATCCCCTTCAGTATCTATACACTTTTACCAGCATCAATACCACTTTTAACAAACTCCTTATCTTGACTGGTCAGAAAGCCGTCCACTGTAAGTATGACATCATCATCAGACTGAAAGCGGGTGCCAGAAATAGCTGCTTTCAGTTTTGGGAATAGATGAAAGTCTGATGGAGCAAAATCAGGTGAATAAGGCAGATGCTCAATCATATTAAAGCAACAATCATGAATTTCAGCCATGGCAGTTACAGACTTGTGATTAGGAGCATTGTCCTGATGAAACAACACACCTTTAACTAGTGAGCTTTCCGTGGTGCTTAAGTTTACTATTTTTCCGTAACTGTTGATTGTTTGTCCTTTTTGGAGATAATCAGCAGAATACCTTCTGCAACCCAGAAAACCGAGGCTCACAACATATCAAGCAGCCCTCATATTGTCATATTTTGTCCAACTCTAAATAAAGACTATTTGATTTGATTTTTTCAAACACTATATTACATGAAATGTGTATGAAAAGTCCATCATTCAAAAAGTTAGAAAAAACATTACATTGTATTTGTAGTGTCATCTTTACAGTCACGCTCTTCAATAATTTTCATTCTTTTATTATTCACAGATAAATTCACCTTGCTGACTCAAAAAGTATTCTACGTTGTGCGGGAGGAATTGAAAGAAGATTAAAGCATTCAGCTGAGACAGATTCTTAAACGGCGTAATCTGCAATGCTTCGGCAAAGACGGAAGTAAAAAATAAAACCTATAGATGTTAAGCAAACTAATTTATTTGAAGAAATCCAGCGGAGGTCATAGTCTGTGATTATAGCATTGTATGTAACTAAATGGAGATATTTATGGATTGATGAAAATATTAATATTATCCTTAAAGATGTATTACATTCTGCAGGTTAGAAATGATCTTTTTCTGATTATTTCCCACATTCAATGTTTCCATGTTAATTGTGAATATTTACCGTACACGTACATGTATGTACAATCAGTGTTTAAGGATGGGTCAGGAGATAACAGGATCTTTTCAATATTTATGGGTTTTCTTACATAATAATAAATATGATTAAAATAATCGAAATTTTATAGCAAAGTGATTAAAACCACTAAAAACATTTGCAGTCCAGTATTTCAATACATGTACCACATAAGCTTATTGAACAATGGAAACCTTCAGTGTAGTAAAAATTAACAAATTGATGTTTGTAAATTGTAACTTATTTATGTGAGTGAATGAGCGAATATTCAGTATGAGTCATGTGTGAATAGATTCGTAATTTTATCATGCAAAACATGCCATGTAAACATTATATTTCAGCAATATTTATTTCATTCATTGTTGTTGTCCTCAATATTGCCATGATATGGTAGAATCGGAAGCTTTCATGAAATTAAAAATCATATTTGAAACTTCAGATTTTATTATTGGGATAACATGTACATGTATGTGTATGATGGAGAGTGTGATAGAGACCACCTTTGTCGTTCTCAGGGTTAATTGATAATTGTGTGTGCTTTACATGTATATTTCACTTGATCAAGTCATGGTCAGTTATAATATTGTTACGCAAACTAAGGCATGAAATGTTGAGATTTCTTAGGAGTTATAATACACATTGATTTATAAAATGTAAATTGATCAACTATATTCATGCAGCTTGTATGGTATAAGGAAATTCACATGTTGTGTTCTTCATTCTTCGAATATTTTCAACATTTTCAACCACTCATATGTTATAGAATTTAACACTGCCTTACATTGTTGTACAAATACATGTATTAATATACTATTATTGTCTCAATTTCATAAACATGGCTCGGAGTAGACATATTGTATAGATTACCTCAAATGTGTGAGAGAAAATCAAAGATTATACATGTAGTTTACCTGGTGCTTAACTCATTTACTGAATCTCGTGCTTGTAGAAGGTGTTAAATGTCCATTTCAAATTTGAAACAATTTTTTTCCCATTATTTTTTATGGCTACGCAAATGAGCTATTGTTGCCTTAATTTTATATGAAATTAAATTTTAGAATGTAAGATACAAATCTTATATAGATATTCAAGACTCAAAGATTAGTCAGAATTTGTTCATGTATTGATTAATTAATAATTAGCAAATTGAAAAAAAGGGCTAGAATGTCCAGACCTTGCAATTTTTTTGTTTTTGTTTTTGTTTTGAAAGAAGTCAAAGAAAAAGGTAAATTTTTGCAAATAAAAACAAAATCGAAAGTCATATTTCATATTTCAGTTCAAGTCAAACCGGAAACCAAGCTATGTAAATTTGCTTTAATTTGATTACTTGTATCTAATATTAGAATCTAACTGAAATTTTACATATATGACATTCCATAAAACATATCATAAGAAACTGATTATAAAGTTGGTTACAGTAGATACTTCGTATAATCATTCAGGAGTATTGGATAGTTTTCATCTTTACCTAAGCTTGATATGAATATTTGAATTCCTATAGCGTGTTTATAAAAGAAAATCTTTAAACAAAAACTTATTTGTAATTATTTAGTTGAACAAATATTAGGATACACAAGAATAAAATATCAGACCGTTACAAGTATGTTTATACTTAGTATAATGCACACCCTCAATGTTCGTAAGTACTACTCAATGATTTATACTAATAACTAGACAGTGCAAGATATTGATTGTGTTCAGAAATCATACAATTTCGAAACTACGCAAAGTGAAAAAAATAACAATGGCTCGTAATGAATGTTATTAAAGGCAAATGTAGTTGTCATATATGTTCTAACAAATTTATGTGTAAATTTATGCAAGAATATTTTGCAAAAAGTTGTGTTGTTTGGACAAAAACACATGTAGCTGTGTAAATATTTATACATGTACGAAAATGTAGCAAAATTTGTTAGTTTTGTGATACGTGAGTTTTTGAATTTATGTTCCATCAGTGATGAGATGTTATGTATGCAAGATAAATGTTTACATTAGAAGACGTCGTACACTTTGTTCTGTTTAATATTTGCCTCTTTACATTTGCTGAAGTATTGCATTAAAAAACCTTAAGCTATTTCAATGTTAACAATTTTACACTTACAAGGTTAATAAACTGACATCTGAATATAAACAGTGTTTTGTTGTAAAATATAATCACATAATTCCTTGATTCAGTAACTTGTTACATGGCCTCTCCTATATGATTCAGTGGGGGTTACTGAATGATACATGTCATTAATCATACCTCACTGCAACAAGAGGAAACATATTTTATTTGTTTACCAGTAGGTTTTAGCCTTCCCTTTGTCTAACTGTCTGTCTGTTTGTCCACAAAAGAATTTGGTCTTGGCATGTTTGAATTTAAGATTTATAGGGCTTTCATACTTCGCATGTACATATCTTTAGGAAAGACCTTTCTGCTGGTACCAAAGTTGTTGACCTCATGGCTTGGGGTTTGATCTACTTTCGACAATCTTTTACTTTGGCCATAAGATTTATTAACAATAAGTTATAGGGCTTTCATATTTCACATGTGTATTCCATGTAATAAAATACTTTTTATTGGAGGCAGAATTTGTCATCTGTTAACCTTGACCTCTGTACAGAAAATAGCTTTGATGTTGACTGCAATGACAGGGGCATTCATGCATCATGAACACATCTTGTTTTTGTGTCGCCTGCGAAGCATATCGACACTTGGGGATCACTTTGTCCGTTGTCTGTCTGTCTGTCACACTTGGATGTCACACCCTATTATAAAAGTGATTCTAAGTGTTGCTATGTTTTGCAGGTGACACATCATGACATGCATTCCTTGGAATGATTTTTGTGTCTTTTTGTTAGTCACAATTCCTGTCCAAGCAGGCTTTATCTCTTAAACCATATATATTGAACCACTATCATTTTTAGCTCTACTGGTCTATGACCAGTCGAGCTTATGCGATCGCCCGGCGTCTGTCCGTCCGTCTGTCCGTTGAACATTTCTTGTGGTTTCCAGTCCTCAGAAACTGTTGGTGATGGAAAGTTAATTCTTTTTGCAACAAGATTTGTCTATGATCTAGGTGTGCACCTGACATTTCATCTCAGTCCCTGACCCCTGGGGTCTTAGGAAATGGGTGTGGTCATTTTCTCCTATATAACTCTATGTAATCTTGTGGTCACCATTTCTCAGAAAGTATAAATGATAGAAAGTTAATTCTTTTTGCAATATTAAAGATCTATGATCTAGTTGTGCACCTGATATTTCATCTTAGCCCCTGACCCCTGGGGTCTTAGGAAATGGGTGTGGTCATTTTCTCCTATATAACTATGTAATCTTGTGGTCACCATTTCTCAGAAAGTACATATAATATAAAGTTAATTCTTTTTGCAATATTAAAGGTTGATGATCTAGTTGTGCACCTGATATTTCATCTGAGCCCCTGACCCCTGGGGTCTTAGGAAATGGGTGTGGTCATTTTCTCCTATACATCTCTATGTAATCTTGTGGTTACCATTTCTCAGGAAGTATAAATGATAAATAATTAATTCTTTTTGCAATATTAAAGGTCTATCATCTAGTTGTGCACCTGATATTTCATCTGAGCCCCTGACCCCTGGGGTCTTGGGAAATGGATGTGGTCATTTTCTTCAATATAACTATATGTAATCTTGTGGGCACGATTTCTCAGAAAGTATATATAATAAAAAGTTAATTCTTTTTGCAATATTAAAGATCTATGATCTAGGTGTGCACCTGATATTTCATCTTAGCCCCTGATCCACGGGGTCTCAGGAAATAGGTGTGGTCATTATCTCCTATAGACCTCAATTTAATCTTGAAGTCACCATTTCTCAAAAAGTATAAATAATAGAAAGTTAATTCTTTTTGCTATATTATATGTCTATGATATGTCCAAGATATTTTGTTAGAGCCCCTGACCCCCAGGGTCTTAGAAAATGGGTGTGGTCATTTTATAGTATACAACTCCATGTAATCTTCTGAACACTATTACTTAGAAAGTATGACTGATAAAATGATTTTTGCATTATGTTCAGACTTACACTTAATGTTAGGCTAATGCGCATCTGATATACTTTTTTAGCCCCTTACCCTTAGGTCTTAGAAAATAGTTGTGTCATTTAGTTATGTATTTTACTAAACAACCAGGAGAGCTTCAGTCTCGTCAGAGACTTCTAGTTATTATACCCCTGCCATAAAATGGTGGGGGTATATACTGATGCACATGTCCGTCCGTGTGTCTGTCCCACCTGTGGTTTCCGGACATTTTAAAGGAAAACCATTACAGATAATTCATTTCTTGGATATAGCTTTTACACCAAGAAATCAGGTCAAGTTTGAATATGGGTCATGTCCCTATATACATGATATACCCTAAACAGTGTATAAACATAATAAATCCCAAACAGTGTATATACATGATGTATCCTAAACAGTGTATATACATGATGTATCCTAAACAGTGTATATACATATTATATCCTAAACAGTATTTATACATGATGTATCCTAAACAGTGTATATACATATTATATCCTAAACAGTATTTATACATGATGTATCCTAAACAGTGTATATACTGTACATATACATGATGTATCCTAAACAGTGTATATACTGTACATGATATATCCTAAACAGTGTATTATACATGATATATCTTAGACAGTGTATAAACATGATATATCCTAAACAGTGTGTATAAACATGATACATCCTAAACAGTGTATAAATATGATATATATTCTAAACAGTGTATATACATGATGTATCCTAATCAGTGTATATACATGATATATCCTAAACAGTGTATATACATGATATATCCTAAACAGTGTATATACATGATATATCCTAAACAGAGTATATAAACAGTGTATATAGATGATATATCCTAAACAGTGTATATAAACAGTGCATATACATGATATATCCTATATAGTGTATATACAGGATATATCCTAAAAAGTGCATATTATATGTTATTACGGTTCCAGACAGGTAATATGGTGTGATATACCTTAATTGTCTGGAATTTCCCGAGCCGAAAGCGAGGGGAATAAATCAATTCAAGACAAGGTATATCAGACCATATCACCTGTCTGGAACCGTAATAACATTTTTGTCATACTGCAAATCACTTATAAATTGTCTTTTCAAAATGGTGTCAACAGTGAAATTTCTAACTTTTTTATTTGCTGATGGATTGTAAAATTTTCTTCACCATTAAAAAGATCATACCTGATTCAAAATAAACATACCACGAATGAAATTCATTTTAGCAGAGAAATTAAATTCAAGGATCTGAAACGAGAGAAATTAAATTTGAAAAAGTCTGAACGTTTTTACGGGAAATGCGCGCTATGAGATCAAGAAACAAAAAGGTGTCCGTGATGTCACAAAACTCTATATTTACGGCTGCAGACGGGTAACATAGTCTCATAATTACGGCTAAACAGCCAATGAGATTCCTAGAAATTTATTTGCAGTGTGACAAACATGATACATCCTTAACAGTGTATATACATGATATATCCTAAACAGTGTATATACATGTATGATATATCCTAAACAGTGTATATATTATGATACATCAGTGTATATACATGATATATCCTAAACAGTGTATATACATGATACATCCTTAACAGTGTATAAACAAGATCTATCCTAAACAGTGTATATACATGATATATCCTAAACAGTGTATATACATGATATATCCTAAACAGTGTATATACATGATATATCCTAAACAATATATACATGATTTATCCTAAACAGTGTATATACATGAAATAATCTAAACAGTGTATATACAAGATATATCCTAAACAGTGTATATACATGATATATCCTAAACAGAGTATATATATATGATATATCCTAAACAGTTTATATATACATGATATATTCTAAACAGTGTATACACATTATATATATCCTAGACAATATATACATGATATATCCTAAACAGTAAATATACATGATATGTCCTTAGCAGTGTATATACAAGATATATCCTAAACAGTGTGTATAAACATGATATATCCTAAACAGTGTGTATAAACATGATACATCCTAAACAGTGCCTAAATATGATATATCCTAAACAGTGTATATACATGATATATCCTAAAGAGTGTATTGCATAATATATCCTAAACAGTGTATATACATGATATATCCTAAAGAGTGCATAAACATAATATATCCTAAACAGTGTATATACATGATAAATCCTAAACAATATATACATGATTTATCATAAACAGTGTATATATACATGATACATGTATATCCTGAACAGTGTGTATAAACATGATACATCCTTAACAGTGTATATACATGATATATCCTAAACAGTGTATATACATGATATATCCTAAACAGTAAATATACATGATATATCCTAAACAGTCAATATACATGAAATATCCTGAACAGTGTGTATAAACATGATATATCCTAAACAATGTATAAACATGATACATCCTAAACAGTAAATATACATGATATATCCTAAACAGTTTTTACACATGATATATCCTAAACAGTTTATATATATGAAATATCCTAAACAGTGTGTATAAACATGATATATCCTAAACAATGTATAAACTTGATACATGTATATCCTTAACAATGTATAAACATGATACATCCTAAACAGTGTATAAACATGATATATCCTAAACAGTGTATAATACTTGATATATATCTTAAACAGTGTATATACATGAAATATCCAAAACAGTGTGTATAAACATGATATATCCTAAACAGTGTATATGTATGATATATTCTAAACAGCGTACATATACATGATATATCCTAAACAGTAAATATACATGATATATCCTAAACAGTGTATAAACATGATATATCCTAAACAGTGTATATACATGATATATCCTAAACAGTGTATATATACATGATACATCCTTAACAGTGTATACACATGATATATCCTAAACAGTGTATAATACTTGATATATATCTTAAACAGTGTATATACATGAAATATCCGAAACAGTGTGTATAAACATGATATATCCTAAACAGTGTATATATATGATATATTCTAAACAGCGCACATATACATGATATATCCTAAACAGTAAATATACATGATATATCCTAAACAGTGTATGAACATGATATATCCTAAACAGTGTATATACATGATATATCCTAAACAGTGTATATATACATGATACATCCTTAACAGTGTATACACATGATATATCCTAAACAGTGTATATACATGATATATCCTAAACAGTGTATATATACATGATACATCCTAAACAGTGTATACACATGATATATCCTAAACAGTGTATATACATGATATATCCTAAACAGTGTATATATACATGATAAATCCTAAACAGTGTGTATAAACATGATACATCCTTAACAGTGTATATACATGATATATCCTAAACAGTGTGTATATACATGATATATCCTAAACAGTAAATATACATGATATATCCTAAACAGTTTTCACACATGATATATCCTAAACAGTTTATATACATGAAATATCCTAAACAGTGTGTATAAACATGATATATCCTAAACAATGTATAAACATGATATATCTTAAACAGTGTATGTACATGAAATATCCGAAACAGTGTGTATAAACATGATATATCCTAAACAGTGTATATATATGATATATTCTAAACAGTGTATACACATGATATATCCTAAACAGTGTATATACATGATATATCCTAAACAGTGTATATATACATGATACATCCTAAACAGTGTGTATAAACATGATACATCCTTAACAGTGTATATACATGATATATCCTAAACAGTGTGTATATACATGCTATATCCTAAACAGTAAATATACATGATATATCCTAAACAGTTTTCACACATGATATATCCTAAACAGTTTATATACATGAAATATCCTAAACAGTGTGTATAAACATGATATATCCTAAACAATGTATAAACATGATATATCCTAAACAATTTATAAACATGATACATCCTAAACAGTGTATAAACATGATATATCCTAAACAGTGTATAATACATGATATATCTTAAACAGTGTATGTACATGAAATATCCTAAACAGTGTGTATAAACATGATATATCCTAAACAGTGTATATATATGATATATTCTAAACAGCGTATATATACATGATATATCCTAAACAGTAAAGGGGTAGGGGCAAAATCTGCCGTTTTTGGCCCCATTTTTTGCTATTTTCAAAAATTGTTTTCATACTATTTTTTATCTTTCAAATAAGAATAGATATATTGTTGTTTATTGAAACTGAATTGAAAAAATATATAATCAACTAATATGAGTGTTATTTCCCGCCAAAATAGAAATTAGTAGTAAAATTATAACAACCAGACTTTAACATAATAGTTAATAGTATATATAGAGCAAGCGCATGTAACAAACTTATACTTTCCATGTACATTCAAAATATAAAAAGGAATGTCCCATATGAGTATGAACCTGTTACACGCCCTTGCTCTATGGCTTACAACTGTAGGTATGTGTGTCCCTTGCCAAAACTCAGAATTTCTAATGTGAAGACATTATAAGTGCTAAACTTTAAATCATTTTGCCTTGGAAGGCACGGTTTTCAAAAAATCACACAAAATTTGTCATTTTTTGTTTAGAAGAAGCATAATGAATAAGAAAATATAACTTAAAAAAAAAAAATTTCTGATTGGGGCCAAAAATGGTCACTTTTGCCCCTACCCCTTTACATGATATATCCTAAACAGTGTATATGATATATCCTAAACACTGTGTATAAACATGATATATCCTAAACAGTGTAATATACATGATATATCCTAAACAGTGTATATACATAATATATCCTTAACAATGTATATACATGTATATTGATCACTTTATTAAATAAGAATGTATACCCCGTGATCCAAATGTTCCATATGCTTGATGTTAATTTTTGATGATGATGAATAAAATGAAGTAAAATGTATGCTGATATAATGCCCATACAAATCAAAGCACTAATTAAAGGTTCTGAGTGCGAATAGCCAGAATAATATCACTTACAATGTATGAAAAAATATTGTGTTTTCAAAATATATTTGTTCCTGAACACCTTCATAGGCCAGTTTATGGACGTATAAAAACAGAACTAAAATGCAAATGCATAATGTTGTCGTAATGAATTGAAAGATGATGTCTGACAGTGAACATGAAAATTAAATAACATCACATTAAATCTACCCCCCCCCCCCCCCGCCTAAAAATACAACAATCCAATATGACTATCGATTGATGATTCCATATACACGGAAAGAAGACGAATCTTATTTTCTAATTTGATCCCCACTCTCTCTTTAACCTTTCATGTTCAATGTTAGGTGTGTGCTAAGAATTTGAAGGAAAATTCACTTCTTTTTTAGTATATAAAAACATGATACATCCTAAACGGGAATGTTTTGATCTTTTATTTTTCATAATAATTTATTGTTAATATCATATTTCATGATGGAAGTTCCTAATTTTTCCGTCGTATACAGATTTTATTTTGTGAAGAGGGACAAAATAAGCCTACTTGAAGTAAGTTTTACGTTTCAATGATTCAACTTGATATCTTTATCGATAGCACCGTTTCATTTATATATTGTCCACTAATACAGATAATCACCTGGTAATGGAAAGGGGTTTCCAACACACTGTGTTCATCTCAGTACATACAGATGCAAGTTTTCATTAGGTACATAACACGACAGCTCGATTCATATAGATATAATTCATTGATTCAGACAGTGATCAGACTTTATACCGATCATGACGCTGACGCAATCCAAAGGTACATGTAAACAGAGTAACATCATTTATACATACTCAGTAGACGGGGCTCCCATGAGTGAAGAAATCAGGCAATCGCTATGTGCTATTCGCACAAAAAGAGAAAAGAAATATATATCTGCAATAACAGCTAAAAAAAAAAAGGTCCGGAGACTGAAACGTTCATGAATTACAACTAGTCAACGGATTATAGCTCTGACAATAAAGCCTGTGTTTGTGAAACACGAATGCCCCCGTTGGCATCTTCGTTAGTATAAACTTCATTTTCTATAAAGTATGTGAAAGGTCAAGGTCAACAGTTTTGGAATCAATAGAAAGGTCTTGTCACAAGGAATACACATGTGAAATATGAAAGCCCTATCACTTACCATTCAAAAGTTATGCCCAATGTTAAAGTTTTTGAAAAGTAGGTCAAAGGTCAAGGTCAAGGTCACGATGTCAAAACTTTTGATATCAATGGAAAGGTCTTGTCACAAGGAATACACAAGTGAAATTTGAAAGCCCTATCACTTACCATTCAAAAGTTATTCCAGAAGTTTTTGAAAAGTAGGTCAAGGTCAAGGTCAAGGTCACGAGGTAAAACAATTTGGTATCAATGGAAAGGTCTTGTCACAAGGAACACACATGTGAAATATGAAAGCCCTATCACTTACCATTGAAAAATTATGCCCAATGTTAAAGTTTTTGAAAAGTAGGTCAAAGGTCAAGGTCATAAGGTCAAAAATGTTTGTATCTATGGAAAGGTCTTGTCACAAGGAATACACATGTGAAATATGAAAGCTCTATCACCTTCCATTCAAAAGTTATGCCCAATGTTAAAGGTTTTTTTCGGACAAACAGACAGACACAGGCCAAAAACTATATGCCCCCAATCTGTGATTCCGGGGGAATAATAAAAATCAATCAATATGGTATGAATTTGTATTGCACCAATGAAAATCAGCAAATTATCTGAAAAACCCGAAATTGAATCAATTTGATTTTACCAAGTTCGCCGACCATAGCTTTTGTAACTGATTTAGAATTTACAGTGAGAAAGATGCAACAACACGACATACTAACTAGGCGCAGGCAGATCTAGAAAATTTTTATTCGTGATCCAAGGGGAAGGGGGGGTCGTCTGATGGAGTTGGAGTCCACAGCCTATATATACGAGTATGAGAAGCATGACAAAACAAAAAGCCACGCATATTTCGCCGTTTCAAAGTTATAATTGTTTCTCGTTGGTTATCATGGCGGATATGTTAACAGTCATGTTTTGGTATATTGTAATGTAATCGACATCTTTTGCTTTCATATTGTGACTGAAGGAAAAAAATACCACAAAATGGGGAAAAATTATTGAAGACGCTTAACTTCCGAATATTTTACAAAAACCGCAAAAGAAAACATATATTAGTGATACGTCTGACGAAAATATCATTTCATGTGAAAAATAAACCATAAACCGCTAAAGCCGGTAAGGTCGGATTGCGAAGTGTTTGTATTAGATGATGTATACATTTTTGCGCAAACAGAAAGGTCAAAGGTCATTTATATTATTGCGCAATAAAAAAAAAACTATGGTCATATTCTCATAAGGAATCTAAATGTGAAATATCAAAGCCCTACCCCTTATACTTCAAAAGTAGGTCAATGTCAAGGTCATTTGATCTAAAGTCATGATATCAAATGAAAAGTGTGGTCATGAGGGATTCTACAACTGAAATATCAAAATTCCTACCTCTTATAATTTAAAAGTAGGTCAAAGGTCAATGTCAAGGTCACTAGGTCAAAAGTCATGATATCAAATTAAAGTTCTGGTCATGAGGAATCTATATGTGAAATATCAAAACCCTAACTCTTATAGTTCAAAAGTAGGTCAAAGGTCAATATCAAGGTCACTAGGTCAAAACTCATGATGAAAGGTCTAGTCACGAGGAATGTACATTTGAAATATCAAAACCCTACCTCTTATAGTTTAAAAGTAGGTCAAAGGTCAATGTCAATGTCACTGGGTCAAAAGTCATGATATCAAATTAAAGTTCTGTTCATGAAGAATCTATGTGTAAAATATCAAAACCCTACCTCTTATAGTTCAAAAGTAGGTCAATCTCTAAGGTCAAGGTTACAAGGTCAAAACTTTTGGTATCCATGGTGAGGTCTTGTGACAAGGAATACATAATGTGAAACATAAAAGCCCTATCATTTACCATTCAAAAGTTATGACCAAGGTTAAAGTTTTTCAAAAGTAGGTCAAACTCCAAGGTCAAGGTCACAAGGTAAACATTTTTGGTATCCATGGAAAGGCCTTGTCACAAGAAATACACAAGTGAAATATCAAAGCCATATCACTTACCATTCAAAAGCTATGGCCAAGGTTAAAGTTGTTCAAAATTAGGTCAAACTCCAAGGTCAAGGTCACTAGGTCAAATTTTGTTGCTGTATTTGATTCGTCCCATCATTGTCTATCACCATAACAAGTTTCAACTTGTTCCTCCAAACAACACTTGAACCAAAATGTTGACGCACTGACGGACGGACAGACAGACAGACGGACGGACTTCGCCATTTCATAGACCGGACTTTGCTTCGCAATCCGGCCAATAAACCATAAACCATACACCGCTAAAGGTGGCAAGGCCGGATTGCGAAGTGTTTGTATTAGATGACGTATACTTTTTTTGTGCAGAATCAATAATCAAGTACATTGTATTCAAGATTTTAAGCTTTTTGCTCGCCATTGCTCTCCAGGTACCTGTTTTATTAATAATTAGAAACAGAACTAACAAAAACTTTCATTTTTTTGCGTTTGCGGGTTTGTTTTTGTTTTTGTTTTGCTCATAAAAAAATTGGACTGTAGGACCCCCCCCCCCCCCTGGATCCGCCCATGCGAGTTACGACTTGTAAATTGACCCAACCACCGAGAAAAATCTGACATGACTTCACTGATACATGTTGTACATAATTTTTTGCACAAAAGCGGCATTTCAAATATAAAACATAATGGCAGTAAGTAAAATATATGAAGCCCTTGATATTTCCACTAAAAAAAAGCAAGATAAAAATGGATAGAGTTTAAAAATGTATCGATAGGGTTCAAATTAACCCAGGCGCGTAAGTACGCAACTGCGTATACACATTATTTTGCCAAAAACAGATAAATAAATGATCGAATAAATAAAAATAAAATGTTAAGAAAGTAATCAAAGTGAAAGTAGAAAGAAAAAGGAAGAATGTTTCTTATGTATTTATACTAAACTAAGAAGTTTTATTTATACGTTAAACGACGATATGTAGATGCATGATTGAAAATCTTGAATTGTTACACGGAAATAGAAGAATTACGTCAACATGTTATTTATGAACATGAAAAAAAAGTACAGATAGATATGTATTGAATAAAACTTCGACATTGGCCCAATACTTGAATATATAAGCCTTTTTTACAGTGGAATTTTCAAATTGCCACATTTTACGAGCTTCCGGGGTTTCTCCCTTAACCCACTAGGGGGGGGGGGGGGGGGGCTTTATCTTCAAGGTACAGGGAAATATCCTTGTCGCCTGAGCTATCGATACTTTTATATCCCTCTCTGTAAAAACTGTTCAGTGTAAGGCGACAGCAAAGTACTTTAAAGGAAATTTCTACCCCCTCCCCAAACTTTCCCCATATTTCAGTCGCTGGTAACCCCTACTTCGGCCTCAGTGGTATTATGTAACATAATTAATACGTTAGGACATTGCGAGCCATCGGCCCTGAAATATGTATGCTGAAATTTTCTTACATAACACTAAGTACTGCTCCCTTTCAGTAAACCACGCCTACGTGACCTTATTTAGCGGATTATCATACGCGCTTTGTACGCGCATCAACAGAACCAAGGAGTTTCCCACCAAACAAGAATTTCATTGTTAAATCATGAATTCATATACCTTTTCTTCTAAAATGGAAAATAAATAATCAGAACATTTGTATATATATTAAAGCAGGCTAGCAAAACCTGCATGAATGAGGAGAAGATAATTTTGTATCGACATTTTTGATTGGTCATTGAACTTTGATGGGCACTAGTCGGAAAGTAGGTTACACCGCCCTTGAATATGATGGGGAAAAAGATGGCGCCGTACATGGTGATTACTTTACTATTGGAATCTTCTTGATTTCTGGATAATAAGAAGACGCAAAAATGATTCTTTGTAAGTCATAAAACATTGTTAGCTTTCCTTCAATCAACACATCAAAAACTGAGTGTCTCATTGCGAAAATGGTGTCGAAATCGTAGGTATTGCGTTTGGCAGATTACCAGGTTTTCTACTCGGGGGTCGAAGAAGTGCGAGTTTCGAAAGGTACGCTTCGCACAGATTCGAAATGTAGGCAGAAACGAAACTGTACTTGTTAGCAACCAAACTACCTCATGTTCTACCTCGCTCGATGGCCACATATTCCGATTCGATCACAGATGGGCAGCACACGTGCCCTCTGTGTCTTGGGCAGTCGGACGTCATTCGGATGCTGCCCTGCTTACACTCGTTTTGTAAGAACTGCCTCGAAAGGTCGTACACTCAAGACCGGACTCTAAACCAGGAGAAGATCATAGAATGTCCAACATGTCACCAAACCGTACCGTTAGATTCAGGGGGTGTCGAGAGTTTGCCGTCAAATCTGTTTTTATCCAACATGCTAGATGTGATGGTGTCGCACCAGGACGAGTTCGAAAATGGGGACCTCCAACTACATAGGGAGCGTGCAATAGGTGAACAAAGATGGTGTAGCTCGTGTGACGAGGGTAGCCAAGCTACGTCACTGTGTAAGAACTGTAACGAATATCTATGCGATAGATGTGTAAAAGCGCACCAACGAGTTCGACTCACTAAAGATCACTACATTGAACGCTTTGCAATCGGTCCAATCAGTTTACCATCACGATCACTTCCTCAGACTTCGTTACTATCACCAACTATTCAACATCCAGCATTGGCACATTCTGATAGGCAGCAACACTATTGTGATCGTCACGAGCATGAAGTTCTTCGTCTCTTTTGCGACACTTGTTCTCAGGCTGTATGTCGGGAATGTACCATGTCGGAACACGTAGGCCATAGTTTTATATACCTCCAAGATGCAATAGAAAATTCCAAAATTATTACCTACAAACTTTTAACTGACGCTAAAACGGGTATTAAAGCATTAGAGGAAAGCATACAACTCACTCAGGGTATGGCAGAACGGGTAGAAATGCGGGCACAAAGTGTGGCAACTGATGTGCGGAACACCATCCGCAAGCATATGGCAGCTTTAGAAGAAAGAGAGCGAGACCTGTTGCGACGCGTGGAAAAAATTCGACAGGTCAAAGGGAAGTCACTCCACATTCAAGTCGATGATCTCAGGCAAGGGCTAAGCTCTCTAATGCAGACTGTTGCAGAGGTTGAAAATCTTCTTAGCAATGGTTCAGACCTGGACTTACTAAAAACAAAGAACATGATCGCATCAGAAATGCAGAATGTTCGCAAGCTTCGAGGCCACCTCTTGCCTCACGAAGATGACTCTATTCTCTTTACACCTCCAGATGCCGCTTTATATAATGCCATAGGCAAAATGGGCATCATCAGCAGCAGTGCATATGCACCAAATACAATAGCAACCGGTGACGGCCTTCAAAAGGCTTTAAAAGGAAAACTAGCAGTGTTTGTTATCCAGGCCAAAGATCATCACGGAGAACTACGTGTTGTAGGTGGCGACCCAGTCGTTTGCCTCATTCAGAATCCAGAAGGTGCTTTGTATCAAACGGAAGTGCTCGATCGTCAAAATGGCACGTATACTGTAACTTACCGACCCCAAGCAGAGGGACAGCACATAATCTCTGTATCAATTCTAGGAAAACATATCTCAGGAAGTCCCTTTCAAGTTATGGTACGAAGTGGCAGGAATTTCACCTCCATAGGCCAAGCAGTATTTCAATTCGGAGGTGAAGGAGAGACAGATGGCAAACTTTGTCGTCCTTGGGGTATCTGCTGTGATAAAGATGGATTCATAATCGTGGCAGATCGCAGCAACAATCGAATTCAAGTCTTCACTCCAGATGGACACTTCCATCACAAGTTTGGTACTTCTGGAACAAAAAACGGCCAATTTGACCGTCCAGCTGGTGTGGCAGTTGATGGTCAAAACCGCATAATTGTCGCAGACAAAGATAACCATCGCATTCAATTGTTTTCAGTTGATGGAACTTTCCTCTTGAAGTTTGGTGAGAAGGGAAACAAAAATGGGCAGTTTAACTACCCATGGGATGTTGCGGCAAGCTCGGATGGAAAGATGCTAGTGTCGGACACTCGCAACCATAGAGTTCAACTCTTCACAAGTGAGGGCCAGTTTTTAAACAAATACGGGTTTGAGGGATCCTTATGGAAACATTTTGATTCTCCAAGAGGTGTATGCTTTAACAATGAAGGACACATGGTGGTTACCGATTTTAACAATCATCGATTACTTGTTATCCACCCTGACTTCCAGACTGCTCGTTTTCTTGGAACAGAGGGCAGTAGCACAGGGCAGTTTTTGCGCCCTCAGGGCGTAGTTGTTGATCAAGAGGGCAATATCATAGTAGCTGATTCTCGCAATCACAGGATTCAGATTTTCCAGCCGAACGGAAACTTCCTCTGCAAGTTTGGAGTTGCTGGAATGGGACACGGCCAACTTGATCGACCTTCGGGAATTTGTGTTTCACCAGAAGGACTCATTATTGTTGTCGACTTTGGAAATAACCGCGTACAAGCATTTTAAAAAATTGCTCCTCTGGCTTAACTTCCCTCCAAGGGACTTTTGCTTTGTAAACTGTGCAGTGTTATGCTCAGGTGTGATTTATTTTGCAAACTCAGGACTTTCAAGTAAAAATATGCCAAAGGCACCCATTTTTCTTCAGCTCAGGGAAAAACCAAGTGTATAGCTGTTTACTGCTAAATAATTGTGTGTAATTAAGTTTTTCTTTTTGTGGTCAAATCGAAATAGAATATATCTTTATTTTGAAATTGTCATTTAGAATCACATAGAATCGGTAGATTTAATGATGGATTCACAACTTTTTTTTATTATAAAAAATCATGACCAAAATGTTGTTTAGGGGCATTTTTCACTATTTATCATTATTTACTATATTTATCCTGTATTTGAAGGAAGATTTTTTTTCTATTCAACATGTTTAAGAAGATTTTATCATTTGAGTTATTTTAAGAATTGTCTATAGCACAGGTATTTTTTATGTTTTATGAAACAAGCATGTATATCTTTTAGTTCATTCGGAATTGATGTTCTTTGATATTTCTCATGATTTGTAATGTCTGCAAAGAAGAGAAACTTTAGGAGTACTTTGTCCTGATGCCCATCAGTATCTGCCCTTCAGTCTGTCTGTCATATGTACAGTACTAATTACAGTCCATCAGTTTTCAATGGTTTCCAATATAGGAAATACGTACACCTCGACTCATGACAAGATCATCTCACTTACGAAGATTTTCACCTCTTGATCTTTGCGTAAAAGTTACTTGTAATATTGGCCTTAGCTTTAGAAATTTCAGCTACAGTGTTTTCCTTTTGACAAGATATCTCTGCTTTCGGCCTATCCAAATTCTAACCTAATGATGACCTCTTCCCTAAAGTTTGACCACTTTTTTGTCAAAATTTTGATATCGGCCATTTCTTTTGAACTGAAATCAGACCTGCTTTTATGATTGTGGCATAATTTTTACGATTTTTGACCTTATATTACGCTCTACACTTTTGTTACTCAATGATATGCCTATGACATACTTCCAAAGAACAACTTTTTTTCAGATTTATTAAGCAACTGAGTAGACTCGTGTACATGAATTCTTTGTAACTGTAAGTTGAGCATTTTGAATTAAATCTTTTCCATATCATATAAGCAAGTTTGTAACTGACCAAGATTTGTAATTAAATGTTGTTGCGAGCAAAGCATTCTTTTTTTCATCTCAAAATTACAATTAATGATTCATATTAAGCTTATTACACCTTTTTAAACATAATAATGCTTTTGAGATAAGAAACGGGTAGGCAGGTCTGTGAAAGTGTAAGTGGTGAGAACAATACAGTTAAATACTTGATTGCTAACGAAGAACTTAATTTTTGTTTTTCAGAGAAGATATTTTACCTTTTCCAATTGCTCTCTGTTAATTTTTATAGCCTGTCAAATCTTAAGTTTAAGTTTATGGAATTTTAATTACGATAGATATCTTGCAATATTCTTCTCATATAATGGACAAAAAATCAATTAGTATTGAAGCTCTATAAACATACATGTTCATTTAGACTTAGAGCAAGGAATTTGCAAGAATTATTTACTGTGCTTTTTTACTTACACCGCGTGTTTCATTGTCATTTTAGCAGTGTTAAGTAAATTGTGTTTTACTGAAAAATATCAAAATTTATTTTTAGTCAGCATTTTTAACTAGTATGTAAAAATGTTTCTTTTAATGTTTTTTTTTCTAGAGATTAATGTTATCAAGATAGGTCAGTAGCTTGCTTCATTGGTTTAAGATGTATGCCTATTTAAATGAAAGACAAGCATAAGTACTTTTATAATATCATGTTTATACCGATGCATATGTAAATTTTGTACATCATATTATTACCGCAGTTTAGTCATTTATAACCAAATTTAGCATAGGCTTGTTTTTCAATTTCATCTGTAGATTTAGCTCCGTATGTTCTGTATTCATGTTTCAGTGTGGTTTTTCCCTCTTTTGAGTATTTAAGAAATACCCTAAACTTTTCAACCGGTGCGAATGTATGGTCCTAAACTGAAAGTTAAAATGGACACATCTTCAATAGACCAGTGCTAAGTTTATTTTTGCTTTTCTTTATCTTTTTATATGTGTCAAAGACAAAACTCTCTTATAGCATATGTATAATTATTGCCCTGTTTCTTAAAATTAGTTTCAAATTTTTGAGAATTGAATTATTTTGAAAAATTTGGATTTGCTTTTGATTTCTAATATCTGTAACTGCAAAATTCTTGATACTAAAGAATAAAACATTCTTGAATAGATTATGATTAATTAAGAGTTGAAACATAAATTGAAGCTTTTCAAGGAATAATTTCTATGAACATTTCAGATAAGAAATGTTACATGATTAATAGTTCAAAAAATAATAAAAAAAAAAAACTAATTTGGAATTGTACTAAATTTCAAAGTTTTGAGTTTTTGATTTGTGTAAATTTTGTGTAGGCTTCTTTAATTTGTATTGAAACATTTAAGAAATAATTAAACTATACTGGATGTTTTGAAATTAAAATTACCCTTTTGTCATAATGCACTTTCTTTGTTTATATGAGTTTGACCTATGATATGGTAATTTGATAAGTTTGATCAAGATAGAAATATTCAAATAAAGAAATTTGATGTTTATCATGAGCTTGAATCAAGATACATATAGTATGATGTAAGTAAGTCATGTTCATTTCATCCCTATTTAAACATTGAAAAAAAAATTGTGTGTCGTTACTTCTTCCAAAATCCTTGTTAACGTTAAATTGCTTGAGAATAATTTTTGTGTTGGTTCTGTAGTAGTTTTTCGTTTCAATGCGCCTGGCGCTTTTTGTGTGATATATGAACGCAGCTCTACCTCACAGTTACAGTATGTATTTATCGTACGATATATATATTATATATTATATGTATAACTTGCTTGCTTGTTTACGATTAAATTGCATTCATTACTTTTAACTCATCATTTGATTTGAACTATACTACATGTTATGTACATTATGCTTGTTATGACGTTATTTTCTTATATTTGATGTGTGTTAGGAACTTGAGTGTAAAAATAGAGGGTTTCAGATAAGTCAAAACATAAAAATTTTATATTCTTTGAAATATTCTGTTTTAAAAATATTTTGAAAATTTTTAACATTTTAGTTATACATTGCTAAAGTCATTTTCATCACATTTGAAAACTAAGAGGATGTAAAAATTTTTGTTCTTTGAATAATGCAATCACTATGATAGAAATGAAATGATTTTAAGAAATTTTGATTTAACATTGTCATTGATAACTTGGACTGGAACTTTACATGTCACGTACTTTTGGAAAACTTTAATTAAACTTTTTAAAATCAATTATGAACATATTTCTGTATGATTGTTTTCAAAGCAGGTCAAGGGTATTTTTTCGTTTATATTAGATAGTTTGAAATTCTCATAAAACTTGTAAAAATTTTAGCATTGATAGATTTGAAAAAAAAGATTTAGTCAGCCATTTTCTGCAAAGTTTTCGGAATACTAACTAAGTTATGATAAAATTAGGCCACTTTGACCTACATTTTTCTGCGAAGATGTTTTTTTTATTTATTATAGATTTATCATTACATTGAACTTATACATTACATAATAGCTTTTATCATGTTTATTGTCAAATTCATAAAGAATGATGTTTCATTTTTAAGTTTTAAATTCAGATTTGTTTTCAATTAAATTAATAATGTTTTAATCCCTTAAAAAATATTAATTAGGTTTTAATCTCTTCAAAATATTGAATGTTTTTGAAAACAGTTTTTGATATGTTTTAGTAGGTAGTACCTGTACTGTAGATATGAATTTTGTCATGTCAGAGAAAGAGTAGAAATGTGTTTTAGTGCAGATTTGCATGCCGTTTTGTCTGTAAATTTTGAAAATTTTCGTTTTTGTCATGTTGAATATGCAGTGAAGAGAACGGGTTTTGATTTATATTTGTCAGATATACAGAAATCAGGATTGTAACCAGGAATTGAAATTTACCGGTAATTTTGTGTAACAATTCTTCATATTATCGTAAACATGTATGATGTACCTAGACGTTTTTTCCCATGTTTATTTTTACCATAGTTTTCTATAGTTTTCCATAGTTTCTACTTTGAATGCCTCACAGTCGATATGTTTCCATATTTGGGACTTCTTGCTTTTTGATCTGTCTGATCTGCTTAAAAGAATGATGATCGAAGTCTCAACTTAATGTGCATTGTAACTGTTGGTTGTATATGAAATTGGAATTTAAGAGAAAAAGTTAGATTGAACTACATGTACTTGTTAATTTATCAACTATTTCAGTTGTTCAAATTTATTGGACTCCTATACCTATTAAAAGTTGTAAATGACCCTTGGGATCCCATTTTGGAAGGAGGGAGGGAGGGTGAGGGGTAGGGATGGAGATAGACTTTCTGGAGGCTCAAGGTTGTTAGTTCTTGACAAACTACCTAAAATAAGAAAAGGTAAAAATGAAAAAAACGATGTGCTTGAACATGTTGAATGGGAGGATATCTTTAATTTCTGTATCATTGATACTGTCATTTAAGACAACTTTAGTCTAGAGTTTCTGATTTTCCAAATATATTCACAGATTTGAAACCGACCTGTGTCAATCATGCTGCTATTAAAAGTAAACTAAATTGCCATTAATCTATGGCTGTATATAATAAACAATACGTCTTCTGTGACCTTGAAATTTGTCCTTCACCTACTGACCTAGCAAAAGTTTATTTTACTGATCACTTGGATGCATTAGTGTTTACAATCGTACGTGCAACTGCTTGAATTCAAAATGATATACACTTTGTAAATTATATTTTACATTTCCCGACTCTAAATCATATTTTACATTTTCCCACCGTGTAGTGACCTTTTTGTTTGCCATACAATTTTTGACTGATTATTTGAAATTTTTCAAAGAATTATAGAATTTCCTTTTTGATTTGTTTTTGTTGTTAAATCAATATATTGAATCCATTGGGAATGCAGAAATTGAAATATGGGCTTACACAGAGGGGAAGGGTTGGCTTATACTAAGTTAAAGATATAAGTTATTTCAATATTTTGCAAGAAAAAAGTCAGTAATTTTGTAGAATATTTGAATTCAGTGAGTCTCTTTGGCAGATATTTGCATAATTTTAAAAATCAAATGGTAATAAATATAATTTCAAAATTAAATTTCAAGGTCTTTGTATTGATTAGGTCATTGTTGTTTCGAAGAAAATTTATTTCCAACCCTTGACACCACTTTATTTTACCGAGTATAAATTTAAAGCAAATAGATGTTCTACTATATATGTATTATTTCATGGATGAACTGACCTATCTAACTTTATATGATATGAATATATTATACTTTTTTCCATGTTAAAAGTAGAGTTGACCTTTCGTCACTTTGTCTTTGTACAGTTTGTATCTTTCATGTGTTGTTACGAGTTTCGGTCAAAGACCGGAGCTATTTTGCTTATCACAGCAGGAAAAACACATATACCTCCAACCATTCTGCTTCAAGCAGCGCTTACACCCCGAGTATTTTTTACGTCCTTTTGCGTTTAATATCCTAGTTGAGCTTTGTTGTAAACTGTATCAGTTTCATGACATCAGAACTTTCACACGCTTTTCAATGTATTATAAACAGAAATTTGTATTGACTGTAATTGGGCTACTTATCTCTCCTGAGAATAGCAAGTCTATATTTTCTGCAACATAGCAAGTTAATTTATGGTCATTTTAAAGAAGATGAAAGTCTTCATGTTTAGGTATAATTTGGTAACCAAAAATGTCTTTCCCTGCCGATGTTTTCAAAATTTTCAACTATTTGTCAGAATAATTTTTGCTTGATTTAAAATTATACAGAACACAGGCCATGTTTGAACTGAGTTGTTTTAAAAAATTAATCATATTGTACATGTACCAGTATTTGGCATTTTCTGATGCTACAGTGGCTTTCCGAAAGAATTGAAAAACTAATTATGACAAAAGCTTCTACCAGTTCCTTCTATAAACTTTGAATTTCCTTTCATTTGCTGTAGATCTTTTTCCATCCTTGAATCTAGTTCTGATGACCAATAAAAATGTCAGACTTGTAAATTTGAAAAAAAAAAATTCTTTTGGTATATCCACTTCTGTATGATGCATTTGATGCACGTTAATTTTTTCCAAGAAACTGCCAATAAGTAAATATTACCAGTTTGATGTCATTTTTCTGTATGAACACCATGCTCATACTTGAAATGAAAGGGAAGAGAAAAGATTTAGTGCTTTTTATATACCTCATTGTTTACTTGATGATTGTTTATTAGCCTTAGAAAGTTCAAGCTTAAAGCAGCGCAGCAAAATTCATGTGTTTATGCTTTTGAAGAGTAAAGAAAGCACAAAAACTTCATGTCTAAGTCAATATTGTTCATTTTGGAGTCCAGAAATAACAATTTTATATTATATTTATATAAATGAAAAGTTTAACATTTTGTCTTATGTGGTATATGTGTTACAGTGAAGTTGAACTTCGCACTTCAGGAGGATGTAAAATATACTAGCATTTAGATCGTAGATTTAGTTCAATATTCAGCAGTCTGGTTTTCAATATCTTTTTTTGTGAAATTAATTATTTTTCAACAACTTGTTAAAAGGACAAAATTCCTCTCTGCTTCTGTGTGTATCATTAATTGAAAAATCAAAACTGGAGCTGTATGTAAGTCTGTGCATATGTCACAATAAAGTTTAAAGTTAGAAGAAACAAATCTCTTTCATTGATATATTTCACCACTTACTGTATGTGTAGTTATTTTAACGCAACCAAGTTTTAGCTGAAACATGACAAAAATGTGCAAATTGACATACTTGAGCGATCGTGGATAAGCGCAGTCAACATACTCTCCATTATTATAACGTATAAGAATGATATGATTTAGTGTAGTCTTGATTTATCGCATGTTTAACAGTCTACTTCCGCTAAAATAAGTACACATACAGTACTAATATGTTTAGCACAGTAGGGATCACTGTGTCTGTAGCCATTCTGATATCTGACATTTAAAGATACCAGGAATTTTAATTGTCATGGACATATAGAAAAGAAATGTTGCAAGAACAGAGCCTTGAGGTACACCTAAATTGATTATTTCTGTTGGAGAAGGCTTAAAGGCACGGCGTCAAGGTCAAATGTATAGATTTATTGTCAAGGTCAAAGATATTGCAGAAACTGCAGACTGTAAAATGCATATTTGTCTCTTTGCATCCAGAAGCTGTAGAAAAAAGACATACCACTTTGTTGAAAATAAAAAGGGCATTATGTTAAGGTCAAATGTATAGGCTTGTCATCAAGGTCAAAGGTATTGCAGTAACCACATGTGTTCAGACTGTAAAATGCACATTTGTCTCTTTCTTTACATCCAGAGGTTGTAGAAAAAAATCAAAACATACCACTTCCTTGATAATATGAAAAGGTATTATAAAGGTCAAATGTATAGGTTAATTGTCAAGGTCAAAGGTATTGCAGTCACCACAAGTGTTCAGACAGTAAAATGCACATTTATCTCTTTTGATCCAGTGGCTGTAGAAAAAAATCAAAACATACCACTTCATTGATAATATGAAAAGGCATTATGTTAAGGTCAAATGTATAGGTTTATTGTCAAGGTCAAGGTGTTGCAGTCACCACATGTGTTCAGACTGTAAAGTGCACATTTTATCTCTTTTCATCCAGCAGTAGCTGTAGAAAACATCAGAGCATGCCTTGTAGTTGATAATGTCAAGGTCATCTGATGTTAAGCTGTATATAAGGTGACCTTCAAAATGTAGCTTTTTGCAGTCACTCTTGCTTATGAACATGGAAACCATGTACATGGTGTATGAAAGACCAGAGATTTTGACAAAAGATAATCATTTCACATTTTCAAGGTATCATCAATGAAATTGGCATTTTCAAGCTTGGTGAATGGGATGTCGATGTAATTCCTGCATGGGCGTTCAGAGTTTGCTTTGTCCATCACTGTCATTCTCACTTCCATCACACTTTTTATATGTATGGAAAAGTGTTTCCAAACTATAACTGAAGTAATTGACCTAGGGTGATGAAACTTCGCATGTAGATTTTCCATGAAGAAAGGTAATCAAACTTGTCATGGTATTGGAACCACATATAAAAACATTTCCGCACAGTAATTTTCAAATTCTTGCTATGCATTTATGAAACTTCTCAAAAATATGAATACATGTATCATCCGTCAGGAAAAGAGGAGCTCCATTGATTTTGATGTCGGCATTTTCAAACCGTATACATACATGAAACCAGTGCTAACCCCCCCCCCCCCTCTTATCAGCTTCGTTGGCTCGAAAAGGGGGAGGGGGGGGGGGTAAAAGGTAACACATGGGAGTACAATTCAGAACATGATATCGAAATACCACTTAAGATGTATGCTCAGTTCTTTATCAACAGCCTGAAAGATGGGGGGGGGGGTGAATTAACAGTTAACATTAGAATGCATGTTACAAAATGCTAGTATCGACGAAAAAAAAAATATGAAAAAAAAGTATCATAATTAAATTTATCATATATATCTTGTTTGTGAATTGCAAGGATTTCGATCATTCCTGATAATGTGAGAACTCGCATTCAGTGCCCAAGCTGTTTATGAAAATCGCACGGCAACTTGATATATAAACAAGGTCGATCGCACTATGCAGGTTTGGCCACAAGCCAAGTATTAATGGCATGTTGTTTACAACTGACCAGCTTGACCAGTGTTGCGTCACACTCTTAACCACGCCCATCCCGGAAGAAATCGCGGCCCTTATCGTGTATATGAAGAATTTAGGTCATCAGTATGTAGATTTTGTGCAGATGGTCCTAGGATCGCTTCAACTTGCTTGCGTTATATATCCATATGTCATATTGAGGAATAAACTTTGCAAATTAACGCTTCCGTATGAAATATGTAATCGTGGATTACACAATGTCGGATTTAGCCCCCCCCTCCCCCATTTCCTGGCAGTGAGCTCTGACCAGTCGAGCTTATGTCATCACCCTTCGTCCGGCGTCCGTCCGTCCGTCCGTAAACAATTCTTGTGCTCGCAACTCCTCTGGAACTATAGGAGATAGAAAGTTAATTCTTTTTGTATTCTACTTGGTATGTGGTGTAGTTGTGCACCTGACATTTTGTTTCAGCCCTTGACAACCAGGGTCTTAGAAAATGGGTGTGGTCATTTTCTCCTATATAAGTCTATGTAATCTAGATATTGTGTTCGCAATTCCACTGACACTATAAATGATGGAGACTTAATTCTTTTTGCAATATGATGGATCTGTGGTCTAGTTATGCACCTGATATTTCGTTTGAGTCCCTGACCCCAGGGTCTTAGAAAATAGGTGTGGTCATTTTGTCCTATATAAGTCTGTAATCTTTTGCTCGCAACTCCTCTGACACTATAAATGATGGAGACTGAATTCTTTTTGCAATATGATGGGTCTGTGGTCTAGTTATGCACCTGATATTTTGTTTGAGACCCTGACCCCCAGGGTCTTAGGAAATGGGTGTGGTCATTTTCTCCTTTACGGTATAAGTCTATATAATCTTGTGCTCACAACTCCTCTGACACTATAAATGATGGAGACTGAATTCTTTTTGCAATATGATGGGTCTGTGGTCTAGTTGTGCACCTGATATTTTGTTTGAGCCCCTGACCCCCAGGGTCTTAGGAAATGGGTGTGGTCATTTTCTCCTATATAAGTCTATGTAATCTTGTGCTCGCAACTCCTCTGACACTATAAATGATGGAGACTTAATTCTTTTTGCAATATGATGGGTCTGTGGTCTAGTTATGCACCTGATATTTCGTTTGAGTCCCTGACCCCAGGGTCTTAGAAAATAGGTGTGGTCATTTTGTCCTATATAAGTCTATGTAATCTTGTGCTCGCAACTCCTCTGACACTATAAATGATGGAGACTGAATTCTTTTTGCAATATGATGGGTCTGTGGTCTAGTTGTGCACCTGATATTTTGTTTGAGCCCCTGACCCCCAGGGTCTTAGGAAATGGGTGTGGTCATTTTCTCCTTTACGGTATAAGTCTATATAATCTTGTGCTCACAACTCCTCTGACACTATAAATGATGGAGACTTAATTCTTATTGCAATATGATGGGTCTGTGGTCTAGTTGTGCACCTGATATTTTGTTTGACCCCCTGACCCCCAGGGTCTTAGAAAATGGGTGTGGTCATTTTCTCCTATATAAGTCTATGTAATCTCGTGCTCCCAACTCCTCTGACACTATAAATGATGGAGACTTGATTCCTTTTGCAATATAATGGGTCTGTAGACTAGCTGTGCTCCTGGTATTTAGTTTGAGCCCCTGATCCCCAGGGTCTTAGGAAATGGGTGTGGTCATTTTCTCCTATATAAGTCTATGTAATCTTGTGCTTGCAACTCCTCTGACACTATAAATGATGGAGACTTAATTCTTTTTGCAATATGATGGGTCTGTGGTCTAGTTGTGCACTTGATGATTTGTTTGAGCCCCTGACCCCCAGGGTCTTAGAAATTGTTGTGGTCATTTTCCCCTATATAACTCCATGTAATCTTGTGCTCGCAACTCCTCTGACACTATAAATGATGGATACTTGATTCCTTTTGCAATATGATGGGTCTGTGGTCTAGTTGTGTCATTGATAGTTCATTTGAGCTCAGAATATGGGGTTTAATGCACAAATTTTAACATTTCTGGCGCAATTCTGAATTTTAAGTACATGAATAAATGTCAGGCGAGCGGTAGCGAGCCAGGAAATTTTTTTTTAGCAAAATATTGACCTATCAGAAAATACTTTCTATACCCTCTATCATTAACAAGTACATATAGTTTGAGTTAAAAGTCTTCATGTACGTTGAGGATGGATCAGAATAGCTGAATTATTCAGAAAGTCTATAAAGAACTGGCGAGCGGTAGCGAGCCAAAGAAAAATTTTGAAAATTGACCGAAAAATTGTAGATTTATGGTACAAAATGTTGCTATTTTAAACAATGTTAATGCATCATAAAATTTTGTGATTGAAAAGGGGGGGGGGGGGGGCGGACAACATGGTATCGCATAAGCTCGACTGGTCTTTGACCAGTAGAGCTAACAATGTTTTTTTCCACATTTTTGTGTCCAATTATTAAGAAATAGTATACCTGTATCAATTGCAGATCCAGCGCCCCCTTTGCCGGGGGGGGGGGGGGGTTCAAGGGGCGAATTTTGCCAATTTTTACTGAAAATGGGTCAAAATATAGGGGTTTTTTTTTGGAAAATTTTGGGTCAGTGCTGGGGGGGGACCGCACCCCCTGAATCCGCCACTGTGTATACATGTTACATTTATCATTATCACTTGACCTTCATACTGTTTCAAGGCCGTCTCACCAAAGGTCAATTTTAAATTTAGACTCATTTACACAAAAATCAGGATTTGCAATTATTTTGAATCGATTTTTTTTCTATTTTGTTTCATTAGATATTTTGATTTTAAATATATACAGTTGAACAACATATGAATAGAATTAAAATTCATCACAGTTTTTTTAAATTGTATGTCACTTTTATGTTTGACAAACTGTCAATAAGAGCATGAAATTGAAATTTTCTAGATTTGTCTTGTAAAATATTATGACATTAATTTGGATGTTCAGTGAACTTTTATAATTTTGGTACTCATCCCAACAAATAATGCATTTATCATACTTTCACCTCTAATTGATTGTTTTACCAAAGTTTCATGTCATTTACTGTTAATAAAATCACAAAATTTGCCCTGAAAATAGCAAATATTTTAAAATGACCTTGAAAATTGAGCAAATGACCATTACATTTTCTCAAGGTCATAGCAGCTTCAAATTGTCTTTAATACATCTACATACCAACTTTTGTAACGATAGCAGGCATACATCTTCAGGTACTAGCTTTTTACTTATGACAGGTATTTACACATTCTTACCAAATGTTGCCATAGCAACCTTTTTCAAAGGCATATTAACAGATGAACATTATTTTTACATAAATTTCCTCCAATTCCCATGAAGTCCTACGATGGTACTATTCAGGAAATAGGCAACTTTAATTTAAATCCTTTTGAACTGCATCTTTACTCATGTCAAAAGTAAGTGAAATATAGGTAAAATCAGGCCTAAATTGACCGAAAATGGCACATTTACAGTGGCGGATCTAGGATTTCAGAAAAGGGGGGGCCCAAAGTTTCAGCTCGAAGAAAATTGTTCAAAGAAAAACTGACAAGCAAAAAAAAAAAAAAAAAAAAAAAAAAGACCTCCAAAAAGACCTCCAAAACCTGAGGCTCAAGACTGGTGATTTTAATTAATAAGTTGGGGGGGGGGGGGGTCATTCCAACTGCATGTTGCATTTAGAAGATAGAGTTTCTTGATACGTTTACTTAAGTTTATAGGTATACCGGCGAGCGTAGCGAAGTTTTCTTTTTTTTTTGTTTTGGTTCAGTCATCCATACATGTATATATATTATTCTAAATTGGCGAGCGGAGCGAGCCAAGAAATTTTGGAATAGATGGTTACATTTTGTCATAAGATTACAATATCTCTCTCATTTTCCATCCTCTATTTTTGTTTGACCAATTGGGGAAGGTTGGGAAGATTAGGGCATTGCAACCCCACTATCCACCTGTCTAAACTGGTTAGATCGGCCCATGAAAATGAAGCATTTGGTAATTATTCAAGTGTTAATTTAATTTTGAATTTTGTATATGTTTATGACATATGAATCCGTTCAAACACGATGACATAGAAAGTTCAAGACAAAGTGAAGACGAAAAAATAGACAGCTAATGAAAAATTAAGTGTGGCGAGCGAAGCGAGCCGAAAATTTCCCCAAAAGTAAAGAGATTAAGCATAAAAAGAGTATTCTGAATCAATAACTTTGGGTGAAAAAGGGGGGGGGGGGGGGCGGGCCCCCCTCTAGATCCGCCACTGATTTAGAATAAGCAGTTTATCTTGAAATTGAAGCAAATTTATATGACATACAATAAGAAGGAGCATTGAATCATCAAATTAAGGTATCCGATGTACAATAGGGCATTTTTCCATGCCTGGTAAGGTACTGTAAACTATATATTTTCTGAAAGGTTATAAAGCCCACTGCTCAGAAATAATAAGTTTGGGGCCAGAAAAACAAAGGGGAATAACTTATGAAGCATTGAAATTGTCTATTTTCTCTATATAACATATGCAAAATAACAAAGTTGTACAAGAGTTTTTACCCTTTGATTTTTAAGACCTGGGAGTCTTATATCTGAACTCAGGGCATCATTACCTTTCAGAAAATATATAGTTTATAGTACCTTACCAGGCATAAAATTTACCATACTTTACAATGGAGATGATTAAAACGTTACGTAAAATGACTCAATTGTACAACGGATACCTTAATATACATGTACTGACTTACGAGGATTTTAAAGAATCTGTGAAGAAAATTACATATGCATCCAACATTCGTTCCCATGGTAACCGGATGCGTAAAAATACCTTGTTTGTAGGGATTTTTCTACAAAACCTTGGTTATCATGGCAACGGAACTTCGGAGAAAAAAAAAGATCATTTCGCTCTGAGGACATCACGTACACTTTGTATACAAAAAATGTCCAAAATCTGAGACATTTTTAATTACTATTGGGCTTTGTTAATATAGAATATGGGTTTTCCAAGAGTTGATAGAGTTGTTCGTCAGTTCTACACGCGCAATACCAGCATATCGAGTTTATTTACGTTCAATCCCTCACAGTTTCTATGCATTTGGAATCTTTTAGACACTTATCTTTCAGAGATGAACACGAAATTTATCAGCAATATATGTCTATCATTCGTGCAAATCCCCCACCTTGATTTAAATGTGTAACGTTTTTCGATCGTCGGACTACTTTCTCGCATGCAATGCATTCTGTTCAGTGTTCAATTATGTTTCGTGAGGTAAACAAGGGCGGATCCAGGATTTTGTAGGGGTGGTCCTGAAGTCCGATTTTTTAAAAGAGAAAAAGTCCGAATTTTTTTAAGGGACCCCCCCCCCCAAAAAAAAGAAAACACTAGAAAATTAAGTCCTTGAATAATTATTATCAGTTCTGTTTCTAATCATAAATAAATCAAATGACTGGCGAGCAATAGCGAGCAAAAAGCTTAAAATCTTGAATTTTCACATCATAGTACTCGATTGTCAATTCTAATATGTAAATTAATGGCGAGCGAAAGCGAGTAATAAAAAGGCTAGACAACAATGCCATTTATATCCTCTATTAGTGCCTTTTTCAGTTTATTGTCCAAGGTGTAATGTACATGTATATGGGTTGTTGATAGGAAAGCTGCATCATTTGACAATAACGCCGTATGTAATAAATAATGACAAGCGGAAGCGAGCCAGAGAAAATTTTTGAAATGCCGACGGCAAAATATTATCAAAATGAAATATTTCCCACACAAATTCATGTTATATTTTTTAAATATTATGACAACAACAGGGGAATCGGAACTTAATTTTATGGAATATATATATTCAAAAAATATTTTAACTATGCTTCGAAAATTCAAGGGGGGGGGGGGGGGTGTCCGTGCTTGGTAAACTTAATATTTTTTTTTGCTACAATGATTTATTTATCCAACAATGAACTGCACATTAATCACAATGCAAAGTAATGACTTCCACGGTAAGCCCCAATACTTATTAGGCCTTACTGCAACGTCTCATCAGTTTTGTGCCGTATCACTTAAATGGTGAGAAAACAATTAAAAACCTCTATAAGGAATCACAACATCATACGTTTCGATCCCACGCAGTGATTACATGTACCTATATACATGTATTTTAAGTCAAAGCAAGATTCTTAATCTTTGAAAAATGACCATGAGTAGTCATAATCTGAACATGTTAAGAAATGACCTTGACATACAGAAATGTTCTTTATCACTTCAAGTCTGTTAATGAGTGACTTTGACCTTTCCCAAATGACCTTGAGTTACACATTTCTAAAGAAAAGATTTGTAAGAAGTATGATGAGATTCTGATATTCAATAGTTTAGTATAAGAGCTAGAATTGACGTACATACAGACATGACAGCAACTATATGCTCCCTAAAAAAACTAGTTGCAGCACCAATATTGCTGTTGGTGCTGCAACTAGGTGTTGTTGGAGATCCCCTCATTTCTAAAATTTCTCCAAGAACAAAGAACTAACAAAATATCAAAGATATGTAAAGATTTATCAACAGTCATTTTTCTATTCATTACCAACAGTAATAATCAAACCTGTACATTACATAATGTACTGTTCATCGTATATTTCATCGTATAATTATGCAGTAACAAACAAAATACACTGTTTTGCAATCCTGTCTGAATGTACTATGATATTCAGGTACATGTTTTGATAAATTACCTCTGTAATTTTTTTAATAGCATTAGCAAAATTAAATTCAAAATCAAAACAAAAAGTATTGACTAAACTGTACTTCACTGCAAACATAATTCAACAAGATAAAGATTGTTCAAGAATAAGTTCGTCACATGTTTGACCCAAAATATGAGACCTTGACCTTTGGAGATTTTCAAATATCAATTTGGAACTGATGTTCCGGATAATTCTCAGCATTAAGCACATCTAGGTTACAAAACTAGCCCCCCCCCCCCCCCCCCCACAGTCCAAATACTTTATTCTTATACTTTATGAATAAGAGGTGGAATTTTCCTCATTGAAAAGACTGATATATCTTGAAATAAATTAATGACATGTATTTGCAGTTTTGAATATTTATGATATAAACATTCATAAAAAATAACAATTTTTACACAACACTTTTCAAACTTGTTGTATAATAGGCTTGTTTGAAAAAAAAGTCTATTCAATGTAGCTCTTGTACCAAAATGGGGCATAAGTCTTGGTGGGGATAATAAACTGAAAAAAAAACCCTGTACAATGCCAAATCAACTGATTGAAAAGTTAATGTACTACATGTAAATAAGATATGAGCCTCATATACCCCACTCCCTTTACCAGTATCTTATAGTTGTTTAAAATTATGTATAACTTAATTTTATGCTCATATACATGTAAGTATTATTCTATGCATTGGGAAATCTTGCAATTTAATTGGCATTTAAAGATGATTTTTTTCTGAGATTAATCATCCCAGAAATTTCTGAGACAAATATAATCAAAATTATCAAAAAAAAAAAAAAAAAAAAAAATGTCATATGTTAAAGAATTTGTTTTCAAAATCTGGATTCAATATATATTTTCTTTGATTAATGTTTCATAATTACATGTACCAGTATTATTAAATGATAAATCAGTTTAAAAAGAAATAAAATGTTCGACTGGTTACATTTCTAAATGTGATATACATGTAAATGCAGTCTGAAGTTTAAAAACACATATGTATTTTTCATTTATAAATTTGAACATAAATTATCGATATCAATTTCAATGAAAAATTTAAAAAATTACTGTACATAGCACTTATAAATGAGAAAAGCTCAACATCAACAGAGAAAATTGAATAAAGTACTTTTCATTTTGCACTATATTTGTGTAGAGTGCAAAGTACAGGTATGGTTATTAAGAAAAAAAATTCAGACAAAGGAACTCTTTTTATCATAAATCAACATTTATCTTTGTGATCCAATATTCTGATTCACTTTCACTCAACTCCATCTTGACAGTGTATAAAACTTCACATTTCTCTGGAGAATAAATATAAATTCTTATTGTGAAATTTGATGTGATTGTATAAAGTGCCTTAATTCCTCCATGGCAGAGATGAGTTCATGTGATTCGTAATGTTGGCAAAGATGATCAATATCGTGAAACAGTCTGTTTGCGTTCATAGAAAAAGAGATGGTGTAAGCATTCTGAGGACTTAGAACCGGTAACCATGGTAACAACCTACATGTATATATCTTTTACACTGGGAATATTTGTCTCAAAATAAAAATATGCCTAGAATTCTATTTTCATTTTCACTTTGTGACAGTGTGCATAGCATTAGCTAAGTAATTGACGTTTCCAGATGTCACTCCTGCTACAGAAATTCTGCCGTCCTTTGTAAGGTAGATTGAGAATTCTTTTGTAAGCCGTTCAACCTGAGGAAGAAAAAGAAAGTACTGTCCAGTTACCAGGAGCTAATAAATAAATACATGTATATACATGTATGACTGTCTTTTGAAAATTCAAATTTTCTCAAGTGATAAAATTTTTTTAATTTTCATATACTGTAAATTGCTTTATTTTCGTCAGTATCAATTTTCGTCAATTCGTTCAAAATTACCATTTCGTCAGTACGTAAATTCGTCATTCAAGGGTCCCTAAAATGTAAATTCTTCTGTTCAAATGCCAAATTAATATTCAGATGAACCGTATGTGTTTGCTGGTATTGTTTGTTTAACAATTATTGGTAAACAAACAATTAGAGACATGTATTCTACCTAGCTTGTTGTGAAAACATATCATTTGGTAATTAGAAGTACATTATATGCGACGTTGTTTGCTTATTTAGTTTTCATTGATTTATCATTTGCCTGTCGTAAGAACTCTTAAAACTTGGAACCTTTAGCTTTTTCCTTCTGTGTTAAGTTTACCAAGGTACTGATTAAATTTTTTCCTTTCTACATATTCGTCGGTATGTAATTTCGTCAAGGGAGGCACTGATGAAAATTGGTACCTGACGAATAAAAACCAATTTACAGTAGCTAGATGAGAAATTATTTTCAAAAGTATATTTGTATGAATGTGTTGAGTTTTTAGTCCCCTACCAGTTCCCTAGAAGGTACTTAAACATATAGTTTCCACCCCATTTGCCCGCCATTCATACTTTAGTTTTCCTAACTTTTTCACCCTGTTGTTGTAAATACTGGCACACTGAAGTGAATATCTCTTCATGTGATACAGATCAAGTTTGAGTTTCGTTACACTTGAAACATTTACAGGAGTTATGGCTCTTGGACTTAGAAATATTTCAGTTTCCAAAACCAATACTTGGTATGTGAATAAACCGTGAAATGTTACAGCCCAAGCAATAGATGGATATATATCAGGGTTGTAGGCTTGGTGAAATTCATTATATTTTCTGTTTTCCAGACTTTTTTTTTGCAGCAATTACAGGTGTCAAACTTGTTATACTAATCAAGCTTAAGTTCAGTATTGATTGAAGTGTGACTCTTGTTGCTTAGCAATCAAGAATGATTTCCTTCATGAGTGTAAATTTTTATGTCTCACTCAGCAGAAAGTGAAAGAATCTACATGTATTTCTTCTTCCATGAAACATTAGAAAAAATAAATTCAAATTATGTTTCATGCCATCTTACGCCATGTTTTCTGACAACATTATTGTGATGTCACAATATTCTTTTTTATCATTGGTCAACTGGAGCATATGAGACAACTTATGTGTCTCACATAGGCTGTCTCACAGGGTACGAGCATACATGGACAGTCTTCATGAAAACTTTTTTTGACCACTAGCCAGTCGGGCTAGTTGAGTGCAAAAATCTACTAGCCACCCAAAATTTTCACTAGCCATTGAAGAAAAATCAAAACGCTATAAAGACCCATCGTTTCCTCAGCTACCCGTAGGTCTGTTGAGTAGGCAAAAGTTCACACATATATAGAGTATACTTAAAAATCGAACGAAGTTAAACCACCACCAAATCATTTCTCTGGCGGATGTCAGCTACGTCATTAATGTATCAATACAATAGACTCAATTTTACAATGAATGCATGATATTCTTTGCCTGCAGAAAATGAACCGAGAATGAAAAACATAAGAACTTATTTGAATCATACATGTACGCTAAAAGGCCGGTCGTTGTTTGCGGCTATTGGCCAATAGTTATAAAATTTTCGTAAGAATTTCTTTATTTCAGTGTTCAGTCGAGATTTTTGAAATTGTTAGATATTTAATTGAACATGTTATACTCGCATATTTGTCGGTACTGACAATAACCCGTCACGCCGCGCAGAAAACAATGCACTGTGGTTACAGAAATATTTATCTTGAATCTTAGAACTATATTTTATGAACAGATATTACAGGAAAACGTTATCATAATATTTCATTTTAAACATGTTCATTGTTCAATAAAATAAACATTTCATACTTAACCAGCGATAAAAGTTGAGACGTGACTGATACTTTTTACGGAAAGTAGGTGGCAATTTTACCCTAAGTATTTACAAGACAAGAAATCGCCAGCCGTCGGCACTTAATGAAAACACTGCATTTAATTAAAAGTCACTAGCCAGTCGGGCTAATTCAGCATCAAAATTTGGTAGCCCGAGGAAATATTTGGTAGCCAGGGCAGTCGGGCTAGTGAGTTTTCACGAAGACTGCATGGAGAAGAACTTGTTTTCTTTGTTAAACAGCAGTTAGTTTTTTAACTGTTCTTTCATTCATCCTATTTTTCACAACAATTTTGCCAAGTTCATGCAGGACAAACTATTCCATTTTCAGTGCCATTAGAAAGGTATCGTTTTAAAAACATAAACATTCATTTTTTCTTTATATGTATGAAAATAACGGCAGTAAGCATCAAAGAAGGTTTCACCAAAAACTGACAATGTGCTAAATGAAATTCCTTCAGTTTCCGTAAAACAAAAGAATCTCCTTCATACCTGTTCTGGTTTGAGGCCGGTGAAACAGAACATCCCTATCTGGTCTGTTATATGCTGCCAGTTCCTTGTTGACCCTTCTTTTTGCAGTCCCTCCACCAACTTGCTTCTCATGTTTATTATTCTATCTGCCATTCCTTTAACCTCTCCCAACCTAGAGAAAATACCGTAAAGTTTAATCAATCTTAAAATATTTGGATGCCTGAAATGTATCAAGCTTGTCACTTATGACCGAAGAAGTGGGGCTTGATCCCTGTTATAAAGTGACTTTGTATCCAATATAATTGTTCAATACCATATATCCTTGTTAAAACTGACGATACATTTATCAAGTTGCCTCCATAGGAATACTTTGTGAAGAAACATGTAGCTTATAGAAAATGCCTACTAATAGCTGAAAATAACATTCTTCCAGAAACTATCATTAACATGATTAAAGGACCATATAACCAGACTTGTCAGAATGACAACATAGCTCGCCTGTGGCAACCATATGTAAATTGCAACAACAACAAAAAGTAGGTAAAATTTCAAGGTCAAGGTCACTAGGTCAAAATTTATGTTACGGCATGAAAGGTCTTATCACAAGGAATGCACATGTGAAATATCAAAGCCCTATCACTTACCAATCAAAAAATATGGCCAAGGTTAAAGTTTTTCAAAAGTAGGTCAATCTCCAAGGTCAAGGTCACAAGGTCAAAAATTTTGGTATCCATGGAAAGGTCTTGTCACAAGGAATGCACATGTGAAATATGAAAGCCCAATCTGTATTGGTTTAAAAGTTATAAGCAAGGTTAAGGCCATGCAAAAAAAATTTTCTGGTTCTCAGATAATTGATCTAAAAAATATGGGTAGGTAGGTAGGGTTTTTATTTTTTGTTTTTATTTTCCGAAAACTACTTAAGCACAATTTTTTATTCAGATATTATAGAGACTGTGATCTATAGTGACTATATTTGTTGTAAATGTTCACCATACTCAACTCTTCTCATTTTTACAGTGCCAAGAATGCTTCAGCCCAGTCTGCAATTTTAAAATTCACCTTCAAGCTGACAATCACTCGTTCCTCCCCCCCCCCCCCCCCCCCCCCCGGTCGCCATTTTGCATCTTGTGTACAATAACAAAGTACAGTACCGTAATCGTCCGAAAAAAAGTCCGCAAGAGTAGATATCACGCAGGCAAAAAATTCTAATCTAGTAAATAATACGCATTAAAAAAATCGAAATTTCGCCGATGTTTTCTCCCAAATTAAAAATATCAAAGAAACGGCCCGCTCGGTAATTTTTATTGTAATGACTTGAATTAGATACCGATTACAAAATAATCCATAGTACGATTGAAAGATTTAGGATTGACAGCCGTATTATGTATCAATTAACTGAACTGACCATTGAAATTTACCGTTAGAATAAACCTATTCGAGAAGATTTTACTTCCCCCTTCACCTGTCAAAAGTGACAGATCAATTTCATGCTTGACCGCATCCGTTCAACACCCCTCGGGGTAGACAGGTGTTTACACATATACAGGTATTTAACGTACATGCGCTTGTACGATCTGACCTTAGATGACCAGGTACCGTAAATACTTGGACAAATGTTATTGTAACGCGATTGTTTACTTACGCACGGACTGGTAGCGTGAATTAAAGTCAAATATACTTACAAAATAGATCTATTGACGAATTATCTGTTCAGAAAATTAATAGAAAATTATATTTATCAGCATGAGAAATCTGGCGGGCGGCGGCTATTTTTTTCCCTTCCTACGATAAAAACGTCTCGACGGGAGGAATTTTGAGCGCGCGGCGGTGTCTGAGAACCAGGATATTTTTTTTATATGGCCTAAAGTATTTGTGCACGCGCACGCAGACGCCAACGCCAACGCCGACACCGGGGGTATGACAATAGCTCTCCGGACATTCGTCCCGGCGAGCTAAAAAGTACAGTCCCGGCGAGCTAAAAAGTACAGTAAGATACGAAACAAAATTCTGAGTTTTCAATTGATGATTTTCATCTGACCGCTTACATTTTATACATGCAAAGACCTGACATAACGATATTTGACATAAATTCTTACTGTGTTGACACAGCAGATCTATGACTTCAGTCGTGATGTGTCTTTAAAGCTGGTCTAGGGTAATACATGTATGAAAATGGTCTATTTACTTTGGATAAATAGATCCACATTAAAGTTTTCAGTTAAACTAAATCCATACATACCACATCTGCCTTAGAGTAGGGTCAGTGAGAACTGTGGCTACTATACGAGAACCATGGATGGGAGGATTGGAATATAATGGACGGATGAGAATTTTGACTTGGGACATAACTCTATCTGCCTCCTCCTTGGAAGCACACACGATGGTAAAAGCACCGGCTCTCTCACCTGTAATATGTATTGAGTGATTTACATGTATAATGGTTTTTGTTTATAAATTTGGAGCTCCTAGTTTGCAATACTCTATTGTTTTGGGACTTTTCATTAAAATCATTGTTTATTGTCATCCCCACTTCAAGCAATTTTATTACATAATTAATCAAAGTTCATCATCAAGCGAATTTATCATTTCAATTGATACATGTACAACCTTTGTTCTTCAAATGATCTCTTACCATATAATCCCATATTCTTGGCAAAAGACTGGGCCAGGGCCACCTCATGCCCGTCGTCTATAAATGTCCGCAGAGCTGCCGCGTCTTTGTTGATATCGCCGCTAGCAAAACCTTGGTATGCCATGTCAAAGAAGGGATATAACTTCCTCTTCTTTATTAACTGGCTCATTTCTTTCCATTGCTCGGGCTGAAAATAGGATGCATGATTTTCAAATTCTGTAATCATTCTTATAATGACATGATGTAAAGCCTGTTGAAGAATATCAGTAAGAGTGGACTTTATTGGCCATTAATACGAAAATAAGTTGAAAATTTGGCAGGATGGATAGCCTACAAGTGATTCATTTTTGGATAATCTATGATTACTGTTTATTAGCCGAAAATGTCAACTGGCAAGTACTAAGTATTGTCATTAAATGAGTACAATAATTACATGTAACTGAGTAAAGAAGTTATAGTCTTCATATGAAAAGGTTTAAAGCAAAATAATTCAATATGCATTCAATTTAGATGTTGAATTAAAATGACACCTATAGAAGAAATCAGGACATGAACTGTAAACGTGGAAATTTTCGCGATGGGGTATTTTTCACGTTTTTTGCGAATAGAGGGATTTTGCAAAAATTTCCCCAACGCGAAAATATCACCATTGAATTCTTACAATGGGAAGACAATTTTATCGCAAATACTTCCCCCCCCCACAAAAAGTCTTGATGTTATAATTGCGAAATCCCCCCCCCCCCCCCCCCCCAAAAAAATAACCGCGTTTACAGTAATTTTTTCATGTAGAAAACAAAGTTTGACAAAACCAAAAGCATTAATATTTTACCCACATTTGGATCCACCCCTGTTGGATTGTGAGCACATGCATGTAGAACTATGGTACTTCCCTCTGGGATATTCTGAAATAAAGAAAACTCTTTAATTCTTATTTACACGTACACTGTACATAGATAACACTTTTAAGGTACATAAAACACACATTTACAGACAAAGATTTAGAAAAGCTCATTTTGCTACTGCTATAGCTTGTTTTAACAGTGGCAAATTTTAACTACTTTGAATAGCTTTTTCATGTACAGAACAAATTAATTTAAGGATATCTTATATGAGTTTTGCAAGATATGAAGTTTGCATTTCAAACTACTTAAGACTGAGAATGAAAAGCAAATTGTAAGAAAGGATATACATACATGTACATGTATATATGTACATATGTAAGAAGGTCAAGGACAATTTAGGAAACATTGATAAAACATGTATCCAGTGTGCAAGTTTGGTTTATTCTTGAATTATTATCTATAGATCAATAGTATATATTGTTTGACCTTGACTTTTGATCTATCAACATCCAAATGAATACATGTACATGTACATGTACATGTAGGTTCTTCCCCTCCTGATAACTATCCACAAGTATGTAACCACTTTGAAATGGATAGGTTGGGTTTTAATGTGCCTGGGTTATTGTCCAGGAACTAGAAATAGGACAGATAGGTTGGGTTTTAATGTGCCTGGGTTATTGTCCAGGAACTAGAAATAAGACAGACGAATGGACGAAACAAAACCTTTATTCCCTGATCATTTAAAAGTCAGGAATACAGAGCGACAGATGCTTTCAATCGTGATTTGCAATAGCTAATACTCTATACTCTTTACTTACTCCTATATCCTCCATAGCACCATTAAAATCAAAACCACAGGTATTAGGTTCGTAGTATCTGTATGATTTGACGTCTAAACCAGAATGCCTGAAGGAAAAGAACAAATTTATTACATTCTGTAAGATTAGAACCAGGAACCAAATTTTGCCAGTGGCCATATTTTGCTGTTTCATAGTTAATTGCTTCTGGTTTGTTAATGCAATGTTGGTCAAGTTTACTTTTTAATTTTCTAATCAGCATGACCACAGCAGCAATGTTCTTCTTCATAGTGGCATTTCCTGCACTCAAATTATGAAGAAAAATGCACAAACATGGGAATAATTACAAAGACTCTCTTTTTCATGTTGTCTGTTTGCTAAACCTTAAACATAACTTTTGAACAGTAAGTTACATCTACACCATTATAATATAAACCGAAAAGTTTGAGGACAAGGCTCGTTTCTCACTTTAGAATTACCCGGTAAGAATTATCAAAATTAGACAAAATATCTTTAAGAGATGTAAAACGAAGACTTTTCGCCAAAAATCATTTTCTTTTGATTTACGGAAGCAATTTTATAGGGATAATATTGAAAGGTGGTAGAACCGCACGGAGCAAACGTGACAGTACCGTAACACGTACTCGTTTAAGAATAATGGTTCTATATCTGTCGTTACCCGCGGGACCATTGGCCAAAAACTCACTTATTTGCAAAGGTTCAGTTATTTCTTTTATATGTAGACAGTTTGCAATGATTACAGATCAATGCTTGGTTTTCTGAACTGAAGCTTTACTATAATCATTTGCAACTTCATTTTGTCACAACCAATTACTAGTGCACGCATTTCCACTGCCTTTCTAACTATCAGGGATCATGTTATAACCTTACGAAAATGGTCCACACCTCTTATAAACAAGTGCTCGTAATACGGAAAGATGTCATTCACTTCTAAACAATAACATCTGTATTGTCTTTCTTAACTTTTCACAAAATTGTGTCATTGTGCGTTGCTCCGTCACATTTTTCAATGAAAGATCAGATATCCTGTCTTAACATTTTCTATTGTTTCTCCTTACTCATGGAATATATCAAGATTAAAATTGTATAAACTGATGCCGGATATCAAACATACCGGTACCTTACTATAAAGCAGTATTAGATCTTGACATATTACATTTGATTTTCAAGAGCTAAATGTGAAAAAGATGTGAAGCATCTCTATTGAAAAATGATTGTGCTCCGTGGACCCCACCTTTATGTATTTAAAAGTAATAAATTGATTACATTTATTAAATAAAAATGTTATAAATATATAGTTATAAATATGTCTAATTAATAGTAAAATGGTAAGTAAATTATTTGAAACCATTTACAGTACGAGATTTGCGCCAGATTTTTTAAAAACGGACCAGTCCGCGAACTTTTCGGACAACCCTTGTATATATACATAATGAAAATCTTGAACAAAATTTCATGAATTTTCACAGCTTAACATATAATTTCATGAAATTCCATAACCAGGGTAACACTTTATGATTTTTGATAACCTGGGTCAAATTTAATGACTTTTGATGAATGTGTCAAATTCAAACACTTGTCATGACCTACATGTACAATTGTAAGAAGAATGTAGCATTTTATTTTTTTGGAGGAACTTAAAGCCAAATGAGAAATCTCATTTAGATCATTACTTACTTAAATATAGGTGTGTGGTTTCCCCATGAAGGGGTGGGAATCCAAAAATCTTTGCTTTTCGCATACCATTTGGCCTGAAAAAAGGCAATTAACATTTAACAATATTGGTTAATACACTTTAACAGCAGAAAATACTGAGAAAAAAGGTGTCAATCAATTGTATGAAGCTTTTGATTTTGTCATGTCACTTTTACCTGAGTGGATGTACCCTTATTGAAAAAAAAAATTAAACTTTATTTATTTTACAACGTTTAACAAACAAGTTACACAACTTATATAAATGTCTCACGTTGGCTCAGATGTTGGCGTGAGGGGGTCCACGGAGCAGGAGGAAACCGCAGTACCTGGAGAAAAACCCCCTGCAGAGGCCTGGGTGGGGGACCACCTACCCTCCCACATAAGACCCTTTGCCGAATCTGGGATTCGAACCCGGGACCTTAGAGGTGAGAAGCGAGGGCGCTACCACTGCGCTAACCCGGCCGTTTTATTACCCTTATTACTAGTCATACAAGTACATCAATTAAACTTGTTTGAAAATATCAAAATGTCAACACAAAAGCTGCATCCCACCATAATCTAGAAATCTGCACATCTTTAACTTGTGGGAAATAAATTTATGAACTTTCATAACATTATCCTTATAAAGATATTTGACTTGTGGTGTAGAAACTTCTTTTACCTTAATACTTACTATGGAACCAATTGAAACCTTTATAAAAATGAAAATTTAAAGTAAAGAGACGGACTTGACTTTATATGAAATGTAAAATTTGATTTCTTACAAAGAAAGCTGCACCGATTCTTAAGGACCCGGTCCCTGAAACTCCCTGCACTGTCACATTCTGTAAAATAGTTGAGAAAAATAATCTGATAAAAAAGGAAACTTTTTAAGCATATAGTATTGGTACTATTTCTTTACTCACTGATTCAAAATACACACATGTCCACAATTCAAATCAAGCGTATGACAAAACTATTTGTTCTTATATGTGTATCTTTTTTTCTCTCTCAAAATATGTATTTTTATTCGAAAAAGGGACGTTCTAATTCCATAAAATATGTTTGTTACAAAACATGTCTATCTTGATTACCCTGCCTTCCTTCAGTACCGAGCTGTCATCTCCAAATGCCAACTTAGCTGCTTCTCGGCAGAATTCAGGAGGACCACTGATCGGGGCGTACTCTTTATCTAATCCTTTTTCCAGCATCATTTTTTCAGCCTGTACATGAAAGTTACGTAGAAAAATCATGTATAATTGTAAATATTTTAGGTACATTCTCCAGTATGAAACTGAACACCGTATATGAAAAGCCCCTGGCTGATCTGATGAACTACAAGTTATTTTGTTACAGCAGCTATTATTGACTGATGGACAGAAAACAGACTGACGTATGGAGCCATTCTTATTACAGCTGTGGCTCTGTTAAATTCAGGATGTTCATTCTCAATGTTGATTTGAATTAGACCTAACTTCAAATTCTAAATACAAATGCATGTGAAGAACTACAATGTGTCATAAGTTTTTACAACCTGAAATTTTATGCATTATGACCAATTTAATCAATATTGAATCTAAATTGAATATGTAGGTTTACTTCCCTATATAATATCCAGTCTTTCCCAAAACTCATCAGCCCGACGCCTGAGGCTACCAAAATTTTTGCCGGGCTAGTAGAAATTCTTTAAGAGACTATACAAAATACTAGTCAAATTTATCTTCGGGTTAGTGGCTGAAAAAAGTTTTCGGAAAGACTGAATATCATGTGAATATATAATGGCCTCATGTGTATCAAATGCGTAATCATATTACCAAAACATTGGAAGCGCTCACCTTTTTGACACATTCCAGAACATACGGTTTACCACTATCATTTCTGTATGCTCCCACACCAAGGTTGATTTTACTAGGATTGTCATCCCTTTTGTAGGCCTCTGTAATACCTAAGATAGCGTCTGGAGGCCCCATCTCCACATTGGACCAGGCAGAACTGTCAAAAGGCATCACAAAGTCATTCTGATATATTACTAAATTAAACTTATTGAATCATTTGGAGGAGTTCATTGAATTAACCCCAAGTACAATTCATTGCTCATTCATTAAAATTGAGATATCCATAGGATTTACCAAATATCTGCTGAATTAATTTTAACAGATATACCTGACCTTTTCTAAATGAAAAACCTCTATTTTTCTAGGTGAATTAACATGCATAATTCATTTTTACAACACAGCACACAGTCACATAATTTCCACCTCTACAAATTAGTGTATAGTGTCCTGTTCAATAAATCCAGAGCAGCGAGAGCACCGACACCCGGTTTTGGAAATCTATTCTGCTGTCTTAGGAGATTGTGAATTTAAATAATTTTCTCTATAGGTTGACTCCCTTTAGTTGTGAGAGAAATTTTGCATTAACTCACCCGTTTAATTATTATTTAATTATTTTCAACCTGCTAGATGAAAATTGAAATATCTAAAGTAAATTCCAATGTTAATTTCAGATGCCATTTTCTCTGTATCAAGAAAAGTAAACTACAGTGACATCATTGGTGCGGACAGAGGGGCACCTCTCTCCCCCTCCCACCCCCCTTGCTCCCTATCCCTTTCACCCTTCCCTCCCCCTCTCTCCCTCCCTTCCCTTTTCTCGCCCATCCCTTTCACCCCTCATCATTAATAATAAGCTACAAATACATGTACATTCAAAACCATTTCTGTTAAAACTACATGTACTGGTTATTGTTTTGTACAAAGTGGCATATACTTTATACAAAATTGTAAAAATAGGCCGGTTGCTCTGGACTTATGATAATAGTGAAAATGACAGCAATATGTAAACATGGTAAATTGCTGAAAAAACTTCAAATTTCATATAAAATATAAAATAAGATATGCAAAAAAATAAACTTTTTTAACCATTACTAAGTGCAGTATCTTCTATAAAGAATAAACTTTTTTAACCATTACTAAGTGCAGTATCTTCTATAATCTTAATAAATATCTATTTTTCACATCTGTTCTATAAAAATCTTAAAAGATTAATAATAAGCTCATGAGGACAGTCATCATGGTCATGCAGGCTTGGCTAGAAATTGTGGATGCTCAGTCACAGCAACCTCACATAGTGTACAAGAAATTTAAATTTTAATCAAAATTATCTATTAATATTTGGAATAATGCAACCAGTTTTTTTAGACTTAAAAAAAGTGTAAGATTTTCAGTAAGAACAGTTGCAGGTGGTGATAATATGAACCCTATGGCAAGCCAATGTGGACAAAAATAGGTATTTTCTAATATTGGAAATTCATTTTCTAATATTAGAAATTCATTTTTTAATATAAGAAATTACCGACTATTTTCTAATATTAAGAATTCAATTTCTAATATTTGAAAATCATTTTCTAATATTTGAAATTCATTTTGTAATATTAGAAAATAATTTTCAAATATTAGAAAATGAATTTCTAATATTAGAAAATGGATTTCTAATATTAGAAAATCATTTTCTAATATTAGAAAATAAATTGAATTTCTTATATTAGAAAATGAATTTCTAATATAATAAAATGAATTTCTAATATAATAAAATGAATTTCTAATCTAAGGAAATGATTTTCTAATATAAGGAAATGAATTTCTAATATTAGAAAATGATTTTCAAACATTAGATATTGCCTATGATTTTCTAATATTAGAAAATACCGACTTTTTTAATATTAGAAATTCTATTTTAATATTAGAAATTCTTTTCTAATGTTAGAAATTCATTTTCTTATATTTGAAAATGATTTCTTAATATTTGAAAATGATTTTCTAATATTAGAAAATCATTTTCTAATATTAGAAAATCATTTTCAAATATAGACCCTTTCACATTATCTGCGGTACTGAATTTGGAGGCCAGTTCCGGGGGACAAACAATAGATTGCGCATGCACCAGTGACGTAATTCGATTGTTCCAAGATTTTTTCGCGGAACAAACGAAACATGATTCCGCGCTAAACGTCCTAGAACAATCAAATGATGTCACTGGTGCATGCGAAACCTATTGTTTGTCTCCCAGAACTGGCATTCAAATTTAGTACCACAGATAATGTGAAAGGGTCTATTAGAAAATAAATTTCTAATATTAGAAAATGAATTTCTAATATTAGAAAATAAACTGAATTTCTAATATTTGAAAATGAATTTCTAATATAAGAAAATGAATTTCTAATATTAGAAAATGTTTTTCTTACATGAGAAATTACCCATAATTTTCAAATATTAGAAATTCATTTTCTAATATTTGAAATTCATTTCGTATATTAGAAAATCATTTTCTAATATTAGAAAATCATTTTCTTATATTAGAAAATCATTTTAAAATATTAGAAAATAAATTCCTAATATTAGAAAATCATTTTCAAATATTAGAAAATAAATTTCTAATATTAGAAAATGAATTTCTCATATTAGAATATAAACTGAATTTCTAATATTTGAAAATGATTTTCTAATATTAGAAAATGATTTTCAAATATTAGAAAATGAATTTCTAATATTAGAAAATGAATTTCTAATATTAGAAAATGAATTTCTAATATTAGAAAACGAATTTCAAATATTAGAAAATGAATTTCTAATATTAAAAAATGAATTTCTAATATTAGAAAATACCTATTTTTGTCCACATAATTTGGCTTGCCATAGAACCCTCCCTTCGTTCAAACTAATGGGCCAACCCTGACGATCACAAATCACCATTAAACAAGAACAGACTGTCAGATTTTCATGAAAATTAATTAAAATGTGTATCGAGGATTTTTCTTCCTTCTGTGCAATCTTCATTGAATTTTGTGTCGAAGAAATGAATATTTTAGAGCAAAAAATGTTGAAAAAATGGCGATAATATGTGTCCGACAAGCAACAGGTGCACTCTGATTTATAGCTTACACCCTGTCAAATGGTGTAGGGAAGGGGATTGGAAGTTGTGAACTTGCTTAAAGCCAGCTTGACCAAGTAAAGCCAAAGGCATGGCTAGGAGGGTTTTTCCAGATTATACAATATTAGCATGCATGATAATGAAGATTCTGTCTTGTCTTGTAAGAAGACATAGACACAGTTGTACAGTATGGTTGAAAAGAAAATTTGAGATAACATGCTATTTACCTAAACCTGGAGTTTGACAAAACTGCTGCATTATTTGGCAGAACTTTGCAGAATAAGCCTCCAGATTTTATTACTTGACGTGCAGCCATGTTGAAGGTCAAGGCGAAAGAGGGATAACTCTTGCAAACGACCTTCAAAGAGAAAGTAGATTCCATGAGGATCGGTGTGAAAGGCAGAAAATAATGTTTGCTACCAAAGCAAGTCAATTGGTAAAAATAAGTTATTCCAAATCGTTTGAAGTTTACTGTAATCTCATATCGAAAAGTGGATAGAAACGATCGATCAGATAACAGGGATAAAGGGGAAAGAGGGGGAGGGGGGGGGGTGTTATACTTTTCAATTTTCCCCCTTTTCCTGAAATATTCAGTTTTTTTAAACCCTCATTTGTGTTTGTATCGGGCTCTCACACTTGTGTTTGGGACTTGCGCTGGGGTAATCTTGTTTGAGATTCATGCACATGTCTATTTGCTGCTGTTTTTAAAACATAAAAGTCATGTTTGCGAGCGTGGCTTACTTCAGAAAGTGGATAAACACGATTTTGATAACTTTGTCATGCAAAAATTAAGATAAAATATATATCACTGAGTAGATCTCGTTTAGTTGTAAATTTTGGTATATGTTACATGGTCGAGGGTTTATGCAATCAAATTACACAGACAATCTAAATTTTAGATGGGACGTTTTCAATGTTAAATTTCAGCCTGATGTTGCCGAGTTTAACATTGAGCCTATGGACAGCGTCACAACGTCACGGGAAAAATTAGCATAGGAAATAGCCCATCTAAAAATTGTTTTGTCTATTAATTTTGAATGAGTGCACTTATTCTCATACATGTATAACTAATACAGTCTAACCTAGTGTTGTAACGATTATCGCCGACATCGGCGACATCATCGCTAATACCCTTCGATTTCGATTAATCGATTATGTTTTTAAGAATCGATTATAATCGGAAATATACAACGTAGATAAGAATGAAATAGTTTTGGGTCAAATACGCGTATTACAAGTACGAATAAAACGAAAGTAGATCAACGATCGTTTTCACGAGTTCAAGTTACAGGCGTAGCGTAAATAATTCGAAAAGGATACGCTTTCTAAGGCATACAATAGGTGGGATCAGGATTCTCCTTGAATTTTATAGTAATGACAAGTGCTGTAATAGAAAGCTTCGATGTCAAATGCGATACGTCAATAGCTACTCATCTGGGAAAACGCCGAACACCATAGCTTTAATTGTAAGAAGGACAAAGTGAGAGAACTCCACGGAGCTATTGCTTGATTCTTCATTGAATAAGCAAAAATTTTTAAACTCTTTGGTCGTATAGACCCCCCCCCCCCCCTGCATCTGCCGTATTAAGTTGCAGACTATTACAATAACATTTTTGTTTTGGCTCTATTACTGCTATTATCTTGACAAAAAATTTTATTTACAAGAAAGGATTTTATCATTCTATGGTTGGAGTTCTTTCTAGACAATAGCTATATATGTATATGAGCATATAAATTGGTGAAGTCTTATCATTACTTTTCATATTCTGTTCAGTAAAAACAAGAAAAATATATTTCCGATTAAATCGAAATAATCGATTAAAATCCTGTCCGATTATAAACCAATAATCGATTATGAAATTTGTCCGATTATACAACACTAGTCTAACCTGTCTATAACGGACAGCTCGGGGAAAATCAAATATTGTCCTTTATAGAGAGGTGTCCTTTATGCAGAGGTTCAGTTTGATATACAGTTTGCAATAATTTCCGTCAATTTTTGATAAGTAGTTTTACAATGTAAATTAATAATAAAACAGAGTACATGTACTAATACATGTAATTGGGTCATGTAGAATTAAATACATGTTTCTCAGATAATTGAGACTACAAAAAAAGGAAATTAAGGAAGGTAGTATATTTTCTTTTATCAAGAGTAACTCTTGCAATATAAATGTAAGTAAAGCATTAAGTTTTGCAAACATTTCTTTTACGTAGGAGAGTGTTTCCCTAAGTAAACTGGGAAATAAAGTTTTAAAATATTCAGTTTATGAGAAAGGGGAGACGTAATTCATGATAAATAAGTACGCAAGCGCCATGTCACGTACAAGGCTCGGGATGTATTGCGGTTTCTCATCTTGCCTATCGAAATCCCCGCGATTTACATGTTTAAAGACCCCTCACTTCTTCAGGAGGGCCCGTGAGTAGGTCAGCGTAGAGCGTGTATACGGAAGCCAAGGCTAGATTGATCCACATTAAACCGCTAGTTGATCGAATTACATGTATGCACTAGGGTACATAAAACGTTGTTGATAAAACGTAATTTTTAATCCTTACATTTGCGGATAACATTGATGTAAGGATTAAACAGACATTTGTCGCGTGTCGGCGGTCCGTGAATACCTCTAAAATCATGAACGTCATTATCAATCGAATCTGAAATATTACAATAAATTCCTGATGTTGTTCAGCATAAATTTTAGTATACATATGCTGTTTACATTTATAAAAAGACGGAGAGAGAAAAGAGTATGTCGAACTCATTGTAAAATATCGATCGTTAAATTGTCCGCGACGCGTGTCGGCGTGTGGTCAGTAGCTATACAATAAATGAAGTCGGGATTTAAACTTTCTATTCTGAAACGAAGGCTTTCTATTGTGAATACAAGGCTCTTGTACTCTTGCGATTTTCCAATATTACACCCTTCATCAAGCGTCAAAGCCTCTGTTTATACGTTCTTGTTTTAATTAATGTATACACAGGTAAACATAAATTGGCCACTAATTACCCGTCCCCTAATTACCATTAATTTGTGAAGCCACGATAGAAAAGGACGCGGATCAAAGGATTTTACAAAGGCATTGTGCGTTATCAGAGGCGGAACCGAGATAATTATGTCCGTTATAGGAGGTTATTAACACCGATTGGGGTACCAGAAGGGTGTCCGTTGTCCGGAGAACGGAGGTGTCCGCTATACAAAAGACATTTATAACACAAAAAACGTTGGGGGGAACTGAAATTGTCCGTTATGTACAGTTGTCCGGTATATAAAGGTGTCCGTTAACACAGGTGGGACTGTAATAAACCAAAATTTACAACTTAGCGAGATCTACGGATTTATGGTTTCAATTTAATTTAAAGGTTTGCATGATGAAATAGTCAAAATCGCGTTTATCCAGTTTCCGAAGTGAGCCGTGTATATAGTAGTAAACAGCAACATATAGCAAATAGACGCATGCTTGAATCTCAAACAAGATTAGGGCCTTCATATTTCATATGTGTATTCCTTGTGACAAGACCTTTCCATTGATACCAAAATTTTTGACTTTGTGACCTTGACCTTTGACCTACTTTTCAAAAACTTTAACATTGGGCATAACTTTTGAATGGGAAGCAATAGGGCTTTCATATTTCACATGTGTATTCCTTGTAACAAGACCTTTCCATTGATACAGACATTTTTGACCTCATGACCTTGACCTTTGACCTACTTTTCAAAAACTTTAACATTGGGCATAACTTTTGAATGGGAGGTGATAGGACTTTCATATTTCACATGTGAATTCCTGTGACAAGACCTTTCCATTGATACCAAAATTTCGACCTCGTGACCTTGACCTTTGAGGTACTTTTCAAAACCTTTAACATTGGCAGACATGGTTTTTCTCCGCTTTAAAGCGGAATTCCGCTTCGAGAATCGGTAAATTCCGTTGGTTTTATAATTTCCGCTCTTTCGTAAATTCCGGAATTTGACAAACCGTTATGGAATCGATGTTTTACCTTTGCCGTTTCGCGATGTGTCGTGATTTCTAATTGGTCAATAGGCAACCATTCGACCAATCAACGATTAGTCTTCATCCGAAACACAGAGCAAAGGAAATTCGCGACTGTTCCTTGTCAGCCGGATCGAACTTTCATCGTTTTTATACGCCCGTCATTTGACGGGACGTATTATGGTATGGCGAAGTCCGTCCGTCCATCCGTCCGTCTGTCCGTCTGTCCGTCCGCCTATGGAACGCAATAACTTGAATATGCGTCAATGGATTTTTATGAAATTGATACATAGTGATCAGACTGTGGAGAGGAAGCCGCCTTTCGATTTTCAGGTTCATCCGATTTGTCGTTACAGAGTTATGGGACTTAGATTTTTAAAATACAGTGAAAATATACTAAATATTTAAAAATTATTTAAAAATCTATTTCTGGTCGAAATGTTTTGAAATTTGGTATACTTCAAGTAGAAAGGATGTTCTTTGACATATGTAACGGGTTTTTAATTTTTTTGTCACATAACCGAGATATTGTGTGTAATGGGAAGGGGGGGTGGGTTATATGCACATACATTTTAAGCTAAGGGCAAAATATAGGCGCATGGAACGCGATAACTTGAATATGCGTCAACGGATTTTCATGATATTCATACATTATGATTGGACTGTGGAGAGGAAGCTGCCTTTTGATTTTCAGGTTTATTTGATATGTCGTTACAGAGTTATGGGACTTAGATTTTTAAAATACAGTGAAAATATACTAAAATAGTTAAAAATTATTTAAAAATCTATTTCTGGTCGAAATGTTTTGAAATTTTGTATACTTCATGTAGGAAGGATGTTCTTTGACATATGTAACGTGTTTTTAATTTTTTTGTCGCATAACCGAGATATTGTGTGTTATAGGAAGGGGGGAGGGGTGGGTTATTATGCACATACATGTTAAGCTAAGGGCAAAATATAGGCGCATGGAACGCAATAACTTGAATATGCGTCAACGGATTTTCATGATATTCATACATTTTGATTGGACTGTGGAGAGGAAGCAACCTTTCGATTTTCAGGTTCATTCGATATGTCGTTACAGAGTTATGGGACTTACACATTTTAAAATACAGTGAAAATATACTAAAATAGTTAAAAACTAGATGGCTACTGTTGCAAGCAACAGACGGATTCCTCCTTTATTAGACCTTCCTCGGAACTGAAGTGTTAAAATCCGAATAAAGAAGATGAAAAAAAGAATAGTTGCTTTAGTACCTTATTCACTTCAGCAAATGAGTCAAAAGAGATTATGTCTAACTTGGGCCTCTTATCTATTTATCGACCAAAAAAAAAGAAGAAAAAGACGATAAATACCTTTCAAGTTTAGGAAGGCTTTAAACTCCTTGATCTATTCTATCCATTTTGAATCCTTTTAAATTACTATCCCAAAAAGAATTGCACAATGAATTAGCAATGAGAAAATTTCTATAAATAGAGAATGACAGCAGCATGAAAGTACAGACAAGTAATGCTACTAAGATAAAAAAGGAAACAGAGAACAAGAATAAAAGAGTTATCTATCTTACTATGTAAAGTTCAAATAAGAGAGTACTACTTGTGTGAAGAATAAATATTTAAGAACAAAATCCTATCAATCCTACAAGAGTAAATGTTTGTTATGACCTGGAAAAAGTTTATTTGACCTTGAACCAAGGTCATGGTTGAAATATAAGCATTTTAGTTTATTCTCATCAAGATTTCTTTTCATCTATTCAAAGCTCAATATTTTATCAACAAAAGTCTGTTGTGACCTTGAAATCGAACAAATGACCTTGGGTCAAGGTCAAGGTGAAAGGACTTGATGCAAGGAATATTTGCGTCAAGTTTTAACTCTCAATGTCAAATGGTCTTTGTTCTATAGGAAAAATTTTGTTGTGACCTTGAGAATGAGAATTTGACCTTGGGTCAAGGTCAAGGTGAAAGGGCTTCGATCAATGATTGTATTTATGAAGTTTGAAGTGTCAAGGTCAAATAGTCTTTGTTCTATAGGCAAAAGTTTGTTGTGACCTTGAGAATCATAATTTGACCTTGAAACTAGGTCATCACCAATGACTACCTATAAGTAACCTACCATCCAAGTTTCAACTCAAAATCTCAAAAACTGTAGAAATTGGCACTGTGCCAATTTAAAGTTCCATTTTCAACTCAAAATAGCACGAAAACCGTAAATATTTTATCGAGCATGTAAGCGTATAAAAGTTTGCAAATTTCCCAAAGAACAATATAAAACAAATTTCGTTAAAATCGCAGGGTTAGTTTAGGAGTTATAAGGTTTTAAAGATTTTTCCTTTGATGACCTCTAGCAGGGGCATATGTTAACTTTTTGCCAAGGAAAAAAATTTAAATTTAGATCTTCATATGCTCTTTCACATGGTACTTTCCGTTTTTTCATATGATGCTGTACTTTTTCGTAAATTGACCGGAACGGTTTGGGGGTAAGAATAATAATAATAATAAGAATAACTAGATGGCTACTGTTGCAAGCAACAGACGGATTCCTCCTTTCTTAGACCTTCCTCGGAACTGAAGTGTTAAAATCCGAATAAAGAAGATTGAAAAAGACTAGTTGCTTCAGTACCTTATTCACTTCAGCAAATGGGTCAAAAGAGCTTCTGTCGAATTTGGGACTCTTATTTATTTATCAACAAAGTAGAAGAAAAAAAAATTAAGTACCTTTCATCTTTACGAAAGCTTTAAACTCCACGCTCTAATGATATCAAATCCTTTACAATTACTTTCTCTAAACAAAATTGCACAATGATTTTGCAATGAGATAATTTCTATTAATAGAAAATGACAACAACATGAAAGTACAGATATGTAATGCTACTAAGAAAAAATAAGAAACAGAGAAAAAGAATAAAAGAGTTATCTTTCTTATACTATGTTAAGTTCAAATAAGAAGGACTACTTGTGTGAAGAATAAATAGTATAGGACAAAAAGTGTAAATGCTACAAGAGTAAATGATTGTTAAGACTTTGAGAATGATTATTTGGCCTTTAAGCAATGTCATGGATTAAAGCTAAGTATTGTGATTATTCTTATCACGATTGATCTTAATCTTAGCAAAGCTCAATATCTAATGAACCAAAGTCAGTTGTGACCTTGAAATCAAACAAATGACCTTGGGTCAAGGTCATGATGAAAGAGTTTGATGCAAGGAATATTTGTGTAAAGTTTAAACTGTCTAGGTCAAACAGTCATTGTTTTATAGAGTAAAGTTTGTTGTGACCTTGACAATCAGAATTTGACCTTGGGTCAAGGTCAAGGTGAAAGAGCTGGGCCCAAGCATGATATGAATAAGTATGAACTCTAAAGGTCAAATAGTCTTTGTTTTGTAGGGAAAAGTTGCTGTGACCTTGAGAATGAGAATTTGACCTTGGGTCAAGGTCAAAGTGAAAGAGCATGACTGAACAATTATTTGTATGAAGATTAAACTCTGAAGGTAGTATAGTCTTTGTTCTATAGGGAAAATTTTGTTGTGACCTTGAGAATCAGAATTTGACCTTGGGTCAAGGTCAAGGTGAAAGAGGTTGGTTTAATGATATTATGTATGAAGTTTGAACTTTGAATGTCTAATAGTCTTTGTTCTATATGCAAATGTTTGTTGTGACCTTGAGAATCAGAATTTGACCTTGGGTCAAGGTCAAGGTGAAAGAGCTTGGCTTAATGATATTATGTATGAAGTTTGAACTCACCAGGTCTTAAAGTCTTTGTTCTATAGGCAAAAGTTTGTTGTGACCTTGAGAATCAAAATTTGACCTTGGGTCAAGGTCAGTGTGAAAGAGCTTGGTTTAACGATATTATGTATGAAGTTTGAACTCTGAAGGTCAAATAGTCTTTGTTCTACAGGCAAAAGTTTGTTGTGACCTTGAGAATCAAAATTTGACCTTGAAATAGGTCAACATTCAATGACATTCTATAAGTAACCTAGTATCCAAGTTTCAACTCAAAATCTCAAAAACTGTAGAAATTGGCACTGTGCCAATTTAAAGTTCCATTTTCAACTCGGAATAGCGCGAAAACCGTAAATATTTTATCGAGCATGTAAGCGTATAAAAGTTTACAAATTTCCCAAAGAACATTTTAAAACAAATTTCGTTCAAATCGTACGGTTAGTTTAGGAGTTAAAAGAGTTTAAAGATTTGAACTTTGATGACCTCTAGCGGGGGCATATGTGAACTTTTCGACGACAATTTTTTTTTACCTCAAGATCTTTATATGCTCTTTCACATGATCCTTTTCGTTTTATCATAAGAAGTGATACTTTTTTGTACATTGACCGGAACGATCTGGGGGTAAGAATAATAATAATAATAATAATAAGAATAATAATAAGAATAAAGAAAAGACAATACAATAACAGAAAGGATTCCGACGGAAAAGTCGGAATCCTTAATAAGAATAAAGAAAAGACAATACAATAACAGAAAGGATTCCGACGGAAATCTATTTCTGGTCGAAATATTTTGAAATTTTGTATACTTAAGGTAGAAAGGATACTCTTTGACATATGTAACGGGTTTTTAATTTTTTTGTCGCATAATCGAGATATTGTGTGTAATAGGAAGGGGGGGGGGGGGGGGTTATATGCACATACATGTTAAGCTATGGGCAAAATATAGGCGCATGGAACGCAATAACTTGAATATGCGTCAACGGATTTTCATGATATTCATACATTTTGATTGGACTGTGGAGAGGAAGCCGCCTTTCGATTTTCAGGTTCATTCGATATGTCGTTACAGAGTTATGGGACTTAGACATTTTAAAATACAGTGAAAATATACTAAAATAGTTAAAAATTATTTAAAAATCTATTTCTGGTTGAATGTTTTGAAATTTTGTATACTTCAAGTAGAAAGGATGTTCTTTCACATATATAAGGGGTTCTTGAATTTTTTGTCACATAATCCAGAAATTATGTGTAATGGGGGGGGGGGGGGGGGGTTATATGCAACATACATGTTAAGCTAAGGGCAAAATATAGGTGCATGGAACGCAATAACTTGAATATGTGTCAACAGATTTTCATGATATTTGTACATTTTGATCAGACTTTGAAGAGGAAGCCGCCTTTCGATTTTAAGCTAGGTTCATCCAATTTGTCCTTATGGAGTTATGGGACTTAGATATTTTGGTGTTGTGAAAAAAATCCCAACAGGCGTATCTTGCTGCGTGAGCGTAGGCTTTATTTTTTTTGTATTTGAACTTAAGAGAAATGTCTAAAAGGATATGGTCGGTCATCCAGAGGGGAGAGGTAGACGTAAAGGCCCTTGACTCCGGCATTATCACTCAAGAATCCGTGGAAATGAGAGCGTCGATAGTGAACCCCTAGCCCTCTCAAAAAGTACAAGAAAAACCAATATAATTATATTTTCGTTTCAATATAACAACACTTTAAAGCTGTATTTTTTTGCCCCAAGAAAGCTGTTCTGAAGGGTCTTTAATCATGAAAATTGTCGTTTTTGGCCCAATGGTCCCCCTGATATAGGGGCGCTGCCCCTATACACTCCGCTGGAGGAGGACCCCCAGACCCCCCTTCAGCTTTTTTCTTTGAACACTAGAATCATGTCTGCATTGGGCATAACTTTTGAATGGTTTTAAAGTGATAGGGCTTTCATATTTGACATGTGCATTCCTTGTGAGAAGACCTTTCCAGTGATACCAAACTATTTATCTTTGTGACCTTGACCTTTGACCTACTTAAAACTTTAACATTGGGCAAAACTTTTGAATGGTAAGTGATAGGGCTATCATATTTCACATGTGTATTTCTTGTGACAAGACCTTTCCACTGATACCAAAATTTTGACCTTGTGACCTTGACCTTTGACCTGCTTTTCAATTTTTTTTTACATTGGGCATAACTTTTGAATGGTAAGTGATAGGGCTTTCATATTTGACATGTGCATTCCTTGTGACAAGAACAAGACCTTTCCATTGATACCAAAATTTTTGACCTTGTGACCTTGACCTTTGACCTACTTTTCAAAAACTTTAACATTGGGCATAACTTTTTAATGGTAAGTGTCAAGTGATAGGGCTTTCATATTTCACGTGTATTCCTTGTGACATGACCTTTCCAACGATTCCAAAAGTGTTGACCTCGTGACCTTGACCTTTGACCTACTTTTCAAAAACTTTAACATTGGGCAAAACTTTTGAATGGTAAGTGATGGGGCTTTGATATTTCACATGTGTTCTCCTTGTCACAAAATTTTTCCATCAATACCAAAATTTTTTAACCAAACAACTCTGACCTTGACCTTTCACATACATTTACTTAACAGAAAATATTTTTATACTAACAAAGATGCTACTGGAGGCATTCGTTTTTCACAAACACAGGCTTTATTTTTGTTTAATTTTCATTTAGTTTTCAAATTTGAAAAAAAATTGTCAATCAATTCAAATTGGGAAAAAATGATACTATTTTGTATTCAGGGAATTGACCCTTCCGATTGCGGGGAAAAAAAATGCAAAATTTCGTGACGTCACAATGCTTTTACCATGTGTTTACATCGGACAAACAAGCTTCGAACCTCGGTCAAACATGGAAATTGCATTGTGATGTCATGGAATTTCTCAAATTTTTCCCGCGTTCGGAAGGGTCAATTGGGCCTAATATTGACCCCAAATCATCATATCATGAGCCCTTGGCATTCTTTCAGTTCTTTACAAACAATGAACATCTATGTAAAAAATGAAATTCCCCAGATATGAGACAAAATTTTTATAAATTATCTAAAATTTTACATTGTATTATTATCTTGAATATCTGAATTATAATTTAGTAATAACATGATGTAACTTGTGATTTACCGTACTAATTATACTGGAAATCCACAGTAGACAAATTTTCATGTGACTGCAGTAAACTTGTATTTCATATATTGCCAGGACCAGACATAACAACATTTGACATAACTTTTAACTGTGACATATCTATGACATCATAAATAACAGTGTTCTTCCCAGAAATTTCAGATAGCATCATGCTCAGTCTTTGGAGTAATATTAAAAAAATAACGTCAAAAGTTGTGATGTTGGGTCTCGAAGTGTCTAAAATGCAAGTCAAGTGGTTATATGAAGAAGTTCTATTGAGGGTCCTGAGTAAGCCAGAAGATTAAAGGTCATAACACATTCTTCATGTTCTTGGCTTCTTTGCAAAAACTTTGATATTATTGAAACCCATGAAGAGGGAAAGAAATTAGGCTCTTGTCAAGGTTTTACTCATGATTAAGTCTATTCTGACCTTGACTCAAGGTCAGAATAGACTTCTTGATAATAACCTTGACCAAAAGGAAGGTTGACCTATGACCTTGTTTCAAGATGATTGTTTCTCTTAGGTCCCAAGTAACAAGTCTGTAAAATATTATTGAAATCCATGCAGAGGAGATGAAGTTATTTGCATGTAGTGGACAAGGTTTTACCCAGAAAATCTACTGTGGTCTTAATCTTTGACCTTGATTCAAGGTTATGACGCATTGTTGTCATAGGAAATATGATGCAAGATATTATTGAATTTTATGAAGAGAGGAAGGAGTTATGCCCAAACAGCTACTATCCAAATACCTTGTACTTGAAATGAAGGTAAATTTACCTTGATATGTACGTGTTTAACCATTATAATGGTGTGACCTTGACCTCGTCTTTCACTTTTTCAGGTTTTTCTGATCTCAAAGAAGCTACCATGTCATCATACATCACAGATAAAACATTGGAGAAGGTTTGCCGCTCTGACATCTAGAAATGAACAAATACCGATATATGCAATATCTGGCAATTGTTCCGAGAAGACGCTGAATCTTCACAGGTATGCATCATCTGAGGTGTCACGCACATCATTAAAGAAAGCCTCAGAAATTATCAAAAAGAAGAAAGAGCAGAATGAGGAAGAGAGAAAGACAGTTTATTTTCATGGCAGCAAGTGTCTATATGATATACCCCATTCTGGAAAATTTGGAGATCTTGTATACACCGGAAAGAGAGTTGTGGCCCTTGAAAACCATGCAACACGGTACTTTAGTACATTAATCATGTCAGGAACCCTCACACATATTCTATGTAAGTTTGTTTTCTCTGTGCCACTCCTGGACCAGATTTATATCATAGTACCGGTTTTAATTTGCCATTATCTTGTATTTACGCGCTTGAACTTGGACCTCGCTACAAAGTACATCTTGTGTATGTACTATGATAGAAAAAGTAAAATTTTCACTGCTGTGACTTGGACTAATCCAGGATTACTCGTCACAGAATTACGCTTACAGAGATTTTCAATCGAAGATGTACATCGACCGACTGGATCCAATCACAACATCATCCTCAAGAAAGAAAAACGAGTGATAGAGAATGACGTCAGTTGTTTCATAGATAAAAGTGTGTATGAAATGATTAAAGATAGAATGCGACAGGAGAATAATTAAAATTTGGAAAACATTTTATGTCTTATTATTTAGATTACATGACACATACCTTTAATGGCAGATTTGATACTAATTTTGGCAAATTATCAACATCTAAAATGTATAAGAACCTGTAGCATGTTTGACTCTATATGTGACCTTGAAAATTACCTTAACCCCAATTCAGGTAAAGGTTAAATATCATTGCGATCCAACTCTGTTTATTATTAGAGGAGTTATTTTGCCCTAATAGACTCGGTAAAAATATTGAAAATGGCAGATTCCTATTTCAACGAAAATGGCAGATTCCTAGTCCAACAAAAGACCTAAGACGATTGTTGATAACTGTTGTGTATCATTAAGGATCAGACATTGATGCATAGGTAAAAGTTGAGGATTTGGGATCCCAAAATTTTCGTTATTGTGCATATTTTTTCAACTGATATGCTTACATAAAATACTAGACCATAAATACATTCATTACTTTTTTGCCTACTGTCTTATCCAAATCTATATAAAGATAGATGTTTGACTTTACTTTTGGAAAAATCGAAGACAAAATGTTACTCTTCCATGGATAGTGATACTAAGGGATCTGGTATTTTGCAAGCAAATTCAACGATGCAAGAAAAATTTTTTGATACCATAATTTTTTCTCTTGTGACTTTGACCTATATAGGCTCTATGTTTGACACACTTTTCAGAAAATCTGAGGTTGGCCATAACTGTGTTCATCAATGACATGACATTGACAGTTTATGTTTCAATTCTGTTATTTTAATATCTTTGACTCCAGGACATTAACAAACCATAACTGGGATGTACATCTTTGACTCCAGGACATTAACAAACCATAGAGTGTACATCTTTGACTCCATGACATTAACAAAACATAGAGTGTACATCTTTGACTTCATGACATTAACAAGCCATAAATAGGGTGTACATCTTTTGACTCCTTAATATTAACATACCTTAAATAGGGTGTGTATGTATGACTCCAGGACATTAACAAGTCATAACTAGGATGTGCATCTTTGACCCCAGGACATTAACAAACCATAAATAGGGTGTACATCTTTGACTCCATGACATAAACAAACAATTACTAGGATGTACATCTTTGACTCCATAACATTAACAAACCATAAGTAAGGTGTACATCTTTACTCCAGGACATTAACAAAACATATTTATGGTGTACATCTTTGACTCCTGGACATTAACAAGTCATAACTAGGACGTACATCTTTGACTCCAGGACATTAACAAAACATAAACAGGGTGTACATATTTGACTCCAGGAAATTAACAAGTCATAACTATGGTGTACATCTTTCAACTCCATGGCATTAACAAACCATAAATAGGGTGTACATCTTTGACTCCAGGATGTTTACAAGTCATAACTAGAGTGTAAATCTTTTGACTACGTGACACTAACAAACCATAAACAGAGTGTACATCTTTGACTCTAGGACATTAACAAGTCATGACTAGGGTGTACATCTTTTGACTCCAGGACAGTAACAAACCGTAAATAGGGTGTACATCTTTGACTCCAGGACATAAACAAATTATGAATAGGGTGTACATCTGCGATTCTAGGACATTAACAAGTCATAACTAGGATGTACATCTTTTTACTCCACAACATTAACAAGCCATAAATAGGATGTACATCTTCGACTCCATGACATAAACAAGCCACAAATAGGATGTACATCTTCGACTCAGTGACATAAACAAGCCATAAATAGGGTGTACATCTTTTGACTCCATGATATAAACAAGCCATAAATAGGGTGTACATCTTTCGACTCCATGATATAAACAAGCCATAAATAGGGTGTACATCTTCAACTGTGACATAAACAAGCAAAAATAGGGTGTACTTCTTTGACTTCATGACATTAACCATAAATAGGGTGGACATCTTTGACTCCATGATATTACCAAACCATTTGGGTGTACATCTTTGACTCCAGGACACAAGCTATTCTGGCTCCAGGACATTAACAAGTCATAACTTCAGGACATTAACAAACCATAGAGTACTTCTTATGACTACATGACATTAGCAAACCATAAATAGTGTACATCTTTGACTACATGACATTAACAAATCATAAATAGAGTGTTCATCTTTGACTACAGGACAATAACAAACCATTAATAAGGTGTACATCTTTGACTCCATGGCATTAACAAGCCATTTGGGTGTACATCTTTTGACTACATGACATTAACAATCCATAAATTGGGCATACATCTTTGACTACAGGACATTAACAAACCATAAATAGGGTGTACATCTTTGACTCCATGGCATTAACAAACCATTTGGGTGTACATCTTTTGACTCCATGACATTAACATACCATAATTAGGGTGTAAATCTTTGACTCCACAACATTAACAAGCCAAGTTTTGCAACTGATGTTCAAAGTTAAGTCAAATGCTGCATCAAAAGCACCAAACATCAGAACATGCAGTGGAATGTGCTAAATTCTCCAGCCCTTCTTTAAAGGCCAACGTTGGGAACCACCCGGTCGTTAATAGTTATACCTGAGTGAAATAAAATGGATAGGCGTGGCATATCGTCTTTGAAGACAACGCCATCTGCGAGCGGCGCGTTACATCAAAGACAAACCGACAGGTAATCCTTCATTATGCTAATGAGATACCTGAGTCTCATCTGTTTTTAGCTGTCAATCAAAACTTGATAGGGGTAAAAGGATTAAATGGAGCCAATCAGATACCAATAAGAGATGTTAACCCTATAGTGGTCAGTGAGGAAATGACAGAAAATTTACCTGTCCCCTTATATAGTCCCCCGTCGGCCTTTAAGATTAAGTGAAAATATTATCTGAAGCATAGTGCCATCTTCAAATATCAAGATGTAGAGTTCAGAGTTTGATCTTGCCAAATACTTCTTTACCTGGTTGGCCAAGTGTAAAATGTAGGTCAAAAATAGCATATGCAGATCTGTTTCAAATTCTATGCATACAGCACTTTTATTCCCGATAGTAGCCAAACTTTGTCATCAAAAGCTTTTTAAGCATTTTTCACGAGATTCTTTTCTGATTCAAAAACAGAAAATCAGTTGATCCTGTTCTTGTATTTTCTAATTATTGGTTCCTTTATTTGATCTGATGTACAAAACTAGCCTTCATTATGTACATAAGCAGGAAAAAACGCAATACACCTGAATTCTGATAAAAGGGGGAAGAATTGACAAAACAGAAAAAAATCTACTATATTTATTCAATAAAATGCTAATAGGAAGGAAAGCTACATTTCATATTGTCCCTTAAAAGGGAACATTTCTGCTGAACAAAGTAATGCATGTTACACAAAAGCATAAATAAAATTTCCCTATAAACTTTCCCATTAATTGTGTGTTTCTTACATTACCTTGGTGCAGAAAATACTGACCGTCAATTTTCAAGATAAGGATTTGTAAAGACGTGAACTTATTTGATTAACAATCCATACCATGCTCTTTGTGTAAATGTAAAATGCAAGAGCAGGAAAGAAAACATGTTTAATAAATGTAAATGATAATTACATCCCAAACCCCGTTAAAAATTTCACGTTGGCTATCTCTTGGACATGTTCGTCACTTTATCTGCCAGTTGTTGAAGGTCAATATTTCGATCCATTTTGACGAAGCTACCGGCTTTAATTTTGACGATCTTCAGCCATTCTGGGGAGATTTCTACCATCATTTTAACATGCGCCTCCACATCATCTGGAAACATAGAAACAGGTCATATCGGTGGTTAAAGGTTCTAACATCCCTTTACAGAGTGTTCATGGGCTTAGCTAGCAGATAAATTTTTTATAGTATGTATCAAAATGTTTGAATTTACAATATTTCTTATTGATATGATTTTCTAGCAGTAACTGAGTAAATTAACTGATGTCAGATAATGGCTGCTCAATTGAATTATGATTAAAATTCAGCCTTATTATGCATCAAGTCATGAATGGTTAAAATCTATCAACCCAACAATGACGGAGTGCAAAATACAAGTGTTTTCTATATGACAAACTGAGTCATGTATAATATTTGGTTTAAAACAAATTCATTTGCCTGTATACCAATGTTTTAACTATGGTGAAGAAAAATGTTCAGTTCAGCCTGTCTTTGAATTGCTCCATGTATGCAGTATATCATATTCTCTACGTGAGGGTAATGTCACGGGCGTTATTACCTTCACAATAATAACACCGGTTACACTTTAAAATTAAATGAGGGGAATATATCGTTAGAAAATTTATGTAAGTTACATGTATAATTAAATCCCATAACATAAGAAATATCCAAGCACATCAGGTAGCTGAAAAGTTGTTATGATATAATACCGTGACGATGACCGACGAGTAGTGATTGTTTACAAAATACTTCCTTGATATGTAATTACATGGTCTTCTACTTATGAGAAGTGAGCCTGTTGTTTCAGCATGAAACATGTGAAGGTAATGACGCTCCAAAGCGAAATTAACTTCATGAAGAGAAGATGACAGTGTATAACAACAAGATAATGTCCATTACCTGCCCTGATAGAGGTCCTATAACTATCAGTAAGCTTTTGTATAACACTATCGAGTGGTAATGCTGGTTTTTTCTCTGTTACAAAATGTGATCTTAGCATTCTCATCATTTCTGGTAGACGATTTAACATCTTAGTACGCTTGTCCTCTTCAGGGTTCCGCATCATTGCCTCTTCCTGTTTCTTGGCTTCTTTGGCTCGAATCTGTTTTCAACGAGTAAATAATTTTCAGAATAGTGGAGATGTTATTCCTTTTCAAGAGGTATTACCTTACTGAGATGTATGCATGTTGAAAGACCATCTAAATGTTTACTTAATGTATTTCTTTATAGTGACTGAAAAAATCACTTATACTACATGTACATGTACCACCACAAGTCAACTTGCTTACCTTTTCTAAGAGTGATTGGGGAACACCTTTGTACTGTGGTAGCTCTAGTTTAGGTTTGATGTCCACACCTGTGGCTGATGCTGACTGTGATGTTGATTTCTCAGAGTCCTTAGCAACAGATTCAAGGGCTTTTTCTACCTGCATAAACAATTGAAAAAATACATGTATGTTCATAGGGTGTTATTCATTTTATGTACAGTGTTCAAGTTTGATAATAATTCACCTTAAATACATGTACATATATCATGTTTGTATGTGTCAACTAATTACAAGTGATTTTTCTCAACCTTAATGTACATTTCAATTATGATATATATTTCAAGCATTTGTAACAGAATTGGGAAAGTCCATTTCTATACTTCTATAGTAAACTAACAGTCTTCTCTCCCACTGAAAAGTATCCTACTGTAACTATAAGATTCCCTATTCAATTCTTATTCAGATATCCATGACCTCTATGAACAGTAGGGCTGTAATAATTGACTGAAAAGTCGGTTAACAGAATTTCCAGATTTCGATTCGTTTTTTTCTTTTTTTTTTTTCCTTTGATTTTCTCTCAAATAACGAACGTTTTGATAGATCACCTCTGACGAAACGACCAATTGTAGGCGTCCTTCTTCTGTAGACCTTTGAGGTCTTAGTAATGGCGATCCACACATCAAAATAGAGGTCCCAGGCGATCATCTTGATTGTTTGAAAGTCGGAGGGTGGTCGATAAATTGATAACTGTTTGCAGAATTTGCAAAACTGAATTTAAGTATTTGACTTGTTCTACTTCGGCAATGTCGGCACAAATATTAACTGAAAACATGTGCGTGTCATCGTCCTGAAGATAAGCAAGCCGAGTAAGACCTGATCTACTTACACTCAGAAACTCCACAAAATTTAGCCAGCGGGCGGCTCAGATTACAGAATAGGTACATGATTGAAAATTTGGCAATATTACATGATTCGTGGAATCCAGTACATGTATATCACTAGTACACAATTTTAAACTTGTCACATATTTTGAAATTTATAGAGCAATTAATGTAATTCATAAGCAATTCCAATGTACTTTTTTTTGTCATGAATATTCTGATTCAGTTAGAATATGATTTTGTACAATTTTGATATCAAGAATACTCTGTCACATTAACTGGATTATAACACATCAACACAATAGAGGAAAATACCTAACAAACTGGTAATTGTACTAAGAAAATGTACTCTGCTTTAAATCGAATCAAAAACCGAAAAACCAAGGTTCATAATTCAAACCTAACCGAAACGAAAATTTTCTGAATCGTTACAGCCCTAATGAACAGTTTGCTTCAGCAACATGAAATTTGAGAATATCTGTAGAATTCATTTCTTCCATTCAAATTGTGAAAAATAAATGACCTTTGTTTCCTTTAGTTTCTCAATTTCTGAAAATTCAGTCTGTAAAAGAAGAAACATTCTTGCATACATGTACTGTATACAGATTTGAATTTGCCCAGTCTTATTTTCGCCTAATTTTGGTAATAGACTGATTCACCCAGTTTTTAATATTGGCTCACTTACACGTTTTGTTACAAAATCCTTTACGTTAAACCATATTCACCCTGTTATAAATTTGCTCTTGTGGACGAGGGTGAAAATAAAACAGAAGCGAAAATTTCCCTGTATACAGTTATGTAGAAACATTTACCCTGCTAGGAAGCTTTCCCCTGGTATCCTCTAGGACATCTTTAGCCGTATGGTATTTCTTCACGGTCGGAGGCTGAGGCAGATCATCAGGTTTTACATCAGGAACAGTGTCCACATTGAATTTGGGATGCCATCTCGTGATTTTGTCGTCAGGTACCGACAGTGGGCGATCAAGACTGGCAAGGAATTCCTTAAAAATCAAGATCTTGTAATTAATTTTGTTTAAAAAAAAATTAATGAAGTTAAGCACTGATTTGATTTTTGCCTCTATAGGATTTCCCTTTTTACGAAAGATTTTATCCTTAAATTTCTTGCATATATAAGATGCAGAATGAAGATGATTCAAATATACATAAATCCATGTATTTAAATTCAAACTGTTTTCTTAAATACATACATGTACATGTATGCATGCAATAGGGTACAACATGACATGACTTTACTTCTATTTACTGTATATGTTATATTTCTCCTATACAACCCAGCAAACTCAACATTTGTCACCAAATACATATATTAGAATGCGATGTTGTGATACAATGTAGATAGAATTTGAACCTTGTGGTATTTTTTGACGATGGTGATCAGCTTATTGTGGAATGTGCTTCTTCTCTCCAGGAGATGCTTGGCCGAAAACATTGTATTTCCATTCTTTGTCATCAGCTTACTCTCATCATCTGTGCAAAAAAAAAAAAAAAAAAAAAAAAAAAAAATTTGTTTTGACAAAAAACATTGGATAGGATTGGATAGGATTTTTTTTTTGTATGCAGCACCTGTGTAACTTTCAAATCCAATCACAAAATCACATTGGAGTTAACACAATGTTCTTTACATATAATGTCAGAGTAAAGTTAAAACAAACTGTAGTAAAATAGATTTTGGAGAATACATGTATGATGGTGATGAAAAAAGATGATCATCAACAACATTAGAACATGTCATAAGCAACGACAGAATTACATGTACCTGGTGAGAGATTTGGTTCCATTGTGAGCTGGTATCCTGTCACTTTATTACCGAATGCCGGCAGTCCTTTCTCTTGTCTGTACGTGTAGGCTGAAGGGTACACTGTCTTAATCTGTCCAACATTCTTCTCTTCAAAATTCCTTACAAAATAAGTTTACTAAATTAGTGAACAAATCATATACAACATGTAAACAAGTTATGACTCTTTTCTTAGACATAAATGTGCAAAATCTTTTTTCAACAATGTATGTCCAGTTTGAACTTTTTACAGTAAATAAAACACTGCTAAAGACGGTATGGCCGGATTGCAAAGTAAGTTTTTGTCACCAACTGGGTCAAGGTCACTAAGTCAAATATTACAGCATACACTGAGAGGTCTTGTCAGAGGCAACCTACATGTATAATATAAAGTTTCTACTGTATACAGTTCCTTAGATTTTGCTTAAACCAGGAACTTTAACCAAAGTCTTTAACTAAGTCAAAGTCCAAGATCAAGGTCACTTGGTCAAATGTTACGGCATAAATTGAAAGATCTCGTCATGGGCAACATACATGTAAAATATAAAGTTTCTACTGCATACAGTTCCATAGATTTTGCTTAAACCAGGAACTTTAACCAAAATCTTTAACTAGGTCAAAGTCCAAGGTCAAGGTCACTAGGTCAAATGTTACGGCATAAATTGAAAGGTCTTGTCATGGGCAACCTTCATGTATAATAAAAAGTTTCTACTGCATATAGTTCCTTAGATTTTGCCTCAACCAGAAACTTTAACCAAAATGTTGACAACAGACGGACGGACAGACAGACGGACATCGTCAATCTACAGACCAGAATTGCAAAGAATTATGAAAGATTTTTATTTCCTCAAAATGAACCCCTTCCATTCCTTTATAGTTTATCTTTGGTATGATTTGTATATAATTTGTACTCATAATTATGAAGAGAATTAAAGTGGCATTAATGACGATTAAATTTATTTTATTGCACTAAACGTTCTTGTCTATTGGCTATTTAGAGTTGCAAGGAATATAAACAATACTAAAGAACAATAAGCTAAGGCAGTGTCTGTGACATCATCAGAACGTTATGATTATGAAGATATACATGCATATATCATCACCTTGCAGTCTTCAATAACGATACTAAAATTTTATTTCCCAAATGTGTTTACTTCAATTTTATTTTTCCAAATATGTTTACTACAATTTTATTTCCCAAATATGTTTACTACAATTTTATTTCCCAAATATATTGCTACAATTTTATTTGGCAAATATGTTAGCCACAAGTTCTTAATGCCACAAACAAACTTTTGCTAGCATTTCATGATTTAAATGTTCATGGGTTTGTGGATTGGTCACCTGATCATTACACTATTACCATTACCTTTTGGTCATTTCCTGGACAGCTGCCTTGAGCTTGGAGAATGTACACACCTCTGACCGATTATGGAGCATACTGACCACTGTGTCCATTCCCCTGAACATGTCAGCCAGCAGTTTGTACTTATAGGGTAGGGATAAAGTGGGCGGGGCTGGAGCTGCCAGGGAGTGGAATCTTTCATAGGCTGGAGCTTTCTTCTCACTGCAATAAGATATACATGAATATGCACTTTCTATATCTAAAAAAATATCAAAAAAACATTTGACTTATCGTGTGGGATTAAAATAAACTTAAAGGAAAATTTCAGACTTCAGCCAAAAACTTTTCTGCCAGTTTAAGTTTTGAATATTGTTCCTTTTTCAAGATATTTTTTGGAGTTCACATCCTTAGTAATTTTCTTGCATATCTCACCAGGGTTCGCTTGTTATTTCTTCCGTCTTGATTTTGACATCAGATACTTCAGTTTTGATCGGAGATGGCAGAGATTTCTTAAGCTGGGCCTTGGTCTGCTTCATTTCTGCTAACTGAGCTTTCAAGTCCTGTAGATTAGTGACTTTAGACAGCTTCTCCTTAACAGCTTCTTGGTTCAACTGTTGTTAAGTATAGAGAATACAGTTTACCATGAGGAATAGCATCTAAATTACTATTTGTGTGTTAACAGGGTTTTTTTCCCAATAATTTTTGAATGGGGTCGGGCCCTTAGTAGTAGGCTTACAATTGGGAAAATCGTGAGGTTTGGGAATATTTTAAGTATTTACAATCAAAGTACATGTATCAGAATTGAATGTCTAATCAAATGATTTTCTTTATATAAATACCTTTGGAAATGCTTGCAAACTTTCAGGGTTATAGAAGTAGAATTATCTATAAGTATGATTGTAATAGTGTATATTAACCCTGAAGAAAGCGTCTCATCAAAATATGTGATCTTGACATCGTACATGTATAATGTACTTGACATGTAATACCTTCTTTGTCTTGCCAGCTTTGAGTTGCTCTAGCTGTTCCATGGCGGCCTTGACCTTGGCAGATGTAGGTACATCTGGACCCTTTGTTGTCTGTCTTCTAACGACTTCTGGTGTATCTGGTAAGGGGGAGATAGCAGGTGGGGTTTGTTGTATGTATAACGCTTGTCTAAATTCTGATTTCTCAGAAATAGGACGTTCAACCTCTTGCTGAAAAAATAGTAAAGCTTAAAAAATACTTCAAGAGAGAGAGAAAAAGTTTAATAAATCAGGTCATGTACACCCAACCATGAATATAGTGTTGCCCAACAGCCAATTTAGAGCTTGAAGTTTATTTATTTTTACTTTATTTACTACCAAGCAAGAAAATATAAGATCAGAAAAAATTCAAATCGGGATTTTTTTTCTCACTAAAGTGGCACAGGGAGCGGCCTCTTACTTTAAAAGAGTCGTACTGAAATTTCAACACAGGAGCGATTAGACTAAATAATCCAGTCTCTCCGCTGTCGCTAAAAGAGACTGAACCCCACGATGGTTGTTACAGAACGAAGTCGGACGAAACTGTTGCCCAACGATTTTTCCATTTTGAAGGTCTGGAATATTGATTTTCTTCAGGGAGTAAAATTAGCACTTGCCCAGTCGCCACTGGCAACCATTTTCACGACTGGGCGACTAAAACTTTGACCAACAGTCGCAGGGATTAATCTACCTCTGCGTCCTGCGTCTCTGACGCATAAAAATCGCCCAGGACCCATTGATTTCCGATCGCTGCGTCCCACTGTGCGCATTGTTCACTTTTGTATAATGCGTCCGTTTTAGTTCATGTTTACTTTGAATTAAACATTAAAAGTCGAGAAAGTGTATTTACAGTACTGTCTCTTGTTTATATTTTGACAGCTCTTTTAAACCTAACAGATCTGTGGTATTATCGTGTGAGAAATCGTTGCGGAGCAATATTTTATAATTCTTAAATTAAAAGTAATATGCAGTCCGACGCGAGTCAATCTTATTTTATATCATTCGGATTCAGATGTAAAATATATAATATATTTATGAAAAATTCTTTCAAACTGATCAATCTTTTGAAACAATTTAATTCATACAATAAGCGTACCGTCTTTGTATACCGCAGTAGTGTTGTATAATCGGACAAATTTCATAATCGATTATCGGTTTATAATCGGACAGGATTTTAATCGATTATTTCGATTTAATCGGAAATATAATTTTCTTGTTTTTACTGAACAGAATATGAAAAGTAATGGTAAAACTTCACCAATTTATATGCTAATATACATAGCTAAGTGTCTAGAAAGAACTCCAACCATAGAATGATAAAATCCTTTCTAGTAAATAAAATATTTTGTCAAGATAATAGCAGTAATAGAGCCAAAACAAAAATGTTATTGTAATAGTCTGCAACTTAATACGGCAGATGCAGGGGGGGGGGGGGGTCTATACGACCAAAGAATTTTTAAGTTTTTGCTTATTCAATGAAGAATCAAGCAATATCTCCGTGGAGTTCTCTCACTTTGTCCTTCTTACAATTAAAGCTATGGTGTTCGGCGTTTTCCCAGATGAGTAGCTATTGACGTATCGCATTTGACGACGAAGCTTTCTATTACAGCACTTGTCATTACTATAAAATTCAAGGAGAATCCTGATCCCACCTATTGTATGCCTTAGAAAGCGTATCCTTTTCGAATTATTTACGCTACGCCTTTAACTTGAACTCGTGAAAACGATCGTTGATCTACTTTCGTTTTATTCGTATATCGTATTCGACCGAAAACTATTTCATTCTTTTCTACGTTGTATATTTCCGATTATAATCGATTCTTAAAAACATAATCGATTAATCGAAATCGAAGGGTATTAGCGATGATGTCGCCGATGTCGGCGATAATCGTTACAACACTATACCGCAGACCTGCATACTTTTACGATTGTGACGTAATATTTACGATTTTCAACCTTTAATTACGCCTTACGCTTTTGCTATAATTCCATTTTACGCTTAAAATTTGCTATTGAGCTATTTTCAAATTTTTCATTGCTTCATGTAACAAATGTTTTCCATATCGTTCGGCAAGCGCATTAATTCTTAAAATTTGTAACAATTGTCGAAACAGACTTAGAGCTATGTACAGGTCGACGTTGTTTTTTTCTCTCTCAAAATTACATTAATTTTGTGGTTTATATTACGCTTTAGTCCCTAAAATAACACTTTCTGGAACAGAATATTGCACTTATGGTGAACAGGTTGGCAGATCTGATACTGTATAGAATTTGTTTGTTTGGATAACGTTTTACTACATGTACGAAGCATCGCTAACTAAATAAACAATCAATATACTTAAGTCGGCAAAATTAGGTTGAAGTTTACACGTTATTTTATGGAACATATAACGATCCAAGGACATAAAACGCCGCGAGCTGGTAAGCTCACTTGTATTCGCGAACTTAAAACGCCGCGAAAAAAGAAGGTTTGTAGAGATTGGGACGCATTAGTTTCTGCTGGGACCCATTGTTTTGGCTGGGGACCCATTGGCCAAGTTTCATTGGGTCCAGAGGACCCATTAAGATTAAATTGTAGATTAATCTCTGAGTCGCCCAGATGGCGAGTAGGAGATATCATAATTACATCAAATGTTCAAATGTCGGTTTTCAATTACATAAAACTTCTCTCTATACTCTGTTGAGTGAGTACTTATTCACAACTGAAAGGTAGATTTAAATCCGTTTCGTATGACTGGCTCAGTAGGGAGCTCTCGAGTGGCCAACAATGGAATTAAAGATATCATGTTACCGGTACGATAAGAGGATTGATAGCAGACGATTTTTAAAGACTGTGAGTATTTAAACATGTAAAAGAAAAAATGAAAATAAGACATCAGGCATTTGTTCAACAAAGGATTTACAACTTATTAGTTTAATAGCAATCAGCAACCATATTTTATCCTACACATTTTCTTCGAACCAAATGGTGATCAAGCGCGAATTCACGGGGGTTGGGATTCCCTGGATTTGCCGAAAATTTTCAGGGTGAAAATTTTGTCCCCAAACCATTGTTTTTCCGGTGACTGGGGAGGGATGGGACAAGACTCCCACTGTAATTTGCCTTAAAATCCTTATTTTTTTCAATTTTTACTTAAAATGAATGCACCCTTAAAAAAAAGTTGGGCCACTAATTTTCTAGCTGGGCCCCCAAATTTCATTTTCTAGGGGCCCAGCTGGCCCCTAAGCCCTGCAGCCAATTTTACTTCCTGTTTTCTTGTTGACGGGACTAAAGTAAACATTTATCTAACTATCTCTACCCACCTCACGTTTTTTTTCTCGCCTCGTTATTACATTTTTTTGCCAATTTTTAACTCCCTACCAAACTAAACAGGCAAAGCAAAAGTTCGGAGAACCAACCAACAGGTCCGGGTCAAAGCCTTTCGGGCTATAATAGCTCAATCGGGGTATTATAGCTCGATCGGGCTATAAACATATAGCCCGATCGGGAAAAAATGTAATTTTTACCCAATATTTCTCGTATAAAACACTTGCGCATTGAATCAGATGGACAGAGGAAACGCAGACTAATCAAATCGAATATCTAGGCGAAAAAAACGAAAGTTCATCGTGGAATTTATGTGCACTGCACCCTGCTGCAGATTGCAGTTTTGCAAATTAGCCCTAAATCTCAAAATCAACACTAATTTTACTTATTTTGACAATACTTGGTAACATTCTGACATCTTTGAATCTTTCTGTGAGTTGTCACGTGACTACCCCAACACGCCGCTTGCGTAATGAGCAAAAGATCAATTAGCAGACGGTTTTTTTGTGAGACGAACTCTAACAGGAGTGAAGTATTTCCGATTTACCCCGTCATAAAAAACTTTTAAAAAATCCAATCAACAATGATAAAAATATCTTAAGTTGTTATGTTTCTATTTTTAACTTTCTTTTTTTATTTATTTTTTTAATTATTCCGATTTAAATGTTATGATATATTGAAATGAACAGCAAGGTGAATCGGTAGTACTTCACTCTCATTAGAATTAATGTAGCATGAAATCGTCTGCTAATTGATCTTTTGCTCATTACGCAAGCGGCGTGTTGGGGTAGTCACGTGACAACTCGCAGAAAGATTGCAAAGATGTCAGAATGTTACCAAGTATTGTCAAAATAAGTAAAATTAGTGTTGATTTTGAGATTTAGGGCTAATTTGCAAAACTGCAATCTGCAGCAGGGTGCAGTGCACATAAATTCCACGATGAACTTTCGTTTTTTTTCGCCTAGATATTCGATTTGATTAGTCTGCGTTTCTTCTGTCCATCTGATTCGATGCGCAAGTGTTTTATACGAGAAATATTGGGTAAAAATTACATTTTTTCCCGATCGGGCTATATGTTTATAGCCCGATCGAGCTATAATACCCCGATTGAGCTATTATAGCTCGAAAGGCTTTGACCCGGACCTGACCAATCAGAACGAAGGATAAAGAAATTTGATCACATGATATTTGTATCCTTCGTTCTGATTGGTAATCAGTCTTCGTTCTATGACAAACGTGGTGGGATTCAGTCTCTTTTAGCGGCAGCGGAGAGACTTGATTATTTAGTCTATTAGGAGCGATGTACATGTACATGTATGGTAGGGATGGAAAACCGTTTCAGTAATCATACTGTATCAACCAAAGATTTTTCACCTCTTGTTCGTCACTGTCACTAGACTGTATAACATTGGGTCTCATTTGAAGCTTCTTTCTCGATTTTCTTTGTGGCATTGGTGCATTTTTCAATGGTGTCTTTTCCACCTCTTTCGTCGTTCCTCTTCGCCTCCGTTTCCGGGAGAGGATTTCCCCCTCAGAGTCGGAACTGGTCTGTTCATTATGTCGTTTACTAGGTGTAAGGGGACCGTCATGTTCATCCCAAGCCGAAGTAACTTCCTCAGTTGGGACTGTTTGATCAAGGTTTGGTTTAGGAGTTATCTGCTCTTGGTCTGGAGAGGAGGGCCTCGAATTTGCCTCTACAATCTCAAAAGCATCTTTGATTTTAGACTGGCCTTTCTGGGCTTTTATCTGTTTACCTTTGGTTGGCTTTGCTCTCGGTTTCCTACCAGGCTTTTCAGCCGGTTTTGGTGTCGATGATCGCGTCTGTTGGGGCGCATTTTCAGCGCGTGGGGCGACATCATTTTTTATGCGCAGAGACGATCGCGTGGCTCTCACGTTCACATCGACTGTATTAAAAACTTCAGCATCTTGATTTGTACTTGCTAATTTTCGTCTCTTTGATGGTTGTGCATCAAACGTGCGTTTTTTGGCAGAGAAAAACTCTGTCACTCTCGCTTGTGCCATCTTTGTTTTGCAAGCAACTTCCCGCGATTGATCACGTGACTTTCGGTAAGACGTTTCGGCCAAAGTCGATCGTCCCTAGGTAGTGAGTCGATGCACATAAAAGGCTCCTGAAAATGAGGAAACAACAGACTTTTCTTTCCTACTTTACGTACTTGTCCCATCGTCCAAACTTCAAACTTTCATGATTCAAGCGCGGATCCAGGGGTGGGGGTCCGGACCGTGACCCCTGGAATTTTCGAAGCATAGTTATTTTATTCAATTCAAAATTCAATTCTTTATTGATGAAATACCATGACATGAGGCGTACATCATACACAAATTAACATTCAATGATATGAAATATTTTCTTTTTTAAATATTTGGTGAATTGATAATTCACAGGATTTATAACATCTTCAATATTAAAAACATCAAAATGACCCAATGATTCTTCAGATTTATCTGATTCGATCTCTAATGCCTTGATATAAGTTACAGTTTAACAGAAAATGCTCTTCATCTTCAACTTTATTAGTTAAATGACTCTCTGACTTTAATAAACACCAAATGTAAAGGTAATGTTATATGGCTGACTGGCGATTTCAACATGCCAAATATGGACTGGGTAAGTATGACTTCAAACAAGCAACCAAGTCTTTATTCTTACTTCCTCGAAATCCTATACGATCACAGCATGATGCAGGTAGTGGAACAGCCCACTAGGGGTGATAATATTTTAGATTTACTATTAACCTCTAACCCCACGCTGGTGTCCAAAGTAGCTGTTATTCCTGGCATCAGTGACCATAGTGTAGTGTTCATGGAATCGTCGATCAAACCAAAGGTAAGTAGAGGAGCACAGCCTCGTCAAATTTCTCTTTATAAAAAAGCTAATTGGACATCTATACGACATGACATCTCAAAGTTCAAAGACAAAGTAAATGAAAACCCAAGTAAATATACAGATGTTGAATCACTATGGGTTGAAATTAAGGACAACATCGAACAAGCAGTAAGTAAACATATACCAACAAAAACGGTGAGTGGAAAAAACAAACTCCCATGGGTTAATATAAAACTTTAAAAACGCTTACTGCGCAAAAGAAATAAGCTTTACTACAGGCAGAGAAAATCTGGTTCGGCCTCTGATAAAGCCTCCTACAAGACTATGAAACACCTAGTCCAGCGAGAAATGAGACAGGCATATGACCAGTATATCGAAGAGCTATTGGGCCTAACCCAAGGTCAAAACTGTAACACTGAGGATAATCCTCCATCCAGTTTCCCCATGCTCTTCTCCTTTCTGAAACATGCTCGGCAGGACACCTCAAGCATTGCCCCACTTAAGGAAAATGGCCACCAATTTACAGAAAGCTCGGATAAAGCTAACATTCTCAATAGACAATTTCAGTCGGTGTTCAGTCCTAAGTCGCCTCTATCTCTACAAAAACTTTGCGAAATGAAAATAGATAACCTGAACAATAACCCCGAGTTGGACAAATTTAAAACTATGCCCGATATAAAAGTAGGTAAAGAGGGCATTACAAAATTGCTCAAAGGTCTAAAGGTGGACAAAGCAGCGGGACCTGATCTCATCAAACCCATCTTATTGAAAGAACTACACCAAGAACTTGCACCTATCTTACAAATTCTTTTCCAACTTTCACAGGTAAACTTCCATCAGACTGGGTAAAAGCAAATGTCTGTCCACTCTTCAAAAAAGGTGACAAGTCCCAACCTGCAAATTACCGACCAATTTCTCTGACCTGTATACTATGCAAAATCTTAGAGCATATTGTTACTTCCAACCTTGTAAAACATTTCTCCTACAATGATATTTTATATGATTTGCAGCATGGGTTTCGTGAAAAAAGAAGTTGTGAAACCCAATTGGTGATGCTTGTGGATGAGCTTGCTAAAAACATCCAGCAAAATAGACAAACAGACCTTGTCCTTTTGGACTTTAGCAAGGCATTTGACAAGGTCTCCCATGAAAAGGTCATCCTCAAGCTTCACCAATATGGAGTAAGGGGCCAGATTCTAGGTTGGATTCGAGCATTTCTGAGCAACAGGTCACAACAAGTAGTTGTTGACGGGATAAAATCGGATTCAATACCGGTAACCTCCGGAGTCCCTCAAGGATCAGTACTCGGTCCGATTCTGTTTCTGGCCTATATTAACGACCTCCCAGAAAATGTTACATCTCAAGTTCGTCTTTTCGCCGATGATACTGTTGTATATCTCACCATCCAGTCCGATTATGATGCCCAAGTTTTGCAGCACGATCTTCGCAAGCTTGAGGCCTGGGAGGCGTTATGGGACATGAATTTCAACCCTAGTAAATGTCAGGTCATTCATGTGTCCACCTCAAGGTATCCTATTAAGTCAGTGTACACATTACATGGTCAGGTACTGGAGACAACGTCTTCAGCCAGGTACCTTGGAGTGGACATATCAAATGACCTGACCTGGAAAACTCATATTGACAGGATTTCAGCATCAGCTAATAAGACTTGGGCTTTCTGAAAAGAAATATCCGGGTGAACCACCAGCAGCTCAAATCTACCGCCTATAAGGCCTTGGTCAGACCTCAATTAGAGTATGCCTCGTGCGTCTGGGACCCTCATCACAAAAATCAAATTCACCAGATTGAGATGGTCCAGAGGCGAGCTGCTCGGTGGGTCACTCATGATTACTCACCCACATCATCAGTCACCTCCATGCTAGATCACCTGGGCTGGAGAACCTTAGAGCAAAGAAGGAGTGATGCTCGGCTCATCCTTTTTCACAAAATTATTAATGCCGCAGTAGCAATCCCCAACTCTCAACTTATCCCCCAGCTCGTCCCACCCGTTATACTCACAATCTTTCCTTCCGACAAATTGCTACCACTAAAAATGTATATAAATACTCCTTTTTTCCACTAGCTATTGTACAGTGGAACCGTCTCCCACACAACTTGGTCTCACTTCCTCTTGAACCCTTCAAAGGGGTAGTGAGCAAAGTCATACACCTTAAGCCATAATGCTCCAAGTTTGTTTTTATCTTTTAATTGTACATTCCTTACTTTGTTCCTTTTATCCCTTAACAAGTAACATTTCCTGCATCTTTCTTTTGCAAATTATCATTTATCTTTGCTGTTACCTTTTAATAGCGTGCGCACCTATGCAGAGTACTCAGTAATGAGGATGCATACTTACTGAGAGATAGATAGATAGATATTAATACAGAACTTGCAGTTGACAATATCTACCAACTTCAATATTCAAAGGGTGTGCACTTAAATTCGTAGTTTCGAAAGTTGTGATCTTAAGGTTTTCTGTAATGGATATATGTTAAATATTCTTGTATTTTAAATTCATAATTGTAAATTTTGCTAAAGAATAACAATTTGCCCTCCTCTAAATGTTTAGTATAAGGAAGGTGATCAAAAATGGATTTTTCAAAGAATTTTCTGAGTTGATTCGAAAATTTTTCATAGGAAACACTCAAAGATTCGAGTCTAATTAAAGTTTTTATATTATCCAAAGTTTTCCTAATGCTAGGGCAATTCCCATTTTGAGACAATTTTTCATCTTCAATGAAAGCTTCTTTTAAGATTTCATTATTAAGAGAATTGTCAACATCCTTTAATCTTGAATAATATTTAAACATAAGTTCATACATTCTAATACATAATGGATATATTCCTAATTCACACAAAACAGCAACATAAATTATTTATATTTATAAATACAGTATACATAGTTCCGATTCCCCTTTTGTTGTCTTAATATTTAGAAAATATATTCATATTTGAAAAATATAAAATGAATTTGTTGTGGAAATTTGTCATTTTGATATTTTGCCGTCATCATATACATGTATTTCAAAAATTTTCTCTGGCTCACTTCCGCTTGCAATACGTTCAGTAGCGGATTTAGGGGGTGCGCAGGGGGCGTCCCCCCGGCACTGACCCAAAATTTCCAAAAACAGGTATATTTTGGCCCATTTTTAGTAAAAATCGGCAAAATTCGCCCCTCAGTTGATCTCCCGGCAAAGGGGGCGCTGGATCCGCCACTGACGTTATTTTCAAATGCTGCTGCGTTATATTACGTAATTACACCTTGGTCAATAAACACTAAGAGTATAAAGAAACTGAAAAAGACACGAACATCTAGAGGATTTTATTCCAATTTAGAAAAAAAAAGAAAGCTGCATGGCTCGCTGTTGTATTTTGTATTTACATAATCAGAACTGACAATCATTAATTAAGTACTATGATGTGAAAATTCAATTCAAGATTTTAAGCTTTTTGCTCATTAGGTCTTCCGACTTCCGTCGGAAGACCTATTGTTTTCGTAACCGTGGAAAATTGGATCAGCGATTTCTCAAGAACCCTGTAAGCTAGGACAATGAAAGTTCTCCAACGTTACGTTTGGAGTAAAAGCTAGATTGGTCTTTTTTATTTTTGGTCTCTGTTATTTTTTTTATCATGTTTTTTAGTAGATTCAAATATTTGACGGGAGCGTCGAATTACTCAAAAGGACCGAAAATTTCATGTTTTGCTATTTGTAAGCTTAAATATCTCGTATTTTGCTATCTACAATTTCCATTCTTTTTGAAAGTCGACAGCCATGCAAGATATGAAATGCTAGATGCACACTGTAACGATTTATTACGATGACGTCCTTCACCGTCCTTCATATTTCCAAATTCAGAAGTTCATAGGAGGAAGACACTTTTTTGCTTATAATAGTAAACAAAAATTAAGCTTATGAAGTTTCCTGAAAATTTCAATATTATTATTTTTTATCCATATATCTGTCTTATTTAGTCTTTCTGATTTTTCCTATCTCTTACTGTTGAAAAGATATGAGCATCGAAATTTTGAGTTGGGTATTTCGATACACCTTCACGCCAACAGATCGGGCGCACACTAAAATTGGTAGTCCGAGTCCGACTCGAGAAAAGCAGTGTTGAGATTTTCAAATTCCGATTTCACGGCAATGATGAATATGCATTTCATAAATACATTTCGATATACACAATTTGATTTTAAAACAGTTGATTAATTTAGAAGAGATCAGCTACAAACCAGAATTTACACACAAAAAGTGGTAGTTTGATTCCGATTTCTAACCTACAAACCTGTTTCTAAACTTCAATAACTATATTTTGAACATCAAGTTTAATTTCTAATTCTAGCAAACGTTCGAACATAATTTTCGGTTGGTTTATTTACAAATTGATGAACAATTTCTCCAACATTCTTCCCTCCCCTCGTTTTTCGAAAACAGTTCTGTTTATATTGAACGATGTCGCCATGATGGAAATTCAAAATAAACTTTGAAAAAAGGGAAGGGGGGGGGGGTCCAAATTTGAACCTGCACAGCGAGAACCTCATGGTATTTATATATATATATTGAACGTAACTTGTTATTACCATTTCTCTTCTCAAGAAAATTGGTTCTACAGCTACGAGCTCGCCTTTTTTATGGGGGAAGGGGGCAGGAAGAATTTGCAAAAAAAAAATAAAAATCCCGGCTCTGAAAAATGCTGAAAAAAATATTCCGGCCCAAAGGGCCGGCAATTTTTTTCCCCGGACCATGCAAAAGTAAGGATACATTGCATGATATGGAAATTTTTGCTGGCCTTTTGTGCCAGACAATTTAAAGTCAAAAAATTTATTAATATAAATACAAACTGTTCACATAGCTGTATCTACCAGAGACCTAATACGCATAGGCACAAAAATCTAGAAAAGGTTCTATTTAAACATCATACAATCTGTCTGAAATTCGCTAATTGCAAAGAGACATCTGAAGGAACGGTTATTAACTCATACTCTGTAACAGCGGGGAGTTTAACTTACACAGACATTCACAACATTTGACAATTTGTTTAAATCCGGCCCGAAGAACCGGCGAAAATTTTTCTCCGACTCTGGTAATGGCTGAAAAAAATGGCCTGCTCAGAAAATTGCTGAAAAAATTTTACCGGCTGGCAATAGAATTCCTGCCCCCCCCCCCCCCCCCCCCCCCCAAATCAAATGGTTGCTCACCAACAATTATCGGTTTGAAAATTTAATGTTACTGCTATTTGAAAACTTAAATATATAATATAAATACATGTAATGTGACGTCCTTCATATTTCCAAACCAAAAATTGTATAGGAGGAAGACACTCTTGTTGCAACCGCAACAAGAAACCTTTCTAGTTACATTTCTTTTCGCCAGTCATCTGTTTTATTTATACTGACATTAGTTAATCAAGGATTTTATTTTCTGGTATGCTTTTTTTTTGCTCTTCAAAAAATTCGGATTTTAGGACCCCCCCCCCCCCCACTGAAAAAAATATCCAGGATCCGCCCACGGAATTTTTTCATGTTGTTAGAAACGCTAATTAGAATGATATGAACAGAAACCTCCAGTTAATAGATACAGATCTGCGATATTTTATTCAACATTAGATTCTCAATTGCAATGCACAAATAAAATGTACATGTATGATCTACTCCTTAAGTAAGTCTTTCAAAAACTGTTGATAATCGTGGAAAGATGACCGGCTGCGGCGATTTACAAGTACATGTTAGTTTGGTCAAAGAACTTTATAAGTCCTTGGTTTGGTATGCATGCATGTACTAATAATTTATTTACGTTTTCCGTAAAAACAATATATAAATCCTCTTGTGACGATTGGCGAAAAACAGAAATTGGGGAGTTTCCGATCGAGGATTTGTCTGCACCGAAATTGTTTACGGACGTACGGTCGGGATATTATGTAAGCTCAAATCGGTAATTTTGACGAATAGATCATACTTAACTCTAACTAAATTCTCTCCTTTAAGGCACACTAGTTAAGCCACGCTACCACTCCACGCAGTCTGTCTGTCCCTTGCTGCCACATTCTAGCTGGCCCATCCTGTTGCTATTTACTTATAATTACCAGACGTATATACTTTGGTAGCTCTCTCAGGATAGTCTCGGGTCATTTCTAGTAACAAAATATCTTATTTGCGTGGATAGTCCTATACGACGGGGGTGGACAGGGTAAAAGGGAGGGTGAGGAAAGGGGGAGACGGGAGGAGGAAGAGGGAGGGAAGGGGGAAAATGGGAGGGAGGGGGAGGAAGGGGGCGGAAGGAGGGAGAAAGGGAATTTCGTTCTTACACTGGAATCTGTTGAGATTGTCCTTCGTGCGTCTGTGATGGTGTGTCATTGTCTCCGTCTGTATGTCTGTCCGCTTCCTTCTCTTCTCGTGAGAATGCGTTCCGCTGTGTTCACAGTTGGGGAACTCCTCCTTATCTTTGTTTTTTTTTTCATATTTTCCAATAATTTGCATTCCTATTGCTTGTGTTTTTTTTTCTTCTGATTTTGGGTTTGCCTTTGTGTTGATTTTCATTCACAGATCGTTGTCTTTTATTCGATTAAAATTGACATCAAGCGGTATGGCAAAATTTGGGTATTTAATGATCCCCTGCTCATCTGAGAACTGACCCAATACAAAACATTTGCTATGTTACAGTTTACTAAAGTAATGTGATAGGGAAGCATGTGACTACACCTCCTCTTACAATATTTCAGAAACATTGTACTAGCTCTTACATCTGAGCAATCCGTGCCCATATCATTTCTAATCACTCCTCCCCATAAAGTTTGTTTTTTCATGTATCCACATCCTAGACTCTTCATTTTTGGGTCATGCCGCCGAGCCCAACTCTGTAACATAGGGCGAAACATGTAGCTGAACCGTGAATCGAACCTCAGACCTTCTCTTTCAGCATCTTGGGATATATACTCCTACGTCTGAACAATGATGTTTCACTTCACTTCATACTGAAAAATTCGAGATCTCAGCGAAATATTTGTTGTACAAAAATCCTCCTTATTGTATAATGTACGAAGCGAGACATGTACATGTACGAAGCCCGGGGTCTGGTTTTTTATTCATTTTTTTAAACATAAAATTCGATGATTAGATGTGCAGGAAGAACCTATGGTTTTCTTGATCGAGTCGATATCCAATGTTAGACGGACGTGCACCTGTTTCAAGTGTACTACTAGTTGTCCTGAACATCTGTCACATTCTTCTATTGATGCAATATACAGTCATTCATCCTGGACTTGATAATTCTATTAATTATTTCCCCTTTTTGTTTTTTAATCAGGAATAAGCTTAAACATTTAAATTGCATCAAAGATGTAACGCGCAGAGCTGCAATACTGGAATGTAAGTATGAATATGCAGACGTACATGAATTCTGTATGGTCATCAATAAGTCCTTTTGACCCCAAAATAATAAACCTTGACTCATGGGAAACATCTCTGACAAGTTTCACGATGATTGGTGCAATACACATTCTATTATGACCCAAAAAGATTGTTCAATTATCAGAGCCCTATGACCTTTGGACCCCAAAATCAACAGGGGACATTCTCGACTCCTGGATAAATTTCTGGAAAGTTTAATGATGCAATACACGCTCCAATATGGTCCGGAAACCATTTTCAATCAACAGAGTCATATGACCTAGACCTTAGACCCAAAAATCAATTGGAGTCATACTTGACTAATGGGAAACATTTCTGGCAAGTTTCATGATGATAGGTGCAATATAAACTCCAATACCATCCGAAAACTATTTTCAATCATCAGTCCAATGACCTTGACCTTTTGACCCCAAAATCAATAAGGGTCATCCTTGACTCATGGTGAATGAAGTTTCATTGCGCTCGCACTTATCATATATGAATTGTAGTCAGAAAACCACTCGCTGACGCCTGTCTGCCTGCCCGCCCGCCCGCCTCAGATCAAATTAAGAGCCGAGTTTTGCAACTCGGCACACAAAACAAAGAACATCTTAATAATGACTGTCCATTTCTACCAGCATTGACCTTGACCTTTAACCCATTGGCCAAGATAAACTTATACTACATTCTTTGTAATTTCTATAATCAGATATCAAAAAGCTTGTTAAGTAATGTTTATTAGGCAGATATACATGTAGACTAAATGAATAGTATTTGAATCTTGAATTTTTTTATATCATTTTTGAGACTGCAATATTTATAATTCACAAATGCAGAACGAAACAAGTCAATATATCACCCTGTAGTGACCTTGAGCTTTCCTCCCTGATCTTGAATACTATCAAGAAGTGTGAATCTCTAGTTATCATACATATGTATATGCATAACTTGATGACCATCAAAACTAATCTGCATTACTAGAGTGTCCACAAGGTTCATATTGCTGCAACCTTGACCTTTGAACCCAAACCTTTAAAATCAGAAGGTGTTGTCCTCTCAAAGTTTCATGAACACCAGAAGAAATCTGTGACTTCTAGAATTCTATTGCTGCAAGTTGTGACCTTGAAAATCAATAGAAGTCTTCTCACAATATGAAACTCACACACAAATGTTTATGTCTTACTGCTATTTATGCAATTAACCTTTGACCTTGAGAATATATATGTGTCACCACAAGTCACTTAATGCTAAGTTATATGAAATCCAATGTAACAATAACCTCTAATAGTGTCAATAAAGATGTGTTGCTGACCCAATCTCTCTCCTATACTCATACATGGTGGTACATGTATTACTTTATTCCCTATTTAGTTACAAAGAGGGAATTATATAAATACAAATACAATGTATGTAATTTTCAAGCAAGAAGAATCATCATCAATGGAACACTGGTAATAATACAATGAACATCAACTTGACTTTTTCTTAAAATGGAAATCTACATAGAACTATATAAAATTTGTTGACAAGGTTTAATAAGATGAGTGCAATACAAAATAACATTTTACTTCAAAACCATGTACATGTATTTGATAATAGCGATGATTCCTAATTTGCTTAACTAAGGACTGAAGTCCATACAAGGCATACAATGAATGTTTTAATTGTCTTTCAGTTTTTAGGTGACTTTTATTACTTTATTGTAGTATAATTTTCTGAAAAACTAAAGAAATACAAAGATGGATGTATAGACAGACACACAGACAGATAGATAACAGACAAAATAATATAAATTATGTTCAGGAATTCAAATAAATGCAAAAAAAGTTTTCATGGTTCTCACACCACATAAAATGTTTCCTTGATAATAACACTTATTTGAATCAATCAAAAATATTATTGTGCAAACGTTTTTACAAAATCATAAAGTTGCACATATTATAACAAGTTCATACCATAAATACATGTATTGTAAAACACGATTAAAAATCAGAGTCAGAGTCTCATATCTAGACCACAGTCACCACCAATAAATGTCAGTTTTTATTTTATTTTTAACGTAGAAAAAAAAAGAATTCTGTTCTGGGATAATTTTAAATTGATTCTTGATATACAAGGAAAATAAATATGACTATTTGGAGAAAACAAAAAATTGTCAAAGAATAGATTCCTCCGATAGGCATTTCTCATCATTTACTGACTGAAAACAAAATTGCACTACGAAACTATGGCAACCATTTGCACACTCTTTCTTTAGAAACTGCCTCCATTTTGTTGCTATAGTAACATTCCACCTCCTGACCACTCCATTCGCTAGAAATAATAGGAAAAACAAGTGAAGAATGAAATCCTAATTTTACAAATGGGAAAAATCTACAGGTGCGGATCCCAGATTTGTAGTTAGAAGGGGATACAGGATTTGAATTTAGAAGGAGTCTATTTCTTTTTGAAAATGAATTTTTGTTTACATTTGTGAAGTACAGGGGAATATTTATTGCAAGAATATAATGAAAGCTTTCAAGATGGAATAAAACCACTTTCATTTTTCAAATCAAAAGTTAGAAAGAAAATGATCACCACTTACCTTCTGGGGATCCACAAATGCCAACCAATCAGATGCAAATGTGGGTAATAAACCCATTGTCTGACATTTATAAACCGCCAAGGCCAGACAAACCAAGTTTCCAAACATGTATACAATTTTTTGTAAAGGTGCTTGAGATCCCTCTATCATTTTAAATGCTGAAATTACAAACAAAAACAGTAGTTTGAATAATTATAATTTGTTTTTTAACTTGAACTGAACATATTCAAGGCTGGATTAATTCTTTTCATATTTGATGTGATATTAATACATAGTCAGAATTAGAAGTTTATCTTAAGAAACACTCCCTCCATCCACAGCTTTTCAGTTATAGTCCTCCAAGGTCAAGTGCAATGAGTCAAAGGTCAAAGTATCAAATGGAAACATTGTTCACAATACAAGTACATGTACTTGCAAGTAAAATATAAGGCCCCTATCTTGTAATATGAAACAGATATGTGTTTTTTTTTCTAAGAGAAGAGCAAACTCCAATGTCATAGTCTCTAGGTCAATGTCACAGAGGTCACAGATGACTGGTGTGGTTTCTCTAAACATTATAGGTAATGCTGATATGGCAACACAAAAACTGTTTTATTCTTACCATATCTAAACATATACCAGTAAATGATATATACAAGTATCCCATTAACGACTTTAACATTACATACTGTTTTGTGCTGCCAGGAGAGCCTGTATTGGCCTGAAGAACATCATTCCGACCATCATAATTGGGAAAATAGAGATGGAATTCCCCGCCATCCACATGATGAAGAAATTCATCGGAATCTGCTTCAATGGACCCAAGGCTATGTCCCATGATCTCTGTAAAAATACATGATTAAGGAAGCGATATTAAATCAGACACTTGATGAAGTACCACTAGATTAAAAACCCAATTATTGATTGACCCAAGGCAGCATGTCCCATAATCTCTGTGAATGTATATGGAGCAATAATCAGGAACTTGATAAAGTAGTGCTATAAATGTATGTAGGGCTGGGAGGATATTCTGATTCATCAATGCATTGCGATATTTTATATCGTGATCCAAGTATCGATACAACTCGAGGATACATAATCTAACAAAAATATGTGTTCGAATTTTCCGGATTTTCTTTGTCTGTCATACCAAAAACAATAATAACTTTTGAAGAAAACAAAAGAAAAGTTTGGATAAAGCTAGTGTTGAATAACTATAACATGTTTAAACAAGAGCCCCAGGGGGCACAACGCTCACATGATACCCATGCACGCTCTAATTGACATACTGACATTGAATACTGATAGTGCCAGTACCGGGATTTTAGCCCACAACCTTTCTAAAAAGATTTTTGCCGGATGCAGAGAAGTGTTTTTTTCAGACAACCTTTAAAAGTACAAAAAAAAGAAAAAATAGTCACATTTCAAAACAATAACTTTTTTACTGATTTGAAAAAAAAAAACGGATCAAGTGGTCCAACGTCATATGCCCAGCTAGTATAGTTCAATTATGCAACATCAAAAATAAAATCATATTGTAAAAAATAAATGTGCAGCAGAAAAAGAATAAAACAATGAAATGATTTCACAAATTAAGTTTATTTAAAATTGAACACAAAACCTTTCATTATTGATAGCTAGCATGCCAGAAATTATAAAGCCTGTGTTTGTGAAACGAGAATGCCCCTGGCGGCATCTTTGTTAGTATAAACACCATTTTCTGTTAAGTATGTGAGAGGTCAGGGTCAGCGTAATATTGGTATCAATGGAAAGATCTTGTCACAAGGAATACACATGTACAATATGAAAGCCCTATCACTATAACCATTCAAAAGTTATGCCTAATGTTAAAGTTTTTGAGAAGTACGTGAAAGGTCAAGGTTATGGTCATGAGGTCAAAAATTTTGGTAAATACACATGTGAAATATGAAACCTCTATCACCAGCTTCCATTCAAAAGTTATGCCCAATGTTAAAGTTTTTCGGAAAACAGACAGACAAACAGACAGACGGACAGGCCAAAAACTTCATGCTCCCGAATCTTTTATTCCAGGGGCATAAAAAACAAAGATTTTTCGGTTTTGCCTTTATTCACTGAAATCTATGAATTATGCTTTTGAATAGTATTGATTTCATCTCAAATACATGAAACGTACAGTTAAAATCTTTTTGATCCAATATTCGTCAATTCAAGTGAGTTGTGCAGAAATTGTGCCAGTTTGTTTTCCAAAAAAGCAGTGTATGTTGTATCAAACCTCATGACCCAGTGAAGCCACTTGAACAAATAATTTTCAGTAAATATGCTGAAATGCGACGCTTCTTGCCTATGCATATTTCAACAGGCGAGAAGGAGCGTTGCATTTCAGCATACGCTGTTCAACAACTCAAGTGGTTTCTCTAAGGTTTCGCAGTTTGAAACAAATTAAAAGGCCCATGAAATTGTTAAGCTTGTCCAACTAGCAGACCTACGACATCGTTATTTACTGTTAACTAATTGTTTTACCTCATCATAGGTCTGTTACACGGACAATTTGTTAGCGGAGAGAGTTCATGAAATGTATCGGTTGCAAATGGATTTGCCGACAAGAAGTTATTTGGTCCGATAAAAACTCATTATGTATCTATTATTTGAACAGATAAAAATTCCCAAATGTCTTAACACAGGATCCTGTCGTTTTATGAGAGAAAATGTTTTATTATTCACAACCTCAGGCCTCTGTGTTCCTCTTAGAAATATTATACATACAAGATGACGAACACAGTGGCTTAAGGTTGTGAATAATAATTTATTTTCTCTATTAAAACAACAGCTTCTGTGGTCCAACATTTCATTGGAAGATTTCAGGAACTCTGAACGGAATTATTTATTTTCAAGAATTTCAGATATTAAATGTCCTATGCATTCTCAAAATCCAGAGGAAGAGATTACTCATTAGACGTTTCTTCAAGAAATCAGTCCATAAATTACTTCATCTAAGAGAGTCTAAGACAGAGGAAATTCGAGCAAACTTTATACATGATAACAAGTATATGCAAGTGTTCCAAGTACATGAATAATAACCATTATGAAAGTGTTCCAAGTATAAAAATCTATTCCGTTTGCACTGTATCTCCTGAAATATATCGCAGTACTGCTTTGCCGTTTGTATTGCAATGAAGCGCCTAGCGGATTACGATGCGACTTGGGGACGAAGATGAATTAATGCATATCTAGGTCATAATTGTCCTGTCAAATAGTTCCGATTATTTTCAACAATTGGTGGAAAATACACACAATGTTTATCTTGAATTGTCTTCCCGTGATTGTTTACTAGATAGATGAAATAAAATTTTGAATATAGTTTTAAAGTGTGTGAGACATCTACATGTGTGGAAGAATACGTGTGAAAGGGGGCGGGGAGGTATTGAACCAATCAAATTTGTAACACAAGAAACATGGCGTCTTTGTTTACCATAGATACACAATTAAAACAGAGAAAAGTGTAATTTAGACACAAAAATTGTTTTGAAACATGCATGCACGGAAAAAATAAATATTTACATCTTAAATTAAGAGCATATTTGATAACCTATATGCCCCAGCTAATCGATGTACGGAATTTGTACACAGAGTGCGAAACACGCTTGTCATTCTTGTAATCATGATGTAAACATACCCCTGTGTTGTTCTGCAGAAAAGAAATCTCTTAACAGGTACATAACCTATGCTGATTTTTTTAATAAATGGGAGATGGAATATTAGTCTACAAAATGAATGGTGTTTTTCACCCCTTACTTCTTCGTAAAACAAGATATAGTGAGAAAACGTACAATGAAATACATAGTAAAAATCAATACAGGGTGCTACCTGAAAATGGGTCCTCAGATCATAAAATTCAAATAATTCCGGTCCGGAACCAGGTGCATGGCTTTGAAAAAATATTAAAAAAGTTGTGTACTTTTAATCTTTAAGGCATTTTTTTTTTGTGATTCAAATAAAATTTCTTCATTCAAAATTAGTATAAATGTGTATAACCCGGTGCGATTTGAGAATTTTTTCTCCTATTTTTGGTAAGAAAACATACATTATACCTATGTACAATCTTAAAAAATATTCCTTAAAAATCCAAAAGTGGATATCTTGACAAAATTCTTTCACTTGTAGGGTACCATGCATGAGTACCTCATACCTACAAATTGTCATGACAATCTGAAGAGTGGTTATAGAAAAGAAGCAGAAAATGTATGAAAATCACCCCCCCCTTCCTTTGTACATAAGAAAAAAATTCATAAAAAATCAAAAAAATAAAATTTAAGCATAAAATACATATCAAAGCATTAAGTAAGTTAAATATGATAAATATGTAGTAAATGAGTGTGTAAAATCATACACTTATTGAGTAATTTAAAGAAAAAGTGCAAAAATGTGCATTTCTGACTAAGTCCGAGAAGACGTCAAAAACGCGTCAAAAATTAGTTATCGGATTTTAACGAAATGAACAAACTTGAATCATACATCCTTCAAGATCACATAGATACAATTAGTTTTTCAATCCATTCAGTGGAACTGGAGAAGAAGATTTTTGAAGAGGGGTACCCTCCGGGGCCTATTTGACCCCGCCCTGGATCCACCCCTGAAGGGATCGAGCCGAAATGAACAAACTTGGTAGAGGACCTTTAGTACTTCATGCATACTAAGTTTCATCAAAATCCTCCAAGCGGTTTCAGAGGAGAAGATGAAAATGTGAAAAGTTAACGGACGGACGACGGACGCCGGACAATCCGGTATGACAATAGCTCACTTTGAGCCTTTGGCTCAGGTGAGCTAATAAAAAAAGTTACTTGTATTATGAATAACAATACTTTCAAATAGCTTTTTGAGAAGGTTTTATCAATTTATTTAGTATCGCGATATGTTTCGTATCGGATGTCAGGTATCGTGATTGACTGGGTGCAATATCGTCCCAGCCCTAGCTATATGTTTAACAATGGAGTTTGACAGAATTTTCTACATCGATTTTTCATTTATAACCCTTAATAAAATATGAGATGAATTATGCTTCTCTTTATAGGTTTGCAACATAAGACAGGTGCATTTATCATCTACCCAGAAAGTAATTGCTTACATGTACATACACAAGTACAATGAACTGGTAATAGACATATCTTAAGTCATGCAAATATTTACAATAATTATACATCATGCATTTTCTCCATGTTGTAATTTGCAGTTGAGAAAATAAAGAAAAAAAGAAAAGGGCTAGCGAAATTTTTGTTCTGGCTCTTATTATTATTATTATTAAACGGCTGAAAAAAATTCCCGGCAGGCAAAAAACTTCCTCCCCGGGCCCCCCTAAAAATCAAATGGTTGCTCCCAGTCAAATTTTGGAATGTTTCCAGAAAATTGTGCAAAATAAGTGTAAGAATTCCGGAATCATTGTATTTAAAAGTTGGTAAATATGAATTTTTCACATCATACCTTATCAATCAGCTTTTGGTCGGCATCTTCTCCTGTTTTATCACTAATAGATTTGTTCAGATTATCATCAAAGCCTACAGGCCGCGCGAGATCTGTGTTGACAGGTACCAACTGTCTGTCCGACTTTGGCCTGAAAGTAAGCATATGTAAAATTAACAAAATCTTAAAAATGATTGAGAGGCATTGGATGGGACAAGAGGATAGCAAGCAGAGATCTAAAGAGAACTGCAACTTAAATTACCTACCTGCAGCCTCTCGGATGGGAATACGTCTAGAGAGGCCTTGGACAGGACAAGATGCTATCAAATAATAGAAAAACACACAAGGCAAACAAGAGAGTCCACTATTTAACTGCCATATTTGCTATTGTTCACATCAATCTTCTTTTGATATGTACTCAATACCATCTTGCAGAAGATGGAGGGAGGTGTGACATTCTTATCCAATTAAGGACGCGTGTTTTGATGCAACTTTGGTTACATGTAAGCAAAGACTGATTAAGAATGCACAAACACAAAGAACTGATTGTCCCAAACTTTTACAAATACAGCAGTCATGACGGTTTATCATATCTTACAATATATTTGTAAAACTTTCTGTTTGATGATTGCCAAAAAAAGGTAGCAGGGCGAATGGAAACACGGAAATATTCGTTCTTTTGGTGTGACCATCAGATGAAAATTTTAAGGGGGGCTGCGGTAAAATATGATTAAAAACTTAAACATTTTTCTTTTTTATGTTCACGTACCTTAAGCTATCATAGTTTATCATATTTCATACTTTGTGTTATTCCCCCCAAAAAAAGGGTACCCAGTAAGGTACCGTAAGTTGAAACAAAAATTTTGTTCTTTTGGCCTAGACCGGCAGATATTAGATAGGAGAGGGGGGGGGGTTGTTCCTGTCAGATTTACAGAAAACTACGAGCAAAAAAAAAAGGTGTCTGATTTTGAAAACTTCTATCTACAAGTATTAGCTTTTACAAAAAGCTTGCCGTCAGTTAGCTGACTTTACAAATTGTACAATAAATGCATTTACCAATCGCACATTTCCGGACTTTTCCGGTTTTTTTCCGATTCAAGTGACAGAAATTTCCGAAAAATCTGCGATTGGTATAGGACGTATCGGTACAAAGACTTTTCGATGCATATTTCGGAAGAAAATACACTGGCGCGATATGACTTTTATTTGTCAGGTCATCTAGACTCTTAAGCCGACCTAATGAGAGAATCTTATATACAAATTCTGAATGACCTAGACGAATATTTGCATTTTATACAATTGTCAACCAATCATATCACCAAGAGGTATTCTATCCGTGCAAGTAGGTTACGAATGATTACAGTATACCGTCAGTCATGACTGACGGTAATGAACTCAGCAGACTGGTCAAACCAAGAATTTATAAATAAACAGGTCTGGTAAAAAACGGGATAGACCTAAGCTCATATATATGAATTTTTTTTTTTACTTCAAGCCATTTTAATTTTGCGAGAAAAAGGTTGAATAAAAATAAATTACTCATTGCATATCGACCAAAAGAAAAAAAAAACACCCCCTATTCCGACTTCTGACTGTACGAAACCAACTGGGATGAAAAAGGCAATCTGAGCCGAACGTCCTGTTTAGACTCATGTGACAAATCTATCAGAAATGTCAGCTTTCCTAAAAGATTCCGTAGTTACGCCGAGGTTTTGATGCCATATTGTAATCTGCTTTACGAAAAAATTATGTCAATAAATCTAACTTATAAACAATAAAACACCGCTAAAGACGGTATGACCGGATTGCAAAGTAAGTTTTTGTCACCAACTGGGTCAAGGTCACTAGGTCGAATATTACAGCATACATCGAAAGGTCTTGTCAGAGGCAACCTAAATGTATAATATAAAGTTTCTACTGCATACAGTTCCATAGATTTTGTTTAAACCAGGAACTTTAACCAAAATCTTTAACTAGATTAAAGTCCAAGGTCACTAGGTCCAATGTTACGGCATAAACTGAAAGGTCTTGTCATGGACAACCTACATGTATAATATAACAATATAAGGTTTCTACTGCATACAGTTCCTTAAACCCCTATCACACTTTACGTATCGGCCCACGTATCTATGGCATATCAGGATACATGGCAGTAAGAAAGAAACGCCGAAGCAACGCAGGAGCAACGCCAGCTTACGTAGCGAGCATGATCTCTTGATACGAAAGAGTGCCGCGTTTTTTTAAGTTCGCACCTAAAATTACGTAGCATATACGTAGCAGTTTCCATATGCCTTGCCTGCGTAGCACGAACGCAGTGCAAACGAAAGAAGCGCAAGAAACAAATCAGAAACATTGCTAATACTAGTGTTGTATAATCGGACAAATTTCATAATCGATTATCGGTTTATAATCGGAGAGGATTTTAATCGATTATTTCGATTTAATCGGAAATAAATTTTACTTGCTTTTACAGAAAAGAATATGACAAGTAATGATAAAACTTCACTAAATCTTATGCTAATATACATAATAAAATGTCTAGAGAGAAGTCCAACCACAGAATGATAAAATCCTGTCTAGTAAATGAAATATTTTGTCAAGATCACAGCAGTAATGGAGCCAAAACAAATATGTGATTGTAATACTAATAGTCGGCAACTTTACACGGCATATGCAGAGTTTGGGGGGGGGGGGGGGGGGGGGGGGTTCCATTCGACCCAAGAGTAAGGTTTTTGCTCATTCAACATGGAATCAAACAATATCTTCATTGAGTTTAGGCTAGCAGTACTGTAAACATCACTGACCTGGCCTAGCTTGTCCTTCTTACAAAGCTCTCGAGTTCGGCGTAAAAGTTGGGTTTTTTTTTTCTAGACGAGTACAGTAGATATTGACGTATCCTAATCCTAATTCCACCCATTGTATGCCTTAGAAAGTGTATTCTTTTCGAATTATTTATGCTACGACCGTTACTTTAACTCGTGGTAACGATCGTCAATCTACTTTCGTTTTATTCGTACTTGTCATACGCGTATTCGACCGAGAACTATGTCATTTTTTTCTAAGTTGTATATTTCCGATTATAATCGATTCTTGAAAACATAATCGATTAATCGAAATCGAAGGGTATTAGCGATGATGTCGCCGATACTCGTTACAACACTAGCTAATACTCTTGCTACGCAGTACGAACGAATCACAAACTCAAGCGATATCCCTAAGGCGTTGCTAATTCGTACCCGTGGCGTTCTCTACTATGTATGATACTTGTTTCAATTTCTTATTTTTTGTTTCTTCAATTACTCCTGCGTATGCATGGCGTACAGACTACATTCTTTTCGTTCCTGTTACGTAAGAGCTAGGTTGGTGTTACGTTGTATGAGTATCTGCTACGTTTAAGGAGTATTGCTCATTCCACCTCGGCATAAAAGGTGTACGTGTATTTGCTATGTTTTTATGAACACATGATAAAAATCTAGGGGGAAAATGATAAAAATCTAGGGGGAAAATGAAGTGTTGAACCTATTTGGAATGAATTAAGATTATACCGTATCATTACAAACTTCCTCTAGATCAACCAAGCAGATTTATTTCATATGGCGAACTGAGTCTAAATAAAGTATGCGCTCATTTCAAAGGACGCTTTGACAGTACCCTTTACCCTTTTTGTGTTCATATTATTTTAAGTGGCAAATCGAGAGAAATAATATTTGACAACCAAAGATTTTTTTTCATACGAACGTGAACGCCACTGCAACACAGCAGAAACGTCGCAAATAAGAAGGCTATTTAACACCAACGTCGTACTTACGCAGCAGAAACGCATTGAACGTAACACATATGTGCCGAACGCCACACGAACGTGTTGGTAGGGCGCATTGGTACCTCGCTCATATGTGATAGAAACGCCTCAGGCTCTTACGGTAGTAATACTAGTGTTGTATAATCGGACAAATTTCATAATCGATTATCGGTTTATAATCGGAGAGGATTTTAATCGATTATTTCGATTTAATCGGAAATAAATTTTGTTGGTAGGGCGCATTGGTACGTCGCTCATATGTGATAGAAACGCCTCAGGCTCTTACGGTAGTAATACTTAGTGTTGTATAATCGGACAAATTTCATAATCGATTATCGGAGAGGATTTTCGATAATCGGAGAGGATTTTAATCGATTATTTCGATTTAATCGGAAATAAATTTTACTTGCTTTTACAGAAAAGAATATGACAAGTAATGATAAAACTTCACTAAATCTTATGCTAATATACATAATAAAATGTCTAGAGAGAAGTCCAACCACAGAATGATAAAATCCTGTCTAGTAAATGAAATATTTTGTCAAGATCACAGCAGTAATGGAGCCAAAACAAATATGTGATTGTAATACTAATAGTCGGCAACTTTACACGGCATATGCAGAGTTTGGGGGGGGGGGGGTTCCATTCGACCCAAGAGTAAGGTTTTTGCTCATTCAACATGGAATCAAACAATATCTTCATTGAGTTTAGGCTAGCAGTACTGTAAACATCACTGACCTGGCCTAGCTTGTCCTTCTTACAAAGCTCTCGAGTTCGGCGTAAAAGTTGGGTTTTTTTTTTTCTAGACGAGTACAGTAGATATTGACGTATCGCATCTGACGTTGAAGTTTTCTATTGGAGTACTTGTCATTACTATTCAATTCAATGAGAATCCTAATTCCACCCATTGTATGCCTTAGAAAGTGTATTCTTTTCGAATTATTTATGCTACGACCGTTACTTTAACTCGTGGTAACGATCGTCAATCTACTTTCGTTTTATTCGTACTTGTCATACGCGTATTTGACCGAGAACTATGTCATTTTTTTCTAAGTTGTATATTTCCGATTATAATCGATTCTTGAAAACATAATCGATTAATCGAAATCGAAGGGTATTAGCGATGATGTCGGCGATAATCGTTACAACACTAGCTAATACTCTTGCTACGCAGTACGAACGAATCACAAACTCAAGCGATATCCCTAAGGCGTTGCTAATTCGTACCCGTGGCGTTCTCTACTATGTATGATACTCGTTTCAATTTCTTATTTTTTGTTTCTTCAATTACTCCTGCGTATGCATGGCGTACAGACTACATTCTTTTCGTTCCTGTTACGTAAGAGCTAGGTTGGTGTTACGTTGTATGAGTATCTGCTACGTTTAAGGAGTATTGCTCATTCCACCTCGGCGTAAAAGGTGTACGTGTATTTGCTATGTTTTTATGAACACATGATAAAAATCTAGGGGGAAAATGATAAAAATCTAGGGGGAAAATGAAGTGTTGAACCTATTTGGAATGAATTAAGATTATACCGTATCATTACAAACTTCCTCTAGATCAACCAAGCAGATTTATTTCATATGGCGAACTGAGTCTAAATAAAGTATGCGCTCATTTCAAAGGACGCTTTGACAGTACCCTTTACCCTTTTTGTGTTCATATTATTTTAAGTGGCAAATCGAGAGAAATAATATTTGACAACCAAAGATTTTTTTTCATACGAACGTGAACGCCACTGCAACACAGCAGAAACGTCGCAAATAAGAAGGCTATTTAACACCAACGTCGTACTTACGCAGCAGAAACGCATTGAACGTAACACATATGTGCCGAATGCCACACGAACGTGTTGGTAGGACGCATTGGTACATCGCTCATATGTGATAGAAACGCCTCAGGCTCTTACGATGTATAAACGTCTCACTTATGCCTTGGACTTCAGAGAAGGACGAAATACGCTGCAGACCTTTTCGTTTCTCTGGCGTAAAGAATGTTGACAAAAATACTCCTCTTACGTAGCTGATACGAAAAAGTGTGATAGGGGCTTTAGATTTTGCTTAAACCAGGAACTTTAACCAAAATCTTTAACTAGGTCAAAGTCCAAGGTCAAGGTCACTAGGTCAAATGTTACAGCATAAATTCAAAGGTCTGGTCAAGGGCAACCTACATGTATAATATAAAGTTTCTACTGCATACAGTTCCATAGATTTTGCTTAAACCAGGAACTTTAACCAAAATCTTTAACTAGGTCAAAATCCAAGGTCAAGGTCACTAGGTCAAATGTCACGGCATAAATTGAAAGGTCTTGTCATGTGTTATCTTCGTGTATAATAAAAAAGTTTGTATTACATATAGTTCCTTAGATTTAGCCTCAACCAGAAACTTTAACCAAAATATTGACGGCAGACGGACAGATGGACATCGTTAATCTATAGACCAGAATTGCTTTGCAATCTTGCCAAAAATTGAAGTGTAGCATATGCATCATTTTGGAGTCGAAAATAGATGTAAATGACAATATCCAGCATCTCCGCAGTAACTCTGCGAGGGAACGAAAGTTTTTCAAAAGCATAGTAGCACATTCTCATTCACTGATTCAGCATATTTTCTCAATAAAGTAAGTGTATACGCGTTACCATAAGGGCCAGCTTTGCTCGCAAAGGCTTTGGGCCTTTGCAGTAAGCTCTGCTTGCTATCAGTATTTTCTGCAGAAATTTTTCTTCATGATCGTAACCTACTTATCATTGATTATTCCTGCATAAATTTTGGCGCAATTAATCAAATACCCAAAATGGAGTCGAAACCTACACTTAATGCTATTCTTAGCACCTGCGCAGTATGTTAGTTTGAGTTGTCATTCTTGCCGCTTACGTTTAAGTGTAGGTTTCAATTCAATTTAAAACAATTGGAAGCTGTTGTGCCTTAGAGAAAAGAAAGAGAAGAGAGAAGGGCTTCAAAGATTGAGTTTTAAAATTTTCATTCTAGGAATCTGGTGCCTGTGAGATAGGCAAGTATATCTGTGTATGAGAGGCACACAAATAGAAATTGACTTTTAATTGTGGAATAACAAATATATTCAGTAGTAATTCAAATATTAATAAAAAATAACTTAATAACGAGCGAAGCTCGCCCTGATGGTAATACGTATGCACTTACTTTACTGAGAATATATGCTGAATCAGTGAATGAGAATGTACAACTATATGCTTTCAAAAACTTTCTTCCACAGAGTTGCTGCGGAGATGCTGGATACTGCCATTTACATTTTTTTTCGACAAGCAAGTTGACGTATAAGCTATACTCAAGTTTTGTTTGTAAGCATGGTAAGTTAAATTTATTGACATAATTTTTCGTAAATCAGATTACAATATAGCATCAAAACAATTGCGTTAGCACGGAATCTTTTGGGAAATCCGTCATTTCCGGTGATTCTAAACGGGACGTTTCGCTCTGACTGCTTTTCTCGTCTGGCGTGGTTTGTAGTGTCAGAAGTCGGAATAAGGTCATTTTTTTTTATTGGTCGATATGCAATGAGTAATTTATTTTCATTTAACCTTTTCCTTACAAAATTAAAATGGCTTGAAATAAAATAGAAATAAAAAAATCATATGTAGGAAATATATGAGGTCGATCCTGTTTATAAATCCTTGGTCAGACCAGTTCAAGCAAAGAATTGACTTCAAGCTGATCACTGTCTACCAAGTTCTTTGAAACTAGATCGTTGATATAAGTTTTCAAAATCAAACACCTATCCTTTGCTCGTAGTTTTTCGTAAATCTGACTGGAAGCCCCCCCCCCCCTCAACTAATATCTGCCGGTCTATGATAAAATGGCAATCATCAAACAGAGAGTTTCACAAATATTGTTAAGATAAGATAAACCGTCATAGTCTAAAAATATAAAACGCAAAAAAAAAATAAAAAATAAAAAAGAAATATGTAGCGGCTTCCGGTAGTAGCAGTTACCAATAGTTCAGCAGAAGTTCTAAGACTGAGCTATCGGGATGTCCCTTTAGCTCACTCGGCAACGAGTCTGACTGTCACATGGACGGCTGAGTTCGACTCCCGGACCAGGCACCTGCAAACTACTTCATTGGCGACGAGGTGAACAATTGGTGTGTGTGGGCCAGCTCGATCTGCAGGAGAGGAGACGGAACCCTGCCAGGGGTTGGGGAGTGGCCACACAGCGGGGTACACCCACGACCCTCGACAAAAAGGTGGAAGGGTGTAGTGGCTTCCAGTAATAGTAGGTACCATTAGTTCAGTAGAATTCTAAGACTGAGCTGAAGGATCATGTAAACTTGGCTATCGCAATACTGGTACACGTATACCAGTATTGTTGACAATACTGGTATAAATTTTTGTTCCAGTATTGTCACCAGTATCTTCCAGTTTTGTTCATTATGTACAATACTGGTAAAATACTGGAAGATACTGGTATTCCAGTATTGTTAAATTAACAACATATTTTTTTTGCAGATACTGGTTTTCCAGTATTGTAGAATTGAGAATACTGGAATACCAGTATTGTAAATTCAACAATACTGGAATACCAGTATTGTAAATCCAACAATACTGGAACACCAGTATTGTTCATCTGATAATACTGGAAAACCAGTATTGTTACTTTAACAATACTGGAATACCAGTATTGTTAGAGTAACAATACTGGTTTCAATTTTTGCAATTCCCTCCCCCTTCCCTCTTACACACACACACACATATACACACTCAAAGAATAAAAAAGAATTAACAATAAACTATATATTTCTCGTCTTTAATGAAAAGTTAACGAGCTATATATTTCTCGATTCTTTCAAATTTAATAAATTATATATTTTTTTTCAATTTTCGATTTTAATGCAAAGGTTTTAAGGATAACATTTTAACAAGAATTGACACAAATCTATCTATTTCTCTATTTTATATCAAAGTTAATATAAACCACATATTTCTCCATTTAATTGCTGCAAAGGTTTTAAGAGCAGAATTCATTTGAAGGAATCATCTGCAATCAACCTATAAGTATACAAAATAAAACATATGAAATTAAGTATAAGATTCATGTTTAGGATGCCGATCCAATATGGTCATATTTCAATACCGGAATACTAGTATTGTCAAAAGAACAATACTGGAAAACTAGTATCGTAAAAGTAACAATACTGGAAGTAAATAAAGTGTAGGATTCATGTCCAATATGGTTATATTTCAATACCGGAATACAAGTATTGTCAATATAACAATACTGGAATACCAGTATTGTATATTCAACAATACTGGAATAGCAGTATTGTACATTCAGCAATACTGGAATACCAGTATTGTCACAATTTCGATACTGGTCTTCCAGTATTCTTACTTTTACGATACTGATATTCCAGTATTGTATATATGACAATACTGGAAAATACTGGACAATACTAGTCTACCAGTATTGTGACATGTACAATACTGGTAAAATCGATATTCCAGTATTTTCATTTTTTCCAGTATCTTCCAGTATTGTAAATTTTACAATACTGGAATTCCAGTATTGTCAATTTCACAAAATAATTTTTTATCCCAACAATACTGGAATACCAGTATCTGTACAACAATACTGGAACAAAAATTTATACCAGTATTGTCAACAATACTGGTATACCAGTATTGCGATCGCCAAGTTTACATGATCCCTGAGCTATCGGGATTTCCCTTTTAATAATAGCTCACTCGGCCACGAGTCTGACTGTCACCCAGACGACCAGGGTTCGTCTTCGGACCGGGCACCTGCAAGAATGTCGCTATTTGCAATGGCGTAAGGTCCCCTATGCAAAAAAATAGATTTATCGGTTATAATACAATACTGAGGGGACCTTACGCCATTGACTTTCGTGTTGACCATAGTAAAGAGGGAACCTTACGACATTGAATTTAATAAAAAGGGATCCTTACGCTTTTGACTTTTCATAATTGGAGGAGGGGGCGACAGAACTGGGCGAAGAATATCAGAAAGGGATGAGGGTGGGGGGGGGGGGGAGGAAAGGGGCGGAAAAGGGAGAAAAGTGTGGGAGGTGGTAGGAGGAGAGGAGGGGACCTTACGCCATTGACTTTCTACATGGACCATAATAATGAGGGGAACCTTACGTCATTGACTTTCTATATGGACCATAATAAAGAGGGGACCTTACGCCATTGACTTTCTTTATGGACCATAATAAAGAGGGGAACTTACGCCATTGACTTTCTCTATGTATTATAATACAGAGGGGACCTTACGCCATTGACTTTCTATATGGACCATAATAAAGAGGGGACCTTAAACCATTGACTTTCTACATGGACCATAATAAAGAGGGGACCTTACGCCATTGACTTTCTCTATGTATTATAATACAGAGGGGACCTTACGCCATTGACTTTCCATATGGACCATAATAAAGAGGGGACCATACGCCATTGACTTTCTCTATGTACATGTATTATAATGCAGAGGGGACCTTACGCCATTGACATTCTATATTGATTATAATACAGAGGGGACCTTACGCCATTGACTTTCTACATGGACCATAATAAAGAGGGGACCTTACGCCATTGACTTTCTCTATGTACTATAATACAGAGGGGACCTTACGCCATTGACTTTCTATATGGACCATAATAAAGAGGGGACCTTACACCATTGACTTTCTCTATGTATTATAACACAGAGGGGACCTTACGCCATTGACTTTCTATATGGACCATAATAAAGAGGGGACCTTACGCCATTGACTTTCTCTATGTATTATAATACAGAGGGGACCTTACGCCATTGACATTCTATATGGCTTATAATACAGGAGGGGACCTTACGCCATTGACTTTCTGTATGGATTATAATACAGAGGGTACCTTACGCCATTGACTTTCTCTATGTATTATAATACAGAGGGGACCTTACGCCATTGACTGTCTATATGGACCATAATATAGAGGGGACCTTACGCCATTGACTTTCTCTATGTATTATAATACAGAGGGGACCTTTCGCAATTGACACTCTATATGGATTATAATATGAAGGGGACCTTACGCCATTGACTTTCTACATGGACCATAATAAAGAGGGGACCTTACGCCATTGACTTTCTCTATGTATTATAATACAGAGGGGACCTTACGCCATTGACATTCTATATGGCTTATAATACAGGAGGGGACCTTACGCCATTGACTTTCTGTATGGATTATAATACAGAGGGGACCTTACGCCATTGACTTTCTCTATGTGGACCATAATACAGAGGGGACCTTACGCCATTGACTTTCTACATGGACCATAATAAAGAGGGTACCATACGCCATTGACTTTCTCTATGTATTATAATACAGAGGGGACCTTACGCCATTGACTTTCTATATGGACCATAATAAAGAGGGGACCTTACGCCATTGACTTTCTCTATGTATTATAATACAGAGGGGACCTGTCGCCATTGACATTCTATATGGATTATAATATGAAGGGGACCTTACGCCATTGACTTTCTACATGGACCATAATAAAGAGGGGACCAAACGCCATTGACTTTCTCTATGTATTATAATACAGAGGGGACCTTACGCCATTGACATTCTATATGGATTATAATACAGAGGGGACCTTACGCCATTGACTTTCTACATGGACCATAATACAGAGGGAACCTTACACCATTGACTTTCTATAAGGACCGTAATACAGAGGGGACATTACGCCATTGACTTTCTATATGGACCATAGTACAGTGGGGACCTTACACCATTGACATTCTACATCGACATTATACAGAGAGGAACTTACGCCATTGACTTTCTCTATAGACCATAATACAATTGGGACCTTACACCATTGACTGTCTATATAGACCATAGTACAGAGAGGACCTTACGCCATTAACTTTCTGTATAGACCATAATTTTTTCTTTATGGACCATAATACAGATGGGATTTTACGCCATTGACGTTCTGGATCAAAATACAGAGGGGACCTTACGCCATTGACTTTCTATATAGACGATAGTATTGAGGGGACCTTACGCCATTGACTTTTTATATAGACCATAGTGCAGAGGGGACCTTACGACATTGACTTTCTATGTGGATCATAAAACAGAGGGGGCCATACTCCATTGACATTCAATATAGACCTTAGTGCAGAGGGACCTTATGCTATTGACTTTCTATATGGATCATAATACAGAAGGGACCTTACTCCATTGACTTTCTATATAGACCATAAAACAGAGGGGACCTTACGCCATTGACTTTCTATATAGATCATAATGCAGAGGGGACCTTACTCCATTGACATTCTATATAGACGATAGTACAGAGGGAACCTTATGCCATTTTCTTTATATATGGACCATAATACGGAGGGAACCTTTCAATATTGACTATCTACAAGGACCGTAATACAGAGGTGTTATTACGCCATATGACTTTCTATATAGACCATAATATAAAGGGGACCTTCCATCATTGACATTCTACATCGACATAATACAGAGAGTACCTTATGCCATTGACTTTCTCTATAGACCATAATACAATGGGGACCTTACACCATTGACTGTCTATATGGATCATAATAAAGAGGGAATCTTACGCCATTGACTGTCTATATGGACCATAATACATAGGGGACCTTACGCCATTGACTTTCTATATAAAGACCATAGTACAGAGGGGACCTTACGCCATTGACTTTCTAGATCGACCATAATACAGAGGGGACCTTACACCATTGACTTTCTATATGGACCATAATACACAAGGGATCTTACGCCATTGACTTTCTATATGGACCATAATACAGAGGGGACCTTACGCCATTGACTTTCTATGTGGACCATAATACAGAGGGGACCTTACACCATTGACTTTCTATATAGACTATAGTACAGAGGGGACCTTACGCCATTGACTTTCTGTATGGACCACAGTACAGAGGGGACCTTACGCCATTGTCTTTCTATATGGATCATAATACAGAGGGGACCTTACGCAATTGACTTTCTATATTACCCATAGTACAGGGTGGATCTTACGCCATTGACTTTTTATATGGATCATAATACAGAGGGGACCTTACGTTATCGACTTTTTGTATGACCATAGCAGAGAGGGAATCTTACAACATTAGACTTTTATAAGAACCGTAATACAGAGGGGACCCTACGCCATTGACTTTCTATGTTCACAATAATACAGAGGGAAACATAACACTATTAACGAAATCTGTATGGACCTTAATACAGAGTGGACCTTACACCATTGACTTACTATATGGACCATAATACAGATGGTAACTTACACCATTGAATTTCTACACGGACCATAATACAGAGGGGACCTTACACCATTGACTTTATACATAGACAATAATACAGAAGGGACCTTACACCATTGACTTTCTATATGGACAATAATACAATGGGGACCTTACACCCTTGACTACTATATGAATCATAATACAAAGGGGTCCTTACTCCATTGTCTTTCTATATGAATCATAGTACAGAGGGGACCTTACACCATTGACTTTATATAAGAACTGTAATACAGAGGGGACCTTACACCATTATGTTTCATGGAAGAAGAAATAGATTCTATCACTTTCTACTGAGACATTAAAAGTTACACTCTATGCTGTCCCACGACTCTGATGGTCACATGAACACCTCACTCTATGACAAACGTGACGACTTAAGTTTCAGCATCACAAACTTTCCTTTTCTGAGTAGCAACATTCTTTCAGCGCCTGCTTATGGCGTGTTAATATGCCAGATAAAGTACAAAATATATAGATTTTGATAGATGCAAGCAGGAGATGCTGACTCTTTCTGGGCACCTGGTCTCACTCTCATGTAATGGGAGTTCGCTTCTTTCCATGTAGTGGAAGCGCAGGGATCACTTTGTCCGTTGTCCGTCTGTCAGTCAGTCCGTCCGTCCGTCTGTCTGTCTGTCACACTTTGGGTGTCACACCCCATAACTTTTCATCTGTAAGTGATAGGGCTTTGATATTTCACATGTGTATTTCCTGTGATGAGACCTTTTTACACATACCATAATTTTTGACCTAGTGACCTTGACCTAGATATTTGTCCTACTTTTCAAAAAATTAACATTGGCTATATCATTTTATTGGTAAGTGATAGGGATTTTATAATTCACATGTGTATTCCTTTTCATAAGACCTTTGTACAGATACCAAATTCTTTTTACCTAGTGACCTTGACCTAGATATTTGACCTACTTTTCCAAAAAAAAAAACATTTGCTATATCTTTTGATTGGTAAGTGATAGGGATTTTATAATTCACATGTGTATTTCCTGTGACATAACCTTACAACATGTACCATAAATTTTGACCTAGTGACACTGACCTAGATATTTGATCTACTTTTCCAAACAATTAACATTGGCTATAACTTTTGATTGGTAAGTGATATGAATTTTATAATTAACATGTGTATTCCTTTTCATAAGACCTTATTACAGATACCAATTTTTTTTAACTAGTGACCTTGACCTAGGTATTTGACTTACATTTGAAAAAAAATTAAGAATGGCTATAAGTTTTATTTTATAAGTGACACGGCTTTGATATTTCAAACATGTATTTCTTATGATGAGTCCTTTCTTTTATTCCCAAAAATTTGTACCCAGTGACTTCACCTAGATGATTGACCTTTTCTGAGAGTAACAGATTGACCATAGCTTTTAATTGATAAGTAAGAGGTTTTATATTTCACATGCGACTTCATTTGACAAGACTTTCCCACTGATAAATGTACAAATATTGAACCAAGTGACCTAGACCTACATATTTTATCAACTTTTTAAAAATAGGCCGCTTCGCAGGAGACACAAGCATCTCTTGGATTGCTATTTTTGTTTGTTTGCTTTGGTTCCTGTTTTATCCTGATTTGTATGGCCCGGTTTATGATTTTCTGAATCATCCTTTTATTACTGTATTTTGGGATATGGTCATTGTCCATATTTGTCATTTGTATCGTGGATATGATCCCGCTGTCAGTGAACGGACACTCGACATGGTACTTGACCAATCTACAGCCTTGTGTCAGCACATTTGTAAGAATTGCGCTCTGATTAAGTGTGACGATGGGAATCCAAGCCGGGTCCTTTCCAAACTTCTTTAGAGAAGACTGGGCCCGATAGCTCCTCTGAATGTCAGTCGGAATCCTCGTGTAAAAAAAAAAGCATGAGCTAGCTGCAGCCGGCAGAGCACGGACTGTACCGGTATTACGTACGGGCCCCTAACCCCATCCATTTATATACTAGTATTAATCTGCGTTGCTTTGGCCTCTGCATATAACTGTCTTGTTTGTGTGGTCATCAAACAGTGAGGAGGTTCTTTTACACTACAATTTTGCGTTCTTCGAGATATTTTGGCAAATGCAAAAGTGGGAGGGTTGTGCGCACGTAATCTGGATAACCACACCATTTCTGCAACTTGCGTAACAAATGACCGTCCTAAGTCGGCACCGGTTACCCATTGGTCTCGTTTTACACTACAATTTTGCGTTCTTCGAGATATTTTGGTAACTGCAAACGTGGGAAGGTTGTGCGCACGTAATCTTGATAACCACACCATTTCTGCTACTTGCGTATTAAATGGCCGTCCTAAGTCGGCACCGGTTACCTGTTGGTCTCTTTGGTTTATGTGTAGATTTTGTGTTTCATGTTTCTGTGTCGGGTGCTCGTCTTTGTGTTTTTGCATGGGATGTTTGGCGTTTTCCTGTTGGTACTGCAACAGAGTCATGTTGGAGATCCCCTCCCTCCTTTTATATGGATGCTGATACCGAGTCTTCTTGAATACCCAATCATTTCTTTTGTTGCGTGAAGTAACAAATGTATTTAGTCAATATAGAAAGAATTTGGAGTATAAGGGTACCCTCAGTATTACAGTCAATATGGAAAGGAAATGTCAAAATGTATCCTCTGAACAATAATCGTCCATATAAAAAGTCAATGCCATAAGCCCCCCTCTATATTACTGTCCTTCTAGAAAGTCAATATAAGTGTCCATATAAGAAGTCAATGGCGTAAGGTCCCCTATCTATTTAAGATTATTGGAAGTCGATGACGTAATGTCCCTCTGTAATTTTTTTCAATGGCGTAAGGTCCCCTCCGTATTACTGCATATCGAAACAGAAGTCAATGGCGTTAGGTCCCCTCTGCTCAGTTCAGTTTGATAGGCGTACCGTCAGAAATAAGCTGTATGTTGGAATTTTGACCTATGCAACGGACCCACCGAAGCAGTGAGGGTTCTTTTACGTTCCTACGCCTATCCGAGACAGGGGACCCCCGTTTTATAGTCCCTTCAGAAAGACTAGGCTGGGGTTACTTGTCTATATACAAGGTGTAAGCCCACATCACCTGGCGAGGCTCTAAGTTGGTAATCGTCCCTTCACCTGGCGCTCGTCGGATTCGAACCTGTCAGTCTCATGCTTCACTGACCACGACGTACTTAACGCTTTACCAACTTAACTTATTGTCCAGACAAGGTCGGAAGGTCCCTCTGTTATGGGGGTGGGGAGAGAGAGACAAGGAGGTACCACTTCTCCCCTTTCTCGTTCCTTTTCGACCTTAGGAAGTCAATGGCGTAAAGTTTCTCTCGTAAAATTGTCCGTATAAAAAGTCAATGACGTAAGTTCCCCTCTGTATTATAATCCATAGAGAAAGTCAGTGGTGTAAGGTCCCCTCTGTATATTATTGTCCATAAAGAAAGTCAATGGTGTAAGGTCCCCTCTGTATATTATTGTCCATAAAGAAAGTCAATGGTGTAAGGTCCCCTCTGTATATTATTGTCCATAAAAAAGTCAATGGTGTAAGGTCCCCTCTGTATATAATTGTCCATTAAGAAAGTCAATGATGTAAGGTCCCCTCTGTATATTATTGTCCATAAAGAAAGTCAATGGTGTAAGGTCCCCTCTGTATATAATTGTCCATATAGAAAGTCAATGGCGTAAGGTCCCCTCTGTTTATAATTGTCCATATAGAAAGACAAAAGCGTAAGGTTCCCTCTGTATATAATTGTCCATATAGGAAGTCAATGGTGTAAGGTCCCCTCTGTTATAATTGTCCATATAGGAAAACAATGGCGTAAGGTCCCCTTTGTATTATAATCCATATAGAAAGTAAATGGCGTAAGGTCCCCTCTTTATTATAATCCATAAAGAAAGTCAATGGTGTAAGGTCCCCTCTGTATATTATTGTCCATAAAGAAAGTCAATGGTGTAAGGTCCCCTCTGTATATTATTGTTCATAAAGAAAGTCAATGGTGTAAGGCCCCCTCTGTATTATTATCAATATAGGCACATGTAGCCAAGTTCGATCAATTTCGGTTGATCGTTTCTTCAACGCAATCTAAATTTCTGTTATCAAAATTTCTTGAAATTTCTAAAAAGTGGGTCCTGTAGCATCATATCCCACCCATCCTGCTACGTCTTTCGGTACCCTTTTTAGACAGAGTAACTTTCATACTTTTTGGCATATTACATTGTTTAGATTTAGGATTTAGGATCACTGATGAGGGTTAAGTACCCGAAACGTGCATGTCTGGTCCACGTTGCCAATTTATTTGTTCTTAAATGATGCTATTCAATTTGAAGACGTTTACAATTATACCACTTGGTGAGTGTCACTGCTGGTGGACCAGGAGTCCCCGAGGGCACATGTAGCCAAGTTCGATCAATTTCGGTTGATCGTTTCTTCAACGCAATCTAAATTTCTGTTATCAAAATTTCTTGAAATTTCTAAAAAGTGGGTCCTGTAGCATCATATCCCACCCATCCTGCTACGTCTTTCGGTACCCTTTTTAGACAGAGTAACTTTCATACTTTTTGGCATATTACATTGTTTAGATTTAGGATTTAGGATCACTGATGAGGGTTAAGTACCCGAAACGTGCATGTCTGGTCCACGTTGCCAATTTATTTGTTCTTAAATGATGCTATTCAATTTGAAGACGTTTACAATTATACCACTTGGTGAGTGTCACTGCTGGTGGACCAGGAGTCCCCGAGGGCACATGTAGCCAAGTTCGATCAATTTCGGTTGATCGTTTCTTCAACGCAATCTAAATTTCTGTTATCAAAATTTCTTGAAATTTCTAAAAAGTGGGTCCTGTAGCATCATATCCCACCCATCCTGCTACGTCTTTCGGTACCCTTTTTAGACAGAGTAACTTTCATACTTTTTGGCATATTACATTGTTTAGATTTAGGATTTAGGATCACTGATGAGGGTTAAGTACCCGAAACGTGCATGTCTGGTCCACGTTGCCAATTTATTTGTTCTTAAATGATGCTATTCAATTTGAAGACGTTTACAATTATACCACTTGGTGAGTGTCACTGCTGGTGGACCAGGAGTCCCCGAGGGCACATGTAGCCAAGTTCGATCAATTTCGGTTGATCGTTTCTTCAACGCAATCTAAATTTCTGTTATCAAAATTTCTTGAAATTTCTAAAAAGTGGGTCCTGTAGCATCATATCCCACCCATCCTGCTACGTCTTTCGGTACCCTTTTTAGACAGAGTAACTTTCATACTTTTTGGCATATTACATTGTTTAGATTTAGGATTTAGGATCACTGATGAGGGTTAAGTACCCGAAACGTGCATGTCTGGTCCACGTTGCCAATTTATTTGTTCTTAAATGATGCTATTCAATTTGAAGACGTTTACAATTATACCACTTGGTGAGTGTCACTGCTGGTGGACCAGGAGTCCCCGAGGGCACATGTAGCCAAGTTCGATCAATTTCGGTTGATCGTTTCTTCAACGCAATCTAAATTTCTGTTATCAAAATTTCTTGAAATTTCTAAAAAGTGGGTCCTGTAGCATCATATCCCACCCATCCTGCTACGTCTTTCGGTACCCTTTTTAGACAGAGTAACTTTCATACTTTTTGGCATATTACATTGTTTAGATTTAGGATTTAGGATCACTGATGAGGGTTAAGTACCCGAAACGTGCATGTCTGGTCCACGTTGCCAATTTATTTGTTCTTAAATGATGCTATTCAATTTGAAGACGTTTACAATTATACCACTTGGTGAGTGTCACTGCTGGTGGACCAGGAGTCCCCGAGGGCACATGTAGCCAAGTTCGATCAATTTCGGTTGATCGTTTCTTCAACGCAATCTAAATTTCTGTTATCAAAATTTCTTGAAATTTCTAAAAAGTGGGTCCTGTAGCATCATATCCCACCCATCCTGCTACGTCTTTCGGTACCCTTTTTAGACAGAGTAACTTTCATACTTTTTGGCATATTACATTGTTTAGATTTAGGATTTAGGATCACTGATGAGGGTTAAGTACCCGAAACGTGCATGTCTGGTCCACGTTGCCAATTTATTTGTTCTTAAATGATGCTATTCAATTTGAAGACGTTTACAATAGAAAGTCAATGGCGTAAGGTCCCCTCTGTATTATAATACATAGAGAAAGTCAATGGCGTAAGGTCCCCTCTTTATTATAATCCATATAGAAAGTCAATGGCGTAAGGTCCCCTCTGTATTATAATCAACATAGAAAGTCAATGGCGTAAGGTCCCCTCTATATTATAATCCATATAGAAAGTCAATGGCGTAAGGTCCCCTCTTTATTATGGTCCATGTAGAAGGTCAATGGTGTAAGGTCCCCTCTGTATTATAATCCATATAGAAAGTCAATGGCGTAAGGTCCCCTCTGTATTATAATCCATAAAGAAAGTCAATGGCGTAAGGTCCCCTCTTTCTTATGGCCAATATAGAAAGTCAATGGCGTAAGGTCCCCTCTGTATTATAATCAATATAGAAAGTCAATGGCGTAAGGCACCCTCTGTATTATAATACATAGAGAAAGTCAATGGCGTAAGGTCCCCTCTTTATTATGGTCCATGTATAAAGTCAATGGCGTACGGTCCCCCCCCTGTATTATAATCCATATAGAAAGTCAATGGCGTAAGGTCCCCTCTTTATTATGGTCAATATAGAAAGTCAATGGCGTAAGGTCCCCTCTGTATTATAATACATAGAGAAAGTCAATGGCGTAAGGTCCCCTCCTTATTATGGTCCATATAGAAAGTCAATGGCGTAAGGTCCCCTCTGTATTATAATACATAGAGAAAGTCAATGGCGTAAGGTCCCCTCTTTATTATGGTCCATGTAGAAAGTCAATGGCGCAAGGTCCCCCCTGTATTATAATACATATAGAATGTCAATGGCGTAAGGTCCCCTCTGTATTATAATACATAGAGAAAGTCAATGGCGTAAGGTCCCCTCTGTATTATAATCCATATAGAAAGTCAATGGCATAAGGTCCCCTCTGTATTATAATCCATATAGAAAGTCAATGGCGTAAGGTCCCCTCTTTATTATGGTCCATGTAGAAAGTCAATGGTGTAAGGTCCCCTCTGTATTATAATCCATATAGAAAGTCAATGGCGTAAGGTCCCCTCTGTATTATAATCCATATAGAAAGTCAATGGTGTAAGGTCCCTCTTTATTATGGTCCATATAGAAAGTCAATGGCGTAAGGTCCCCTCTGTATTATAATACATAGAGAAAGTCAATGGCGTAAGGTCCCCTCTTTATTATGGTCCATATAGAAGTCAATGGCGTAAGGTCCCCTCTGTATTATAATACATAGAGAAAGTCAATTGCGTAAGGTCCCCTCTTTATTATGGTCCATGTAGAAAGTCAATGGCGCAAGGTCCCTCCTGTATTATAATCCATATAGAATGTCAATGGCGTAAGGTCCCCTCTGTATTATGGTCCACATAGAGAAAGTCAATGGCGTAAGGTCCCCCTCTGTATTATAATCCATATAGAAAGTCAATGGCGTAAGGTCCCCTCTGTATTATAATCCATATAGAAAGTCAATGGCGTAAGGTCCCCTCTTTATTATGGTGCATGTAGAAAGTCAATGGTGTAAGGTCCCCTCTCTTTTATAATCCATATAGAAAGTCAATGGCGTAAGGTCCCCTCTGTATTATAATCCATAAAGAAAGTCTATGGCGTAAGGTTCCCTCTTTATTATGGTCCATATAGAAAGTCAATGACGTAAGGTTCCCATCTGTATTATGATACATAGAGTAAGTAAATGGCGTAAGGTCCCCGCTATATTATGGTCCATATAGAAAGTCAATGGCGTAAGGTCCCCTCATTATTATGGTTGATGTAGAAAGTCAATGGCGTAAGGTCACCTCCTCTCTTCCTACCACCTCCCACCCTTTTCTCCCTTCTCCGCCCCTTTCCTTCCCCTCCCTCATCCCTTTCTGATATCATTCGCCCAGTTCTGTCGCCCCCTCCTCCAATTATGAAAAGTCAAAAGCGTAAGGATCCCTTTTTATTAAATTCAATGTCGTAAGGTTCCCTCTTTACTATGGTCAACACGAAAGTCAATGGCGTAAGGTCCCCTCAGTATTGTATTATAACCGATAAATCTATTTTTTTGCATAGGGGACCTTACGCCATTGTATTTAGCAAAATCGTCTCTGAGCGAATGTCGCTATTTGCAATGGCGTAAGGTCCCCTATGCAAAAAAATAGATTTATCGGTTATAATACAATACTGAGGGGACCTAACGCCATTGACTTTCGTGTTGACCATAGTAAAGAGGGAACCTTACGACATTGAATTAATAATAAAGCCTACGCTCACGCAGCAAGATACGCCCGTTGGGATTTTTTTCACAACACCAAAAAATTTAAGTCCCATAACTCCATAAGGACAAATTGGATGAACCTTAAAATCGAAAGGCGGCTTCCTCTTCAAAGTCTGATCAAAATGTACAAATTTCATGAAAATCTGTTGACACATATTCAAGTTATTGCGTTCCATGCACCTATATTTTGCCCTAAGCTTAACATGTATGTGCATATAAACCCCCCCCCCCCCCCCCCATTACACATAATTTCTGGATTATGTGACAAAAAATTCAAGAACCCGTTATATATGTGAAAGAACATCCTTTCTACTTGAAGTATACAAAATTTCAAAACATTTCAACCTGAAATAGATTTTTAAATAATTTTTAACTATTTCAGTATATTTTCACTGTATTTTAAAATATCTACATCCCATAACTCTGTAACGACATATCGAATGAACCTGAAAATCGAAAGGCGGCTTCCTCTCCACAGTCCAATCAAAATGTATGAATATCATGAAAATCCGTTGATGCATATTCAAGTTATTGCGTTCCATGCGCCTATGTTTTGCCCATAGCTTAACATGTATGTGCATATAACCCCCCCCCCCCCCCTTCCTATTACACACAATATCTCGCTTATGCGACAAAAAAATTAAAAACCCGTTACAAATGTCAAAGAGCATCCTTTCTACCTTAAGTATACAAAATTTCAAAACATTTCGACCAGAAATAGATTTTTAAATAATTTTTAAATATTTTAATATATTTTCACTGTATTTTAAAATGTCTAAGTCCCATAACTCTGTAACGACATATCGAATGAACCTGAAAATCGAAAGGCGGCTTCCTCTCCACAGTCCAATCAAAATGTATGAATATCATGAAAATCCGTTGACGCATATTCAAGTTATTGCGTTCCATGCGCCTATATTTTGCCCTTAGCTTAACATGTATGTGCATATAACCCACCCCTCCCCCCTTCCTATTACACACAATATCTCGGTTATGCGACAAAAAAATTAAAAACCCGTTACATATGTCAAAGAACATCCTTCCTACATGAAGTATACAAAATTTCAAAACATTTCGACCAGAAATAGATTTTTAAATAATTTTTAAATATTTTAGTATATTTTCACTGTATTTTAAAAATCTAAGTCCCATAACTCTGTAACGACATATCGAATAAACCTGAAAATCGAAAGGCGGCTTCCTCTCCAGAGTCCAATCATAATGTATGAATATCATGAAAATCCGTTGACGCATATTCAAGTTATCGCGTTCCATGCGCCTATATTTTGCCCTTAGCTTAAAATGTATGTGCATATAACCCACCCCTCCCCCCTTCCTATTACACACAATATCTCGGTTATGCGACAAAAAAATTAAAAACCCGTTACATATGTCAAAGAACATCCTTCCTACATGAAGTATACAAAATTTCAAAACATTTCGACCAGAAATAGATTTTTAAATAATTTTTAAATATTTAAGTATATTTTCACTGTATTTTAAAAATCTAAGTCCCATAACTCCGTAACGACATATCGAATAAACCTGAAAATCGAAAGGCGGCTTCCTCTCCAAAGTCCAATCATAATGTATGAATTTCATGAAAATCCGTTGACGCATATTCAAGTTATCGCGTTCCATGCGCCTATATTTTGCCCTTAGCTTAAAATGTATGTGCATATAACCCACCCCCCCTTCCTATTACACACAATATCTCGGTTATGCGACAAAAAAATTAAAAACCCGTTACATATGTCAAAGAACATCCTTTCTACTTGAAGTATACAAAATTTCAAAACATTTCGACCAGAAATAGATTTTTAAATAATTTTTAAATATTTTAGTATATTTTCACTGTATTTTAAAAATCTAAGTCCCATAACTCTGTAACGACAAATCGGATGAACCTGAAAATCGAAAGGCGGCTTCCTCTCCACAGTCTGATCACTATGTATAAATTTCATAAAAATCCGTTGACGCGTATTCAAGTTATTGCGTTCCATAGGCGGACGGACAGACGGACGGACGGACAGACGGACAGACGGACAGACGGACAGACGGACAGACGGACGGACTTCGCCATACCATAATACGTCCCGTCAAATGACGGGCGTATAAAAAGGGATCCTTACGCTTTTGACTTTTCATAATTGGAGGAGGGGGCGACAGAACTGGGCGAAGAATATCAGAAAGGGATGAGGGGGGGGGGGGGGGCGGAAAAGGGAGAAAAGGGTGGGAGGTGGTAGGAGGAGAGGAGGGGACCTTACGCCATTGACTTTCTACATGGACCATAATAATGAGGGGAACCTTACGTCATTGACTTTCTATATGGACCATAATAAAGAGGGGACCTTACGCCATTGACTTTCTTTATGGACCATAATAAAGAGGGGACCTTACGCCATTGACTTTCTCTATGTATTATAATACAGAGGGGACCTTACGCCATTGACTTTCTATATGGACCATAATAAAGAAGGGACCTTAAACCATTGACTTTCTACATGGACCATAATAAAGAGGGGACCTTACGCCATTGACTTTCTCTATGTGTATTATAATACAGAGGGGACCTTACGCCATTGACTTTCTATATGGACCATAATAAAGAGGGGACCATACGCCATTGACTTTCTCTATGTACATGTATTATAATACATAGGGGACCTTACGCCATTGACATTCTATATTGATTATAATACAGAGGGGACCTTACGCCATTGACTTTCTACATGGACCATAATAAAGAGGGGACCTTACGCCATTGACTTTCTCTATGTACTATAATACAGAGGGGACCTTACGCCATTGACTTTCTATATGGACCATAATAAAGAGGGGACCGTACACCATTGACTTTCTCTATGTATTATAATACAGAGGGGACCTTACGCCATTGACTTTCTATATGGACCATAATAAAGAGGGGACCTTACGCCATTGACTTTCTCTATGTATTATAATACAGAGGGGACTTTACGCCATTGACATTCTATATGGCTTATAATACAGGAGGGGACCTTACGCCATTGACTTTCTGTATGGATTATAATACAGAGGGGACCTTACGCCATTGACTTTCTATATGGATTATAATACAGAGGGGACCTTACACCATTGACTTTCTACATGGACCATAATAAAGAGGGTACCTTACGCCATTGACTTTCTCTATGTATTATAATACAGAGGGGACCTTACGCCATTGACTTTCTATATGGACCATAATAAAGAGGGGACCTTACGCCATTGACTTTCTCTATGTATTATAATACAGAGGGGACCTTACGCCATTGACTTTCTATATGGACCATAATAAAGAGGGGACCTTACGCCATTGACTTTCTCTATGTATTATAATACAGAGGGGACCTTACGCCATTGACATTCTATATGGATTATAATACAGAGGGGACCTTACGCCATTGACTTTCTACATGGACCATAATAAAGAGGGGACCTTACGCCATTGACTTTCCACATGGACCATAATAAAGAGGGGACCTTACGCCATTGACTTTTTAAATGGACCATAATAAAGAGGGGACCTTACGCCATTGACTTTCTCTATATATTATAATACAGAGGGGACCTTACGCCATTGACTGTCTATATGGACCATAATAAAGAGGGGACCTTACGCCATTGACTTTCTCTATGTATTATAATTAGAGCTGCAACGAGTCGGGAACTTCTCGATTCGGTTCGATTTCGATTTTTATGTCTCGATTCGGTTTTTTTCGGTTCGATTTTTTTGCAATATAATTTTCCAAGGATATTTAATTTTTTTTCCTTTTATTTGAAAAATTTCATCTCAATCTTAAAAAAAAACCAAGTGCATCACTATATACCCCCACCATTTTATGGCGGGGTATAAAAATGCATAAAATACCCAGTTCATGTGATAGAACTGTATGATATATATGTTTATGTATCATGTGGAAATATTATTCAAGCCACCCCCTCCCCCCTTTCCACAGAACGGCCTTCTAGGGATATAAATTCAATACTGTGTACAAAAGATAAATGATAACTAGCCAGTTTGCACAAAGAAGTGCATAGGTAAAATACTCTAAAAGAGGCAATTTTCAATTTGGGGTAGCACTAGCGCGCTCGTTGAAATGCGGTAAACGTCGCCGTTTCGAATTTCCTCTGACCCTGTATTTTCTTACGAATTGCTAGGTAAATGCATTTGAAAGGTTCCCTTTTTATTCTAAGTCATCACCTTAAATTGTTCTTGTTGGGAATCCTGCGATTTGTGGAAATTGTGAATACTTTAAAGTTGAAATTAGAACGTTTTTCTGCATTATTTAGACTATTCGACTCGAATCGTTTCTGACCACTACGACTCGCGATTCGAGTCAGAGCTAAGAATCGCGATTCTCGGTGCACCGCGGTGAATCGTTGCAGCTCTAATTATAATACAGAGGGGACCTTACGCCATTGACTTTCTATATGGACCATAATAAAAAGGGGACCTTACACCATTGACTTTCTCTATGTATTATAATACAGAGGGGACCTTACGCCATTGACTTTCTTTGTGGACAATAATATACAGAGGGGATCTTACACCATTGACTTTCTTTATGGACAATAATATACAGAGGGGACCTTACACCATTGACTTTCTCTATGGATTATAATACAGAGGGGAACTTACGTCATTGACTTTTTATACGGACAATTTTACGAGAGGAACTTTACGCTATGACTTCCTAAGGTCGAAAAGGGACGAGAAAGGGGAGAAGTGGTACCTCCTTGTCTCTCTCTCCCCACCCCCATAACAGAGGGACCTTCCGACCTTGTCTGGACAATAAGTTAAGTTGATAAAGCGTTAAGTACGTCGTGGTCAGTGAAGTATGAGACTGACAGGTTCGAATCCGACGAGCGCCAGGTGAAGGGACGATTACCAACTTAGAGCCGCGCCAGGTGATGTGGGCCTACACCTTGTATATAGACAAGTAACCCCAGCCTAGTCTTTCTGAAGGGACTATAAAACGGGGGTCCCCTGTCTCGGATAGGCGTAGGAACGTAAAAGAACCCTCACTGCTTCGGTGGGTCCGTTGCATAGGTCAAAATTCCAACATACAGCTTATTTCTGACGGTACGCCTATCAAACTGAACTGAGCAGAGGGGACCTAACGCCATTGACTTCTGTTTCGATATGCAGTAATACGGAGGGGACCTTACGCCATTGAAAAAATTTACAGAGGGACATTACGTCATCGACTTCCAATAATCTTAAATAGATAGGGGACCTTACGCCATTGACTTCTTATATATACACTTATATTGACTTTCTAGAAGGACAGTAATATAGAGGGGGGCTTATGGCATTGACTTTTTATATGGACGATTATTGTTCAGAGGATACATTTTGACATTTCCTTTCCATATTGACTGTAATACTGAGGGTACCCTTATACTCCAAATTCTTTCTATATTGACTAAATACATTTGTTACTTCACGCAACAAAAGTAATGATTGGGTATTCAAGAAGACTCGGTATCAGCATTCATATGAAAGGAGGGAGGGGATCTCCAACATGACTCTGTTGCAGTACCAACAGGAAAACGCCAAACATCCCATGCAAAAACACAAAGACGAGCACCCGACACAGAAACATGAAACACAAAATCTACACATAAACCAAAGAGACCAACAGGTAACCGGTGCCGACTTAGGACGGCCATTTAATACGCAAGTAGCAGAAATGGTGTGGTTATCAAGATTACGTGCGCACAACCCTCCCACGTTTGCAGTTACCACAATATCTCGAAGAACGCAAAATTGTAGTGTAAAACAACCTCCTCACTGTTTGATGACCACAGAAACAAGACAGTTATATGCAGAGGCCAAAGCAACGCAGATTAATACTAGTATATAAATGGATGGGGCTAGGGGCCCGTACGTAATACCGGTCCAGTCCGTGCTCTGCCGGCTGCAGCTAGCTCATGCTTTTTTTTACACGAGGAGTCCGACTGACATTCAGAGGAGCTATCGGGCCCAGTCTTCTCTAAAGAAGTTTGGAAAGGACCCGGCTTGGATTCCCATCGTCACATTTAATCAGAGCGCAATTCTTACAAATGTGCTGACACAAGGCTGTAGATTGGTCAAGTACCATGTCGAGTGTCCGTTCACTGACAGCGGGATCATATCCACGATACAAATGACAAATATGGACAATGACCATATCCCAAAATACAGTAATAAGAGGATGATTCAGAAAATCATAAACCGGGCCATACAAATCAGGATAAAACAGGAACCAAAGCAAACAAACAAAAATAGCAATCCAAGAGATGCTTGTGTCTCCTGCGAAGCGGCCTATTTTTAAAAAGTTGATAAAGTATGTAGGTCTAGGTCACTTGGTTCAATATTTGTACATTTATCAGTGGGAAAGTCTTGTCAAATGAAGTCGCATGTGAAATATAAAACCTCTTACTTATCAATTAAAAGCTATGGTCAATCTGTTACTCTCAGAAAAGGTCAATCATCTAGGTGAAGTCACTGGGTACAAATTTTTGGGAATAAAAGAAAGGACTCATCATAAGAAATACATGTTTGAAATATCAAAGCCGTGTCACTTATAAAATAAAACATATAGCCATTCTTAATTTTTTTTCAAATGTAAGTCAAATACCTAGGTCAAGGTCACTAGGTAAAAAAAATTGGTATCTGTAATAAGGTCTTATGAAAAGGAATACACATGTTAATTATAAAATTCATATCACTTACCAATCAAAAGTTATAGCCAATGTTAATTGTTTGGAAAAGTAGGTCAAATATCTAGGTCAAGGTCACTAGGTCAAAATTTATGGTACATGTTGTAAGGTTATGTCACAGGAAATACACATGTGAATTATAAAATACCTATCACTTACCAATCAAAAGATATAGCAAATGTTTTTTTTTTTTTGGAAAAGTAGGTCAACTATCTAGGTCAAGGTCACTAGGTAAAAAGAATTTGGTATCTGTACAAAGGTCTTATGAAAAGGAATACACATGTGAATTATAAATTCCCTATCACTTACCAATCAAATGATATAGCCAATGTTAATTTTTTGAAAAGTAGGACAAATATCTAGGTCAAGGTCACTAGGTCAAAAATTATGGTATGTGTTAAAAGGTCTCATCACAGGAAATACACATGTGAAATATCAAAGCCCTATCACTTACCGATGAAAAGTTATGGGGTGTGACACCCAAAGTGTGACAGACAGACGGACGGACGGACTGACTGACAGACGGATAACGGACAAAGTGATCCCTGCGCTTCCACTACATGGAAAGAAGCGAACTCCCATTACATGAGAGTGAGACCAGGTGCCCAGAAAGAGTCAGCATCTTCTGCTTGCATCTATCAAAATCTATATATTGTGTACTTTATCTGGCATATTAACACGCCATAAGCAGGCGCTGAAAGAATGTTGCTACTCAGAAAAGGAAAGTTTGTGATGCTGAAACTTAAATCGTCACGTTTGTCACAGAGTGAGGTGTTCATGTGACCATCAGAGTCGTGGGACAGCATAGAGTGTAACTTTTAATGTCTCAGTAGAAAGTGATAGAATCTATTTCTTCTTCCATGAAACATAATGGTGTAAGGTCCCCTCTGTATTACAGTTCTTATATAAAGTCAATGGTGTAAGGTCCCCTCTGTACTATGATTCATATAGAAAGACAATGGAGTAAGGACCCCTTTGTATTATGATTCATATAGTAGTCAAGGGTGTAAGGTCCCCATTGTATTATTGTCCATATAGAAAGTCAATGGTGTAAGGTCCCTTCTGTATTATTGTCTATGTATAAAGTCAATGGTGTAAGGTCCCCTCTGTATTATGGTCCGTGTAGAAATTCAATGGTGTAAGTTACCATCTGTATTATGGTCCATATAGTAAGTCAATGGTGTAAGGTCCACTCTGTATTAAGGTCCATACAGATTTCGTTAATAGTGTTATGTTCCCCTCTGTATTATTGTGAACATAGAAAGTCAATGGCGTAGGGTCCCCTCTGTATTACGGTTCTTATAAAAGTCAATGTTGTAAGGTTCCCTCTCTGCTATGGTCATACAAAAAGTCGATAACGTAAGGTCCCCTCTGTATTAATCCATATAAAAAGTCAATGGCGTAAGATCCACCCTGTACTATGGGTAATATAGAAAGTCAATTGCGTAAGGTCCCCTCTGTATTATGATCCATATAGAAAGACAATGGCGTAAGGTCCCCTCTGTACTGTGGTCCATACAGAAAGTCAATGGCGTAAGGTCCCCTCTGTACTATAGTCTATATAGAAAGTCAATGGCGTAAGATCCCTTGTGTATTATGGTCCATATAGAAAGTCAATGGTGTAAGGTCCCCTCTGTACTATGGTCTTTATATAGAAAGTCAATGGCGTAAGGTCCCCTATGTATTATGGTCCATATAGACAGTCAATGGCGTAAGATTCCCTCTTTATTATGATCCATATAGACAGTCAATGGTGTAAGGTCCCCATTGTATTATGGTCTATAGAGAAAGTCAATGGCATAAGGTACTCTCTGTATTATGTCGATGTAGAATGTCAATGGTGGAAGGTCCCCTTTATATTATGGTCTATATAGAAAGTCATATGGCGTAATAACACCTCTGTATTACGGTCCTTGTAGATAGTCAATATTGAAAGGTTCCCTCCGTATTATGGTCCATATATAAAGTAAATGGCGTAAGGTTCCCTCTGTACTATCGTCTATATAGAATGTCAATGGAGTAAGGTCCCCTCTGCATTATGATCTATATAGAAAGTCAATGGCGTAAGGTCCCCTCTGTTTTATGGTCTATATAGAAAGTCAATTGAGTAAGGTCCCTTCTGTATTATGATCCATATAGAAAGTCAATAGCATAAGGTCCCTTTGTACTAAGGTCTATATTGAATGTCAATGGAGTATGGCCCCCTCTGTTTTATCATCAGTATAGAAAGTCAATGTCGTAAGGTCCCCTCTGCACTATGGTCTATATAAATAGTCAATGGCGTAAGGTCCCCTCAATACTATCGTCTATATAGAAAGTCAATGGCGTAAGGTCCCCTATGTATTTTGATCCAGAACGTCAATGGCGTTAAATCCCATCTGTATTATGGTCCATAAAGAAAGTCAATCACGTAAGGTCCACTCTGTATTATGGTATATATTGAAAGTCAATGGCGTAAGGTCCCCTCTGTATTATGGTATATATTGAAAGTCAATGGCGTAAGGTCCCTCTGTATTATGGTCGATGTAGAAAGTCAATGGCGCAAGGTCCCCTCTGTATTATGGTCTATACAGAAAGTTAATGGCGTAAGGTCCTCTCTGTACTATGGTCTATATAGACAGTCAATGGTGTAAGGTCCCAATTGTATTATGGTCTATAGAGAAAGTCAATGGCGTAAGTTCCTCTCTGTATAATGTCGATGTAGAATGTCAATGGTGTAAGGTCCCCACTGTACTATGGTCCAAATAGAAAGTCAATGGCGTAATGTCCCCTCTGTATAACGGTCCGTATAGAAAGTCAATGGTGTAAGGTTCCCTCTGTATTATGGTCCATATATAAAGTAAATGGCGGAAGGTCCCCTCTGTACTATGGTCTATATAGAAAGTCAATGGAGTAAGGTCCCCTCCGTATTATGATCCGTATAGAAACTCAATAGAGTAAGGTTTCCTTTGTACTATGTTCTATATAGAAAGTCAATGGAGTAAGGTCCCCTCTGTATTATGCGTATTATGATACATTTAGAAAGTCAATGGCGTAAGGTCCCCTCTGTACTATGGTCCATACAGAAAGTCAATGGCGTAAGGTCCCCTCTGTATTATGGTCCATATAGAAAGTCAAAGGCAAAAGGCCCCCTCTATACTATAGTCTATATAGAAAGTAAATGGAGTAAGGTCCCATCTGTACTATGGTTTATTTAGAAAGTCAATGGAGTTAGGTCCCCTCTTCATTATGATACATATAGATGTCAATAGTGAAAGGTTCCCATTGTATTATTGTCCATATAGAAAGTCAATGGTGTAAGGTCCCTTCTGTATCATCGTCGATGTATAAAGTCAATGTTGTAAGGTCCCCTCTGTATTAAGGTCCATACAGATTTCGTTGATGGTGTTAGGTTCCCCTCTGCATTATTGTGAACATAGAAAATCAATGGCGTTGGGTCCCCTCTGTATTACGGTTCTTATAGAATGTCAATGGCGTAAGGTCCCCTCTATATTATAATCCATATAGAATGTCAATGGCATAAGGTCCCCTCTGTATTATAATCTATATGAAAGTCAATGGCATAAGGTCCCCTCTTTATTATGGTCCATATCGAAAGTCGATGGCGTAAGGTCCCCTCTGTATAATAATCCATACAGAAAGTCAATGGCGTAAGTTCCCCTCTGTATTATAATCCATATAGAATGTCAATGGCGTCAGGTCCCCTCTGTATTATAATACATAGAGAAAGTCAATGGCGTAAGGTCCCCTCTTTATTATGGTCTATGTAGAATGTCAATGGCGTAAGGTCCCCTCTGTATTATAATACATAGAGAAAGTCAATGGCGTAAGGTCCCCTCTTTATTATGGTTCATATAGAAAGTCAATGGCGTAAGGTCCCCTCTGTATTATAATACATAGAGAAAATCAATGGCGTAAGGTCCCCTCTTTATTATGGTCCATATAGAAAGTCGATGGCGTAAGGTCTCCTCTGTATTATAATCCATATGAAAGTCAATGGCGTAAGGTCCCCTCTTTATTATGGTCCATATCGAAAGTCGATGGCGTAAGGTCCCCTCTGTATAATAATCCATACAGAAAGTCAATGGCGTAAGTTCCCCTTTGTATTATAATCCATATAGAATGTCAATGGCGTAAGGTCCCCTCTGTATTATAATACATAGAGAAAGTCAATGGCGTATGGTCCCCTCTTTATTATGGTCCATATAGAAAGTCAATGACATAAGGTCCCCTCTGTATTATAATACATAGAGAAAATCAATGGCGTAAGGTCCCCTCTTTATTATGGTCCATATAGAAAGTCGATGGCGTAAGGTCTCCTCTGTATTATAATCCATATGAAAGTCAATGGCGTAAGGTCCCCTCTTTATTAAAGTCCATATAGAAAGTCGATGGCGTAAGGTCTCCTCTGTATTATAATACATAGAGAAAGTCAATGGCGTAAGGTCCCCTCTTTATTATGGTCCATATAGAAAGTCAATGGCGTAAGGTCCCCTCTGTATTATAATACATAGAGAAAGTCAATGGCGTAAGGTCCCCTCTTTATTATGGTCCATGTAGAAAGTCAATGGCGTAAGGTCCCCTCTGTATAATAATCCATACAGAAAGTCAATGGCGTAAGTTCCCCTCTGTATTATAATCCATATAGAATGTCAATGGCGTAAGGTCCCCTCTGTATTATAATACATAGAGAAAGTCAATGGCGTAAGGTCCCCTCTTTATTATGGTCCATGTAGAATCTCAATGGCGTAAGGTCCCCTCTGTATATAATACATAGAGAAAGTCAATGGCGTAAGGTCTCCTATTTATTATGGTCCATATAGAAAGTCAATGGCGTAAGGTCCCCTCTGTATTATAATCCATACAGAAAGACAATGGCGTAAGGTCGCCTCTGAAACATAAGCCATATAGAATGTCAATGGCGCAAGGTCCCCTCTGTATTATAATACATAGATAAATGTCAATGGCGTAAGGTCCCCTCTTTATTATAGTCCATATAGAAAGTCAATGGCGTAAGGTCCCCTCTGTATTATAATACATAGAGAAAGTCAATGGCGTAAGGTCCCCTCTTTATTATGGTCCATGTAGAAAGTCAATGGCGTAAGTTCCCTCTGTATTATAATCCATATAGAATGTCAATGGCGCAAGGTCCCCTCTGTATTATAATACATAGATAAATGTCAATGGCGTAAGGTCCCCTCTTTATTATAGTCCATATAGAATGTCAATGACGTAAGGTCCCCTCTGTATTGTAATACATAGAGAAAGACAATGGCGTAAGGTCCCCTCTTTATTATGGTCCATATAGAAAGTCAATGACATAAGGTCCCCTCTGTACTATAATACATAGAGAAAGTAAATGGCGTAAGGTCCCCTCTTTATTATGGTCCATATAGAAAGTCAATGGCGTAAGGTCCCCTCTGTATTATAATATATAGAGAAAGTCAATGGCGTAAGGTCCCCTCTTTATTATGATCCATATAGAAAGTCAATGGCGTAAGGTCCCCTCTGTATTATAATACATAGAGAAAGTAAATGGCGTAAGGTCCCCTCTTTATTATGGTCCATATAGAAAATCAATGGCGTAAGGTCCCCTCTGTATTATAATATATAGAGAAAGTCAATGGTGTAAGGTCCCCTCTTTATTATGGTCCATATAGAAAGTCAATGGCGTAAGGTCCCCTCTGTATTATAATACATAGAGAAAGTCAATGGCGTAAGGTCCCCTCTTTATTATGGTCCATAAAGAAAGTCAATGGCATAAGGTCCCCTCTTTATTATGGTCAATATAGAAAGTCAATGGCGTAAGGTCCCCTCTGTATTATAATACATAAAGAAAGTCAATGGCGTAAGGTCCCCTCTTTATTATGGTCCATAAAGAAAGTCAATGGCGTAAGGTCCCCTCTTTATTATGGTCCATATAGAAAGTCAATGACGTAAGGTTCCCCTCATTATTATGGTCCATGTAGAAAGTCAATGGCGTAAGGTCCCCTCCTCTCCTCCTACCACCTTCCACCCTTTTCTCCCTTTTCCGCCCCTTTCCTCCCCCCCCCCCCCCCTCATCCCTTTCTGATATTCTTCGCCCAGTTCTGTCGCCCCCTCCTCCAATTATGAAAAGTCAAAAGCGTAAGGATCCCTTTTTATTAAATTCAATGTCGTAAGGTTCCCTCTTTACTATGGTCAACACGAAAGTCAATGGCGTAAGGTCCCCTCAGTATTGTATTATAACCGATAAATCTATTTTTTTGCATAGGGGACCTTACGCCATTGTATTTAGCAAAATCGGCACCTGCAAACTACTTCAAATATCTATTTTCTCTCCGCTCGCAATAAAAGGCTTTGCCTTGATTCATATTAAGATACAATCGAACTTTTTGAATGTTTACAAAGAGAAAATATAGATCCGTACCTTCCATATCCCGTAAAATCAATCGACCACTTGTGAAGTTTCCGTTTCGTACTCATGCCGAATTTTCTCTGATTCAAAAAGCACGAATTTTCGTATTCTAGATCTCGATGATTATGCTCCGCAAAAAAAAGCAAGTGCCCTGTTTCACAAAAGTTCTTACGAAAAAATTCAGGAAGCAATGAAGTTTCGCAACATTCTTCTTTATGAAACAGGGTTTTGGTAGCAGGGTAAAAGGATTTATCTTTGAAGCATTTTCTTTGTAAAATAAAAAAAAGTATGCACTAAAGTACTAAGGCACGGTCCATTTGATATTCTTGGGGGGGGGGGGGGGGGGGGGCTTGGGTTTTTTTTCGAAAAAAATTATTTTGCTCTCAATTTTGATGAAAAAAAATTTGCTTATGGTGTGACAGAAAAAAAAAATTTGATCTTACAAATAATCTGAATTTGAAGAATTACCATAAATCTTGAAAATTTTTCGGGCTCGCTTCGCTCGCCGCAATTTTCAAATTGTTACAAATATTTCTATCAAAACATTATAATATTTACTAATGGCAAAGTTCATAGATATGGAAAGTTATACATGTATGTGAATGAAAAAAGGGCTACCTTAAAAGCTTAAGTAATTTGTCTAGGAGACCTTCCTCTCAGACACTCTTTTCTCCCACTTGAGACTGTGAGAACTCTCAAATTTCCCTGGGGTGAGATAAATCGATCTCACCCTCTGACGTCATCGATTTCACCCTCTGACGTCATCGCTACCGAAGCGACGTTATGGAAGTAAGGCAAACTGGTGATTATAACAGACACTCTAGATAACGTGGGAGAAAAACAATCAAACACCACCATGAGGGAGGGATGGCGATTTCTCAACCCTCGTGTAAAAATTTTGCTTGTCCATGACTCGGCAAGCCTCGTCATGGACTTGCAAAATTTGTACACTCGGGTTGAGAAATCGCCATCCCTCCCTCATGGTGATGTAAGATTATATTATTCTCACTCACTTACGTCGTGAGACAAAAGAAAAAACGTAGACGTAGCAGTTTGAGATTTCCTTGTCTCACACTCCACGTGACTCCTATTATGACGTCATAGAAAGAAAAGTCACGCCATCGTTAGATTTGTGTAAGTGTTGGCATCGCTTCTAGCTTTAAAAAACGTTAAAGTGATGATAAAATGAGGTGAGTGAGAAAAATAATCAATCACGACGTTACGACTGAGACAGGGGAATCTCATCCTCGTGCAAAAGATTTGCTACATCCACGACTCGGCAAGCCTCGTCGTGGATTGCAAATCTTTTACACTCGGATGAGATTCCCCTGTCTCAGTCTCAACGTCGTGATAGATTCTATTAATATACATGTTATAGATACATGTACCTTATATAAATATTGAGAATTGTATTGTAAAATCTTTTATCTCTCTGTTTAAATACTTGCATAAAAATAAACTAATATATTAATATTAAGAGTTTTGAGTAAAATATAAAAATTTCTATTGATAATGAGTTAAAGAAGATCCTGACAATAATCTCAACAGCACTCACAATAGAGCACAAACGCAAGCATTCTTAATATGCGCATCACTTTGTTAAAAAAAATTTCCTTGCTCCAACTTTGCAAGAAAAAAAAAATTTGTCCAGGTGCGGGGCGAAAAAAAAAAAAATCTTGCTCCGACAAAAAACCCAAGCCCCCCCCCCCCCCCGAATATCAAATGGACCGTGCCTAGTAGGTGTCTATCTCAAAGATCCAAATTTCTGTTTTCTTAACTGGCTGTTAGTACTTTTAAGTCTTTCAAAGCGTGCTGTACGTAGCATCCTTTCGCTCGACGTCGAAATCTGCATACGGGAAAATTAGGAACTTCCATTATGAAATATGATATTAATAATTATGAAAAATATAAGATAAAAAAATTCCCGTGTAGGATGTATCATGTTTTTACATGTATATACTAAAAAAGAAGTGAATTTTCCTCCAAATTCTTAGCATACACCAAAAATTGAACATGAAAGGTTAAAGAGAGAGCGCGTATCAAATTAGAAAATAAGATTCTTCTTCTTTCCTTGTATATGGTATCATCAATCGATAGTCATATTTGATTGTTGTATTTCTTTAGGGGGGGGGGGGGTTAGATTTAATGTGAAAAATGATTTTCTGATGTTATTTAATTTTCATGTTCAATGTCGGACATCATCTTTCAATTCATTATGAATACATTATGGATTTTAGTATTGTCTTTATAAGTCCATAAACTGGCCTACAAAGGTGTTCAGGAACAAATATAACTTTGAAAACACAATATTTTTTCATACATTATAAGTGATACATATTCTGGCTATTCGCACTCAGTACCTTCAGTGCTTTTTTTTTTTACTAGCGCATACGAATACACGGACAATCTTTCAAGCAGATCCTAAAGGCAGTTGCACTGACGAGGGTTTAGTACCCGAAACGTGCATGTCTGGTCCATGCTGTAAATTTATCAGGTTTTAAATAATGCTATTGAATTTAAAGACGTTTAACATTTCAACCAATATACTAGACTAAATAATCCAGTCTCTCCACTGCTGCTAGCGGAGAGACTGGATTATTTAGTCTACCAATATACCGATTTCTACTACAATATCACTTCTTAAGGAAATCTCACCTATCATCTTGAAACTCTGATGTCATATATATACAAAGAAGTCCAATCCCAAAACACCGACTTTGATGAATTCGCCTATTTTTAAAAGTAACGGGTGTTGTTAGCAAACAGGAGATACTTACTCTCCCCGAGTTCCTGATTTCATCTCTGGGATACACTTTTGCTTCTTTGTCGACTGTTTTATTGTTTTGGATTCTTCATCTTTCTGATTTTCAAAGTAATTTTAGCTTAAATAATGCATCTATAGAAATTTCCAAGAAATCTGTTACTTTATGGCGAAAACAGTCATTTTACCCCAAAATGAAGTAGAAAATATACCCTTCATGTTTCAAACATGTAATTCATGAATTAACCTAAATACTTTCTGAATATTTTAAAAGTGAACGTGGATGCAGACAAGGTGACCCAATATCCTCCTACATGTACATATTCTTATTATGCGCAGAACCAAATTGTTATAAATCTTACACATCAATACAATTTTGTATAATGGTTTCAGTATAGAATATTAAACAGAAATTTGGGTACTAATAAACTTTTTTATCACATGGTACACCCGTTATGCAGTTTCATAAAGCCATTTCATAATCAAATGTTATGATAACACGTTACATATCGCTCTGCTTGAATGCGATTGGTCAAGTTTGGAGCCTCATCACCTACACTGTGACAAGTGTGACCTTTCAAATATCGGTCATATGTTAAATTATGACGTAAATTCAATATCAATGATTAAAATTGTTGTTGTTGAAGTAATTATTGCATTTAAGTACTAAACAAAGTTGAAATATTTTTCTCTTTACGCACAGAACATCTTTCCAATCAGGAACTACTTCTCATAGCGTAGCAGATGACTTGTAGGTCATGGCGTGGTTCGCCTCTAGTTCTCAGAATCGTTGATTTCACGTTTGAAATAAACATGTTTTTGGCAGAATCATGTGATAAAAAGAATCTCAAATGAATTTTCATTTCATACGATGTATTATGAAACTCGTTGTGCGTTGTATATAAAACACACAACTCGTTTTAATACATCGTATGAAATGAAAATTCATTTGAGATCCTATATAAAAAAATTAGTACATGGTTAAGAATACAAAAAAAATCAGTTTATTATATCTGCAAGAACATCGAAAAAAGTAAGGAAAACTGAAAAATTCATTAAATTTGCTAAGTCCAAGGGTCAAAACTCTTGCAAAAATAGGCCAATCAAAACCAAAATCGAGCTTGATCTGTATCACATTGAGATGTATTCAAATACTAAAACAGGATTCAATATATGAAACAACAGCCAAAAAAGTCCGGAAAAATAAAGTGTGACAGACAGACGGACGGGCAGACAAACAGACGAGTTGAGAACAATAAGTCCCCTCCGGCGAGCCGCTAGGGGACTAATGAAATCTAGGAAACGCAGAGAGTAGCATCGTCATTGACGAAGTCTACGGTCGATACACAGGGGTGAGGTATCATCGCTTGGTCACAAACCCTTTCCTCAAACTCTCTTTGTACTCGATCGTGGCCTCCTTTTTTCCCCTTCCTACAGGCTAAAACCACGTTCCATTTAATACGATTTTTGTTTCTTTTTTTTTATCTCAAGATGAATGTATAATGTACAAACATATCCAATTTGAAAATTCATCCTAAAAGATGCACCGGTCGAATGCAGATCGATAGAAGTGGAAGCCACGATCGAGTACAAAAGAGTTATATAGTTATTATATAGGAAGTGTCCTCCCTTGGGGTTTTCAATATAGACATACAGAAGAAAGGGTTTGTATACTGAGGAAAGGGTTTGTGACCAAGCGATATCATGATACCTCACCCCTGTGGGTCGATACGGGGAACTCGTCGTACCCTATGATGTCCCGTTGTCCAAAATGGTAGATTATATTCTGTCGTAGACCACTTGAACTATCCAATCACAGAATATACTTGTATCTTCCGAAATTGAGGTAACCGCGGATGTGATATTTCTGCTGAATGGGTGTTGCATGCAAGCAGGAGATGCTGACTCTTCCAGTCAGCATTTGGTCTGCCTACCATATTGGGAGTTTGCTTCTTTTCATGAGGTGGAGGTTTTTGTTTGTTTGCTTTGGTTCATGTTTTATCCTAATATGGTATGCCTTCGGTCTATGATTTTCTGAATTATTCATTTTTTAATGTGTATTAGGATATGGTCATTGTCCAAATTTGCTATCCACTCACACGGCATGTGAATCAATGTACTCACTCAGGCTGTATACAAGGATTTTTCTATTTCAAATTCATGACCTTGGCCTTTGACATGTGAACTTGAAACTCAAAAGGATTATTTCTCTTGTCACGAGGAATATGTGTATGATGTTTTGTCAAGAGATGATAAAAATACAAGGATTTAGCTATTTACAATATGTGACCTTGACCTTTGACCTCGAAAATCAATAGTGTTGTTTCATTTGCTATAAGGAATAAGTGTATTGAGTTTTGTCAAGAGACGATCAAAATGTTCTCTAGGCTGTATACACAAGGATTTAGCCATTTTCAATCTGTGACCTTGACACCAGTGCCCTTGAAAATCAATAGGGTTCTTCCTCTTGCCATAAGGAATTAGTGTATAAAGTATTGACAAGATTCGATGAAAACTGAGTCCTATTGGCTGTGTACAAGGAGTTTGTGACCTTGATCTTTGACCTGAAGCCTTGAAAAAGAATAGGATCTTTCATCTTGTCAAAAGGAATAGGTGTAATATTATTTCTAAAATTTCGCATGGTTAACTTAATTATGATCATTAACTATATATGCTAATATTGGTCGAATTCAAATATATGTGTCGGATATATACATGCAGCTACGATGATGCTTAGTCAGATTCTTCAAGTCTTTGTATCAGGGAGCGTATATGATAATATTTACATTGCAAGTTGATTTCCTATGTTAAACGCCTATTCAATTTTGACGTTCATTTCACGATGAACACAGGTTGGTCCCAATCACATAACGCGGGTGCAAGAGTTCGATCAACTTCGGCTGATCGTCTGTCTCTTTAACGCCATTTGAAATTTTCTGTTACAAAATTTCTTGAAATTTCTAAAACGTGGGTCCTGTAGCATCATATCCCACCCATTTTGCTACGTCTTTTGGTACATTTTTGGACATAATAATTTTCATACTTTTTGGCCATTTTACATTGTTTAGACTGAGGATCACTGACGAGGGTTTAGTACCCGAAACGTGCATGTCTGGTCCATGCTGTAAATTTATCAGGTCTTAAATGATGCTATTGAATTTGAAGACGTTTAACATTTCAAACGGTGGGCGGGGCAAACATGTATATCTACAGTTTCCAAAGAGTTCATGTGTACTCCAATGTAGATGGCGCTACCGAAATGAATTTATGCAGCGCTGACTATACTCTGATATTATAAATAATGCTTTATTCTCTTTAAATTGTTTATAAAAAGATAAATTCACCATGAAAACGTTTTAGCAGATATAAAGTTACAACTGGTATTTACACTGTGAGAACGTTGTAACAGTTCATTTTAAATGTGAACTTTATGTGTACTTGAACGTAGATGGCGGTACTGAATAAGTGAATTGAATTTATGTAGCACTGACTTTTATGATTATAAACATGGCATTATGGTCTTCAGATTGTTTATATGAATTAAGACTCACCGTAAAAACATTTTAAAAATGAAAATTATTCGTAATTTCAAATATCAAACCGTATATTATGGCCCTTTTCTGTTCTATGAATTTCCTCCCCCGCTAGGAGAACCACTTCTTAGAAGCAACTGTTATGGAGCACCTACCCCTACACTATTGTTTTTCAATCATGTATTTTATTATCAGAATAAGAAATATTTTGCTAATAAAAGGGAATACATTTGAACCAAACATACATCCGAACATGGAGTTCTCAAAATACTACTGTCATTAGCATTAATGTTTTTTAACACCAATTAAGGACTTCTGGTACTGATTGCCTTGTTTGTAATGTCACCGTCCTGTCGACAAACTTTTCACACTAAAGTGTGACTCAAGCATATGACGTTTTCATTTCTCAATTAACACGTTATGCTCGGGTAAGCTCCATGTACTCAGATTTTGTTCTAGGGGCTAGACAGCTTTCAGTTAAGCTTTTCAGTCAAGGATACATTTGTGACAGCCCAACATCGTCACTGAGGAAGTTCTATGGTCGATAAGTCACACTGTGACTTCCCCTTGTCCAGAGTCATAAATGATATTCTATGTACAAGTTTATGGTACGAAAACACCTGGTCTCACTCCCATTTTGGGAGTTCGCTTCTTTTCATTTGGTGGAGGTTTTCTTTGTTTGCTCTGGTTCTTGTTTTGTATGCCTTCATTTTATGATTTTCTGAATTATCGATATTGTATTGTGTATTGGGATATGGTCATTATCCATATTTGTCATTCTGACGTAGACCTTTTGTGCCATGGCATAACAATTTATTCGTTTGTCTTCCTTTGTGGGAGTTACCGATTGTGACCTTTCTACCGAATTGAAGTGGCGTGTGTTGCATGCAAGCAGGTGCTCACTCTTCCTGGACACCTGGTCTTACTCCTTCACAGAGAGTTCACTTCTATTAAAATGGTAGACTTTTTTTTATTTCTGTTCCTTTGCCTTGGTTCTGGTTTTATTCTGGTTTCGTATGCCCTTGGTTGGATGATTTTTCGATTAACGATCGTGTACGGCTTGATAGGGATATGATTTTTTCCCCATATTTGTCATTTAAAAAACCTGAGCGCACTTCATCGGATAATTACATCATTTGCCATGAATAAAGCAGAAGGCCGTCTAAAATCTGCTTTGGGTACACATCGATCTCCATCCTTTAATGTCTTGTCCATCATGTGTTAATTTATGTACATAATGTATCTTAGTTTTTTTCGTTGGTCGTCGTGGCGTGAATATTTAAGATTGTCTCATTGCTTCTTGTTTCTTGGTATGTGTGTCTATGTTTTGCATGATTCCAAATGATTTGGGTAGGTCACCCTCCTGCACGTATGTACCGCCATAGTGACTGCATTGTGAGCTTATAAGGAAATCTGTTCTTTATTGTACTTCTGCCAGTTCATGAAACCAGACTAATTATTAGGTACGATTTCACATTAGAAAGACTAGAGATAAGACATAACATTCAGCACAGAACAAAATTTTTCGTTCTCATACATTTAATGAAAACAATTAATTGTAATTTATAATACGTACTACAGGAAACAAGTAAATAAGCAAAATCATGAACCTTGAAGCACAATGCACACGAGATGTGTATTACAGCAGGATGTGTCACCTTAACGTCAATGTTCTGATGGATTAAACACGGTAAATTCATATTCGATAAATGAGGATGGGGTTAGATTTTCACATTTTGTAATTTCTCCGTCACAAAAATTAAATGAAAATTTTCTAAAACTAAGGGATATATCTCCATGATGACAAAGCTTTGTCATTAGCAGGGTTTTTAAAAACCAAAAATTAGGTCAAAGTTTAGACATTTGCTCTTCGTAATTTCATATCATATGAATTGACTCTTTTTCGGCCCCAGACATCACCGATGAGACATAACATGTTGAAATGCCCATGTGGTGCATTAAAATTTTTATAATAGAACATATATACTTCAATATCGATAACATAAACAAAAGTACCAGAATTCACAGAAGAAACCATTGATGAGTGACATCAAAGCTCCTCTGATTTCAAAATAATACGTACCAGATTTGGGAAAATGCACCTCTCAAAATAATGACTTTGCCTAGAGCATAATGATAATTCTAGATATGGCTCCAGTAAAATGGAGGAAAGAAAGTCACGTGACCAATTTCTACTCCAATCAATTATTGCAAGTAAAAACTATAGACAATCCTTTAGATTATTCCCATGCATTATTATTCATTTGTTTTTCTTTACCTACAAAGTAAATCCTATTCTGTCTCAGTGATTGCCGAACAATCAGAGTACCTGACAGAAATACCATGATCAGGACCAGGAAAAGCCTTAATGTAAATGTGAGCATTCACTCCGTACTCATCTTTTATATACTTTATAATTTCTTTAGAATAAGACATCATAAGAGGCAGCTGATGGAATATGAAAACCATACAGTCAGGTGACATTAACTTTTGTCTTATGGAAGAAAAAAGAATGGATGGTATAGTGTTCAATTCGCTCGCTGCTTTTGCCTCAACTATAGAGAAAAACTCTTTCAATGCAGGGAAATAATTTTCCTGTTTACAGAATCGATCCTTGTATTTTGACACTATTGACATTTCAGATTGATGTTGTTTTTTTCTACCACAGATACCTAATTGTAATAGTAAGGAATCTGAAATCTGTTGAGAGTGAAATGCCTCGATGAGAAGAAAGACCATTTTATGAGATTTCGGCTGTAAAAAGTCTTCCAAATATGTATAAGTTTTATCAGCATCGGGATGGCAAGTTGCATAATATAAAGGGGAATGGCCATGGTTATCTTTGATATCTAAATTTGAGTTTGTTCGTTTATGAAGTATTTTCAAAAGTATTTTCGTAGATAAACAAGTTGGTTTCAGAGCCGATAGATGAAAGATTGTAGCGCCATTGTAGGAACTTTGGGTATTCCATTTCTTTTCAAGAGGAAAGCGCAAAACCCTGTTAAAGAAATCTATAACAGAAGCATTTAGCAATGTTTTCACTACAAAGTTGACGTTTGCCCCATGATGTAAAAGTCTTTTTATGACTGTTTCATGTCTATAATAGGTTGCAGCGGCTAAAGGCGAGAATCCAAAGGCGTCCTTAAATTCAAGACATTTAGTGTCATGCAAAAGTAGTGCACTCACAACTTCATGATGTCCTCTTTTCACCGCTACCATAAGGGCCGACTCTTACAGAAAATGTCTTCTGAATTTATACTTCTGAGCAAAAGTTGTAAGATTTGTAGGATATTCATCAAGTGTTCTCCATCTACATTTTACACATTCATCCTGGATTCCTTGATTTAAGAGGTACTCAACGATAGATGTTGAGCCATGAACTGCTGCGTACCAAAGATACCACACATTCTTTTCCATTGTCTTGTAATTTTTGAGTTCATTTAGTAGGTCAAGGTTATCAAAAGAAACAACCGTATCAAAGACATCCCATCCATTTCCAGTTGTTTCGTCAAGAAGTGATTTGTCATGTGACACTAACATTTTTATTCTATCAATATCAAAATGAATTATTGTTGAATGAAATGTGCTTACATAATCCACAGAAAAGTTTTCTAAAAAATTGAGCAGCAGTTGCTTTCTTGTTATGTTTCCAATGCCAAACAGTTCATCGCCATTTACATCCCCTTCTATTCCAGGCATGCAATAATATCCAAATGTCAACCAGTTGTCAACAGCAACATGTTTTTGTTTCAAGTCAACTATGTCTGCTTGAAAAAGACCTGTAAATGTGGATCTATGACCTTTGTAGTATGCTTGTAGTATGCTATGAAGGCTTCTATAGTCCAGTCAGTTGTACGTGACAGTAGCGTTAATGTTTTAATGAAATTATAATCATCGACAAATGACGCAGCATGTCCAATATGAGACACTTTTCCATTATCAATATTTGAAAATGGGATATCATATTTCCAACAAGACCTACATAGTATTCTAAAGTCAGCAATCTTCAACTTTCCAGAAATAAATTCATCCTGTAATGAATCATTTCCAGTTTCAATGATATGTCTTGCAAGTGAATAGGATTGGTCTATCCATGAATGGTATACAATCAGTGGAGATTGTTTGGTTATCATCCTTAACTTACTATGTAGGTAATACGTCCATGCATAATGCCCCCGTTGAATATTCACTCTGAATTTCACATTTTCCTCAGATACCAACCAATCAAACAGAGATGAATGAGGTACAATTATCTCATGTTTATCCGATGTACGAATGATATTTGTTGTTACTCTATGTATCATTTCTTCGAATTCATCATCATCGGGTCCAGGAGTATAGTACTTCAAAATATTCTTCATCAAATGCACGGTAATCGATTCCGTTATGCGTTGAGAGCAAAGAACTTCAAAGAAAGATCTGTCAAAGGGATATTTCCGGGAAAAACCATCGCCGTAAATCCTTAAAAAGATTCTATCATGCATCTCATAAATTGACTTTATATTTTGCATTTGATTCATTCTACACGTTTCATGAATATTGGACAGGTAGTATCGCAATATCAAGAAATTATGTCCTGTTTCCTCAACAAGTCGGTCAACATACAAATCTGTACATCGAGTTTTGCGTCGAATCAACGACTTCAAATCATCTTTATTTTCATCACTGTTTTGTTCAATTTGGATCTTCTTAAATGATCTGAAAAGTGATAGCAATTCACTATTATTTCTTGATGTCATAAAGATTGACACCACCGGTTGTAATAACTTGTACTGCTTTAACAATAAAGCAGGTATGGTAATCGTCTCAATTTCTAGAGGTGAATTTTGACATTCATCAATAGCGTCTACAACTAAAAGAGAGCGCTTTGACAGGTTTGCACTGTTCAAGGGATTACCAATAAGTTCCTGAAAACACTGGGATGGGTCTAATGTACAGTATCTTTTTATTTCCTTATATTCCTTAAATCTAGCAGGAGTTTTATTATCAAATTCATGGTATCTCTTTCGAAGGTCTCTCCATAAGTTTATTATGAAATTGGAAACATCCAACGAAGAACGTGAATCATACTGGCAAATGTGGTATCCAAGTAATGGTAGGTTACCGTTATCATCGTAATTCTTTACGAAATTTGCAATAAGAGCGGATTTTCCAAATCCCGGTTCTGCCACCAAAATCACTCCATCTCTTGTCTTATTTAGATTATCGCGTATATTTTGCTTGAGCCATTCTCGCCCAACAAATTCATCATGGAAGGTAAAGAAGAAAGATGGTCGGCCAGGAATCCATGGATCCCCTGCAACGAATTGAATCAAAATATTTTAAAATTTATTGACTCAAATCGAAAACAAAGATGATATACATTGTATATTCGATAAAAAATATCGGATATTTTAAACAAGAGTCCCAGGGACAACCTCGCTCACGTGAAAACACTTGAAATATGTAACAGCGAATGTGGTTTATAATAATGCTAATCATGAGCCTTATGTACCACTAGGGCTGTAAAAATTAACCAAAATGACAGTGACCCATAGTTCAAAATCTTCGGTTCGATTCCCAATTTTCCAGCTACAAAGACAAAAAAGAATTACAATAAATTCAAAAATTTATATTTTTTATGAAATTTCTTACACAAAAGCATTGATTTATAAAATACCTTATTACATTGTATAGATTGAGGATCACCGACGAGGGTTAAGTATCCGAAACGTGTATGTCTGGTCCATGCTGAAATTTTATCTTAAATGATGCTATTGAATTTGATGACGTTTAACACTTAAAGTATACTAGTATCAATATTGATTTAGGGGAAATAGTATGGGGAAAAAGATATTAATTTGAATAGAAATGTTAAAGTGAAGAAGCTCAGAAAATGGAAGAAAACTGAAAAAGGAACTAAAAAAATGTTTTGGTCCCGCCGGGAGTCCATTGGGCATGGGAAATCGTTAAAAATCCAAAAGTTGACATTTTGACAAAATTCTTTCACAGTTGCATTTCTTTATTATTATTATTACTATAAATATCAAAAAGTATATGAGCAATTTCAGGGGAGAAGTTGAAAAATGTTTAAAGATGACCGTCCCCGTTTCCCTTTTTTGCAGTCGAAAAAATCATAAAAAAATCATGAAGAATAATAAAAAAGAATTTCAGCAAAATTCGTCCAAATAAACATTCCTCTAGTTTGTCATTGCTAAAATGAACAAAATTGGGGTAGCAAACTTAGCCAAGAGAGAAAGAATAAGAGGAATCTCAACTTTTGCATTTAAATATTTAAGTCGAAAAAGACACCAAAACGACTCAAAAATTAGGTATCGGATTTTAACGAAATGAACAAATTTGAATCCTTCCTGATAACTCAGATACAATTCGTTTTTCAATCCTTACAGTGATTCTAGAGAAGAAGATTTTTAAGAGGTGTACCCTCTTGTGCCTTTTTGACACCGCAGTGGATCCCCCCTAAAAGGATAGAGACGAGATGAATAAAGTTGGTAGAGGACCTTTAGTTCTTCATGTAAATCAGATTTCATCTAAATCCTCCAAGCGGTTTTGGAGAAGAAACCGAAAATGTAAAAAGTTAACGGACGGAAGAAGGGCGCCGGACAAACCGGTATGACAGTAGCCCACTTTGAGCCTTTGGCTCAGGTGAGCTAAAAATCTTATTGCGATATCCGTTTAAAACCTCATATTATTCATATTTTTGCATATGTTGTATCTCACTGTTGTAAGCTTTTTCGATATCAACAAAACACAATTCTTCTGGCATATTCCGTTCGTTAAGTGAAAAAGAGTCCCTACATTAACTTTTTCATCTTTAATGTTTGTCATTCAAAATCAGTTAAGTTGCGCCAATACGCAAAAACTGTGTCACAATACATTTTTGAAAGAAACATTGAATCATGGAGATATTTTTTTGCATTTACGTTTTACTTGCATTAGTTTCTATTCCTCCATATGCCTTATGGTTACCTTTGAACTCAATATGTGTGGATTTTCCTATCATATAAGGGTTGTATTTGTCAAAAAATGCATGTCACAAACTGAGGTGTATGATAAAATTGGTTGTCAGTGACTCGAAAATGTATTAAATTCAAAATATTTAGCAAAGTTTTTAATAAAAGTAATATCAGTATTTCAAACTCTGAATTATACTAAACTTGATTGTCACAAGATTTACGATGAATTACGTTACAATCTTTGGAAATCTAGGATGAGTTAAAATTAGAACTATATAATATCATAACAATACTTTTCTAACTTGTAATAAACCAAAATTTAATAGTTTTCCACTGAATGTTTTACTTTTGTTTCATTTTAGGAAACAAATCCTTTCATTTCTTATTTTCTGAAAAATTCACTTATTTTGTGAATTACGTTACGCTGCTTTTACTGTGATAAGAATAGTAGAGTGCAATACTATGGTAATGTCGTAATCAGGTGCTTATGCCTTTATATAAAGACAATCACAATTTGATTAAAGCTCCCTTACGTACGGAGAGGCAGATAATAAACAAAGAGAAAAAACATGACTGTGAATTACGTGACGGTGAATTACGTTATGAAGTAGATACTAAATTCATAGAAATATCCATTCCTGAGGTGTCTGGATGGGATTTATCGTAATTATTTTACTTTCAGACATGCTAGCTAGTGATAATACTTAGTCTGTGGGCAGAAACACTTTTTAAAATTGTCAAATATATACAATTTACATTTTTTTTAGCTAGTAGGTATTCTTCTTAATCACAATATTCTTCATTTTGCAGGTTATTTGATAAAGTTTGTAGTTGAAACATTTGAATGTATCTCATACGTATGTGTATTGAGAAAAATAGTCATCAGATAATGCTGAAGTTTCCAAAACAGGCGAGAATTCCTGCCATAACGTAATTCACACTGTGTAACGTAATTCACTTTTGGGTATCTTTATTGATTACAGAGGACAATGATTACACAGAGTAATACTGAATCACACAGATGTATACAAAAGATGATATGGCTGATATGGAAGATAGAAATCAGCTTAGAAATAAGAGAGAAATACTCTAATATAAAGAAGCTATATGTACAACAACACAAGTTGCTTTTCTTGTCTGTAAGATGTTCTATTTCAAGTATGTTAAAACATGCCAGATGATTCAAGTTTGTAATATATTTTGATCTAGCATAGATTCAGATCCTGTTTGAAGGTCTACATAGCAATGGATCGGCAAGGAATTGTTAAGTTAAACATAATTATTTCATGGACAATTTAATTTTTTAAAGAACTTTTGTGAATTACGTTACGGCACTTTGGGGTATGAAAACTCTGAAAATTGGAAACTAAACATGATAATTTTGGGGTCTTCTGTTAAAGTTTTTATTATATCAATTCATATCATCATTTAAAAAAAGATTTGGAATGGTGGTTCTCAAAATATGTCTGTGTAAAACGAATTTGAAAAGCTAAATACATGTGAATACTCTTAATCATAAATCATTGCATGACAATATTTGAGGACATTTGGCTATAATATGCAATATTTTATATTTCTTCAAGTACGATCTACTGTTCTATGATCGTGTCCTCTTGATTTAAAATGCTATCAGAGATAAAACAAGTGAAAGCTTTCTTAAAAGGTGACGGAATTTCTCGATTCGTGAATTACGTTACGAGGTACCTTCAATGTATGTCTTTATCTTATAGCCATTTCCTCCGAGTTATTGTAGATTTTGAAGTTTATATGTTTTCACTATCAACTATAAGCAAAATCTGGGGAATCTGTTTTACTCTGTTATCCGTTAAAATCAAACTATCATAATTGCAAAAAATCAATAACTTAAACTTCGTGATTAATTTGGAAGAATAGGTTTAAGGTATTATAAATTAGCTCCTCTCCTTCACGAATATATGAAAATCTATACTAAATGCATTTGTTGACCATCATAATGATTACAGTTACCAATAAAGCAAACAATTGAACACTTACGACGTTTTTCGTCGTCAGAAAATTTTATTATTAACATATGCCCTCATATGTAACGTAATTCACATACAATTACACAGCAGTCTACATCTAATTAAATTTCTGACTGAAGTGCTGGTGAAAAATTTTTCTATCGCCTTTTCCAAAACGCATATATGCTTCAAAATCGACATGGTTTTGAAATATTCCTTATCTTAAAGTTTGCGGCCGTTTTGAAGTTGAAATTGGCGCAACTTAACTGATTTTGAATGTGTATGTCTTTATAATGACCTCATACTTTACCGTCAAAGAATACTTAACTTAGAATTTAATATCAAAAACACGTGTCTGGTGCATAGTACATTGGTTGGAATATAGAGTTGAAGCACCTCCGTATTATTTATATGAACACTTATTTCATGTTGCAGTTTGGAGCAGTTAAACTCGTTTCCCGTGACAGGGATGTTTTGAAGTGTATTAATTACTTCTCTCCGGCTCTGTCGCTTGAAAGAATGTTAAACATATTCAAATTCAATAGCATAATAATTTAAGAACGGAGAAATTTACAACATGGACAAGACATACACGTTTCGGATACTAAACCCTCGTCAGTAATCGTAATCTAAACAATGTGATATGACCAAAAAGTGTGAACGTTATTATGTCCAAAAATATATCGAAAAACGTTGCAGGATGGGTTGAATATGATGCTACAGGACCCACGTTTTAGAAATGTAAAAAAAAAAAGATTACCAGAAATTTTCGAATGCGTTGAAGAAAACGATCAACAGAAGTTGACCGATCTTGGCTACATGTACTTTTGGGACTCCAGGTCCACCAGCAATGACACTCACCAAGTGGTACAAATGTTAAACGTCTTCAAATTCTATGGCATCATTTAAGACCTGATAAAGCTTTGTTTTGGTACTTGATCAATTTGACATCATAAAAATTATTTTGCTATTTCGGAAACTTTTCATTTCATCCCCCGATCAATCAATCAATCAATCAATCAATCAATCAATCAATCAATCAATCAATCAATCAATCAATCAATCAATCAATCAATCAATCAATCAATCAATCAATCAATCAATCAATCAATCAGCCTCCTTATTTTTTTGTGCCTCCATTTCAAACGATTAACACGTTCCGGACGTTAAAGTAGTACCATTACGCACGTTTGGATGTTTTTCCACCAGACTCTGTGCAAAGTCCAATATACTGTTATACCAGACGCCATTACCTGCTGAACGCGACCATCGCTGCTGCGACATTATTTTCGTTTTTCAAGAATGCCAGAGTAATCATGGCAAGTAATTTTATTTCGTAAAACTAAAGTAAGATTTAATAATGTATTCTCCCTGACTTCCGGTAATCCCAGCCTATTTAAAGCACGAGATCTCGCGAGATCTCCCTTCTTCCTCTCGGCTTCGAAGTTGACAGCAGCTAGAAATTTGAAACGAGAAAATCCAACACAATCGTAGTGATACATCGATATCATGAGCCAAGACCAGGCAAATATTGGCCCAGAGGGCAAGAATCTTAATGATTCAAGTAGCCAAGATGGCAAAATCGACTGGAAAGGTTACACCATTCCAAAAACGAGCCCCCAGTCAAGCAGTGACGAGGAGGGCGAATACTCCGATCCATATCAGCACGATAATCAGTCTGATTGTAATCAAGACGGTAGTGATCAATCTGCTGACGATTTTAATAAATCTCAACAAGAGGACGATGGATCGGAAGAGGAGGGACCGACTCGTTTCGATCCTCTAAGTGAGAAAAGGAGCTTTAAGCTCGACCGCAGTAAGGAAAAGTATGCACAGAAATACTTTAATAGACATTTGACGGACGAGATGATTCAGTCATCTATCCTACAGTCAGCGCCTATACCGGCCAATTCATTCTTGACACCACCAAAGGTGGACGAGTATATTGAAGATCTTGTGAATGACAATAAAGCCATGCGCTTTCTTCGCATGCATGATGCCAGTCTCAAACACGTGCAAAAACGTATTGCCCAGTGCATGGGGCCCATGGCCAAAGTATGGCATGAACTTGACTCGATTAACACTGAAAATCCAGAGCAAAACCAGTCGTCGATGGACATTTTTGATGTCAAAGAACTGATGGAGAAATGCATACTTATGCTCGGACAAGCTAATGCATCTTGTTTGTATGAGAGAAGAATGAACTTTCTCGCTAAAATTATGCAAAGTACTAAGAAAGCTAAAAGTGCTCTGAAGGAAAACGAACAGGAGTTCAAAGGCGGAGAACAATTGTTCGGCAAGAACTTCTACTCAGTGCTAGATAGAAAGGCCAAAAGCAGAAAAAGGGCCAGAGAAATGTCACGGGACATGAAAGGAGAGCCGCCAGCCAAACGGCCCTTTCGCCCCGGACCTCCTGGGAAACCAAAAGCCAACCCGAGGGGGTCGAACCAGAAAGGCTTCAGAAGGAGCGGACCGTCCGACGGTCGACGTGGCGCCCAAAGCAAAACAAACAGGTGCGTCACTTTCTTCGCTAGATCTAGATCTATCTTTTCAATGCAAGGTAAAAAGTACAATACCTTCAGTTTTGTTTCAAATGCAAACAATAAGAGAGGATTATCACAATCTCCACGAGACAGTGAGAGATCTGAATTTAGATTTCGTAGATCAGTCACACATTCCTTTGGGAGGAAGGCTCGTCCATTTTCTCACAAATTGGGAGAAAATTACATCAGATCGGGTTATTTTGACTCAAATTCAGGGGTTCAAAATAGATTTCATGGAAGAGCCTTATCAGAAAAAAATACCAAAAATGAATCTATCGGAAAAAGACAGAGAAATTCTCAGTCTGGAAATTACAGAAATGTTAGAAAAACAAGCCGTGGAGATTGTGAATCCTCATCAAACATGTCAAATGTACAAGGAAAATCAGTACTTCAGCACTTTATTTGTACGTCCAAAAAAGGACGGGGGCTTGCGTCCAATTTTCAATCTGAAGTCCTTAAACAAATTCATAAGTTACAATCACTTCAAAATGGAAGGATTTCACATGGTGAAAAATATAGTGAAGAAAAACGACTTTATGATAAAAATCGATCTCAAGGATGCATTTTTTTGCGTCCCGGTTCACAAAGATCACAAGAAATACTTGCGATTTCTATGGGAGGGGAAAACAATGCAGTACAGGTCCCTCCCTTTTGGTCTTGCGATGGGTCCACGACTCTTCACAAAAATAATGAAACCAATTGTGTCAGTACTACGCAGAGTAGGTGTTCGTCTGATAATTTACCTAGACGACATAATAGTCATGAATCAGACCGAAGAGGGCATAATAAAGGATCGAGATTCCTTATAACACCTTCTTCACAACCTTGGTTGCTAATAAATTGGAAAAAGTCGGTCCTTCAACCAACAAGGACAATAGACTTTCTAGGTTTGACTATAAACTCAATGAATATGAAGGTCATGCTCCCAGAGGAGAAATTACAGAGCATAATTTCAAAATGCAGGAACGCTGCTCAATCAGACCAGATTACAATTCACGAACTGGCAAGTTTGATTGGGTCATTAAATGCAACTGTGGAAGCAGTAATTCCCGCGGCCCTATATGTAAGAGAATTACAAATGCATCAAACAAAATGCTTACTAAAAGCACAATCGTATCAAAAAAAGATCACAATTCCCCCACAATGCAAGGAAGAAATCCATTGGTGGGTAAACAAACTTTCTCATTGGAACGGGAAACAAATTCTATCCCAAGGGCCGGACATTGTCTTGGAGACAGATGCCTCCCTCAAGGGATGGGGGTTCCATTGCCCACAATTGAACCAGAGGGCAGGGGGGCCGTGGGATGCACAAGAGAAAAAAGAACACATAAATGCCTTGGAAATGAAGGCAGTAGAAATTGCAGTAAAATCAATAACCAGGGGCAAATCCAATGTACATGTACATGTGAAAATAGACAATGTTACAGCAGTCAGATATGTAAACAAGATGGGAGGGACAAAATCCCAAAATCTTACCAAAATAGCAAAACAAATTTGGGATTACTGTCTCAAAAGAGAGATCACATTGACTGCAGAACACCTTCCTGGTGTTCTCAACCAAATTGCGGATTGGGAAAGCAGGAATGTGAAAACTGCAAGTTCAAACAATTGGAAATTGAACAAAAGCATTTTCAAACAGATAAATGCTGTGATGGGACCAATCAGTCTAGACCTGTTTGCAGAAAGGATGAATGCTCAGGTAGAGAATTTCATCAGCTGGAAACAGGACCCCCTAGCAATAGGGACAGATGCCTTTATGACAACATGGGTGGGGAAAAATGCATATGCTTTCCCCCCATTTTGCCTAATACCAAGGTGCATAGCAAAAGTTCAAAAGGAAAAAGCTCAGATAGTGATAATAACTCCGGCTTGGCAAAGTCAGCCATTTTATCCATCCCTACTGGAAATGTCAGTAGAGAACCCAATTCTGTTGCCACCTCAAAGAGACTTATTACAGTCTCCGCAGGGAAATATCCATCCACTAATTCTGAACAACACTCTGAAATTAGTGGCATGGAAAATTTCAGGCGATCCAAAGAAATGCAAGGACTTTCAGGGGAAAGTTCAGAATTATTACTCTCAGCATGGAGAAAAGGTACACAGACAGCTTACAATAGCTGCTGGCGACAGTGGGCTAGCTGGTGTGGTACACGGAAAATTGATCCATTTCAAGCCCCTTTGGAAGATATAGCTAACTTCTTGTCACATTTGTTCAGTCTCGGCTATGAGTACAGAACAATTAATAACTACAGGTCAGCTATATCAGCCCTACACACCCAGATAGGTGGGGAGAAAATAGGCCAATCATCATTGATTAGACAAATCATGTCAGGTGTGTTTAATACTAGACCACCATTACCCAGATATACTGAGACCTGGGATGTTGATCAAGTGTTGAAACATATAGTTAGTTTGGGAGACAATAGTTCTCTAACGTTAAAAATGTTATCCCTCAAGTTATCTACTCTAATGGCATTAACATCAGCTTGCAGAGCATCAGAAATGTGTAATCTCACACTAGAATTTATGCAATTAACTAGTCAAGAAGCTAGATTTACCTTGACAGAACTTACAAAGACAAGTAAGGTCAAGGACGTTGCTAGGGTGATAACATTCCATTCGCATGACAATGACAAATTTGACGTCTGTGCATGTATAGTGGCCTACATTGAAGCCACAAAGGAAATCAGACAGGAAACATCAAAACTTTACATTAGTTATGTCAAGCCACACAAGGCTATAAAAGCTTGCACTTTAGCAAGATGGCTACGCACCATGTTAACAATGTCAGGTATAAATTCCTCAGTATTTAAGGCGCACTCAACAAAGAGTGCTAGCACATCCAAAGCTAACAAATTTGGACTTTCAGTAGAACAAATTTTAAGTAAGGCAAATTGGAAATCAGCCTCAACATTTCAAAGGTTTTATAACAAACCTATTCAAACGGGAGATGAGTTTGCCAAAGTTGTCCTAACATTACAAGAGTAACAGTTTTTGCCACTATAAGAAATGTACAATATGTGTAGATATATAAAGGCAAATGAACATGATGAAAGAGGCATACTTGGCTTTGAACATACATTATTAAATCTTACTTTAGTTTTACGAAATAAAATTGAAAATTTTATCAATGTGCTTCTGCACATGCAATGAAATTTAAATTTTATGAGTAAAACTAAAGTAAGATATGTATCTCCCACCCTTGAAGATGTGATACATTTCATCCCACCCGTTTTCTAACGGCCTCTTTCATATTTAATTGCAGGAGCAACAAAGGAGGGCAGCAATAGGAGCCAGGCGGCCAGAGCCTAACCAGGGAAATGGACAGAGCCATTATATAGGCTGTAGCTATGTATATATTAGACTGTCAATGTTATATAAACTGTGTCATCATAAAGACTGTACCATGATATAGGTGGTACCATTATAGAGACTGTGTCATTATATAGACTGTGTCTTAAGACTGTACCATGATATAGGCGGTACCATTTCATAGACTATGTTATTATATAGACTGTGTCTTCATAAAGACTATGGCATAAAGCCATTATATGGACTACTGTATATACAAGATAAACTGTGCGTGATCGACAATATAGACGAACATTTAACTGTGCAAATAGTTTGTGCCGAATACTGACTATATCATATATGTTAAATATGGACTGTGTCATAACTTGAATATTGTGTTGTCAAGTAAATAGACTGTACCATAAATAACTAAGGACTGCCAATTCCTTTGATCAAAAAAAAAAAAAAAAAAAAAATATGGACATTTATTGTTACTTTAAATTCCTTTAATTTCTCTATGATCTAAATAAGATCATTATGACTATTCACATTTTGTTCACATATATGTGGTTACCCAAAAAAAAAAAAAAATCATAATAAATATATGGTTGAACTTATTTTCTGATTTATTTCCTCTTTTTGTCAACTTATCTCAGCCTCTAGTCAGAAGGGAGATCTCGCGAGATCTCGTGCTTTAAATAGGCTGGGATTACCGGAAGTCAGGGAGAATACATTATTAAATCTTACTTTAGTTTTACTCATAAAATTTAAATTTCATTGCATGTGCAGAAGCACATTGATAAAATTTTCAATTTTAGTATAGGTTGCATAACTAATCAACTCAATAAAGGAAAATTTCAAGCAGAATCATATTCATTCATCTCGATATAAGCTTCCAAACTTTCCTCTCTATATTGAAGTGAAATTCGAAAACCGAAAACAAGCAGAATGAATACAGAAAAGAAGTGATTTTCAGTATAAGCAATTTCTAAGAAAGTTATTAGACTTAGAACTGTATAGCTATATCGTTTAAGTTTATCTATCATAAGTCATTGTAATGTGGCAGAGCCGGGTGCACCGGCCCGGATAGCACAGTGGTTTGAGTGCTTACCTGCAGGTATAGAGGTCACGCGTTCGAACCCCGGACTGGGCACATCTTTTCCTACCCTACTTCATTTGGTGCCATGAGAGTGAGCCTTGAAAAGAGGTAGAACCAGGGCTGTTGTGTGGTTGAGGAAACCTCAAAATTTGATGGGTGGAGGAGTGTGGCAGATCCGGGTGTATCGGCCCGGATAGCTCAATGGTTAGAGTGCTTACCTGCAGGTATAGAGGTCTTGGGTTCGAACCCCGATCTGGGCACATCTTTTCCTACCCTACTACAGGAAGATGAGAAATGTAGTGCCTCTAGTGACCTTTTTGTTTTTTCTGTATATTGTTTTGGCAAAATCCAGCAATACCCCATATCTTAATTTGCAACAGGATTCAATGGATGTCAAATATATTTACGGAAACGTCAAGAATTATGTAATATGAATACGTTTGCAAATCGGTTAAGCATTGGAAGCATACATCTATAATGTACTGATTGTATCACTTTATTCAATTTTCATATCGTACAGGAGGGCCTTAACGTATAAGAAGATATAAACACCATATGCATGAATCCCTCAATTCTCAAGAAATAAATTCTGATTTTCTGAATCATTCTGACTCCGTTGCATGTGCAAAAAATACCCCAAACCCTAAACAAATTATCCGCAATGCAGGCTTCAATCTAAAAGTTTTCATGGACATAAAGATATAAAGCCTACCTTCAAGATCGTTGCTCTGATTCCAAGCAAATATCATAACCGCCATCAGTGCAACTGTCATCGCCATCAAAATAAGACATTTCTTCAAGTAACTATGAAAATAACCAAGGAGGCATGTCTTGCCATATAGTCTCTCTTCAATTCTATTTCGTTCTAGTTCATCCATCAGATTTTGTTCGTAGATGTCTTTCAGGCTGTAGTTTTTCAAAATCTGCAAATGACTGATCTCCCTTTGAACTGATGTCCAGTTTTTTAGTTCGTCAGTTTCCATGTACTTTAAAATTGTATCTACATCTTGTTGTTTTTCTAATTCACTCATTGAGGAGCCGCCATGAGAAACTTTGTTCCTTATTTCTCTTATGTCCTGAAGATTCTGGTGGTTTTTAAACAAAGTGCAGTTAACCATTATGCTCAAACAAGAGGACAGGTCGGTATCATCCAGTTTTCCTTTGTACCAGGTGGGAAGGTACACTTTTTGAACTTCTTTTATATCCAAAGGCCACTTTGATGAATCAATATTTTTCCAATTTACCTTCGCAGTATTTTTATATATGTGATTTGCTAATATTGCATTGCGCCATTCACGACATAGGCTACACCAGTCCTCCACTGGTTTTGATTTACTACACCTTATACAGCAAACACCCCTTGTGCGTACGACGTTGTTATATAAATGTACATGGAACTGTTTAAATTTGTCTTCAAAGGATTCTTTTATACCACAGTTGAAACTTTCCAAAGCCCATCTAACATCCTCCGATCGACGTTTTCCTTCATCCATAAAAATCCAAGGAAATCTTGCCATTTTAATAAAAATCTAGCCTTTCTTCACACTGTAAAGTTCATTCGGAAATGCAAGTAAACTGAGGTATGTTCAAGATTAAATCAAGAAGTTATTGATCTTTAGATATTGCACTCTAAAATGCACATGATATCGCGGGGATAAATCTGTAGATAAGGCTTTTATTGATCATGAATTTGGTTTAAATGTAAAATTGATCGGGTATCGCACGACGTCATCGCTCAATTCCAAAATATATGACTCTTATTAAGTATTACATTATTCGTCTGAAGATGTTTGAAAATTATGTATGACAAAACTTATCATTTTTTAAAAACAGTTTTTGTTTGTTATAATATGGGTTATTTGCAAATTATTTATTATACAGAACATTATAGTTCTAAAATTTGCAAATATTGTTGAAAGTAAGAGTAAAAAACTGATATACTTCCGTTTTCATAACACACAAAATATAAATAGGGCATCATACTTTGGGTAATTTTGATTTGAAATCATATGAACATAGTCTCGGTCATAGTTGATCTTTTTTCTTCTTTTTAATCATTTTGTCGCTATTCTTTAAACCTTTATTGCTGCATTGTCGTTTACTGATATGACAGTATCACTACAACCCTTAAACTAGAATTATTGGTACGATTCGTTAACTTTTCATTTCTAACATTTCGGAGCTTGAAGTCAAAGAACCTACAGAGACAAATAATTCAGCATCATGTTTGGACATAATGCTGTTCTATGACACTGATGGTCACATGAACACCTCACTCTATGACAAACGTGACGACTTCAGTTTCAGCATCACAAACTTCCCATTTCTGAGTAATAACATCACTTCATCGCCTGCTTATGGCGTGTTCATATCGCACCAAATTGAGCATCGACGGACCCCAAGCAAGCTAGAAGTGGGATCAGAAGCCCGGGGGGAGTAAGTATCTCCGGTTTGGCTAGCCGCAGCCGCCGTCGATGTTCACACACGAAGCAGAAAACAATATTCACAATAATGTCGAAGGGTTCCAACTCTCTACCTTCTTGAAGAAAATTCCAAATCAATTTACATGCACCAGACACGTGTTTCGAATATTAAATTCTCATCAGTGATGCTTTCAGCGGCGCCACCATAAATAGTTTCAGTAGCGCCCTCTTTAATTTTTTGAAGTTAGATTTTTACATTTACATTACAGACCGGCTCCAAATTTCCTGTAGGGTCGATTCAGTAGCATATCCAAATAAAATCTATGTTAAAATAGCATTGGAGGGATGGTGCTAAGATGTTAAACTCCTTTAATTTCGATGATATTTACCGATGAAATGGCTAGTATCCGAATTGCAAAAAATATATATTTTATGTCTCATTGATAAAAGGCCAAAACAAAGCTTCAATCAGGTGATAGAGCTGGCAAGAAGTAATTAATGCACTTGACAAACATCAGGCCACGGGGAACGATTTTAACTGCTCCACACTGCAACGTGAAATAAGTGTCTATTGTAATAATGTCGAAGGGTTCCAACTCTCTACCTTCTTGAAGAAAATTCCAAATCAATTTACATGCACTAGACACGTGTTTCGAATATCAAATTCTTATCAGTGATGCTTTCAGCGGCGCCACCATAAATAGTTTCAGTAGCGCCCTCTTTAATTATTTGAAGTAAGATTTTTACATTTACATTACTGAGAGCGCGCGGCTCTGTAGGGTCGCACTAGCTTAGGTTCTGTCTATATAGAAAGTGCTATGGCGACCAATTCAGGGAAAGACATTCAAAACAGATCCTGACGAAAATCTCAACAGCACTCACAATAGAACACCAAATTGAGCATCGACGGACCCCTAGCTAGAAGTGTTATCAAGTGCCATTGTCCAGAATAGTGAAAATATTCTGACTTAGTCCATTTGAACCATCCAACCACAGACTATACTTATATCTTCCGAAATAGAAGTAACCGAATGTAATATTTCTGCAGAATTGAAGCGACGGGTTTTGCAAGTAAGCAGGAGTTAGGACATAATTTTCATAGATTTTTATTAATTTCTGGAATTTTCCAAAACGTGGGTCCTGTAGTATCATACGCAACAAATCCTGCCACGTCTTTCGGTATATTACTGGACATAATAACTTTCAAACTCTACATTGTTTAGATTGAGGATCACTGACGAGGGTCAAATACCTGAAACGCAAGTCTGGTACATGCTGAAAATATCTGTCCTTAAATGATGCCATTCATTTTGAAGACATAAGACTTGAGCTTTTCTCTCTCTAAGAGCTCGCCCGTAGTCTATTCTCAAACATATTCATGGTCAAATAAGCTACGCCTTCTCACGTGCATACTCTCTCGCGTTCATTTTCTGAAAACTACATATACATTACAGCAAGACTGCTTGTCGTTTGTTATAATAAGGAAATACTAGACTAGAAATAACAACTAGCTAGCCGTGGTTTATTGTCCAGTAATTCCCCGAGTCGCATGAACCAATCAAATGGGTTAAAGAAGACCCTGACGATAATCACAACAGCACTTACAATAGAGCACCAAATTTAGCATCGACGGACCCGTAGCAAGCTAGAGGTGTGACAAAGTGCCCGAGAGGAGTTAGCATTCCCTGTTGGCTAGCTGCACCCGCCGTCGATGTTCATGCACGAAGAATAAAAAATTATATATAGAATACTGCACTTTCTGAGGCTATGTCTATATAGAAAGTGCTATGTCAGGGGAAAATATTGAAAACACTTACAGTCAAACCAATAAAACTATGAACCAATCTAATGATCGAATTCAGGACCCGAGTAGCATGAAGGCTACGCAGTTCGGTGATAATTTAATTGATTCCTAAGACTAAGTAAGTACGACCAAAAAAGAAAGTTGATATGACCCTCCAGAAACCACCGATTTGAATGTCTTTAAATTTTTTTTCTCATGTTTCAGTCGAACTCAATACAACGATCACTATCAAATTGCGGCACAAACCCCAACCCCTCTAACCCCCACCCCCGCTTCCCACGCATACACACTCTTACCACACTGACAATATTCCTTCATCATGTAAAATCAAATAAGAAAAACGCACAAATTATTATTTAAAAAAAGAAGAAAGAGAAACGAATGAAAAAAGGAGAACAGAAAAGAAAGAGAACAGAAAAGACAGAGAACTGAAAAGAAAGAAATAAAAAAAAGGAACAAAGAATTAAAGTAAACGACGAAAGAATTAATTTTCATATTTTAAGACAAAAGTTTTTATCTTTGATACAAGATACGTAATAACACTAGAACATTTTACACGACCCCCCCCCCAAAAGGAAAAAAACTGGAAAAGAACAGTGGAAAGAACGTACTAGTAATTATTTTGTGTTATACAACGTATAATATATAAACTATAATATAATATATATAGAACTGAAAAGAAAGAAATAAAAAAAGGAACAAAGAATTAAAGTAAACGACGAAAGAATTAATTTTCATATTTTAAGACAAAAGTTTTTATCTTTGATACAAGATACGTAATAACACTAGAACATTTTACACGACCCCCCCAAAATAAGGAAAAAAACTGGAAAAGAACAGTGGAAAGAACGTACTAGTAATTATTTTGTGTTATACAACGTATAATATATAAAGAAAAAAAAAATGAAATAAAAAATAAAAGAAGTGTATTGAAAAATGGGGTTTATATATTTTCTCAACAATTTTTTGATTTTAAGCGCTCAAAATTTTCTTTATTCGGACTTTTATTTTCTGGTGTTTAAGTTTTATTATGTCAATGAGTTAAAGAAGGTCCTGACTATAATCTCAACAGCACTCACAATAGAGCACAAAATTAAACATCGCTGAACCCTTAGCAAGCTAGAGGTGGGACCAGGTGCCCGGGAGGAGTAAGCATTCCCTGATAAGGGGTAAGTAAGCATCCCCCAATTAGCAAGTAGACGGCTAAACAAAATATTTATAATGACTTAATTAAGATAATTAAACTGGGGACTGGTTCCGTTGACGGAATAACCAAGGGGACGGATCGTCTGGTGACTAATAATCTAGGAACGGATCGACCTGTGGACGGAACGTCTAGAAATCCTATCTTTCGCTGTTAATTTTAAAAACGGGAGTTTCGCTCATTGGCCGCGGAATCAGAATTGAGAATACGAAAATTACAAAAAATCATTTAAGACCTGATAAATTCACAGCATGAACCAGACATGCACGTTTCGGGTACTAAACCCTCGTCAGTGATCCTAAGTCTAAACAATGTGATATGGCCAAAAAGAATAAAAATTATTATGCCCAACAAATGTACCAAAAGACGTAGCAGAATGGGTGGGATATGATGCTACAGGACCCACGTTTAAGAAATTTCAAGAAATTTGGTAACAGAAAATTTCAAATGCGTTATAGAGAAAGACGATCAACCGAAGTTGATCGAACTTGATCGAACTATTCAATTTGAAGACGTTTACATTGGCTACATGTGCCCTCGGGAACTCTTGGTCCACCAGCAGAGACACTAACCAAGTAGTTCAAATGTTAAACGTCTTCAAATTCAATAGCATCATTTTTAAAAAAAAGACCTGATAAATTCACAACATGGACCAGACATTCACGTTTCGGGTACTAAACCCTCGTCAGTGATCTTAAGTCTTTTAACAAAGTGATATGGCCAAAAAGTATGAAAATTATTATGCCGAAAAATGTACCAAAAGACGTAGCAGAATGGGTAGGATATGATGCTACAGGACCCACGTTTTAGAAATTTCAAGAAATTTGGTAACAGAAAATTTCAAATGCGTTACAGAGAAAGACGATCAACCGAAGTTGATCAAACTTGGCTACATTTGCCATCGGGAACTCTTGGTCCACCAGCTGTGACACTAACCAAGTAGTTCAAATGTTAAACGTCTTCAAATTCAATAGCATCATTTAAGACCTGATAAGTTTACAGCATGGACCAAACATGCACGTTTCGGGTACTAAACCCTCGTCAGTGATCCTAAGTCTTAACAATGTAATATGGCCAAAACGTATGGAAATTATTATGCCTCAAAATGTACCAAAATGTTTAATAATGACCATCACCCGCTTCCCTTTTTTGCAGTTGAAAAAATCATAAAAAAAATCATATAGAATGATAAAAAAGAATTTCAGCAAAAGTCGTCCACACAAACATTCCTCTAATTTGTCATGACTAAAATGAACTAAATTGGGGTAGCATATTTAGCCAAGAGAGAAAAGAATTAAAAGAATCTCAATTTTTGCATTAAAATATTTAAGTCGAAAAAGACACCAAAACGAGTCAAAAATTAGGTATCGGATTTTAACGAAATGAATAAACTTGGACCCTTCCTGACCACTCAGATACAATAAGTTTTTCAATCCTTGCAGTGGTTCTGGAGAAAATTTTTAAGAGGCGTTCACGGCTGCGGGGATAGGGGAAGCATGGCTTGTAAATGGGGAGGGAGACCTATTTGACGATTCAATGCTTGTTACCCATTGGTCTCGTCGGTTTATGTGTAGTCTTTTGTGTTTTATGTTTACATGTCGTGTGTCTCTTTTCCGTCTCGTGCTGTACTCGTCTTTTGTGTTTTTGCATCGGGTGTTTTGGTATTTAACCGTTGATGCTGCAACGGGGTCTTGTTGGAGATCTCCTACCTTCTTTTTGAAAAGCCGTCGTTGCCAGGGCACTTAAAGGGGTGGACGTGAAAGGATGAAAGGTAGCTCTTCCCGTTCTTTGAAACTCGTCTGCACTGGCAAATCCAGCAGGTGTCTTCTTTTTCCTCTGGGATAATCTCTTTTTCTGGGGTGATTTCTTTTTCCGGGATGCTGCTTTAGATGCTGGTACCTTGGGTGCTGGTACCTTGGGTGCTGCTGCCTTGGGTGCTGCCTTCTTTTTCTTGGGTGCCTTCTTGGGTGCCTTCTTCCTTCTAGAAGGGGAACCGGTTTTGTATCCTCCTCACTTTTTGGAACGCACCGTATAGTATTTCTGACGATTAGGTTCACGTTGCGGCAATTGTAGCATGGTACGGATGATGATGCCACCTAAAAATCCGGCACCTCCACGTCTCAGGATGATTTGACGTTTTTCGTCTGCAGACGATTGTCGACCCGCTAAAGGTAAACTCCCGTTGATCATATTACGGGCACCCATACTAAACCATTTTAACAAGGCTTGACGTCCCAATTCCACTAAGTCTTGACGTTTGTTTTCATCTTTTTCATTCCGTAGTTTTCTTAAAATTTTCACCAGTTCTCTAGATGCTGAAGGAAACGCCACTTGTTTTCTTTGATGCGATCGCAGTCTCTACCAGTGTGATACTGACGTCAAAATGGGCATCACACCACACTCATTTTATATGTTTTTGGGACTGTACACCATGATCCCTCCTGCCATTGGGTGGTGGAACACGTCTGTTCTCAACCTTAAAGTATCGGGAGTAGTGGGTGTCATATCTACCACCAAGTACCCGGGGGTTTACGGGTAGCATCCTGGTACGCATAATTCAAACAGGGAAGTTTTAATTGTCTTGACAACACTTCTACTTGTGATTTATCTCTGGGATTTTTAAACAAGACCATGTAATGCGTATTGAGACTGATGGTGCAGTGATGTGTACTGCGATCAAAGACGTTTTGTGTGATGTATACGACACTTGTATTACGATGATGTGCTTTGCGTGTAAACCAATCTACAATGTATTCACCGCTATGACCACCCATCATGTCGTCAAAGACCAACAAGTGTTTGGTGTTGAGGTCTGACACAAAGATTACGTCTTCTGGTGGAATGTCCTTGAAAAATTTGACTTGACCTTGAATACTCTCGTAAGCTTTTTGCCATTCACGATATCACCAAACTACTTTTTGAGGAGGAGGATGAATGACCTCGTCCTTGTATCGAACTGTTTGACAAATTCGGTTTTACCGGAACGACTTGGTCCGGCTACCACCATGCTAAACTCGTGTTTAATCACGAAAGCATTCAAATCGTCTAACGTCTGTACGTGAGAACTCATGTTGAAAGACTGACAAGAGAATTCAAAGAACATTTTATTTATAAAGAACAAAGTTTTCTTCAAACATAAAGTCTTGCATGAAAGTTCCATTTTTTACCACCTTCAAACATGGCGTTGTAAGCTCCATAAAATCTCCAATAACACTGTCTTTACATCCCGTACACTTGTTTCTCAGTCCCGACATCCGTAAGTTCATGCCTATGATGCAGGAAATGATGTGATGCAGTGAAAACGACAAGTATTCGATCAGTGGGTAGGAGGGCAGTACAGCGGCAAAGCTACTTTTTGCACCTTTTTGGTAATCAGGATGCATGGTGATCCGTCTTTCAATGTTCTCAATTAAAGTGTTCGTCCCAATCCCAATCTATGTAAGGACAGTCCGCCGCAAAAAAGAATCCAATCAAAGTTAGCAAAGTCAAAAACATCAGGCTGCTTCAATCAATCTTTGTCTGTTGTTGAGACGTATGGCTCGTCTCAGACGTTCGAAAAAATCATCAAAGTCTCTATGGTACCTTCTTCTTTCTTGGAATCAATAGTATATCTACAGTAAGGCAGCCAGCAACATTCTGAATGTGTTATGAAAAGAATCAAGTCTTTATATATACAAAATGTTTAAACGTCCTTGACCTTTCAGAATCCGTAAGGTAAAGTGTTCAGGTTTTCCAGAATCTGACGTTTGTCATACACGATGCGATAGTCCTTGGTCATGTCCTTGGAAAATAACTTGTGACCTTTCCCACGTACAATCTTGGAAGGGTAAGTGACCGTGACCTTGTCGTTGTCTGCTTGATTCAGTACCATTTTTTCATCGTTCGAAATTGATGATTTGACTAGTCTTGTAATCCAAGGTCATGCCCTTGACTTTGCACACTGTACTACCGTCGTTCAATTGGTAAGCGTAATTCTTGGGTCCGCCCGACACGAAGGTAGTGATCTTTTCCCGCCAATTCGTCGGTCCAACATCCCAAACTATCTAAAATGGGGGGACTCCATTTGTGATCGTCGTGTACGTAGATGATACTGTCGGTATCAAAGTACAAAGTCCAATCGACGCAAGGCATCGTGCAATTTCAAACGTGCCAAAGCTGTAGTGTAGCAGGCGAGCACCACGTTCCCAAAATTACAAGGCGGTACAAAGTTATCGTTCTCGGAAAATTTGGCCAAGATGAGATCAAGTTCGTCGTTCTTCTGGTTCTGAATCAGTTCTAAATGCATCACCTTCTTGGTATCGTCCTGCATCAGTTCCAGGAGTTCTCCACGATCCGACAAGTACCTGTAAATGTATAAATTGTTATTAATAAATACCATTTTAATAAAAGATAATACAAAATATGATTTTTGATTTATATTAAATAAAACCTCACCTGTTCTGAGTCAGTTGTTGGCGTTGTCCGAATTTCCCCCACAAACAGTTTAAAAACATCTCGGCTATAGAACGCAAAGCAGGGTTTTTGTTTACATCTCCTAGTCTGATCCCTTCTCTCAAACTAAGACGTAACCCATTTCCAAAGCAATCTTGACTTCCTCGATCACCCAGGTTCCGGTCAAGGCTCGTGCTTGGGCATTGTGAGTGCATCGGTAGTCAGGGCCGATCTCTTCTTTCATCTCCATCACAGGTGCGGCAGAGGGGGAACAGTAGTTTACCGCCGTTACGGTAAGGTAATACCGGATGGTACAATTTGCGTGGCGGAATGATGCGGCATTTGACTAAACCCGTGTAATCTCTGATATCGTCAAAGTTCTCCGTGATCAGAACCGGATGTCCGATAGGGAAAGTCCCGTGCTTTAGAACAGAGGGGTAGAGGGGACAGGCATCGATGTAACTCATGTCTCCTTCGTCACAGTAGAGTCGGGTGGCATTAGTTCTTAGTTCTGTCGCCAAATAAAGCATCTCTGGGTTGTAAGGGGTCCACGATTTCCTCGGCCATTTTCTTAGTGAACGCTCCGAATTCCGGATCCTCCTTACACCGGCGATCGTACTCGTGCTCCCAAATGTGTTCTACTCTAAATCCCAACTCGTTTAAAAAGTTCTGACGGTCCTGGGTAGCTTGATACAGTTGCTGAAAGATTCAGTCGTGTCTGACCGGATGTTCCTCCAATTTCATGTTGGGGTAGCATTCGGGACACACATGCCAGAAGCAACCGTAGAACTCGTAGACGGTCTGCATGTTCATGTTGTAGCCGTCGATAGACAGGTGAGTTACCTTCATCTCATCTTCGTTCCTGGCATGGCGAATGTCTTGGTTAGTCTCGTGGGCAATCCATCTCAACCATCTCAAAGCTTTGATGGAGTACTTCCGTTCGGGTGAGTATCCTTCCGGGAGTAAGATGGCTACAGTCTCTCTGGGCATGAGTTGCGGCGGAAAGCTTGATTGGCTGTACTGGCAAAGGTAATGCATTCCACGAACGGATCCACTTTGACTAGGGACAGGAGGGTGCCTCAAGATATCCACGTCCGAACGACAATACTCATCCATCTCTTTGGCAAAGTTGAACTCCTCTCTCCTCTGTACTTTGTCCTTATACCAGGCCAGGAACTCCTCATTCGCTCTGCCTTTCATCCCGTCGGGTATGTAAATCTCCGTCGGTGGATACAGTCCCACATAGTTCTGGTTGGGTGTGGTATTGAAGAGGTGAGGGAAGTAACCCTTCTTCAACTCAGTCAGACCAAAGGCGGAAGGTAGACGGCTCAAGGCATCGGGTAGGAAGTTGTAGGAGACCACAAACCTCACTCCGAAGGCAGACATAGTCATGATCTTGGCGCACTTCATCAGTATCTGTTAAAATAAAGTTTTTGAGTAAACCAAATAATTACACATTCAGTTTACAAATATTCAAGAAAAAATTCAAAACTTACATCTGGTTTAATGCAGGCTCGATTGAACAAAAAATGTAGGATGAATTGGCTGTCGTATCCCTTCATGTTGTGGGCGATGGCTGTGGCTCCCTCGTGACACATCATTTTGATATTCTTGTAGTTGGTGGAACAGGTGTTGAACAACCAAACCATCAATTGGTCCAGGGTGATATCCCCCTTAAAAATGACTTCGCGTCCGCCTCCCGGTAGGTTGGAGCATTTCTCGCAGTAGTCTTCTATAGGTAGGTTCATGCAATCTTCACAGGCCCGGTGAACTACGCAGAAGTTGGGGATATGCTCTCCGGTTTCCTGAGTGCACTCGAAATCAAAGAAGATGTACAGGTCGCTCTTCTTCTTTTTCTTTTAAGGGATGGGTACCGTCTGCACGTAGCACAAGTGTCCTTCTCCAACTTGCTCCTTACAGATGCTGCAATAGTGATCTTTATCGGCACATTTGTGGACAGCTTTCAAACGCTTGTTGATCCAACTACCGCATTCCTCGCATCTAGTCATCAGGTCGCATACGATGTTACCGGCCTTGTTAGGTTTGAAATGATTCCAGTAGCATCTCAGACTATAGAAGTTATCACCACAACTGTTGCATTCCACATTGGCGTCTTCCCAGGGGCAAGGGGGTGATGACAGGCACCAGTAACATCTGACGGGGCAGGTACTTCTATAGTTGTCAGCGTTTTTGTAGCCCACATCACAAAAGTCGCAGTAGTATTGATTTTCTACCAGACCAGGCATGGAAGTGATGGCATCATAGTGGTTGTCTCTGTACAAGATGTGTAAAATCTAGGCTGTATTCTCTCATTGGATGCGGTCCCTCTGTAAAGATAAGAGAAAAATATTAAATACATTGAAACACAAACAAACAAACAAACTAATTTCAATGAAATGATCACAATGATTATGAAATATACTTACTTGTACAGAACGTCAAATTTTAGACTTTTAGCAACTGCATTCTGCTAGTAAATTTTCAGCCTGTAGTTAGGTGTCAGGACTTTCTGAAACTTCTCCCATTCAGCTGGGCCGCACCCATGCTCGCTAGACACCCCTGCCTGGTCGCATAAAACCTTTGCTCTTTCTTTCTGCAACTTGTAGTGTTTGGGTTGTCTGATCTTGTCCCATTCTTTTTTCCATTCATCGGATTCCCTTTCCGACTTGTTGGTATGGACCATAGTAACGACGATGGCACGAGACAGGCACATGTGGTCCTCGTCGTTTTCTATACGAACTATAGATCTCTTTCCTTTTCTGAAGTTTTCCTGGTCTGTGTGCAGGTGTTTCTTACTGTTACCGCCGCTTCCCATAGGCATCTCCACATGTAGCAAATCAATAGTGGTCTGGCCGTCCTCCATTTTAAAGTCCTCGTTGGATTGCTGGGCCTTTTGTACTTCTTTCAAAATGGCGTCCCCGGACATCTCGGTACTCTGGGAGAACGGGATCCAGATTTCAAATTTCAAGGAAGGATGGTGTACGATGGCCCGTACGTAATCTGCATCCTTGATACCGTTCTCGTCTTTAAGATCGTCAACCAAAGTATTCATGATCTTGGGATGTACTTTGAGAAACTGGGTGGATGTAATGTCTTTACTCATATCCTTGAATTGAACGGTGTACTTTTTTCCCATAGTCCTAAATTTGCGGGACTGGTATGCCTTGTTGACATTGATGTCGTAGTAATCCCGTACATCTTTAGCGTCAAAGTCCCTTTGTTTGTTAGTTTCTTCTTCTCTTTTTTTCCTCTGGGTAGATTCGACATCTTCCCGGGTCTTTTCTCTAATGTAAGCAACAGTTTTCTTGTCAGCAGCCATCTTGGTCTCTTGTCAAGGACAAAATGATGTTGGCTCTGTGAAAAGTGGGGTTTATATATACATAGGGAATTCTAGAACATTCGGTAACGTGACTGATCACGTGATCACGTCATTTGACCGTGAGCATGACCTTGACTCTGACCTTGAACGGGACGGACACGTGTCAGTTATATATTACCTAAATTGTTCTTGGTTAGTGCCTGACTCTTTGTACTAACCATTTTTTTCTACAGCGTTCTATCGATGACGTCATAGTTTTGGCAGGATTCCAGGTGACCGACATTAATGACGTCATATGTTCTTGACACTTCTAGAAAGTTCTTACTGGCAAGCTGCCAGCGCGTGCAGTTGACACGAAAGGTCGTTTCAAAGTCAAAGCTGCAGGTGCAGAATAAATGACGTCATATGTTTTTGACACTATTATACAATTCTTACTGGCAAGTAGCCAGCGCGTGCCGTTGGCACGAAAGGTCGTTTGAAAGTCAAAGTAGCACGTGCTGTTGACACGAAAGGTTGTTTGAAAGTCAAAGTCACATATGCAGTTGACAGGAAAGGTCGTTCAAGTGCACGTAGAGCTGTACTAGGACATATGCAAATTAGAAAGAACAACCTAGAACAATGCTTTGAGCATATATTTCACACTCACTTTCAAAGCCAGTCATTCAGGCTATGTGCTTTTTAGGAGACACAACTAAGATGACTTCTCAACAAGTTGCTGATATTGATTTAACCAACACTGAATTCCAATGGCCAAACGGCAACGTACAGCAGCCTGCAGACAACAAAATGGACGACATCCATAGCAATTGTCAGCGCATGACTGCCATGATGGAAGATGTACAGACATCCATTTCCAAGATGCGAGCCGACATCCATACATTGATGGATAACAAGAGAAATGCAGAAGAAGGAGACGAACCACCAAAGAAGAAAGCCAGATACGTATGTTACAATTGCAATGAAGAGGGACACTTTGCTACCGAATGTCCTCAGCCGCCCAAGAAACAGAACGATATTTGCTACAAGTGTCAGGGCATGGGACACTGGGCAAGAGACTGTCCTGTACGACAGGAATACAACACGTATCCGGGACCAAACAACTACGGATCTAACTACAGGCCAAACAACCCCAGACCCATCTATGGAGCAAACAGAGGACGCCCACCTATGTCAAGACAGAATGTGAGACCACAGTACAGTGCATAGACTTTTTTTCTGAAATATGTACAATGTTGAATAAAAATTGTAAACTTTCAATTTGTCTTTATTAATTCTTTCATCTAGTTGTAGGGGGAATCATTCCTTCCACAAATAGATGATTTTCTAGAACAACATCTAAATATAGAATTGGGACTTTCCTAAAACCTAAATATACATTCTAGAACATTCCCTACACCTAAATATAGAATTGGGAATTACCCAGGAATTTACCATGGACTTGCCCATTCTATAGATAAACATGGAATTCCCCTCGGAATTACCCATACCTAAAAGTAAACATGGAATTCCCCATACTCATACATAAAACCCAGGAATTCCCCATACCTAAAAATACTTCCCATCTATAGCGGCTGCTTACACTACTAGCGTCTCTTGATTGCATGCAACATCCATCGCAACAGTTCCATAGAACTATGTCAAATTCGTTGATTGTCTCGATGTACATTTTAATGTACATATCAGGTAAGTATGTCTTGTATGGTGATGATGGCAGCCATTCAATCACAATGTAGAATGTCACTGATCATTCTGGAAAGGGGGATCTCATAGGATTTTATTACATCCCCGTAGCGACCGAAGAACTTCCTCAATGATGATTTCAGCCGTTGTGTAACATAATCCTGAACAAGTTGCTTACTTGCAAGCCGTCTGGCTCTAATAATGAAATCTTCTTATGTTCCAGATATGAAGATTTCATTATTAGAGCCAGACGGCTTGCAAGTAAGTATGCCCTGGCGTACCGTATCAGCTGAGAAACAAAAACGCCATAAGCAGGAGAAGACGGAATGTTGCTACTCATGAAAGGGAAGTTAGTTATGTGGAAGCTGAAATCGTCACGCTTGTCATACAGTGAAATGTTCAGTTAGGTGTTCAATGGCCGTTTGCATCGAAAGATAGAAGTATATTCAAGTACGAAGCGGATCTGTCGCTCTCTGTTGTTTCCTTGATCTCTAGTTCATCATGTTCATGGGGATATATTTTATGTAGGAGGTTCTTTAATTTCGGATTATTGATGGCCAACACGTCATCTATGTATCTAAAGGTAAAATTGAACTGAGATGCGAGGTGCTTTCGCCCAGTCGAGAGCAAGGTCTTGATGAAGTCAGCTTCGTATGAATATAAAAATAAGTCCGGAAGCAGTGAGGCGCAATTGGTACCCATGGGGATTCCGACTATCTGCTGGAATAATAATCTAATCTGTATGGTTTATTTTTTAACCGGACGAAATAAAATAAATTATTTCAAATTTAAAGACATAAAAATGCAGAAAAATTCTAACTATTCTGTACTTTTGGACGCCATTTACTGCGCCGCTCTCCGGTGTGACTCCTAAAGAAAAACACCGTATTTCTTTTTTAAGGGCCAATTGCTTTTAATATTGAATTAAGAATATGTTATCTTAAGGAATAAATTAGTAAATAATCAAAATGTTAACGATAACGATAAAAATGTTATTAAGCTTCTCTACGAATTTATCGAACAACCCTCGTACTGAACAGTTATTACGTTATTATGCGATTCCTTTTTCAAATTTGTAAATATGGGTAGTCGATAATGTTCTTTTCGCGTTATATGTTCATAAGGTTTCAAAAGCGTTACGAGTCGTTAAAACTTCCGGTATCATTGATTTTCTATTTTTTGGATGGTCTTTGGTTGTAATTTACAGACAAAATACCCGAAATTCACGGAAAAAGTTCAAAATTGAAATTTCGTCATTTTTTATTTTTTCTCGATTTTAAGTAATGAAATGTTACTCTTGACAATAATCATTTAAATCATTTTAATTTCACAATAACGAAAATCAATAACCGTAGAATGGTAAGTTTGACATTTTACACGACTTATTATATATGATATAATCATATCTGTATAATTTTATGAGGAGAATTCTTTTTAGTCCATCAGATGTCAAAAGTCTGTTTGCTCTGTTTTCTTTTGTGTGATCAGTGTTAAAGTTTGTCCAATTGTTTTTTTGTATGTGTTTTTCCCGAAGCCCGATGTTTGCTTTTGGAAGTCATATACAGCTAAGCTCTCTTCAATGACAAAATGGACAAAATTTCAGCTTGTTGTAAATCTTTTCTTTGTACTTTCTCTTACTTTCTCTGATTTGTGAACAAAACATAATATTAGGGAAGAATTCAAATATGATTATTACTAGTAAGCATTTGCACTGAACATATTGACATATAAATTCATTATAGATCATGCTTTTTCGTCTCCTTGCATTTAAAGAAAACAATATATACCAGTAGACATATGATGATTCATTATCCTGTTATTAGTTTTCACAAAATACATTAGCATACCTTGATCTGAAAATGTTCGTATAGTAAAAGAACAATGTATGAAATTAAAGATGTAAAAGATGTATTACTAAATGTTTTACAGGACATCTCTCTCTCTCTCTCTCTTTCTCTCTCTCTCTCTCTCTCTCTCTCTCTCTCTCTCTCTCTCTCTCTCTCTCTCTTATTTTGGAAAATAAAGTATGAATAATTTCTGAATCTTTCTATATATATATAAATATATTATAACCGTACCCGACCAAGTTGCCGCAGCTACCTAGCCAGATACACTTACAAAATTGGGATCCGTCTGCTGTCCGACTTTTAAGCTTCGTTGCACCCTGATAGATGAGGAACAATTTGATATAAGTTTAATAATTTATTAATTTAATAATCAACTGTAAAAGAGAAAAGCGAGCAAGCAAAGATGAGATACCGGTAATTAATGATTTCCAATACACTGAGTCCAGAGTTGTCTGCCCCTTTTTGGCTAACTCTCACCCAGTGTGTCCTTGGAGCACCTGCTATGAACCTAAACTAACCCAAGGCCCAAGTTCATCAGCAAGTATCTAGTCAAAGCAATGATAATCAATTCAAATACAAATCTGTGTTTCACCTAGGTAGGTGCTACATGTATGCTTTTATCACCCGAATGGGTGCAGAGTATGAGTATACTAAGTGAAGAGCAAGCAGCTGAAAAGCAAAGTGATTATTAGTACATGCAATAGTGAAAAGTATTTAGCTATTTATTTACTTTGAATTAATTATTAGAGAAACAGAATGACTACAGCAGTTAAAACTATTTAAGAAATATGAGTTATACTTACATCACCTATTTGGGTGCAAGCCACAGGGCACCACCCATTTAGGTTGTAAAAGATATATGTTACCAAATTACCTATAAATTATGAACACTTGTGTGTTATCACCCAAATCGGTTATCACAAACTGTCACCCAAATGGGTGCTCTCAAGGCTGAGGTATCACCCGTATGGGTGTCCATACTTTCAATTACTAGTCAAAGTTAATTTCACCCAATTAGGGGAAATTACATTTCAAAGTCAAGTTCCCAAACTCCAAAACCCAAATCGGTTTCAATTCATAACCATCTGATACTAATCAAGTCGATGTTGACACCAGCTCTGGGACAAGTCGAATGCCCCAATAAGCACTGGCAGTGCTTCCTTATATACTAATTGCATCAAGCGTCAGCCAATCAGAATGCGCCAAATTCGTTAGCCCGTACCAGAGCAATGTCGGCACGGCGCTAAGTTTCAAACTGCAGAGGAGAAAATACAGGAATTTCGTGTCTTAAAGGCTTTATCGTGTAAAAGGATTACTTAAATTGGTTATAATACAAACTTGTGTATCTAATTATTACCGAAATATCTCCGGAAAATCGTCATTATCAGTTTAATCAACCACCTGTAACTTGTCTACACTCGACCTTCGTCTTACGTCTTCGATGCACATTCCCGATGTTATGATCGTCTTTAAACTACATTTACTAGAGTGATTTTCCAGTTTTATGGATTAAGGACGACTCCTTAACAATATATAGTACAATCGCCACGTCTTTCAAACAACATGTAATTGTTATTATTAATTCGGAGTAAAAGAGTTTCTTTGATGTTCATAATAGAAGAATCTTAGTTTCATTTGTTTTAAATGACATACTAGTATGTAGCTAAGTCCAATCAACTTCGGTTTAGGATCAATGATGAGGGTTGAGTATCCGAAACGTGCATGTCTGGTCCATGCTGCAAATTCATCTGTCCTTATATGATGCTATGAATATAAAGACGTTCAATATCTATATCATGATTTTGCTATACACGAGTCTTTGCGGTAGATTTCAACATGGGTCCAAAAATTATCAAATGTAAAATGGTTAAACTTTTACGCAGAAACATATTTTCCGCTTTCTTGATGATGTCAGGACAATAACCCGACAATAACGTTTTAAAGTAATTGTCTATACGTTCATCCATCCTGTTTCATATCTTCTGCCGCCTGGTCTCACTTTAAATATTGTTTATTCTGGGATTCGCTACTGTTTCAATGGAAATTCTAATGATTATGCCTTTCCATCAGTGCTTTGAGAGTGAATAACTGATGGGTACTTCTTCGATGTTAGTATTTCCTTAAAACGTTAATGTTTTACCATAAAAACTTTACATTTATTACTAATTAGTGTCTAGAAATTCCAAATATTGGTTTGGTTAAGATATTTTCTAGCCGCAGAAATGGCCAACGTCACTTTGCTATATGAATGATCCTGTAGAATCATGTTCACCTGTCCTGCTACGTCTTTTTAGTACATTGTTGGTACAGTTTTGGACATTATACTTTCAGTATTTGACCATATTACATTGTTTAGGTGAGGATCACTGACGAGGGTTAAGTACCAGAAACGTGCATGTCTGGTCAATATGCTGCAAAATTATCTGTTCTTAAATAATGCTATTGAATTTGAAGACGTTTAACATTTGCAGTTATGGTACGAATCGGAAAGTTTTCCAGGGGATAACTGACTATTCCTGGCTCATATCAAGCACAACTAAACGATCGGCAATCATATTATTCCTTGTTAAGCTTAACTGTCATTGATACGCACAGTTTTTCTTGCCGCGTCTCATCGAAATAACCACAATGTATGAAGTTTACAAATCACTCAGGCACATAACATCTCGTATTCCATATATGATAACTACCTGTCATTTTAAAATCAATATTAAGAGGAATTCCGGCCCCCAAATATGAAATGAACCATCCTTATTAAACATTTTATTGATATACTTAATTCCACATACTTTGTTATTCATAAAAAATCACATTTGGGTGTGGCCCATTTATGACGGCAGCGAAAGGTTTACATATATATCACAGAGGAACCTCTACCTGGGTAAAACTTTATGTAAATATCTGCATCATATTCATATTTATCTTTAATGTACTTTATAATTTGTTTAGAACTAAATGTATTTTGAGGTAAATGACGCAGCGCGAAAAACGTATATTCAGGTAACGTAAACGCTACTGCTACGACGGAAATATCATTTGAAGCGATTCCAGAATTGTTTAGGAACGTGTTCATTGATATTGCATCACCTTTGAAGGTAATTGTAATTGTTTTCATCAGAGGAGGGAAATTTATCTTACGTTTACAGAAACTATCCTTGTATGTTGTCATGACCATTATATCAGAATGATCTTGTTTTTTCCTACCACAGATACCTAATTCTAATAGTAAGGAGTCTGAAATTTGTCGAGTTTGGGCTGCTTCGATTAGAAAAAAGACCATTCTATGAGATTTTGGCTGTAAGTAGTCTTCCAAATGTGCGTAAGTATTATCAGCATCGGGGTGACAAATTGCATAATATAAAGGTGAATGACCATGATCATCTCTGATATCTAAATTCATTTTAGGATCATTCTGCACTATTTTCCTCAGTAACGTTGTTGACAAACAAGTTGGTCTCAAAGTCGATAAGTGGAAAATTGTAGCTCCGTTATAGGCATTGTGATTTTTCCATTTCTTTTCAAGGGGAAAGCGCAAAAACCTGTTAAAGAATTCAACATCGGAATCATTTAGTGACGACTTCATTGCAAAATTGCGGTTTGCTCCATGATTTAAAAGTATATGTATGATAGATTCGTTCCTAAAATAAATAGATGCAGCCAGTGGCGTGAATCCGAATGCATCCTTGTGCTCAAGGCATTCAGTACTATGGGATAGAAGAGCACGCACTACCTTTGAATATCCTCGTTTGACAGCTACCATTAAAGCAGACTCTCGTAGATAGAGTCTTCTAAACTTATATCTCTGCGATAATGAAAATGAACTTTCAGCATCTGTTGAGTTCTGCAAAAAAGTTGCATAATGTCCACTGTTACTATGACGTGTGTCTGCATTATATTTTGCACATTGATCTCTTATATCATGCTCTAAGAGGTATTGAACAATTGTGATTGAACATCGCAGTGATGCGTACCAAAGATACCATGTACTTTCTTTCATTGTCTTAACACTCAGAAGTTCATTTAGCATGTCTAAATTATCATATGCTACAGATATATCAAAGACATCCCAGCCATTTCCAGTCTTTTCACGAAGAAGTGAAATATCTGTCGAAGTAAAATCCCTCACAATGTTAAGATGCCCTTTCATTACAAAAGTATGAAATATGCTTACATAATCGAATGTAAAATTTCCTACTGCATCAAGAAGGAATTGCTGTACCGTATTGTTATTAGTGCCAACAAGGATTTCTTCATTTTCAATATCCTTCAGTATGTTTGGTACACAAAACTTTCCAAACACCATCCAATTGTCAACTGCAATATGTTTTTCTTTCATATCAACTCTTCCCGATAGGTTTAGAGCTACAAATGCCTCAGTATGTCCTAAACCGCTTGCAATGGAGGCTTCTTTCGTCCAGTCGGTAGTACGTGACATTTTTACTAATGTTTGAATGAATTCGTAATCATCAAATATTGATGCTGCATATCCGATGTGAGATATTGTTGAGTCATAAATAGCGGACTGGGGAAGAATCTTTCTCGAACATGCAGTGCATGATATTCTCATGTCATTAATTCTAAATTTACCAGAATTTAATTCATTCGTTAATGATTCATTATTGGCATGGATGAAATGTGTCGCTAGTGAAAATATATGGTAAATCGACGGAAATGATTCGTTCATGCTCAGAGAAGACTGTCTTGATTCCAACTTTAGCTTATTATAAAGATAATGTATCCAAACATTATGGCCCCTGTGTACCTTCACTCTGAATTTAACATTTCCGTCGGACTTCAACCAATCATAAAGGGAAGTATGTGTGACATGAATTTCCTGTTTTTTCGAAATACGAATAAAATTGATTTTCATTCTGTGCATCATTTCCTCGAATTCGTCATCATTTGCTGGGGGACTCGAGTATTTCAAGATGTCTTTCATCATATCTACAGTAGTAGACATCTGTATAAGTTGAGAAGAAAGAACTTCAAAGAAAAGTCTGTCAACTTGATATTTCCGAGGAAAGTCATTCCCGTAAAGTCGAAAAAATGTTGATTCATACATTTCAAAGATGGAATCTATCCTATTCAGATTCGAAACTTTACATGCATTGTGATTTTCAGAGAGGTGAGATCGCAAGATAAGGAAATTATAACTTGTATCTTTAATCAGTCTGTTTATATCTTCATTCGTACATCGAGTACCATGTTGAATGAACAGTTTCAAATCATAAATATTTTCGTCCCGTTTTGGGTCAATGTGTACTTGCTTAAATTGTCGGAAACCTGATAACAGAGCAGTATCATTCCTTGATGTCATGAAAATGGACACGAACGGCATTAACATTTTGTACTGCTTTAACAGTAAATCCGATATAGAAGTGGTCTCCATTGCTGGCTTCTGACATTCATCGATAGCGTCTATAATGAATAGAGAGCGCTCCGATATGTTCGCTTTATATAGGGGATTGGAAATAAGTTCGTCAAAACACAGTAATGGGTCAAATGTACAGTATAGTTTTATTTCTTTATTGTTTTTAAATCTGGAAGGGGTTTGATTGTTAAAATCTGCGTATATTTTCCGAAGATCTTGCCATAAGTTGATGATGAAACTTGAAGCATCAAGGGAAACACGTGAATCATGTTTGCAAATGTGATATCCAAGTAACGGTTTGTTTTCGTTTTCGCTATAGGATTTTATCCAATTAGCAACTAGTGCGGATTTTCCAAATCCCGGCTCTGCCACCAATATTACCCCAACTTTTCTCTGATTCAAATGACTGCGTAGCTTTTGATTCAACCATTTCCGTCCAACAAATGTATCGTGAAGTTTGAAGTAAAAAGATGGTCTTCCAGGAATCCATGGATCCGCCGCTGCAATGAGAGAATGAAAAACATTGGAAAATTAATTTAAATATTATGATAATTCAGTGCAATATATATCGATAGCGTTAACAGCCAACTTTATATCCACAATAAGTACGAATAAAAATAACATGTATCGGGGAGAGGATGACAAAGATAGTGTCGTTACGGCAACCACAGTGAATCAATTCAAACCAATTCTAATGCACCAGACACGTGTTTCTGATTGTAAATCCTATTCAGTGATGCTTTCAGCCAAAGTGATTTTCAAACACAACCAAGCCAAAATTCATAACATTTAGGTTCTATTCAGCAAAATAGTAGAATGACCAAATGAATTAAAGAAAATCCTAACGATAATATCTATAGCACACAATTGAGCATCAACGGACCCTTAGCAAGCTAGAGGCGGGACAATGTGCCCGGGAGAAGTAAGCATCCCCTGTTTGGCTAGCCGCACCCGCCGTCGATGTTCACGCACGATGATGAAAACAATATCTAAAATGCATGCACTGTCTGAGGTTATGTCTATATAGAAAGTGCTACGACGACCATGTCAGGGAAAATATTCAAAACACTTACTGTGAAACCCCTCGCGGGGAACTTTTTTACGAATTCCACACGGCAAAGTGCATACGTGTGACACGATTGAGTTAAAGAAGATCCTGATGATAATCTTAATAGCACTCACAATAGAGCACAAAATTGAGCATCAATGGACCCCTAGCATAAGAGAGATTGTGTGCAAATGTCATTTAATTTCGATGATATTTTTGGATGGAATGACAGGTTTCCGAAATAACAAAACAAAACTTCGCACCGGGAGGACAATCGAAGTCAAAAATTAAGAACAACAAGTTTTCGTGACATGTCATACCTTCAGGATCGTTGTTCTGATTCGAAGCATGAATCATTACCGCCATCAGTGCAACTATCGCTGCAATAAAAATAACACATATGTACAAGTAAATTTGGCGTGTCTTTCCATATAGTCTCTCTTCAATTCTATTTCGTTCAAGTTCATCCATAAGATTTTGTTCGTACATGTCTTTGAGGCTGTGATTTTTCAAAATTTGTACATATTTGATTGCCTTCTGTGTTGACTGGTAGGATTTCAATTCGTTCGTTTTTAGACAAGACAGAATTTTTCTTAAAGCATTGTGTTTTTCTGTCTCGGTAAATAAACAGCTCCCATGGGAAACCTCATTCCTTTTCACTCGAATCTGAAGAAGTTTTTGACGCCTTTTAAACAACGTACAATTTGTCATGATGTTCAAACATGACGACAAGTCGTTGGAATCCAGTTTGCCTTTGTACCAATTTGGAAGGAACACTTTTTGAACTTCTTTAATATCCGAAGGCAATTTTGATGAGTCAATATTCTTCCAGTTTACCTTCACAGTACTTCGAAAAACGTGTTTGCCAATATTTCATTGCGCCATTCACTGCACAGACTACACCAGTCTTCAACTGGTTTATGTTTACTACACTTAATACAACATACACCCCTTGTTTGTACGACGTTGTTATATAAGTCATCGTGAAATTTTCTGAATGTGTCTTCAAAGTAATCCTTTATACCAAAGTTGAAACTTTCTAAGGCCCATCTTACATCCTCGGAGCATCGCTTTCCTTCGTGCATGAAATACGACGGAAATCTTGCCATTTTATTTAGAATATATGTCTTTGTCACAAAATGTCGTATTAAATGCAAAAGATGAACAAACAACGTATACGTATAAGTGGTATATAGTACATTTAGAATATTTAAATACCTGAAGGAGGTATTCGTCTGGGTAATGCTCGACGAGAAATATTTGAATCATAATGGAAAGTAACATGAGTAAACATGCATAATCATTCAGCTTTTATTTAGGCTATTTAAACAGAAAGAGGAAGTTTTTCACGGCTAACTTAGAAAAACGTTTTATGCATTTCTAACTTCAGATTTTATATGTGAATTCTAATCTTTCCTTAATTCAGATTTGTCTGATTTGCAGTTCGAGTTTTCTCGTGAATTATTATTATTTGTAGCATTTGAGGATCACTGACGAGGGTTAAGTACCCGAAACGTGCATGTCTGGTCCATGTTGCCAATTTTCCTGTTCTTAAATGATGCTATTCAATATGAAGACGTTTACATTTATACTACTTGATGAGTGTCACTGCTGGTGGACCAGGAGTCCCCAAGGGCAATTGTAGCCAAGTTCGATCAATTTCGGTTGATCGTTTCTTCAACGCATTCTAAAATATCTGTTATCAAAATTTCTTGAAATTTCTAAAACGTGGGTCCTGTAGCATCATATCCCACCCATTTTGCTACGTCTTTCGGTACGCTGTTTCGACATAGTAACTTTCTAACTTTTTTGGCTTATTACATTGTTTAGATTTGAGGATCACTGACGAGGGTTAAGTACCCGAAACGTGCATGTCTGGTCCATGTTGCCAATTTACCTGTTCTAAAATGATGCTATTCAATATGAAAACGTTTACATTTATACCACTTGGTGAATGTCACTGCTGGTGGACCAGGAGTCCCCGAGGGCAATTGTAGCCAAGTTCGATCAATTTCGGTTGATCGTTTCTTCAACGCATTCTAAAATATCTGTTATCAAAATTTCTTGAAATTTCTAAAACGTGGGTCCTGTAGCATCATATCCCACCCATTCTGCTGCGTCTTTCGGTACGCTTTTTCGACATAGTAACTTTCATACTTTTTTGGCATATAACACTGTTTAGATTTGAGGATCACTGACGAGGGTTAAGTACCCGAAAGGTGCATGTCTGGTCCATGCTGCCAATTTATCTGTTCTTAAATGATGCTATTCAGTTTGAAGACGTTTAACATTTATCAGAAATAACTATTTGCGAATTTGATTTTTAAACGTATTATATCATTGAATCAAATCTTGAACAATTTTAGAGTTTAAGGAGGTATTGAAAACTTGGACACAAAATTCAATTCTTCTTAAATTTTCTGAAATTATTCATTTCTTGTCTGTCCTTATTTATGATTCTATCGACAGAATTTTTTTTTGAAATATGCATTTTCAACGTTTTCTTAATGACGTCATCTTATCAAAAATGTCATTCCAGTTCTCATCAAGCTAATGGAAATTAATCTTAATATTTTCCAAAATCTGCATAAAATGTATGTATTGCATTTGCATATGGAAAAAATGTGATGTATTTTAAACAAAGGCGAGATACTGGAATAAACCCAGTTAACGCAGTAACATTTCTATATCGTTTTTAAAATGTTTCTATTTGGTTGTGAAAACGTTTTTTAAAAATGTTTCGATAACATTATTTTGGATGGTTTTTAAAACGTTATAAAACATTTTTGGGAACATTATTCTCAAACGTTTTAAAACATTCTCACATAACGTTCTTCGGAACATTATAGTTACATTTCGAATTATTTTGGGTTTCCCATCGTCAGTGACGATATCCCCCCCCCCCGAAGAAAAAGAAAATCGAAAATGTGTTTCTGCATCATTGTGTGAAACATTATGAAAACGTTTTCAAAATCATCTTCGAACTTTTTCAAAATGTTATTCATGGAAAAAAATAGTTTCTGATAAAGCCATTTATTTATAATCAAATATTTTATTAATCCACATATTTTCTGAGGGTTCACGTGGTTTCCACTCAAATGTCTTCGCTCTTTCTATAAAAGATAAAAAATGCAAATGAAGTAATAATTTTGAAACAAAAATATATTTGAACATTAATTATTTATTTCATGGAAGTATTTCATTAATAAACATGTATTTTGATATCGAAAATATATAATTTACTTGACTTATTTTACTACTGTCCTGTTCACTAAATCCAGAGCACCCTGTTTTGGCGATTTATTCCGTCATCTCAATAATTCTCCTATAAATTATACTTTCCGAGAATGGACCTCCTTTAGTCGTAACTGGAAAAATAACTTCAACTTACCCTATCAGCTTCCTTCAAACCGCAATATGAAAAATAAAATGTCTACAGGAAATTTCCATGTTAATTTCAAGCCGCCACCATATTGTTCTCCGTGTCAACAATAGTAAACAGTGACGTCAAAGCTCCCAACGTCACGCATTTTCAGCGATTTTACTATAGAAAATCCTCGTAGACTTTTTATTTTCCGTCCTATTTCTAAATTAATTGACGCACAGCCAAAACAATGATATTTTCTGTTACGACTAAAGGAGTACTACATTCAATTTGAAGACGTTTACATTTATACCACTTGGTGAGTGTCACTGCTGGTGGACCAGGAGTCCCCGAGGGCACATGTAGCCAAGTTCGTTCAATTTCGGTTGATCGTTTCTTCAACGCATTCTAAATTTCTGTTATCAAAATTTCTTGAACTTTCTAAAAAGTGGGTCCTGTAGCATCATATCCCACGCATCCGGCTACGTCTTTCGGTACACTTTTTCGACATAGTAACTTTCATACTTTTTATAGCATATTACATTGTTTAGATTTAGGATCACTGATGAGGGTTATGTACCCGAAACGTGCATGTCTGGTCCACGTTGCCAATTTATATGTTCTTAAATGATGCTATTCAATTTGAAGACGTTTACATAAAATTGATATCTTTTTTGAAGATGATAGTATCATATTTTAGAGAAAACCTAGAAAATGGGTGCTCTGGATTTAGTGAAAAGGACAGAAGGAACATAAACAGTAAGAAATGTATTTTAAACATACACATTTACATGATTTACATATATACAAAGATGTCTTTATTCCAGAAATATATTTGAGTACTTATTGTATATATTGTCCCGCGATTCGATGATAAAATGATGATTATATCACAATTAAAGTAGATTTTTCCAATACAATATAATCCATGACTTTGGGGATGAACAGTGTACGTAGCAAATGATTATTGACGCACTTCTTGTCTTTGGTTTAAAATCTGTGTTACCATAGTATTCTGCTGTGTGCTGACCTATATCCTAGATAAACTATTTAACCTCTTATCTCAACCTCTGCACAGTATAAAACTGTCCCTCTAGAAGCGTTATGCAGCATCCCTTACAACTTACTATAAATTCTGTGTAATTTTCTCATACTTACATTGCAAGTATTAAAGTTTTAATAAACAGCAATTTATAACGTAACCATTTTAAGTATTGCATTTTTAGTTAATTCTGTGGAAAAAAATCAGAATAATTAAACTTGCCTTTTAAATTTTTTCCAAACATTATTGAAACATTTTAACAGTATTTACAATTTTACATTATAAAACATTTTTATAATGCTTAAAAAAGCCCTTCTTGTAATTTGTGCAAAACATAATTTTTAAGGTTTGTTTTTTTATAATTAATAGAGTCAGAACTTTTATTTCAATAAAATTCAAAATGTTCTTAAAAATCTTAAAAGCATTTTTCTATTTTGTTGTATAAATGTATTCTCGTTACATTTTATACAAATGTTTCAACAACGTTATTGTAACATTTTGAAAATATCTTCAAATAGTTCGATTCTTCCATCATTTTTGAATGTTGTTAAAACGTTAAAAACATTTCGCTTCTACCGCAAAACGTTTTAAAAATGTTCTTATAACGTTTTGCTAGAAATGTTAGAACCTTTTTGAAACCTTTTGAAAATGTGTCGAAAATGTTTTGTGTAAACTGGGAAAGATGACAATATCGCTTAATATTGCCACTTTTGAGTCAATTGACTGTAGTTGATAGTAAATTATTATAAATCCTGTGGATGGATCTTTGTCAAAAATTAACAAAATGATCAGCAACGTCCAGAGATAATTTCATGATTAAATGAGAAAAATTGAATTTAGGATTGAAATATCACAAAGTTTCATATTTTCCAATTTTCTCAACGAAGTGACATTCGCTTTCCTGTAAAGTATGATTGTTCATTTTTTTACATGCAAATAATGCCGTAGGGTTCCAACTCCATACCATCCGAAGAGAACTCCAAACCAGTCTCCATGCACCAGACATGTGCATCGAATATTAAATTCTCATCAGTGATGCTTCAATGATGCAAAGTTTCAATACTATACGTTTCGAATTTTGTTTTATGATTTTATTGCATTTTGAATGAGAAGGTCTGTGACGCCATTTCCCCAATAACATTAAATGACGTCATGGTTTGCTCAATGAACAAACAACCAAAGTCCACATTTTCAAAACTCCCCATAATTGTGTCAAGTCAAATGAAGTCGTATGTTTTTCGAAGTTCTTCAGGAGAGTCAATTTTACAAGTAAGAACGGTAATCGCAAATACAAATTTATTGTTGTTTACTATGACAAAACCTACTTTGTAAAAGAAAAGTCAGATTCTGAAAATAAGTACACTGAAACAGACATTATTCAGATGTTAAACTTTCTGATCGACAACATTTTTGCGGTGTTTGGAGGAAAGGTCTTCCAGCAAATTGTCGGAATTCCAATGGGAACCAATTGTGCCCCACTCCTTGCCGACATTTTCCTTTACTCGCACGAAGCTGAATTCATTCAATCTTTGGTCTCTGAAGAGAAAAGATACTTACCTTCTGACTTCAACTTCACTTACAGATACATAGACGATGTGTTGTCAATCAATAATCCAAAATTCGCGGATTACCTGAGCAGTATCTATCCTTCGGAGCTTGAAGTTAAAGAAACTACAGAGACAAATAATTCAGCATCCTATTTGGACATAATGTTGTCCTACGACACTGATGGTCACATGAACACCTCACTCTATGACAAACGTGATGACTTCAATTTCAGCATTACGAACTTTCCTTTTCTGAGTAGCAACATCCCTTCATCGCCTGCTTATGGCGTGTTCATATCTCAGTTGATACGCTATGCCAGAGCAAGTACCAAATATACGGATTTTGTTCTGAGAGCTAGGCGTCTTTCAGATAAGCTTCTCAGTCAGGGATATGTTTGTGACCGACTAACATCGTCACTGAGGAAGTTCTACGGTCGATAAGGGGAACTCGTCATACACTATGATGTCCCACTATCCAGAATGGTGGATGATATTCTGTAATAGACCATTTGAACCATCCAACCAAAGATTGTACTCTATATTTTCCAAAATGGAAGTAACTGGATGTGACAGTTCTACCGAATTGAAGCGACGGGTGTTGCATGCAAGCAGGAGATGCTTACTCTTCCTGGGCACCTGGTCTCACTCTCATATCGGGAGTTCGCTTTATTTTCATATGGTGGAGGTTTTTGTTTTTGTTTGCTTTGGTTCCTGTTTTATCCTGATTTTGTATGCCTTCGGTTTCTGATTTTCTGAATTATCGATTTTGTACTGTAGACAGGATTATGGCCATTATCCATATTTGTCATTTATAGAACAATGAGTTTATTAAACTTTTTAAGGAACATAAGACTATACTTCTCCTAGAAAACAAATAATGCCACTGCCATCTTAGTGTTCAATCCATCCTCAATACATAATATATAAGAATTATTTTTTTTTTAATTTTGAAATTGAACACTAAAGTCATAAAGATAATAGTATGATCATGTATGATATGTTAAATACGTATCTATGAGTTAAAGATAATCCGGACGACAATCTTAATAGCACTCGCAATAGAGAAGCAAATTGAGCATCGACGGGCCCTTAGCAAGCTAGAGGCGGGACCAGGTGCCCGGGAGGACTAAGTATCCTCTGTTTGGATAGCTATTTAAACAGATATTATTCAGATGTAAAACTTTTCTGATCCACAACATTTTTGTGGTGTTTGGAAGAAAGGTCCTCCAGCAAATTTGTCGGAATTCCAATGGGGCCAATTGTGCCCCACTCCTTGCCAACATTCTCCTTTACTCGTACGAAGCTGAAATCATTCAATCTTTGGTCTCTGAAGGGAAAGGATACTTCGCTTCTGACTTCAACTTCACTTACAGATACATAGACGATTTGTTGTCCATCAATAATCCAAGATACGCGGATTACCTGAGCAGTATCTATCCTTCGGAGCTTGAAGTCAAAGAAACTACAGAGACAAATAATTCAGCATCCTATTTGGACATAATGTTGTCCTACGGCACTGATGGTCACATGAAAACCTCACTCTATGACAAACGTGACGACTTCATTTTCATCAATAAAAACTTTCCTTTTCTAAGTAGCAACATCCCTTCATCGCCTGCGTTTGGCGTGCTCATATCTCAGTTGATACGCTATGCCAGAGCAAGTACCAAATATACTGATTTTGTTCTGAGAGCTAGGCGTCTTTCAGATAAGCTTCTCGGTCAGGAATATGTTTGTAACCGACTAACATCGTCACTGAGGAAGTTCTACGGTCGATAAGGGGAACTCGTCATACACTATGATGTCCTACTCTCCAGAATGGTGGATGATATTCTGTCATAGACCATTTGAACCATCCAACCAAAGATTGTACTCTATGCCTTCCAATATGGAAGTTACCGGATCTGAAAGTTCTACTAAATTGAAGCGGCGGGTGTTGCATACAAGGAGGAGATGCTTACTCTTCCTGGGCATCTTGTCTCACTCCCATATCGGGAGTTCGCTTCTTTTCATATGGTTAAGGTTTTTGTTTGTTTCCTTTGTTCCTGTTTTATCCTGATTTTTTATGCATCTGATTTCTAATTTTCTGAATTATCCATTTTGTTCTGTATACAAGGATATAATCATTATGCATATTTGTCATTGTTTTTATTTTCGTGCTTGAACATGGACGGCGGGTGCGGCTAGCCAAACAAGTGATGCGTACTCCTCCCGGGTACCTGGTCCAACCTATAGCTTGCTAGTTAGGGATCCGTCGATGCTCAATTTGGTACTCTGTTGTGATTGCTGTTGATATTATCGTCAGGATCTTCTTTAACTCATGATGTGTATTTACGAGAAGCGAGTCAGTCGTTTAAGCGGTGGTCACAACCCGCCGTAGGTGCACGTACGTGCTGTCTACGTTCAAAAACGTGGACAAACCTTGGGTATCCGTGCATTATCAGTAGATATGTTTCGTTTTAGAACGAACTTAACGAAGCCGAACGCAAACGAACTTAAGAGTACGTAAAGGCTGATAAAACAGGGAGCAGTTATTATATGAACATCATATTCCAACTTTACCTCCCAGACCCTAATAGTCTTGATCTAAAGGCGACATAATTCCAAATGAAATCATAGGTCAATAACATTGTGCTGATTATTGTTCAGTGAAGTTGAATTCTCTATACCTGTTCAAAAATATTCTAAATACTTATTGTCGCACTTGACATTAGATCCTCAGCGCAGTGTAATTAAAAAGACATCATACAGCCAGACTCGTCCCAAAAATTACCAGGACCCTACACTCTTGACCATCTCCATTTTAATTCATAACTATTTCCTGATTCATAAAGTTTATATGTAAGCAAGATTGAAGAGTGTTTCGGCGGTTTTAATATCAGAAATAAAAATTCAAAGCCTAAGGCCCGCCTCGTCAGGGATCCACCTTAGTGATTATTATCTGGCCGTGGTAGATGTATGAAATTAGCGGCTTCCTTGCATGAAAATTCGTCCGTCATATCAATCCTGTATTTCAAAATCCTTTTCTTGATACCCTTGATGAAAGGATTATATTTAGTATCCTTGACTAAAGGTGTTTGATTTACAGATATGTGGTTGAGTTTTTGAAGCGTCAATTCTCTCCGACATAAAAATGTTTTCCGAATTCTAGAATGTATTTCAATATCAGAGTAGCCTCTCAGATATACAACTTCCTATTAATTGTTTGTAAATTATTTCTTTGTTGGTGTTCCGTAAGTGTCTGTAACATAGAATCATGCGTGTCCTTTATATAATTATGTTGATTGTTTTCCAACGATGAGCAGTAAAAAGTTATCACAGTTAATGCCGATTTACAAATTTGTGTTTAATCGGACGTCCAGGTGGCAATTGTCTAAGACTGCAGAGGTTATTTGAGACCGCCATATATAATTAGGAGTTTCACTCTTCAATCTTATGTATCCTAGGGAGCAAGTATGAACTCTCATATTGTAACTTAGCTATAATGTATCGTCATCGAAATTTCACTTTTTGTAAATGTATGTTACTTTGTCCTGTATTTTATCATTCAATGTTGATACGTCTGGTATGAATATTTCTAATGATTTTGTACTTTTTCGTTGTTTTCTCCTGAATCCGGCATATTATGTTTATTATTTCCGTTGAAACTGCGTGTCGTAGTGGCACACTGCAAGGGTATAATCATGCATATAAGACAAATTTCCCGTCGTTGCAGTTTTACAAAAGAAAACTGGGAACAACGCTCATAAAAGAGCTGAGAAAAGTCCGTCATATAAATCGCTAGGCGAGATATAGAGGATAAATTTACATATATATAGAAAATGTCCAAGCACAGGTACAACGCTCATTAGAGAGCTGAGAATATCCCGTCATATAAATCGCTAGGCGAAATATAGAGGGCAAGTTTTCATATATACGAAAGTGTCCAAGAACTGGTACAACGCTCATGTCAAGAGCTGCGAATATCCCGTCATATAAATCGCTAGGCGAAGTATTCCTGGGCACCCGGTCTCACTCCCATATCGGGAGTTCGCTTCTTTTCATATGGTGGAGGTTTTTGTTTGTTTGCTTTGGTTCCTGTTTTGTCCTGATTTTGTATGCCTTCGGTTTCTGATTTTTGAATTATCGATTTTGTGCTGTATACAGGGATATGGTCATTATCCATATTTGTCATAGAGGACAAATAATTTCAGCAACTGTTAGTCCATTAATCCAAAAGTCAAATGAATGGTAGGGCGTTTGGTGTTTATACGTTCTGGATAGGCACGCCTTAGAACATCGAAAGATATCTTCTTGTCCAATGAAATTGCGGCAATAGCAGTGATGTAAGTACGGTACGTTGACATGATTTAGGATTTCAAAGTAACATATTTACATGTGGATCGTATGATTATCAAAGCAATGATATACTTTAAGTTGATGTACAAATCAATGATATCCTATTCCATAGTTAAGTCCAAGCGTTTTCTCATCATATGCATTGTGCTCTTTTTGTTGGCGGATCCTATATACTTTATGGTTTCAGATCTGGTCCTATTACATGTAGCATCGGGTTATTTTCTCTTGATATTTTAAATGTAATCAATGTTTTTTCTGACACACCTGCGTAGAAGGTTAAGTGTTCTGTTCTGTCCAGTAGGTTTTGATTTTCTCGGCATCCACTTGGTCATCAATATTTAGGAAATATTTAGGTTTGACTAAAAATCCAACGACGGGTATTATTCAGAATTTTGTCCATGGATCAAACTTTCACGCTTCTTAGCCAGAGTGATTCTCCCGCTTAAGATATTCTTGATTTCTCGAAGCTTTTTGGATAAGTAATATTCTCTTGATGATCTGGTAAAGTGATTGATAAGTCTAGGTTTCCAATCTCCAAAATCCTTTCTTGATTAGTGTGTAGTTGAAATTCTTTTCTTCCATTTTGAAGTTGTGTGTTTCTTTTAGGAAAATTAATTTGTACATAGTAATCCATGATGTGGTATAAATCTGTGATACGAGTCAGATTTGACTTTAATTGTTAGAGTTGTGGTAATTGGCAAAACAGCTTTGATAATAAATTACTTCCGGAAGAGGTCAGAAAGCTAGGAGCCCCAATAAAATTCTAAACAAGCCAAGAGTGTAGGGTCCTGGTAATTTTTGGGACGAGTCTGGCTGTATGATGTCTTTTTAATTACACTTGATTGAGGGAACAATGTTCCACGGGCATCATCCCGTGAATCGCTTTCTTGTTAAAAGCGATCGGCTTGTTTAGAATTTTATTGGGGCTCCTAGCTTTCTGACCTCTTCCGGAAGTAATTTATTATCAAAGCTGTTTTGCCAATTACCACAACTCTAACAATTAAAGTCAAATCTGACTCGTATCACAGATTTATACCACATCATGGATTACTATGTACAAATTAATTTTCCTAAAAGAAACACACAACTTCAAAATGGAAGAAAAGAATTTCAACTACACACTAATCAAGAAAGGATTTTGGAGATTGGAAACCTAGACTTATCAATCACTTTACCAGATCATCAAGAGAATATTACTTATCCAAAAAGCTTCGAGAAATCAAGAATATCTTAAGCGGGAGAATCACTCTGGCTAAGAAGCGTGAAAGTTTGATCCATGGACAAAATTCTGAATAATACTCGTCGTTGGATTTTTAGTCAAACCTAAATATTTCCAAAATATTGATGACCAAGTGGATGCCGAGAAAATCAAAACCTACTGGACAGAACAGAACACTTAACCTTCTACGCAGGTGTGTCAGAAAAAACATTGATTACATTTAAAAGATCAAGAGAAAATAACACGATGCTACATGTAATAGGACCAGATCTGAAACCATAAAGTATATAGGATCCGCCAACAAAAAGAGCACAATGCATATGATGAGAAAACGCTTGGACTTAACTATGGAATAGGATATCATTGATTTGTACATCAACTTAAAGTATATCATTGCTTTGATAATCATACGATCCACATGTAAATATGTTACTTTGAAATCCTAAATCATGTCAACGTACCGTACTTACATCACTGCTATTGCCGCAATTTCATTGGACAAGAAGATATCTTTCGATGTTCTAAGGCGTGCCTATCCCGAACGTATAAACACCAAACGCCCTACCATTCATTTGACTTTTGGATTAATGGACTAACAGTTGCTGAAATTCTTTGCCCTCTATACTTCGCCTAGCGATTTATATGACGGGATATTCGCAGCTCTTGACATGAGCGTTGTACCAGTTCTTGGACACTTTCGTATATATGAAAACTTGCCCTCTATATTTCGCCTAGCGATTTATATGACGGGATATTCTCAGCTCTCTAATGAGCGTTGTACCTGTGCTTGGACATTTTCTATATACATGTAAATTTATCCTTTATATCTCGCCTAGCGATTTATATGACGGACTTTTCTCAGCTCTTTTATGAGCGTTGTTCCCAGTTTTCTTTTGTAAAACTGCAACGACGGGAAATTTGTCTTATATGCATGATTATACCCTTGCAGTGTGCCACTACGACACGCAGTTTCAACGGAAATAATAAACATAATATGCCGGATTCAGGAGAAAACAACGAAAAAGTACAAAATCATTAGAAATATTCATACCAGACGTATCAACATTGAATGATAAAATACAGGACAAAGTAACATACATTTACAAAAAGTGAAATTTCGATGACGATACATTATAGCTAAGTTACAATATGAGAGTTCATACTTGCTCCCTAGGATACATAAGATTGAAGAGTGAAACTCCTAATTATATATGGCGGTCTCAAATAACCTCTGCAGTCTTAGACAATTGCCACCTGGACGTCCGATTAAACACAAATTTGTAAATCGGCATTAACTGTGATAACTTTTTACTGCTCATCGTTGGAAAACAATCAACATAATTATATAAAGGACACGCATGATTCTATGTTACAGACACTTACGGAACACCAACAAAGAAATAATTTACAAACAATTAATAGGAAGTTGTATATCTGAGAGGCTACTCTGATATTGAAATACATTCTAGAATTCGGAAAACATTTTTATTTCGGAGAGAATTGACGCTTCAAAAACTCAACCACATATCTGTAAATCAAACACCTTTAGTCAAGGATACTAAATATAATCCTTTCATCAAGGGTTTCAAGAAAAGGATTTTGAAAAACAGGATTGATATGACTGACGAATTTTCATGCAAGGAAGCCGCTAATTTCATACAGCAAGCATAACAACATCTACCACGGCCAGATAATAAGCACTAAGGTGGATCCCTGACGAGGCGGGCCTTAGGCTTTGAATTTTTATTTCTGATATTAAAACCGCCGAAACACTCTTCAATCTTGCTTACATATTAACTTTATGAATCAGGAAATAGTTATGAATTAAAATGGAGATGGTCAAGAGTGTAGGGTCCTGGTAATTTTTGGGACGAGTCTGGCTGTATGATGTCTTTTTAATTACACTTGATTGAGGGGACAATGTTCCACAAACATCATCCCGTGAATCGCTTTCTTGTTGAAAGCGATCGGCTTGTTTAGAATTTTATTGGGGCTCCTGGCTTTCTGACCTCTTCCGGAAGTAATTTATTATCAAAGCTGTTTTGCCAATTACCACATCTCTAACAATTAAAGTGAAATCTGACTCGTATCACAGATTTATACCACATCATGGATTACTATGTACAAATTAATTTTCCTTAAAGAAAAACACAACTTCAAAATGGAAGAAAAGAATTTCAACTACACACTAATCAAGAAAGGATTTTGGAGATTGGAAACCTAGACTTATCAATCACTTTACCAGATCATCAAGAGAATATTACTTATCCAAAAAGCTTCGAGAAATAAAGAATATCTTAAGAGGGAGAATCACTCTGGCTAAGAAGCGTGAAAGCTTGATCCATGGACAAAATTCTGAATAATACCCGTCGTTGGATTTTTAGTCAAACCTAAATATTTCCTAAATATTGATGACCAAGTGGATGCCGAGAAATTCAAAACCTACTGGACAGAACTGAACAATTAACCTTTTACGCAGATGTGTCAGAAAAACATTGATTACATTTAAAAGATCAAGAGAAAATAACCCGATGCTAGATGTAATAGGACCAGATATGAAACCATAAAGTATATAGGATTCGCCAACAAAAAGAGCACAATGATGAGAAAACGCTTGGACTTAACTATGGAATAGGATATCATTGATTTGTACTTCAACTTAAAGTATATCATTGCTTTGATAATCATACGATCCACATGTAAATATGTTACTTTGAAATCCTAAATCATGTCAACGTACCGTACTTACATCACTGCTATTGCCGCAATTTCATTGGACAAGAAGATATCTTTCGATGTTCTAAGGCGTGCCTATCCCGAACGTATAAACACCAAACGCCCTACCATTCATTTGACTTTTGGATTAATGGACTAACAGTTGCTGAAATTCTTTGCCCTCTATACTTCGCCTAGCGATTTATATGACGGGATATTCTCAGCTCTTAACATGAGCGTTGTACCAGTTCTTGGAAACTTTCGTATATATGAAAACTTGCCCTCTATATTTCGCCTAGCGATTTATATGACGGGATATTCTCAGCTCTCTAATGAGCGTTGTACCTGTTCTTGGACATTTTCATATATATGTAAATCTGTCCTCTATATCTCGCCTAGCGATTTATATGACGGACTTTTCTCAGCTCTTTTATGAGCGTTGTTCCCAGTTTTCTTTTGTAAAACTGCAACGACGGGAAATTTGTCTTATATGCATGATTATACCCTTGCAGTGTGCCATTACGACACGCAGTTTCAACGGAAATAATAAACATAATATGCCGGATTCAGGAGAAAACAACGAAAAACTACAAAATCATTAGAAATATTCATACCAGACGTATCAACATTGAATGATAAAATACAGGACAAAGTAACATACATTTACAAAAAGTGAAATTTCGATGACGATACATTATAGCTAAGTTACAATATGTGAGTTCATACTTGCTCCCTAGGATACATAAGATTGAAGAGTGAAACTCCTAATTATATATGGCGGTCTCAAATAACCTCTGCAGTCTTAGACAATTGCCACCTGGACGTCCGATTAAACACAAATTTGTAAATCGGCATTAACTGTGATAACTTTTTACTGCTCATCGTTGGAAAACAATCAACATAATTATATAAAGGACACGCATGATTCTATGTTACAGACACTTACGGAACACCAACAAAGAAATAATTTACAAACAATTAATAGGAAGTTGTATATCTGAGAGGCTACTCTGATATTGAAATACATTCTAGAATTCGGAAAACATTTTTATTTCGGAGAGAATTGACGCTTCAAAAACTCAACCACATATCTGTAAATCAAACACCTTTAGTCAAGGATACTAAATATAATCCTTTCATCAAGGGTATCAAGAAAAGGATTTTGAAAAACAGGATTGATATGACTGACGAATTTTCATGCAAGGAAGCCGCTAATTTCATACAGCAAGCATAACAACATCTACCAAGGCCAGAAAATAAGCACTAAGGTGGATCCCTGACGAGGCGGGCCTTAGGCTTTGAATTTTTATTTCTGATATTAAAACCGCCGAAACACTCTTCAATCTTGCTTACATATTAACTTTATGAATCAGGAAATAGTTATGAATTAAAATGGAGATGGTCAAGAGTGTAGGGTCCTGGTAATTTTTGGGACGAGTCTGGCTGTATGATGTCTTTTTAATTACACTTGATTGAGGGGACAATGTTCCACAAACATCATCCCGTGAATCGCTTTCTTGTTGAAAGCGATCGGCTTGTTTAGAATTTTATTGGGGCTCCTGGCTTTCTGACCTCTTCCGGAAGTAATTTATTATCAAAGCTGTTTTGCCAATTACCACATCTCTAACAATTAAAGTGAAATCTGACTCGTATCACAGATTTATACCACATCATGGATTACTATGTACAAATTAATTTTCCTTAAAGAAAAACACAACTTCAAAATGGAAGAAAAGAATTTCAACTACACACTAATCAAGAAAGGATTTTGGAGATTGGAAACCTAGACTTATCAATCACTTTACCAGATCATCAAGAGAATATAACTTATCCAAAAAGCTTCGAGAAATAAAGAATATCTTAAGAGGGAGAATCACTCTGGCTAAGAAGCGTGAAAGCTTGATCCATGGACAAAATTCTGAATAATACCCGTCGTTGGATTTTTAGTCAAACCTAAATATTTCCTAAATATTGATAACCAAGTGGATGCCGAGAAATTCAAAACCTACTGGACAGAACTGAACAATTAACCTTTTACGCAGATGTGTCAGAAAAACATTGATTACATTTAAAAGATCAAGAGAAAATAACCCGATGCTACATGTAATAGGACCAGATATGAAACCATAAAGTATATAGGATTCGCCAACAAAAAGAGCACAATGATGAGAAAACGCTTGGACTTAACTATGGAATAGGATATCATTGATTTGTACATCAACTTAAAGTATATCATTGCTTTGATAATCATACGATCCACATGTAAATATGTTACTTTGAAATCCTAAATCATGTCAACGTACCGTACTTACATCACTGCTATTGCCGCAATTTCATTGGACAAGAAGATATCTTTCGATGTTCTAAGGCGTGCCTATCCCGAACGTATAAACACCAAACGCCCTACCATTCATTTGACTTTTGGATTAATGGACTAACAGTTGCTGAAATTCTTTGCCCTCTATACTTCGCCTAGCGATTTATATGACGGGATATTCTCAGCTCTTAACATGAGCGTTGTACCAGTTCTTGGAAACTTTCGTATATATGAAAACTTGCCCTCTATATTTCGCCTAGCGATTTATATGACGGGATATTCTCAGCTCTCTAATGAGCGTTGTACCTGTTCTTGGACATTTTCATATATATGTAAATCTGTCCTCTATATCTCGCCTAGCGATTTATATGACGGACTTTTCTCAGCTCTTTTATGAGCGTTGTTCCCAGTTTTCTTTTGTAAAACTGCAACGACGGGAAATTTGTCTTATATGCATGATTATACGCTTGCAGTGTGCCATTACGACACGCAGTTTCAACGGAAATAATAAACATAATATGCCGGATTCAGGAGAAAACAACGAAAAACTACAAAATCATTAGAAATATTCATACCAGACGTATCAACATTGAATGATAAAATACAGGACAAAGTAACATACATTTACAAAAAGTGAAATTTCGATGACGATACATTATAGCTAAGTTACAATATATGAGTTCATACTTGCTCCCTAGGATACATAAGATTGAAGAGTGAAACTCCTAATTATATATGGCGGTCTCAAATAACCTCTGCAGTCTTAGACAATTGCCACCTGGACGTCCGATTAAACACAAATTTGTAAATCGGCATTAACTGTGATAACTTTTTACTGCTCATCGTTGGAAAACAATCAACATAATTATATAAAGGACACGCATGATTCTATGTTACAGACACTTACGGAACACCAACAAAGAAATAATTTACAAACAATTAATAGGAAGTTGTATATCTGAGAGGCTACTCTGATATTGAAATACATTCTAGAATTCGGAAAACATTTTTATTTCGGAGAGAATTGACGCTTCAAAAACTCAACCACATATCTGTAAATCAAACACCTTTAGTCAAGGATACTAAATATAATCCTTTCATCAAGGGTATCAAGAAAAGGATTTTGAAAAACAGGATTGATATGACTGACGAATTTTCATTCAAGGAAGCCGCTAATTTCATACAGCAAGCATAACAACATCTACCACGGCCAGATAATAAGCACTAAGGTGGATCCCTGACGAGGCGGGCCTTAGGCTTTGAATTTTTATTTCTGATATTAAAACCGCCGAAACACTCTTCAATCTTGCTTACATATTAACTTTATGAATCAGGAAATAGTTATGAATTAAAATGGAGATGGTCAAGAGTGTAGGGTCCTGGTAATTTTTGGGACGAGTCTGGCTGTATGATGTCTTTTTAATTACACTTGATTGAGGGGACAATGTTCCACAAACATCATCCCGTGAATCGCTTTCTTGTTGAAAGCGATCGGCTTGTTTAGAATTTTATTGGGGCTCCTGGCTTTCTGACCTCTTCCGGAAGTAATTTATTATCAAAGCTGTTTTGCCAATTACCACATCTCTAACAATTAAAGTGAAATCTGACTCGTATCACAGATTTATACCACATCATGGATTACTATGTACAAATTAATTTTCCTTAAAGAAAAACACAACTTCAAAATGGAAGAAAAGAATTTCAACTACACACTAATCAAGAAAGGATTTTGGAGATTGGAAACCTAGACTTATCAATCACTTTACCAGATCATCAAGAGAATATTACTTATCCAAAAAGCTTCGAGAAATAAAGAATATCTTAAGAGGGAGAATCACTCTGGCTAAGAAGCGTGAAAGCTTGATCCATGGACAAAATTCTGAATAATACCCGTCGTTGGATTTTTAGTCAAACCTAAATATTTCCTAAATATTGATGACCAAGTGGATGCCGAGAAATTCAAAACCTACTGGACAGAACTGAACAATTAACCTTTTACGCAGATGTGTCAGAAAAACATTGATTACATTTAAAAGATCAAGAGAAAATAACCCGATGCTAGATGTAATAGGACCAGATATGAAACCATAAAGTATATAGGATTCGCCAACAAAAAGAGCACAATGATGAGAAAACGCTTGGACTTAACTATGGAATAGGATATCATTGATTTGTACATCAACTTAAAGTATATCATTGCTTTGATAATCATACGATCCACATGTAAATATGTTACTTTGAAATCCTAAATCATGTCAACGTACCGTACTTACATCACTGCTATTGCCGCAATTTCATTGGACAAGAAGATATCTTTCGATGTTCTAAGGCGTGCCTATCCCGAACGTATAAACACCAAACGCCCTACCATTCATTTGACTTTTGGATTAATGGACTAACAGTTGCTGAAATTCTTTGCCCTCTATACTTCGCCTAGCGATTTATATGACGGGATATTCTCAGCTCTTAACATGAGCGTTGTACCAGTTCTTGGAAACTTTCGTATATATGAAAACTTGCCCTCTATATTTCGCCTAGCGATTTATATGACGGGATATTCTCAGCTCTCTAATGAGCGTTGTACCTGTTCTTGGACATTTTCATATATATGTAAATCTGTCCTCTATATCTCGCCTAGCGATTTATATGACGGACTTTTCTCAGCTCTTTTATGAGCGTTGTTCCCAGTTTTCTTTTGTAAAACTGCAACGACGGGAAATTTGTCTTATATGCATGATTATACCCTTGCAGTGTGCCATTACGACACGCAGTTTCAACGGAAATAATAAACATAATATGCCGGATTCAGGAGAAAACAACGAAAAACTACAAAATCATTAGAAATATTCATACCAGACGTATCAACATTGAATGATAAAATACAGGACAAAGTAACATACATTTACAAAAAGTGAAATTTCGATGACGATACATTATAGCTAAGTTACAATATGTGAGTTCATACTTGCTCCCTAGGATACATAAGATTGAAGAGTGAAACTCCTAATTATATATGGCGGTCTCAAATAACCTCTGCAGTCTTAGACAATTGCCACCTGGACGTCCGATTAAACACAAATTTGTAAATCGGCATTAACTGTGATAACTTTTTACTGCTCATCGTTGGAAAACAATCAACATAATTATATAAAGGACACGCATGATTCTATGTTACAGACACTTACGGAACACCAACAAAGAAATAATTTACAAACAATTAATAGGAAGTTGTATATCTGAGAGGCTACTCTGATATTGAAATACATTCTAGAATTCGGAAAACATTTTTATTTCGGAGAGAATTGACGCTTCAAAAACTCAACCACATATCTGTAAATCAAACACCTTTAGTCAAGGATACTAAATATAATCCTTTCATCAAGGGTATCAAGAAAAGGATTTTGAAAAACAGGATTGATATGACTGACGAATTTTCATGCAAGGAAGCCGCTAATTTCATACAGCAAGCATAACAACATCTACCACGGCCAGAAAATAAGCACTAAGGTGGATCCCTGACGAGGCGGGCCTTAGGCTTTGAATTTTTATTTCTGATATTAAAACCGCCGAAACACTCTTCAATCTTGCTTACATATTAACTTTATGAATCAGGAAATAGTTATGAATTAAAATGGAGATGGTCAAGAGTGTAGGGTCCTGGTAATTTTTGGGACGAGTCTGGCTGTATGATGTCTTTTTAATTACACTTGATTGAGGGGACAATGTTCCACAAACATCATCCCGTGAATCGCTTTCTTGTTGAAAGCGATCGGCTTGTTTAGAATTTTATTGGGGCTCCTGGCTTTCTGACCTCTTCCGGAAGTAATTTATTATCAAAGCTGTTTTGCCAATTACCACATCTCTAACAATTAAAGTGAAATCTGACTCGTATCACAGATTTATACCACATCATGGATTACTATGTACAAATTAATTTTCCTTAAAGAAAAACACAACTTCAAAATGGAAGAAAAGAATTTCAACTACACACTAATCAAGAAAGGATTTTGGAGATTGGAAACCTAGACTTATCAATCACTTTACCAGATCATCAAGAGAATATTACTTATCCAAAAAGCTTCGAGAAATAAAGAATATCTTAAGAGGGAGAATCACTCTGGCTAAGAAGCGTGAAAGCTTGATCCATGGACAAAATTCTGAATAATACCCGTCGTTGGATTTTTAGTCAAACCTAAATATTTCCTAAATATTGATGACCAAGTGGATGCCGAGAAATTCAAAACCTACTGGACAGAACTGAACAATTAACCTTTTACGCAGATGTGTCAGAAAAACATTGATTACATTTAAAAGATCAAGAGAAAATAACCCGATGCTAGATGTAATAGGACCAGATATGAAACCATAAAGTATATAGGATTCGCCAACAAAAAGAGCACAATGATGAGAAAACGCTTGGACTTAACTATGGAATAGGATATCATTGATTTGTACATCAACTTAAAGTATATCATTGCTTTGATAATCATACGATCCACATGTAAATATGTTACTTTGAAATCCTAAATCATGTCAACGTACCGTACTTACATCACTGCTATTGCCGCAATTTCATTGGACAAGAAGATATCTTTCGATGTTCTAAGGCGTGCCTATCCCGAACGTATAAACACCAAACGCCCTACCATTCATTTGACTTTTGGATTAATGGACTAACAGTTGCTGAAATTCTTTGCCCTCTATACTTCGCCTAGCGATTTATATGACGGGATATTCTCAGCTCTTAACATGAGCGTTGTACCAGTTCTTGGAAACTTTCGTATATATGAAAACTTGCCCTCTATATTTCGCCTAGCGATTTATATGACGGGATATTCTCAGCTCTCTAATGAGCGTTGTACCTGTTCTTGGACATTTTCATATATATGTAAATCTGTCCTCTATATCTCGCCTAGCGATTTATATGACGGACTTTTCTCAGCTCTTTTATGAGCGTTGTTCCCAGTTTTCTTTTGTAAAACTGCAACGACGGGAAATTTGTCTTATATGCATGATTATACCCTTGCAGTGTGCCATTACGACACGCAGTTTCAACGGAAATAATAAACATAATATGCCGGATTCAGGAGAAAACAACGAAAAACTACAAAATCATTAGAAATATTCATACCAGACGTATCAACATTGAATGATAAAATACAGGACAAAGTAACATACATTTACAAAAAGTGAAATTTCGATGACGATACATTATAGCTAAGTTACAATATGTGAGTTCATACTTGCTCCCTAGGATACATAAGATTGAAGAGTGAAACTCCTAATTATATATGGCGGTCTCAAATAACCTCTGCAGTCTTAGACAATTGCCACCTGGACGTCCGATTAAACACAAATTTGTAAATCGGCATTAACTGTGATAACTTTTTACTGCTCATCGTTGGAAAACAATCAACATAATTATATAAAGGACACGCATGATTCTATGTTACAGACACTTACGGAACACCAACAAAGAAATAATTTACAAACAATTAATAGGAAGTTGTATATCTGAGAGGCTACTCTGATATTGAAATACATTCTAGAATTCGGAAAACATTTTTATTTCGGAGAGAATTGACGCTTCAAAAACTCAACCACATATCTGTAAATCAAACACCTTTAGTCAAGGATACTAAATATAATCCTTTCATCAAGGGTATCAAGAAAAGGATTTTGAAAAACAGGATTGATATGACTGACGAATTTTCATGCAAGGAAGCCGCTAATTTCATACAGCAAGCATAACAACATCTACCACGGCCAGAAAATAAGCACTAAGGTGGATCCCTGACGAGGCGGGCCTTAGGCTTTGAATTTTTATTTCTGATATTAAAACCGCCGAAACACTCTTCAATCTTGCTTACATATTAACTTTATGAATCAGGAAATAGTTATGAATTAAAATGGAGATGGTCAAGAGTGTAGGGTCCTGGTAATTTTTGGGACGAGTCTGGCTGTATGATGTCTTTTTAATTACACTTGATTGAGGGGACAATGTTCCACAAACATCATCCCGTGAATCGCTTTCTTGTTGAAAGCGATCGGCTTGTTTAGAATTTTATTGGGGCTCCTGGCTTTCTGACCTCTTCCGGAAGTAATTTATTATCAAAGCTGTTTTGCCAATTACCACATCTCTAACAATTAAAGTGAAATCTGACTCGTATCACAGATTTATACCACATCATGGATTACTATGTACAAATTAATTTTCCTTAAAGAAAAACACAACTTCAAAATGGAAGAAAAGAATTTCAACTACACACTAATCAAGAAAGGATTTTGGAGATTGGAAACCTAGACTTATCAATCACTTTACCAGATCATCAAGAGAATATAACTTATCCAAAAAGCTTCGAGAAATAAAGAATATCTTAAGAGGGAGAATCACTCTGGCTAAGAAGCGTGAAAGCTTGATCCATGGACAAAATTCTGAATAATACCCGTCGTTGGATTTTTAGTCAAACCTAAATATTTCCTAAATATTGATAACCAAGTGGATGCCGAGAAATTCAAAACCTACTGGACAGAACTGAACAATTAACCTTTTACGCAGATGTGTCAGAAAAACATTGATTACATTTAAAAGATCAAGAGAAAATAACCCGATGCTACATGTAATAGGACCAGATATGAAACCATAAAGTATATAGGATTCGCCAACAAAAAGAGCACAATGATGAGAAAACGCTTGGACTTAACTATGGAATAGGATATCATTGATTTGTACATCAACTTAAAGTATATCATTGCTTTGATAATCATACGATCCACATGTAAATATGTTACTTTGAAATCCTAAATCATGTCAACGTACCGTACTTACATCACTGCTATTGCCGCAATTTCATTGGACAAGAAGATATCTTTCGATGTTCTAAGGCGTGCCTATCCCGAACGTATAAACACCAAACGCCCTACCATTCATTTGACTTTTGGATTAATGGACTAACAGTTGCTGAAATTCTTTGCCCTCTATACTTCGCCTAGCGATTTATATGACGGGATATTCTCAGCTCTTAACATGAGCGTTGTACCAGTTCTTGGAAACTTTCGTATATATGAAAACTTGCCCTCTATATTTCGCCTAGCGATTTATATGACGGGATATTCTCAGCTCTCTAATGAGCGTTGTACCTGTTCTTGGACATTTTCATATATATGTAAATCTGTCCTCTATATCTCGCCTAGCGATTTATATGACGGACTTTTCTCAGCTCTTTTATGAGCGTTGTTCCCAGTTTTCTTTTGTAAAACTGCAACGACGGGAAATTTGTCTTATATGCATGATTATACGCTTGCAGTGTGCCATTACGACACGCAGTTTCAACGGAAATAATAAACATAATATGCCGGATTCAGGAGAAAACAACGAAAAACTACAAAATCATTAGAAATATTCATACCAGACGTATCAACATTGAATGATAAAATACAGGACAAAGTAACATACATTTACAAAAAGTGAAATTTCGATGACGATACATTATAGCTAAGTTACAATATATGAGTTCATACTTGCTCCCTAGGATACATAAGATTGAAGAGTGAAACTCCTAATTATATATGGCGGTCTCAAATAACCTCTGCAGTCTTAGACAATTGCCACCTGGACGTCCGATTAAACACAAATTTGTAAATCGGCATTAACTGTGATAACTTTTTACTGCTCATCGTTGGAAAACAATCAACATAATTATATAAAGGACACGCATGATTCTATGTTACAGACACTTACGGAACACCAACAAAGAAATAATTTACAAACAATTAATAGGAAGTTGTATATCTGAGAGGCTACTCTGATATTGAAATACATTCTAGAATTCGGAAAACATTTTTATTTCGGAGAGAATTGACGCTTCAAAAACTCAACCACATATCTGTAAATCAAACACCTTTAGTCAAGGATACTAAATATAATCCTTTCATCAAGGGTATCAAGAAAAGGATTTTGAAAAACAGGATTGATATGACTGACGAATTTTCATGCAAGGAAGCCGCTAATTTCATACAGCAAGCATAACAACATCTACCACGGCCAGAAAATAAGCACTAAGGTGGATCCCTGACGAGGCGGGCCTTAGGCTTTGAATTTTTATTTCTGATATTAAAACCGCCGAAACACTCTTCAATCTTGCTTACATATTAACTTTATGAATCAGGAAATAGTTATGAATTAAAATGGAGATGGTCAAGAGTGTAGGGTCCTGGTAATTTTTGGGACGAGTCTGGCTGTATGATGTCTTTTTAATTACACTTGATTGAGGGAACAATGTTCCACAGGCATCATCCCGTGAATCGCTTTCTTGTTGAAAGCGATCGGCTTGTTTAGAATTTTATTGGGGCTCCTGGCTTTCTGACCTCTTCCGGAAGTAATTTATTATCAAAGCTGTTTTGCCAATTACCACATCTCTACCAATTAAAGTGAAATCTGACTCGTATCACAGATTTATACCACATCATGGATTACTATGTACAAATTAATTTTCCTTAAAGAAAAACACAACTTCAAAATGGAAGAAAAGAATTTCAACTACACACTAATCAAGAAAGGATTTTGGAGATTGGAAACCTAGACTTATCAATCACTTTACCAGATCATCAAGAGAATATTACTTATCCAAAAAGCTTCGAGAAATAAAGAATATCTTAAGAGGGAGAATCACTCTGGCTAAGAAGCGTGAAAGCTTGATCCATGGACAAAATTCTGAATAATACCCGTCGTTGGATTTTTAGTCAAACCTAAATATTTCCTAAATATTGATGACAAAGTGGATGCCGAGAAATTCAAAACCTACTGGACAGAACTGAACAATTAACCTTTTACGCAGATGTGTCAGAAAAACATTGATTACATTTAAAAGATCAAGAGAAAATAACCCGATGCTACATGTAATAGGACCAGATATGAAACCATAAAGTATATAGGATTCGCCAACAAAAAGAGCACAATGATGAGAAAACGCTTGGACTTAACTATGGAATAGGATATCATTGATTTGTACATCAACTTAAAGTATATCATTGCTTTGATAATCATACGATCCACATGTAAATATGTTACTTTGAAATCCTAAATCATGTCAACGTACCGTACTTACATCACTGCTATTGCCGCAATTTCATTGGACAAGAAGATATCTTTCGATGTTCTAAGGCGTGCCTATCCCGAACGTATAAACACCAAACGCCCTACCATTCATTTGACTTTTGGATTAATGGACTAACAGTTGCTGAAATTCTTTGCCCTCTATACTTCGCCTAGCGATTTATATGACGGGATATTCTCAGCTCTTAACATGAGCGTTGTACCAGTTCTTGGAAACTTTCGTATATATGAAAACTTGCCCTCTATATTTCGCCTAGCGATTTATATGACGGGATATTCTCAGCTCTCTAATGAGCGTTGTACCTGTTCTTGGACATTTTCATATATATGTAAATCTGTCCTCTATATCTCGCCTAGCGATTTATATGACGGACTTTTCTCAGCTCTTTTATGAGCGTTGTTCCCAGTTTTCTTTTGTAAAACTGCAACGACGGGAAATTTGTCTTATATGCATGATTATACCCTTGCAGTGTGCCATTACGACACGCAGTTTCAACGGAAATAATAAACATAATATGCCGGATTCAGGAGAAAACAACGAAAAACTACAAAATCATTAGAAATATTCATACCAGACGTATCAACATTGAATGATAAAATACAGGACAAAGTAACATACATTTACAAAAAGTGAAATTTCGATGACGATACATTATAGCTAAGTTACAATATGTGAGTTCATACTTGCTCCCTAGGATACATAAGATTGAAGAGTGAAACTCCTAATTATATATGGCGGTCTCAAATAACCTCTGCAGTCTTAGACAATTGCCACCTGGACGTCCGATTAAACACAAATTTGTAAATCGGCATTAACTGTGATAACTTTTTACTGCTCATCGTTGGAAAACAATCAACATAATTATATAAAGGACACGCATGATTCTATGTTACAGACACTTACGGAACACCAACAAAGAAATAATTTACAAACAATTAATAGGAAGTTGTATATCTGAGAGGCTACTCTGATATTGAAATACATTCTAGAATTCGGAAAACATTTTTATTTCGGAGAGAATTGACGCTTCAAAAACTCAACCACATATCTGTAAATCAAACACCTTTAGTCAAGGATACTAAATATAATCCTTTCATCAAGGGTATCAAGAAAAGGATTTTGAAAAACAGGATTGATATGACTGACGAATTTTCATGCAAGGAAGCCGCTAATTTCATACAGCAAGCATAACAACATCTACCACGGCCAGATAATAAGCACTAAGGTGGATCCCTGACGAGGCGGGCCTTAGGCTTTGAATTTTTATTTCTGATATTAAAACCGCCGAAACACTCTTCAATCTTGCTTACATATTAACTTTATGAATCAGGAAATAGTTATGAATTAAAATGGAGATGGTCAAGAGTGTAGGGTCCTGGTAATTTTTGGGACGAGTCTGGCTGTATGATGTCTTTTTAATTACACTTGATTGAGGTAACAATGTTCCACAGGCATCATCCCTTGAATCGCTTTCTTGTTGAAAGCGATCGGCTTGTTTAGAATTTTATTGGGGCTCCTGGCTTTCTGACCTCTTCCGGAAGTAATTTATTATCAAAGCTGTTTTGCCAATTACCACATCTCTAACAATTAAAGTGAAATCTGACTCGTATCACAGATTTATACCACATCATGGATTACTATGTACAAATTAATTTTCCTTAAAGAAAAACACAACTTCAAAATGGAAGAAAAGAATTTCAACTACACACTAATCAAGAAAGGATTTTGGAGATTGGAAACCTAGACTTATCAATCACTTTACCAGATCATCAAGAGAATATTACTTATCCAAAAAGCTTCGAGAAATAAAGAATATCTTAAGAGGGAGAATCACTCTGGCTAAGAAGCGTGAAAGCTTGATCCATGGACAAAATTCTGAATAATACCCGTCGTTGGATTTTTAGTCAAACCTAAATATTTCCTAAATATTGATGACCAAGTGGATGCCGAGAAATTCAAAACCTACTGGACAGAACTGAACAATTAACCTTTTACGCAGATGTGTCAGAAAAACATTGATTACATTTAAAAGATCAAGAGAAAATAACCCGATGCTACATGTAATAGGACCAGATATGAAACCATAAAGTATATAGGATTCGCCAACAAAAAGAGCACAATGATGAGAAAACGCTTGGACTTAACTATGGAATGGGATATCATTGATTTGTACATCAACTTAAAGTATATCATTGCTTTGATAATCATACGATCCACATGTAAATATGTTACTTTGAAATCCTAAATCATGTCAACGTACCGTACTTACATCACTGCTATTGCCGCAATTTCATTGGACAAGAAGATATCTTTCGATGTTCTAAGGCGTGCCTATCCCGAACGTATAAACACCAAACGCCCTACCATTCATTTGACTTTTGGATTAATGGACTAACAGTTGCTGAAATTCTTTGCCCTCTATACTTCGCCTAGCGATTTATATGACGGGATATTCTCAGCTCTTAACATGAGCGTTGTACCAGTTCTTGGAAACTTTCGTATATATGAAAACTTGCCCTCTATTTTTCGCCTAGCGATTTATATGACGGGATATTCTCAGCTCTCTAATGAGCGTTGTACCTGTTCTTGGACATTTTCATATATATGTAAATCTGTCCTCTATATCTCGCCTAGCGATTTATATGACGGACTTTTCTCAGCTCTTTTATGAGCGTTGTTCCCAGTTTTCTTTTGTAAAACTGCAACGACGGGAAATTTGTCTTATATGCATGATTATACCCTTGCAGTGTGCCATTACGACACGCAGTTTCAACGGAAATAATAAACATAATATGCCGGATTCAGGAGAAAACAACGAAAAACTACAAAATCATTAGAAATATTCATACCAGACGTATCAACATTGAATGATAAAATACAGGACAAAGTAACATACATTTACAAAAAGTGAAATTTCGATGACGATACATTATAGCTAAGTTACAATATGTGAGTTCATACTTGCTCCCTAGGATACATAAGATTGAAGAGTGAAACTCCTAATTATATATGGCGGTCTCAAATAACCTCTGCAGTCTTAGACAATTGCCACCTGGACGTCCGATTAAACACAAATTTGTAAATCGGCATTAACTGTGATAACTTTTTACTGCTCATCGTTGGAAAACAATCAACATAATTATATAAAGGACACGCATGATTCTATGTTACAGACACTTACGGAACACCAACAAAGAAATAATTTACAAACAATTAATAGGAAGTTGTATATCTGAGAGGCTACTCTGATATTGAAATACATTCTAGAATTCGGAAAACATTTTTATTTCGGAGAGAATTGACGCTTCAAAAACTCAACCACATATCTGTAAATCAAACACCTTTAGTCAAGGATACTAAATATAATCCTTTCATCAAGGGTATCAAGAAAAGGATTTTGAAAAACAGGATTGATATGACTGACGAATTTTCATGCAAGGAAGCCGCTAATTTCATACAGCAAGCATAACAACATCTACCACGGCCAGATAATAAGCACTAAGGTGGATCCCTGACGAGGCGGGCCTTAGGCTTTGAATTTTTATTTCTGATATTAAAACCGCCGAAACACTCTTCAATCTTGCTTACATATTAACTTTATGAATCAGGAAATAGTTATGAATTAAAATGGAGATGGTCAAGAGTGTAGGGTCCTGGTAATTTTTGGGACGAGTCTGGCTGTATGATGTCTTTTTAATTACACTTGATTGAGGTAACAATGTTCCACAGGCATCATCCCTTGAATCGCTTTCTTGTTGAAAGCGATCGGCTTGTTTAGAATTTTATTGGGGCTCCTGGCTTTCTGACCTCTTCCGGAAGTAATTTATTATCAAAGCTGTTTTGCCAATTACCACATCTCTAACAATTAAAGTGAAATCTGACTCGTATCACAGATTTATACCACATCATGGATTACTATGTACAAATTAATTTTCCTTAAAGAAAAACACAACTTCAAAATGGAAGAAAAGAATTTCAACTACACACTAATCAAGAAAGGATTTTGGAGATTGGAAACCTAGACTTATCAATCACTTTACCAGATCATCAAGAGAATATTACTTATCCAAAAAGCTTCGAGAAATAAAGAATATCTTAAGAGGGAGAATCACTCTGGCTAAGAAGCGTGAAAGCTTGATCCATGGACAAAATTCTGAATAATACCCGTCGTTGGATTTTTAGTCAAACCTAAATATTTCCTAAATATTGATGACCAAGTGGATGCCGAGAAATTCAAAACCTACTGGACAGAACTGAACAATTAACCTTTTACGCAGATGTGTCAGAAAAACATTGATTACATTTAAAAGATCAAGAGAAAATAACCCGATGCTACATGTAATAGGACCAGATATGAAACCATAAAGTATATAGGATTCGCCAACAAAAAGAGCACAATGATGAGAAAACGCTTGGACTTAACTATGGAATGGGATATCATTGATTTGTACATCAACTTAAAGTATATCATTGCTTTGATAATCATACGATCCACATGTAAATATGTTACTTTGAAATCCTAAATCATGTCAACGTACCGTACTTACATCACTGCTATTGCCGCAATTTCATTGGACAAGAAGATATCTTTCGATGTTCTAAGGCGTGCCTATCCCGAACGTATAAACACCAAACGCCCTACCATTCATTTGACTTTTGGATTAATGGACTAACAGTTGCTGAAATTCTTTGCCCTCTATACTTCGCCTAGCGATTTATATGACGGGATATTCTCAGCTCTTAACATGAGCGTTGTACCAGTTCTTGGAAACTTTCGTATATATGAAAACTTGCCCTCTATTTTTCGCCTAGCGATTTATATGACGGGATATTCTCAGCTCTCTAATGAGCGTTGTACCTGTTCTTGGACATTTTCATATATATGTAAATCTGTCCTCTATATCTCGCCTAGCGATTTATATGACGGACTTTTCTCAGCTCTTTTATGAGCGTTGTTCCCAGTTTTCTTTTGTAAAACTGCAACGACGGGAAATTTGTCTTATATGCATGATTATACCCTTGCAGTGTGCCATTACGACACGCAGTTTCAACGGAAATAATAAACATAATATGCCGGATTCAGGAGAAAACAACGAAAAACTACAAAATCATTAGAAATATTCATACCAGACGTATCAACATTGAATGATAAAATACAGGACAAAGTAACATACATTTACAAAAAGTGAAATTTCGATGACGATACATTATAGCTAAGTTACAATATATGAGTTCATACTTGCTCCCTAGGATACATAAGATTGAAGAGTGAAACTCCTAATTATATATGGCGGTCTCAAATAACCTCTGCAGTCTTAGACAATTGCCACCTGGACGTCCGATTAAACACAAATTTGTAAATCGGCATTAACTGTGATAACTTTTTACTGCTCATCGTTGGAAAACAATCAACATAATTATATAAAGGACACGCATGATTCTATGTTACAGACACTTACGGAACACCAACAAAGAAATAATTTACAAACAATTAATAGGAAGTTGTATATCTGAGAGGCTACTCTGATATTGAAATACATTCTAGAATTCGGAAAACATTTTTATTTCGGAGAGAATTGACGCTTCAAAAACTCAACCACATATCTGTAAATCAAACACCTTTAGTCAAGGATACTAAATATAATCCTTTCATCAAGGGTATCAAGAAAAGGATTTTGAAAAACAGGATTGATATGACTGACGAATTTTCATGCAAGGAAGCCGCTAATTTCATACAGCAAGCATAACAACATCTACCACGGCCAGATAATAAGCACTAAGGTGGATCCCTGACGAGGCGGGCCTTAGGCTTTGAATTTTTATTTCTGATATTAAAACCGCCGAAACACTCTTCAATCTTGCTTACATATTAACTTTATGAATCAGGAAATAGTTATGAATTAAAATGGAGATTGTCAAGAGTGTAGGGTCCTGGTAATTTTTGGGACGAGTCTGGCTGTATGATGTCTTTTTAATTACACTTGATTGAGGGAACAATGTTCAACAGGCATCATCCCGTGAATCGCTTTCTTGTTGAAAGCGATCGGCTTGTTTAGAATTTTATTGGGGCTCCTGGCTTTCTGACCTCTTCCGGAAGTAATTTATTATCAAAGCTGTTTTGCCAATTACCACATCTCTACCAATTAAAGTGAAATCTGACTCGTATCACAGATTTATACCACATCATGGATTACTATGTACAAATTAATTTTCCTTAAAGAAAAACACATCTTCAAAATGGAAGAAAAGAATTTCAACTACACACTAATCAAGAAAGGATTTTGGAGATTGGAAACCTAGACTTATCAATCACTTTACCAGATCATCAAGAGAATATTACTTATCCAAAAAGCTTCGAGAAATAAAGAATATCTTAAGAGGGAGAATCACTCTGGCTAAGAAGCGTGAAAGCTTGATCCATGGACAAAATTCTGAATAATACTCGTCGTTGGATTTTTAGTCAAACCTAAATATTTCCTAAATATTGATGACCAAGTGGATGCCGAGAAATTCAAAACCTACTGGACAGAACTGAACAATTAACCTTTTACGCAGATGTGTCAGAAAAACATTGATTACATTTAAAAGATCAAGAGAAAATAACCCGATGCTACATGTAATAGGACCAGATATGAAACCATAAAGTATATAGGATTCGCCAACAAAAAGAGCACAATGATGAGAAAACGCTTGGACTTAACTATGGAATAGGATATCATTGATTTGTACATCAACTTAAAGTATATCATTGCTTTGATAATCATACGATCCACATGTAAATATGTTACTTTGAAATCCTAAATCATGTCAACGTACCGTACTTACATCACTGCTATTGCCGCAATTTCATTGGACAAGAAGATATCTTTCGATGTTCTAAGGCGTGCCTATCCCGAACGTATAAACACCAAACGCCCTACCATTCATTTGACTTTTGGATTAATGGACTAACAGTTGCTGAAATTCTTTGCCCTCTATACTTCGCCTAGCGATTTATATGACGGGATATTCTCAGCTCTTAACATGAGCGTTGTACCAGTTCTTGGAAACTTTCGTATATATGAAAACTTGCCCTCTATTTTTCGCCTAGCGATTTATATGACGGGATATTCTCAGCTCTCTAATGAGCGTTGTACCTGTTCTTGGACATTTTCATATATATGTAAATCTGTCCTCTATATCTCGCCTAGCGATTTATATGACGGACTTTTCTCAGCTCTTTTATGAGCGTTGTTCCCAGTTTTCTTTTGTAAAACTGCAACGACGGGAAATTTGTCTTATATGCATGATTATACCCTTGCAGTGTGCCATTACGACACGCAGTTTCAACGGAAATAATAAACATAATATGCCGGATTCAGGAGAAAACAACGAAAAACTACAAAATCATTAGAAATATTCATACCAGACGTATCAACATTGAATGATAAAATACAGGACAAAGTAACATACATTTACAAAAAGTGAAATTTCGATGACGATACATTATAGCTAAGTTACAATATGTGAGTTCATACTTGCTCCCTAGGATACATAAGATTGAAGAGTGAAACTCCTAATTATATATGGCGGTCTCAAATAACCTCTGCAGTCTTAGACAATTGGCACCTGGACGTCCGATTAAACACAAATTTGTAAATCGGCATTAACTGTGATAACTTTTTACTGCTCATCGTTGGAAAACCATCAACATAATTATATAAAGGACACACATGATTCTATGTTACAGACACTTACGGAACACCAACAAAGAAATAATTTACAAACAATTAATAGGAAGTTGTATATCTGAGAGGCTACTCTGATATTGAAATACATTCTAGAATTCGGAAAACATTTTTATTTCGGAGAGAATTGACGCTTCAAAAACTCAACCACATATCTGTAAATCAAACACTTTTAGTCAAGGATACTAAATATAATCCTTTCATCAAGGGTATCAAGAAAAGGATTTTGAAAAACAGGATTGATATGACTGACGAATTTTCATGCAAGGAAGCCGCTAATTTCATACAGCAAGCATAACAACATCTACCACGGCCAGATAATAAGCACTAAGGTGGATCCCCGACGAGGCGGGCCTTAGGCTTTGAATTTTTATTTCTGATATTAAAACCGCCGAAACACTCTTCAATCTTGCTTACATATTAACTTTATGAATCAGGAAATAGTTATGAATTAAAATGGAGATGGTCAAGAGTGTAGGGTCCTGGTAATTTTTGGGACGAGTCTGGCTGTATGATGTCTTTTTAATTACACTTGATTGAGGGAACAATGTTCCACAGGCATCAATCGTGAATCGCTTTCTTCTTGAAAGCGATCGGCTTGTTTAGAATTTTATTAGGGCCCCTGGCTTTCTGACCTCTTCCGGAAGTAATTTATTATCAAAGCTGTTTTGCCAATTACCACATCTCTAACAATTAAAGTGAAATCTGACTCGTATCACAGATTTATACCACATCATGGATTACTATGTACAAATTAATTTTCCTTAAAGAAAAACACATCTTCAAAATGGAAGAAAAGAATTTCAACTACACACTAATCAAGAAAGGATTTTGGAGATTGGAAACCTAGACTTATCAATCACTTTACCAGATCATCAAGAGAATATTACTTATCCAAAAAGCTTCGAGAAATAAAGAATATCTTAAGAGGGAGAATCACTCTGGCTAAGAAGCGTGAAAGCTTGATCCATGGACAAAATTCTGAATAATACCCGTCGTTGGATTTTTAGTCAAACCTAAATATTTCCTAAATATTGATGACCAAGTGGATGCCGAGAAATTAAAAACCTACTGGACAGAACTGAACAATTAACCTTTTACGCAGATGTGTCAGAAAAACATTGATTACATTTAAAAGATCAAGAGAAAATAACCCGATGCTACATGTAATAGGACCAGATATGAAACCATAAAGTATATAGGATTCGCCAACAAAAAGAGCACAATGATGAGAAAACGCTTGGACTTAACTATGGAATAGGATATCATTGATTTGTACATCAACTTAAAGTATATCATTGCTTTGATAATCATACGATCCACATGTAAATATGTTACTTTGAAATCCTAAATCATGTCAACGTACCGTACTTACATCACTGCTATTGCCGCAATTTCATTGGACAAGAAGATATCTTTCGATGTTCTAAGGCGTGCCTATCCCGAACGTATAAACACCAAACGCCCTACCATTCATTTGACTTTTGGATTAATGGACTAACAGTTGCTGAAATTCTTTGCCCTCTATACTTCGCCTAGCGATTTATATGACGGGATATTCTCAGCTCTTAACATGAGCGTTGTACCAGTTCTTGGAAACTTTCGTATATATGAAAACTTGCCCTCTATATTTCGCCTAGCGATTTATATGACGGGATATTCTCAGCTCTCTAATGAGCGTTGTACCTGTTCTTGGACATTTTCATATATATGTAAATCTGTCCTCTATATCTCGCCTAGCGATTTATATGACGGACTTTTCTCAGCTCTTTTATGAGCGTTGTTCCCAGTTTTCTTTTGTAAAACTGCAACGACGGGAAATTTGTCTTATATGCATGATTATACCCTTGCAGTGTGCCATTACGACACGCAGTTTCAACGGAAATAATAAACATAATATGCCGGATTCAGGAGAAAACAACGAAAAACTACAAAATCATTAGAAATATTCATACCAGACGTATCAACATTGAATGATAAAATACAGGACAAAAAGTAACATACATTTACAAAAAGTGAAATTTCGATGACGATACATTATAGCTAAGTTACAATATGTGAGTTCATACTTGCTCCCTAGGATACATAAGATTGAAGAGTGAAACTCCTAATTATATATGGCGGTCTCAAATAACCTCTGCAGTCTTAGACAATTGCCACCTGGACGTCCGATTAAACACAAATTTGTAAATCGGCATTAACTGTGATAACTTTTTACTGCTCATCGTTGGAAAACAATCAACATAATTATATAAAGGACACGCATGATTCTATGTTACAGACACTTACGGAACACCAACAAAGAAATAATTTACAAACAATTAATAGGAAGTTGTATATCTGAGAGGCTACTCTGATATTGAAATACATTCTAGAATTCGGAAAACATTTTTATTTCGGAGAGAATTGACGCTTCAAAAACTCAACCACATATCTGTAAAAGAAAGGAGGGGATGTAAATCAAACACCTTTAGTCAAGGATACTAAATATAATCCTTTCATCAAGGGTATCAAGAAAAGGATTTTGAAAAACAGGATTGATATGACTGACGAATTTTCATGCAAGGAAGCCGCTAATTTCATACAGCAAGCATAACAACATCTACCACGGCCAGATAATAAGCACTAAGGTGGATCCCTGACGAGGCGGGCCTTAGGCTTTGAATTTTTATTTCTGATATTAAAACCGCCGAAACACTCTTCAATCTTGCTTACATATTAACTTTATGAATCAGGAAATAGTTATGAATTAAAATGGAGATGGTCAAGAGTGTAGGGTCCTGGTAATTTTTGGGACGAGTCTGGCTGTATGATGTCTTTTTAATTACACTTGATTGAGGGAACAATGTTCCACAGGCATCATCCCGTGAATCGCTTTCTTGTTGAAAGCGATCGGCTTGTTTAGAATTTTATTGGGGCTCCTGGCTTTCTGACCTCTTCCGGAAGTAATTTATTATCAAAGCTGTTTTGCCAATTACCACATCTCTAACAATTAAAGTGAAATCTGACTCGTATCACAGATTTATACCACATCATGGATTACTATGTACAAATTAATTTTCCTTAAAGAAAAACACAACTTCAAAATGGAAGAAAAGAATTTCAACTACACACTAATCAAGAAAGGATTTTGGAGATTGGAAACCTAGACTTATCAATCACTTTACCAGATCATCAAGAGAATATTACTTATCCAAAAAGCTTCGAGAAATAAAGAATATCTTAAGAGGGAGAATCACTCTGGCTAAGAAGCGTGAAAGCTTGATCCATGGACAAAATTCTGAATAATACCCGTCGTTGGATTTTTAGTCAAACCTAAATATTTCCTAAATATTGATGACCAAGTGGATGCCGAGAAATTAAAAACCTACTGGACAGAACTGAACAATTAACCTTTTACGCAGATGTGTCAGAAAAACATTGATTACATTTAAAAGATCAAGAGAAAATAACCCGATGCTACATGTAATAGGACCAGATATGAAACCATAAAGTATATAGGATTCGCCAACAAAAAGAGCACAATGATGAGAAAACGCTTGGACTTAACTATGGAATAGGATATCATTGATTTGTACATCAACTTAAAGTATATCATTGCTTTGATAATCATACGATCCACATGTAAATATGTTACTTTGATATCCTAAATCATGTCAACGTACCGTACTTACATCACTGCTATTGCCGCAATTTCATTGGACAAGAAGATATCTTTCGATGTTCTAAGGCGTGCCTATCCCGAACGTATAAACACCAAACGCCCTACCATTCATTTGACTTTTGGATTAATGGACTAACAGTTGCTGAAATTCTTTGCCCTCTATACTTCGCCTAGCGATTTATATGACGGGATATTCTCAGCTCTTAACATGAGCGTTGTACCAGTTCTTGGAAACTTTCGTATATATGAAAACTTGCCCTCTATATTTCGCCTAGCGATTTATATGACGGGATATTCTCAGCTCTCTAATGAGCGTTGTACCTTTTTCATATATATGTAAATCTGTCCTCTATATCTCGCCTAGCGATTTATATGACGGACTTTTCTCAGCTCTTTTATGAGCGTTGTTCCCAGTTTTCTTTTGTAAAACTGCAACGACGGGAAATTTGTCTTTTATGCATGATTATACCCTTGCAGTGTGCCATTACGACACGCAGTTTCAACGGAAATAATAAACATAATATGCCGGATTCAGGAGAAAACAACGAAAAACTACAAAATCATTAGAAATATTCATACCAGACGTATCAACATTGAATGATAAAATACAGGACAAAGTAACATACATTTACAAAAAGTGAAATTTCGATGACGATACATTATAGCTAAGTTACAATATGTGAGTTCATACTTGCTCCCTAGGATACATAAGATTGAAGAGTGAAACTCCTAATTATATATGGCGGTCTCAAATAACCTCTGCAGTCTTAGACAATTGCCACCTGGACGTCCGATTAAACACAAATTTGTAAATCGGCATTAACTGTGATAACTTTTTACTGCTCATCGTTGGAAAACAATCAACATAATTATATAAAGGACACGCATGATTCTATGTTACAGACACTTACGGAACACCAACAAAGAAATAATTTACAAACAATTAATAGGAAGTTGTATATCTGAGAGGCTACTCTGATATTGAAATACATTCTAGAATTCGGAAAACATTTTTATTTCGGAGAGAATTGACGCTTCAAAAACTCAACCACATATCTGTAAAAGAAAGGAGGGGATGTAAATCAAACACCTTTAGTCAAGGATACTAAATATAATCCTTTCATCAAGGGTATCAAGAAAAGGATTTTGAAAAACAGGATTGATATGACTGACGAATTTTCATGCAAGGAAGCCGCTAATTTCATACAGCAAGCATAACAACATCTACCACGGCCAGATAATAAGCACTAAGGTGGATCCCTGACGAGGCGGGCCTTAGGCTTTGAATTTTTATTTCTGATATTAAAACCGCCGAAACACTCTTCAATCTTGCTTACATATTAACTTTATGAATCAGGAAATAGTTATGAATTAAAATGGAGATGGTCAAGAGTGTAGGGTCCTGGTAATTTTTGGGACGAGTCTGGCTGTATGATGTCTTGAGTACCCGAAACGTGCATGTCTGGTCCATGCCGTCAATTTATCTGTGCTTAAATGATGCTATTCAATTTGAAGACGTTAAACATTTTTACCACTTGGTGAGTGTCACTGCTGGTGGACCAGGAGTCCCCGAGGGCACATGTAGCCAAGTTCGATCAATTTCGGTTGATCGTTTCTTCAACGCATTCTAAAATTTCTGTTATCAAATTTCTTGAAATTTCTAAAAAGTGGGTCCTGCAGCATCATATCCCACCCATCCTGCTACGTCTTTCGGTACCCTTTTTCGACAAAGTAAATTTCATACTTTTTTGGCATATTACATTGTTTAGATTTGAGGATCACTGACGAGGGTTGAGTACCCGAAACGTGCATGTCTGGTCCATGCCGTCAATTTATCTGTGCTTAAATGATGCTATTCAATTTGAAGACGTTAAACATTTTTACCACTTGGTGAGTGTCACTGCTGGTGGACCAGGAGTCCCCGAGGGCACATGTAGCCAAGTTCGATCAATTTCGGTTGATCGTTTCTTCAACGCATTCTAAAATTTCTGTTATCAAATTTCTTGAAATTTCTAAAAAGTGGGTCCTGCAGCATCATATCCCACCCATCCTGCTACGTCTTTCGGTACCCTTTTTCGACATAGTAAATTTCATACTTTTTTGGCATATTACATTGTTTAGATTTGAGGATCACTGACGAGGGTTGAGTACCCGAAACGTGCATGTCTGGTCCATGCCGTCAATTTATCTGTGCTTAAATGATGCTATTCAATTTGAAGACGTTAAACATTTTTAATTACACAGAAATAATATCATGAAACTAGATGGCTACTGTTGCAAGCAACAGATGGATTCCTCCTTTATTAGATCTTTCTTGGAACTTAAGTGTTAAAATCCGAATATAGAAGATGGAAAAATAAATAGTTGCTTTAGTACCTTATTCACTTCAGCAAATAAGTCAAAAGAGCTTATGTCTTACTTGGGACTCTTATTTATTTATCAACAAAATAGAAGAAATAGATAATAAATACCTTTTATGTTTACGAAAGCTTTATACTCCATCTAAGTGCTTTAAAATAGCTATCTCAAAACAGAATTGCACAATGATTTTGCAATGAGATAATTTCTATTAACAGAAAATCACAACAACATGAAAATACAGATATGTAATGCTACTAAGAAAGAAAAAGAAACAGAGAGGAAGAATAAAAGAGTTATCTTTCTTATGTGTGTTAAGTTCAAACAAGAATGACTACTTGTGTGAAGAATAAATAGTATAGGACAAAAAGTGTGAATTCTATAAGAGTAAATGATTGTTATGATTTTGAGAATGATTATTTGACCTTGAATCAATGTCATAAATAGAAGATAAGTATTATGATCATTCTCATCACAATTGATCTTAATCTAAGCAAAGCTCAATATCTAATCAACCAAAGTCGGTTGTGACCTTGAAATCGAACAAATGACCTTGATTCAAGGTGATGGTGAAAGGGATTGATGCAAGGAATATTTGTGTAATGTTTGAACTCACAAGGTCAAATAATCTTTGTTTTATAGACTAAAGTTTGTTGTGACCTTGAGAATGAGAATTTGACCTTGGTTTAAGGTCAAGGTGAAAGAGCTTTACTGAACAATGATATGCATGAAGTTTGAACTCTGAAGGTCAAATAGTCTTTGATCTATAGGCAAAAGTTTGTTGTGACCTTGAGAATGAAAATTTGACCTTGAAAGTAGGTCAACATTAAATGACCACCTATAAGTAACCTACTATCAAAGTTTCAACTCAAAATCTCAAAAACTGTAGAAATTGGCAAAGTGCCAATTTAAAGTTCCATTTTCAACTTGGAATAGCGCGAAAACCGTCAATATTTTATCGAGCATGTAAGCGTATAAAAGTTTACAATTATCCCAAAGAACATTTTAAAACAAATTTCGTTCAAATCGTACGGTTAGTTTAGGAGTTATAAGTGTTTAAAGATCTGACCTTTGATGACCTCCGGCGGGGGCATTGGTGAGCTTATCGACAAACAAAAAATAGTAAAGAAGATCTTGTATTGCCCTTTCTGATGGTACTTTTCCTTTTGCTCTGTGTTAAAAGACCTTTGAATAAAGTGTCTTGAAATGATAAGGGGGTAAGAATAAAAATAATAATAATAAGAATAATAACTAGATGGCTACTGTTGCAAGCAACAGAGGGATTCCTCCTTTATTAGACCCTCCTCGGAACTGAAGTATTAAAATCCGAATAAAGAAGATGAAAAAAAGAATAGTTGCTTTAGTACCTTATTCACTTCAGCAAATGCGTCAAAAGAGATTATGTCTAACTTGGGACTCTTATCTATTTATCGACAAAAAAAGAAGAAAAAGACGATAGATACCTTTCAAGTTTAGGAAGGCTTTAAACTCCTTGATCTATTCTATCCATTTTGAATCCTTTTAAATTACTATCCCAAAAAGAATCGCACAATGAATTAGCAATGAGAAAATTTCTATAAATAGAGAATGACAACAGCATGAAAGTACAGACACGTAATGCTACTAAGATAAAGAAAGGAAACAGAGAACAAGAATAAAAGAGTTATCTATCTTACTATGTAAAGTTCAAATAAAAAGTACTACTTGTGTGAAGAATAAATATTTAAGAACAAAATCCTATCAACCTACAAGAGTAAATGTTTGTTATGACCTTGAAAAAGTTTATTTGACCTTGAACCAAGGTCATGGATGAAATATAAGCATTTTAGTTTATTCTCATCAAAATTTCTTTTCATCTATTCAAAGCGCAATATTTTATCAACAAAAGTATGTTGTGACCTTGAAATCGAACAAATGACCTTGGGTCAAGGTCAAGGTGAAAGGACTTGATGCAAGGAATATTTGCGTCAAGTTTGAACTCTCAAGGTCAAATGGTCTTTGTTCTATAGGAAACATTTTGTTGTGACCTTGAGAATGAGAATTTGACCTTGGATAAAGGTCAAGGTGAAAGGGCTTGGATCAATGATTGTATTTATGAAGTTGTAACTGTCAAGGTCAAATATATAGTCTTTGTTCTATAGGCAAAAGTTTGTTGTGACCTTGAGAATCATAATTTGACCTTGAAACTAGGTCATCATCAATGATTACCTATAAGTAACCTACCATCCGAGTTTCAACTCAAAATCTCAAAAACTGTAGAAATTGGCACTATGCCAATTTAAAGTTCCATTTTCAACTCAAAATAGCGCGAAAACCGTAAATATTTTATCGAGCATGTAAGCGTATAAAAGTTTGCAAATTTTCCAAAGATTAATGGAAAATAAATTTCGTTGAAATCGTACGGTTACTTTAGAAGTTATAAGTTTTTTAAGATTTGACCTTTGATGACCTATAGCGGGGGCATTGGTGAACTTATCGACAAACAAAAAATAGTTAAATAAGATCGTTCTCTGCTCTTTCTAATGGTACCACTCTTTTTGTTCTGCGTGAAAAGACCTTTAAATAAAGTGTCTGGAGATGATGAGGGGTAAGAATAATAAGAATAATAATAATAAGAATAATAAGAATAAAGAAAAGACATTGCAATAACAGAAAGGATTCCGACGGAATAGTCGGAATCCTTAATAAGAACTAGATGGCTACTGTTGCAAGCAACAGACGGATTCCTCCTTTATTAGACCTTCCTCGGAACTTAAGTGTTAAAATCCGATAAAAGAAGATGGAAAAAAGAATAGTTCCTTTAGTACTTTACTCACTTCTGCTAATCAGTCAAAAGAGCTTATGTCTAATTTGGGAATCTTATTTATTCATCAACAAAATAGAAGAAAACAATAATAAATACCTTTCATTTTTACGAAAGCTTTAAATTCCATGCTCTATCAATATCAGATCCTTTACAATTACTTTCTCAAAACAGAATTGCACAATGATTTTGCAATGAGATAATATCTATTAATAGAAAATGACAACAACATGAAAGAACAGATATGTAATGCTACTAAGAAAAAAAAAGAAACAGAGAACAAGAAGAAAGGAGTTATCTTTCTTATACTATGTTAAGTTCAAATAAGAAGGACTACTTGTGTAAAGAACAAGAGGCCCAAGGGGGCCACATCGCTCACCTGAGTTGCAGACAAAGGGTTAAAAGTCACAAAAATACTTCTACAGATCAAAGCCCTTGACAGCCATATTTGTTGACCTATCGACAAGAAAAACACAAACATGACAGAGGACCTTGAGTACTTGCTTGCTGCAAGGTTTCCTGAAATTCTGTGCAATGGTTGCAGAGGAGATGTCGAAAATGTGACAGCCAATCAGAGCCCTCGGCGGCCATATTTGTTGACCGATCGGGACGAAAAACACAAACTTGGTAGAGGACCTTGCGTACGTCCTTCCTGTAAAGTTTCATGAAATTCTGTGCAGCGGTTGCAAAGGAGATGTCGAAAATGTATCAGCCAATCAGAGCCCTCGGCGGCCATATTTGTTGACCAATCGGCACGAAAAAACACAATCTTGTTGGAGGACCTTGAATACTTCCTTCCTGTAAAGTTTCATGAAATTCTGTGCAGCGGTTGCAGAGGAGATGTCGAAAATGTGTCAGCCAATCAGAGGCCTCGGCGGCCATATTTGTTGACGGATCGGCACGAAAAACACAAACTTGGTAGAGGACCTTGAGTACTTCCTTCCTGTAAAGTTTCATGAAATTCTGTGCAGCCGTTGCAGAGGAGATGTCGAAAATGTGTCAGCCAATCAGAGCCCTCGTTGGCCATATTTGTTGACCAATCGGCACGAAAAACACAAACTTGGTAGAGGACCTTGAGTACTTCCTTCCTGTAAAGTTTCATGAAATTCTGTTCAGCGGTTGCAGAGGAGATGTCGAAAATGTATCATCCAATCAGAGATCTCGGCGGCCATATTTGTTGACCGATCGGCATGAAAAACACAAACTTGGTAGAGGACCTTAAGTACTTCCTTCCTGTAAAGTTTCATGAAATTCTGTGCAGCGGTTGCAGAGGAGATGTCGAAAATGTATCAGCCAATCAGAGCCATCGGCAGCCATATTTATTGACCGATCGGCATGAAAAACACAAACTTGGTAGAGGACCTTAAGTACTTCCTTCCTGTAAAGTTTCATGAAATTCTGTGCAGCGGTTGCAGATGAGATGTCGAAAATGTATCAGCCAATCAGAGCCCTCGGCAGCCATTTTTGTTGACCGATCGGCACGAAAAACACAAACTTGGTAGAGGACCTTGAGTACTTCCTTCCTGTAAAGTTTCATGAAATTCTGTGCAGCGGTTGCAGAAGAGATGTCGAAAATGTGTCAGCCAATCAGAGCCCTCGGCGGCCATATTTGTTGACTGATCGGCACGAAAAACACAAACTTGGTAGAGGACCTTGAGTACTTCCTTCCTGTAAAGTTTCATGAAATTCTGTTCAGCGGTTGCAGAGGAGAAGTGGAAAATGTGTCAGCCAATCAGAGCCCTTGGCGGCCATATTTGTTGACCAATCGGCACGAAAAACACAAACTTGGTAGAGGACCTTGAGTACTTCCTTCCTGTAAAGTTTCATGAAATTCTGTGCAGCGTTTGCAGAGGAGATGTCGAAAATGTTAAAAGTTTACGCCAGACGGACGACGACGACGACGACAACGACGGACGACGGACGACGGACGGCGCGCTATGACAATAGCTCACTTGAGCTTCGCTCAGGTGAGCTAATAAAAAGTATAGGACAAAAAGTGTGAATTCCACAAGAGTAAATGATTGTTATGACATTAAGAATGATTATTTGACCTTGAACCAATGTCTTGGATGAAAAGAAGTATTGTGATTATTCTCATCACGATTTCGTTTAATCTGAACAAAGCTCAATATCTAATCAAACAAAGTCTGTTATGACCTTGAAATCGAACAAATGACCTTGGGTCAAGGTCATGGTGAAAGGGTTTGATGCAAGGAATATTTGTGTAAAGTTTGAACTCCCCAGGTCAAAGAGTCTTTGTTTTAAAGACTAAAGTTTGTTGTGACCTTGAGAATCAGAATTTGACCTTGGGTCAAGGTCAAGGTGCGAGAGCTTGGTTTAACGATAATATGAATGAAGTTTGAACTCTGAAGGTCGAACCCTTTTTGTTCTATAGGCAAAAGTTTGTTGTGACCTTGAGAATGAAAATTTGACCTTGAAAGTAGGTCAACATTAAATGACTATCTATAAGTAACTTACTTTTTAAGTTTCAACTTAAAATCTCAAAGACTGTAGAAATTGGCACTGTGCCAATTTAAAGTTCCATTTTCAACTTGGAATAGCGCGAAAACCGTCAATATTTTATCGAGCATGTAAGCGTATAAAAATTTACAATTTTCCCAAAGAACATTTTAAAACAAATTTCGTTCAAATCGTACGGTTAGTTTAGGAGTTATAAGTGTTGTAAGATTTGACCTTTGATGACCACTAGCGGGGGCATTGGTGAGCTTATCGACAAACAAAAAATAGTTAAAGAAGATCTTGGTATGCTCTTTTTGATGGTACCATCCGTTTTGCTCTGTGTTAAAAGACCTTTGAATAAAGTCTCTGGAAATGATGAGGGGGTAAGAATAAAAATGATAATAATAAGAATAATAAGAAGAACTAGATGGCTACTGTTGCAAGCAACAGACGGATTCCTCCTTTTTTAGACCTTCCTCGGAACTGAAGAGTTAAAATCCGAATAAAGAAAATGAAAAAAGAATAGTTGCTTTAGTACTTTATTCACTTCAGCAAATGAGTCAAAATAGCTTATGTCTAACTTGGGACTCTTACCTATTTATTGACAAAAAAGAAGAAAAAGATGATAAATACCTTTCATGATTTCGAAAGATTTAAACTCCATGCTTTATGGAAATCAAATCCTTTACAATTACTTTCTCAAAACAGAATTGCACAATGATTTTGCAATGAGATAATTTCTATTAATAGAAAATGACAACAACATGAAAGGACAGATCTGTAATGCTACTAAGAAAAAAAAAAAGAAAGAGAACAGAGAACAAGAATAAAAGAGTTATCTTTCTTATACTATGTTAAGTTCAAATAAGAAGGACTACTTGTGTGAAGAATAAAAAGTATAGGACCAAAAGTGTAAATTCTACAAGAGTAAATGATTGTTAAGACCTTGAGAATGATTATTTGGCCTTTAACCGATGGCATGAATGAAAGCTAAGTACTGTGATTATTCTCATCACGATTAATCTTAATCTGAGCCAAGCTCAATATCTAATCAACCAAAGTCAGTTGTGACCTTGAAATCAAACTAATGACCTTGGGTCAAGGTCATGATGAAAGAGTTTGATGCAAGGAATATTTGTGTAAAGTTTGAACTCTCAAGGTCAAACGGTCTTTGTTTTATAGACTTAAGTTTGTTGTGACCTTGAAAATCAGAATTTGACCTTGGGTCAAGGTCAAGGTGAAAGAGCTGGGCCCAAGCATGATATGTATAAAGTATGAACTCTGAAGGTCAAACAGTCTTTGTTTTTGTAGGGAAAAGTTGCTGTGACCTTGAGAATGAGAATTTGACCTTGGGTCAAGGTCAAAGTGAAAGAGCATGACTGAACAATTATTTGTATGAAGTTAAAACTCTGAAGGTCAAATAGTCTTTGTTCTATAGGCAAAAGTATGTTGTGACCTTGAGAATCAGAATTTGACCTTGGGCCAAGGTCAAGGTGAAAGAGCTTGGTTTAATGATATATATATGAAGTTTGAACTTTGAATGTCTAATAGTCTTTATTCTATAGGCAAAAGTATGTTGTGACCTTGAGAATCAGAATTTGACCTTGGGTCAAGGTCAATGTGAAAGAGCTTGGTTTAATGATATTATGTATGAAGTTTGAACTCTGCAGGTCTTATAGTCTTTGTTCTATAGGCAAAAGTTTGTTGTGACCTTGAGAATCAAAATTTGACCTTGGGTCAAGGTCAATGTGAAAGAGCTTTGCCTAACGATAGTATGTATGAAGTTTGAACTGTGAATGTCATATAGTCTTTGTTCTATAGGCAAAAGTATGTTGTGACCTTGAGAATCAGAATTTGACCTTGGGCCAAGGTCAAGGTGAAAGAGCTTGGTTTAATGATATTATGTATGAAGTTTGAACTTTGAATGTCTAATAGTCTTTATTCTATAGGCAAAAGTATGTTGTGACCTTGAGAATCAGAATTTGACCTTGGGTCAAGGTCAAGGTGCGAGAGCTTGGTTTAACGATAATATGAATGAAGTTTGAACTCTGAAGGTCGAACCCTTTTTGTTCTATAGGCAAAAGTTTGTTGTGACCTTGAGAATGAAAATTTGACCTTGAAAGTAGGTCAACATTAAATGACTATCTATAAGTAACTTACTTTTTAAGTTTCAACTTAAAATCTCAAAGACTGTAGAAATTGGCACTGTGCCAATTTAAAGTTCCATTTTCAACTTGGAATAGCGCGAAAACCGTCAATATTTTATCGAGCATGTAAGCGTATAAAAATTTACAATTTTCCCAAAGAACATTTTAAAACAAATTTCGTTCAAATCGTACGGTTAGTTTAGGAGTTATAAGTGTTGTAAGATTTGACCTTTGATGACCACTAGCGGGGGCATTGGTGAGCTTATCGACAAACAAAAAATAGTTAAAGAAGATCTTGGTATGCTCTTTCTGATGGTACCATCCGTTTTGCTCTGTGTTAAAAGACCTTTGAATAAAGTCTCTGGAAATGATGAGGGGGTAAGAATAAAAATGATAATAATAAGAATAATAAGAAGAACTAGATGGCTACTGTTGCAAGCAACAGACGGATTCCTCCTTTTTTAGACCTTCCTCGGAACTGAAGAGTTAAAATCCGAATAAAGAAAATGAAAAAAGAATAGTTGCTTTAGTACTTTATTCACTTCAGCAAATGAGTCAAAATAGCTTATGTCTAACTTGGGACTCTTACCTATTTATTGACAAAAAAGAAGAAAAAGATGATAAATACCTTTCATGATTTCGAAAGATTTAAACTCCATGCTTTATGGAAATCAAATCCTTTACAATTACTTTCTCAAAACAGAATTGCACAATGATTTTGCAATGAGATAATTTCTATTAATAGAAAATGACAACAACATGAAAGGACAGATCTGTAATGCTACTAAGAAAAAAAAGAAAAAAAGAAAGAGAACAGAGAACAAGAATAAAAGAGTTATCTTTCTTATACTATGTTAAGTTCAAATAAGAAGGACTACTTGTGTGAAGAATAAAAAGTATAGGACCAAAAGTGTAAATTCTACAAGAGTAAATGATTGTTAAGACCTTGAGAATGATTATTTGGCCTTTAACCGATGGCATGAATGAAAGCTAAGTACTGTGATTATTCTCATCACGATTAATCTTAATCTGAGCCAAGCTCAATATCTAATCAACCAAAGTCAGTTGTGACCTTGAAATCAAACTAATGACCTTGGGTCAAGGTCATGATGAAAGAGTTTGATGCAAGGAATATTTGTGTAAAGTTTGAACTCTCAAGGTCAAACAGTCTTTGTTTTATAGACTTAAGTTTGTTGTGACCTTGAAAATCAGAATTTGACCTTGGGTCAAGGTCAAGGTGAAAGAGCTGGGCCCAAGCATGATATGTATAAAGTATGAACTCTGAAGGTCAAACAGTCTTTGTTTTTGTAGGGAAAAGTTGCTGTGACCTTGAGAATGAGAATTTGACCTTGGGTCAAGGTCAAAGTGAAAGAGCATGACTGAACAATTATTTGTATGAAGTTAAAACTCTGAAGGTCAAATAGTCTTTGTTCTATAGGCAAAAGTATGTTGTGACCTTGAGAATCAGAATTTGACCTTGGGCCAAGGTCAAGGTGAAAGAGCTTGGTTTAATGATATATATATGAAGTTTGAACTTTGAATGTCTAATAGTCTTTATTCTATAGGCAAAAGTATGTTGTGACCTTGAGAATCAGAATTTGACCTTGGGTCAAGGTCAATGTGAAAGAGCTTGGTTTAATGATATTATGTATGAAGTTTGAACTCTGCAGGTCTAATAGTCTTTGTTCTATAGGCAAAAGTTTGTTGTGACCTTGAGAATCAAAATTTGACCTTGGGTCAAGGTCAATGTGAAAGAGCTTTGCCTAACGATATTATGTATGAAGTTTGAACTGTGAAGGTCATATAGTCTTTGTTCTATAGGCAAAAGTATGTTGTGACCTTGAGAATCAGAATTTGACCTTGGGCCAAGGTCAAGGTGAAAGAGCTTGGTTTAATGATATTATGTATGAAGTTTGAACTTTGAATGTCTAATAGTCTTTATTCTATAGGGAAAAGTATGTTGTGACCTTGAGAATCAGAATTTGACCTTGGGCCAAGGTCAAGGTGAAAGAGCTTGGTTTAATGATATTATGTATGAAGTTTGAACTCTGCAGGTCTAATAGTCTTTGTTCTATAGGCAAAAGTTTGTTGTGACCTTGAGAATCAAAATTTGACCTTGGGTCAATGTCAATGTGAAAGAGCTTTGTTTAACGATAGTATGTATGAAGTTTGAACTGTGAAGGTCAAATAGTCTTTGTTCTACAGGTTAAAGTTTGTTGTGACCTTGAGAATGAAAATTTGACCTTGAAAGTAGGTCAACATTAAATGACTACCTATAAGTAACCTAGTATCCAAGTTTCAACTCAAAATCTCAAAAACTGTAGAAATTGGCACTGTGCCAATTTAAAGTTCCATTTTCAACTCGTAATAGTGCGAAAACCGTAAATATTTTATCGAGCATGTAAGCGTATAAAAGTTAACAAATTTCCCAAAGAACATTTTAAAACAAATTTCGTTCAAATCGTACGGTTAATTTAGGAGTTATAAGAGTTTAAAGATTTGAACTTTGATGACCTCTAGCGGGGGCATATGTGAACTTATCGACGACAAAAATTTTTTACCTCAAGATCTTTATATGCTCTTTCAAATGATCCTTTTCGTTTTATCATAAGAAGTTGTACTTTTTTGTACAGTCACTGGAACAATCTGGGGGTAAGAATAATAATAATAACTAGATGGCTACTGTTGCAAGCAACAGACGGATTCCTCCTTTATTAGACCTTCCTCGGAACTGAAGTGTTAAAATCCGAAAAAAGAAGATGGTAAAAAGTATAGTTGCTTTCGTACCTTATTCACTTCAACAGATGAGTCAAAAGAGCTTATGTCTAATTTGGGACTCTTATTTATTTGTAAACAAAATAGAAGAAAAAAATAATAAATACCTTTAATTTTTACGAAAGCTTTAAACTCCATGCTCTATATCAAATCCTTTACAATTACACTCTCAAAACAGAATTGCACAATGATTTTGCAATGAGATAATTTCTATTAATAGAAAATGACAACAACATGTAATGCTACTAAGAAAAAAAAAAAGAAACAGAAAACAAGAAGAAAAGAGTTATCTTTCTCATACTATGTTAAGTTCAAATAAGAAGGCACATGTAGCCAAGTTCGATCAATTTCGGTTGATCGTTTCTTCAACGCATTCTAAAATTTCTGTTATCAAAATTTCTTGAAATTTCTAAAAAGTGGGTCCTGCAGCATCATATCCCACCCATCCTGCTACGTCTTTCGGTACCCTTTTTCGACATAGTAAATTTCATACTTTTTTGGCATATTACATTGTTTAGATTTGAGGATCACTGACGAGGGTTGAGTACCCGAAACGTGCATGTCTGGTCCATGCTGCCAATTTATCTGTGCTTAAATGATGCTATTCAATTTGAAGACGTTAAACTACTTGTGTGAAGAATAAATAGTATAGGACCAGAAATGTGAATTCTACAGGGGAAAATGTTTGTTATGACCTTGAGAATGATTATTTGACCTTGAACCAATGTCACAGATAAAAGATAAGTATTGGAAGTTATTCTCATCAAAATTGATCTCAAACTGATCAAAGTTCAGTATTTTTTAACAACCAAAGTATGATGGACCTTGAATTCGAACAAATGACCTTGGGTCAAGGTCAAGGTGAAAGGGCTTGATGCAAAGAATATTTGTGTAAAGTTTGAACTCTCAACGTCAAACAGTCTTTTTTTACAGGCAAAAGTTTGTTGTGACCTTGAGAAGGAGAATTTGACCTTGGGTCAAGGTCAAGGTGAAAGGGCTTGGCTCAACGATTATATGTATGAAGTTAGACCTCTCAAGGTCAAACCGTCTTTGTTCTATAGGCAAAAGTTTGTTGTGACCTTGAGAGGCAAAATTTGACCGTGAAACAAGGTTAACATTAAATGACTGCCTATAAGTTACCTACCATCCAAGTTTCAACTCAAAATCTCAAAAACTGAGGAAATTGGCACTGTGCCAATTCAAAATTCCATTTTCAACTCGTAGTAGAGCGAAAACCGTAAATATTTCATCGAGCATGTAAACGTATAAAAGTTTGCAAATTTTCCAAAGAACAATATAAAACAAATTTCGTTTAAATCGTACGGTGACTCTAGGAGTTATGAAAGTTTAAAGATTTGACCTTTGATGACCTCTAGCGGGGGCATATGTGAACTTTTGGTCAAGAAAAAAAATTTGAATTGAGATCTTGATATGCTCTTTCATATGGTATTTTCCACTTTATCATATATTGCGGTACTTTTTTGTAAAGTGTCTGGAACGTCTGGGGGTAAGAATAATAATAAGAATAATAAGAATAAAGAAAAGACAATACAATAACAGAAAGGATTCCGACGGAAGTCGGAATCCTTAATAATAATAAGAATAAAGAAAAGACAATACAATAACAGAAAGGATTCCGACGGAAAAATCGGAATCCTTAATAATAAGAATAAAGAAAAGACAATACAATAACAGAAAGGATTCCGACGGAATAGTCGGAATCCTTAATTAGAAGCTTGGAGGTTCCTGCGGACGTCACAGATGGATTCCTCTTATATTCATCTTGTTCATAGCAGAAATGAGAACTGAAAAAACTCAAAAAAGATTGGCCGCAGCTGGGCTCGAACCAGGTACCTTCACCAAGGTAGGCCTCCATTGTAGCTTGTAATGTAGTGTATGGTTATCTCAGGTCACGTGGTTGAATTGACCAATGAAAATTGTAACACACCTTGGGTCATGCATATTAATCATGTCAGGGATTTTCCAATGAATCAAGACAAAAGCAAGTGTTTCGAATTGATATTCGATATTTCTTGATTCTTTCAGAAGATATTTTTTGAACTAATACATATTTGTAAAACATTTGAAACGATAAACAATGTTTAAGCATTGTAATCTATGTTTGTTTATGACTGAAAAAAAAAATGGTGAGAAGAAAAAAGTGTCTTCAGCGAGTTTCGAACCCGGGGCCTTCCGCTCTGCAGCATCACGGTCTACCAACTGAGCTATTGCAGGACTGAAGATTCATCGTATCAAAAGTCTTTAGAAAGATGAAATCTTGCAACTATGATATGATTCAATGTTTCGAGTATGTTCCGAATGATGAATTTTATCGATCGATTATATTTAGAGGTTTGTATTCAGAAATAAACAACAAGGAATTTCATATAATGTTTTTCTTTTACTCTAGTTCACAATGCATATTGATAATAAAATTGTGAAGAATCAATCAAATATGTTTGCTAATTTTTTTCAAGGACGGATCTGAACAGGCAACGTGAAGGCAGGTATGTGTATGTAAGTTGGGGAGGGGGGGGGGTCAAAATTCATAGACAGGACCCCCTACTCCTCTTAGATGGGCTAGAATGGAACCACTCTTTGGAAAAACAAATTACAAACGCAAAGGGTCTTGTACATATTATTTCAAAGACTTTAAGAAAAAGGGATAGAGCGTTTCCTGTCTATGATTTTGGAGGAGTAGCAGATACGTGAAACGGGGAAGTTAAAAATTTTTTTCAAGCGATTATGGGGGAAGGGGTCTTGAACCCCCCCCCCCGTCCTCCCCAACATACACTTGTACAAATACCTGTCTAGATCTGCTCTAAATAATCAAATGAATCAAGAAACATTTTTTTTACTTCCAAGTTTTTTTCTCAATGTACATGTTGAAGTCAATGACAGTAAAATAAATATGCACTATATGAAATGTGTTTTCTTCTGAATCAGACCCTATAAATAGGACTGATTTGTGACATGAAAGATCGATAATTCTGGTTATGCTGAATAAGATGTTTGTATTTTTCCATCTGTATATCAAAAATAAAAACCACTTACATTCAAGAACTCCAATGGTCAGGTGGATAGAGCGTTGGACTGCTGACCCAGGGGTACTGAGTTCGATCCCCAGTCTGGATAATTTTTTTTTTTGCCGATCGTCTTCATTTTTATCTAGTACTCTATCTATCTGTTCGTATGTCTGTCCGTCCCTTCGTCCGTCTATCGTTGTCAGTCTATCTTACACTGTCTATCTTACACTGTCAGTCTGACTGTCTCTGATTAGAAATGACAACAGCATGATAGTAGAGACAAGTCATGATACGAAGAGCATTAAAAATATAAGATTTATCTTTCTTAGATCATGTAAAGTTCATATATGAAGGACCTCTTTTGTGAAGTATAGATAGTATAGGACAAACACTGTGTATTTAACAAGTAAATGGTGTTATGAGATTGAGAATGGAATTTTGACCTTAAACCAAGGTCAAGGAAAAAGATAAGTATAGAATATAATATTCATCAAAATATGTCTGGAATTGAAGAAAGCTCAATATCTTATCAACAAAAGTCTGCTGTGACCTTGAAAACTTGCATATGACCTTGGGTCAAGGTCAATGTTAAAGAGCTTGATGCAATGAATGATTGTGTAAAGCTTGAATTCCCAAGGTCAAACAGTCTTTGTGTTATAGTTAAACGTTTATTGTGACCCTGAGAAAAGGAATTTGACCTTGAAACCAGGTCAACATAAAATATCTAGCCATAAGTAACCTACTGTCCAAGTTTCAACTGAAAATCTCAAAAACTGTAGAAATTGGCACCTTGCCAATTCAAGGTTCCTTTTTCAACTTGAAATAGCTTGAAAACTGTCAATATTTTATGGAGCATGTAAGCGTATAAAAGTTTGCAAATTTCTCAAAGAACAATATAAAACAAATTTTGTTCAAATCGTATGGTTAGTTTAGGAGTTATAAGAGTTTAAAGAATTTACCTTTGACGACCTCTTGCGGGGGCATATGTGAACTTCTCGACAAAATTTTTCTACCTCAAGATCTTAATATGCTCTTTCACATGAAACTTTTCGTTTTATCATAAGAAGTGGTACTTTTTTGTACAGTGACTGGAACGATCTGGGGGTAAGAATAATAATAATAATAATAATAAGAATATCTAGATGGCTACTGTTGCAAGCAACAGACGGATTCCTCCTTTCTTAGACCTTCCTCGGAATGGAAGTGTTAAAATCCGAATAAAGAAGATGAAACAAAGAAAAGTTGCTAAAGTATCTTATTCACTTCAGCAAATGGATCAAAAGAGCTTATGTCTGATTTGGGACTCTTGTTTATTTATCAACAAAATAGAAGAAAAAAAAAAGATAAGTACCTTTCATCTTTACGAAAGCTTTAAACTCCATGCTCTATGGATATCAAATCCTTTACAATTACTTTCTCAAAACAGAATTGCACAATGATTTTGCAATGAGATAATTTCTATTAATAGAAAATGACAACAGCATGAAAGTACAGATATATAATGCTACTAAGAAAAAAAAGAAAAGAAACGTAGAACAAAAATAAAAGAGTTATCTTTCTTATACTATGTTAAGTTCAAATAAGAAGGACTACTTGTGTGAAGAATAACTAGTACAGGACAAAAAGTGTAAATTCTACAAGAGTAAATGATTGTTATGACCTTGAGAATGATTATTTGGCTTTTAGCCAATGTCATGGATGAAAGCTAAGTATTGTGATTATTCTCATCACGATTGATCTTAATCTGAGCAAAGCTCAATATCTAATCAACCAAAGTCAGTTGTGACCTTGAAATCAAACAAATGACCTTGGGTCAAGGTCATGATGAAGGAGTTTGATGCAAAGAATATTTGTGTAAAGTTTGAACTGTCAAGGTCAAACAGTCTTTGTTTTATAGACTAAAGTTTGTTGTGACCTTGAAAATCTGAATTTGACCTTGGGTCAAGGTCAAGGTGAAAGAGCTGGGTCCAAGCATGATATGTATACAGTATGAACTCTGAGGGTCAAATAGTCTTTGTTTTGTAGGGAAAAGTTGCTGTGACCTTGAGAATGAGAATTTGACCTTGGGTCAAGGTCAAAGTGAAAGAGCATTATTGAACAATTATTTGTATGAAGTTTAAACTCTTAAGGTCAAATAGTCTTTGTTCTATAGGCAAAAGTTTGTTGTGACCTTGAGAATCAGAATTTGACCTTGGGTCAAGGTCAAGGTGAAAGGGCTTGGTTTAATGATATTATGTATGAAGTTTGAACTTTGAATGTCTAATAGTCTTTGTTCTATAGGCAAAAGTTTGTTGTGAACTTGAGAATCAAAATTTGACCTTGGGTCCAGGTCAAGGTGAAAGAGCTTGGTTTAATGATATTATGTATGAAGTTTGAACTCTGCAGGTCTAATAGTCTTTGTTCTATAGGCAAAAGTTTGTTGTGACCTTGAGAATCAAAATTTGACCTTGGGTCGAGGTCAAATTGAAAGAGCTTGGTTTAACGATATTATGCATGAAGTTTGAACTCTGAACGTCAAATCGTCTTTGTTCTACAGGCAAAAGTTTGTTGTGACCTTGAGAATGTAAATTTGACCTTGAAAGTAGGTCAACATTAAATGACTACCTATAAGGAACCTAGTATCCAAGTTTAAACTCAAAATCTCAAAAGCTGTAGAAATTGGCTCTGTGCCAATTTAAAGTTCCATTTTCAACTCGAAATAGCGCGAAAACCGTAAATATTTTATCGAGCATGTAAGCGTATTAAAGTTTACAAATTTCCCAAAGAACATTTTAAAACAAATTTCGTTCAAATCGTACCGTTAGTTTAAGAGTTATAAGTGTTTAAAGATTTGACCTTTGGTGACCTCTAGCGGGGGCATACTTGAACTTTTCGACGACAAATTTTTTTTACCTCTAGATCTTTATATGCTCTTTCACTTGATACTTTTTGTTTTATCATAAGAAATGGCACTTTTTTGTACAGTGACTGGAACGATCTGGGGGTAAGAATAATAATAATAAGAATAATAATAAGAATAAAGAAAAGACAATACAATAACAGAAAGGATTCCGACGGAAAAATCGGAATCCTTAACTAGATGGCTACTGTTGCAAGCAACAGACGGATTCCTCCTTTATAAGACCTTCCCTGGAACTGAAGTGTTAAAATCCGAATAAAGAAGATGGAAAAATGAATAGTTGCTTTAGTACCTTATTCACTTCAGCAAATGAGTCTTAAGAGCTTTAGTCTAATTTGGGACTCTCATTTATTCATCAACAAAATAGAACAAAAAGATAATAAATACCTTTCATGTTTACGAAAGCTTTATACTCCATGATCTATCAATTCTAAATCCTTTAAAATTACTATCTCAAAACAGAATTGCACAATGATTTTGCAATGAGAGCATTTCTATAAATAGAAAATGACAATAGAATCAAAACACAGCCAAGTAATGCTACTAAGAGAGAGAGAGAAAAAAAACAGAGACCAAGAGTAAAAGAATTATGTTTCTTATACTATGTTATGTTCAAATAAGAAAGACTACTTCTGTGAAGAATAAATAGCGTAGGATAAAAACTGCTTATTCTACAAGAGAAAGATTGTTAGGACCCTAAGAATGATCATTTGACCGTGAATTAATGTCACGGAAAAAAGATAAGTATTTGAGGTAATTCTTTTCAAGAGTGATCTTAATCTGATCAAAGCTCAATATTTTATCAACCAAAGTATGTTGTGACCTTCAAATCGAACAAATGACCTTGGATCAAGGTCAAGGTAAAAGGGCTTGATGCAAGGAATATTTGTGTTAAGTTTGAACTCTTAAGGTCAAATAGTCTTTGTTCTATAGACAAAAGTTTGTTGTGACCTTGAGAATCAAAATTTGACCTTCGGTCAAGGTCAATGTGAAAGAGCGTGGCTAAACGATAATATGTATGAAGTTTGAACTCTGAAGGTCAAATGATCTTTATTCTATAGGCAAAACTTTGTTGTGACCTTGCGAATCAAAATTTGACCTTGGGTCAAGGTCAAGGTGAAAGAGCTTGGCTTAACGATTGTATGTATGAAGTTTGAACGCTGAAGGTCAACTAGTCTTTGTTTTATAGGCAAAAGTATGAAGTGACCCTGAGAATCAAAATTTGACCTTGTGTCAAGGTCAAGGTGAAAGAGCTTGGCTAAACGATAGTATGTTTGAAGTTTTAACTCTAAAGGTCAAGTAGTCTTTCTTCTATAGACCAAAATTTGTTGTGACCTTGAGAATGAAAATTTGACCTTGAAGTAGGTCAGCATTAAATGTCTACCTATAAGAAACCTACCATCCAAGATTCAACTCAAAATCTCGAAAAAATGTAGAAATTGGCACAGTGCCAATTTAAAGTTCCATTTTCAACTCTGAATAGCGCGAAAACCGTAAATATTTTATCGAGCATGTAAGCGTATAAAAGTTTGCAAATTTCCCAAAGAACAATATAAAACACATTTCGTTCAAATCGCACGGTTACTTTAGGAGTTATAAGAGTTTAAAGATTTGACCTTTGATGACCTCCAGCGGGGGCATATGTAAACCACTTGACAAGAAAAAAAATTTCATTCAAGATCTTCATATGCTCTTTCACATGGTACTTTCCGTTTTTTCATATGATGCTGTACTTTTTTGTAAAGTGTCCGGAACGGTTTGGGGGTAAGAATAATAATAATAAGAATAACTAGATGGCTAGTGTTGCAAGCAACAGACGGATTCCTCCTTTATTAGACCTTCATCGGAACGGAAGTGTTAAAATCCGAATAAAGAAGATGAAAAAAGAATAGTTGCTTTAGTACCTTATTCACTTCAGCAAATGAGTCAAAAGAGCTTATGTCTAACTTGGGACTCTTATCTATTTATCGACAAAAAAAGAAGAAAAAGACGATATATACCTTTCAAGTTTAGGAAGGCTTTAAACTCCTAGATCTATTCTATCCATTTTGAATCCTTTTAAATTACTATCCCAAAAAGAATTGCACAATGAATTAGCAATGAGAAAATTTCTATAAATAGAGAATGACAACAGCATGAAAGTAGAGACAAGTAATGCTACTAAGATAAAAAATGGAAACCGAGAACAAATATAAAAGAGTTATCTATCTTACTATGTAAAGTTCAAATAAGAAGTACTACTTGTGTGAAGAATAAATATTTAAGAACAAAATCCTATCAATCCTACAAGAGTTAATGTTTTTATGACCTTGAAAAAGTTGATTTGACCTTGAACCAAGGTCATGGATGAAAGATAAGCATTTTAGTTTATTCTCATAAAGAATTCTTTTCATCTATTCAAAGCTCAATATTTCATCAACAAAAGTCTGTTATTACCTTGAAATTGAACAAATGACCTTGGATCAAGGTCAAGGTGAAAGGATTTGATGCAAGGAATATTTGCGTCAAGTTTGAACTCTCAAGGTCAAATGGTCTTTGTTCTATAGGAAAAAATTTGTTGTGACCTTGAGAATGAGAATTTAACCTTGGGTCAAGGTCAAGGTGAAAGGTCTTGGATCAATGATTGTATTTATGAAGTTTGAACTGTCAAGGTCAAATAGTCTTTGTTCTATAGGCAAAAGTTTGTTGTGACCTTGAGAATCATAATTTGACCTTGAAACTAGGTCATCATCAATGACTACCTATAAGTAACCTAGTATCCAAGTTTCAACTCAAAATCTCAAAAACTGTAGAAATTGGCACTGTGCCAATTTAAAGTTCCATTTTCAACTCAAAATAGCACGAAAACCGTAAATATTTTATCGAGCATGTAAGCGTATAAAAGTTTGCAAATTTCCCAAAGAACAATATAAAACAAATTTTGTTCAAATCCGACGGTTAGTTTAGGAGTTATAAGAGTTTAAAAATTTGACCTTTGATGACCTCCAGCGGGGGCATATGTGAACCATTTGACAAGAAAAAAAATTTCATTCAAGATCTTTATATGCTCTTTCACATGGTACTTTCCGTTTTTTCATATGATGCTGTACTTTTTTGTAATGAGTTAAAGAAGATCCTGACGATAATCTCAACAGCACTCACAATAGAGCACATAATTAAGCATCGACGGACCCCTAGCAAGCTAGAGGTGGGACCAGGTGCCCGGGAGGAGTAAGCATCCCCTGTTGGCTAGCCGCACCCGCCGTCGATGTTTAAGCACGAAAAAGAAAACCATATGAAATTCATGCACTGTCTGACGTTATGTCTATATAGAAAGTGCTATGGCGACAATGTCAGGGAAATATATTCAAAACACTTACTGTCAAACCCCTCGCGGGGAACTTTTTTACGAGCTCCACACGGCAAAGGGCATAAGTGTGACACAAATGAGTTAAAGAAGATCCTGACGATAATCTCAACAGCACTCACAATAGAGCACATAATTAAGCATCGACGGACCCCTAGCAAACTAGAGGTGGGACCAGGTGCCCGGGAGGAGTAAGCATCCCCTGTTGGCTAGCCGCACCCGCCGTCGATGTTTAAGCACGAAAAAGAAAACCATATGAAATTCATGCACTGTCTGACGTTATGTCTATATAGAAAGTGCTATGGCGACAATGTCAGGGAAATATATTCAAAACACTTACTGTCAAACCCCTCGCGGGGAACTTTTTTACGAGCTCCACACGGCAAAGGGCATAAGTGTGACACAAATGAGTTAAAGAAGATCCTGACGATAATCTCAACAGCACTCACAATAGAGCACATAATTAAGCATCGACGGACCCCTACTGTGTCCGGAACGGTTTGGGGGTAAGAATAATAATAATAAGAATAATAATAAGAATAAAGAAAAGACAATACAATAACAGAAAGGATTCCGACGGAAAAGTCGGAATCCTTAATAATAAGAATAAAGAAAAAACAATACAATAACAGAAAGGATTCCGACGGAAGTCGGAATCCTTAACTAGATGGCTACTGTTGCAAGCAACAGACGGATTCCTCCTTTATTAGACCTTCCTCGGAACTGAAGTGTTAAAATCCGAATAAAGAAGATGAAAAAAGAATAGTTGCTTTAGTACTTTATTCACTTCAGCAAATGAGTCAAAAGAGCTCATGTCTAACTTGGGACTCTGATCTATTTATTGTCCAAAAAAAAAAGAAGAAAAAGATGATAAATACCTTTCATGTTTTCCAAAGATTTAAACTCCATGCTCTTTGGATATCAAATCCTTTACAATTACTTTCTCAAACAGAATTGCACAATGATTTTGCAATGACATAATTTCTATTAATAGAAAATGACAACAACATGAAAGGACAGATCTGTAATACTACTAAGAAAAAAAAAGAAAGAGAACAGAGAACAAGAATAAAAGAGTTATCTTTCATATACTATGTTAAGTTCAAATAAGGACTACTTGTGTGAAGAATAAATAGTATAGGACAAAAAGTGTAAATTCTACAAGAGTAAATGATTGTTAAGACCTTGACAATGATTATTTGGCCTTTAACCAATGTCATGAATGAAAGCTAAGTACTGTGATTATTCTCATCACGACTGATCTTAATCTGAGCAAAGCTCAATATCTAATCAACCAAAGTCAGTTATGACCTTGAAATCAAACTAATAACCGTTGGTCAAGGTCATGATGAAAGAGTTTGATGCAAGGAATATTTGTGTGAAGTTTGAACTCTCAAGATCAAACAGTCTTTGTTTTATAGACTTAAGTTTGTTGTGACCTTGAAAATTAGAATTTGACCTTGGGTCAAGGTCAAGGTGAAAGAGCTGGGCCCAAGCATGATATGTATAAAGTATGAAATCTGAAGGTCAAATAGTCTTTGTTTTGTAGGGAAAAGTTGTTGTGACCTTGAGAATGAGAATTTGACCTTGGGTCAAGGTCAAAGTGAAAGAGCATGACTGAACAATTATTTGTATGAAGTTTAAACTCTGAAGGTCAAATAGTCTTTGTTCTATAGGCAAAGTTTGTTGTGACCTTGAGAATCAGAATTTGACCTTGGGTCAAGGTCAAGGTGAAAGAGCTTGGTTTAATGATATTATGTATGAAGTTTGAACTTTGAATGTCTAATAGTCTTTGTTCTAAAGGCAAAAGTATGTTGTGACCTTGAGAATCAGAATTTGACCTTGGGCCAAGGTCAAGGTGAAAGAGCGTGGTCTAATGATATTATGTATGAAGTTTGAACTCTGCAGGTCTAATAGTCTTTGTTCTATAGGCAAAAGTTTGTTGTGACCTTGAGAATCAAAATTTGACCTTGGGTCAATGTCAATGTGAAAGAGCTTTGTTTAACGATAGTATGTATGAAGTTTGAACTGTGAAGGTCAAATAGTCTTTGTTCTACAGGTAAAAGTTTGTTGTGACCTTGAGAATGACAATTTGACCTTGAAAGTAGGTCAACATTAAATGACTACCTTTAAGTAACCTAGTTTCTAAGTTTCAACTCAAAATCTCAAAAACTGTAGAAATTGGCACTGTGCCAATTTAAAGTTCCATTTTCAACTCGTAATAGCGCGAAAACCGTAAATATTTTATCGAGCATGTAAGCGTATTAAAGTTTACAAATTTCCCAAAGAAAATTTTAAAACAAATTTCGTTCAAATCGTACGGTTAGTTTAGGAGTTATAAGAGTTTAAAGATTTGAAATTTGATGACCTCTAGCGGGGGCATATGTGAACTTTTTGACGACAAAATTTTTTTACCTCAAGATCTTAATATGCTCTTTCTTATGATACTTTTCGTTTAATCATAAGTAGTGGCACTTTTTTGTACAGTCGCTGGAACGATCTGGGGGTAAGAATAATAATAATAATAATAATAATAAGAACTAGATGGCTACTGTTGCAAGCAACAGACGGATTCCTCCTTTATTAGACCTTCCTCGGAACTGAAGTGTTAAAATCCAAATAAAGAAGATGAAAAAAAGAATAGTTGCTTTAGTACCTTATTCACTTCAGCAAATGAGTTAAAAGAGATTATGTCTAACTTGGGACTCTTATCTATTTATCGACAAAAAAGAAGAAAAAAAAAAAAAACGATAAATACCTTTCAAGTTTAGGAAGGCTTTAAACTCCTAGATCTATTCTATCCATTTTAAATCCTTTTAAATTACTATTCCAAAAAGAATTGCACAATGAATTAGCAATGAGAAAATTTCTATAAATAGAGAATGACAACAGCATGAAAGTGCAGACATGTAATGCTACTAAGATGAAAAAAAAAGGAAACAGAGAACAAGAATAAAAGAGTTATCTATCTTACTATGTAAAGATCGAATAAGAAGTACTACTTGTGTGAAGAATAAATATTTAAGAACAAAATCCTATCAATCCTACAAGAGTAAATGTTTGTTATGACCTTGAAAAAGTTTATTTGACCTTGAACCAAGGTCATGGATGAAAGATAAGCATTTTAATTTATCAAGATTTCTTTTCATCTATTCAGAGCTCAATATTTTATCAACAAAAGTCTGTTGTGACCTTGAAATCGAACAAATGACCTTTGGTCAAGGTCAAGGTGAAAGGACTTGATGCAAGGAATATTTGCGCCAAGTTTGAACTCTCAAGGTCAAATGGTCTTTGTTCTATAGGAAAAAATTTGTTGTGACCTTGAGAATAAGAATTTGACCTTGGGTCAAGGTCAAGGTGAAAGGGCTTGGACCAATGATTGTATTTATGAAGTTTGAAGTGTCAAGGTCAAATAGTCTTTGTTCTATAGGCAAAAGTTTGTTGTGACCTTGAGAATCATAATTTGACCTTGAAACTGGGTCATCATCAATGACTACCTATAAGTAACCTACCATCCAAGTTTCAACTCAAAATCTCAAAAACTGTAGAAATTGGCACTGTGCCAATTTAAAGTTCCATTTTCAACTTGGAATAGCGCGAAAACCGTAAATATTTTATCGAGCATGTAAGCGTATAAAAGTTTGCAAATTTCCCAAAGAACAATATAAAACAAATTTCATTAAAATCGCACGGTTAGTTTAGGAGTTATAAGGTTTTAAAGATTTGACCTTTGATGACCTCTAGCGGGGGCATATGTGAACTTTTCGACAAGAAAAAAAATTTAAATTAAGATCTTTATTTGCTCTTTCACATGATACTTTCCATTTTATCATATGATGCGGTACTTTGTTGTAAAGTCTCTGGATTGGTTTGGGGGTAAGAATAATAATAATAATAAGAATAATAAGAATAAAGAAAAGACAATACAATAACAGAAAGGATTCCGACGGAAGTCGGAATCCTTAATAATAATAAAAATAAAGAAAAGACAATACAATAACAGAAAGGATTCCGACGGAATAGTCGGAATCCTTAATAATAATAATAAGAATAATAATAAGAACTAGATGGCTACTGTTGCAAGCAACAGACGGATTCCTCCTTTCTTAGACCTTCCTCGGAGCTGAAGTGTTAAAATCCGAATAAAGGAGATGGAAAAAAGAATAGTCACTTTAGTACCTTATTCACTTCAGTAAATGAGTCAAAAGGGCTTATGTCTTGTTTGGGACTCTTATTTATTTATTAACAATAGAGAAGAAAAAGATGATAAATACCTCTCATCTTTACGAAAGATTTAAACTCCATGCTCTATCAAAATCAAATCCTTTACAATTACTTTCTCAAAACAGAATTGCACAATGATTTTGCAATGAGATAATTTCTATTAATAGGAAATGACAACAAGAAAGTAGATATGTAATGCTACTAAGAAAAAAAAAAGAAACAGCGAACAAGAATGAAAGAGTTATCTTTCTTATACTACGTTAAGTTCAAATAACTTAGAGTCCCCTTTGGCGTTGCCGGTAGGGGACTAATAAGAAGGACTACTTGTGTGAGGAATAAATAGTATAGGACAAAAAGTGTAAATTCTACAAGAGTAAATGATTGTCAATACCTTGAGAATGAATGATTATTTGGCCTTTAACCAATGTCATGGATAAAAGTTAAGTATTGATATACTCATCACGATTGATCTTAATCTGAGCAAAGATCAATATCTAATTAACCAAAGGCAGTTGTGACCATGAAATCAAACAAATGACCTTGGGTCAAGGTCATGATGAAAGAGTTTGATGCAAGGAATATTTGCGTAAAGTTTGAACTCTCAAGGTCAAACAGTCCTTGTTTTATAGACTTAAGTTTGTTTTGACCTTGAAAATCAGAATTTGACCTTGGGTCAAGGTCAAGGTGAAAGAGCTGGGCCCAAGCATGATATGTATAAAGTATGAACTCTGAAGGTCAAATAGTCTTTGTTTTGTAGGGAAAAGTTGCTGTGACCTTGAGAATGAGAATTTGACCTTGTGTCAAGGTCAAAGTGAAAGAGCATGACTGAACAATTATTTGTATAAAGTTTAAACTCTGAAGGTCAAATAGTATTTGTTCTATAGGCAAATGTTTGTTGTGACCTTGAGAATCAGAATTTGACCTTGGGCCAAGGTCAAGGTGAAAGAGCTTGGTTCAATGATATTATGTATGAAGTTTGAACTCTGCAGGTCTAATAGCCTTTTTTCTATAGGCAAAAGTTTGTTGTGACCTTGAGAGTCAAAATTTGACCTTGGGTCAAGGTCAGTGTGAAAGAGCTTGATTTAGCGGTAGTATGTATGAAGTTTGAACTCTGAAGGTCAAATAGCCTATGTTCTACAGGCAAAAGTTTGTTGTGACCTTGAGAATGAAAATTTGACCTTGAAAGTAGGTCAACATTAAATGACTACCTATAAGTAACCTAGTATCCAAGTTTCAACTCAAAATCTCAAAAACTGTAGAAATTGGCACTGTGCCAATTTAAAGTTGCATTTTCAACTCGGAATAGCGCGAAAACCGTAAATATTTTATCGAGCATGTTAGCGTATAAAAGTTTACAAATTGCCCAAAGAACATTTTAAAACAAATTTCGTTCAAATCGTACGGTTAGTTAAGGAGTTATAAGTGTTTAAAGATTTGACCTTTGATGTCCTCTAGCGGGGGCATACGTGAACTTTTCGACGACAAAATTTTTTTACCTCTAGATCTTTATATGCTCTTTCATGTGATACTTTTTGTTTTATCATAAGAAGCGACACTTTTTTGTCCAGTGACTGGAACGATCTGGGGGTAAGAATAATAATGATAATAATAATAAGAATAATAATAAGAATAAAGAAAAGACAATACAATAACAGAAAGGATTCCGACGGAATATTCGGAATCCTTAACTAGATGGCTACTGTTGCAAGCAACAGCCGGATTCCTCCTTAATTAGACCTTCCTCGGATCTGAAGTGTTAAAATCCGAATAAAGAAGATGGAAAAAAGAATAGTTGTTTTAGTACCTTATTCACTTCAGCAAATGAGTCGAAAGAGCTTATGTCTTATTTTGGGACTCTTATTTATTTATCAACAAAATGGATAAAAAATATTAAATACCTTTCATGTTTACGAAAGCTTTAAACTCCATTTTCTATCAATATCAAATCCTGTACAATTGCTTTCTCAAAACAGAATTGCACAATTATTTTGCAATTAGATAATTTCTATTAATAGAAAATGACAACAACATGAAAATACAGATATGTAATGCTACTAAGAAAACAAAACAAACAGAGAACAAGAATAAAAGAGTTATCTTTCTTATACTATGTTATGTTAAGAAGGACTACTTGTGTGAAGAATGAATAGTATAGGACAAAAAGTGTGATTCTACACGTGTAAATAATTGTTATGACCTTGAGAATGATCATTTGACCTTGAACCGATGTCATTAATGTCATTAGTATTGTGATCATTCTCATCACGATAGATCTTAATCTGAGCAAAGCTTAATATCTAATCAACCAAAGTCGGTTGTGACCTTGAAATCGAACAAATGACCTTGAGTCAAGGTCATGGTGAAAGGCTTTGATGCAAGGAATATTTGTGTAATGTTTGAACTCACAAGGTCAAATAATCTTTGTTTTATAGACTAAAGTTTGTTGTGACCTTGAGAATGGGAATTTGACCTTGGGTCAAGGTCAAGGTGAAAGAGCTGGACTGAACAGTGATATGTCTGAAGTTTGAACTCTGAAGGTAAAATAATCTTTGTTCTATAGGCAAAAGTTTGTTGTGACCTTGAGAATCAAAATTTGACCTTGGGTCAAGGTCAAGGTAAAAGAGCTTTGTTTAATGATAATATGTATAAAGTTTGAACTCTAAAGGTCAAATACTTTTTGTTCTATAGGCAAAAGTTTGTTGTGACCTTGAGAATAAAAATTTGACCTTGAAAGTAGGTCAACATTAAATGACCACCTATAAGTAACCTACTATCAAATATCAACTCAAAATCTCCAAAAATGTAGAAATTGGCACCGTGCCAATTTAAAGTTCCATTTTCAACTGGATATAGCGGGAAAACCATAAATATTTTATCGAGCATGTAAGCGTATAAAAGTTTACAATTTTCCCAAAGAACATTTTAAAACAAATTTCGTTCAAATCGTACGGTTACTTTAGGAGTTATAAGTGTTTAAAGATTTGACCTTTGATGACCTCCAGCGGGGGCATTGGTGAGCTTATCGACTAACAAAAATAGTTAAAGAAGATCTTGGTATGCTCTTTCTGGTGTTACCATCCCTTTTGCTCTGTGTTAAAAGACCTTTCAATAAAGTCTCTGGAAATGATGAGTAGGTAAGAATAAAAATAATAATAAGATTAATAATAAGAACTAGATGGCTACTGTTGCAAGCAACAGACGGATTCCTCCTTTATTAGACCTTCCTCGGAACTGAAGTGTTGAAATCCGAATAAAGATGATGAAAAAAGAATAGTTGCTTTAGTACCTTATTCACTTCAGCAAATGAGTCAAAAGAGCTTAAGTCTAACTTGGGACTCTTATCTATTTATCGACAAAAAAGAATAAAAAGACGATAAATACCTTTCAAGTTTAGGAAGGCTTTAAACTCCTTTATCTATTCTATCCATTTTGAATCCTTTTAAATAACTATCCCAAAAAGAATTGCACAATGAATTAGCAATGAGAAAATTTCTATAAATAGAGAATGACAACAGCATGAAAGTACAGACAAGTAATGCTACTAAGATAAAAAAGGAAACAGAGAACAAGAATAAAAGAGTTATCTATCTTACTATGTAAAGTTCAAATAAGAAGTACTACTTCTGTGAAGAATAAATATTTAAGAACAAAATCCTATCAATCCTACAAGAGTAAATGTTTGTTATGACCTTGAAAAAGTTTATTTGGCCTTGAACTAAGGTCATGGATGAAAGATAGGCATTTTAATTAATTCTCATCAAGATTTCTTTTTATCTATTCAAAGCTCAATATTTTATCAACAAAAGTCTGTTGTGACCTTGAAATCGAACAAATAACCTTGGGTCAAGGTCAAGGTGAAAGGACTTGATGCAAGGAATGTTTGCGTCAAGTTTTAACTCTCAATGTCAAATGGTCTTTGTTCTATAGGAAAAATTTTGTTGTGACCTTTAGAATGAGAATTTGACCTTGGGTCAAGGTCAAGGTGAAAGGGCTTGGATCAATGATTGTATTTGTGAAGTTTGAACTGTCAAGGTCAAATAGTCTTTCTTCTATAGGCAAAAGTTTGGTGTGACCTTGAGAATCATAATTTGACCTTGAAACTAGGTCATCATCAATGACTGCCTATAAGTAACCTACCATCCAAGTTTCAACTCAAAATCTCAAAAACTGTAGAAATTGGCACTTTGCCAATTTAAAGTTCCATTTTCAACTCAAAATAGCGCGAAAACCGTAAATATTTTATCGAGCATGTAAGCATGTAAAAGTTTGCAAATTTCCCAAAGAACAATATAAAACAAATTTCGTTAAAATCGCAAGGTTAGTTTAGGAGTTATAAGGTTTTAATATGGATTCTCTGTAAAAACCTAAAACAGCTGGCCACGACATGTCATGGATTTTGATGAAACTTTCTGTAATTATCATACTTAATGTAAAAACAATGAAAACAAACCATATTGTTATATTTGAACAACGGTTGCCATGGTAACGGGGTCAATCTTTTTTACACCCCCATAAATATGAGAGATAAGACATATTGTGGCATTCTGTTACCATGGAAACCATGGTCAAAATTTACTTTATGAACACAAAAACTTTTCTTTGTAAGTTAAACTCTGACAAGAATAACTTTTTCGGGGGAGGGGGTTATCAGGTAGTTGTTGATATTCAGTCAAATTATGTGAAAATTTAGCAAAAATAAGGTCTAATTTTAGGGTCATTTTTGGCCTGTTTTTGATTATTTTGAAGGTTGAAAACCATTATTCGGTGAATGTGATGGGTATTTAACATCACCTTGCCAAAATAAATGTCTATAGCTGGGAAAAATCAAGAAATAAAATCTATGGTGAAACTCACGATTTTGTCATGAATGCCAATGAAAATCCGTTGCTATAGCAACTTGGAATCCATATTACCAGATACCGCATATTTAAAAACATTGTTTTTCCTCATGTTTTAGTCCTATGATTATGAAATAGCATACCAGTATACAAATTATATTTATCATTATCAATTGACCTTCAAATCATTTCAAGGTCATCTGTCCAAATCTCAAGGTCATTTCTAAATTTAGACTAAAATTAAGACAGAAATCAAGATTTCCAATTAATCTTAATTGATTTCTCTTACTTATTTCATTAGATATTTTGATTTTAAATATTTACAGTTGAACAACCGATCAAAAGAAGTAGAATTCATCACAATTTTCTTAAATTGAATTTCTCTTGTATGTATGACATACTTTCAAAAGAGCATAAAATTGCGATTTTCTAAAATTTTCTCGTAAAATATGTGACATTTTTTGGGGTCTTCATTGGACTCTGATAAATGTGATACTCATCCCTACAATTAATACATTTATCATACTTTTACCGATAATTGATTGTTTTGCCAAGGTTCCATACTGTTTACTGTTAATCATGTCTCTTTTAAGTGAAAAACCACAAAATTTGGCCTGAAAATGGCATATATTTTTAAATGACCTTGAAAATTGAGCAAATGACCTTGACATTTTCTCAAGGTCATGATAGCATCAAATGGTCTTTAATACATCTACATACCAAATTTTGTAACAATAGCAGGCATACATCTGTAGAAATTAGCCTTTTACTTATGACAGGTATTTACACCTTCGTACCAAATGTTGCCATGGTAACCTATTTCAAAGGCATGTAAACAGAAAAATCTCACTTCTAGATAAATTTCCTTCGATTCCCATGAAGTCCTAGTATAATACTCTTCAGGAAATAGTCAACTGTATTTCAAATCTTGTGCAATTGCATTATTACTCTTGTCAAAAGTAAGCAAAATATAGGTAAAATAAGGCCTAATTGGTCGAAAATGGCTCATTTTTAATAAGCAATTTTTCTTGAAATTGAAGTGAATATACATGACACACAGAAAGAAGGAGCATCGAAAAATCAAATTGTATCAACTTAAGAGGATTTAATAATCTTTTCGGAAAATTACATATACATTCAACATTTGTTTCCATGGTAACGGGATGCATAAAAGGCCTTGTTTAAAGGTGTTTTTATACAAAACCTTGGTTACCATGGCAACGGAACGTCGGAGAAAAAAATGGAAGGTCAATTCGTTCTGGGGACATTATATTGACCTTATACACAAAAGATATCCAAAATCTGAGACATGTCGTGGCCAAACATGTCTGATTTTTTAGGTTTTTACATAGAATCTATATTAAAGATTTTACCTTTGATGACCTCTAGCAGGGGCATATGTGAACTTTTCGACAAGAAAAAAAATTTCAATTTAGATCTTCATATGCTCTTTCACATGGTACTTTCCGTTTTTTCATATGATGCTGAACTTTTTTGTAAAGTGACCGGAACGGTTTGTGGGTAAGAATAATAATAATAATAAGAATAATAAGAATAAAGAAATGACAATAAAATAACAGAAAGGATTCCGACGGAAGTCGGAATCCTTAACTAGATGGCTACTGTTGCAAGCAACAGACGGATTCCTCCTTTATTAGACCTTCCTCGGAACTGAAGTGTTAAAATCCGAAAAAAGAAGATGGAAAAAAGAATAGTTACTTTAGTACCTTATTCACTTCAGCAAATGAGTCAAAATAGCTTATGTCTAATTTGGGACTCTTGTTTATATATCAACAAAATAGAAAAAAATTAAAAGATAATAAATACCTTTCATTTTTACGAAAGCTTTAAGCTCCATGCTCTATCAATATCAAATCCTTTACAATTACTTTCTCAAAACAGAATTGCACAATGATTTTGCAATGAGGTAATTTCTATTAATAGAAAATGACAACAACATAAAAGTACAGATATGTAATGCTACTAAGAAAAAAAAAGAAACAGAGAACAAGAAGAAAAGAGTTATCTATCTTACTATGTAAAGTTCAAATAAGATGTACTACTTGTATCAAGAATAAATAGTTAAGGACAAAATCCTGTGAATTTTACAAGAGTAAATGTTTGTTATGACCTTGAAAAAGTTTATTTTACTTTGAACCAAGGTCATGGATAAAAGATAAGCATTTAAAATTATTCTCATCAAGATTCCTCTTCATCTAATCAAAGCTCAATATTTTATCAACAAAAGTCTGTTGTGACCTTGAAATCGAACAAATCACCTTGCGTCAAGGTCAAGATGAAAGGACTTGATGCAAGGAATATTTGTGTCAAGTTTGAACTGTCAAGGACAAATGGTCTTTGTTCTATAGGTAAAAATTTGTTGTGACCTTGAGAATCAAAATTTGACCTTGGGTCAAGGTCAATGTGAAAGGGCTTGGATCAATGATTGTATTTATGAAGTTTGAACTGTCAAGTTCAAATTGTCTTTGTTCTATAGGCAAAAGTTTGTTGTGACCTTGAGAATAATAATTTGACCTTGAAACTAGGTCATCATCAATGACTACCTATAAGTAGCCTACCATCCAAGTTTCAAGTCAAAATCTCGAAAACTGTAGGAATTGGCACTGTGCCAATTTAAAGTTCCATTTTCAACTCAAAATAGCACGAAAACCGTAAATATCTTATTGAGCATGTAAGCGTGTAAAAGTTTGCAAATTTCCAAAGAATGATATAAAACAAATTTCGTTCAAATCGTGTGATTAATTTAGAAGTTATAAGAGTTTAAAGATTTGACCTTTGATGACATCTAGCGAGGGCATTGGTGAACTTATTGACAAACAAAAAATAGTTTAAGAAGATCTTTGTATGCTCTTTCTAATGGTACCATCTGTTTAACTCTGTGTTGAAACACCTTTGAATAAAGTGTCTGGAAATGGAAAGGGGTAAGAATAATAAGAATAACTAGATGGCTACTGTTGCAAGCAACAGACGGATTCCTCCTTTATTAGACCTTCCTCGGAACTGAATTGTTAAAATCCGAATAAAGAAGATGGAAAAAAGAATAGTTGCTTTAGTACCTTATTCACTTCAGCAAATGAGTCAAAAGAGCTTATGTCTAATTTGGGACTCTTATCTATTTATCAACAAAATAGAAGAAAAAAATAATAAATACCTTTCATGTTTACGAAAGCTTTAAACTCCATGCACAATCAATATCTATTCCTTTACAATGACTTTCTCAAAAAAGAATTGCACAATGATTTTGCAATGAGATAATTCCTATTAATAGAAATGACAACAACATGAAACTACTGATATGTAATGCTACTAAGAAACAGAGAACAAGAATAAAAGAGTTATCTATCTTACTATGTAAAGTTTAATTAAGAAGTACTACTTGTGTGAAGCATAAATAGTTCAGGGCAAAATCCTGTGAATTCTACAAGAGTAAATGTTTGTTATGACCTTGAAAAAGTTAATTTGACCTTTAACCAAGGTCATTGATAAAAGATAAGCATTTGAATTTATTTACATCAAGAGTCCTTTTAATCTAATCAAAGCTCAATATTTTATCAACAAAAGTCTGTTGTGACCTTGAAATCGAACAAATGACCTTGGGTCAAGGTCAAGGTGAAAGGACTTGATGCAAGGAATATTTGCGCCAAGTTTGAACTCTCAAGGTCAAATGGTCTTTGTTCTATAGGCAAAAGTTTGTTGTGACCTTGAGAATCAAAATTTGACCTTGGGCTAAGGTCAAGGTGAAAGGGCTTGGATCAATGATTGTATTTATGAAGTTTGAACTGTCAAGGTCAAATAGTCTTTGTTCCATAGGCAAAAGTTTGTTGTGACCTTGAGAATCATAATGTGACCTTGAAACTAGGTCATCATCAATGACTACCTATAAGTAGCCTACCATCCAAGTTTCAACTCAAAATCTCAAAAACTGTAGAAATTGGCACTGTGCCAATTTAAAGTTCCATTTTCAACTCGGAATAGCGCGAAAACCGTAAATATTTTATCGAGCATGTAACCGTATAAAAGTTTGCAAATTTCCCAAAGAACATTTTAAAACAAATTTCGTTCAAATCGTACGGTTAGTTTATGAGTTATAAGTGTTTAAAGATTTGACCTTTGGTGACCTCTAGCGGGGGCATACGTGAACTTTTCGACGACAAATTTTTTTTACCTCTAGATCTTTATATGCTCTTTCACATGATACTTCTTGTTTCATCATAAGAAGTGGCACTTTTTTGTACAGTCACTGGAACGATCTGGGGGTAAGAATAATAATAATAAGAACTAGATGGCTACTGTTGCAAGCAACAGACGGATTCCTCCTTTATTAGACCTTCCAAGGAACTGAAGTGTTGAAATCCGAATAAAGAAGATGGAAAAAAGAATAGTTGCTTTAGTACCTTATTCACTTCAGCAAATGAGTCAAAAGAGCTTATGTCTAGTTTGGGACTCTTATTAATTTATCAACAAAATAGAAGAAAAAAAATTAAGTACCTTTCATATTTACGAAAGCTTTAAACTCCATGCTGTATGGATATCAAATCCTTTACAATTACTTTCTCAAAACAGAATTGCACAATGATTTTGCAATGAGATAATTTCTATTAATAGAAAATGACAACAACATGAAAGTACAGATATGTAATGCTACTAAGAAAAAAAAAAGAAACAGAAAACAAGAATAAAAGAGTTATCTTTCTGATACTATGTTAAGTTCAAATAAGAAGGACTTCTTGTGTGAAAAATAAATAGTATAGGACAAAAAGTGTACATTCTACAAGAGTAAATGATTGTTTAGACCTTGAGAATGATTATTTGGCCTTTAACCAATGTCATGGTTGAAAGCTAAGTATTGTGATTATTCTCATCACGATTTAACTTAATCTGAGCAAAGCTCTAAATCTTATCAGCGAAAGTCAGTTGTGACCTTGAAATCGAACAAATGACCTTGGGTCAAGGTCATAATGAAAGAGTTTGATGCAAGGAATCTTTGTGTAAAGTTTGAACTGTCAAGGTCAAACAGTCTTTGTTTTATAGACTAAAGTTTATTGTGACCTTGAAAATCAGAATTTGACCTTGGGTCAAGGTCAAGGTGAAAGAGCTGGGCCCAAACATGATATGTATAAAGTATGAACTCTGAAGGTCAAATAGTCTTTGTTTTGTAGGGAAAAGTTGCTGTGACCTTGAGAATGAGAATTTGACCTTGGGTCAAGGTCAAAGTGAAAGAGCATGACTGAACAATTATTTGTATGAAGTTTAAACTCTGAAGGTCAAATAGTCTTTGTTCTATAGGCAAAAGTATGTTGTGACCTTGAGAATCAGAATTTGACCTTTGGTCAAGGTCAAGGTGAAAGAGCGTGGTTTAATAATAATATGTATGAAGTTTGAACTCTGAAGGTCTAATAGTCTTTGTTCTATAGCCAAAGGTTTGTTGTGACCATGAGAATCAAAATTTGACCTTGGGTGAAGGTCGAGGTGAAAGAGCTTGGTTTAATGATATTATGTATGAAGTTTGAACTCTGCAGGTCTAATAGTCTTTGTTCTATAGGCAAAAGTTTGTTGTGACCTTGAGAATCAAAATTTGACCTTGGGTCAAGGTCAGTGTGAGAGAGCTTGGTTTAACGATATTATGTATGAAGTTTCAACTCTGAAGGTCAAATAGTCTTTGTTCTACAGGCAAAAGTTTGTTGTGACCTTGAGAATGAAAATTTGACCTTGAAAGTAGGTCAACATTAAATGACTACCTATAAGTACCCTACTATCAAAGTTTCAACTCAAAATCTCAAAAACTGTAGAAATTGGCACTGTGCCAATTTAAAGTTCCATTTTCAACTCGGAATAGCGCGAAAACCGTAAATATTTTATCGAGCATGTTAGCGTATTAAAGTTTACAAATTTCCCAAAGAACATTTTAAAACAAATTTTGTCCAAATCGCACGGTTAGTTTAGGAGTTATAAGAGTTTAAAGATTTGACCTTTGATGACATCTTGCGGGGGCATATGTGAACTTCTCGACGACAAAATTTTTCTACCTCAAGATCTTGATATGCTCTTTCACATGATACTTTTCGTTTTATCATAAGAAGTGGTACTTTTTTGAACAGTGACTGGAACGGTCTGGGGGTAAGAATAATAATAATAATAATAATAATAAGAATAATAATAAGAATAAAGAAAAGACAATACAATAACAGAAAGGATTCCGACGGAATAGTCGGAATCCTTAATAATAATAAGAATAAAGAAAAGACAATACAATAACAGAAAGGATTCCGACGGAAAAGTCGGAATCCTTAATAATAACTAGATGGCTACTGTTGCAAGCAACAGACGGATTCCTCCTTTATTAGACCTTCCTCGGAACTGAAGTGCTAAAATCGGAATTAAGAAGATGGAAAAAAGAATAGTTGCTTTAGTACCATATTAACTTCAGCAAATGAGTCAAAAGAGTTTATGTCTAATTTGGGACTCTTGTTTATTTATCAACAAAATAGAAGAAAAAATAATAAATACCTTTCATGTATACGAAAGCTTTAAACTCCATGCACAATCAACATCTAATCCTTTACAATGACTTTCTCAAAAAAGAATTGCACAATGAATTTGCAATGAGATAATTTCTATTAATAGAAAATGACAACAACATGAAACTACTGTTATGTAATGCTACTAAGAATAAAAAGAAAGAAACAGAAAACAAGAATAAAAGAGTTATCCATCTTACTATGTAAAGTTCAAATAAGAAGTACTACTTGTGAGAAGAATAAATAGTTAAGGACAAAATCCTGTGTATTCTACAAGAATAAATGTTTGTTATGACCTTGAAAAAGTTCATTTGACCTTTAATCAAGGTCATGGATAAAAGATAAGCATTTGAATTTATTCTCATCATGAGTCCTCTTAATCTAATCAAAGCTCAATATTTTATCGACAAAAGTATGTTGTGACCTTGAAATCGAACAAATGACCTTGGGTCAAGGTCAAGGTGAAAGGACTTGATGCAAGGAATATTTGCGCCAAGTTTGAACTCTCAAGGTCAAATGGTCTTTGTTCTATAGGCAAGTTTGTTGTGACCTTGAGAATCAAAATTTGACCGTGGACCAAGGTCAAGATGAAAGGGCTTGGCTCAATGATTGTATTTATGAAGTTTGAACTGTCAAGGTCAAATAGTCTTTGTTCTATAGGCAAAAGTTTGGTGTGACCTTGAGAATCATAATGTGACCTTGAAACTAGGTCATCATCAATGACCACCTATTAGTAGCCTACCATCCAAGTTTCAACTCAAAATCTCAAAAACTGTAGAAAATGGCACTGTGCCAATTTAAAGTTCCATTTTCAACTTGGAATAGCGCGAAAACCATAAATATTTTATCGAGCATGTAAGCGTATAAAAGTTTACAATTTTCCCAAAGAACATTTTAAAACAAATTTCGTTTAAATCGTACGGTTAGTTTAGGAGTTATAAATGTTTAAAGATTTGACCTTTGATGACCTCCAGCGGGGGCATTGGTGAACTTATCGACAAACAAAAAATAGTTAAAGAAGATCTTGTAATGCTCTTTTTGATGGTACTATCCCTTTTGCTCTGTGTTAAAAGACCTTTCAATAAAGTGTCTGGAAATGATGAGGGGGTAAGAATAATAATAATAATAATAATAAGAATAATAATAAGAATAAAGAAAAGACATTGCAATAACAGAAAGGATTCCGACGGAATAGTCGGAATCCTTAATAATAAGAATAAAGAAAAGACAATACAATAACAGAAAGGATTCCGACGGAATAGTCGGAATCCTTAATAAGAATAAAGAAAAGACATTGCAATAACAGAAAGGATTCCGACGGAATAGTCGGAATCCTTAATAAAGAAAAGACATTGCAATAACAGAAAGGATTCCGACGGAATAGTCGGAATCCTTAATAAAGAAAAGACATTGCAATAACAGAAAGGATTCCGACGGAATAGTCGAAATCCTTAATAAAGAAAAGACATTGCAATAACAGAAAGGATTCCGACGGATTAGTCGGAATCCTTAATAATAAGAACTAGATGGCTACTGTTGCAAGCAACAGACGGATTCCTCCTTTATTAGACCTTCATCGGAACTGAAGTGTTAAAATCCGGATAAAGAAGATGGAAAAAAGAAAAGTTGCTTTAGTACCTAATTCACTTCAGCAAATGAGTCAAAAGAGCTTATGTCTAACTTGGGACTCTTATTTATTTATCGACAAAATAATGAAAAAGATGATAAATACCTTTCAAGCTTTCAAGTTTAGGAAGGCTTTAAACTCCTTGATCTATTCTATCCATTTTGAATCCTTTAAAATTACTATCTCAAAAAGAATTGCACAATGAGTTAGCAATGAGAAAATTTCTATAAATAGAAAATGACAACAGCATGAAAGTACAGACAAGTAATGCTACTTAGACAAAAAAGGAAACAGAGAACAAGAATAAAAGAGTTATCTATCTTACTATGTAAAGTTCAAATAAGAAGTACTACTTGTATGAAGAATAAATAGTTAAGGACAAAATCCTGTGAATTCTACAAGAGTAAATGTTTGTTATGACATTGAAAAGGTTTATTTGACCTTGAACCAAGGTCATGGATAAAAGATAAACATTTGAGTTTATTCTCATTAAGATTCCTCTTCATCTAATCAAAGCTCAATATATTATGAACAAAAGTCTGTTGTGACCTTGAAATCGAACAAATAACCTTTGGTCAAGGTCATTGTGAAAGTACTTGATGCAAGGAATATTTGTGCAAGTTTGAACTCTCGAGGTCAAATGGTCTTTGTTCTATAGGCAAAATTTTGTTGTGACCTTGAGAATGAGAATTTGACCTTGGGTCAAGGTCAAGGTGAAAGGGATTGGCTCAATGATTGTATTTATGAAGTTTGAACTGTCAAGGGCAAATAGTCTTTGTTCTATAGGCAAAAGTTTGTTGTGACCTTGAGAATCATAATTTGACCTTGAAACTACTTCATCATCAATGACTACCTATAAGTAACCTACCATCCAAGTTTCAACTCAAAATCTCAAAAACTGTAGAAATTGGCACCTTGCCAATTTAAAGTTCCATTTTCAACACGGAATAGCGCGAAAACCGTAAATATTTTATCGAGCATGTAAGCGTATAAAAGTTTGCAAATTTTCCAAAGAACAATATGAAACAAATTTCGTTCAAATCGTACATCTAATATAGAAGTTATAAGAGTTTTAAGATTTGACCTCTGATGACCTCTAGCGGGGGCATTGGTGAACTTATCGACAAACAAAAATTTGATAAATAACATCTTTGTCTGCTCTTTCTAATGGTACCATCCTTTTTATTCTGTGTAAAAAGACCTTTGAATAAAGTGTCTGGAAATGATGAGGGGTAAGAATAATAAGAATAATAATAAGAATAATAAGAATAAAGAAAAGACATTGCAATAACAGAAAGGATTCCAACGGAATAGTCGGAATCCTTAAAAAGAATAAAAAAAGACATTGCAATAACAGAAAGGATTCCGATGGAATAGTCGGAATCCTTAATAAAGAAAAGACATTGCAATAACAGAAAGGATTCCGACGGAATAGTCGGAATCCTTAATTAGCATGGAGGCGACGTGTAGTTCACTTTTAAACTCATTCCCTCGAGTCATCATCTCGTTGCTAAGTATTATTTTGTCGTTGGAACAACGAACTTGTTTTGCACTACTTATTCGTTTTCTCATGTTATTTTGTCGCGGGATCAAGTTAGTCAGCTAATTGTTTCATTTCTTGTTCTTTGTGACAAAATTACAGAAAAAATTTGAATGTATGAAATTTGTCCTGTAGCATCATATCTCAGCCATCTTGCTACGTCTTTCGGTATATTTAGGACATACATTTCACAGATTTTGGCCATATTACATTGAGGATCACTGACGAGGGTTTATTACCCGAAACGTGCATGTCTGATCCATGCTGTAAATTTATCTGCTAAAAATGATGCTGATGAATTTGAAGACGTTAAACATTTGTACCACTTGGTAAGTGTCACTGCTGGTGGACCAGGAGTTCCCGAGGGCACATGTAGCCAAGTTCGATCAATTTCGGTTGGTCGTTTCTTCAAACGAATCAAATTTCTAAAACGTGGGTCCTGTAGCATCATATCCCAGCCATCTTGCTACGACTTTCGGTATATTTAGGACATAATTTTCACAGATTTTGGCCATATTACATTGTTCAGATTGAGTATCACTGACGAGTTTTAAATACCCGAAACGTGCATGTCTGGTCCATGCTGTAAATGTATCTGCTCTAAATGATGCTAATGAATTTGAAGACGTTAAACAATTGTACAACATTTCCTGTAGTATTCTGTTCGGACAGTCATACCAATCGCCATCTTATCATTGTCATCACAACGTCGAGTGATCACCATCTCAAAATTATACTTTCGTCATCGTTTCATCGCAATTTTGATATAATAGTATCATTTATGGGCAATTGTGTTATCTCGCTCCAGACATATTAACATCGCGTCATGGTCATCGGAATATCAATGTGTTTTTCTCGTGAAATTGTATCATCTCCATCATTCTGACGTATATCGTGATTGTAGCATCATAATATCGTCATCATATCGCAGTTACGGAAACGTTTTAGTGCCTCCTGATGTTGTGTTGTAAGTAGGTTTCACGACAAAAAGAAAATCGAATTGCCGATATAAATGAAATATTATGACGTATTTAAGTCGAAATGCTGCTGTAAACTTGTCTTCAACGAGGTCTTTTGGACGAAATGTCATTCAAAAAGCATGAAGTTAATTTCATTTAAGTCAAGAAAATTTAATGCGATTTGTCTCATGTCAACGTCAAAATAAATCGTCATCTTAAAAATCGTAATGACATGAACATCTAGATGTATCGATATCATTCAAGTTGATATGTTGTAGTAAACGCACTTCTGTCGAAATGATTATATCGAGATTATGCCGAAAATACACCAAGTCGAATTTTCGAATGTCAAATTGATTTTGTGCGATTTCTCTTTCGTCGATTTCAGTCAAATATCGAGTTCTTAATTTCGAATTATAACCTTAATCTCGTTATGCCAACTTTGCAGAAGGCAATTTGATGCGATGAAGTAGTACTTATTGTTATCTTTTTGCACGACTTTAATTGCTTGAAATCAACTTTGCGAGTTTTAAAAGACGCAGTTATTTCAATTGGATTTATCCTTGTCAACGTTTTTATAAAATGAGGCCCAAGTGGGGCTATTTCTCTCATCTCCCTGAGATTATTCCTGACCTTTCTGCCTTTTAATTGCCATCAGCAAAGATAATTTAAGTAACACTTAGGAGACAATGAATAAGATATACTTTTATTATTCGTACTACTTAACATTGATTTCATTTTAATAAACTATGATCATATAGATCTAAACTGAGATCTTATATTTCTAAAGATATTAGATTAGAAGTAAGAACTCTGATAACTTAAATGTGCTCTCATCTATGGGCAGTCAATTTAACATAACTATATAATGAGGTATATCACTTTATAATGAGTGTTATTTTGCCACGAACTAGTTCGAACCAATCAGAGAGCGTAAATCGCGTCACGTGCGTGCCGTCTAAATTTCCATAGACCGTCAGCAATTCCGCGGTTGCTGTATAAATGAATTCGCACGTAAAAGGAGTCGTTAAACGGCAATTTTCTGCAACAAAATAAACCCGGTGGTTTTGGTCCTCGACTAAATCAAACAGTTATTCAATTTGAAGACGTTTAACATTTATACCACTTGGTGAGTGTCACTCCTGGTGGACCAGGAGTTCCCGAGGGCACATATAGTCAAGTTCGATCAATTTCGGTTGATCGTTTCTTCAACGCATTCGAAAATTTCTGTTATCAAAATTTCTTGAAATTTCTAAAACGTGGGTCCTGTAGCATCATATCCCACCTATCCTACTACGTCTTTCGGTACGCTTTTTCGACATAGTAACTTTCATACTTTTTTGGCATATTATATTGTTTAGATTTGAGGAACACTGACGAGGGTAAAGTACCCGAAACGTGCATGTCTGGTAATTGCTGCCGATTTATCTGTTCTTAAATGATGCTATTCAATTTGAAAACGTTTAACATTGTTACTGACCGTCTACAGAGATTTGTCAGTTGATCAAGCCCATAGAATGCTCGGCGTTGCCTCGCCTTCTTTGGGCTTGCTCAACCCGACAAATCTCTGTAGACGGTCAGTAACAAACCTGATAAGTAATAATATCACTATATAATGAGTGGTATCGCTATATAATGAATGATATAACTAATTTAAAAAGTGATATCACTAATTAATATGAGTTTTGTCACTCATTAAAATGAGTTTCATCACTCATTAAAATGAGTTTTATCACAAATTAAATAGAGATATAACTATTTTTTCTACACCTTGAATACAAGTGATATCAGTAATTTTACTGTTGATATCATTAATGGGACTAGAGATATCAGTTATAAATTAGTGATATCACTAATCAAATAAATGATATCATTATTGATTTCCTAATAGTTATATCTCTATCTAAAATAGCGATATCACTATTTGAATAAGTGATAATCAATAATTCTATCTCGGTTTTCGATCCTGGGCCTGCTTGGGTAGAAGTGATTTGAATTATTGTTCAGAATAAGAGATATCACTTATTTGAATAAGAGATATCTCTGATTTTGAAAGACTTATTATTGTCACTAATTCAAATATTGATATCACTAATTTTTTAGGGATATGAGTATTTTCAGAAAAGAGTGATTAGAGATATCAATAACTTGAAATAGTGATATCAATAGTTTGAATTAGTGATGTCACTAGATTGATAGTGATATCACTAATCTAATTAGAGATATCATATTAAAATTATTGATATCACTAATTCCAATGAAAATTTAATATCACTAATTAAATGAAAGAAAGGAGGGGACCTCCAACAACACTCGATTGCAGCACCCAAAGCAAAACCCCAAAACATCCAATGCAAATACACATAGCAGATACGCATAGATATAGACGCAAAAGGGACAAATGAGTTAAAGAAGATCCTGACGATAATCGTTACATCACTCACAATAGAGCACAAATTTGAGCTTCGACGGAACCCTAGCAAGCTAGAGGTGGGACCAGGTACCCGGGAGGAGTAAGCATCACCGCACCTGCCGTCGATGTTCACACACGTAAATGAAAACAATTTCTAAAATGCATGCACTGTCTAGGGTTATGTGAAGGAACACCAATGTTATAATGAAACGTCTTCAAATTCATTAGCATCATTTAAAAGCAGAAAAATTAACGGCATGGACTAGACATGCACTTTTCGGGTATTTAACCAAACTTTGAAAATTTAACTCACGCCAAAGAAACATAAAACAGATTAGAAAAGATTCAGGATTCGATTTATCAAGGACAGACTAGATTCTGGGTTAGTTGGATCCCAGGTTATTTGGTATAAAAGGAGTGGACAAATATCTCCTACACCGGTTGCATTCAAGTCGGGATGGATCAGAGTTAGGTATGATCAAAGATGATATGCCGGATGGAATAAATCCTTAACAGTCAGAATCCTAGATGTTTTGGGTCCAGGAAAGGATATGACCCTATTAGGGGATGGGAAAAATTTAGGTTTGATATTGGAGAAGGTGGATAACGATCGGATGGTTGTGCGAAGGGATGGACTAGAGGTGACGTGGATCCAATCCATACGTGATCAACAACTCCTGATAAACACCACTATTGAACATCGGATCTACATGTATAAGGTACTTAACTTTCCTGCTTTTCCCAAGCAAGGGTTGTTCCCAAGCAAGGGTTGTTCAACGAAGGTCGATTGGGTAGGTAAAGAAATGACAAATATGGATAAAGACCATATCCCTGTATACAGCACAAAATCGATAATTCAGAAAATCAGAAATCGAAGGCATACAAAACCAGGATGAAACAGAAACCAAAGCAAACACACAAAAACCTCCACCACATGAAAAGAAGCGGACTCCCGATATGAGAGTGAGACCAGGTCCCCAGGAAGCATCTCCTGCTTGCATGCAACACCCGCCGCTTCAATTCGGTAGAACTATCACATCTGGTAACTTCAAGTGTGTCCATGTAGGAATGTATCCTAGATAGTGTTGATCCGAGGTTGAATTGATTAGGTATTGGGTGGATCCCGGAAGGTAGGATACGATGTAGGCTGGATACATGATAGGTTTGGTGTAGAGTGAGTGAATCCTTACAAGTTTGTCTATTGAGAAATATTTTGAAATTGAGAGTATCTTCATGAAACTGTATATCAAACATTGAAGGAGTTTAATTAGGTTCCTTTATGTAATACCCCATTTTTTCATAAGTAAGATGTAACACTTGTGTTTGGTCCTTTTCTATAGCAATACGGAAGTGTTCCAACCTTATACCTTCACATTTCAAATCAATTTATTATACACCAGACACGTGTTTCGGATACCCAATCCTCATCAGAGATGCTTCCATCCGAAGTGACCTTTAAACACAACCAAAATTCATCATAGTAGCATCCTGGTTATATTCTTTAAAAGATAGATTTGTGCAATTTGCAGAGAGTGTGCGGCTCCAAATTTCCTGTAGGATATATATTCAATAGCATGTCCAATTAAAACCTATGTTCAAAATAGCATTGGTGGAATGGTGCTAAGATGTTAATCTACTTTTATTTCGATGATATTTTTGAACGAAATGACAAGTTTTTGAAAAAAAAGCAAAATAATATTTATAAATAGGAAAAGTGCCAAAATCAAAGAATCTCTCAGGAAGCAGAGCTCGAAAGAAGTAATTGATACACTTAAAACATTTATCTCTATAGGTACAGTCATGCAACCCACTTGTTTGACAAAAAGGTGGATAGGATAGGATGTAGGATGCAGGATGTAGGATAGAAAGTGGATAGAATTTTATCCTATCCTATCACATCCTATCCTATCCTATCCTATCATATCCTATCATATCCACCTCAATCCTAACCATTTCTATCCTACATCCTATCCTATCCTACATCCTATCCTATCCTACATCTTATCCTACATCATATCCTATCCTATCCTACATCATATCCAATTCATTCTTCAATCCAATCTTTCTTTTCTTGATTCTTAAGTTTTTAGCAGACAAACATACTCATTTGATTAAATTCGATCCATTGAAATTTCTTAACGGGTAAAATAAATTCTACTTCAATAAAAACAAACTTGGAGGTTTGTTGTGATATTTTGTTTCGTTCACTACAAGTGCAAAAACGGTATTTAATCATCTAAATAATTTTCATTTTGATAAAATCCAAAAACAGCGATAATCAATTATGCATGAATTTGTATCAAATCATTTAGTTTTAATCATGATCTCGCTTAATGTAATGAGAAGTAGTAAAAGGTGGATGGGATAGGATGTAGGATAGGATAGGATGAAAGATAGGATGTAGGATAGGATAGGATGAGGATAGGATAGGATGTAGGATAGAATTGGATTAGAATGAGGTGGATAGGATTGGATAGGATAGGGTGGGATAGGATAGGAAAGGAATGGATAGGATGGGATAGGATAGGATAGGATAGAGTGGATAGGAGGTGGATGTAGGATGTAGGATGGTGGATAGAATAGGATATAGTTGTCAAACAAGTGGGTTGCAGTACTGTAACACTTTGATCTAGTGAATGAATATCAAAGCATCGAATCCTGAATATTTTTCAAATCCTTTTTCATTCCAGGTCCAATTCCTCTAACACTAAAACAATTCCCTTAGACTCGCAAACCAGGATCCAAACTTGGATCTAAATTCATTCTGTATCCTACTCTCATTGGATCCAATCAGACAATCCCTAATGAACCTTACTTCTGAAATTCGGATCTGGATCCGAAACGATTTTTTTTTTCTCAAACGAGGGTGAATCCATGATGAACCAATAGGGTACAGTCAGACTCCTCTGGTGATAAATGCATGAACTCGCTACAGTCGGCATAACACGGACTGAATTTCGTATGCCCTCTGTTTTTTTATATCCATTTACATATCCATCTGTGTCATGCTGTCTATCTTACAGTGAGGTGGTTATTTTACACAACAATTGTGCGCTTCGAGACCTCTGGGTAATCGGTAAAGTAGGAAGGTTTTGCGCACGTAATCCGATTACCACACCGTCTGCTAGATGACAGATGGCCGTCCTAGGTCGGCACCGGTTGCCCATTGGTCTACTTTTTTATGTGTAGTGTTTTGTGTTTCATGTTTCTTTGGCGTTGTGCGCACGTAATCCAGGATAACCACACCGTCTGCTATTTACGTGGCAGATGGCCGTCCTAAGTCGGCACCGGTTGCCCATTGGTCTCGTTGGTTTATGTGTAGTCTTTTGTGTTTCATGTTTCTATGTTGTGAGTTGGTGTTCCTTGTCCCTTTTGCGTCTCTTTCTGTGGGTATCTGTTCTGTGTTTTTTGCATGGGTGTTTTGGGATTTTGCTGTGGGTGCTGCAACCTAGTGTTGTTGGAGATCCCCTCCTTTCTTTGGCGTGAGTTAAATTTTTAAAGTTTGGTTAAATACCCGAAACGTGTCTTACTCCTTTCCGGTTTTGTGTATAAGAGGAAAATGGTAGTTGGCTGCAAACTGTGTGTTTCTGACATGACCGAGTATGATATTTGGCAGAATTTTTTTTATGAAAAAAAAAAGATGAAGCGTTAAAATTTTTACTAGAATACAAAAATAAATAAATGCTCGGGGAGCCAAACATTAAAGTTACCCTTTTCTTGTAGATCATAAAACAGTTATAGCACAGTGATGAGGTCGATATGATGATTTATGGAGTGATTAAACCAATTGGTGATATCACTCTTTTCTGAAAAACTTATATCCCTAATAAAATTAGTGATATCAATATTTGAATAAGTGCTAGCAATAAGTCTTTCAAAATCAGAGATATCTCTTATTCAAATAATTCTTATTCTGAACAATAATTCAAATCGAAAACCGAAATTAGAATTAGCGATATCACTTATTCAAATAGTGATATCGCTATTTCAAATAGAGAGATTGTGATATCATTTATTTAATTAGAGATATCACCAAATCAAATTACTGATATCTCCTTTTGAAATAGTGATATCACCAATTTTATTACTGATATTTCTAGTTCTATTAATGATATAAATACTAAAATGAGTGATATCACTTGTTTTCAAGATGTAGGGAAATTAGTGATATCTCTATTCAATTAGTGATAAAACTCATTTTTATGAGTGATATCCCTTTTTTAATTAGTGATATCACTCATTATATAAAGATATCACTCATTATATAAGTAATCCAAGCCCTTAAATGTGTAGTCTAATATATAGATGTGAACATACTTTAGTAAAATGAAATCAAAGTTAAGTAGTACGAATAATAAAAGTATATCTTATTCATTGTCTCCTAAAAGTGTTATTTAAAATATATTTGCTGATGGCAATGAAAAGGCAGAAAGGTCAGGAATAATCTCAGAGAGATGAGAGAACTGGCCCCACTTGGGCCTCATGTTATAAAAACATTGACAAGGATAAATCCAATTGAAATAACTGCGTCTTTTAAAACTCGCAAAGTTGATTTCAAGCAATTAAAGTCGTGCAAAAAGATAACAATAAGTACTATTTATCGCATCAAATTGCCTTCTGCAAAGTCGGCATAACGAGATTTAGGTAATAATTTGAAATTAAGAACTCGATATTTGACTGAAATCGACGAAAGAGAAATCGTACGAAATTAATTTGACATTCGAAAATTCGACTTGGTGTATTTTCGGCATAATTTCGATATAATCATCTCGGCAGAAGTGCGTTTACTCCAACATATCAACTTGAATGATGTCGATACATCTAGATGTTCATGCCATAACGACTTTTAGGACGACGATTTATTTTGAAGTTGACATGAGACAAATCGCATTGAATTTTCTTGACTGAAATGAAATTAACTTCATGCTTTTTGAATGGCATTTCGTCCAAAAAACCTCGCTGAAGAGAAGTTTACAGCGACTTTTCGACTTAAACATGTCATAATGCTTCATTTATCCCGGCAATTCGATTTTCTTTTTGTCGTGAAACCTACTAACAACACAACAACAGGAGGCACTAAAACGTTTCCGTACAGTAGTTAAAGCGTAAGTCTACTAGCCCCTCTTCGCTGTTACGATGGCGATGATACTATGGTAAGATTTTGATAATTTGATTGACAATAGTACGATGTAACGATGGCGCTATTGTAATTGCGTTGATATAATATAAAGATGGCAATGTCACGATGATGATCATACTACGGCGAAGATCCGAGTACGAGGGAACAATGACGATGATGCGATTTGGAAATTTCGATAACCATAGAACAACATTATGATGACGATAATGCGACGATACAGTAGCGATCAAGGCAGAAGTACGAGTTTGTGATTGCGAAGATAATGAATCGATGACAATTCAATACCATGATGATGAAATCACAATATTTCGATTGACTATGGTACGATGTAACGATTGCGATAAAACAATGACGGTGATGTATTTTTACAATTACGACTGCGATATGTCGATGGAGATAGAACAACATTACGATAGCGATAATGCGACAATATAATAGCGATAACGACTGTAGTACGATTTTGTTATTGTGACGATTAGATATCGACGATACGATGCGATGATGCGATACAAATAATTCGATTGACTATGGAACAATTAAATGATTGCGATGTAATGATGGTGATGCTATGTAATGATGGTGATATTATGGTTGCGATTATACTATGGCGATGAGTAAATGATAAGGTGGCTATGATATGATGTTAAGATTGCGATGACGGGATGTTATCACGGCCATAAAGCAACATCATAATTGGTGATGACGCAGAGTAATAAATACGATATGATGACGATAGTAAGATTAAAAGTATTTGATGGCGATAAAGCGATAATTCGATAGCGACGACACGATATACGATTGGCTAAGAAACGATGGCTACGATACGATGGCGATGGAACGACTGTCCTAGTAGTGCAAAACAAATAACTTATTCATACGACATACTAGTAACACGCTCCCACGACAAAACTTGAGGAGACCAAATAAAAAAGGAGTAGTGCAACCAATTTTCTCGTTCCCTAGAGATTAAAGTATCCTCTGCTTATTGAATATAATATTTTCTTAGTATGAAGTAAAATGTAAGCAAATTCGTTCTAGGGAACGAGCTAAAAATACTGCATGTCAGATAGCTCTATGTCACCATAGAAATGGCCTATGATTTGCTTCGTTGTATATATATTTTTTTAGCCATTTGTTAAAATTGAGACTCTATAGGGTTTGGGGCGATTAATTTCATTTCATGTGCTTAATGTACGACCATCTAATCACCTTGATATGTTATGTCTACTTAATAACTGCTCCCTGTTTTGTTTGCTTTTACGTACCCTTTACATTATGTGCGTTTGACTTCGTTAAGTACGTTCTTAAACGAAACATCTCTAATACGAGTCCCGTACGGTCTCCTTGCAGATTTGGGAACACGCAGACAGGACGGACGTAGCAGTTTTGGTGCATACAGAACTTTCGCTGCCTCCTGCCTGCGTCTACGTATTCAACAAGACGTACGACATGCACGTTGCAAGTACGTACAACGCACCATCGACGCAAGGAAGTGAGGACTCCGTGCGTTCGCAGTACATGTAAATTCGACATCCTTACAATAACGTAGAAGACGAACGGAGAAGGTACATTGTAAGCAAGTTGCACGCAAGTCCTAAGTGCATACAACGCACTTACTTCTTTAGTGCAACATATGATGCATGTAACCACCCATAGAACCGTGTGTAAGACATGCGTTTACGCACTTCTTTCGCACTCTTGTCCTTTCCTTCTCTGTGTCTTTAGAAAAATAAAGCACACGTAGCCCCAACAAACACGTACGTTGGGTTTAAGCATGAGACTAGTGAAGGTACAGTGTTGACACTGAAGAGCAAAATTGACTTCACTAAGAGAATATGCCAGTATATACGCTTAATTTTGACGAAAAGGTGGAGTGCAATAATTCACCATGCTTGAATTATAAATGTTAGATTGCTAGCCAAACAGGGGATGCTTAGTCCTCCCGGGCACCTGGTCCCGCCTCTTGCTTGCTAGGGGTCCGTCGATGCTCAATTTGCTTCTCTATTGAGCGTGCTATTAAAATTGTCGTCCGGATCATAGATACGTATTAAACATTTCATACATGATACTATCATATTTATGACTTTAGTGTTCAATTCAAAAATGAAAAAAAAATCTTATATTATGTATTAAGGAGGGATTGAACACTAAGATGGCGGTGTTCTTTTTTGTTTTCTAGGAAAAAGTACAGTCTTATGTTTCTTAAAACATTTAATAAACTCATTGTTATATAAAATTGACTATCCTAAAGAAGTCTGAAAAACATACGACTTCATTTGACTTGACAAAATTATGGGGAGTTTTGAAATTGTGGACTTTGGCAGTTTGTTCCATGAGCAAACCATAACGTCATTTCGATGTTATTGGGGAAAATGGCGCCGCAGACCTTCTAATTCAAAATGCAATAATTCATAAATACATAACGTATAGTATTGAAACTTTGCATGTATGAAATTGAACATTCATACTTTTCAGGAAAGCAAATGTCACTTTGTTGAAAAAGAAGATTTTGGAAGAGAAAATTGGAAAATATAAAGCTTTGTAATATGTTAATCCTAAATTTAATTTTTCTCATTTAATCATATACATGTAATGAATTTTGGATATTGATCTGATCATTTTGTTAGTTTTGACAAAGATTCATCCAAAGGATTGCTAATAATTAACTATCAATAACTGTCAGTTGACTCAAAATTGGCAATTTTTAGCGATAGTGTCATCTTTAATTCCAGTGGCTTGCCTTGGTTTAAAACACATAACATTTTTCCATATGTAAATGCAATACATACATTTTATGCAGATTTTGGAAAATAAGTTAAGATTAATTTCCATTAGCTTAATGAGAACCAAGATGACATTTTTGATAATATGACGCCATCACGAAAACGTTAAAAAAATGCATATTTCAAAGTATCATAGAAAATTTTACTGTGGATAGGATCGAAATTAACTTTGTATGATAAAGGACAGACAAGAAATAAAAACATTCAGAAAATTTAAGAAAAATTGAATTTGGCGTCCAAGTGTTCAATACCTCCTTAAACTTTAAAAAAACTTCCTCTTTCTGTTTAATATCAGACGTATTATTTCAGCCAAAATCAATGCTGAATAGTTATGCATGTTTACTCATGTTACTTTCCATTATCATTCAAAAATTTCTCGTCGAGAATTACACAGACGAACACCATCAACATCAACAACATCCTTAACAAGTCCCGGTTGTCAATCGGTAAATGTGACTAGCTTATTCAACAGACCACAAAGAAGACCTCGAAGTCATGGCATTCGAAAATATAATAGGCCTGAGATACATAGTTTCTCCTTCGATGACTTGGTTCCATTTTTGAATGAGCCTCTAGGCCTGCATTATATTCGTACCAAATTATACTCTGTTCCTTTACGGAAGTTACACGAAATCTACGATGATACGAAGGACCTCACATATACCGATACACGTTCCCCAGAATACAGACTACAAGGAGTCATCTTGGACATTTCTACTTTTCGTTTATTTCAAGCAGTTAGATCAGATAAATCAGAGGAGAAAACAAACCGCCCTTTCATTAAAGAAAGATTTGCAAACAAAGGTATTGATAACTTGAATCTTGGTCAAATTTTGAATCACAAAACTGTCACAGAAAAAATCCCACCATATTTCAAAAGAAAAAAAAAAACACTCAACAACAATTACAAACGATTCCTGCAGTGTATTGATTAAAGTAATCCCTCACTACATCCACTTCCTTGCGAATGTTCTTCATCGGATTTCAACTACTCTCCTTGTGGACACGTTATTACTGGTGACCTTAGTATAGTCAAGAACGACAAGTTGAGAGAATTGTTAAAAAGGGTCCCAAATACAGAGAAAGTATGTCCTTTACATGGAATCAAAATGTCATAATTATCATGGACTCTTGTGAGGAATATGCAAGACGTTGGGCAAAGAAAGAGGATGTACAGCTCGACACCCTTTCCGAATGGATAAAATCAATCAGAGGGCTACTTTTATCTAGAATTTACCGATTAAAATCAACTGTGAACACCAGATTCGAGTCTATATCTAAAGACTCTGATGTTATCACAGAGCTTACCTACCTCCAAGAACATTATGTCATTACACCAGCGGACAAAGCCTCAAATAATTACACATTTACTTGCAAAAAGTACTATTTCGACAGTCTAGTTAAAGAGTTGGGTATAAATTCGACAACTGGAAATCCCACTTACGCCCCAACAAACCTTTCTGCCTCTGAAATAATAGATAACCACAAATCAGTTCTTGCTTCCTTTGGCTTTGATACTAACAATTTAGATTTAGATTTACCATACTTATACATCATACCTAAAAGAATAAGAATCCGTAGAAACAACGTTTCATCGCTGGTTCCTCAAAATGTTCTACCAAATCTGTATCGATCTTACTCACCAAAGTTTTATCTGAAATCAAATCTGGGCTCCAAAAATATATTCTCTCAGTGGTATCAACCAGATGTGGATTTTAAAGAATTCGAAAGAACTTTTAGAACTTCTGAAATCCACTCATTTTAGAAGAGTCCTTTCGATCAAAGCCTTTGATTTTTCGACACTTTACACTACAATTCCACATTCTAAATTGAAAGAAAGACTCGCAAAAATTATAATGAGTTAAAGAAGATCCTGACGATAATCTCAACAGCACTCACAATAGAGCACAAAATTAAACATCGACATATAAGTTATGCGTTTACAAGTAAGAACGGTAATTGCAAATACAAATTTATTGTTGTTAACTATGACAAAACCTACTTTGTAAAAGAAAATTCCGATTCTGAAAATAAGTACACTGAAACAGATATTATTCAGATGTTAAACTTTCTGATCGATAACATTTTTGTGGTGTTTGCAGGAAAGGTCTTCCAGCAAATTGTCGGAATTCCAATGGGAACCAATTGTGCCCCACTCCTTGCCGAAATATTTCTTTACTCGTACGAAGCTGAATTCATTCAATCTCTGGTCTCTGAAGGGAAAAGATACTTAGCTTCTGACTTCAACTTCACTTACAGATACATAGACGATGTGTTGTCCATCAATAACCCAAAATTCGCGGATTACCTGAGCAGTATCTATCCTTCAGAGCTTAAAGTCAGAGAAACTACAGAGACAAATAATTCAGCATCCTATTTGGACATAATGTTGTCAAACTGATGGCCACATGAACACCTCACTCTATGACAAACGTGACGACTCCAATTTCAGCATTACAAACTTTCCTTTTCTGAGTAGCAACATCCCTTCATCGCCTGCTTATGGCGTGTTCATATCTCAGTTGATACGCTATGCCAGAGCAATTACCAAATATACGGATTTTGTTCTGAGAGCTAGGCGTCTTTCAGATAAGCTTCACAGTCAGGAATATGTTTGTGACCGACTAACATCGTCACTGAGGAAGTTCTACGGTCGATAAGGGGAACTCGTCATACACTATAATGTCCCACTCTCCAGAATGGTGGGTGATATTCTGTCATAGACCATTTGAACCATCCAACCAAATATTGTACTCTATGTCTTCCGAAATGGAAGTTACCGGATGTGACAGTTCTACCGAATAGAAGTGGCGGGTGTTGCACGCAAGCAGTAGATGCTTACTCTTCCTGGGCACCTGGTCTCACTTCCATATCGGGAGTTCGCTTCTTTTCATATGGTGGAGGTTTTTGTTTGTTTGCTTTGGTTCCTGTTCTGTCCTGATTTTGTATGCCTTCGGTTTCTGATTTTCTGAATTATCGATTTTTGCTGTATACAGGGATATGGTCAATATATATCCATATTTGTCATCCTTCGGCTATTTAAATATTCTAAATGTATCATACTAATCGTGTACGTTGTTTGTTCATCTTTTGCATTTAATGGCTATCTGATTTGAGCAACAGTTGTCGTTGTTGTTCGTTGAAATATTAGAGCTATCTGATTTGAGCAACGGTTGTCGTGCGAACGAATTTCGTTCAATGAAATAAGACGTACATTGTGTGGCATAAGGTAAAATAACGATCTGTAAATCTATTTTTTATGAAAAATACATATACATAGATCAAACATTATTCAGAAAATATACACTGCATTTACCTCAATCACTGTCAACCGTCTACCTGTCAACCATCAACCTTCAATCCTACATTCATTGTCAAATATCGAGCTGCAAACTGTGGAATTCCAATACTACACTAATTGCCAACTGGTCGACCCTCTTTTATTTTTCTTTCTCGCATTCAATCACTGTCAACTGTCAACCTGTAAATCGTCGACCTTCAAATTTTCAATAATTGTCAAATGTCCACATATTAGCCGTCGAACTTTAACCTACAATCATTGTCAACTGTCGACCTTATGTTCTTTACCTAACCTCAACTACTCTAAACTGGCGGCTAGTCAATCACCAACCTTCAATACTGCAATCATTGTCAACTGTTGTCCTGCAATCAGTCGACCTTCAAAACTACAATATTTGTCAACTTTCAACCCTTGGCTTTTTTCATCTTATTTAAATCGCTGTCGACTGTCAACTTTTTAATTGCGACCTTCTATTCTACCATTATTGTCAACTGTCTATCTATCAACCGTCGACTTTCAATATTACATTCGTAGTCAGTCACAGTCAGCTGTCGACTTTAATATTTTTTTTTTATTTATCTACCTTAACCATTGTCAACAGTTTACCTGTCAACCGTCACTCCATAATATTAAAATCTACAATAATAGTTAACTGTCGAATTGAAACCGTCGATCTTTTTAAAATACTACAACTATTGTATAATGTCGACCGTTAGCTTCTATTTTCTTTTTTACCCTACTTCAATTAATGTCAACCGTCTACACGGTACCTTCACTTTTCTAATAATTGTCAATTGTCGACATCTTAACCGTCCATTTGAAATACAACAATCTTTGTCAGTTGTCGACCTTCAACATTTAACTTACCTCAATCATTGCGACCATTCAACCGTCAATATTCAATACTGCAATCATTGCCGACTGTCGTCCTGCAAACCGTCAACCTTCAAAACTACAATTATTGTCAATTATCGACCCTTGGCTTTTTTCTTTTTCACCTTATATTAATCGCTGTCAACATCTTAATTGTCGACCATCATTTCTACCATATTGTCTACTGTAGATTTATCAACCGTCGACATTCAATACTTCAAGTATTGTCAACTGTCGACCATCGACAATTTTCTACTTGACCTTTCTACAACTGTTAACTTTTGATAATGAGAAGAAGCGTTAGAATACAAAGTAAATAACATTTATTTTAAAGCGGCGAATGTAATTACCAGAACTACTTGATCCGTATGTTACTGTTGCATGTATAATTTAGGAATTTCCTGAATTTAATTTCCGTGATCTGTTAATTTTGTTACGTTGGTATATTGGGAATAGAAAATGCGCCGTGTCAATATTTTACACTGTGCCCTTTTTAAATGTCTTGGTTCGTCGCACGAAGTACGTTTAGTACTTACCGTCTCTCAAATCAGATAGTTCTATCAAATAAGACGTACATTGTGTGACATAAGGTATAATAACAATATGTAGATTTATTTTTTTATGAAAGATAAATGTACAAAATGTACATAGATCAACAATATTAAGAAAATCTACATTGCGTTTTGACAATGCAGCACACAGTAAATAATGGATTTTGTGTCTGTAAATTGAAGATATGCATCGGAAAGTCTTTCTTTGTAACCGAAACGTGCATGTCTACTCCGTGCTGTAAAAAATCTGCTTTTAAGCGATGCTAATGAATCTGAAGACGTTTAATATTTCATAAATTACGTGATCAACATACAGTCGATGACGTAAAACCTTGTTAATTGTATCAACGTCGCCGGCTAATTGGATTATATACTGAATAAAAAAAATTATGTCACTAAAAATGACAGGTCACCACTTGTGCAGATGAAACGTTTTAAGCCTCGAAATAGTAAAACTAACTCAATAAACACTCCAAAATTTTCTTTTTATCACTCAGACATTGAACGCAATGAAGCGTAAAGAAACAAAGCGTTTTCACCTTGTAAGGGAATTTTCTCTATTTCTTTGTTCTGGTTGACTGCTTTCGAAAGAAAAGGATGTATACATAAGAACAGGGGATTTCTCCATGAAAAAACGGAAAAAAATTGTGATATCGATTATCCATAAATCAGTCAAATAGCTTGTAATTCAAGAAAAGTTAGCTTAAATGACACCGGAAGTCCACAGTCGGCCACGCGCTATGTCAAATACCAAAAGCACGTTGAAAGTGTATCTAAGAATGTGCAGATACCGATTTGTTAAGTAAAATTCTTTTCGGTTCAGAAACGCCTTTACCAGAGAGGATCAAACAGGTGAAACCCCTTTTGTTAAAACCTTGATTATGACGTCACAATTATATCAATTCAGTAAGATCGTCGTCAGAATCGTACAACGAATGGATATACCGTTGAACATTTAATTCAAAAAGATATTTTTCGAGGATACCGCCTCTGAATAAAATTTGTTATCACGAGTCATGTAACACCAATACAAAAAGAAGGACGTTACTTGTTTTGTTCAGTATATATATATGAGCTAACTTTATAAGGTGTTATCAAAGGGAAGACACAAGGGCATTTGGAGGAAATGGGAGGTCTTCGTCTGGAGCAGGTCCGAAATTTACACATTGATTGTCTGTCATAGCGTCATTTTGATGGCTCAAAATACCTATATATTCAGTACAATGCAGTTTTTAACCAGCATGTGAGTGTGTAAGATATTTACGTGTGTCTGGCTTGTTCAATAATGTCGAAGGGTTCCAACTCTCTACCTTCTTGAAGAAAATTCCAAATCAATTTACATGCACCAGACACGTGTTTCGAATATTAAATTCTCATCAGTAATGCTTTGGGCGGCGCCACCATAAATAGTTTCAGTAGCGCCCTCTTTAATCTTTAGAAGTTAGATATTTACATTACAGAGAGCGCGCGGCTCCAAATTTCCTGTAGGGTCGATTCAGTAGCATATCCAAATAAAATCTATGTTCAAAATAGCATTGGAGGGATGGTGCTAAGATGTTAAACTCCTTTAATTTCGATGATGTTTATCGGTGAAATGGCTAGTATCCGAAATAGCAAAAAAATATATGTTATGTCTCATTGATAAAAGGCCAAAACAAAGCTTCTTTCAGGTGACAGAGCTGGAAAGAAGTAATTAATACACTTGACAAACATCAGGCCACGGGGAACGATTTTAACTGCTTTCAAGAATCGGATTGTTCCCTCTGCCGGATTTAAACAAGCTTTAGTATCGAAATCTAGAAATTTTCAAGCCAATACGATTGCTTCATACGACTTTTTAAATATGTACACCACGCTTCCTCACGACAAGATAAATGATCAATTGTCGAAACTCATTAAATGGTGCTATAATCGAGAGGGGAAAACTTATATTTGTACATCTGAATCAAAGGGTTTCTTTTCCGCTACGGAATACAAATCATACAAATCATGGACATGAAGCGACCTGTGTAGTGCCTTGTCCTTCCTCTTGGACAACATTTATGTAAGATTCGGTGAGAATCTCTACAAGCAGGTTGTAGGGATTCCTATGGGTACAAATTGTGCGCCTCTTGTTGCAGATTTATTTTTATACACATATGAAAAAGAATTTATTCAAAATCTTCAAAAGCAAAGAAAACATGATGATGTGAAATGCTTCATTGGTACTTCTAGGTACCTGGATGATATTCTTACTACCAATAATCCTGTTTTTGAAAAGTATAAAGATGTTATTTATCCACAAGAATTGACTCTAAGCAAGGCAAACTTTACAGACACAGAAACATCATTTTTGGACCTAAACATCAAAATTGTCAATGAAGAAATTCATACAAGTGTATATGACAAACGAGATGATTTTGGATTCAACATAATAAATTTCCCCTGGCTTGACGGTGATGTCCCTAGATTACCGTCATACGGTATCTACATTTCACAGCTCATCCGGTATGCTAGAGCATGTACTGATGTTTTGGATTTTCATAATAGAAATCTACAAATAACAAAGAAACTTTTAGGTCAAGGTTTTCGCTTTCACAAACTAGTTAAGACCTTCTGGAAATTTTACAAAAATTATGATCAAATTCGTTTGAAATTCGGACCCATACAAGCAACGGAGTATATTACTTTAGGTATTTCACAACCTGCATTTTATGGTAACATAATTAACAAAATAAGAAGGATCAAAGGCAGACAGCATATGTATCGAAAATGCGTCAGAATCATCAAACGCCTTTTATACCGTGGATATGATCCTAATGTCACCACTAACACTAAGCTTGGTACTTGACCAATATACAGTCTTGTACGAGCACATTCTTAAGACTTGCACTATAACTGACTGTGATGACGGGACTCCATGACGGGCCCTGTCCAAACCTCCCTAGAGAAGACAGGGCCCCGACCACCTGTCCTCTCTGAATGTCAGTCGGACTCCTCGGGTGATAACATATATGAGCTCGCTACAGCCGGCAGAGCACGGACTGTATTACGCACGTCCTCTTTTTATATCCATTTACATATTCACCTGTGTTGCTTGGACCCCTGTGTTTTACGGTCTTGTTTGTGTGTGGTCATCTCACAGTGAGGAGGTTGTTTTACACCATTATTGTGCGTTCTTCGAGACCTCTGGGAAATCGGAATAGTGGGAGGGTTGTGCGCACGTAACCAAGGATAACCACACCGTCTGCTATTTACGTGGCAGATGGCCGTCCTAAGTCGGCACCGGTTGCCCATTGGTCTCGTTGGTTTATGTGTAGTCTTTTATGTTTCATGTTTCTATGTTGTGAGTTGGTGTTCCTTGTCCTTTTTGAATCTCTTTCTGTGGGTATCTGTTCTGTGTTTTTTGCATGGGTGTTTTGGGATTTTGCTGTGGGTGCTGCAACCTAGTGTTGTTGGAGATCCCGTCCTTTCTTTTGTACCTTTTTGTGCTGCTTATATTTTTCAAGTGACAGTTGACCGGTCGACAGTTCTCCAGAAAAAAATATTGTCAACTGTTGACAATTGGCATTTTTTAAAATTTTCATCTTACTTCAATCAATGCCAACCGTCGACCTGCCATTCGTCGACCTTCAATACTACAATTATTGTCAACTGTCAACCATCGGATATATAGTTTTCTTTTTACTTAACTTTTATCACTATCAACCTATAAACCGTCGACCTTTAATGATATCTTTGTCAACTGTAGACCGCCAAACTTTGATATTTTACTTTACCATAACACTGTCAACTGTCTACCAGTCAACCGTCAACCTTCAATAAAAATTCATTGTCAACTATCGATCTGCAATTCGTGGACCTTCAATACTACAATTATTGGCTTTGCCAACTTGTCGACCGTCATTTTTTTTATTTCTCGCCCTCAATTACTATCACCTGTCAAATTGAAAACCGTCGATCTTCCAATCTTCAATCATTGTCAAATGTCGAAATGTTAACGGTCGACCTTCAATTCCACAATTGTTGTCAGCCTGCCACAATCGTCGACCTTAAATACTACAATTCTTGTCAACTGTCGACCTTCTATATTTTACCTTACCTCAGTTACTCTAAAATGGCGACCGGTCAATCGTCAATCTTCGATACTGCAACTATTTTTTTCTTTATTACCTTACTTCAATCGATGTCAACTGACAACTGTCAACCGTAAAACTTCATTACGGCAATCATTGTCATCTGTTGACCTGTCAGCCGTCGGCCTTAAATACTTCAATCTCTGTTAACTGTCGACCTTCTATATTTTATCTTACCTCAGTTACTCTAAGCTGGCGACCTGTCAATCGTCAATCTTCAATACATCAATCATTGTTAACTGTCGTCCTGCAGACAGTCGACAAAACTACAATTACTGTCGACTGTCGAATCTCGAATTTGTTCCTTTTCACCTGATTTTAATCGTGGTCAAATGTCAACTTGTTAATTGTCGACCTTCAATTCTACCATTATTGTTAACTGTCTGTTTATAAACCGTTGACCTTCAATATACTACGATCATAGTCAGTCAGAGTCAGCAGTCGACCTTCAAATTTACAATAAGTGTCAAATGTCGACCTGTTATCCGTCGAACTTAAATATAACAATATTTGTCAACTGTCGACCTTCTAAATTTACCTTACCTCAATCACAGTCAACTGGTGACCTGTCAATCGTCAACATTCGATACTGCAATCATTGTCGACTTCCGTCCTGCAAACCATCGACCTTCAAAAGTACAATTATTGTCAACTGTCGACCCTCGGTAGTTTTATTTCCTTTTTCACCTTTTTTAATCGCTGTCAATAGGTTAATCATCAACCTTCAATTCTGCCCTCATTGTCAACTGTAGATCTATCAACCGTCGACATTCAATACTACAATTATTGTCAAATGTCCACTCTCGGATTTTGTTTTCTTTTTCATCTTATTTCAATTGCCGTAAATATGTTAACTGTCGACCTTCAATCCTACCATAATTGTCACCTGTAGATCAATCAACCGTCGACATTTAAGACTACAATTATTGTCAGCTGTTGACCGTCGACCATTTTATACTTTACCTTTCTACAACTGTTGACTTTTAAGAAACGTCAGAATATAAAGTAGATAATATTGATTTTGAAGCAGTGCATGTAATTACCATAACTACTTTATAAGTATATTATTGTTGCATATGACAACTAACTAAAGTCATTTCGCTTCGCATTAAAATAGTTGCATGAAAATATGCTTTAAAAATAATATTCTGAAATTAATCTCCGTGATCTGTTAATTTTGCTTCGTTGGAATATTGGGAATAGGAAATATGTCGTGTCAATGTTTTATACTGTGCCCTTTTTAAATGTCTTGGTTCGTCGGACGAAGTACGTTTAGTACTTACCGAGTCTCAAATTAGATAGCTCTAATATGACATTTTGTGACAAAGACATATATTTTGAATAATGGCAAGATTTCCGTCGTATTTCATGGATGAAGGAAAGAGACGGTCCGAAGATGTAAGATGGGCCTTAGAAAGTTTCAACTTCGGCATAAAGGATTACTTTGAAGACACATTCAGAAAATTTCACGATGACTTATATAACAACGTCGTACAAACAAGGGGTGTATGTTGTCAAAAGTGTAGTAAACATAAACCAGTTGAAGACTGGTGTAGTCTGTGCAGTGAATGGCGCAATGGAATATTGGCAAAACATGTTTTTCGAAGTACTGTGAAGGTAAACTGGAAGAATATTGACTCATCACAACTGCCTTCGGATATTAAAGAAGTTCAAAAAGTGTTTCTTCCAAATTGGTACAAAGGCAAACTTGACTCCAGTGATTTGTCTCTATGTTTGAACATCATGACAAATTGTACGTTGTTTGAAAGTCGTCAAAAACTTCTTCAGATTCGAGTGATAAGGAATGAAGTTTCCCATGGTAGCTGTTCATTTACCGAGATAGAAAAACACAATTCTTTAGGAAAAATTCTGTCTTGTTTAAAAATGGACGAATTGAAATCCTACCAGCCAGCACAGGAGGCAATCAATCATGTACAAATTTTGAAAAATCACAGCCTCAAAGACATTTACGAACAAAATCTTATGGATGAACTTGAACGAAATAGAATTGAAGAGAGGCTGTATGGAAAGACATGCCAAATTAACTTGTACATATGTGTTATTTTGATTGCAGTGATAGTTGCACTGATGGCGGTAATTTATGCTTGGAATCAGAACAAAGATAATGAAGGTATGACTTATCACGAAAACCTGTTCTTAATTCGGGACTTCCATTGTCCTCCCGGTGCGAAGTTTTGTTTTCTTATTTCGGAAATTTGTCATTCCATGCAAAAATATCATCGAAATTAAATGTTTGCGATGCTCACCATATGTTATGATATGGTGCACGGACAGATACAAAATGTTCTCCAAATATACTGAGGATCAGATTGTTTCCCTGCAATCATATACATGTAGCATATTGCAGATTGCCGGATATTATTTTTAAGGGGGGGGGGGGGCGTTGTCAATATAACGAGACGCGATTTTTTTCAAGACTTTTTGGCCGTATTTCAGTCCCTGCCGGCACGCCGAAGGGGACTCTTAGTTTCAACTCAGTCTATCTGTCATTCAGTCCGTTCGTCTGTTCATATTTCAGTTTTCCAGACATTCTTCTGCGATGGAAAGGGATATTCAGCTGAAATTTGATACGTAGCTTGATTTTGAATAGTTACAGAGCAAGTTGAACGTTTTTCACGCTTGACCTAATTTTTGAGGAGTTATGTCCCTTGATAACTAGCAAAATTCTTTTTTCCCTCAGTTTTCCTTTTTTTCAGCAACAAATAGAGATATTCAGGTGAAAGGGGTAGGGGCAAAAGTGACCATTTTTGGCCCCATCAGAATTTTTAAAAAAAGTTATATTTTCTTATTCATTATGCTTCTTCTAAACAAAAAATGACAAATTTTGTGTGATTTTTTGAAAACCGTGCCTTTCAGGGCAAAATGAATGAAAGTTTAGCACTATGTCTTCACATTAGAAATTCTGATTTTTTAGCACGGGACACACATACCTACAGTTGTAAGCGCTAGAGCAAGGGCGTGTAACAGGTTCATACTCATATGGGACATTCCTTTTTATATTCTGAATGTACATGGAAAGTATAAGTTTGTTACATGCGCTTGCTCTATATATACTATAAACTATTATGTTAAAATCTGGTTGTTACCATTTTACTACTAATTTCTATAGTAGTGGGCAATTTGGCGGGAAATAACACTCAGTGACAGTAAGTGTTTTGAATATACTTCCCTGACATTTTCGCCAAGGCACTTTCTAGATAGACATAGCGTCAGACAGTGCATGAATTTTATATATTTTCATTTCCATGCTTCATTAACATCGACGGCGGGTGCGGCTAGCCAACAGGGGATGCTTACTCCTCTCGGGCACCTGGTCCCGCTTCTAGCTTGCTAGGGGTCCGTCGATGTTTAATTTGTGCTCTATTGTGAGTGCTGTTGAGATTATCGTCAGGATCTTCTTTAACTCATTTGTGTCACACTTATGCCCTTTGCCGTGTGGAGCTCGTTAAAAAAGTTCCCCGCGAGGGGTTTGACAGTAAGAGTTTTGAATATACTTCCCTGACATTGTCGCCATAGCACTTTCTATATAGACATAGCGTCAGACAGTGCATGAATATTTTATATTTTCATTTCCATGCTTCATTAACATCGACGGCGGGTGCGGGTAGCCAACAGGGGATGCTTACTCCTCCCGGGCACCTGGTCCCGCCTCTAGCTTGCTAGGGGTCCGTCGATGTTTAATTTTCTGCTCTATTGTGAGTGCTGTTGAGATTATCGTCAGGATCTTCTTTAACTCATATTAGTTGAGTACATCTATTTTCGATTCAGATTCAATAAACAACAATATATCTACTCTTATTTGAAAGATTAAAAATAGTATGAAAACAATTTTTGAAAATAGCAAATAAATGGGGCCGAAAAAAGAAGATTTTGCCCCTACCCCTTTGATACACAGATTAGTCTTGGATAGTGAAAAAGAAGTTTGCAAAATTCAGTTTTCCAGACTTTTGATCTGCAAGAAAAAGAGATATTCCGGTGAAATTTTACACATACTTTGGTCTTGGATAGTTACAGAGTACCTTTGACTTTGGTTCACGCATTACCTTTTTCGAGAAGTTATGCTCCTTAATGCAAAAAAATGTTTTGACTTCTTTCTGCAACACATAGAGAGTTTGATAGATAGCTTGGCCTTGGATAGCTCATACAGAACAAGTTTGACTTATGGAGAACATCGACTATATCATGCTGAAATTGAAATAGAAAACTCCCCATCTAAAAACGTTTTCTTCGGCTGTTAGTGCTGTTAGTGTACTATTGGTCGTACGGACATATAACTTCAACGAGAGATCAAGATCTATTCTCTATATGAATGTTTTATCGTGAAAAAAGTCGATAAGAGAAATCAAACCTCAGTTTTGTCATTTCTGAAGTGAGCTGGACGGAGTCAGTTTAACTTCATGTTTAACTGAAGAGTTCTTGGCAGATTTCAGCCTTTATGGAAACCCACTGGTCCGTTGCCCTAGGCTAGTAGAAATCCTGCCGGGCCAGTAGAATTTCACTCGTAAACTAAAAAAATATCTGGTAAAAATTGATTTCGGGCCAGTGGTTGAAATTTTTTTTTGTAAAGACTGGAGTTGCAGGACTTAAAAATTTGCCGGTAGGGGACCTGTAATGCTCAGCGATCATAACATTGTTGTTTAAATCAACATTATCAGCCGAACTTCTTTTGCAAATTCTCGCTTACCCTTGTAATTAGAGAAACAAATAAATGGTTGCCACCTAAATCAAAAGAGAAGAGGTAAATGTACAATCAGAGAACTTTAAAATGGTCCAAACTTTATGTGTGGTAATTATATTTCCCTTAACCTTCTCGTCTGTGTTCCTGTTTGTCATGCTTTATGTGTCGCCTGTACTCCCCATATCATGCATGATGAACATTAAAATAGTATATTAAGCGATTAGTTCATCGCATCTTCAAAAGCAAAGGAAAAATGATGATGTGAAATGCTTCATCGGTACTTCTAGGTACCTGGATGATATTCTTACAATCGACAATCCTGTTTTTGAAAAGTATAAAAATGTTATTTATCTACAAGAATTGATTCTAAACAAGGCAAACGTTTCAAACAAAGAAACACCATTTTTTGGACCTAAATATCAAAATTGTTAATGGAGAGATCCATACAAGTGTGTATGACAAAAGAGATGATTTTGGAATTAACATAGTAAATTTCCCCTGGCTTAACGCTGATGTTCCTAGATTACCGTCCTATGGTATCTATATTTCATGGCTCATCCGGTATGCTAGTGCATGTACTGATGTTTTGGATTTTCATAGTAGAAATTTACAAATTACTAAAAAACTTTTAGGACAAGGTTTTCGCTTTCACAAACTAGTGAAGACTTTCTGGAAATTTTACAAAAATTATTGTCAACTTCTTCTGAAATTCGGACCAATACAGGCAACAGAGTATATTACTTTGGGTATTTCACAACCTTCGTTTTATGGTGACATTATTAACAAGATAAGAAAGATCAAAGATAGACAACATCACTATCGAAAATGCGTCAGAATCATCAACAGCGCCTTTTATACCGTGGATATGATCCTAATGTCACCAGACGGACACTAGGATTGGTACTTGACCAATCTACAGTCTTGTACAAGCGCATTCTTAAAACTTGCACTCTGACTGACTGTGACGACGGGACTCCATGGCGGGCCCTATCCAAACCTCTTTAAAGAAGACAGGGCCCCGACCACCTGTCCTCTCTGAATGTCAGTCGGACTCCTCGGGTGATAACATACATGAGCTCGCGGCGGCAGAGCACGGATTGTATTACGTACGCCCTCTTTTTATATCCATTTACATATTCATCTGTGTTGCTTGGGCCCCTGTGTTTTGCGGTCTTGTTTGTGTGTGGTCATCTGACAGTGAGGAGGTAATTTTACACCATAATTGTACGTTCTTCGAGACCTCTGGGTAATCGGAAAAGTGGGAGGGTTGTGCGCACGTAATCCAGGATAACCACATCTTCTGCTATTTCCGTGGCAGATGACCGTCCTTAGTCGGCACCGGTTGCCCATTGGTCTCGTTGGTTTATGTGTAGTCCTTTGTGTTTGATGTTTCTGTGTTGTGCGTTCACGTTCCTTGTCCCTTATTCGTCTCTTTTCGTGCTTGTCTGTTTTGTATTTTTGCATTGAGTGTTTTGGGGTTTTTTGTTGGTGCTACAACCTGGTGTTGTTGGAGATCCCCTCCTTTGTTTTGCAACATTATTTCGCATTCTTTCTTCGCATCTTCGCTCTTCTCCGCTTTGTCACATCATTTCGCTTCCTTGAATCAATACTTCGCAATATTTCTTCGCTTTTTGCATCATTTCTTCGCTTCTTCGCACCATTATTTTTCTTCTTCGCCTTCCGTTTTGGCATGCGCGCTAATGATAGCAACTTATGTAAAAGATTTTTAAAAGTTGCGAGTCTGTGTATTTAGACTGCTTGGTTTTGGAATGAGACCTTGTAAATTCCAATGAAAGCCCTTAATTAATTTTTTTTCGCGATTCCGTAATGAGCGTAAAATATTGTATTAACGGATCCGTATGAATTATTTCTAGTCTTGTTTGTCACAATTGAATAAATTGTCCAATCATTTCATAGGATACATGTAGGTGTAGTTGGCGAGAAAGAAGCAAACATGGTCAATCTCTACCCGCAACGCTTAATGAACACATAGAACTTTAAACATTTACTTAATTATATAGTAAATTTAATTTATCTCTCCCAGCTTCAGAGTGATTTTACCCATGAGGTTTTTTTTATCTCTGTTTTCCCCTGGGTTTGAAAATTTATATCGATATAAGTTTAGAAACTTGAACAGAAATTCAATATTTTTTTATTAAAATTATTACAGGTATTCGATATTTTCAAACAGATAATGGTCGAAAACTGATTTAAAATTAAACTCGTTGTTAATTGCCACAATAATCTGATATGAGATGTGAGATTGTTCAATATGTATGATGTAATGAGTTAAAGCTGAGCTCCCAAGATTTAAACGCAAATGACGTAATAATGTTTTGGGGGACCGAGATTGTTAGATGCAGACTCTAACAATCTCCGTCTTGTGACATAGAAACAAACTATAGCGACCTTTAAGTAAAAGTTGGTACACGATTTTCAAGTACCCCGAGATATGGTCCCGAGAGAAGCGAGGGAGCATGTCGAGGGGACGAGAAAAGAGTGTACCAACCGACTTAGTGCATGGTTCGATCGGACAGATATAAGGATTTTCTTATATAACCCCTAAATCTATCAAAATTGCACGCCTCGGGCAATATTTCTCTATGGAAAATGAAAACAAGTTGAGTGAATATTTTTTTTTTCTTCATTCGTAAACTAGCTTATTAAAAAAAGTAGTCCTTTCTCTCGTTTAGGCAATTTTTAACATACTAAAAAAAATGAATCGAAACGAAACGCAGAAGCCCGGAAATGTGTGACTGGAGATCGTGTTTTCCGTTTTTTTTTCTTATTAGAATTTACAACTTTTAAAGTCAGCTAACTGACGGCCACCTTTTTGTAAAAGATAATAATTGTATAACGCGAAACTTACGCGTTATAACGCGAACTTTAAGCGTAATAACGCGAAAGTTTCGAGTTATATCGCGAAACCTTCGCGTTTTAACGCGAACTTTACGCGTTATATCGCGAAACCAATAAGAGGCTATGCACGATGAATATATGTATGAAATATCAATGGCCTTCTATTGATAGTATAAAAGTTATCTGCGTTCAATTTTCTCGACTTTAAATGAAATATAGGCCAAAGGTTAATGTCAGACTGAGTGCAATTTAAAAGTATGGTAAACATGGTGAATGCATTTTTGAGTTACCTGACCTGGTCACTCGAGTATAAAGTATGATTCAGATCATCCACACCAGAATTGCAGTAAGCATCCTCGGATACATCACCAATACAAGTTTGGTTGATCTAAGACTCATGATAAGCTGGATCTGTCCTGTTTTACTTAACATGGTCAATCAAGTGTAAAAGATAGGTCATATTCAGCTTCCCTACCATGCATTGCAAGAAGGATCCTCAGATTTATCATTTACACAAATTGGGATGATCTAGGACTTATAATAGACTGGAAATTGACCTGTCCAATTTTACTTAAACTGGTTTTTCAGGCAAGCAATATAGGTCAAATGCAGCATACGTACCTTACATTACAGTATGCATTCTTACTAGAGTAGATGCATCGCCAACACAAGTTTGGTTGATTTAAGACTTTGAAAAGATATGCTGATAAAGGACCTGTCCTGTTTCACTTAACCTGGTTGCTAAAGCGTGAAATATAGGTCCCGTTTTCTTGAGTGCGGACACCAATGCAGCATAAGCCCCCCCCCTCTTCTACGTCGAGGTGAATCTTGCTTGGACCATGTAACTCAATATAAGCTTTCGTACCAAAGTGCAATGATGTTCGATTCGTCCCAAAATAATGTCGCAATTAAAAATCTTAGTATTTTAATACACAAAGGAAGGGGGATGCCAAAAAGTGTTTACTGGGAGACAGCTATGATTGACGTATTACATTTCATACTGATATGTCTGGCAAGGCGTTCGTTCATCACTTTTATAAACATAATATCAGATTCAGATACGTATGTATCACATGAAAGGTAGTTGGAAATCAACACATTTAAGGCATTTTTAAGCATTATCGAGAAAACTAAATGGTCTTAAAAATACTAATGTTTCTTCTACTTTCGGTTTATGATTAAAAAAAAATACTTCAATCATCAATCATGTTAGATAAGTTCTTGATTGATACTTTGGTTTTATGTTCATTCTGCATAAAGATAATAAATTGAACTCTAAATCTGAGCAATAATTTGATGGATATTACCTATACTCTAGCTTGAATTTTTCTATTAATTTGACATACACATTAATTTCTACTTGTCAGAGAGGTAATTCAGCATCAAGCGACAGAATAAGCTATGTTTTCAAATGTCAAAAGAAGACCAAAAAAAAAAAAAAAAACCCACAAAAAAAAAAAACGGTTAGGAAATACATGACAGTGTAAAAATTCATGAAAAAGTCAGGAAATACATGAAACGCCTGGCCAACTTCAGGAATTCCATGTAATGACTGATCGATACAGGCATTACACGAAATCCCTTGATTTGAGGAATCACGTAAAATATCTGATTACATTTATTCACTATAACATATACATGTATATAAATATTCATGAACTCAAGGGATTTCGTGATATAATATGTAAATGTTACAGTGAATAAATGAGTTAAAGAAGATCCTGACGATAATCTCAACAGCATTCACAATAGAGCAGAAAATTAAACATTGACGGACCCCTAGCAAGCTAGAGGTGGGATCAGGTGCCCGGGAGGAGTAAGCATCCTCTGTTGGCTAGCCGCATCCGCCGTCGATGTTAATGAAGCATGGAAATGAAAATATATAAAATTCATGCACTGACTGACGTTATGTCTATATAGAAAGTGCTATGGCGACAATGTCAGGGAAGTATATTCAAAACACTTACTGTCAAACCCCTCGCGGGGAACTTTTTTACGAGCTCCACACGGCAAAGGGCATAAGTGTGACACAAATGAGTTAAAGAAGATCCTGACGATAATCTCAACAGCACTCACAATCGAGCAGAAAATTAAACATCGACGGACCCCTAGCAAGCTAGAGGTTGGATCAGGTGCCCGGGAGGAGTAAGCATCCCCTGTTGGCTAGCCGCACCCGCCGTCGATGTTAATGAAGCATGGAAATGAAAATGTATAAAATTCATGCACTGACTGACGTTATGTCTATATAGAAAATGCTATGGCGACAATGTCAGGGAAGTATATTCAAAACACTAACTGTCAGACCCCTCGCGGGGATTTTTTTACGAGCTCCACACGGCAAAGGGCATAAGTGTGACACAAATGAGGTAAAGAAGATCCTGACGATAATCTCAACAGCACTCACAATAGAGCAGAAAATTAAACATCGACGGATGTTTAAAGGGATTTTACGTACTTCCCGAAATAATGGGATTTCGTGTAATGCCTGTATCGATCATTCATACCATGTAGTTATTGGAAATGGCAAGGTATTTCACGTAAATCTTGTTTTCTGATTGAAATTTCGTCGTATATATATACATGTATTTCATAATAATTTTATATATTGTTATTGCTATGAAACTACTCTGTGCTGGGGGTATCCTGAAGCTCCTACCGGGGCTCCGATTTGAAATCTTTTACATACTGCATACATACAAATTTTCGCGTTATAACGCGAAAAAAAATCTCATCTACCACTTGAGCTCAATAGGCTTTCGTATTCGATCAATTTCGGTGGGTCATTTCTTCAAACGCATTTGTAAATTTCTGTTTAGAAAATTTTCTCAAATTTCTAAAACCTGGGTCCTGTAGTATCATATCCCAGGCATTATGCTATGTCTTTCGGTATATTTAGGACATAATTGTCACAGATTTTGGTCATATTTCATTGTTTAGATTGAGGATCAATGACGAGGGTTTATTACCCTAAACGTGCATGTCTGTTCCATGCTATAAATTTATCTGCTCTAAAATGATGCTAATGAATTTGAAGACGTTAAACAAACAAATGGTATTTCAAACACCAAGAGCAGTTACACTCAAAATTAACTGTAAATAATTTTTCTCTCTCTCAGTAATACAATATCATCAGCGTACAAAAGTATTGCCACTTTCTCTCCATCTATATCAATTCCTACATCTAATGCCTTAATATATCTCACTAAAGTGTTGATAGATATGTTAAACAGGATCGATGATAAAATACATACTTGTTTTAGCCATTGTGTAAGACTGTATAACCACTTGGTAAAGCTATTATTGGTAAAGCTTGGTAAAGCTCACTCCCATCTCGCTTCGCTTCTTTCCATATCGGGAGTTCGCTTCTTTTCCTATGGTGGAGGTTTTTGTTTGTTTGCTTTGGTTCCTGTTTTATCCTGAATTTGTATGCCTTCGGTTTTTTGAATTATCGATTTTGTGCTGTATACAGGGATATGTTCATTATTGATATTTGTCATTGAACTTGACACATCATTGTACATGAGAAAATATAGCCTTTATGGCATCCACTAACCCTATATCCACTAAATTTTCAAACAACAATTCCCTATGCACATTATCATATGCCTTACTGAAATTTATGAACGATGCAAATGTAGACAATCTCATCTGCTTTCTCGTTTCATTGATAGATGTTATAGAACTTACATGGTCAACAGCACTACGTTTCTGACGAAATCCATTTTGTTCATCATATAAAAACAACCTTTATCATCGGTCTATTCATATAATCTATCATTTTTAAAAAATCTTACAGTATACTTTGTAAACACATGGTGTCATAGTGATACCTCTGTATGTGGTTGGCTCTCTTGGGTTCGAATTCGCATCTTTTGGTATTGGTGCTATAAAACCTTTATTCTATTCCGATGGAATCATACCAGGTTCAAAACAAAGTGAAATAAGCTTATGCAATACATGTATAATATCATCACATTTCAGTACTTCAACATGTATATTATCAACCCCCTAAGCCTTACCATTCTTAAGCTTAATAACTTTTTGTATACTTCTTAATAAGAAATACTACAATCCAAACATTCATCCTCGATATACAATTTAGAATTATAACTAACATACATATAGCTTCGCTACTATTATAACATTAAGTAGATCATTAGATTGGGAAGCCCATTTATCTAAGACTCTTTCTTCATCAATACACACAGAGCCATCATCATTTATGATTCCAAAAGGGATATTTTATGGCGTTCCGAGTCCACACCAATTTTCCCAATTTTCCTCCAAAATTCTTTAGGATCGGATTGTTGCGCCTCAAGAAGCTCCTCCTGATTACGATACCACTCTTTACGTTTCGCTTGCTGCAAATTTTTATCAAGCTGCATACGTAACGCGCAATATCTTTCATGCAGACTTTCTCAACCAACACCTCTCAGCTGCACGCACATTTCTCCACTGCAACGTTAGTTGCTCGTTCCAGCACGGTTTTTGACCTGAACCTCTTACCACGGAGATATTTGACGATTTTCGACACTGAAATTTATTTTCTAACTCATTATGCATGATCTTGGAGAAATCATCATAACACATGTCAATTTCATCTTGGTTGGCTATAGACGCCTCTAGCTTCGACACAAGCGCATTTAACTTATTCACTGTATCCTCTCACCTCATCCAGCTTGTCGGTAACGGATTGATGCTTTTGTACTTTTACTTCTCATCTTCTGTGCCATTATTAGCAGTAAAGGGCTGCATAGGATCCTTTCTGAGCCATTCTGAATGACCATGTAAGTAACGAATGGTCTGGTATTAGTAGTGGCTCATAAGTGCCGACTGGACATACCCTGCTGACAATATCCGCTGCTCGAATTACCTCAAAATCTTGGAAATGACTTTGCTGCTCGTATGGAACAATACAGTAGTCCACGACAGACTGACCTCTGGTGGAAATATATGTGAAGTCATTATTTCTACAATTTCTGCCTTTAGAATGCAACAGTTCACAGTACATACAAAATCGCAGAAAAGCTCCCCATATGAGTCGGTCGTGTGTTCTACGATACTACAGTCAGGAAGACAATCAATACCTTTAATGTAGTCCAAGTTATTTCCTGTCCTGCAGTTCCAGTCTCCACACAGGCAAAATTGCATCCCATCAAGTATTTTGTATATTTGCGACATCAGCTTGTCAAAAAACGCATTGACGTTCACTGAAGGAGCCGCAAATTCAGGCGGCAAATGAATGACACATACATAAAAACTGCTACCCTCTTGTTTATCTTTTTATGTACATTTCATCCATACAATGCCATCCGAGTTATCGTCCACTTTTTCTTCCTTGTACGAGTTCATAAATGAATAACGTATAAGAATCCCAATTCCGTCCGATCCTGTCCGTGCGGTAAAGGAGCATGTAGCAAAATATTGTGAAACTGTTATAAGCAGGAATGAAGTGAATTCATCTTGGTCGATTAAAAATGTAGGGGAAGTGATTGACTAAATGAAATCTAGAAATTTTCAAGCCAATACGATTTCTTCATACGACTTTTCAAACATGTGCACCACGCATCCTAACGACAAGATTAATGATCAATTGTCAAAACTCGTTAAATGGTGCTTTAATCGAGAGGGAAAAACTAATATTTGTACATCTGAATCAAAGGGTTTCTTTTCCGCTACAAAATACAAATCATTTAAATCATGGACATGTAGTGACCTGTGTATTGCCTTGTCCTTCCTCTTGGACAGCATTTATGTAAGTTTTGGTGAGAATATCTACAAGCACGTTGTAGGGATCCCTATGGGTACAATTTGTGCGCCTCTTGTTGCAGATTTAATTTTTGTACACATATGAAAAAGAATTTATCCAAAATCTTCAAAAGCAAAGAAAACATGATGATGTGAAATGTTTTATTGGTACTTCTAGGTACCTGAATGATATTCTTACTATCGACAATCCTGTTTTTGAAAAGTTTAAAGATGTTATTTATCCACAAGAATTGACTCTAAAGAAGACAAACGTTACAAACACAGAAACACAATTTTATGACCCAAATATCAAAATTGTTAATGCAGAGATTCATACAAGTGTGTATGACAATTGTTAATGGAGAGATTCATACAAGTGTGTATGACAAACGAGATGATTTTGGATTCAACATAGTACATTTTCCCCGGCTTGACGGCGATGTTCCTAAATTACCGTCATACGGTATCTACATTTCACAGCTCATCCGGTATGCTAGAGCATGTACTGATGTTTCGGATTTTCAGAATAGACGTTAACAAATTACAAAGAAACTTCTAGGTCAAAGTTTTCGCTTTCACAAACTAGTAAAGACTTTTTGGAAATTTTACAAAAATTATGAAATTTTACAAAAATTATAAAATTATATATCTCACTTTCATATCGGGAGTTCGCTTCTTTTCATATGTGCAGATTTTTGTTTGTTTGCTTTGGTTCCTGTTTTATCCTGATTTTGTTTGCCTTCGGTTTCTGATTTTCTGAATTATCGATTTGTTGCTGTATACAGGAGTATGGTCATTATCCATATTTGTCATGATAAATTTCTTTTGAAGCTCGTACCCATACAAAAAGAAGGGAGGAGATCTCCAACAAGACCCCGTTGCAGCATCAACAGTAAAACGCCAAAACACCCGATGCAAAAACACAAAAGACGAGTACAGCACGAGACGGAAAAAGAAGGGAGGAGATCTCCAACAAGACCCCGTTGCAGCATCAACAGTAAAACACCAAAACACCCGATGCAAAAACACAAAAGACGAGTACAGCACGAGACGGAAAAGAGACACACGACATTTAAACATCAAACACAAAAGACTACACATAAACCGACGAGACCAATGGGTAACCGGTGCCGACTTTGGACGGCCATCTGCCACGCAAGTAGCAAATGGTGTGGTTATCCTGGATTACGTGCGCACAACCCTCTCACTTCTCCAATTACCCAGAGGTCTCGAAGAACGTACAGTTGTGGTGTAAAACAACCTCCTCACTGTAAGATGACATTACACAAACAAGATCGCGAAACGCAGAAGCCCCAGAGACACAGATGAATATGTAAATGGATATAAAAAGAGGGCCTGCGTAATGCAGTCCGTGCTCTGCCGGCTGTAGCTAGCTCATGTATGTAATCACCCGAGGAGTCTGACTGACATTCAGAGAGGACAGGTGGTCGGGGCCCTGTCTTCTCTAAAGAGGTTTGGACAGGGCCCGTCATGGAGCAACAGAGGATACTACTTTAGGTATTTCACAACCTGCATTTTATCGTGACATAATTAACAAAATAAGAAGGATCAAAGGTAGACAGCATAACCTTCGAAAATGCGTCAGAGTCATCAAACGCCTTTCACACCGTGGATATGATCCTAATGTCACAAGACGGACACTAGGCTTGGTACAAAAAATGTACTTGACCCATCTACAGTCTTGTTTTAACGCATTCTTAAGATATGCACTTTGACTGACTGTGATGACGGGACTCCATGACGTCCCTGTCCAAACCTCTTTAGAGAAGACAGGCCCCCGACCACCTGTCCTCTCTGAATGTCAGTCTGACTCATCGGTTGATAGCATAATATTTTATGAGCTCGCTACAGCCTGCAGAGGACGGACTGTATTATGCACGTCCTCTTTTTATATCCATTTACATATTCATCTGTGTTATTCGGGCCACGCGTTTTACGGTTTGTATTGTTTAACACCATAATTGTACGTTCTTCGAGACCTCTTGTTAACGGAAAAGTGGAAGAGTTGTGCGCACGTAATCCAGGATAACCACACCGTCTGCTACATACGTGGTAGATGGCAGTCGTGAGTCGGCACCGGTTGCCCATTGGTCTCGTTGGTTTATGTGTGGTATTTAATGTTAAATGTTTCTATGGTGTGAGTTAGTGTTCCTCGGCCCTTTGCGTCTCTTTTTGTTGGTGTATGCTCTGTGTTTTTGTGGGTGTCTGAACTGTGTTTTCGCATTGGGTGTTTTGGGGTTTTACTTTTGGTGCTGCAGCCGAGTGTTGTTGAAGATCCCCTCCTTTCCTCCTTTGTATTCACAAACCATGTGTAGCTGTTTATTGACACAACATGACCATCAGTCAAATGTGTTTCACCAATGCCCATGTCACTTTCTAGTATACAATAAGCTAAAAGAGAGTAGGAAACGCAGAGTTTTTGTCAGAACGATGTGAATTGCCCCATCCATTTACGTTCCAGAACCCACATCATACCTAGCGTCTTCTCTGTTGACAACCATTTCCCCTCCTTTCTGAAACATTCCCCGTACTTCTACCATTTGATCGCTACGAGTAATAATTATCGTTTCGGCCTGTATTTTCATGTGCTGCACCTCTAGAGTGTCTCTGTACGATACGGCCGGACACTATAAGACTCTTTCATGGTCTTCTATGAAAGATACATCGGTTCCACCCGAGGGGTCTCAAAATCATGTTAGACCCGATGCTTGCCGAGGGTTTTGCAAACTTTTGAGACCCCGAGGGTGGAAACGATGTATCTTTCATAGAAGAACATGAAAGAGTATTTTTCTCTCATATCTAAGGGTCAAAACAAAACTGACAGAAAAGGGACGAAATTTGAAAAAATGTCAAGTTGATCTAATCGCAAAAATTTTGCGATATTCGAATTCAGTGCCCCCGAAAATGGTTTATTCTATAAGAATAAACTACGAATATTAGGCTTTTCAAAATAAAACGCAAGAGAACATTGAAAAACGATCTTAAAATCGAAGTTTAATGGCGACGTCGCCGCTAGCTTGTTTGTTTTGCGGGCTGAAATCATGACGTCACAATAGCGTAAACAATCGAAACAATAGCGTCACGTAATATATGATACAGCTGTCACGTGATATGTGATACAGAAGTAGCTCACATAGCTGTATTTCATGGGCCTACTCTGTAACACATACGCGGGTATGAGAGAAAACTGTCTATTCACTATCCTTACCAAGAGCTTTCAGCAACTTCCTACTATTCTCATTTGCTAAACGTATCTCCTTTTGTATATACACATTGGCAAATTTACTAGAGTTTTTCTAATTTTTCTTCGCCCGAAGTACCTCTTTCTTCTCGTCTAAAGACCCAACATCAACATGAACTAGACCTGGTCGTCTTGATTCCGTATTTATTTTCCTCCTGACTTGTTTTATCCTAACTCCCTTTACTTTTAGTTAATCCTTAAACATAGCAACAATGCGAGATTTCAGCAGTCCTGGCTCAGATTCTTCTCTTGGATGGATCTCTATCCAGGTTTTTAACTACAACTGATACAACTTTTGCCAACTAGTGTTAAACGTCTTCAAATTCAATAGCATCATTTAAGAACTGATAAATTTGCAGCATGGACCAGACATGCACGTTCGGGTACTTAACCCTCGTCAGTGATCCTCAATCTAAACAATGTGAAAAGGCCAAAGAGTGTGATAATTATGTCCAATAATGCAACGGAAGACGTAGCATGATTAGTGGGATATGATGCTACAGGACCCACGTTTTAGAAATTTCAAGAAATTTTGATAACTGAAATTTTCGAATGCGTTGAAGAACCGATCAAAGTTGATCGAACTTGGCTACATGTGCCCTCGAGGACTCCTGGTCCACCAGCAGTGACACTCACCAAGTGTACAAATGTTATCCGTCTTCAAGTTCAATAGCATCATTTAAGAACAATGTGAAGTGGCCAAAGAGTGTGATAATTATGTCAAAAAATGTACCAAAAAACGTACGTAGCATGATGGTTGGGATTCGTTCATTCGCACATGCGTTCACCAACGACTCCACTTGTTCCCTCAACGTGTGTAATTCATTCGACATACATGTATTTGTTGTCATTTCCTCTTTAGCCTTCGTAACCTCATTTTGTACTCTGTCCGTAATGACTGTGTTGAAGTTGACCGTCACACGCTTCTCAACGTTACTTTCTTTCTCCACTATTCTCTTTTCAAGCCTACCGGCAATGTCTTTCACATTCTCCAACAGCTCCTGGATCATCGATACAAGTACAGTATCACCTTCCGCTGCACCTGGATCACCTGTTATTTCACCTCTGTGTTTTAGTTTTTAGCCCTCTTCCAGGCATTCATCATCACTATCACAGTTCATTGCACCTGCATTCCGTTTCCTTACACTTTGATTTGGGCTTGAACAAGTGTTTACCTCCCATACAACGCTTGACCTGGTTTTATTTGAACAATGTACCTGTACAGCTATGGCGGTCATGTTTGAATTATTTCGGACAGCAGCGTGTGCCAGCTTGTAAGGTCGCTGGCGATCACGCTGGACAATCGTCGTACATGCTACGGGGCGTTATGAGGACGTTGGAAAAACACTCTCACACTGTGCTATACGCTCTTGGCTTCGAGAAGTTATACCTGCACATAATCGGTAGCGTGTGCCGAACGTGTTGGTTACACGCTACCCTCATGCAATACAGTCGTTATGCACAAGCTGCCATACGTTACATAAATGTTGCTCACACGTTAATGATCTTTCCGAACACGCTCGTAAAATATGCTTGACGATAGTCTAGCGTTGGCGCAACGTGTTTGTAACGTGTACAGAGCGTGTCTCTAACGACTGCCTGGTGTTCTCGGCGTGTACGAAGCGTTCGAGTAGCGATGAATTCACTTTCACCGGAGAAATTCAATACTGGAAAAAATGGTTCTTAAATTCAAGTTGAATCACATCAATAAAAGAAAAAACTATTGATTGATCATCTGTTTTCCTTTTAATGAATTGTTAACTGCATATTTATCACATTTAAGTTTAATATTCAATGGCTGATATTGTTTGTATGAATTTTTGTGTGTCGGAGATCTAGATCCCTTCGGGAATTTATTCAGGACGGGGCCAAAAGTGTAAGAAGGGTACACGTCAATAAAATTCAAATCGGACCAACGCGGTTACATTCCTATTATCACAATGTAAATTCTATACAAATAAATGGGCAAATCTGAATATAATGTCTTAATTGTATATTTAATTAAATGCATGTACATGCCGTTGATATTTTGCACATTAACATTATGTACAGTGTATCGATTAGACCAGACAAATTCGTATCAATTCAAAGCTGATATCTTTGATCAAATATAACAATTTAAAGGGAAATAAATTGAAAAAAACGGACTCCGCGGCTCGAGGGATAATCAATTTATGTGCAATGCATCGATCTTTCAATATCTGCGTCACAATGAAGAATGACAATTTTATATATATGGATATTTAGCGAAATTTAAAAGATACATTCAACTGGTTTACTGCCATCGAAATCTCATAAATAAATAAAATAGCGCTACAGACGGTATGGCCGGATTGCAAAGTAAGTTTTTGTCACTAACTGGGTCAAGGTCAATAGGTCAAATGTTACGGCATAAATTGAAAGGTCTTGTAATGGGCAATTTTCATGTATAATATTATGTTTCTACTCCATACAATTCTTTAGATTTTGCCTCAACCAGAAACTTTAACCAAAATATTTAACTAGGTCAAAGTCCAAGGTCAAGATCACTAGTAGGTCAAATGTTACGTCATTAATTGATAGGTCATGTCATGGGCAACCTTCATGTATTATATAAAGTTTCTTCTGCATACAGTTCCAAAGATTTTGCTTAAACCAGGAACTTTAACCAAAATCTTTAACTATGTCGAAGTCCAAGGTCAAGGTCACTAGGTCAAATGTTACGGCATAAATTGAAAGGTCTTGTGATGGGATGGACAAGCCTCATGTTTAATATAAAGTTTCTACTGAATATAGTTCCTTAAAGTTTGCCTCAACCAGAAACTTAAACCAAAATGTTGACGGCAGACGGACGGACAGACGGACGGACGTACAGACAGACGGACATCGGCAATCTATAGACCGGAAATGTTTTGCAATCCGGCCAAAAGGGTACAATTATAACACTTTGTCAAATTCAAATATTGTGATTATAAATTGAAACCAATTGATGATCTCCCAAATTGAATTTATTGGTTATATTGGAAAAGTTGGAAAAGACTTTTGTTCGCTAATGAAGATAACTTAATTTCAATAACATGTCTTTTTCAGATCCTGATAAACCATCATCTTTCTTCAAATTCCATAACGAATTTTTGGGACGGGATTGGCTGAAACAAAAGATACGTACCGGCTTAAATCAGAGTAAAAGTGGGGTAATTCTGGTTGCAGAACCAGGATTTGGGAAATCTGCCTTTGTTGCAAATCTTATCAAAACGTACAATAACAAGGATAATATCCCGTTGCTTGGATACCACGTATGCCAGCATGATTCGCGTTCTTCTCTTGATGTCTCGAATTTCATTATGAACTTATTGCGAGATCTAAAAAAGAGATATGCAAATTTTGTTGATGCAGTGCCTTCCACATTGAAAGGGAATGATGAAATAAAAAAAAAGTTTTGTACGTTCGATCCCTTACAGTGTTTTCAGGAATTTATCGTAAATCCTTTAAAATCTTCAAATCTATCATATCGCTCTCTTTTTGTAATTGATGCTATTGATGAGTGTCAGCATCCACCTGTAGGAATGGACAGGTTATCAATTCCGAAGCTGCTGTTGAAGCAATACATGTATTTCCAGCCAATTGTATCAATTTTTATGACATCGAGAAACAACATTGATCTATTATCACGTTTCCGACGATTTGATAAAATACATATTAAGCCTAATAATGAGGAAAATAAAAATGATCTACGACAATTCATTCAACAGAAAACTGAATGTCCTTACAGCACAGTTAATCGATTTGTTGAAGAATCAAACGGTAATTTTTTGATATTACGGAACATCCTGCCCGATATTCAAGACGAATGTACATATGTGTTTAAAGAAAAAAATATCACGATATTTGAAATGTATGATTCTAGATTTTTACGACTGTACGGGAATGATTTTGCGCGAAAATTTCGTATTGACAGAGCCTTTTTTGAAGTTTTATGCTCTCAATTCATAGAAGAACCGATGACAGTGAACACGATGAAGGAGATTTTGAAGTACTCTGTTCCTTCTCCCGATGATGACAAATTTGCAGAAATGATGCACAGAGTTCAAACAAATGTTATTCGCGTATTAGATAATCATGAAATACATTTTCCACATTCATCCCTCTTTTACTGGTTGACGTCAAATGAAAATGGGACATTCCGTGTGGATGTTCACCGAGGCCATTATCTATGGACGAGCTACCTATATAAAAAGCTGGAAATAGAATCTTCACGGATATCTCTATCTTTTAACCATTCATCCATAAACCACTTATATTCACTTGCAGGACATTTTATCCACAGTAAAAATAAGTCATTACAAAATGATTTAGAGTCTGGTAAGTTCAAACTTTCAGACATTAGAATAACATGCGTAATGTGCTGGAGAAAGGCAATGTCTCGTGTATCTTTAGAAGATGGATCGATGTCTCATATTGAATATGCTATATTAAATTTCTTTAACTTTGATATGATCAAAACATTAACACTTCTGTCTAGAAGTAATTTAGGGAAAGAAGCCCATACAGCTTTCAGCATTGATCATATTGATGCATTTAACGCTCTAATTGAATCGGGCAGGGTTGACGTCAAGGAAAAACAGCCAACAGTTGACAATTGGATGTCATTTGGAATTAGCTGTTTACCAGCGATACAGGACGATATGCTGAACGAAGAGATCATCGATGGTGAAAATTTAACGAGAAAACAATTAATACTTAATGCCGTGGGAAATATTTCAATCGAGTATATAAACTTATTTCATTTTATGGTAGGAAAAGGTGACATTTGCCGTATAAATACCTTTGCTTCGCAAGACAAATCATTAATGGATGAAAAAACGGGAAATGGTTGGGATGTGTTTGATATAGCTGTTTCGTTTAATAATCTAATTGTGTTTCAAGAACTTCGAAGTATTAAACCAGTAGAAATAAGTACATGGCATCTTTGGTACGCTTCATTACATGACTCAATATCTCTCCTTGATTATGTCTTACGTTATGGAATCAGAGACGAATGTGGAAAATGTAAACAAAAGAAATTTGATGAACACATTGAAATTAATGCAGATATTTTGAAAGATTCAAAAAAATTTGAAAATTCAATATCAGTTTCTCAAGCGTTGAAATACAGAAAAATTTTCTTGTGTGAGTCAGCGTTGATGGTAGCAGTTAAAAGGGGAAACGACGAGGTAGTAAGAAAACTTCTTTTGTATGGTACACAATGTTTGGAATATAAAGACGCCTTTGGATTCACACCCTTGGCTGCAGCTATTTATTTCAGGCACGATTCAATAGTAAAACTACTTTTAAAGAATGGCGCAAATGAGAATTTTGTGGTTAAAACTTCGATGAATTCTGCTGATGTTGAGGTATTTAATACCTTTTTAAGATTTCCGCTGGAAAAGAAATGGAATAGCAAAAATGTCTTGAACGGAGCAACAATTTACCATTTAATATCATTGAAGCCTACATGTTTTACGTCACAATTACTGAGAAAATTATTGCAGAAAGGAACAAAATCTGCAGACATTAAAGATGACAATGGTCACTCGCCATTGTATTATGCAGTTTGTCATCCTGAGGCCGATAATGATTATGAAAGTTTAAATGACTACTTACACCCTAAGTCACATAGGATAGCCTTTGTACTTATAGAGGCATATCATACTAGAATAGTATCAGATTCTCTATTAATACAACTAGGTATATGCTGTACGAAAAAGCAATATCATTCTGAATTGATCGTTAAATCGAGACATAGAGAAAAGTTTTGTACAGTGAAAAGGAACTCCCCAGAAACCAAAGATTTTATTCTTACATCAGAGCCTGGATTAATTGAAAAGTACTTGGATGCTGTTGGTATGCATATACCCCATCTTACATACGTAGCGAGTGAAGAGTCGAAGTCATCTCGTGGAGCAATTTTCTTTTACAGACAATTCCCTCAATCGCATTTTAAGGTATCCGTTGTACAATTGAGTAATGTTACATATCGTTTAAATAATCTCCATTGAAAAGTATGGCAAATTTTATGCCTGGTAAGGTTCTATAAACTATATATTTTCTGAAAGGTAATGATGCCCCGAGTGCAGATATAAGACGCTCAGGTCTTAAAAATCAAAGGGGGAAAACTATTGTACAACGTTGTTATTTTGCATATGTTATATAGAGAAAATAGACAATTTAAATGCTTCATCAGTTATTCCCCTTTGTTTTTCGGGCCCCAAAATGATCATTTCTGAGCAGTGGGCTTTATAACCTTTCAGAAAATATATAGTTTATAGTACCTTACCAGGCATGGAAAAATGCCCTATTGTACATCGGATACCTTAATTCTAAAGGAAAAATACGAATCGCTAATGAATTGTCAGAACAGAGTAACTTTCTTTACTTGCGGGGTATGAAACCTATTGCCATTCGTCGGTCTGTATCTTTCACTTAGAGGAGAGTGGAGAAAAAAATACCATACCAAAGTAACTAATATGAATTTGACATTTTCTCAATACCTCTCAGTTTGTAATAAATCTGAGTAGTTATGATAACGAAAGGATTCCTTGCTCTTTTTGCTGGACAAATAATTGGGTAACTCTTTGTGAATTTCCTTTTCTATTTCACGAAGCAATATTTTTTTAATGAAGCAAATTACTCTTAAAAATAGATCTTCTGCTTCCAATTTACTCTCAATAGATTATCCAACATACTAGTATTAATTTTCAATCAGAAATATATCATATTACAAATGTATTTCCTTTTCAAACGTGTCAGATCTTGAGTTCAAAATAAGAAATACTAAATATGATCGTTGTGATATAAAAAAACCGAGTTACTTTGTAAATAGAGTTCTGTGAAATTAATAATCTAAATAATTATCTGATTTCGAATTTAGTTTATACTAACGTGTGAATGAGATATTTGAGAAATAACAAATAAATAACGAAAAAATAACGAATAAATCAGTTTTCATTTCAGCGTTTTTATAAAGCTGAACGCTGGCTGTATCAAAAACTGTCATTTTCCAAGAATGATGAGGAAGAGATCTCGAGCAAGACTGTCTTGCACTACCACGAGGGAGCACATCCGCAAAGAACATAATACAATACAACTGTAACAAACAATCAAAACAGAATGTAACGTTAGTGACATATCACGATTGATGTAACGGTTCAACGCATTCGAAAATTTCAATTTTCAAAATTTCTTGAAATTTCTAAAACGTGGGTCCTGAGGCATAATATCCCACCCATCCTGCTACGTCATTTGGTACAAGTGAAAAGATACTGAAGGCGACTATGAAGAAAAATAATGCCAAATGTCTGGAACAGAGGACAAAATAATTAAGAACTTAAGCGCTAGTTCATTTTGGTGACCACCTGGGACTGGCGGTACAACAAAACCAATAGCGTTATCACATACATGATACCTGAGTTAGTCGGAATCCTCATCTCGTTAACCTATAGCACACCTGACAAAATTCAAATTCTTCAATACGAAGCTCACAACATATCAATCAGCCCTCGTAATAACGTGGCGCCCCAACTCTTGGACAGAATTATCGTCACTTTTGAGGCGTGACAGATATTTAGTATAAATAAAATTGTGACCAAAAACTATTTTAGCTATGCAACTATATTAATGTACCTTCTATATTTTGTAGACAAATTGAATTTAAAAGAATGTATTTATGATTAAAAGGCAATGACCACCATCGGCAACATTTAATTTGACAACACACTATTCTAATTCAGATACACAGAGGTCTCCCGAGACGCATAGTTGTTGTATGACTGACAAGTAAGCTCGGAGCCTCGTTCCGGGATATATGATACAGCGTCTGAAATCATCATTGAGGAAGTTGTTTGGTCGCTACAGGGATCTTATTAAAGCATATGAGATCCTTTTTTTCCAGAATGGTCGGTGACATTCTGAATTGCCATTGAGTGGCTGTCAACAACACCAAACAAGACATGTATATCTAGACTATCACCTAATTTGACAAGCTTTCATGGAACTGAACATTGCGACGGATGTTGCATGCATGTGTGTTTCTTGGGCCCCTGAGTAATGCTGTCTGTTTGTATGTCATCTTACAGTGAGGAGGTTATTTTACACCACAATTGTGCGTTCTTCGAGACCACTGGATAATCGGAAAAGTGGGACGGTTGTGAGGACGTAATCCAGATAACCATACCGTCAGCTATTTGCGTATCAGATGACCGGCCTAAGTCGGCTCCAGTTGTCCATTTGTCTCGTCAGTTTATGTGTGGTCTTTTGGGCTTCATGTTTCTAGGTGTGAGTTGGTGTTCGTTGTCCCTTTTACGTGTCTTTCTGTGAGTGTCTGCTCTGTATTTTTGCATTGGCTGTTTTGGGGTTTTGCTTTTGCTGCTGCAACCGAGTGTCGTTGGAGATCCTTTCCTTTCGAAATATTGTTTGTTCCGGTATTCACAACATATCCGATGGAATTCTTATTATTTTGCCTTTCTTTCTCGACTTCGAGACTCAATAACTGGTGGGTACATGTATTTTTCGGTGCTTATTGTATATAAACATTTATAAAGATCGTCTCGTTGTGAGATGACTTCATGATGGCAATATGACAAGGTTAACTCACCTGAGCCAAAGGATCAAGTGAGCTTTTGTCATAGTGCTTCTTCCTTTGTCCGTTCATTAAATGTTCATATTTTCAGCTTCTCTTCTTATCAGAATTTCAGGAAACTGTACAGGAAACAAAATACTCAAGGTCCCAGTCGATCCATTGATAAATTAACCTAGTAATTTTTAAAATACATGTACGTAGACTAATTTTTTTTTACCCTGTTCATACTTTTTTTTAACTTTTGGAAGAAGTTATCGATCCTTCGGGAAATTTGGAGCCGCGCACTCTTAAGAAATAGATACAAAAATTCCGAAAGCAAACTAGCGAGCGCTACTGAAAATAACTTTAGCCTGTAGTACCACTGATAAGGATTTACCAGCCGAAACACGTGTCTGGTGCAAAAAAATTGCTTGAACTAATGTTCAAGAAGGCTATGAGTTGGCAATTTTCAATTTGCCATGATATCTCTTATTTACTAGATTGTTGTTGTTACCTAATGTATTTTTAACACATTTATGATCACTGTCCTTCTGTTGACATTACGAGATAAGTAATTTTTTTCTGTGATACTATTCGGCTTTCGTATAGTATCATATCTGCAATATGGATCCATGCTTATGAAGTAGAAGTAGACTTTCCCCTTCATCAGTCCGTAAAAATTTGAAAAAATGTCGTAAACCCCCCCCCCCCCCTCCGAAAAAATAAGAGAGAATAGTTTAAAATGCCCTTTAAGTTACATTTTGTTACAAGAGATACAAATGTATTTGCATTTTGAAGGCCGGAATTGAAATAATAAAATACCACATTTATATAAATGTCAAAAGTGGGAAGAAATAGATATACAGACAGAAATACGGACAAACAGACCACAGGAGGCCGAAAAATGTCAATTTTATAAAATATTCAGTTTAGTTCAGTTCAATTTCTAGGAAATCCCTCCTTTAAAGATAGACCAAATAAACAATAGAAGATATAAAACTAAGGAGGGGATAGGTACAGAGTAAGAAGTAGAAAGAATATTAATATGCACAAAAAAGACATGTATGTGCATAATATTTAATTTTTATTAAAATGACATTTTCCAGACAGTATGCAGTACGGGTATTTTTGAATCCGTCGCGGATCAGAATTTATATTTACATATTTCTACTTTCGCTTTGATTGTACTATGACCTGAGTTGCTAAAGTCAAGCTAGCCCGCAATAGTGGCCCGCAATAATAAAAATTTATCGCCTATACAAATATTTATTTATAGCTTTCAAAAAGAGTTATCCTTCTTAGCTTAGCAAAGAAAAATTAAAAGGAGAGCAAAGAGGGGGGGGGGGGGGGGGGGGGGGGGGGGGGGGGGGGGGGGGGGCGATCAAGTTTCTTCCAGGAGATCGTCGGGGCGGGGGGGGGGGGGGCAATGATTTTGAAATAACTTAATTCGACTGAAATAAATAATTGTACATATGCCTTTTAGAAAACTGAAAGGTTAGGATCCTGAACACCCCCCCCCCCTTCCAAACTAATTTACTCTGGATACAACAAGGGTTATATTTTAAAACAAGGGATATAACTTTTGGTGTGTGTGTTTTGTGTGTATGAGTGTATTTTTATTTATTTAATTATTTATTTATTTATTTATTTATTTATTTATTAATTTTTTTTTTTGTTCAGGGGAGGGGGGGGGGGGTGAGGTATTTTTGTTATTTTTTTTTTACAACTGTTTTTATTATAATTTTTTTCACGTTGAAAGTGTGGGAATATAATAAAACGATACTTGAGTATAAGCTTTTAAAAGTTATCTTTCAGCATATCGCGAAACTTGCGCGTTTTAAACGTTAAAAACTTGTACGTATTTATATTGAGATCTGAAGCTTACGCGTTCTACCTGCAATATACTGCGTTTTATCATGTTTATTAAAGTTATATTTATGTAGAATATTTTGGTGAGTAAATATGATATAATGAGTATGTCTTGCTTAGGAAAGCTTCACATAATAATATTTAACATCGAAGTTTTTGCTTATATTTTACAATGAACGCGCAATTTATATTATACGATAGCTCCGTTTCGTGGGAGGTCATGACGAATCTTGGCCGTGTGGTGTTCCTATGGGGATATCGTATCTTCTTCGCGTATTAATTAGGACGCATAACTTTGCTTCTTCGTAACTTTGAAGCTTCGCAACTTTGCTCCTTCGTAGCTTCAATTCCTGTAAGTTAATATTTTGTCAAATGCCAAATCCCATTCTTTAATCAATTTAAGACTAATTCTCAGGCTTCGAAGTAATTCTAGTTACGAAAGTCTGAAATTAATGAGCTCCGCCCTGGACCTGCTGGGGACATAGGCGGTCCCCAGACCCCCTCGCCAATTTACGCCCCCCCCCCCTCCCCAACTCAAAAGCTGGTATCCGCCACTGTCGATCCCACTCAATGGTAAGAAACATCTGCTATTCTGCTGGTCTTCGTTTCGGACAGTTTTGACCATAATTGTGATCAATTTGGAAATTAATCATTTCTTTTCCAGTAGTCACTTTAAAGGGATTGAAACATGTTTCCGAAATTGTCATCCCCTACCGTTTCAAACCCGACAAACCGTAATTAAAAATCATACAACAAATCTTGTTAATTGAAAAACCTATAAGAAATCTTTTGAAACATTATAATTTTATCCTTTAAACCATCAAAGGAGGGAGAATGGACGAGAAATTAGAGCAGAATGAAACCTTTGTTTCAGGTACTTATGAAAAATATGAAAAGTAGAAATGCTAAGAAGCGAATTTGCGAAGTAGCGAAAAATCGAAATTACGAAGAAGCGAATTTGCAAAGAAGCGAAGTTGCGAAGAAGCGATAAATATTACGAAGTTCTAAGCGATGTTTTGAAAAAGAAAAGTTGCGAATGAGAGAAGTTACGAAGAAGTGAAGTTACGAAGAAGCTAAGTTAATAATCACGCCTCAGACAAAAATGTTGGGATCTGATTGGTCAGATCATAGTCATATGACGCCGTGAAAAAAGCCGTATCAGGCTTGTAAAGCCGTATCGGGCGAGAAGTTTATTTTGACGTCGTAAATTGTTTGATACAGAGACCCCCACAAATACAGTTAGAGGTCTTCGACATGATAAATTCGTTACACGGTTAGTTAGTGACCTGATACGGAAAAATACATGGTGTGAAAAGAAATTCCGTATCGGGCTCGGCTTTCGCCTCTCCCGATACGGGTTTTCTTTTCACACCATGTATTTTTTCCGTATCAGGTCACTTACTAACCGTGTAACTATAATATTATTAGAGCTGTTCGAATAAGCGACGTAAAGCTACCAACGAACTTCGTACTACGTAAAGGTACTTAAAGGAACAAAATAAGGGATGGTCTCAAAAGCACATTATCAAACAAATGTTACATTATTTCTTATTTTAATTCATCAAAAGGATAAATCTAGCAGCATTATAAGCGAACTTGACGTAAACGTTTCTGTACTACATTAGTTTCTCAACCACTAATATTCTAAGCTTTTGTTTTGGTTTCGTCCTGTTCTTGAAATGGTATTTTTATTGCCTGAAAAGTGGGATTAGAGGGTTTAGTCAGATGTTTCTTGGCATTAAACCTGTAGGTGTAGACTGAATTTCTGGCAGAAAATTTCCACTGCCGCTCAACACCTTACATTTAATTTAATTTACAAATGATTTCTGCAATACAAATTCTTATCTGAACATGCCATCCATTTCATTCATAAAAGCCCTTGCACTTTTTGACAGGTCTTTTTTTCTGATATACTAAGTTTGTCCAAATATTCTTACAGAAAGGGGGAAAAATTTTAAATCTCCGTTAAATCATCTTCCTTCGCCGGATACATTATCTTTCGAAACACGTGTCTAGTACAATAAAATTGGTACTATAGAACAAATATTTCAATATTCACAATTTCATATATTCCATTGTTTGGGATTAGGATCACTGACGAGGGTCAAGTACCCGAAACGTGCATGTCTTATCCATGCCGCAACTTCATCTGTTCTAAAATAATGCTATGGATTTGAAGACATGTGATTTAGCAATACAGTTTTTCATTTTGATTAATGCTTCCATTCTTTTAACGGCTAAAATGTTATTTTCGTTCTTTCTGCAGCCATCAAAACGGTCATTCACTGCAAGATAATTTCTGTTTAGTAGATAATGACGTCCCCAGAAATCTCAATCCTGGACCGCTTTGATGGTGCCTAGAAATGCCAGACCCCTTTCCCTTTTTGATATCCCCCTAAGTCAAATACTTTATTCGCCCTTGATATGTTACACAATATCAGATCGTCTCAAGCGCATAATAGGTTGCATCCCATTCCTACGAAAGCCGAATAGTGTCAAACAAAAAATTAAATTTATCTCGTTATTACGAGAAAAGATCTCGTTATTACGAGACAAGACCTCGTTATAACGAGATAATTTTCTCGTTATTTCGAGAAAAGATCTCGTTATTACGAGATAATTATCGCGTTATTACGAGAAAATTATCTCGTAATTACGAGAAAAGATCTCGTTATAACGAGATAATTATCGCGTTATTACGAGAAAAGATCTCGTTATTACAAGATAATTATCGCGTTATTACAAGAAAATTATCTCGTAATTACGAGAAAAGATCTCGTTATTACGAGAAAATTATCTCGTAATTACGAGAAAAGATCTCGTTATTACGAGATAATTATCGCGTTATTACGAGAAAATTATTTCGTAATTACGAGAAAAGATCTCGTTATTACGAGATAATTATCGCGTTATTACGAGAAAAGATCCCGTTATTACGAGATAATTATCGCGTTATTACGAGATAATTATCGCGTTATTACGAGATAATTATCGCGTTATTATACAAATATGGACTTGGTCGAGGTCATTATGTCATTATAATGACCCGATGATATTTGTAATATTGACCGAGGCCGAAGGCCGAGGTCGATATTACAAATATCATCGGGTCATTATAATGACATAATGACCGAGGCCAAGTCCTTATTTGTTATATTATATAAGTAATAGTTAGACTATATATTATTAAAATAATGATTCAAAACCATATATACACGTAATCTTTCATCAAGAATTCAACAATTAATTGCACTTTTTGTGAAAAATACATCTAAACTTTTAATATTTAACAAAATAACTAAAAAATTTTTTTCCAAAAATACTGAAATCAGGACAAATACCACACCGAGTCATTATCTTCCGTCAGCGGTCATTATCGGAAAATAATGACTAGCGCGTCAGCCAATCAGAATCGACGTTACATCCTAGTTATATAATATTACGAGATAATTATCGCGTTATTACGAGATAATTATCGCGTTATTACGAGATAATTATCGCGTTATTACGAGATAATTATCGCGTTATTACGAGAAAAGATAGAGACTTCATATTTGGCATGCTTACTCTACAAACCCTTTCAGATGACACCAAGGTCGATGACCTTGTGACCTTGACTGTGACCTTTAGTCTAAAAATAGCCATTTTGGACTTCGTTGCCGCCGGGGACATCAGTGTTTCACAAACACATCTTGTTAGCGATTTGAAAGCAATTATGTGTGTTAAAATTAAATAAGTAATCACTTTAATAATTTTTCGGGGGATGGAGGTTATGTATGGAGCGCCGTTTTAACATATTCAATTATTTGAAGAAATCTTCAATTATTTGAAGATATTTTCAAATGAATTAAAGATATCTTCAAATGAATTAAAGATATCTTCAAATATTTAAAGATATCTTCAAATGATTTGAAGATATTTTCAAATGATTTGAAGATATTTTCAAATGAATTAAACATATCTTCAAATGGTACTATTTGAAGATATCTTCAAATCATTTGAAGATATCTTCAAATCATTTGAATATATCTTCAAATGAATTGAAGATATCTTCAAATGAATTGAAAATATCGTCAAATGAATTAAAGATATCTTTAAATATTTGAAGATATCTTTAATTCATTTTAAGATATCTTTTATTCATTTGAAGATATCTTCAAATAATTGAATATATGTTAAAACGGCGTTCCAGAGCGCCGTTTTAACATAAATTCAATGATTTGAAGATATCTTTAAATGATTTGAAGATATCTTCTAATGAATTAAAGATATCTTTAAATGAGTTAAAGATATCTTCAAATGGTACTATTTGTAGATATCTTTAAATGAACAAACCCATAGATTTCATTCTTCTTTTCAGTGTCGAAATACTTATTATTATTTTCTCAGAATGTGCTAACAATTGAATAATTTCCTTGTTACTGAATCCTATTCGGAAACAAGTTCTTATGAACTGGTTCAATTCAAACATGTTTAAATTCTAAAAAATGCATATAAATAAATCATGCTTTATTCATACATATTCACCTAATAACTAAGTCGTAATAACGCGATAACTATCTCGTTATAACGAGATCTTTTCTCGTTATAACGAGAAAATTATCTCGTAAAAACGAGATCTTTTCTCGTAATAACGAGATCTTTTCTCGTAATAACGCGATCTTTTCTCGTAATTACGAGATAATTTTCTCGTAATAACGCGATAATTATCTCGTAATAACGAGATCTTTTCTCGTAATAACGCGATAATTATCTCGTAATAACGAGATCTTTTCTCGTAATTACGAGATAATTTTCTCGTAATAACGAGATCTTTTCTCGTAATTACGAGATAATTTTCTCGTAATAACGCCATAATTATATCGTAATAACGAGATCTTTTCTCGTAATAACACGATAATTATCTCGTAATAACGAGATATTTTGTCGTAATTACGAGATAATTTTCTCGTAATAACGCGATAATTATCTCGTAATAACGAGATCTTTTCTCGTAATAACGAGAAAATTATCTCGTTATAACGAGATCTTTTCTCGTAATAACGAGATCTTTTCTCGTAATAACGAGATCTTTTCTCGTAATAACGAGATATATTTAATTTTTTGTTTGACACTATTCGGTTTTCGTACATTCCCCTTAGGTCAGACAAAAAAAAAAAAAAGAGAATTTAAAGAAACAAGAGAAAATCAGACCCTCATAGGCTTTGCATATGGTATATTCTATCTTAGTGGATTGCAAGGGGGTGTTTTGAGAGAAACAGGTTATGACAGAGACGTTTTTATCCAAGGATTAATGTGAATAGTGTAGAATTATTTTTTTCGATGAAACTTATGCTTACTTTTTCTTACGCTATTGACAAGAAAAGATATTTTAAAGACTTTAGGGGCTACAAATGTTAAAAACTTCACACAATTCAACCATTTTGAGTTCAAGTATTTCAGTTTTCAATTAACCCTTCTTTCTGAAAAAAAAAAACAATAACAACAATATTTTGACCCGCCTATGCGTATTGTACCTTGTCTTCGGATTTAAGAATGAACAGGTCCGTAAAAGAAAATCAAAACAAATCACATTAACATAAAATTAGGAAGAAATGATGTTGTGCAATAGCGTTACGCCACCCCCCCCCCCCCCCCCCCTTCCTTCACGTCGAAACCACTCTAGGCTCTAGCTACCACCTGTCTTATAATAAGTACGATTCTCCAAATTATCTCGCACAACACTATACCACTTATCATACATTTGTACCAAATCAAATGTTTATTGTATTTTGAAATACCAGCCGTCTTTAGTTAATCAAAACTCTATAAATACGGCTTGATTTATTCTATCGATACTTTCATGTAACCTATATATTTATTTTCGATAACATGTTTAATAATGTGCTTTTGAGACCACCCCTTATTTTGATACCTTACGTACCAATACGTAGTACGAAGTTCGTTGGTAGGTTTTTATTCGAACAGCTCTAATATGATGAGAAGTACCGAAGTTACTCAGAAGCATCGTATCCTCGCTTCGTTGCATCGTAACTTCGCTTCTTTGTAATTTCGTTTCTTCGTCACTTCGCTTCTTCGTTACTTCACTTCTTCGTAACTTCACTTTTGTGTAACTTTGCGTCTATAATTTGATACATTGAGGAGCAAAGATGCGATTTCCCTTAAAAGAACACCGTAAGGTCGCGTTTTCATTTTTCTTTCTCTTGTTACTAATACATTGTTCAAAATGAAGATATGATATATAATATTTCAATTTTTATCATGCATATTTTGTAAAAATATTCAAAGCTGTACATACTTTTCTTACTGCCATAATATTCTAAATGTTATAGGTCGCTTTTATATAGAAATCAGTGGTAGATTTAGAGAAGGGCACATCCCATGCCCCCTTTTCCGCCAAAGTTATTGATTCAGAGTACTATTTTGCGTGTTAATGCACTAAAACTTCAGCCATTTAAAAAAATGATATGTATAATCATATGATCACATACCTATATTTGCAGCTCACTCTGCATTCTGATTTATTTGCTATTGTGTTTGATACTGGTGAATCTACAGGGCTGTCGAGGGGGTTCCAATCTCCTCTTTAGGCAGTCAGAATTTTTAAATATAATACATGTAATTGTGAATGCTATGCAATGGAAATCGTAATCCATAAATTTTGACCATATTTTTGTCGATGCGATGATACCATGCTTCATCTTTTGAACTAATTAATTGAAGAGCTCTCTAATTATTTGAGTAATTTGGTCTTCCGAAGGACTCATCAGTCAAGAACCTGAAGTCAAGGTGATCATCTTTGAACCCTTACCCGTTGGGCGTGGTTAGGAAAGGAACGTAATTGATTTAACTGCTTATCTTATTTGAAAACTCTCCATTGTTACATGTAGCTACGGCTAGCGTAAGAGAAGGTTGTAAGGCAAAATTTAATGTGGTGATCGGACCCAGGGGTCAAGGACTTGAAATCATTGCTATTGGGTTCTAACCCGTCGGGCCAGGTCAAAATCGGCCGAAAATATGTTAAACCTACTGGAAAATAAAGTCACTTCGTCTCCGTTTTTGTTTTTGTTTTGCAGAGGCTAGAGTAACTAAGGGTTGTCAGACAAAATGAAGGGTGGTAATCGGGCCAAGGGATCAAAGATTTGAAATCGGAGTGGTCGCTATTGGGCCCTAACCCATTGGCCTTTATCCAGTATAAACAAGCCCTATGTTTGTGATATATAAATGCCCCCGATGGCAGTTTTGAGAAAAACATAGGTAATCAAAGATTACAGAGTTCACCTAGTGGCAGCATTTTATTAAGGCAGCAGAGTTCAATCAATTTTTATTCTTATTGGCATTAATCGCAAAATTACTCGACCAGGAAAGGTAGGTCAAGGTCAGTTAATGAAAGTTTGATCAAAGATACATCCCATATGCAAGTTTGGTTCATGTGGCACTTATACTCTGCTAAATATTGGCTCTAAAAGCAAACTCAGTCACGCGGAAAAAGTAGGTCAAGGTCATTTCATGAAAGTTTGATCAAAGATGCATCCAATATGCAAGTTTGGTACATGTAGCACTTATACTTTGCTCAGTATTGACTATTTGATTTAGCGAAGTTTGAAAAGATAAAAAAGTAGGTCAAACGTCAAGGTAAAGTACAAAGTCAAAGATGAGTGGTCCTGTCATAAGTAATCCAAATGTGAAATATGAACGTAAAATACCTAACCACTTGTAGTTCAAGAGATGTAGCCTAGTTTAAAGCTTAAGAAAAGTAGGTCAACTTTCAAGGTCAAAGTCTGATTGTCAAAGGTCATTGTCTTGTCATAAGTAATCCACATGTGAAATATTTTAAAAAGCCCTACCAATGATAGTACAAGACATCGTCGGATACCCCCGGTCTAAAAGAGGAGCAAAAGACCGGGGGTATCCGACGGTGGGTTCAAGATATATAAGCAAGTTTTGAACTTATTAGTTTGCAACCTTCCATTCGCTAACACGTTTCGAAAACCTGATAAAATAACAAAACATGTTTTTCAGAAAAAATGAAAATTTGCCCCTAACGGGACGAAAATACCCCCCTCTCCGCAGCAATATTTTTTGAAAAGTTATCTTGTGATCAAGGTCAAGCGTCAATTGTGACCTTGACCTTTGACTTTGGTTCAAAGTCATGACACACCCTAAGGTCCTAAGGAATATTTCTGTGAAATAATAGGGGGAGAAGTAATGCTCCGGACAAGGTGTGATGGACAGACAGACGGGCGGACAGACAGGGCGATTCCTGTATACCCCAACTTTGTTTGCAGGGGGTTTAAAAACTCCCCCCCCCCTCCTCCCACTAAGTTACTTTGGCCTTGGTCCACGTTGATGTTAACCCTGTTAGACATGAGCTAAATCATACAAAAGTATGAAAGTGATCCTAAGCATATTGAGTGACCTTGAACTTGGTCACATGACCTTTGATATAGGTGATCTGAAGCCTCTGGATCATAAGCAATAACAAACTGAAATATTTGTGATTGTATAATTGGTTCAAAAGATATAGGCTGGACACGATTAGCATATACAATTTGATTACAAAAATAAAAGGTGACATTGGTCACATGTGACCTTGGGACAATGTGATGTGAAACATTCAGTCCTGAGAAACAACATACAAAAATAGGAAAACAATTTAAAAAAAAAACTTAAATAGATATAGCCTAAACGAAGCATATACAGTCTCATTATTAAAAAAGAACTAAATTACCTTAACCTTGGACACATGGCCCTTCGATCATGAGCAAACAGAATGCTTAAGTATGAAAGTGATCTGGCAAACGGTTCAAGAGATATATAGCTCGACGTGTGACAGACGGACAGAAGGACAAGCTCAAAAGGTCGAAAATTTTGTTTCCAAAAGATACGTTTCTCAAGATACATACAGATGCAAAATTTGAAAACTCTATCATCTCTACTTAAAGTTTTATACCCTTCAATTAAAATGAATGACATACTGAAAAACGGGAGAGGCCAAGGGGCCAAAATCTTTTAAAATACTAGTAATTATTAATATTAATGAACATTTTTTCAAATTAGCGCACTTAAGGTGTCATATAAAAGAAATTAGATGCGATTAGAAACGTTAAATCAGAACACACATTGACGAAATGAAAATGGACAACTTTCAATATGTATTTATACCAATGAAAGCAAATAAATTCTTCACGCAGAGTACTCTAAGTTCATTGGAATAACATTTATATTTTGCGTTTGTGACAAAGTCCCTTCGAAATGCGATGTCCTAAATCCAAAGTCCGCGAGCATGAAAAATGTCCAATGATTGAATTGGAACTCTTTTAAGTATCGATTCGAACACTTTAAAAACGTACTTCATTATTAGATTATGCGTAAGTTTCGAAGTTTGACCTCCGTATTTTTCTAGTGTATCGAACGGAATTTCGAAATAATAAAAAGTGTTCTAGTATTCGTGCATCTGAACGACTAATTCTGAAACATTTCCTGAAGGTGTTCTCCAAAGATACTAAAAGCATATTTTCGTATAATCAGTATTGTTATGACGTTTGACAAGGCGAATGGCGATCACCCTGATTTCAAGTCCTTGACCCCTGGGTCCGATTACCACCCTTTATTTTGCCTGACAACCCTTAGTTACGCTAGCCTCTGCAAAAAACGGAGGCGAAGTGACGTTATTTTCAAATAGGATAACCAGTTCTGTCTATTCTGACCCCATTTTGACCTAGCCCGACGGGTTAGGGCCCAATGGCGATCACCCTGATTTCAAGTCCTTGACCCCTGGGTCCGATTACCACCCTTTATTTTGCCTGACAACCCTTAGTTACGCTAGCCTCTGCAAAAAAACGGAGGCGAAGTGACGTTATTTTCAAATAGGATAACCAGTTCTGTCTATTCTGACCCCATTTTGACCTAGCCCGACGGGTTAGGGCCCAATGGCGATCACCCTGATTTCAAGTCCTTGACCCCTGGGTCCGATTACCACCCTTTATTTTGCCTGACAACCCTTAGTTACGCTAGCCTCTGCAAAAAACGGAGGCGAAGTGACGTTATTTTCAAATAGGATAACCAGTTCTGTCTATTCTGACCCCATTTTGACCTAGCCCGACGGGTTAGGGCCCAATGGCGATCACCCTGATTTCAAGTCCTTGACCCCTGGGTCCGATTACCACCCTTTATTTTGCCTGACAACCCTTAGTTACGCTAGCCTCTGCAAAAAAACGGAGGCGAAGTGACGTTATTTTCAAATAGGATAACCAGTTCTGTCTATTCTGACCCCATTTTGACCTAGCCCGACGGGTTAGGGCCCAATGGCGATCACCCTGATTTCAAGTCCTTGACCCCTGGGTCCGATTACCACCCTTTATTTTGCCTGACAACCCTTAGTTACGCTAGCCTCTGCAAAAAACGGAGGCGAAGTGACGTTATTTTCAAATAGGATAACCAGTTCTGTCTATTCTGACCCCATTTTGACCTAGCCCGACGGGTTAGGGCCCAATGGCGATCACCCTGATTTCAAGTCCTTGACCCCTGGGTCCGATTACCACCCTTTATTTTGCCTGACAACCCTTAGTTACGCTAGCCTCTGCAAAAAACGGAGGCGAAGTGACGTTATTTTCAAATAGGATAACCAGTTCTGTCTATTCTGACCCCATTTTGACCTAGCCCGACGGGTTAGGGCCCAATGGCGATCACCCTGATTTCAAGTCCTTGACCCCTGGGTCCGATTACCACCCTTTATTTTGCCTGACAACCCTTAGTTACGCTAGCCTCTGCAAAAAAACGGAGGCGAAGTGACGTTATTTTCAAATAGGATAACCAGTTCTGTCTATTCTGACCCCATTTTGACCTAGCCCGACGGGTTAGGGCCCAATGGCGATCACCCTGATTTCAAGTCCTTGACCCCTGGGTCCGATTACCACCCTTTATTTTGCCTGACAACCCTTAGTTACGCTAGCCTCTGCAAAAAACGGAGGCGAAGTGACGTTATTTTCAAATAGGATAACCAGTTCTGTCTATTCTGACCCCATTTTGACCTAGCCCGACGGGTTAGGGCCCAATGGCGATCACCCTGATTTCAAGTCCTTGACCCCTGGGTCCGATTACCACCCTTTATTTTGCCTGACAACCCTTAGTTACGCTAGCCTCTGCAAAAAAACGGAGGCGAAGTGACGTTATTTTCAAATAGGATAACCAGTTCTGTCTATTCTGACCCCATTTTGACCTAGCCCGACGGGTTAGGGCCCAATGGCGATCACCCTGATTTCAAGTCCTTGACCCCTGGGTCCGATTACCACCCTTTATTTTGCCTGACAACCCTTAGTTACGCTAGCCTCTGCAAAAAACGGAGGCGAAGTGACGTTATTTTCAAATAGGATAACCAGTTCTGTCTATTCTGACCCCATTTTGACCTAGCCCGACGGGTTAGGGCCCAATGGCGATCACCCTGATTTCAAGTCCTTGACCCCTGGGTCCGATTACCACCCTTTATTTTGCCTGACAACCCTTAGTTACGCTAGCCTCTGCAAAAAAACGGAGGCGAAGTGACGTTATTTTCAAATAGGATAACCAGTTCTGTCTATTCTGACCCCATTTTGACCTAGCCCGACGGGTTAGGGCCCAATGGCGATCACCCTGATTTCAAGTCCTTGACCCCTGGGTCCGATTACCACCCTTTATTTTGCCTGACAACCCTTAGTTACGCTAGCCTCTGCAAAAAACGGAGGCGAAGTGACGTTATTTTCAAATAGGATAACCAGTTCTGTCTATTCTGACCCCATTTTGACCTAGCCCGACGGGTTAGGGCCCAATGGCGATCACCCTGATTTCAAGTCCTTGACCCCTGGGTCCGATTACCACCCTTTATTTTGCCTGACAACCCTTAGTTACGCTAGCCTCTGCAAAAAAACGGAGGCGAAGTGACGTTATTTTCAAATAGGATAACCAGTTCTGTCTATTCTGACCCCATTTTGACCTAGCCCGACGGGTTAGGGCCCAATGGCGATCACCCTGATTTCAAGTCCTTGACCCCTGGGTCCGATTACCACCCTTTATTTTGCCTGACAACCCTTAGTTACGCTAGCCTCTGCAAAAAACGGAGGCGAAGTGACGTTATTTTCAAATAGGATAACCAGTTCTGTCTATTCTGACCCCATTTTGACCTAGCCCGACGGGTTAGGGCCCAATGGCGATCACCCTGATTTCAAGTCCTTGACCCCTGGGTCCGATTACCACCCTTTATTTTGCCTGACAACCCTTAGTTACGCTAGCCTCTGCAAAAAACGGAGGCGAAGTGACGTTATTTTCAAATAGGATAACCAGTTCTGTCTATTCTGACCCCATTTTGACCTAGCCCGACGGGTTAGGGCCCAATGGCGATCACCCTGATTTCAAGTCCTTGACCCCTGGGTCCGATTACCACCCTTTATTTTGCCTGACAACCCTTAGTTACGCTAGCCTCTGCAAAAAAACGGAGGCGAAGTGACGTTATTTTCAAATAGGATAACCAGTTCTGTCTATTCTGACCCCATTTTGACCTAGCCCGACGGGTTAGGGCCCAATGGCGATCACCCTGATTTCAAGTCCTTGACCCCTGGGTCCGATTACCACCCTTTATTTTGCCTGACAACCCTTAGTTACGCTAGCCTCTGCAAAAAACGGAGGCGAAGTGACGTTATTTTCAAATAGGATAACCAGTTCTGTCTATTCTGACCCCATTTTGACCTAGCCCGACGGGTTAGGGCCCAATGGCGATCACCCTGATTTCAAGTCCTTGACCCCTGGGTCCGATTACCACCCTTTATTTTGCCTGACAACCCTTAGTTACGCTAGCCTCTGCAAAAAAACGGAGGCGAAGTGACGTTATTTTCAAATAGGATAACCAGTTCTGTCTATTCTGACCCCATTTTGACCTAGCCCGACGGGTTAGGGCCCAATGGCGATCACCCTGATTTCAAGTCCTTGACCCCTGGGTCCGATTACCACCCTTTATTTTGCCTGACAACCCTTAGTTACGCTAGCCTCTGCAAAAAACGGAGGCGAAGTGACGTTATTTTCAAATAGGATAACCAGTTCTGTCTATTCTGACCCCATTTTGACCTAGCCCGACGGGTTAGGGCCCAATGGCGATCACCCTGATTTCAAGTCCTTGACCCCTGGGTCCGATTACCACCCTTTATTTTGCCTGACAACCCTTAGTTACGCTAGCCTCTGCAAAAAAACGGAGGCGAAGTGACGTTATTTTCAAATAGGATAACCAGTTCTGTCTATTCTGACCCCATTTTGACCTAGCCCGACGGGTTAGGGCCCAATGGCGATCACCCTGATTTCAAGTCCTTGACCCCTGGGTCCGATTACCACCCTTTATTTTGCCTGACAACCCTTAGTTACGCTAGCCTCTGCAAAAAACGGAGGCGAAGTGACGTTATTTTCAAATAGGATAACCAGTTCTGTCTATTCTGACCCCATTTTGACCTAGCCCGACGGGTTAGGGCCCAATGGCGATCACCCTGATTTCAAGTCCTTGACCCCTGGGTCCGATTACCACCCTTTATTTTGCCTGACAACCCTTAGTTACGCTAGCCTCTGCAAAAAAACGGAGGCGAAGTGACGTTATTTTCAAATAGGATAACCAGTTCTGTCTATTCTGACCCCATTTTGACCTAGCCCGACGGGTTAGGGCCCAATGGCGATCACCCTGATTTCAAGTCCTTGACCCCTGGGTCCGATTACCACCCTTTATTTTGCCTGACAACCCTTAGTTACGCTAGCCTCTGCAAAAAACGGAGGCGAAGTGACGTTATTTTCAAATAGGATAACCAGTTCTGTCTATTCTGACCCCATTTTGACCTAGCCCGACGGGTTAGGGCCCAATGGCGATCACCCTGATTTCAAGTCCTTGACCCCTGGGTCCGATTACCACCCTTTATTTTGCCTGACAACCCTTAGTTACGCTAGCCTCTGCAAAAAAACGGAGGCGAAGTGACGTTATTTTCAAATAGGATAACCAGTTCTGTCTATTCTGACCCCATTTTGACCTAGCCCGACGGGTTAGGGCCCAATGGCGATCACCCTGATTTCAAGTCCTTGACCCCTGGGTCCGATTACCACCCTTTATTTTGCCTGACAACCCTTAGTTACGCTAGCCTCTGCAAAAAACGGAGGCGAAGTGACGTTATTTTCAAATAGGATAACCAGTTCTGTCTATTCTGACCCCATTTTGACCTAGCCCGACGGGTTAGGGCCCAATGGCGATCACCCTGATTTCAAGTCCTTGACCCCTGGGTCCGATTACCACCCTTTATTTTGCCTGACAACCCTTAGTTACGCTAGCCTCTGCAAAAAAACGGAGGCGAAGTGACGTTATTTTCAAATAGGATAACCAGTTCTGTCTATTCTGACCCCATTTTGACCTAGCCCGACGGGTTAGGGCCCAATGGCGATCACCCTGATTTCAAGTCCTTGACCCCTGGGTCCGATTACCACCCTTTATTTTGCCTGACAACCCTTAGTTACGCTAGCCTCTGCAAAAAACGGAGGCGAAGTGACGTTATTTTCAAATAGGATAACCAGTTCTGTCTATTCTGACCCCATTTTGACCTAGCCCGACGGGTTAGGGCCCAATGGCGATCACCCTGATTTCAAGTCCTTGACCCCTGGGTCCGATTACCACCCTTTATTTTGCCTGACAACCCTTAGTTACGCTAGCCTCTGCAAAAAAACGGAGGCGAAGTGACGTTATTTTCAAATAGGATAACCAGTTCTGTCTATTCTGACCCCATTTTGACCTAGCCCGACGGGTTAGGGCCCAATGGCGATCACCCTGATTTCAAGTCCTTGACCCCTGGGTCCGATTACCACCCTTTATTTTGCCTGACAACCCTTAGTTACGCTAGCCTCTGCAAAAAACGGAGGCGAAGTGACGTTATTTTCAAATAGGATAACCAGTTCTGTCTATTCTGACCCCATTTTGACCTAGCCCGACGGGTTAGGGCCCAATGGCGATCACCCTGATTTCAAGTCCTTGACCCCTGGGTCCGATTACCACCCTTTATTTTGCCTGACAACCCTTAGTTACGCTAGCCTCTGCAAAAAAACGGAGGCGAAGTGACGTTATTTTCAAATAGGATAACCAGTTCTGTCTATTCTGACCCCATTTTGACCTAGCCCGACGGGTTAGGGCCCAATGGCGATCACCCTGATTTCAAGTCCTTGACCCCTGGGTCCGATTACCACCCTTTATTTTGCCTGACAACCCTTAGTTACGCTAGCCTCTGCAAAAAACGGAGGCGAAGTGACGTTATTTTCAAATAGGATAACCAGTTCTGTCTATTCTGACCCCATTTTGACCTAGCCCGACGGGTTAGGGCCCAATGGCGATCACCCTGATTTCAAGTCCTTGACCCCTGGGTCCGATTACCACCCTTTATTTTGCCTGACAACCCTTAGTTACGCTAGCCTCTGCAAAAAAACGGAGGCGAAGTGACGTTATTTTCAAATAGGATAACCAGTTCTGTCTATTCTGACCCCATTTTGACCTAGCCCGACGGGTTAGGGCCCAATGGCGATCACCCTGATTTCAAGTCCTTGACCCCTGGGTCCGATTACCACCCTTTATTTTGCCTGACAACCCTTAGTTACGCTAGCCTCTGCAAAAAACGGAGGCGAAGTGACGTTATTTTCAAATAGGATAACCAGTTCTGTCTATTCTGACCCCATTTTGACCTAGCCCGACGGGTTAGGGCCCAATGGCGATCACCCTGATTTCAAGTCCTTGACCCCTGGGTCCGATTACCACCCTTTATTTTGCCTGACAACCCTTAGTTACGCTAGCCTCTGCAAAAAAACGGAGGCGAAGTGACGTTATTTTCAAATAGGATAACCAGTTCTGTCTATTCTGACCCCATTTTGACCTAGCCCGACGGGTTAGGGCCCAATGGCGATCACCCTGATTTCAAGTCCTTGACCCCTGGGTCCGATTACCACCCTTTATTTTGCCTGACAACCCTTAGTTACGCTAGCCTCTGCAAAAAACGGAGGCGAAGTGACGTTATTTTCAAATAGGATAACCAGTTCTGTCTATTCTGACCCCATTTTGACCTAGCCCGACGGGTTAGGGCCCAATGGCGATCACCCTGATTTCAAGTCCTTGACCCCTGGGTCCGATTACCACCCTTTATTTTGCCTGACAACCCTTAGTTACGCTAGCCTCTGCAAAAAAACGGAGGCGAAGTGACGTTATTTTCAAATAGGATAACCAGTTCTGTCTATTCTGACCCCATTTTGACCTAGCCCGACGGGTTAGGGCCCAATGGCGATCACCCTGATTTCAAGTCCTTGACCCCTGGGTCCGATTACCACCCTTTATTTTGCCTGACAACCCTTAGTTACGCTAGCCTCTGCAAAAAACGGAGGCGAAGTGACGTTATTTTCAAATAGGATAACCAGTTCTGTCTATTCTGACCCCATTTTGACCTAGCCCGACGGGTTAGGGCCCAATGGCGATCACCCTGATTTCAAGTCCTTGACCCCTGGGTCCGATTACCACCCTTTATTTTGCCTGACAACCCTTAGTTACGCTAGCCTCTGCAAAAAAACGGAGGCGAAGTGACGTTATTTTCAAATAGGATAACCAGTTCTGTCTATTCTGACCCCATTTTGACCTAGCCCGACGGGTTAGGGCCCAATGGCGATCACCCTGATTTCAAGTCCTTGACCCCTGGGTCCGATTACCACCCTTTATTTTGCCTGACAACCCTTAGTTACGCTAGCCTCTGCAAAAAACGGAGGCGAAGTGACGTTATTTTCAAATAGGATAACCAGTTCTGTCTATTCTGACCCCATTTTGACCTAGCCCGACGGGTTAGGGCCCAATGGCGATCACCCTGATTTCAAGTCCTTGACCCCTGGGTCCGATTACCACCCTTTATTTTGCCTGACAACCCTTAGTTACGCTAGCCTCTGCAAAAAAACGGAGGCGAAGTGACGTTATTTTCAAATAGGATAACCAGTTCTGTCTATTCTGACCCCATTTTGACCTAGCCCGACGGGTTAGGGCCCAATGGCGATCACCCTGATTTCAAGTCCTTGACCCCTGGGTCCGATTACCACCCTTTATTTTGCCTGACAACCCTTAGTTACGCTAGCCTCTGCAAAAAACGGAGGCGAAGTGACGTTATTTTCAAATAGGATAACCAGTTCTGTCTATTCTGACCCCATTTTGACCTAGCCCGACGGGTTAGGGCCCAATGGCGATCACCCTGATTTCAAGTCCTTGACCCCTGGGTCCGATTACCACCCTTTATTTTGCCTGACAACCCTTAGTTACGCTAGCCTCTGCAAAAAAACGGAGGCGAAGTGACGTTATTTTCAAATAGGATAACCAGTTCTGTCTATTCTGACCCCATTTTGACCTAGCCCGACGGGTTAGGGCCCAATGGCGATCACCCTGATTTCAAGTCCTTGACCCCTGGGTCCGATTACCACCCTTTATTTTGCCTGACAACCCTTAGTTACGCTAGCCTCTGCAAAAAACGGAGGCGAAGTGACGTTATTTTCAAATAGGATAACCAGTTCTGTCTATTCTGACCCCATTTTGACCTAGCCCGACGGGTTAGGGCCCAATGGCGATCACCCTGATTTCAAGTCCTTGACCCCTGGGTCCGATTACCACCCTTTATTTTGCCTGACAACCCTTAGTTACGCTAGCCTCTGCAAAAAAACGGAGGCGAAGTGACGTTATTTTCAAATAGGATAACCAGTTCTGTCTATTCTGACCCCATTTTGACCTAGCCCGACGGGTTAGGGCCCAATGGCGATCACCCTGATTTCAAGTCCTTGACCCCTGGGTCCGATTACCACCCTTTATTTTGCCTGACAACCCTTAGTTACGCTAGCCTCTGCAAAAAAACGGAGGCGAAGTGACGTTATTTTCAAATAGGATAACCAGTTCTGTCTATTCTGACCCCATTTTGACCTAGCCCGACGGGTTAGGGCCCAATGGCGATCACCCTGATTTCAAGTCCTTGACCCCTGGGTCCGATTACCACCCTTTATTTTGCCTGACAACCCTTAGTTACGCTAGCCTCTGCAAAAAAACGGAGGCGAAGTGACGTTATTTTCAAATAGGATAACCAGTTCTGTCTATTCTGACCCCATTTTGACCTAGCCCGACGGGTTAGGGCCCAATGGCGATCACCCTGATTTCAAGTCCTTGACCCCTGGGTCCGATTACCACCCTTTATTTTGCCTGACAACCCTTAGTTACGCTAGCCTCTGCAAAAAACGGAGGCGAAGTGACGTTATTTTCAAATAGGATAACCAGTTCTGTCTATTCTGACCCCATTTTGACCTAGCCCGACGGGTTAGGGCCCAATGGCGATCACCCTGATTTCAAGTCCTTGACCCCTGGGTCCGATTACCACCCTTTATTTTGCCTGACAACCCTTAGTTACGCTAGCCTCTGCAAAAAAACGGAGGCGAAGTGACGTTATTTTCAAATAGGATAACCAGTTCTGTCTATTCTGACCCCATTTTGACCTAGCCCGACGGGTTAGGGCCCAATGGCGATCACCCTGATTTCAAGTCCTTGACCCCTGGGTCCGATTACCACCCTTTATTTTGCCTGACAACCCTTAGTTACGCTAGCCTCTGCAAAAAACGGAGGCGAAGTGACGTTATTTTCAAATAGGATAACCAGTTCTGTCTATTCTGACCCCATTTTGACCTAGCCCGACGGGTTAGGGCCCAATGGCGATCACCCTGATTTCAAGTCCTTGACCCCTGGGTCCGATTACCACCCTTTATTTTGCCTGACAACCCTTAGTTACGCTAGCCTCTGCAAAAAAACGGAGGCGAAGTGACGTTATTTTCAAATAGGATAACCAGTTCTGTCTATTCTGACCCCATTTTGACCTAGCCCGACGGGTTAGGGCCCAATGGCGATCACCCTGATTTCAAGTCCTTGACCCCTGGGTCCGATTACCACCCTTTATTTTGCCTGACAACCCTTAGTTACGCTAGCCTCTGCAAAAAACGGAGGCGAAGTGACGTTATTTTCAAATAGGATAACCAGTTCTGTCTATTCTGACCCCATTTTGACCTAGCCCGACGGGTTAGGGCCCAATGGCGATCACCCTGATTTCAAGTCCTTGACCCCTGGGTCCGATTACCACCCTTTATTTTGCCTGACAACCCTTAGTTACGCTAGCCTCTGCAAAAAAACGGAGGCGAAGTGACGTTATTTTCAAATAGGATAACCAGTTCTGTCTATTCTGACCCCATTTTGACCTAGCCCGACGGGTTAGGGCCCAATGGCGATCACCCTGATTTCAAGTCCTTGACCCCTGGGTCCGATTACCACCCTTTATTTTGCCTGACAACCCTTAGTTACGCTAGCCTCTGCAAAAAACGGAGGCGAAGTGACGTTATTTTCAAATAGGATAACCAGTTCTGTCTATTCTGACCCCATTTTGACCTAGCCCGACGGGTTAGGGCCCAATGGCGATCACCCTGATTTCAAGTCCTTGACCCCTGGGTCCGATTACCACCCTTTATTTTGCCTGACAACCCTTAGTTACGCTAGCCTCTGCAAAAAAACGGAGGCGAAGTGACGTTATTTTCAAATAGGATAACCAGTTCTGTCTATTCTGACCCCATTTTGACCTAGCCCGACGGGTTAGGGCCCAATGGCGATCACCCTGATTTCAAGTCCTTGACCCCTGGGTCCGATTACCACCCTTTATTTTGCCTGACAACCCTTAGTTACGCTAGCCTCTGCAAAAAACGGAGGCGAAGTGACGTTATTTTCAAATAGGATAACCAGTTCTGTCTATTCTGACCCCATTTTGACCTAGCCCGACGGGTTAGGGCCCAATGGCGATCACCCTGATTTCAAGTCCTTGACCCCTGGGTCCGATTACCACCCTTTATTTTGCCTGACAACCCTTAGTTACGCTAGCCTCTGCAAAAAAACGGAGGCGAAGTGACGTTATTTTCAAATAGGATAACCAGTTCTGTCTATTCTGACCCCATTTTGACCTAGCCCGACGGGTTAGGGCCCAATGGCGATCACCCTGATTTCAAGTCCTTGACCCCTGGGTCCGATTACCACCCTTTATTTTGCCTGACAACCCTTAGTTACGCTAGCCTCTGCAAAAAACGGAGGCGAAGTGACGTTATTTTCAAATAGGATAACCAGTTCTGTCTATTCTGACCCCATTTTGACCTAGCCCGACGGGTTAGGGCCCAATGGCGATCACCCTGATTTCAAGTCCTTGACCCCTGGGTCCGATTACCACCCTTTATTTTGCCTGACAACCCTTAGTTACGCTAGCCTCTGCAAAAAAACGGAGGCGAAGTGACGTTATTTTCAAATAGGATAACCAGTTCTGTCTATTCTGACCCCATTTTGACCTAGCCCGACGGGTTAGGGCCCAATGGCGATCACCCTGATTTCAAGTCCTTGACCCCTGGGTCCGATTACCACCCTTTATTTTGCCTGACAACCCTTAGTTACGCTAGCCTCTGCAAAAAACGGAGGCGAAGTGACGTTATTTTCAAATAGGATAACCAGTTCTGTCTATTCTGACCCCATTTTGACCTAGCCCGACGGGTTAGGGCCCAATGGCGATCACCCTGATTTCAAGTCCTTGACCCCTGGGTCCGATTACCACCCTTTATTTTGCCTGACAACCCTTAGTTACGCTAGCCTCTGCAAAAAAACGGAGGCGAAGTGACGTTATTTTCAAATAGGATAACCAGTTCTGTCTATTCTGACCCCATTTTGACCTAGCCCGACGGGTTAGGGCCCAATGGCGATCACCCTGATTTCAAGTCCTTGACCCCTGGGTCCGATTACCACCCTTTATTTTGCCTGACAACCCTTAGTTACGCTAGCCTCTGCAAAAAACGGAGGCGAAGTGACGTTATTTTCAAATAGGATAACCAGTTCTGTCTATTCTGACCCCATTTTGACCTAGCCCGACGGGTTAGGGCCCAATGGCGATCACCCTGATTTCAAGTCCTTGACCCCTGGGTCCGATTACCACCCTTTATTTTGCCTGACAACCCTTAGTTACGCTAGCCTCTGCAAAAAAACGGAGGCGAAGTGACGTTATTTTCAAATAGGATAACCAGTTCTGTCTATTCTGACCCCATTTTGACCTAGCCCGACGGGTTAGGGCCCAATGGCGATCACCCTGATTTCAAGTCCTTGACCCCTGGGTCCGATTACCACCCTTTATTTTGCCTGACAACCCTTAGTTACGCTAGCCTCTGCAAAAAACGGAGGCGAAGTGACGTTATTTTCAAATAGGATAACCAGTTCTGTCTATTCTGACCCCATTTTGACCTAGCCCGACGGGTTAGGGCCCAATGGCGATCACCCTGATTTCAAGTCCTTGACCCCTGGGTCCGATTACCACCCTTTATTTTGCCTGACAACCCTTAGTTACGCTAGCCTCTGCAAAAAAACGGAGGCGAAGTGACGTTATTTTCAAATAGGATAACCAGTTCTGTCTATTCTGACCCCATTTTGACCTAGCCCGACGGGTTAGGGCCCAATGGCGATCACCCTGATTTCAAGTCCTTGACCCCTGGGTCCGATTACCACCCTTTATTTTGCCTGACAACCCTTAGTTACGCTAGCCTCTGCAAAAAACGGAGGCGAAGTGACGTTATTTTCAAATAGGATAACCAGTTCTGTCTATTCTGACCCCATTTTGACCTAGCCCGACGGGTTAGGGCCCAATGGCGATCACCCTGATTTCAAGTCCTTGACCCCTGGGTCCGATTACCACCCTTTATTTTGCCTGACAACCCTTAGTTACGCTAGCCTCTGCAAAAAAACGGAGGCGAAGTGACGTTATTTTCAAATAGGATAACCAGTTCTGTCTATTCTGACCCCATTTTGACCTAGCCCGACGGGTTAGGGCCCAATGGCGATCACCCTGATTTCAAGTCCTTGACCCCTGGGTCCGATTACCACCCTTTATTTTGCCTGACAACCCTTAGTTACGCTAGCCTCTGCAAAAAACGGAGGCGAAGTGACGTTATTTTCAAATAGGATAACCAGTTCTGTCTATTCTGACCCCATTTTGACCTAGCCCGACGGGTTAGGGCCCAATGGCGATCACCCTGATTTCAAGTCCTTGACCCCTGGGTCCGATTACCACCCTTTATTTTGCCTGACAACCCTTAGTTACGCTAGCCTCTGCAAAAAAACGGAGGCGAAGTGACGTTATTTTCAAATAGGATAACCAGTTCTGTCTATTCTGACCCCATTTTGACCTAGCCCGACGGGTTAGGGCCCAATGGCGATCACCCTGATTTCAAGTCCTTGACCCCTGGGTCCGATTACCACCCTTTATTTTGCCTGACAACCCTTAGTTACGCTAGCCTCTGCAAAAAACGGAGGCGAAGTGACGTTATTTTCAAATAGGATAACCAGTTCTGTCTATTCTGACCCCATTTTGACCTAGCCCGACGGGTTAGGGCCCAATGGCGATCACCCTGATTTCAAGTCCTTGACCCCTGGGTCCGATTACCACCCTTTATTTTGCCTGACAACCCTTAGTTACGCTAGCCTCTGCAAAAAAACGGAGGCGAAGTGACGTTATTTTCAAATAGGATAACCAGTTCTGTCTATTCTGACCCCATTTTGACCTAGCCCGACGGGTTAGGGCCCAATGGCGATCACCCTGATTTCAAGTCCTTGACCCCTGGGTCCGATTACCACCCTTTATTTTGCCTGACAACCCTTAGTTACGCTAGCCTCTGCAAAAAACGGAGGCGAAGTGACGTTATTTTCAAATAGGATAACCAGTTCTGTCTATTCTGACCCCATTTTGACCTAGCCCGACGGGTTAGGGCCCAATGGCGATCACCCTGATTTCAAGTCCTTGACCCCTGGGTCCGATTACCACCCTTTATTTTGCCTGACAACCCTTAGTTACGCTAGCCTCTGCAAAAAAACGGAGGCGAAGTGACGTTATTTTCAAATAGGATAACCAGTTCTGTCTATTCTGACCCCATTTTGACCTAGCCCGACGGGTTAGGGCCCAATGGCGATCACCCTGATTTCAAGTCCTTGACCCCTGGGTCCGATTACCACCCTTTATTTTGCCTGACAACCCTTAGTTACGCTAGCCTCTGCAAAAAACGGAGGCGAAGTGACGTTATTTTCAAATAGGATAACCAGTTCTGTCTATTCTGACCCCATTTTGACCTAGCCCGACGGGTTAGGGCCCAATGGCGATCACCCTGATTTCAAGTCCTTGACCCCTGGGTCCGATTACCACCCTTTATTTTGCCTGACAACCCTTAGTTACGCTAGCCTCTGCAAAAAAACGGAGGCGAAGTGACGTTATTTTCAAATAGGATAACCAGTTCTGTCTATTCTGACCCCATTTTGACCTAGCCCGACGGGTTAGGGCCCAATGGCGATCACCCTGATTTCAAGTCCTTGACCCCTGGGTCCGATTACCACCCTTTATTTTGCCTGACAACCCTTAGTTACGCTAGCCTCTGCAAAAAACGGAGGCGAAGTGACGTTATTTTCAAATAGGATAACCAGTTCTGTCTATTCTGACCCCATTTTGACCTAGCCCGACGGGTTAGGGCCCAATGGCGATCACCCTGATTTCAAGTCCTTGACCCCTGGGTCCGATTACCACCCTTTATTTTGCCTGACAACCCTTAGTTACGCTAGCCTCTGCAAAAAAACGGAGGCGAAGTGACGTTATTTTCAAATAGGATAACCAGTTCTGTCTATTCTGACCCCATTTTGACCTAGCCCGACGGGTTAGGGCCCAATGGCGATCACCCTGATTTCAAGTCCTTGACCCCTGGGTCCGATTACCACCCTTTATTTTGCCTGACAACCCTTAGTTACGCTAGCCTCTGCAAAAAACGGAGGCGAAGTGACGTTATTTTCAAATAGGATAACCAGTTCTGTCTATTCTGACCCCATTTTGACCTAGCCCGACGGGTTAGGGCCCAATGGCGATCACCCTGATTTCAAGTCCTTGACCCCTGGGTCCGATTACCACCCTTTATTTTGCCTGACAACCCTTAGTTACGCTAGCCTCTGCAAAAAACGGAGGCGAAGTGACGTTATTTTCAAATAGGATAACCAGTTCTGTCTATTCTGACCCCATTTTGACCTAGCCCGACGGGTTAGGGCCCAATGGCGATCACCCTGATTTCAAGTCCTTGACCCCTGGGTCCGATTACCACCCTTTATTTTGCCTGACAACCCTTAGTTACGCTAGCCTCTGCAAAAAACGGAGGCGAAGTGACGTTATTTTCAAATAGGATAACCAGTTCTGTCTATTCTGACCCCATTTTGACCTAGCCCGACGGGTTAGGGCCCAATGGCGATCACCCTGATTTCAAGTCCTTGACCCCTGGGTCCGATTACCACCCTTTATTTTGCCTGACAACCCTTAGTTACGCTAGCCTCTGCAAAAAACGGAGGCGAAGTGACGTTATTTTCAAATAGGATAACCAGTTCTGTCTATTCTGACCCCATTTTGACCTAGCCCGACGGGTTAGGGCCCAATGGCGATCACCCTGATTTCAAGTCCTTGACCCCTGGGTCCGATTACCACCCTTTATTTTGCCTGACAACCCTTAGTTACGCTAGCCTCTGCAAAAAACGGAGGCGAAGTGACGTTATTTTCAAATAGGATAACCAGTTCTGTCTATTCTGACCCCATTTTGACCTAGCCCGACGGGTTAGGGCCCAATGGCGATCACCCTGATTTCAAGTCCTTGACCCCTGGGTCCGATTACCACCCTTTATTTTGCCTGACAACCCTTAGTTACGCTAGCCTCTGCAAAAAAACGGAGGCGAAGTGACGTTATTTTCAAATAGGATAACCAGTTCTGTCTATTCTGACCCCATTTTGACCTAGCCCGACGGGTTAGGGCCCAATGGCGATCACCCTGATTTCAAGTCCTTGACCCCTGGGTCCGATTACCACCCTTTATTTTGCCTGACAACCCTTAGTTACGCTAGCCTCTGCAAAAAACGGAGGCGAAGTGACGTTATTTTCAAATAGGATAACCAGTTCTGTCTATTCTGACCCCATTTTGACCTAGCCCGACGGGTTAGGGCCCAATGGCGATCACCCTGATTTCAAGTCCTTGACCCCTGGGTCCGATTACCACCCTTTATTTTGCCTGACAACCCTTAGTTACGCTAGCCTCTGCAAAAAACGGAGGCGAAGTGACGTTATTTTCAAATAGGATAACCAGTTCTGTCTATTCTGACCCCATTTTGACCTAGCCCGACGGGTTAGGGCCCAATGGCGATCACCCTGATTTCAAGTCCTTGACCCCTGGGTCCGATTACCACCCTTTATTTTGCCTGACAACCCTTAGTTACGCTAGCCTCTGCAAAAAACGGAGGCGAAGTGACGTTATTTTCAAATAGGATAACCAGTTCTGTCTATTCTGACCCCATTTTGACCTAGCCCGACGGGTTAGGGCCCAATGGCGATCACCCTGATTTCAAGTCCTTGACCCCTGGGTCCGATTACCACCCTTTATTTTGCCTGACAACCCTTAGTTACGCTAGCCTCTGCAAAAAAACGGAGGCGAAGTGACGTTATTTTCAAATAGGATAACCAGTTCTGTCTATTCTGACCCCATTTTGACCTAGCCCGACGGGTTAGGGCCCAATGGCGATCACCCTGATTTCAAGTCCTTGACCCCTGGGTCCGATTACCACCCTTTATTTTGCCTGACAACCCTTAGTTACGCTAGCCTCTGCAAAAAAACGGAGGCGAAGTGACGTTATTTTCAAATAGGA